>OU427027.1:0-1430916 GCA_911387925.2 Bombus hypnorum
AACCGTTTCAGCGTCGCAGCGAGCCCAACAGCTCTCAAATCGCGATGATTTCGTCGATTTTGAAGAAAAATGAGCGTAATTTTCTTCCAGATTGAGATATTTCGACGTTTTAGCTCTCAATTTACTCCATTTTACACGCCAAATGGAGTGCACAACCGTTTCAGCGCCGAGTCAAGCCACACTGCTCGCGAATCGCGATGATTTCGTCGATTTTGACGAAAAATGACCGTAATTTCTCTCCCGATTGAGATATTTCGACGTTTTAGCGTTCATTTTACTCCATTTTACACGCCAAATGCAATACACAACCGTTTCAGCGTCGAAACAAGCCCCACAGCTCGCAAATCGCGATGTTTCGTCGAATTTGACGAAAAATGAGCGTAGTTTGCTTCCCGTTTGAGATATTTCGACGTTTTATCTCTCATTTTACTCCATTTTACACGCCAAATGGAGTGCACAACCGTTTCAGCGCCGAGTCAAGCCACACTGCTCGCGAATCGCGATGATTTCGTCGATTTTGACGAAAAATGACCGTAATTTCCTTCCGGATTGAGATATTTCGATGTTTAAGCGCTCATTTTACTCCATTGTACACGCCAAATGCAATACACAGCCGT
This sequence comes from Bombus hypnorum, assembly GCA_911387925.2. Lineage (NCBI taxonomy): Eukaryota > Metazoa > Arthropoda > Insecta > Hymenoptera > Apidae > Bombus > Bombus hypnorum. The sequence continues at coordinate 618 of OU427027.1, forward strand.
CTCAGCGTCGAAACATGCCACACAGCTCGCGAATCGCGATGATTTCGTCGATTTTGACGAAAAATGACCGTAATTTCGCTCCCGATTGAGATATTTCGACGTTTTAGCTCCCAATTTACTCCATTTTACACGCAAAATGGAGTGCACAACCGTTTCAGCGCCCAGTCAAGCCACACTGCTCGCGAATCGCGATGATTTCGTCGATTTTGACGAAAAATGACCGTAATTTCTCTCCCGATTGAGATATTTCGACGTTTTAGCGTTCATTTTACTCCATTTTACACGCCAAATGCAATACACAACCGTTTCAGCGTCGAAACGAGCCCAACAGCTCTCAAATCGCGATGATTTCGTCGAATTTGACGAAAAATGACCGTAACTTCCCTCTCGATTGAGATATTTCGTCGTTTATGCGCTCATTTTACTCCATTTTACACGCCAAATGCAATGCACAGCCGTTTCAGCGTCGAAACATGCCATACAGCTCGCAAATCGCGATGATTTCGTCGAATTTGAAGATAAATGAGCGTAGTTTGCTTCCCGTTTGAGATATTTCGACGTTTTATCTCTCATTTTACTCCATTCTATACGCCAAATGCAACACACAACCGTTTCAGCGTCGAAACAAGCCCCACAGCTCACAAATCGCGATGATTTCGTTGATTTTGACGAAAAATGACCGTAATTTCCTTCCGGATTGAGATATTTCGATGTTTAAGCGCTCATTTTACTCCATTGTACACGCCAAATGCAATACACAGCCGTCTCAGCGTCGAAACATGCCACACAGCTCGCGAATCGCGATGATTTCGTCGATTTTGACGAAAAATGACCGTAATTTCTCTCCCGATTGAGATATTTCGACGTTTTAGCTCTCAATTTACTCCATTTTACACGCAAAATGGAGTGCACAACCGTTTCAGCGCCCAGTCAAGCCACACTGCTCGCGAATCGCGATGATTTCGTCGATTTTGACGAAAAATGACCGTAATTTCTCTCCCGATTGAGATATTTCGACGTTTTAGCGTTCATTTTACTCCATTTTACACGCCAAATGCAATACACAACCGTTTCATCGTCGAAACGAGCCCAACAGCTCTCAAATCGCGATGATTTCGTCGAATTTGACGAAAAATGACCGTAATTTCCCTCTCGATTGAGATATTTCGTCGTTTATGCGCTCATTTTACTCCATTCTACACGCCAAATGCAATACACAACCGTCTCAGCGTCGAAACATGCCAGACAGCTCGCAAATCGCGATGATTTCGTCGATTTTGAAGAAAAATGAGCGTAATTTTCTTCCAGATTGAGATATTTCGACGTTTTAGCTCTCAATTTACTCCATTTTACACGCAAAATGGAGTGCACAACCGTTTCAGCGCCCAGTCAAGCCACACTGCTCGCGAATCGCGATGATTTCGTCGATTTTGACGAAAAATGACCGTAATTTCTCTCCCGATTGAGATATTTCGACGTTTTAGCGTTCATTTTACTCCATTTTACACGCCAGATGCAATACACAACCGTTTCAGCGTCGAACCGAGCCCCACAGCTCGCAAATCGCGATGTTTCGTCGAATTTGACGAAAAATGAGCGTAGTTTGCTTCCCGTTTGAGATATTTCGACGTTTTATCTCTCATTTTACTCCATTTTACACGCCAAATGGAGTGCACAACCGTTTCAGCGCCGAGTCAAGCCACACTGCTCGCGAATCGCGATGATTTCGTTGATTTTGACGAAAAATGACCGTAATTTCCTTCCGGATTGAGATATTTCGATGTTTAAGCGCTCATTTTACTCCATTGTACACGCCAAATGCAATACACAGCCGTCTCAGCGTCGAAACATGCCACACAGCTCGCGAATCGCGATGATTTCGTCGATTTTGACGAAAAATGACCGTAATTTCGCTCCCGATTGAGATATTTCGACGTTTTAGCTCTCAATTTACTCCATTTTACACGCAAAATGGAGTGCACAACCGTTTCAGCGCCCAGTCAAGCCACACTGCTCGCGAATCGCGATGATTTCGTCGATTTGGCGAAAAATGACCGTAATTTCTCTCCCGATTGAGATATTTCGACGTTTTAGCGTTCATTTTACTCCATTTTATACGCCAAATGCAATACGCAACCGTTTCAGCGTCGCAACGAGCCCAACAGCTCTCAAATCGCGATGATTTCGTCGAATTTGACGAAAAATGACCGTAATTTCCCTCTCGATTGAGATGTTTCGACGTTTATGCGCTCATTTTACTCCATTCTACACGGCAAATGCAATGCACAGCCGTTTCAGCGTCGGAACAAGCCATACAGCTCGCAAATCGCGATGATTTCGTCGATTTTGAAGAAAAATGAGCGTAATTTCCTGCCAGATTGAGATATTTCGACGTTTCAGCGCTCAATTTGTTCAATTTTACACGCCAAATGCAATGCACAGCCGTTTCAGCGTCGAAACATGCCATACAGCTCGCAAATAGCGATGATTTCGTCGAATTTGAAGATAAATGAGCGTAGTTTCCTTCCCGATTGAGATATTTCGACGTTTTAGCTCTCATTTTACTCCATTCTACGCGCCAAATGCAATACACAACCGTTTCAGCGTCGAAACAAGCATCACTGCTCGCGAATCGCGATGCTTTCGTCGATTTTGACAAAAAATGACCGTAATTTCTCTCCCGATTGAGATATTTCGACGTTTTAGCGTTCATTTTACTCCTTTTTTACACGCCAAATGCAATACACAACCGTCTCAGCGTCGAAACATGCCACACAGCTCGCAAATCGCGATGATTTCGTCGATTTTGACGAAAAAACACCGTAACTTCCTTCCCGATTGAGATATTTCGACGTTGTAGCTCTCAATTTACTCCATTTTACACGCCAAATGCAGCGCACAACCGTTTCAGCGCCGAGTCAAGCAACACTGCTCCCGAATCGCGATGATTTCGTCGATTTTGACGAAAAATGACCGTAATTTCTCTCCCGATTGAGATATTTCGACGTTTTAGCGTTCATTTTACTCCATTTTACACGCCAAATGCAATACGCAACCGTTTCAGCGTCGCAGCGAGCCCAACAGCTCTCAAATCGCGATGATTTCGTCGAATTTGACGAAAAATGACCGTAATTTCCCTCTCGATTGAGATGTTTCGACGTTTATGCGCTCATTTTACTCCATTCTACACGCCAAATGCAATACACAACCGTTTCAGCGTCGCAGCGAGCCCAACAGCTCTCAAATCGCGATGATTTCGTCGAATTTGACGAAAAATGACCGTAATTTCCCTCTCGATTGAGATGTTTCGACGTTTATGCGCTCATTTTACTCCATTTTACACGCAAAATGGAGTGCACAACCGTTTCAGCGCCCAGTCAAGCCACACTGCTCGCGAATCGCGATGATTTCGTCGATTTTGACGAAAAATGACAGTAATTTCTCTCCCGATTGAGATATTTCGACGGTTTAGCGTTCATTTTACTCCATTTTACACGCCAAATGCAATACACAACCGTTTCAGCGTCGAAACGAGCCCAACAGCTCTCAAATCGCGATGATTTCGTCGAATTTGAAGAAAAATGAGCGGAATTTTCTTCCAGTTTGAGATATTTCGACGTTTCAGCGCTCAGTTTATTCCATTTTTCACGCCAAATGCAATGCACAGACGTATCAGAGTCGAAACAAGCATCACAGCTCGCAAATCGCGATGATTTCGTTGATTTTGACGAAAAATGACCGTAATTTCCTTCCGGATTGAGATATTTCGATGTTTAAGCGCTCATTTTACTCCATTGTACACGCCAAATGCAATACACAGCCGTCTCAGCGTCGAAACATGCCACACAGCTCGCGAATCGCGATGTGTTACGTATTAGTTTGTTGACATCGATCAAATTTTTAAATTTAGAGTTTACGGAAAATTATTATTATATTTTTTTTTTTGTTGAGTTTGAATTTAGTCTGAAGATAAATTGAATTGATATTATTGTGTATGTAATACTGGTTTAGATTTCTAATTAATACGGTAGTTGCTGCCACCAGAAATAGTCTAAGGACTATTTCGAAATATTTTATTTTTTTTTATTAATTTTCCGTTTAATGGGTAGCGTTAACTGATGCTTAATGCAACTGGTAAACGAATTTCACTTTTCGGCTAACCTGCGATGTGCAGGAATACTGGCACGGGAGAGGATTAAAGCTGGGATTAATAATTATTTGTCCTCGTCGAACGGATTTTATTTGAATGTAGAATTGCTTAGATTATTACCTTTATATATGTGTTTATTAGCCGGATGTATATATATATCTTTAGCGTTGCTGGATTGGATAGGAATGTGAGATTTTCGTTGTTTTATATAAATTTATTTTTTTTTTTTTACGTTCGAGTTCTTCTTCTCTTTTAATTTCACTGTAATACTTTGCCGTTAGAACCGAAACTCAATTCATTTACTACGATGGATTCCGTTACCACGATTTCCTTGCCATTCGAGTTTAATAATCGAGGATGATTCTAACGATCCTCTCTGTGTGGGACTCGTGTGATTTCGCAAGCCTTGCCCAAAGACGGGTAGTATTTTACCAACAGTGGGAGAAGGAATGCGAAGATCGACGGGTGTTTTGATAATCGAAAACACCGTTTGCACAAGCCAACACAGCGAACGATCCTTTGGTTAAATTTCCGAAGGGAAGTTGTTTTGCTATTTCTCTCTTATAATCGCATGCAATGATGGCAAGAATATCGGTTATTAGCAATGCCGGAATTGCTTTTAATTTTCGATTGACCGTTACGATGTATTTAATAGTCTTCTCTGTGCGGGATTTGTGTGATTTCGCAAGCCTTGCCCAAAGACGGGCAATATTTTGCCAACAATGGGAGGAGGAATGCGAAGATCAGTGGGTGGTTCAGTAGCTGAAAACACCGTTCGCACAAGCCGACACAGCGGACAATTCCCTTTTATTTAGAGTTTGAACAATGATTCTATCTTCGAAACCGTTCGCGAAAATAGAACGAGACCGATGATACGAAGTTCTAATTCGATTCTCGAGGGCAACGAAATTATCAGAGAAGAAGGAAATTCTCGAAATTAATTTTCTTACCTTGAGGAGTAGGCGCTGTCTGGCGCTATTTACCTCGGCTGCTCCGTTGGTCGTCGAAGGTTTTACTAGGTTTATTACTTGAACTCGAATATAGTTTACTATCAACTTTTACTTTATTTTTCTATTTCGGTACGGACAGAACAATTTACTGACTGGATTAATACCGCAATTACAATGCGCGTTCAAGATAAATTCTCTCTTTCCTTGGTCGCGGCTCTCTTTCTTGACCAAAAACTAAAGACTCAGAAGCGCGAAATACTATACAAAATTTCAAAAGATGAGCGCGATAACGAACGTAGTAACGAAATAATTAACAAAAGTGAACAAAATAATTATAAATCGTAATAACGAGGATCGCAATAATAATGAACAAAGAATAATGTAATAAGAATATTCACCGGAATAATAAATGATAATTGAGCGTACTAATGTTCACCAGAATAATAATGTTAATCGCTAAATGATAACTATCGTAGTCCCAGTAGTCTCTGTAGTCTCGGTAGTCTACGTTGCTCACTTATTTATAATGCCATCCCCCACGGCGTGGTGGTCCGCTGGGGGTACGCTTATGATTGTTTTTGCGATTTTGATGTTTCCCTTAGGTTTCGGTGATCGACGTTCGGAAGTTCCTTATTATTATTTTTCTTTCAAACGCCTTTTGTTTTTATGTATTATATATATATATATATTTTGAATATGATATCTATTTTGTGTTCGTTAAATATATGTATTTTAATTCTATATTTCCCTTTTTTTTAATTGATTATATATATATATATATATATATATTTTTACATTTGTAGTTGCGCACATATTTTATTAAAGAAAAGTGTTAACAATATGTTTTCATGATTTATTTCTCGCGCCTGACTTCCGTTAATCCTTAATATTCCTATTGCCGTGACGCGTGTAAATCTAACATGGTTGCTCGTGAATGTCACCAGCAAAGTTATAGTAACGGGTCTTTAAATTTTGTTTAATATCGAAGTAATTGTCTACCGCTCGTTTTCCTTATTCTACCGCAATTAAACATTTACTTATTAATATTGCTTTTAAGGTATTGTTCGTGTGAATATACGCATATATATATATATTTTATGTTGTGCGTTTGTAATTCTTCGATTGCGTTATTTATTGTTTTGAGTAGTTTATTTTATAGAGTATTCGATACTATAAAACATACGCGCACACATGCATATATATATATACGTATTCATATGCATATTTCTCTTGGCGGTGTAGTATTCATACGAAATGAAATGTCAATTATTTATTTATCTTTTACCGGAATGTAGGCTAGTTTTAAGTATGTATCTTAGATTATCGGTTTGATAAGATTCGCACACATATATATATATTTCTGACAACGTAACCTTCATTTCTCTAATAATACGATATTGTATGTTTAGACTATTAGTTTTCGACATCATGTATACTTATATTTTATAATTTGATAATTTTGTATTTATTGCGCAGTATTGGAAGCACTGTCTCTAATATTCCTAGGTTATTACATGTTAAGCATATATGTTTTATACTTATATGTAACTCTCCAAATTGATTGATTGAAATATATTTATATATATATATTTTCCTGGCGTTTCAATTATTTTACCCTTTTGTAGTTATTCTTATTTCCTGTTTTATTCAGAATTGTTTGTATTATGTATTTTATTTATTGGTTGGATCTGTTAATCGCCCTCGTTTGTGATGCCGCGTGTTCGCTTGTGCGTTCAAATCCTTATTCGCGTGTTTTGTATAGAATGGTTTCTTGTTCTTGTTACGGCGCGTGCGGAGCGCGGGACGTGACACCCCCGCTCTTGGAGTTCAAATTTCCATAGGAAATTTGACTGATGGTATCTCTGAGTTTGCTCAAGGCGGATGCAGGTGTCGTTGGTACTTGAGTGACTACCGGTGCTATCGATATCCCTTGAGGTTGTGCTGTTTGATCATCGATATCTCATCTTCTTTTGAGGTATAGTAGCGGGTGGGTGACTGGGCCGTATATTGCTCCACTGACAGTTCCGAATTCCATAAAACCTGTCCATAAACCTGATACGGTATTTTTCGCTATTGTCGTTAATGTGTTTTTGTCCATCATTCCCAGGATGTTTACTGTTCCAGGGACGATAGTTTTTCCTGTTGCTCTTCTGGCCAATGTGTTCGAAACTGCAGATTTTCCTGCCAGGAACATGACGTGGTCCCGTAGTGCATCGAAGTCCTTTGGGTATATATTCTGTTCGTGGCCAATGACGATGGTGCCGAATATAGCCACGTTTGGCGCACGTTCGGGCGGAGTTCCTTTATTTGTACTGGAATGCATTTGACTATATGGACCGCTTCTCCTGCGATCAAAGCCATGTGTTTTTTGGTTGTGGTGTATCACGGTATAGTGTTGTCGTTTGTTGTTTTGCTTTCGAGTTTATCAGAAATAAGAATAACATTTTATCATCATTAATATATATATATATATATAGAAAGAAAATTTTATAATTGTATGTATTATTAAAATTTTTATTGTTAAAACCTTGTTTTATTTTAGGTTTTACGTACATGCTATCGGTAAAAATAAATATCATGAATGCTACTTGAGTTATAATTATATAGATGTATGCATACGTACTGGTAAGTAGTATGAATGAGATTTGTTTTACTGTTATAAATATATAAATATATATATATTATCAATAGGAATAAATATTACAAATGTACCTTGTCTTCAAGTATATATATATGTGCGTGCAATGGTAAATACGACGACTCAATTTTATGAGTCACATGCATTATCAATGGAAGTGAATGTTACAAATATCGCCTACTTTACAACATGCGTGTATATATATATTGGTGAACATAAGTGAAAATTATATGCATAGTTATAAATGTTGTTTGTTTACAGGTGGATAGCATCAGTACTTGGTCTCGTGAGTGACGTACCAATACTTTATTGTTCCACTGTGCGGATTGCTATTCATGTTCTTCCGTCCGTCGTTCAGAGAATGGTTGATGAGTTCGCCATCAGTTCTGTACATACATATAAAAATAATTAATATATATATATATATATTGTTTATATAATTTTCTTTTGGATCTGTTCCCTTGTACGAATACTGTATCTCTGTATATAATATAATATATATATAATATGTTATAATTATGTTAGTTGTTATTTATTATATATTTTCCTTAACTCTCTCCCCTTTTCTTGTGTGTGTGTTTTTTTTTTTTTTTTTTTTTTTTTTTTTTTAGTACCTAACATTGCTAGTATGATGCCGTATTATATTGCATTAGCTGTTATTTGTATGTTCGCGCGGCAATTTTCCAACATGGTCGCTCGCGTGTCTCTTGGTACGGCGTTGGTTTAATGTCAACAGTGACGTGTTGTTGAAATAGCTAATTAATTGTTAATCACTATAATTTTATTTGGTAGTGTTCTGTAATATTGTTTTGTGTATTGTGTTACCAGTTATTCCGTGTGGCATAACTTTATTCCTTTGTACTGAGTTCAATCATGTCTTGTCACCAATATTCAGTTAATCTATCTTGGTTAATTTCTAACCTATTTATGTGTTTATTGACCTTTCCTTATTTTCCTATTAATTTATTATTGCATGTACTTGCTATTTGTTAATATTTTATGTAATGGAACAGTTCCTTATTAGAGACTAAAATTTATTTGTTAAATTAACATTATCTGTAATTCTTCAGATTCTACTTATTCGATGCTGCGTCACTTACCTGGGTCACTCTCACAACGTCGTCCAATTCTTCGACATGCCTTGGATACTTACTACGGTTGCCTTCAATCGTCTTATATCTGTGGCTATAAAGGTACTGTTTAATTCATTAAATTTAATATGTGTATAATGCATTGTGTGTGCGACCGCTATTGTGCATTACAAAGTCCACTTCTACATGTTAGATATGATAATATAACAATACTACGTAGATTAATACATAATAAAATATCCTCTTACTCCGGTTATATCTATTACTAACTCTCAATTAACCTATCTTAATTATTTTCTAACCACTTTATATATTCATCAGCTATTTTCTTCCTCCTTGTTAATCTGCGAAATCTATGCATGTATTCTTCCTTGTATGGTGATTGATTGTTTGCGAGGTGGGTTGCGCTTTCGTTGTTGTTGAACTAGCACGTTTTACTTTCAAACAGTAATTGGAGCATTCGTAATAAACTTCTTTTCCTTTTCCAAGTTTCGCTGTCTGTGTCATTTGACAAACAGTGCCAAGCTTCCATAGCACCGTGGTAACATTTAGCAATGCTGCTCTTTGCATTAAGGCTATTGAAGTTAATTCGTTCGTTTATTTCCAGCTGGTGCATGGTGTTCCGCAAGCAGGGAGCCATAACCTATTTTGCACGCAGACCTTCTTGTATGATGATTACTTGTTTACAAGGTAACTTTCACTTTCCCTCTTTTAATTATTTACTGAATCGACACGTTGTATATTTTAAACAATAATTGGAGTACACATAATAATTTTCCTTTTTCTTTTTAGGTTTTCGCTATCTGTATTGTTCGACGAACAGTGTCACACCTCCCTTTGATTTATCCATAATATAGTTATAACTTTTAGTAACCTTGTATTTTGCACTGAGACAATTGGAACTAATTTATTCACTTATTTTAGGTAGCTGTCATATATTGCGTTCCACGAACAACAATCCATAGCTTATACTTGCACGTACATTCCCTTGTGTGCTGATCACTTGTTCACAAGGTAACTCCCACTTTCGCTAGTTAATTGTTTATTGAGTTAACACGTTTTATATTTAAGCAATAATTGAAACAAGTATAATAATTTTCCCTTTTCCTTTTAGGTGTTCGATATCTGCATTATTCGACGAACAGCACTACAGCATATACTACTGCACTACGTTGCTCATTGAAATCGCTTTATTCATTGCTTATTTCGATTATGCGCTAGTTTTAACTTGTTTAAGTGCACCGTTCGCGGAATCCCTTTTACTTCAATCTTGACGTTTTGGTTCTGCAAGATTTCTAGCACTTTGTGTGGCCCAGTATATTGATCGGAGAATTTTCCTTTTCTAGGTTCTTTTAGCAAATATATCGAGTCTCCTGCTTTAAAATCTTGGGGGTTGATTCGTCGGTCGTAATATTCCTTTGATCTCAGTTTGGATTTTATCAAATTTTCTCTTGCCATTTGTTGTACGGTGTTAATTTTATCGAACAGATCTTCGAGATATTCTGCGTAAGTTGGTTCCATGTTCTCTTCGATTATTACTTCACCAGTAGGTTCTCTGGCTAAATGTCCAAAAACTAATTCGTGTGGGGAGAATTTCGTTCCTTCGTGTACAGAGGTATTATAGGAAAACATGGCTAATTCTACCCATTCGTCCCAATTTTTGGAATTTTCAATGTATAATTTAAGATATTCTATCAGCGCGTGGTGAGATCTTTCGATTGAACCGTTACTTTGTGGATGATATGCCGTCGTGGTATATTGTTTGATGCGGAATCTCTTTGCTACTTTCTTCATTAGTGAGGATGTAAAGTTCGTTCCTTGATCAGTGAGAATAGCTCTCGGTGACCCGAAGCGACAAATAAATCGTTTTACAAAAACGTCTGCTATCTCGGCTGAAGAGATTCCTCCCAGTGGAATTCCAATTGAGTATTTTGTTAATAAGTCTTGGATAGTCAATATGTATTCGTTTCCTTTTTGGGTTTTTGGTAATGGACCTACGATATCCATGCTAACCTTATCGAATGCTTTACCTGGTGTGTCTGTAAGTACCATTGGTTGCTTTACTTTTATTCTCGTGAGTTTCTTCAATTGACATTCTTTACATGTTCTTACGTAATCTTGAACTTCCTTTTTCATGTTTTCCCAATAGTAGTGTTGTCGTATTCTTTGATAAGTTTTTGTTATTCCTTTATGTCCTGCTACGCTTGATTCATGTTTTTCTCGTATTATGTTGTTCCTCTCTTCCACAGGTGGGATAATTACTTCTCCAGTGCAAATGGTGATGGTTAAGGTTTTTTCCATAAACATTTCCTTTAATTTTCTGATTGTATATCGCCAGGGTATTTCCTCCAAGTTTCCTTTGGTAATGCTAAACGAGGTTAACTGTTTTTCATTTACTACGTCTAATAGAGATCTCAGTGAGTTTAATAAATTTTCTGGCGTTATTGAGGTATTTCTGTTTTCTTTTATCGGTAGGGATACGATGTATTTCCCGGAATCGTAATTCAATCTTGCTTTTTCTAACATTAAATCTTTATAACGAGGCAATTTTCCCATTTCCTTCATTTCTAAGGATCCTTTATCTATTGGATTGCCATGTATATCTATAAATATTATTTTATGGTCGTTTACTCTTGTAATTGAATCTCGGGTTTCTGAAATTTTTAGTTCCGCAATTATTGTAGGTCTCTGGTCCTTTTCTCGTTGTTGAATTAATTTTGGAATTACAGTAGAGAGCTCTTCTTCGCTTGTTGTATCTGTGTCTTCTTTTCCTCGTTCGGTTATTCCTCTATCTGCACTTACATCGATTTCTGCTAGTGCCTGATCAAAGTATTTTATGGGGGTTTCTTCTATTGTACGATGTTTCCGGGTGAAAACCTTTCCTTGGTTTTTAGAATCACTGGATTGAGGCCAGGGGCGTGGTTTAGCTTTGAATATGGGAGAATCTTCGGTTGACGTATCCAGTTTGAATCTTTTCGAGACATGCGTATCTCTTTCTTGTTGTTGAATTAGTTCTGAAGTTACAGTGGAGGTTTCCTTTTCGCTTGTTGTGTCTATCACCCTTTTCCCTCGATCGGTTATTTCTCTATTTACATCGAGTTCAGCTAGTGCTTCGTCAAAATATTTTACGGGCGTTTCTTCCAATGTAATGTACTTTCGAGTAGAAACCTTTTTTCGTTTTGCGGGATCACTGAGTTGAGGCAAGTCGCGTGGTTTGGTTTCGAATATGGGAGAATCTTCTGATGACGTATCCTTTTCGAATCTTTTTGAGACAGGATAGCGAATCGGTGAGACTTCCTCCCTCCTTCTGATTGGTAGACAAACTTCCGGAGGATTCCTAGATAATGCGTCTGCGTTTGCATTCGCCCTGCCTTCTTTGTATACAATATCAAATTCGAAGTCCGATAGTTTTAACTTCCACTTCCAAATTCTTGAAGTAGGGTCTTTAATAGAATGCATCCACACTAAAGGTTTATGGTCGGTTACGATAGTAAATTTTCTTCCGTAAAGATACGGTCGGAAATGCATTGCACTGTAAACAATTGCCAGACACTCCTTTTCTATGGTAGAGTAGTTTTGTTCGGCGGGATTTAATAGCCTTGAGGCATACGCAATCGGCAAATCCTTTCCGATTGGCCCTTGACTCAGTACACCGCTTATTGCATATCCTGATGCGTCTGTAGTAAGGTTAAATGGTTTAGAAAAGTCTGGATATTGTAGAATGGGTTTCGTCACTAACGCTGCCTTTAAATTATTGAATGCGTTCTCCTGGTCTTCTGTCCATTTAAAGGGAGTGTTTTTCCTTAATAGTTGTGTTAATGGTTTCGCGACCTTGGAGAAATCGGGTACGAATCTCCTATAATATCCTGCTAGTCCCAGAAATTGTTTAATATTTTTCGTCCCCTTCGGTCGTGGAAATTTGGATACAGCTTCGACCTTCTTTGGGTCGGGTTTCACGCCATCCTCGCTAATTATGTGTCCCAAATAATTCACCTCGTGCCGCAAAAATTCGCACTTATCCGGTTGCAATCGCAACTTAGCTTTCCTCAGTCTTTCCATTAACTTATTAAACTTAACTTCATGTTCTTGGAGAGACGTGGAATAAATCACTATGTCATCCAGATAGACGAATAGTTCTATTCCTTGCAGGCCAGATAATATTAGATTCATCAAACGTTGAAATGTCGCCGGGGCATTTTTTAGTCCGAAAGGCATTCTTTTGAATTGATAATGTCCGTATGGTGTCGAAAATGCAGTTTTGTGGGCGTCTTCTTGCGACATACGGATCTGGTGAAAGCCCGATGCCAAATCGAACGTGGAAAAATATTTTGCACTTCCCAATTGATCCAATATTTCCGTAATGTTGGGTAGTGGGAAGGCATCGCCAATCGTTTTATCATTCAATTTTCTATAATCGATGACTAGCCTCCAGCGCTTATTTCCTTGCGAATCAGGTTTTTTGGGCACAATCCATAATGGGGAGTTATATGGAGATGTTGATGGTTCCACTACGTCCGTATCTAATAGCTCTTGGACCTGTCGATTTATTTCTTCTCGATGTATCGGTGGGTATCGATACTGTTTAGTATTGATGGGTATGTTGTCCGTCGTGATTATCTTATGTTCCAGAACTTCGGTTGCTTCTAATGTATCTCCTGGGATATGAAACCTATCTTGATTATTACGAATCAGTTTTTTAACGCTGTCTCTTTCTTCTTTATTCAAATGTTCGAGTCGTAATAACTTGTTTATTTTCTCGTATCTATTGTCACGTCCCGCGCTCCGCACGCGCCGTAACAAGAACAAGAAACCATTCTATACAAAACACGCGAATAAGGATTTGAACGCACAAGCGAACACGCGGCATCACAAACGAGGGCGATTAACAGATCCAACCAATAAATAAAATACATAATACAAACAATTCTGAATAAAACAGGAAATAAGAATAACTACAAAAGGGTAAAATAATTGAAACGCCAGGAAAATATATATATATAAATATATTTCAATCAATCAATTTGGAGAGTTACATATAAGTATAAAACATATATGCTTAACATGTAATAACCTAGGAATATTAGAGACAGTGCTTCCAATACTGCGCAATAAATACAAAATTATCAAATTATAAAATATAAGTATACATGATGTCGAAAACTAATAGTCTAAACATACAATATCGTATTATTAGAGAAATGAAGGTTACGTTGTCAGAAATATATATATATGTGTGCGAATCTTATCAAACCGATAATCTAAGATACATACTTAAAACTAGCCTACATTCCGGTAAAAGATAAATAAATAATTGACATTTCATTTCGTATGAATACTACACCGCCAAGAGAAATATGCATATGAATACGTATATATATATATGCATGTGTGCGCGTATGTTTTATAGTATCGAATACTCTATAAAATAAACTACTCAAAACAATAAATAACGCAATCGAAGAATTACAAACGCACAACATAAAATATATATATATATGCGTATATTCACACGAACAATACTTTAAAAGCAATATTAATAAGTAAATGTTTAATTGCGGTAGAATAAGGAAAACGAGCGGTAGACAATTACTTCGATATTAAACAAAATTTAAAGACCCGTTACTATAACTTTGCTGGTGACATTCACGAGCAACCATGTTAGATTTACACGCGTCACGGCAATAGGAATATTAAGGATTAACGGAAGTCAGGCGCGAGAAATAAATCATGAAAACATATTGTTAACACTTTTCTTTAATAAAATATGTGCGCAACTACAAATGTAAAAATATATATATATATATATGTAATCAATTAAAAAAAAGGGAAATATAGAATTAAAATACATATATTTAACGAACACAAAATAGATATCATATTCAAAATATATATATATATATAATACATAAAAACAAAAGGCGTTTGAAAGAAAAATAATAATAAGGAACTTCCGAACGTCGATCACCGAAACCTAAGGGAAACATCAAAATCGCAAAAACAATCATAAGCGTACCCCCAGCGGACCACCACGCCGTGGGGGATGGCATTATAAATAAGTGAGCAACGTAGACTACCGAGACTACAGAGACTACTGGGACTACGATAGTTATCATTTAGCGATTAACATTATTATTCTGGTGAACATTAGTACGCTCAATTATCATTTATTATTCCGGTGAATATTCTTATTACATTATTCTTTGTTCATTATTATTGCGATCCTCGTTATTACGATTTATAATTATTTTGTTCACTTTTGTTAATTATTTCGTTACTACGTTCGTTATCGCGCTCATCTTTTGAAATTTTGTATAGTATTTCGCGCTTCTGAGTCTTTAGTTTTTGATCAAGAAAGAGAGCCGCGACCAAGGAAAGAGAGAATTTATCTTGAACGCGCATTGTAATTGCGGTATTAATCCAGTCAGTAAATTGTTCTGTCCGTACCGAAATAGAAAAATAAAGTAAAAGTTGATAGTAAACTATATTCGAGTTCAAGTAATAAACCTAGTAAAACCTTCGACGACCAACGGAGCAGCCGAGGTAAATAGCGCCAGACAGCGCCTACTCCTCAAGGTAAGAAAATTAATTTCGAGAATTTCCTTCTTCTCTGATAATTTCGTTGCCCTCGAGAATCGAATTAGAACTTCGTATCATCGGTCTCGTTCTATTTTCGCGAACGGTTTCGAAGATAGAATCATTGTTCAAACTCTAAATAAAAGGGAATTGTCCGCTGTGTCGGCTTGTGCGAACGGTGTTTTCAGCTACTGAACCACCCACTGATCTTCGCGTTCCTCCTCCCATTGTTGGCAAAATATTGCCGTCTTTGGGCAAGGCTTGCGAAATCACACAAATCCCGCACAGAGAAGACTATTAAATACATCGTAACGGTCAATCGAAAATTAAAAGCAATTCCGGCATTGCTAATAACCGATATTCTTGCCATCATTGCATGCGATTATAAGAGAGAAATAGCAAAACAACTTCCCTTCGGAAATTTAACCAAAGGATCGTTCGCTGTGTTGGCTTGTGCAAACGGTGTTTTCGATTATCAAAACACCCGTCGATCTTCGCATTCCTTCTCCCACTGTTGGTAAAATACTACCCGTCTTTGGGCAAGGCTTGCGAAATCACACGAGTCCCACACAGGGAGGATCGTTAGAATCATCCTCGATTATTAAACTCGAATGGCAAGGAAATCGTGGTAACGGAATCCATCGTAGTAAATGAATTGAGTTTCGGTTCTAACGGCAAAGTATTACAGTGAAATTAAAAGAGAAGAAGAACTCGAACGTAAAAAAAAAAAAAAAAAAAAAAAAAATAAATTTATATAAAACAACGAAAATCTCACATTCCTATCCAATCCAGCAACGCTAAAGATATATATATACATCCGGCTAATAAACACATATATAAAGGTAATAATCTAAGCAATTCTACATTCAAATAAAATCCGTTCGACGAGGACAAATAATTATTAATCCCAGCTTTAATCCTCTCCCGTGCCAGTATTCCTGCACATCGCAGGTTAGCCGAAAAGTGAAATTCGTTTACCAGTTGCATTAAGCATCAGTTAACGCTACCCATTAAACGGAAAATTAATAAAAAAAAAATAAAATATTTCGAAATAGTCCTTAGACTATTTCTGGTGGCAGCAACTACCGTATTAATTAGAAATCTAAACCAGTATTACATACACAATAATATCAATTCAATTTATCTTCAGACTAAATTCAAACTCAACAAAAAAAAAAAAATAATAATAATTTTCCGTAAACTCTAAATTTAAAATTTGATCGATGTCAACAAACTAATACGTAACAGGAAAATATTTTGGTAAGAGCGGTGGGATACGCTTCACGGAGGATTAAAATTGGATTAAATAGCTCGTTACGCTTATAGAAGATTAAGGTTGTTACGCTTGTCGATAAAATATATATATATATATATATATCAAGAAACAATGACGACTCGAGTGGAATCGTTGGACGAAGAAATGGCCTTGACATTGTCGGAAAAGCTTAAAGCATGGGATGCGACCTTTCGTGATATGAGTGCAAAAATCACCGAATTACAAAGCGGCTTATTCGAACTTAAAACGAAACAAGAACCTAAAACGCCCGTATCACCGCCGACAACGCGACAAGAAACGGTTCAGCCGAGTGGACATATCCAGCCAATTAAATTAAAGGACGCGATCGAATCGGTGCCAGTGTTTGACGGATACCGACCATCGGTATTCCAGTTTTTAAGAGCTTGTGAGCGCGCGCGAAATATGATTCCCAGATATCAAGAACCTCAGTTGGTAAAATTATTAGTAAATAAGCTCCGTGGACACGCGCTCCTCGCCATCGAGGATACGGAATTGATGAGTCTAAGTGATTTCGGAAACAAGTTAAAGGATCTATTCGGCCCAAGGAAATCTCTCAACGAATATAAAGGGGAATTAGGAACGATATTTCAACGACCCGGGGAGAACATATTGGATTATATGGGTCGCGTTAAAAATCTTAGATTGGCAATAATGGACGGAGAAAAAGGCTACTACGGCATTATATCCCCCGATGTCCAAGATACTATAGATTGGGAAACGAGTGAAGCTTTCGTTAAGGGGCTCCCAAACGAGGTGTATATGCGAGTAAAATTAGCAGGATACCATACTCTAGAAGACGCGCTTCGTGAAGCCGTCAAAGCAACACACGAGTTGAAACGAATAACCGACAGAACGCGACCCCAACGACCGACACCCTCGAACTATTACAAACGCGACAACGCGCGTCCTGCAAACAATAACAACAATATCGGGGACAACCGCCAAGATCGAAGATTGGTACCTCCATCGCAGAATTTTTCGGATTCCACGGGACGAGACATCACATGCAACTATTGCAAGAGACCAGGGCATCAAGTAAAAGATTGTTACAGATTTAAAGCTCGAGTAGATGCCGGATTAATCGTACCCTATGCTTCGAGACCATCGGGAAACCAAACACGTCCTTCGGGAGAATGGGGCGAGCCACGAAGGAACGATACGCCGAATCGCCCAAGAGTACAGGTAACAACCAGAACAAGGACAGCTACACCCGCGAGATCGACTCCATCACCCATAACAAGAGACAGAACGAGCGCAACGCCGACCATAAGATTGAACGAACAACCACTAAACATTGTGGGGGAATCATCACACAGCCAGACAAGGTCACACACAGAGAATCCGGAACCCCAAGGCAAAAGGAAAAAAGTGAAACGCAAACAACCGGCGAAGAAAAATCATCAGGTGTTGAATTCAGATTCGGAAGGCGACCTCTCCGAATTGTTTCAGTAAAATTTAACGATTCCCCAACGACCCCAACTGCACGAATAGTTTCCCCAGACTTAAGGACTAAGACAAGTTTGTTATTAGACTCTGGATCGGAAATCAACATTATCAAGAAACCTGCTTTGCTCGATTCAGCCATCATCGACGAAAAGGAATCAATCGAAGTGCGAGGAATTACGGCAACGAGCCTAGTCTCCCTAGGGCAGACGGTAATACAGGTTGCGGGCCGTCCGGTTGTTTTCCATGTAGTCGACGATTCTTTGCTAATCGATCAAGACGGAATCCTAGGATCCGAATTTTTTGCAGGTTGCAAGGCTCGTCTAGATTACGAGGAAAAACATATCAGATGGGGAAATACTTACATCCCCTTCGATACTAAGGAGGAAATAATTATACCGAAGCGAAGTTCAATTACGTGCTCCATTAATATCGCTAATCCAGAGATGAAAGAGGGATTTATCCCAAAAGTCGAGCCGAACAAGGGAATCTATTTCGGTAACGCAGTTGTGAGGAATCATAAAGGAAAAGGCTACATGAGAGTAATAAATACTACCTCGAGAGATTACGTATTTACAACACCAACGATGGTAATCAAGGAATTTGAGAATCTCCCCCCTTCCCCCCCGCTTCCTAGGACAGCGTGCAATACAATTCTAAAATCAGAGGAAAATAGATACGAGAAAATAAACAAGTTATTACGACTCGAACATTTGAATAAAGAAGAGACAGCGTTAAAAAACTGATTCGTAATAATCAAGATAGGTTTCATATCCCAGGAGATACATTAGAAGCAACCGAAGTTCTGGAACATAAGATAATCACGACGGACAACATACCCATCAATACTAAACAGTATCGATACCCACCGATACATCGAGAAGAAATAAATCGACAGGTCCAAGAGCTACTAGATACGGACGTAGTGGAACCATCAACATCTCCATATAACTCCCCATTATGGATTGTGCCCAAAAAACCTGATTCGCAAGGAAATAAGCGCTGGAGGCTAGTCATCGATTATAGAAAATTGAATGATAAAACGATTGGCGATGCCTTCCCACTACCCAACATTACGGAAATATTGGATCAATTGGGAAGTGCAAAATATTTTTCCACGTTCGATTTGGCATCGGGCTTTCACCAGATCCGTATGTCGCAAGAAGACGCCCACAAAACTGCATTTTCGACACCATACGGACATTATCAATTCAAAAGAATGCCTTTCGGACTAAAAAATGCCCCGGCGACATTTCAACGTTTGATGAATCTAATATTATCTGGCCTGCAAGGAATAGAACTATTCATCTATCTGGATGACATAGTGATTTATTCCACGTCTCTCCAAGAACATGAAGTTAAGTTTAATAAGTTAATGGAAAGACTGAGGAAAGCTAAGTTGCGATTGCAACCGGATAAGTGCGAATTTTTGCGGCACGAGGTGAATTATTTGGGACACATAATTAGCGAGGATGGCGTGAAACCCGACCCAAAGAAGGTCGAAGCTGTATCCAAATTTCCACGACCGAAGGGGACGAAAAATATTAAACAATTTCTGGGACTAGCAGGATATTATAGGAGATTCGTACCCGATTTCTCCAAGGTCGCGAAACCATTAACACAACTATTAAGGAAAAACACTCCCTTTAAATGGACAGAAGACCAGGAGAACGCATTCAATAATTTAAAGACAGCGTTAGTGACGAAACCCATTCTACAATATCCAGACTTTTCTAAACCATTTAACCTTACTACAGACGCATCAGGATATGCAATAAGCGGTGTACTGAGTCAAGGGCCAATCGGAAAGGATTTGCCGATTGCGTATGCCTCAAGGCTATTAAATCCCGCCGAACAAAACTACTCTACCATAGAAAAGGAGTGTCTGGCAATTGTTTACAGTGCAATGCATTTCCGACCGTATCTTTACGGAAGAAAATTTACTATCGTAACCGACCATAAACCTTTAGTGTGGATGCATTCTATTAAAGACCCTACTTCAAGAATTTGGAAGTGGAAGTTAAAACTATCGGACTTCGAATTTGATATTGTATACAAAGAAGGCAGGGCGAATGCAAACGCAGACGCATTATCTAGGAATCCTCCGGAAGTTTGTCTACCAATCAGAAGGAGGGAGGAAGTCTCACCGATTCGCTATCCTGTCTCAAAAAGATTCGAAAAGGATACGTCATCAGAAGATTCTCCCATATTCGAAACCAAACCACGCGACTTGCCTCAACTCAGTGATCCTGCAAAACGAAAAAAGGTTTCTACTCGAAAGTACCTTACATTGGAAGAAACGCCCGTAAAATATTTTGACGAAGCACTAGCTGAGCTCGATGTAAATAGAGAAATAACCGATCGAGGGAAAAGGGTGATAGACACAACAAGCGAAAAAGAAACCTCCACTGTAACTTCAGAACTAATTCAACAACAAGAAAGAGATACGCATGTCTCGAAAAGATTCAAACTGGATACGTCAACCGAAGATTCTCCCATATTCAAAGCTAAACCACGCCCCTGGCCTCAATCCAGTGATTCTAAAAACCAAGGAAAGGTTTTCACCCGGAAACATCGTACAATAGAAGAAACCCCCATAAAATACTTTGATCAGGCACTAGCAGAAATCGATGTAAGTGCAGATAGAGGAATAACCGAACGAGGAAAAGAAGACACAGATACAACAAGCGAAGAAGAGCTCTCTACTGTAATTCCAAAATTAATTCAACAACGAGAAAAGGACCAGAGACCTACAATAATTGCGGAACTAAAAATTTCAGAAACCCGAGATTCAATTACAAGAGTAAACGACCATAAAATAATATTTATAGATATACATGGCAATCCAATAGATAAAGGATCCTTAGAAATGAAGGAAATGGGAAAATTGCCTCGTTATAAAGATTTAATGTTAGAAAAAGCAAGATTGAATTACGATTCCGGGAAATACATCGTATCCCTACCGATAAAAGAAAACAGAAATACCTCAATAACGCCAGAAAATTTATTAAACTCACTGAGATCTCTATTAGACGTAGTAAATGAAAAACAGTTAACCTCGTTTAGCATTACCAAAGGAAACTTGGAGGAAATACCCTGGCGATATACAATCAGAAAATTAAAGGAAATGTTTATGGAAAAAACCTTAACCATCACCATTTGCACTGGAGAAGTAATTATCCCACCTGTGGAAGAGAGGAACAACATAATACGAGAAAAACATGAATCAAGCGTAGCAGGACATAAAGGAATAACAAAAACTTATCAAAGAATACGACAACACTACTATTGGGAAAACATGAAAAAGGAAGTTCAAGATTACGTAAGAACATGTAAAGAATGTCAATTGAAGAAACTCACGAGAATAAAAGTAAAGCAACCAATGGTACTTACAGACACACCAGGTAAAGCATTCGATAAGGTTAGCATGGATATCGTAGGTCCATTACCAAAAACCCAAAAAGGAAACGAATACATATTGACTATCCAAGACTTATTAACAAAATACTCAATTGGAATTCCACTGGGAGGAATCTCTTCAGCCGAGATAGCAGACGTTTTTGTAAAACGATTTATTTGTCGCTTCGGGTCACCGAGAGCTATTCTCACTGATCAAGGAACGAACTTTACATCCTCACTAATGAAGAAAGTAGCAAAGAGATTCCGCATCAAACAATATACCACGACGGCATATCATCCACAAAGTAACGGTTCAATCGAAAGATCTCACCACGCGCTGATAGAATATCTTAAATTATACATTGAAAATTCCAAAAATTGGGACGAATGGGTAGAATTAGCCATGTTTTCCTATAATACCTCTGTACACGAAGGAACGAAATTCTCCCCACACGAATTAGTTTTTGGACATTTAGCCAGAGAACCTACTGGTGAAGTAATAATCGAAGAGAACATGGAACCAACTTACGCAGAATATCTCGAAGATCTGTTCGATAAAATTAACACCGTACAACAAATGGCAAGAGAAAATTTGATAAAATCCAAACTGAGATCAAAGGAATATTACGACCGACGAATCAACCCCCAAGATTTTAAAGCAGGAGACTCGATATATTTGCTAAAAGAACCTAGAAAAGGAAAATTCTCCGATCAATATACTGGGCCACACAAAGTGCTAGAAATCTTGCAGAACCAAAACGTCAAGATTGAAGTAAAAGGGATTCCGCGAACGGTGCACTTAAACAAGTTAAAACTAGCGCATAATCGAAATAAGCAATGAATAAAGCGATTTCAATGAGCAACGTAGTGCAGTAGTATATGCTGTAGTGCTGTTCGTCGAATAATGCAGATATCGAACACCTAAAAGGAAAAGGGAAAATTATTATACTTGTTTCAATTATTGCTTAAATATAAAACGTGTTAACTCAATAAACAATTAACTAGCGAAAGTGGGAGTTACCTTGTGAACAAGTGATCAGCACACAAGGGAATGTACGTGCAAGTATAAGCTATGGATTGTTGTTCGTGGAACGCAATATATGACAGCTACCTAAAATAAGTGAATAAATTAGTTCCAATTGTCTCAGTGCAAAATACAAGGTTACTAAAAGTTATAACTATATTATGGATAAATCAAAGGGAGGTGTGACACTGTTCGTCGAACAATACAGATAGCGAAAACCTAAAAAGAAAAAGGAAAATTATTATGTGTACTCCAATTATTGTTTAAAATATACAACGTGTCGATTCAGTAAATAATTAAAAGAGGGAAAGTGAAAGTTACCTCGTAAACAAGTAATCATCATACAAGAAGGTCTGCGTGCAAAATAGGTTATGGCTCCCTGCTTGCGGAACACCATGCACCAGCTGGAAATAAACGAACGAATTAACTTCAATAGCCTTAATGCAAAGAGCAGCATTGCTAAATGTTACCACGGTGCTATGGAAGCTTGGCACTGTTTGTCAAATGACACAGACAGCGAAACTTGGAAAAGGAAAAGAAGTTTATTACGAATGCTCCAATTACTGTTTGAAAGTAAAACGTGCTAGTTCAACAACAACGAAAGCGCAACCCACCTCGCAAACAATCAATCACCATACAAGGAAGAATACATGCATAGATTTCGCAGATTAACAAGGAGGAAGAAAATAGCTGATGAATATATAAAGTGGTTAGAAAATAATTAAGATAGGTTAATTGAGAGTTAGTAATAGATATAACCGGAGTAAGAGGATATTTTATTATGTATTAATCTACGTAGTATTGTTATATTATCATACCTAACATGTAGAAGTGGACTTTGTAATGCACAATAGCGGTCGCACACACAATGCATTATACACATATTAAATTTAATGAATTAAACAGTACCTTTATAGCCACAGATATAAGACGATTGAAGGCAACCGTAGTAAGTATCCAAGGCATGTCGAAGAATTGGACGACGTTGTGAGAGTGACCCAGGTAAGTGACGCAGCATCGAATAAGTAGAATCTGAAGAATTACAGATAATGTTAATTTAACAAATAAATTTTAGTCTCTAATAAGGAACTGTTCCATTACATAAAATATTAACAAATAGCAAGTACATGCAATAATAAATTAATAGGAAAATAAGGAAAGGTCAATAAACACATAAATAGGTTAGAAATTAACCAAGATAGATTAACTGAATATTGGTGACAAGACATGATTGAACTCAGTACAAAGGAATAAAGTTATGCCACACGGAATAACTGGTAACACAATACACAAAACAATATTACAGAACACTACCAAATAAAATTATAGTGATTAACAATTAATTAGCTATTTCAACAACACGTCACTGTTGACATTAAACCAACGCCGTACCAAGAGACACGCGAGCGACCATGTTGGAAAATTGCCGCGCGAACATACAAATAACAGCTAATGCAATATAATACGGCATCATACTAGCAATGTTAGGTACTAAAAAAAAAAAAAAAAAAAAAAAAAAAAAAAACACACACACAAGAAAAGGGGAGAGAGTTAAGGAAAATATATAATAAATAACAACTAACATAATTATAACATATTATATATATATTATATTATATACAGAGATACAGTATTCGTACAAGGGAACAGATCCAAAAGAAAATTATATAAACAATATATATATATATATATTAATTATTTTTATATGTATGTACAGAACTGATGGCGAACTCATCAACCATTCTCTGAACGACGGACGGAAGAACATGAATAGCAATCCGCACAGTGGAACAATAAAGTATTGGTACGTCACTCACGAGACCAAGTACTGATGCTATCCACCTGTAAACAAACAACATTTATAACTATGCATATAATTTTCACTTATGTTCACCAATATATATATACACGCATGTTGTAAAGTAGGCGATATTTGTAACATTCACTTCCATTGATAATGCATGTGACTCATAAAATTGAGTCGTCGTATTTACCATTGCACGCACATATATATATACTTGAAGACAAGGTACATTTGTAATATTTATTCCTATTGATAATATATATATATTTATATATTTATAACAGTAAAACAAATCTCATTCATACTACTTACCAGTACGTATGCATACATCTATATAATTATAACTCAAGTAGCATTCATGATATTTATTTTTACCGATAGCATGTACGTAAAACCTAAAATAAAACAAGGTTTTAACAATAAAAATTTTAATAATACATACAATTATAAAATTTTCTTTCTATATATATATATATATATTAATGATGATAAAATGTTATTCTTATTTCTGATAAACTCGAAAGCAAAACAACAAACGACAACACTATACCGTGATACACCACAACCAAAAAACACATGGCTTTGATCGCAGGAGAAGCGGTCCATATAGTCAAATGCATTCCAGTACAAATAAAGGAACTCCGCCCGAACGTGCGCCAAACGTGGCTATATTCGGCACCATCGTCATTGGCCACGAACAGAATATATACCCAAAGGACTTCGATGCACTACGGGACCACGTCATGTTCCTGGCAGGAAAATCTGCAGTTTCGAACACATTGGCCAGAAGAGCAACAGGAAAAACTATCGTCCCTGGAACAGTAAACATCCTGGGAATGATGGACAAAAACACATTAACGACAATAGCGAAAAATACCGTATCAGGTTTATGGACAGGTTTTATGGAATTCGGAACTGTCAGTGGAGCAATATACGGCCCAGTCACCCACCCGCTACTATACCTCAAAAGAAGATGAGATATCGATGATCAAACAGCACAACCTCAAGGGATATCGATAGCACCGGTAGTCACTCAAGTACCAACGACACCTGCATCCGCCTTGAGCAAACTCAGAGATACCATCAGTCAAATTTCCTATGGAAATTTGAACTCCAAGAGCGGGGGTGTCACGTCCCGCGCTCCGCACGCGCCGTAACAAGAACAAGAAACCATTCTATACAAAACACGCGAATAAGGATTTGAACGCACAAGCGAACACGCGGCATCACAAACGAGGGCGATTAACAGATCCAACCAATAAATAAAATACATAATACAAACAATTCTGAATAAAACAGGAAATAAGAATAACTACAAAAGGGTAAAATAATTGAAACGCCAGGAAAATATATATATATAAATATATTTCAATCAATCAATTTGGAGAGTTACATATAAGTATAAAACATATATGCTTAACATGTAATAACCTAGGAATATTAGAGACAGTGCTTCCAATACTGCGCAATAAATACAAAATTATCAAATTATAAAATATAAGTATACATGATGTCGAAAACTAATAGTCTAAACATACAATATCGTATTATTAGAGAAATGAAGGTTACGTTGTCAGAAATATATATATATGTGTGCGAATCTTATCAAACCGATAATCTAAGATACATACTTAAAACTAGCCTACATTCCGGTAAAAGATAAATAAATAATTGACATTTCATTTCGTATGAATACTACACCGCCAAGAGAAATATGCATATGAATACGTATATATATATATGCATGTGTGCGCGTATGTTTTATAGTATCGAATACTCTATAAAATAAACTACTCAAAACAATAAATAACGCAATCGAAGAATTACAAACGCACAACATAAAATATATATATATATGCGTATATTCACACGAACAATACTTTAAAAGCAATATTAATAAGTAAATGTTTAATTGCGGTAGAATAAGGAAAACGAGCGGTAGACAATTACTTCGATATTAAACAAAATTTAAAGACCCGTTACTATAACTTTGCTGGTGACATTCACGAGCAACCATGTTAGATTTACACGCGTCACGGCAATAGGAATATTAAGGATTAACGGAAGTCAGGCGCGAGAAATAAATCATGAAAACATATTGTTAACACTTTTCTTTAATAAAATATGTGCGCAACTACAAATGTAAAAATATATATATATATATATGTAATCAATTAAAAAAAAGGGAAATATAGAATTAAAATACATATATTTAACGAACACAAAATAGATATCATATTCAAAATATATATATATATATAATACATAAAAACAAAAGGCGTTTGAAAGAAAAATAATAATAAGGAACTTCCGAACGTCGATCACCGAAACCTAAGGGAAACATCAAAATCGCAAAAACAATCATAAGCGTACCCCCAGCGGACCACCACGCCGTGGGGGATGGCATTATAAATAAGTGAGCAACGTAGACTACCGAGACTACAGAGACTACTGGGACTACGATAGTTATCATTTAGCGATTAACATTATTATTCTGGTGAACATTAGTACGCTCAATTATCATTTATTATTCCGGTGAATATTCTTATTACATTATTCTTTGTTCATTATTATTGCGATCCTCGTTATTACGATTTATAATTATTTTGTTCACTTTTGTTAATTATTTCGTTACTACGTTCGTTATCGCGCTCATCTTTTGAAATTTTGTATAGTATTTCGCGCTTCTGAGTCTTTAGTTTTTGATCAAGAAAGAGAGCCGCGACCAAGGAAAGAGAGAATTTATCTTGAACGCGCATTGTAATTGCGGTATTAATCCAGTCAGTAAATTGTTCTGTCCGTACCGAAATAGAAAAATAAAGTAAAAGTTGATAGTAAACTATATTCGAGTTCAAGTAATAAACCTAGTAAAACCTTCGACGACCAACGGAGCAGCCGAGGTAAATAGCGCCAGACAGCGCCTACTCCTCAAGGTAAGAAAATTAATTTCGAGAATTTCCTTCTTCTCTGATAATTTCGTTGCCCTCGAGAATCGAATTAGAACTTCGTATCATCGGTCTCGTTCTATTTTCGCGAACGGTTTCGAAGATAGAATCATTGTTCAAACTCTAAATAAAAGGGAATTGTCCGCTGTGTCGGCTTGTGCGAACGGTGTTTTCAGCTACTGAACCACCCACTGATCTTCGCGTTCCTCCTCCCATTGTTGGCAAAATATTGCCGTCTTTGGGCAAGGCTTGCGAAATCACACAAATCCCGCACAGAGAAGACTATTAAATACATCGTAACGGTCAATCGAAAATTAAAAGCAATTCCGGCATTGCTAATAACCGATATTCTTGCCATCATTGCATGCGATTATAAGAGAGAAATAGCAAAACAACTTCCCTTCGGAAATTTAACCAAAGGATCGTTCGCTGTGTTGGCTTGTGCAAACGGTGTTTTCGATTATCAAAACACCCGTCGATCTTCGCATTCCTTCTCCCACTGTTGGTAAAATACTACCCGTCTTTGGGCAAGGCTTGCGAAATCACACGAGTCCCACACAGGGAGGATCGTTAGAATCATCCTCGATTATTAAACTCGAATGGCAAGGAAATCGTGGTAACGGAATCCATCGTAGTAAATGAATTGAGTTTCGGTTCTAACGGCAAAGTATTACAGTGAAATTAAAAGAGAAGAAGAACTCGAACGTAAAAAAAAAAAAAAAAAAAAATAAATTTATATAAAACAACGAAAATCTCACATTCCTATCCAATCCAGCAACGCTAAAGATATATATATACATCCGGCTAATAAACACATATATAAAGGTAATAATCTAAGCAATTCTACATTCAAATAAAATCCGTTCGACGAGGACAAATAATTATTAATCCCAGCTTTAATCCTCTCCCGTGCCAGTATTCCTGCACATCGCAGGTTAGCCGAAAAGTGAAATTCGTTTACCAGTTGCATTAAGCATCAGTTAACGCTACCCATTAAACGGAAAATTAATAAAAAAAAAATAAAATATTTCGAAATAGTCCTTAGACTATTTCTGGTGGCAGCAACTACCGTATTAATTAGAAATCTAAACCAGTATTACATACACAATAATATCAATTCAATTTATCTTCAGACTAAATTCAAACTCAACAAAAAAAAAAAAATAATAATAATTTTCCGTAAACTCTAAATTTAAAATTTGATCGATGTCAACAAACTAATACGTAACACTATTTTCCTCTGATTTTAGAATTGTATTGCACGCTGTCCTAGGAAGCGGGGGGGAAGGGGGGAGATTCTCGAATTCCTTGATTACCATCGTTGGTGTTGTAAATACGTAATCTCTCGAGGTAGTATTTATTACTCTCATGTAGCCTTTTCCTTTATGATTCCTCACAACTGCGTTACCGAAATAGATTCCCTTGTTCGGCTCGACTTTTGGGATAAATCCCTCTTTCATCTCTGGATTAGCGATATTAATGGAGCACGTAATTGAACTTCGCTTCGGTATAATTATTTCCTCCTTAGTATCGAAGGGGATGTAAGTATTTCCCCATCTGATATGTTTTTCCTCGTAATCTAGACGAGCCTTGCAACCTGCAAAAAATTCGGATCCTAGGATTCCGTCTTGATCGATTAGCAAAGAATCGTCGACTACATGGAAAACAACCGGACGGCCCGCAACCTGTATTACCGTCTGCCCTAGGGAGACTAGGCTCGTTGCCGTAATTCCTCGCACTTCGATTGATTCCTTTTCGTCGATGATGGCTGAATCGAGCAAAGCAGGTTTCTTGATAATGTTGATTTCCGATCCAGAGTCTAATAACAAACTTGTCTTAGTCCTTAAGTCTGGGGAAACTATTCGTGCAGTTGGGGTCGTTGGGGAATCGTTAAATTTTACTGAAACAATTCGGAGAGGTCGCCTTCCGAATCTGAATTCAACACCTGATGATTTTTCTTCGCCGGTTGTTTGCGTTTCACTTTTTTTCTTTTGCCTTGGGGTTCCGGATTCTCTGTGTGTGACCTTGTCTGGCTGTGTGATGATTCCCCCACAATGTTTAGTGGTTGTTCGTTCAATCTTATGGTCGGCGTTGCGCTCGTTCTGTCTCTTGTTATGGGTGATGGAGTCGATCTCGCGGGTGTAGCTGTCCTTGTTCTGGTTGTTACCTGTACTCTTGGGCGATTCGGCGTATCGTTCCTTCGTGGCTCGCCCCATTCTCCCGAAGGACGTGTTTGGTTTCCCGATGGTCTCGAAGCATAGGGTACGATTAATCCGGCATCTACTCGAGCTTTAAATCTGTAACAATCTTTTACTTGATGCCCTGGTCTCTTGCAATAGTTGCATGTGATGTCTCGTCCCGTGGAATCCGAAAAATTCTGCGATGGAGGTACCAATCTTCGATCTTGGCGGTTGTCCCCGATATTGTTGTTATTGTTTGCAGGACGCGCGTTGTCGCGTTTGTAATAGTTCGAGGGTGTCGGTCGTTGGGGTCGCGTTCTGTCGGTTATTCGTTTCAACTCGTGTGTTGCTTTGACGGCTTCACGAAACGCGTCTTCTAGAGTATGGTATTGTCACGTCCCGCGCTCCGCACGCGCCGTAACAAGAACAAGAAACCATTCTATACAAAACACGCGAATAAGGATTTGAACGCACAAGCGAACACGCGGCATCACAAACGAGGGCGATTAACAGATCCAACCAATAAATAAAATACATAATACAAACAATTCTGAATAAAACAGGAAATAAGAATAACTACAAAAGGGTAAAATAATTGAAACGCCAGGAAAATATATATATATAAATATATTTCAATCAATCAATTTGGAGAGTTACATATAAGTATAAAACATATATGCTTAACATGTAATAACCTAGGAATATTAGAGACAGTGCTTCCAATACTGCGCAATAAATACAAAATTATCAAATTATAAAATATAAGTATACATGATGTCGAAAACTAATAGTCTAAACATACAATATCGTATTATTAGAGAAATGAAGGTTACGTTGTCAGAAATATATATATATGTGTGCGAATCTTATCAAACCGATAATCTAAGATACATACTTAAAACTAGCCTACATTCCGGTAAAAGATAAATAAATAATTGACATTTCATTTCGTATGAATACTACACCGCCAAGAGAAATATGCATATGAATACGTATATATATATATGCATGTGTGCGCGTATGTTTTATAGTATCGAATACTCTATAAAATAAACTACTCAAAACAATAAATAACGCAATCGAAGAATTACAAACGCACAACATAAAATATATGTATATATATGCGTATATTCACACGAACAATACTTTAAAAGCAATATTAATAAGTAAATGTTTAATTGCGGTAGAATAAGGAAAACGAGCGGTAGACAATTACTTCGATATTAAACAAAATTTAAAGACCCGTTACTATAACTTTGCTGGTGACATTCACGAGCAACCATGTTAGATTTACACGCGTCACGGCAATAGGAATATTAAGGATTAACGGAAGTCAGGCGCGAGAAATAAATCATGAAAACATATTGTTAACACTTTTCTTTAATAAAATATGTGCGCAACTACAAATGTAAAAATATATATATATATATATATAATCAATTAAAAAAAAGGGAAATATAGAATTAAAATACATATATTTAACGAACATAAAATAGATATCATATTCAAAATATATATATATATATATAATACATAAAAACAAAAGGCGTTTGAAAGAAAAATAATAATAAGGAACTTCCGAACGTCGATCACCGAAACCTAAGGGAAACATCAAAATCGCAAAAACAATCATAAGCGTACCCCCAGCGGACCACCACGCCGTGGGGGATGGCATTATAAATAAGTGAGCAACGTAGACTACCGAGACTACAGAGACTACTGGGACTACGATAGTTATCATTTAGCGATTAACATTATTATTCTGGTGAACATTAGTACGCTCAATTATCATTTATTATTCCGGTGAATATTCTTATTACATTATTCTTTGTTCATTATTATTGCGATCCTCGTTATTACGATTTATAATTATTTTGTTCACTTTTGTTAATTATTTCGTTACTACGTTCGTTATCGCGCTCATCTTTTGAAATTTTGTATAGTATTTCGCGCTTCTGAGTCTTTAGTTTTTGGTCAAGAAAGAGAGCCGCGACCAAGGAAAGAGAGAATTTATCTTGAACGCGCATTGTAATTGCGGTATTAATCCAGTCAGTAAATTGTTCTGTCCGTACCGAAATAGAAAAATAAAGTAAAAGTTGATAGTAAACTATATTCGAGTTCAAGTAATAAACCTAGTAAAACCTTCGACGACCAACGGAGCAGCCGAGGTAAATAGCGCCAGACAGCGCCTACTCCTCAAGGTAAGAAAATTAATTTCGAGAATTTCCTTCTTCTCTGATAATTTCGTTGCCCTCGAGAATCGAATTAGAACTTCGTATCATCGGTCTCGTTCTATTTTCGCGAACGGTTTCGAAGATAGAATCATTGTTCAAACTCTAAATAAAAGGGAATTGTCCGCTGTGTCGGCTTGTGCGAACGGTGTTTTCAGCTACTGAACCACCCACTGATCTTCGCATTCCTCCTCCCATTGTTGGCAATATATTGCCCGTCTTTGGGCAAGGCTTGCGAAATCACACAAATCCCGCACAGAGAAGACTATTAAATACATCGTAACGGTCAATCGAAAATTAAAAGCAATTCCGGCATTGCTAATAACCGATATTCTTGCCATCATTGCATGCGATTATAAGAGAGAAATAGCAAAACAACTTCCCTTCGGAAATTTAACCAAAGGATCGTTCGCTGTGTTGGCTTGTGCAAACGGTGTTTTCGATTATCAAAACACCCGTCGATCTTCGCATTCCTTCTCCCACTGTTGGTAAAATACTACCCGTCTTTGGGCAAGGCTTGCGAAATCACACGAGTCCCACACAGGGAGGATCGTTAGAATCATCCTCGATTATTAAACTCGAATGGCAAGGAAATCGTGGTAACGGAATCCATCGTAGTAAATGAATTGAGTTTCGGTTCTAACGGCAAAGTATTACAGTGAAATTAAAAGAGAAGAAGAACTCGAACGTAAAAAAAAAAAAAAAAAAAAAATAAATTTATATAAAACAACGAAAATCTCACATTCCTATCCAATCCAGCAACGCTAAAGATATATATATACATCCGGCTAATAAACACATATATAAAGGTAATAATCTAAGCAATTCTACATTCAAATAAAATCCGTTCGACGAGGACAAATAATTATTAATCCCAGCTTTAATCCTCTCCCGTGCCAGTATTCCTGCACATCGCAGGTTAGCCGAAAAGTGAAATTCGTTTACCAGTTGCATTAAGCATCAGTTAACGCTACCCATTAAACGGAAAATTAATAAAAAAAATAAAATATTTCGAAATAGTCCTTAGACTATTTCTGGTGGCAGCAACTACCGTATTAATTAGAAATCTAAACCAGTATTACATACACAATAATATCAATTCAATTTATCTTCAGACTAAATTCAAACTCAACAAAAAAAAAATAATAATAATTTTCCGTAAACTCTAAATTTAAAAATTTGATCGATGTCAACAAACTAATACGTAACAGGAAAATATTTTGGTGGCAGCGGTGGGATACGCTTCACGGAGGATTAAAATTGGATTAAATAGCTCGTTACGCTTATAGAAGATTAAGGTTGTTACGCTTGTCGATAAAATATATATATATATATATATATCAAGAAACAATGACGACTCGAGTGGAATCGTTGGACGAAGAAATGGCCTTGACATTGTCGGAAAAGCTTAAAGCATGGGATGCGACCTTTCGTGATATGAGTGCAAAAATCACCGAATTACAAAGCGGCTTATTCGAACTTAAAACGGAACAAGAACCTAAAACGCCCGTATCACCGCCGACAACGCGACAAGAAACGGTTCAGCCGAGTGGACATATCCAGCCAATTAAATTAAAGGACGCGATCGAATCGGTGCCAGTGTTTGACGGATACCGACCATCGGTATTCCAGTTTTTAAGAGCTTGTGAGCGCGCGCGAAATATGATTCCCAGATATCAAGAACCTCAGTTGGTAAAATTATTAGTAAATAAGCTCCGTGGACACGCGCTCCTCGCCATCGAGGATACGGAATTGATGAGTCTAAGTGATTTCGGAAACAAGTTAAAGGATCTATTCGGCCCAAGGAAATCTCTCAACGAATATAAAGGGGAATTAGGAACGATATTTCAACGACCCGGGGAGAACATATTGGATTATATGGGTCGCGTTAAAAATCTTAGATTGGCAATAATGGACGGAGAAAAAGGCTACTACGGCATTATATCCCCCGATGTCCAAGATACTATAGATTGGGAAACGAGTGAAGCTTTCGTTAAGGGGCTCCCAAACGAGGTGTATATGCGAGTAAAATTAGCAGGATACCATACTCTAGAAGACGCGTTTCGTGAAGCCGTCAAAGCAACACACGAGTTGAAACGAATAACCGACAGAACGCGACCCCAACGACCGACACCCTCGAACTATTACAAACGCGACAACGCGCGTCCTGCAAACAATAACAACAATATCGGGGACAACCGCCAAGATCGAAGATTGGTACCTCCATCGCAGAATTTTTCGGATTCCACGGGACGAGTCATCACATGCAACTATTGCAAGAGACCAGGGCATCAAGTAAAAGATTGTTACAGATTTAAAGCTCGAGTAGATGCCGGATTAATCGTACCCTATGCTTCGAGACCATCGGGAAACCAAACACGTCCTTCGGGAGAATGGGGCGAGCCACGAAGGAACGATACGCCGAATCGCCCAAGAGTACAGGTAACAACCAGAACAAGGACAGCTACACCCGCGAGATCGACTCCATCACCCATAACAAGAGACAGAACGAGCGCAACGCCGACCATAAGATTGAACGAACAACCACTAAACATTGTGGGGGAATCATCACACAGCCAGACAAGGTCACACACAGAGAATCCGGAACCCCAAGGCAAAAGGAAAAAAGTGAAACGCAAACAACCGGCGAAGAAAAATCATCAGGTGTTGAATTCAGATTCGGAAGGCGACCTCTCCGAATTGTTTCAGTAAAATTTAACGATTCCCCAACGACCCCAACTGCACGAATAGTTTCCCCAGACTTAAGGACTAAGACAAGTTTGTTATTAGACTCTGGATCGGAAATCAACATTATCAAGAAACCTGCTTTGCTCGATTCAGCCATCATCGACGAAAAGGAATCAATCGAAGTGCGAGGAATTACGGCAACGAGCCTAGTCTCCCTAGGGCAGACGGTAATACAGGTTGCGGGCCGTCCGGTTGTTTTCCATGTAGTCGACGATTCTTTGCTAATCGATCAAGACGGAATCCTAGGATCCGAATTTTTTGCAGGTTGCAAGGCTCGTCTAGATTACGAGGAAAAACATATCAGATGGGGAAATACTTACATCCCCTTCGATACTAAGGAGGAAATAATTATACCGAAGCGAAGTTCAATTACGTGCTCCATTAATATCGCTAATCCAGAGATGAAAGAGGGATTTATCCCAAAAGTCGAGCCGAACAAGGGAATCTATTTCGGTAACGCAGTTGTGAGGAATCATAAAGGAAAAGGCTACATGAGAGTAATAAATACTACCTCGAGAGATTACGTATTTACAACACCAACGATGGTAATCAAGGAATTTGAGAATCTCCCCCCTTCCCCCCCGCTTCCTACGACAGCGTGCAATACAATTCTAAAATCAGAGGAAAATAGATACGAGGAAATAAACAAGTTATTACGACTCGAACATTTGAATAAAGAAGAAAGAGACAGCGTTAAAAAACTGATTCGTAATAATCAAGATAGGTTTCATATCCCAGGAGATACATTAGAAGCAACCGAAGTTCTGGAACATAAGATAATCACGACGGACAACATACCCATCAATACTAAACAGTATCGATACCCACCGATACATCGAGAAGAAATAAATCGACAGGTCCAAGAGCTATTAGATACGGACGTAGTGGAACCATCAACATCTCCATATAACTCCCCATTATGGATTGTGCCCAAAAAACCTGATTCGCAAGGAAATAAGCGCTGGAGGCTAGTCATCGATTATAGAAAATTGAATGATAAAACGATTGGCGATGCCTTCCCACTACCCAACATTACGGAAATATTGGATCAATTGGGAAGTGCAAAATATTTTTCCACGTTCGATTTGGCATCGGGCTTTCACCAGATCCGTATGTCGCAAGAAGACGCCCACAAAACTGCATTTTCGACACCATACGGACATTATCAATTCAAAAGAATGCCTTTCGGACTAAAAAATGCCCCGGCGACATTTCAACGTTTGATGAATCTAATATTATCTGGCCTGCAAGGAATAGAACTATTCGTCTATCTGGATGACATAGTGATTTATTCCACGTCTCTCCAAGAACATGAAGTTAAGTTTAATAAGTTAATGGAAAGACTGAGGAAAGCTAAGTTGCGATTGCAACCGGATAAGTGCGAATTTTTGCGGCACGAGGTGAATTATTTGGGACACATAATTAGCGAGGATGGCGTGAAACCCGACCCAAAGAAGGTCGAAGCTGTATCCAAATTTCCACGACCGAAGGGGACGAAAAATATTAAACAATTTCTGGGACTAGCAGGATATTATAGGAGATTCGTACCCGATTTCTCCAAGGTCGCGAAACCATTAACACAACTATTAAGGAAAAACACTCCCTTTAAATGGACAGAAGACCAGGAGAACGCATTCAATAATTTAAAGGCAGCGTTAGTGACGAAACCCATTCTACAATATCCAGACTTTTCTAAACCATTTAACCTTACTACAGACGCATCAGGATATGCAATAAGCGGTGTACTGAGTCAAGGGCCAATCGGAAAGGATTTGCCGATTGCGTATGCCTCAAGGCTATTAAATCCCGCCGAACAAAACTACTCTACCATAGAAAAGGAGTGTCTGGCAATTGTTTACAGTGCAATGCATTTCCGACCGTATCTTTACGGAAGAAAATTTACTATCGTAACCGACCATAAACCTTTAGTGTGGATGCATTCTATTAAAGACCCTACTTCAAGAATTTGGAAGTGGAAGTTAAAACTATCGGACTTCGAATTTGATATTGTATACAAAGAAGGCAGGGCGAATGCAAACGCAGACGCATTATCTAGGAATCCTCCGGAAGTTTGTCTACCAATCAGAAGGAGGGAGGAAGTCTCACCGATTCGCTATCCTGTCTCAAAAAGATTCGAAAAGGATACGTCATCAGAAGATTCTCCCATATTCGAAACCAAACCACGCGACTTGCCTCAACTCAGTGATCCTGCAAAACGAAAAAAGGTTTCTACTCGAAAGTACCTTACATTGGAAGAAACGCCCGTAAAATATTTTGACGAAGCACTAGCTGAGCTCGATGTAAATAGAGAAATAACCGATCGAGGGAAAAGGGTGATAGACACAACAAGCGAAAAAGAAACCTCCACTGTAACTTCAGAACTAATTCAACAACAAGAAAGAGATACGCATGTCTCGAAAAGATTCAAACTGGATACGTCAACCGAAGATTCTCCCATATTCAAAGCTAAACCACGCCCCTGGCCTCAATCCAGTGATTCTAAAAACCAAGGAAAGGTTTTCACCCGGAAACATCGTACAATAGAAGAAACCCCCATAAAATACTTTGATCAGGCACTAGCAGAAATCGATGTAAGTGCAGATAGAGGAATAACCGAACGAGGAAAAGAAGACACAGATACAACAAGCGAAGAAGAGCTCTCTACTGTAATTCCAAAATTAATTCAACAACGAGAAAAGGACCAGAGACCTACAATAATTGCGGAACTAAAAATTTCAGAAACCCGAGATTCAATTACAAGAGTAAACGACCATAAAATAATATTTATAGATATACATGGCAATCCAATAGATAAAGGATCCTTAGAAATGAAGGAAATGGGAAAATTGCCTCGTTATAAAGATTTAATGTTAGAAAAAGCAAGATTGAATTACGATTCCGGGAAATACATCGTATCCCTACCGATAAAAGAAAACAGAAATACCTCAATAACGCCAGAAAATTTATTAAACTCACTGAGATCTCTATTAGACGTAGTAAATGAAAAACAGTTAACCTCGTTTAGCATTACCAAAGGAAACTTGGAGGAAATACCCTGGCGATATACAATCAGAAAATTAAGGGAAATGTTTATGGAAAAAACCTTAACCATCACCATTTGCACTGGAGAAGTAATTATCCCACCTGTGGAAGAGAGGAACAACATAATACGAGAAAAACATGAATCAAGCGTAGCAGGACATAAAGGAATAACAAAAACTTATCAAAGAATACGACAACACTACTATTGGGAAAACATGAAAAAGGAAGTTCAAGATTACGTAAGAACATGTAAAGAATGTCAATTGAAGAAACTCACGAGAATAAAAGTAAAGCAACCAATGGTACTTACAGACACACCAGGTAAAGCATTCGATAAGGTTAGCATGGATATCGTAGGTCCATTACCAAAAACCCAAAAAGGAAACGAATACATATTGACTATCCAAGACTTATTAACAAAATACTCAATTGGAATTCCACTGGGAGGAATCTCTTCAGCCGAGATAGCAGACGTTTTTGTAAAACGATTTATTTGTCGCTTCGGGTCACCGAGAGCTATTCTCACTGATCAAGGAACGAACTTTACATCCTCACTAATGAAGAAAGTAGCAAAGAGATTCCGCATCAAACAATATACCACGACGGCATATCATCCACAAAGTAACGGTTCAATCGAAAGATCTCACCACGCGCTGATAGAATATCTTAAATTATACATTGAAAATTCCAAAAATTGGGACGAATGGGTAGAATTAGCCATGTTTTCCTATAATACCTCTGTACACGAAGGAA
The DNA here is from genome assembly GCA_911387925.2 of Bombus hypnorum. Taxonomy (NCBI): domain Eukaryota; kingdom Metazoa; phylum Arthropoda; class Insecta; order Hymenoptera; family Apidae; genus Bombus; species Bombus hypnorum. The sequence goes on from OU427027.1 coordinate 38,886, forward strand.
CGAAATTCTCCCCACACGAATTAGTTTTTGGACATTTAGCCAGAGAACCTACCGGTGAAGTAATAATCGAAGAGAACATGGAACCAACTTACGCAGAATATCTCGAAGATCTGTTCGATAAAATTAACACCGTACAACAAATGGCAAGAGAAAATTTGATAAAATCCAAACTGAGATCAAAGGAATATTACGACCGACGAATCAACCCCCAAGATTTTAAAGCAGGAGACTCGATATATTTGCTAAAAGAACCTAGAAAAGGAAAATTCTCCGATCAATATACTGGGCCACACAAAGTGCTAGAAATCTTGCAGAACCAAAACGTCAAGATTGAAGTAAAAGGGATTCCGCGAACGGTGCACTTAAACAAGTTAAAACTAGCGCATAATCGAAATAAGCAATGAATAAAGCGATTTCAATGAGCAACGTAGTGCAGTAGTATATGCTGTAGTGCTGTTCGTCGAATAATGCAGATATCGAACACCTAAAAGGAAAAGGGAAAATTATTATACTTGTTTCAATTATTGCTTAAATATAAAACGTGTTAACTCAATAAACAATTAACTAGCGAAAGTGGGAGTTACCTTGTGAACAAGTGATCAGCACACAAGGGAATGTACGTGCAAGTATAAGCTATGGATTGTTGTTCGTGGAACGCAATATATGACAGCTACCTAAAATAAGTGAATAAATTAGTTCCAATTGTCTCAGTGCAAAATACAAGGTTACTAAAAGTTATAACTATATTATGGATAAATCAAAGGGAGGTGTGACACTGTTCGTCGAACAATACAGATAGCGAAAACCTAAAAAGAAAAAGGAAAATTATTATGTGTACTCCAATTATTGTTTAAAATATACAACGTGTCGATTCAGTAAATAATTAAAAGAGGGAAAGTGAAAGTTACCTTGTAAACAAGTAATCATCATACAAGAAGGTCTGCGTGCAAAATAGGTTATGGCTCCCTGCTTGCGGAACACCATGCACCAGCTGGAAATAAACGAACGAATTAACTTCAATAGCCTTAATGCAAAGAGCAGCATTGCTAAATGTTACCACGGTGCTATGGAAGCTTGGCACTGTTTGTCAAATGACACAGACAGCGAAACTTGGAAAAGGAAAAGAAGTTTATTACGAATGCTCCAATTACTGTTTGAAAGTAAAACGTGCTAGTTCAACAACAACGAAAGCGCAACCCACCTCGCAAACAATCAATCACCATACAAGGAAGAATACATGCATAGATTTCGCAGATTAACAAGGAGGAAGAAAATAGCTGATGAATATATAAAGTGGTTAGAAAATAATTAAGATAGGTTAATTGAGAGTTAGTAATAGATATAACCGGAGTAAGAGGATATTTTATTATGTATTAATCTACGTAGTATTGTTATATTATCATATCTAACATGTAGAAGTGGACTTTGTAATGCACAATAGCGGTCGCACACACAATGCATTATACACATATTAAATTTAATGAATTAAACAGTACCTTTATAGCCACAGATATAAGACGATTGAAGGCAACCGTAGTAAGTATCCAAGGCATGTCGAAGAATTGGACGACGTTGTGAGAGTGACCCAGGTAAGTGACGCAGCATCGAATAAGTAGAATCTGAAGAATTACAGATAATGTTAATTTAACAAATAAATTTTAGTCTCTAATAAGGAACTGTTCCATTACATAAAATATTAACAAATAGCAAGTACATGCAATAATAAATTAATAGGAAAATAAGGAAAGGTCAATAAACACATAAATAGGTTAGAAATTAACCAAGATAGATTAACTGAATATTGGTGACAAGACATGATTGAACTCAGTACAAAGGAATAAAGTTATGCCACACGGAATAACTGGTAACACAATACACAAAACAATATTACAGAACACTACCAAATAAAATTATAGTGATTAACAATTAATTAGCTATTTCAACAACACGTCACTGTTGACATTAAACCAACGCCGTACCAAGAGACACGCGAGCGACCATGTTGGAAAATTGCCGCGCGAACATACAAATAACAGCTAATGCAATATAATACGGCATCATACTAGCAATGTTAGGTACTAAAAAAAAAAAAAAAAAAAAAAAAAAAAAAACACACACACAAGAAAAGGGGAGAGAGTTAAGGAAAATATATAATAAATAACAACTAACATAATTATAACATATTATATATATATTATATTATATACAGAGATACAGTATTCGTACAAGGGAACAGATCCAAAAGAAAATTATATAAACAATATATATATATATATATTAATTATTTTTATATGTATGTACAGAACTGATGGCGAACTCATCAACCATTCTCTGAACGACGGACGGAAGAACATGAATAGCAATCCGCACAGTGGAACAATAAAGTATTGGTACGTCACTCACGAGACCAAGTACTGATGCTATCCACCTGTAAACAAACAACATTTATAACTATGCATATAATTTTCACTTATGTTCACCAATATATATATACACGCATGTTGTAAAGTAGGCGATATTTGTAACATTCACTTCCATTGATAATGCATGTGACTCATAAAATTGAGTCGTCGTATTTACCATTGCACGCACATATATATATACTTGAAGACAAGGTACATTTGTAATATTTATTCCTATTGATAATATATATATATTTATATATTTATAACAGTAAAACAAATCTCATTCATACTACTTACCAGTACGTATGCATACATCTATATAATTATAACTCAAGTAGCATTCATGATATTTATTTTTACCGATAGCATGTACGTAAAACCTAAAATAAAACAAGGTTTTAACAATAAAAATTTTAATAATACATACAATTATAAAATTTTCTTTCTATATATATATATATATATTAATGATGATAAAACGTTATTCTTATTTCTGATAAACTCGAAAGCAAAACAACAAACGACAACACTATACCGTGATACACCACAACCAAAAAACACATGGCTTTGATCGCAGGAGAAGCGGTCCATATAGTCAAATGCATTCCAGTACAAATAAAGGAACTCCGCCCGAACGTGCGCCAAACGTGGCTATATTCGGCACCATCGTCATTGGCCACGAACAGAATATATACCCAAAGGACTTCGATGCACTACGGGACCACGTCATGTTCCTGGCAGGAAAATCTGCAGTTTCGAACACATTGGCCAGAAGAGCAACAGGAAAAACTATCGTCCCTGGAACAGTAAACATCCTGGGAATGATGGACAAAAACACATTAACGACAATAGCGAAAAATACCGTATCAGGTTTATGGACAGGTTTTATGGAATTCGGAACTGTCAGTGGAGCAATATACGGCCCAGTCACCCACCCGCTACTATACCTCAAAAGAAGATGAGATATCGATGATCAAACAGCACAACCTCAAGGGATATCGATAGCACCGGTAGTCACTCAAGTACCAACGACACCTGCATCCGCCTTGAGCAAACTCAGAGATACCATCAGTCAAATTTCCTATGGAAATTTGAACTCCAAGAGCGGGGGTGTCACGTCCCGCGCTCCGCACGCGCCGTAACAAGAACAAGAAACCATTCTATACAAAACACGCGAATAAGGATTTGAACGCACAAGCGAACACGCGGCATCACAAACGAGGGCGATTAACAGATCCAACCAATAAATAAAATACATAATACAAACAATTCTGAATAAAACAGGAAATAAGAATAACTACAAAAGGGTAAAATAATTGAAACGCCAGGAAAATATATATATATAAATATATTTCAATCAATCAATTTGGAGAGTTACATATAAGTATAAAACATATATGCTTAACATGTAATAACCTAGGAATATTAGAGACAGTGCTTCCAATACTGCGCAATAAATACAAAATTATCAAATTATAAAATATAAGTATTGTCACGTCCCGCGCTCCGCACGCGCCGTAACAAGAACAAGAAACCATTCTATACAAAACACGCGAATAAGGATTTGAACGCACAAGCGAACACGCGGCATCACAAACGAGGGCGATTAACAGATCCAACCAATAAATAAAATACATAATACAAACAATTCTGAATAAAACAGGAAATAAGAATAACTACAAAAGGGTAAAATAATTGAAACGCCAGGAAAATATATATATATAAATATATTTCAATCAATCAATTTGGAGAGTTACATATAAGTATAAAACATATATGCTTAACATGTAATAACCTAGGAATATTAGAGACAGTGCTTCCAATACTGCGCAATAAATACAAAATTATCAAATTATAAAATATAAGTATACATGATGTCGAAAACTAATAGTCTAAACATACAATATCGTATTATTAGAGAAATGAAGGTTACGTTGTCAGAAATATATATATATGTGTGCGAATCTTATCAAACCGATAATCTAAGATACATACTTAAAACTAGCCTACATTCCGGTAAAAGATAAATAAATAATTGACATTTCATTTCGTATGAATACTACACCGCCAAGAGAAATATGCATATGAATACGTATATATATATATGCATGTGTGCGCGTATGTTTTATAGTATCGAATACTCTATAAAATAAACTACTCAAAACAATAAATAACGCAATCGAAGAATTACAAACGCACAACATAAAATATATATATATATGCGTATATTCACACGAACAATACTTTAAAAGCAATATTAATAAGTAAATGTTTAATTGCGGTAGAATAAGGAAAACGAGCGGTAGACAATTACTTCGATATTAAACAAAATTTAAAGACCCGTTACTATAACTTTGCTGGTGACATTCACGAGCAACCATGTTAGATTTACACGCGTCACGGCAATAGGAATATTAAGGATTAACGGAAGTCAGGCGCGAGAAATAAATCATGAAAACATATTGTTAACACTTTTCTTTAATAAAATATGTGCGCAACTACAAATGTAAAAATATATATATATATATATATATAATCAATAAAAAAAAAGGGAAATATAGAATTAAAATACATATATTTAACGAACATAAAATAGATATCATATTCAAAATATATATATATATATATAATACATAAAAACAAAAGGCGTTTGAAAGAAAAATAATAATAAGGAACTTCCGAACGTCGATCACCGAAACCTAAGGGAAACATCAAAATCGCAAAAACAATCATAAGCGTACCCCCAGCGGACCACCACGCCGTGGGGGATGGCATTATAAATAAGTGAGCAACGTAGACTACCGAGACTACAGAGACTACTGGGACTACGATAGTTATCATTTAGCGATTAACATTATTATTCTGGTGAACATTAGTACGCTCAATTATCATTTATTATTCCGGTGAATATTCTTATTACATTATTCTTTGTTCATTATTATTGCGATCCTCGTTATTACGATTTATAATTATTTTGTTCACTTTTGTTAATTATTTCGTTACTACGTTCGTTATCGCGCTCATCTTTTGAAATTTTGTATAGTATTTCGCGCTTCTGAGTCTTTAGTTTTTGGTCAAGAAAGAGAGCCGCGACCAAGGAAAGAGAGAATTTATCTTGAACGCGCATTGTAATTGCGGTATTAATCCAGTCAGTAAATTGTTCTGTCCGTACCCAAATAGAAAAATAAAGTAAAAGTTGATAGTAAACTATATTCGAGTTCAAGTAATAGACCTAGTAAAACCTTCGACGACCAACGGAGCAGCCGAGGTAAATAGCGCCAGACAGCGCCTACTCCTCAAGGTAAGAAAATTAATTTCGAGAATTTCCTTCTTCTCTGATAATTTCGTTGCCCTCGAGAATCGAATTAGAACTTCGTATCATCGGTCTCGTTCTATTTTCGCGAACGGTTTCGAAGATAGAATCATTGTTCAAACTCTAAATAAAAGGGAATTGTCCGCTGTGTCGGCTTGTGCGAACGGTGTTTTCAGCTACTGAACCACCCACTGATCTTCGCATTCCTCCTCCCATTGTTGGCAAAATATTGCCCGTCTTTGGGCAAGGCTTGCGAAATCACACAAATCCCGCACAGAGAAGACTATTAAATACATCGTAACGGTCAATCGAAAATTAAAAGCAATTCCGGCATTGCTAATAACCGATATTCTTGCCATCATTGCATGCGATTATAAGAGAGAAATAGCAAAACAACTTCCCTTCGGAAATTTAACCAAAGGATCGTTCGCTGTGTTGGCTTGTGCAAACGGTGTTTTCGATTATCAAAACACCCGTCGATCTTCGCATTCCTTCTCCCACTGTTGGTAAAATACTACCCGTCTTTGGGCAAGGCTTGCGAAATCACACGAGTCCCACACAGAGAGGATCGTTAGAATCATCCTCGATTATTAAACTCGAATGGCAAGGAAATCGTGGTAACGGAATCCATCGTAGTAAATGAATTGAGTTTCGGTTCTAACGGCAAAGTATTACAGTGAAATTAAAAGAGAAGAAGAACTCGAACGTAAAAAAAAAAAAAAAAAAAAAAAAAAAAAAAAAAAATAAATTTATATAAAACAACGAAAATCTCACATTCCTATCCAATCCAGCAACGCTAAAGATATATATATACATCCGGCTAATAAACACATATATAAAGGTAATAATCTAAGCAATTCTACATTCAAATAAAATCCGTTCGACGAGGACAAATAATTATTAATCCCAGCTTTAATCCTCTCCCGTGCCAGTATTCCTGCACATCGCAGGTTAGCCGAAAAGTGAAATTCGTTTACCAGTTGCATTAAGCATCAGTTAACGCTACCCATTAAACGGAAAATTAATAAAAAAAAAATAAAATATTTCGAAATAGTCCTTAGACTATTTCTGGTGGCAGCAACTACCGTATTAATTAGAAATCTAAACCAGTATTACATACACAATAATATCAATTCAATTTATCTTCAGACTAAATTCAAACTCAACAAAAAAAAAATAATAATAATTTTCCGTAAACTCTAAATTTAAAAATTTGATCGATGTCAACAAACTGATACGTAACAGTACAATGGAGTAAAATGAGCGCTTAAACATCGAAATATCTCAATCGGGGGAGAAATTACGGTCATTTTTCGTCAAAATCGACGAAATCATCGCGATTCGCGAGCAGTCTGGCTTGACTCGGCGCTGATACGTCTGTGCATTGCATTTGGCGTGTAGAATGGAGTAAAATGAGCCCATAAACGACGAAATATCTCAATCGAGAGGGAAATTACGGTCATTTTTCGTCAAATTCGACGAAATCATCGCGATTTGAGAGCTGTTGGGCTCGTTTCGACGCTGAAACGGTTGTGTATTGCATTTGGCGTGTAAAATGGAGTAAAATGAACGCTAAAACGTCGAAATATCTCAATCGGGAGAGAAATTGCGGTCATTTTTCGTCAAAATCGACGAAATCATCTGTCACGTCCCGCGCTCCGCACGCGCCGTAACAAGAACAAGAAACCATTCTATACAAAACACGCGAATAAGGATTTGAACGCACAAGCGAACACGCGGCATCACAAACGAGGGCGATTAACAGATCCAACCAATAAATAAAATACATAATACAAACAATTCTGAATAAAACAGGAAATAAGAATAACTACAAAAGGGTAAAATAATTGAAACGCCAGGAAAATATATATATATAAATATATTTCAATCAATCAATTTGGAGAGTTACATATAAGTATAAAACATATATGCTTAACATGTAATAACCTAGGAATATTAGAGACAGTGCTTCCAATTGTTACGTATTAGTTTGTTGACATCGATCAAATTTTTAAATTTAGAGTTTACGGAAAATTATTATTATTTTTTTTTTGTTGAGTTTGAATTTAGTCTGAAGATAAATTGAATTGATATTATTGTGTATGTAATACTGGTTTAGATTTCTAATTAATACGGTAGTTGCTGCCACCAGAAATAGTCTAAGGACTATTTCGAAATATTTTATTTTTTTTTATTAATTTTCCGTTTAATGGGTAGCGTTAACTGATGCTTAATGCAACTGGTAAACGAATTTCACTTTTCGGCTAACCTGCGATGTGCAGGAATACTGGCACGGGAGAGGATTAAAGCTGGGATTAATAATTATTTGTCCTCGTCGAACGGATTTTATTTGAATGTAGAATTGCTTAGATTATTACCTTTATATATGTGTTTATTAGCCGGATGTATATATATATCTTTAGCGTTGCTGGATTGGATAGGAATGTGAGATTTTCGTTGTTTTATATAAATTTATTTTTTTTTTTTTTTTTTTTTTTTTTTTTTTTTTTTACGTTCGAGTTCTTCTTCTCTTTTAATTTCACTGTAATACTTTGCCGTTAGAACCGAAACTCAATTCATTTACTACGATGGATTCCGTTACCACGATTTCCTTGCCATTCGAGTTTAATAATCGAGGATGATTCTAACGATCCTCTCTGTGTGGGACTCGTGTGATTTCGCAAGCCTTGCCCAAAGACGGGTAGTATTTTACCAACAGTGGGAGAAGGAATGCGAAGATCGACGGGTGTTTTGATAATCGAAAACACCGTTTGCACAAGCCAACACAGCGAACGATCCTTTGGTTAAATTTCCGAAGGGAAGTTGTTTTGCTATTTCTCTCTTATAATCGCATGCAATGATGGCAAGAATATCGGTTATTAGCAATGCCGGAATTGCTTTTAATTTTCGATTGACCGTTACGATGTATTTAATAGTCTTCTCTGTGCGGGATTTGTGTGATTTCGCAAGCCTTGCCCAAAGACGGGCAATATTTTGCCAACAATGGGAGGAGGAATGCGAAGATCAGTGGGTGGTTCAGTAGCTGAAAACACCGTTCGCACAAGCCGACACAGCGGACAATTCCCTTTTATTTAGAGTTTGAACAATGATTCTATCTTCGAAACCGTTCGCGAAAATAGAACGAGACCGATGATACGAAGTTCTAATTCGATTCTCGAGGGCAACGAAATTATCAGAGAAGAAGGAAATTCTCGAAATTAATTTTCTTACCTTGAGGAGTAGGCGCTGTCTGGCGCTATTTACCTCGGCTGCTCCGTTGGTCGTCGAAGGTTTTACTAGGTTTATTACTTGAACTCGAATATAGTTTACTATCAACTTTTACTTTATTTTTCTATTTCGGTACGGACAGAACAATTTACTGACTGGATTAATACCGCAATTACAATGCGCGTTCAAGATAAATTCTCTCTTTCCTTGGTCGCGGCTCTCTTTCTTGACCAAAAACTAAAGACTCAGAAGCGCGAAATACTATACAAAATTTCAAAAGATGAGCGCGATAACGAACGTAGTAACGAAATAATTAACAAAAGTGAACAAAATAATTATAAATCGTAATAACGAGGATCGCAATAATAATGAACAAAGAATAATGTAATAAGAATATTCACCGGAATAATAAATGATAATTGAGCGTACTAATGTTCACCAGAATAATAATGTTAATCGCTAAATGATAACTATCGTAGTCCCAGTAGTCTCTGTAGTCTCGGTAGTCTACGTTGCTCACTTATTTATAATGCCATCCCCCACGGCGTGGTGGTCCGCTGGGGGTACGCTTATGATTGTTTTTGCGATTTTGATGTTTCCCTTAGGTTTCGGTGATCGACGTTCGGAAGTTCCTTATTATTATTTTTCTTTCAAACGCCTTTTGTTTTTATGTATTATATATATATATATATTTTGAATATGATATCTATTTTGTGTTCGTTAAATATATGTATTTTAATTCTATATTTCCCTTTTTTTTTAATTGATTATATATATATATATATATTTTTACATTTGTAGTTGCGCACATATTTTATTAAAGAAAAGTGTTAACAATATGTTTTCATGATTTATTTCTCGCGCCTGACTTCCGTTAATCCTTAATATTCCTATTGCCGTGACGCGTGTAAATCTAACATGGTTGCTCGTGAATGTCACCAGCAAAGTTATAGTAACGGGTCTTTAAATTTTGTTTAATATCGAAGTAATTGTCTACCGCTCGTTTTCCTTATTCTACCGCAATTAAACATTTACTTATTAATATTGCTTTTAAAGTATTGTTCGTGTGAATATACGCATATATATATATATATTTTATGTTGTGCGTTTGTAATTCTTCGATTGCGTTATTTATTGTTTTGAGTAGTTTATTTTATAGAGTATTCGATACTATAAAACATACGCGCACACATGCATATATATATATACGTATTCATATGCATATTTCTCTTGGCGGTGTAGTATTCATACGAAATGAAATGTCAATTATTTATTTATCTTTTACCGGAATGTAGGCTAGTTTTAAGTATGTATCTTAGATTATCGGTTTGATAAGATTCGCACACATATATATATATTTCTGACAACGTAACCTTCATTTCTCTAATAATACGATATTGTATGTTTAGACTATTAGTTTTCGACATCATGTATACTTATATTTTATAATTTGATAATTTTGTATTTATTGCGCAGTATTGGAAGCACTGTCTCTAATATTCCTAGGTTATTACATGTTAAGCATATATGTTTTATACTTATATGTAACTCTCCAAATTGATTGATTGAAATATATTTATATATATATATTTTCCTGGCGTTTCAATTATTTTACCCTTTTGTAGTTATTCTTATTTCCTGTTTTATTCAGAATTGTTTGTATTATGTATTTTATTTATTGGTTGGATCTGTTAATCGCCCTCGTTTGTGATGCCGCGTGTTCGCTTGTGCGTTCAAATCCTTATTCGCGTGTTTTGTATAGAATGGTTTCTTGTTCTTGTTACGGCGCGTGCGGAGCGCGGGACGTGACACCCCCGCTCTTGGAGTTCAAATTTCCATAGGAAATTTGACTGATGGTATCTCTGAGTTTGCTCAAGGCGGATGCAGGTGTCGTTGGTACTTGAGTGACTACCGGTGCTATCGATATCCCTTGAGGTTGTGCTGTTTGATCATCGATATCTCATCTTCTTTTGAGGTATAGTAGCGGGTGGGTGACTGGGCCGTATATTGCTCCACTGACAGTTCCGAATTCCATAAAACCTGTCCATAAACCTGATACGGTATTTTTCGCTATTGTCGTTAATGTGTTTTTGTCCATCATTCCCAGGATGTTTACTGTTCCAGGGACGATAGTTTTTCCTGTTGCTCTTCTGGCCAATGTGTTCGAAACTGCAGATTTTCCTGCCAGGAACATGACGTGGTCCCGTAGTGCATCGAAGTCCTTTGGGTATATATTCTGTTCGTGGCCAATGACGATGGTGCCGAATATAGCCACGTTTGGCGCACGTTCGGGCGGAGTTCCTTTATTTGTACTGGAATGCATTTGACTATATGGACCGCTTCTCCTGCGATCAAAGCCATGTGTTTTTTGGTTGTGGTGTATCACGGTATAGTGTTGTCGTTTGTTGTTTTGCTTTCGAGTTTATCAGAAATAAGAATAACATTTTATCATCATTAATATATATATATATATATATAGAAAGAAAATTTTATAATTGTATGTATTATTAAAATTTTTATTGTTAAAACCTTGTTTTATTTTAGGTTTTACGTACATGCTATCGGTAAAAATAAATATCATGAATGCTACTTGAGTTATAATTATATAGATGTATGCATACGTACTGGTAAGTAGTATGAATGAGATTTGTTTTACTGTTATAAATATATAAATATATATATATTATCAATAGGAATAAATATTACAAATGTACCTTGTCTTCAAATATATATATATGTGCGTGCAATGGTAAATACGACGACTCAATTTTATGAGTCACATGCATTATCAATGGAAGTGAATGTTACAAATATCGCCTACTTTACAACATGCGTGTATATATATATTGGTGAACATAAGTGAAAATTATATGCATAGTTATAAATGTTGTTTGTTTACAGGTGGATAGCATCAGTACTTGGTCTCGTGAGTGACGTACCAATACTTTATTGTTCCACTGTGCGGATTGCTATTCATGTTCTTCCGTCCGTCGTTCAGAGAATGGTTGATGAGTTCGCCATCAGTTCTGTACATACATATAAAAATAATTAATATATATATATATATATTGTTTATATAATTTTCTTTTGGATCTGTTCCCTTGTACGAATACTGTATCTCTGTATATAATATAATATATATATAATATGTTATAATTATGTTATTTGTTATTTATTATATATTTTCCTTATCTCTCTCCCCTTTTCTTGTGTGTGTGTTTTTTTTTTTTTTTTTTTTTTTTTTTTTTTAGTACCTAACATTGCTAGTATGATGCCGTATTATATTGCATTAGCTGTTATTTGTATGTTCGCGCGGCAATTTTCCAACATGGTCGCTCGCGTGTCTCTTGGTACGGCGTTGGTTTAATGTCAACAGTGACGTGTTGTTGAAATAGCTAATTAATTGTTAATCACTATAATTTTATTTGGTAGTGTTCTGTAATATTGTTTTGTGTATTGTGTTACCAGTTATTCCGTGTGGCATAACTTTATTCCTTTGTACTGAGTTCAATCATGTCTTGTCACCAATATTCAGTTAATCTATCTTGGTTAATTTCTAACCTATTTATGTGTTTATTGACCTTTCCTTATTTTCCTATTAATTTATTATTGCATGTACTTGCTATTTGTTAATATTTTATGTAATGGAACAGTTCCTTATTAGAGACTAAAATTTATTTGTTAAATTAACATTATCTGTAATTCTTCAGATTCTACTTATTCGATGCTGCGTCACTTACCTGGGTCACTCTCACAACGTCGTCCAATTCTTCGACATGCCTTGGATACTTACTACGGTTGCCTTCAATCGTCTTATATCTGTGGCTATAAAGGTACTGTTTAATTCATTAAATTTAATATGTGTATAATGCATTGTGTGTGCGACCGCTATTGTGCATTACAAAGTCCACTTCTACATGTTAGATATGATAATATAACAATACTACGTAGATTAATACATAATAAAATATCCTCTTACTCCGGTTATATCTATTACTAACTCTCAATTAACCTATCTTAATTATTTTCTAACCACTTTATATATTCATCAGCTATTTTCTTCCTCCTTGTTAATCTGCGAAATCTATGCATGTATTCTTCCTTGTATGGTGATTGATTGTTTGCGAGGTGGGTTGCGCTTTCGTTGTTGTTGAACTAGCACGTTTTACTTTCAAACAGTAATTGGAGCATTCGTAATAAACTTCTTTTCCTTTTCCAAGTTTCGCTGTCTGTGTCATTTGACAAACAGTGCCAAGCTTCCATAGCACCGTGGTAACATTTAGCAATGCTGCTCTTTGCATTAAGGCTATTGAAGTTAATTCGTTCGTTTATTTCCAGCTGGTGCATGGTGTTCCGCAAGCAGGGAGCCATAACCTATTTTGCACGCAGACCTTCTTGTATGATGATTACTTGTTTACAAGGTAACTTTCACTTTCCCTCTTTTAATTATTTACTGAATCGACACGTTGTATATTTTAAACAATAATTGGAGTACACATAATAATTTTCCTTTTTCTTTTTAGGTTTTCGCTATCTGTATTGTTCGACGAACAGTGTCACACCTCCCTTTGATTTATCCATAATATAGTTATAACTTTTAGTAACCTTGTATTTTGCACTGAGACAATTGGAACTAATTTATTCACTTATTTTAGGTAGCTGTCATATATTGCGTTCCACGAACAACAATCCATAGCTTATACTTGCACGTACATTCCCTTGTGTGCTGATCACTTGTTCACAAGGTAACTCCCACTTTCGCTAGTTAATTGTTTATTGAGTTAACACGTTTTATATTTAAGCAATAATTGAAACAAGTATAATAATTTTCCCTTTTCCTTTTAGGTGTTCGATATCTGCATTATTCGACGAACAGCACTACAGCATATACTACTGCACTACGTTGCTCATTGAAATCGCTTTATTCATTGCTTATTTCGATTATGCGCTAGTTTTAACTTGTTTAAGTGCACCGTTCGCGGAATCCCTTTTACTTCAATCTTGACGTTTTGGTTCTGCAAGATTTCTAGCACTTTGTGTGGCCCAGTATATTGATCGGAGAATTTTCCTTTTCTAGGTTCTTTTAGCAAATATATCGAGTCTCCTGCTTTAAAATCTTGGGGGTTGATTCGTCGGTCGTAATATTCCTTTGATCTCAGTTTGGATTTTATCAAATTTTCTCTTGCCATTTGTTGTACGGTGTTAATTTTATCGAACAGATCTTCGAGATATTCTGCGTAAGTTGGTTCCATGTTCTCTTCGATTATTACTTCACCAGTAGGTTCTCTGGCTAAATGTCCAAAAACTAATTCGTGTGGGGAGAATTTCGTTCCTTCGTGTACAGAGGTATTATAGGAAAACATGGCTAATTCTACCCATTCGTCCCAATTTTTGGAATTTTCAATGTATAATTTAAGATATTCTATCAGCGCGTGGTGAGATCTTTCGATTGAACCGTTACTTTGTGGATGATATGCCGTCGTGGTATATTGTTTGATGCGGAATCTCTTTGCTACTTTCTTCATTAGTGAGGATGTAAAGTTCGTTCCTTGATCAGTGAGAATAGCTCTCGGTGACCCGAAGCGACAAATAAATCGTTTTACAAAAACGTCTGCTATCTCGGCTGAAGAGATTCCTCCCAGTGGAATTCCAATTGAGTATTTTGTTAATAAGTCTTGGATAGTCAATATGTATTCGTTTCCTTTTTGGGTTTTTGGTAATGGACCTACGATATCCATGCTAACCTTATCGAATGCTTTACCTGGTGTGTCTGTAAGTACCATTGGTTGCTTTACTTTTATTCTCGTGAGTTTCTTCAATTGACATTCTTTACATGTTCTTACGTAATCTTGAACTTCCTTTTTCATGTTTTCCCAATAGTAGTGTTGTCGTATTCTTTGATAAGTTTTTGTTATTCCTTTATGTCCTGGTACGCTTGATTCATGTTTTTCTCGTATTATGTTGTTCCTCTCTTCCACAGGTGGGATAATTACTTCTCCAGTGCAAATGGTGATGGTTAAGGTTTTTTCCATAAACATTTCCTTTAATTTTCTGATTGTATATCGCCAGGGTATTTCCTCCAAGTTTCCTTTGGTAATGCTAAACGAGGTTAACTGTTTTTCATTTACTACGTCTAATAGAGATCTCAGTGAGTTTAATAAATTTTCTGGCGTTATTGAGGTATTTCTGTTTTCTTTTATCGGTAGGGATACGATGTATTTCCCGGAATCGTAATTCAATCTTGCTTTTTCTAACATTAAATCTTTATAACGAGGCAATTTTCCCATTTCCTTCATTTCTAAGGATCCTTTATCTATTGGATTGCCATGTATATCTATAAATATTATTTTATGGTCGTTTACTCTTGTAATTGAATCTCGGGTTTCTGAAATTTTTAGTTCCGCAATTATTGTAGGTCTCTGGTCCTTTTCTCGTTGTTGAATTAATTTTGGAATTACAGTAGAGAGCTCTTCTTCGCTTGTTGTATCTGTGTCTTCTTTTCCTCGTTCGGTTATTCCCCTATCTGCACTTACATCGATTTCTGCTAGTGCCTGATCAAAGTATTTTATGGGGGTTTCTTCTATTGTACGATGTTTCCGGGTGAAAACCTTTCCTTGGTTTTTAGAATCACTGGATTGAGGCCAGGGGCGTGGTTTAGCTTTGAATATGGGAGAATCTTCGGTTGACGTATCCAGTTTGAATCTTTTCGAGACATGCGTATCTCTTTCTTGTTGTTGAATTAGTTCTGAAGTTACAGTGGAGGTTTCTTTTTCGCTTGTTGTGTCTATCACCCTTTTCCCTCGATCGGTTATTTCTCTATTTACATCGAGCTCAGCTAGTGCTTCGTCAAAATATTTTACGGGCGTTTCTTCCAATGTAAGGTACTTTCGAGTAGAAACCTTTTTTCGTTTTGCAGGATCACTGAGTTGAGGCAAGTCGCGTGGTTTGGTTTCGAATATGGGAGAATCTTCTGATGACGTATCCCTTTCGAATCTTTTTGAGACAGGATAGCGAATCGGTGAGACTTCCTCCCTCCTTCTGATTGGTAGACAAACTTCCGGAGGATTCCTAGATAATGCGTCTGCGTTTGCATTCGCCCTGCCTTCTTTGTATACAATATCAAATTCGAAGTCCGATAGTTTTAACTTCCACTTCCAAATTCTTGAAGTAGGGTCTTTAATAGAATGCATCCACACTAAAGGTTTATGGTCGGTTACGATAGTAAATTTTCTTCCGTAAAGATACGGTCGGAAATGCATTGCACTGTAAACAATTGCCAGACACTCCTTTTCTATGGTAGAGTAGTTTTGTTCGGCGGGATTTAATAGCCTTGAGGCATACGCAATTGGCAAATCCTTTCCGATTGGCCCTTGACTCAGTACACCGCTTATTGCATATCCTGATGCGTCTGTAGTAAGGTTAAATGGTTTAGAAAAGTCTGGATATTGTAGAATGGGTTTCGTCACTAACGCTGTCTTTAAATTATTGAATGCGTTCTCCTGGTCTTCTGTCCATTTAAAGGGAGTGTTTTTCCTTAATAGTTGTGTTAATGGTTTCGCGACCTTGGAGAAATCGGGTACGAATCTCCTATAATATCCTGCTAGTCCCAGAAATTGTTTAATATTTTTCGTCCCCTTCGGTCGTGGAAATTTGGATACAGCTTCGACCTTCTTTGGGTCGGGTTTCACGCCATCCTCGCTAATTATGTGTCCCAAATAATTCACCTCGTGCCGCAAAAATTCGCACTTATCCGGTTGCAATCGCAACTTAGCTTTCCTCAGTCTTTCCATTAACTTATTAAACTTAACTTCATGTTCTTGGAGAGACGTGGAATAAATCACTATGTCATCCAGATAGACGAATAGTTCTATTCCTTGCAGGCCAGATAATATTAGATTCATCAAACGTTGAAATGTCGCCGGGGCATTTTTTAGTCCGAAAGGCATTCTTTTGAATTGATAATGTCCGTATGGTGTCGAAAATGCAGTTTTGTGGGCGTCTTCTTGCGACATACGGATCTGGTGAAAGCCCGATGCCAAATCGAACGTGGAAAAATATTTTGCACTTCCCAATTGATCCAATATTTCCGTAATGTTGGGTAGTGGGAAGGCATCGCCAATCGTTTTATCATTCAATTTTCTATAATCGATGACTAGCCTCCAGCGCTTATTTCCTTGCGAATCAGGTTTTTTGGGCACAATCCATAATGGGGAGTTATATGGAGATGTTGATGGTTCCACTACGTCCGTATCTAGTAGCTCTTGGACCTGTCGATTTATTTCTTCTCGATGTATCGGTGGGTATCGATACTGTTTAGTATTGATGGGTATGTTGTCCGTCGTGATTATCTTATGTTCCAGAACTTCGGTTGCTTCTAATGTATCTCCTGGGATATGAAACCTATCTTGATTATTACGAATCAGTTTTTTAACGCTGTCTCTTTCTTCTTTATTCAAATGTTCGAGTCGTAATAACTTGTTTATTTTCTCGTATCTATTTTCCTCTGATTTTAGAATTGTATTGCACGCTGTCCTAGGAAGCGGGGGGGAAGGGGGAAGATTCTCAAATTCCTTGATTACCATCGTTGGTGTTGTAAATACGTAATCTCTCGAGGTAGTATTTATTACTCTCATGTAGCCTTTTCCTTTATGATTCCTCACAACTGCGTTACCGAAATAGATTCCCTTGTTCGGCTCGACTTTTGGGATAAATCCCTCTTTCATCTCTGGATTAGCGATATTAATGGAGCACGTAATTGAACTTCGCTTCGGTATAATTATTTCCTCCTTAGTATCGAAGGGGATGTAAGTATTTCCCCATCTGATATGTTTTTCCTCGTAATCTAGACGAGCCTTGCAACCTGCAAAAAATTCGGATCCTAGGATTCCGTCTTGATCGATTAGCAAAGAATCGTCGACTGCATGGAAAACAACCGGACGGCCCGCAACCTGTATTACCGTCTGCCCTAGGGAGACTAGGCTCGTTGCCGTAATTCCTCGCACTTCGATTGATTCCTTTTCGTCGATGATGGCTGAATCGAGCAAAGCAGGTTTCTTGATAATGTTGATTTCCGATCCAGAGTCTAATAACAAACTTGTCTTAGTCCTTAAGTCTGGGGAAACTATTCGTGCAGTTGGGGTCGTTGGGGAATCGTTAAATTTTACTGAAACAATTCGGAGAGGTCGCCTTCCGAATCTGAATTCAACACCTGATGATTTTTCTTCGCCGGTTGTTTGCGTTTCACTTTTTTCCTTTTGCCTTGGGGTTCCGGATTCTCTGTGTGTGACCTTGTCTGGCTGTGTGATGATTCCCCCACAATGTTTAGTGGTTGTTCGTTCAATCTTATGGTCGGCGTTGCGCTCGTTCTGTCTCTTGTTATGGGTGATGGAGTCGATCTCGCGGGTGTAGCTGTCCTTGTTCTGGTTGTTACCTGTACTCTTGGGCGATTCGGCGTATCGTTCCTTCGTGGCTCGCCCCATTCTCCCGAAGGACGTGTTTGGTTTCCCGATGGTCTCGAAGCATAGGGTACGATTAATCCGGCATCTACTCGAGCTTTAAATCTGTAACAATCTTTTACTTGATGCCCTGGTCTCTTGCAATAGTTGCATGTGATGTCTCGTCCCGTGGAATCCGAAAAATTCTGCGATGGAGGTACCAATCTTCGATCTTGGCGGTTGTCCCCGATATTGTTGTTATTGTTTGCAGGACGCGCGTTGTCGCGTTTGTAATAGTTCGAGGGTGTCGGTCGTTGGGGTCGCGTTCTGTCGGTTATTCGTTTCAACTCGTGTGTTGCTTTGACGGCTTCACGAAGCGCGTCTTCTAGAGTATGGTATCCTGCTAATTTTACTCGCATATACACCTCGTTTGGGAGCCCCTTAACGAAAGCTTCACTCGTTTCCCAATCTATAGTATCTTGGACATCGGGGGATATAATGCCGTAGTAGCCTTTTTCTCCGTCCATTATTGCCAATCTAAGATTTTTAACGCGACCCATATAATCCAATATGTTCTCCCCGGGTCGTTGAAATATCGTTCCTAATTCCCCTTTATATTCGTTGAGAGATTTCCTTGGGCCGAATAGATCCTTTAACTTGTTTCCGAAATCACTTAGACTCATCAATTCCGTATCCTCGATGGCGAGGAGCGCGTGTCCACGGAGCTTATTTACTAATAATTTTACCAACTGAGGTTCTTGATATCTGGGAATCATATTTCGCGCGCGCTCACAAGCTCTTAAAAACTGGAATACCGATGGTCGGTATCCGTCAAACACTGGCACCGATTCGATCGCGTCCTTTAATTTAATTGGCTGGATATGTCCACTCGGCTGAACCGTTTCTTGTCGCGTTGTCGGCGGTGATACGGGCGTTTTAGGTTCTTGTTTCGTTTTAAGTTCGAATAAGCCGCTTTGTAATTCGGTGATTTTTGCACTCATATCACGAAAGGTCGCATCCCATGCTTTAAGCTTTTCCGGCAATGTCAAGGCCATTTCTTCGTCCAACGATTCCACTCGAGTCGTCATTGTTTCTTGATATATATATATATATATATATTTTATCGACAAGCGTAACAACCTTAATCTTCTATAAGCGTAACGAGCTATTTAATCCAACTTTAATCCTCCGTGAAGCGTATCCCACCGCTGCCACCAAAATATTTTCCTGTTACGTATTAGTTTGTTGACATCGATCAAATTTTTAAATTTAGAGTTTACGGAAAATTATTATTATTTTTTTTTTGTTGAGTTTGAATTTAGTCTGAAGATAAATTGAATTGATATTATTGTGTATGTAATACTGGTTTAGATTTCTAATTAATACGGTAGTTGCTGCCACCAGAAATAGTCTAAGGACTATTTCGAAATATTTTATTTTTTTTTATTAATTTTCCGTTTAATGGGTAGCGTTAACTGATGCTTAATGCAACTGGTAAACGAATTTCACTTTTCGGCTAACCTGCGATGTGCAGGAATACTGGCACGGGAGAGGATTAAAGCTGGGATTAATAATTATTTGTCCTCGTCGAACGGATTTTATTTGAATGTAGAATTGCTTAGATTATTACCTTTATATATGTGTTTATTAGCCGGATGTATATATATATCTTTAGCGTTGCTGGATTGGATAGGAATGTGAGATTTTCGTTGTTTTATATAAATTTATTTTTTTTTTTTTTTTTTTTTTTTTTTTTTTTTTTTTTTACGTTCGAGTTCTTCTTCTCTTTTAATTTCACTGTAATACTTTGCCGTTAGAACCGAAACTCAATTCATTTACTACGATGGATTCCGTTACCACGATTTCCTTGCCATTCGAGTTTAATAATCGAGGATGATTCTAACGATCCTCTCTGTGTGGGACTCGTGTGATTTCGCAAGCCTTGCCCAAAGACGGGTAGTATTTTACCAACAGTGGGAGAAGGAATGCGAAGATCGACGGGTGTTTTGATAATCGAAAACACCGTTTGCACAAGCCAACACAGCGAACGATCCTTTGGTTAAATTTCCGAAGGGAAGTTGTTTTGCTATTTCTCTCTTATAATCGCATGCAATGATGGCAAGAATATCGGTTATTAGCAATGCCGGAATTGCTTTTAATTTTCGATTGACCGTTACGATGTATTTAATAGTCTTCTCTGTGCGGGATTTGTGTGATTTCGCAAGCCTTGCCCAAAGACGGGCAATATTTTGCCAACAATGGGAGGAGGAATGCGAAGATCAGTGGGTGGTTCAGTAGCTGAAAACACCGTTCGCACAAGCCGACACAGCGGACAATTCCCTTTTATTTAGAGTTTGAACAATGATTCTATCTTCGAAACCGTTCGCGAAAATAGAACGAGACCGATGATACGAAGTTCTAATTCGATTCTCGAGGGCAACGAAATTATCAGAGAAGAAGGAAATTCTCGAAATTAATTTTCTTACCTTGAGGAGTAGGCGCTGTCTGGCGCTATTTACCTCGGCTGCTCCGTTGGTCGTCGAAGGTTTTACTAGGTTTATTACTTGAACTCGAATATAGTTTACTATCAACTTTTACTTTATTTTTCTATTTCGGTACGGACAGAACAATTTACTGACTGGATTAATACCGCAATTACAATGCGCGTTCAAGATAAATTCTCTCTTTCCTTGGTCGCGGCTCTCTTTCTTGACCAAAAACTAAAGACTCAGAAGCGCGAAATACTATACAAAATTTCAAAAGATGAGCGCGATAACGAACGTAGTAACGAAATAATTAACAAAAGTGAACAAAATAATTATAAATCGTAATAACGAGGATCGCAATAATAATGAACAAAGAATAATGTAATAAGAATATTCACCGGAATAATAAATGATAATTGAGCGTACTAATGTTCACCAGAATAATAATGTTAATCGCTAAATGATAACTATCGTAGTCCCAGTAGTCTCTGTAGTCTCGGTAGTCTACGTTGCTCACTTATTTATAATGCCATCCCCCACGGCGTGGTGGTCCGCTGGGGGTACGCTTATGATTGTTTTTGCGATTTTGATGTTTCCCTTAGGTTTCGGTGATCGACGTTCGGAAGTTCCTTATTATTATTTTTCTTTCAAACGCCTTTTGTTTTTATGTATTATATATATATATATATTTTGAATATGATATCTATTTTGTGTTCGTTAAATATATGTATTTTAATTCTATATTTCCCTTTTTTTTTAATTGATTATATATATATATATATATATTTTTACATTTGTAGTTGCGCACATATTTTATTAAAGAAAAGTGTTAACAATATGTTTTCATGATTTATTTCTCGCGCCTGACTTCCGTTAATCCTTAATATTCCTATTGCCGTGACGCGTGTAAATCTAACATGGTTGCTCGTGAATGTCACCAGCAAAGTTATAGTAACGGGTCTTTAAATTTTGTTTAATATCGAAGTAATTGTCTACCGCTCGTTTTCCTTATTCTACCGCAATTAAACATTTACTTATTAATATTGCTTTTAAAGTATTGTTCGTGTGAATATACGCATATATATATATATATTTTATGTTGTGCGTTTGTAATTCTTCGATTGCGTTATTTATTGTTTTGAGTAGTTTATTTTATAGAGTATTCGATACTATAAAACATACGCGCACACATGCATATATATATATACGTATTCATATGCATATTTCTCTTGGCGGTGTAGTATTCATACGAAATGAAATGTCAATTATTTATTTATCTTTTACCGGAATGTAGGCTAGTTTTAAGTATGTATCTTAGATTATCGGTTTGATAAGATTCGCACACATATATATATATTTCTGACAACGTAACCTTCATTTCTCTAATAATACGATATTGTATGTTTAGACTATTAGTTTTCGACATCATGTATACTTATATTTTATAATTTGATAATTTTGTATTTATTGCGCAGTATTGGAAGCACTGTCTCTAATATTCCTAGGTTATTACATGTTAAGCATATATGTTTTATACTTATATGTAACTCTCCAAATTGATTGATTGAAATATATTTATATATATATATTTTCCTGGCGTTTCAATTATTTTACCCTTTTGTAGTTATTCTTATTTCCTGTTTTATTCAGAATTGTTTGTATTATGTATTTTATTTATTGGTTGGATCTGTTAATCGCCCTCGTTTGTGATGCCGCGTGTTCGCTTGTGCGTTCAAATCCTTATTCGCGTGTTTTGTATAGAATGGTTTCTTGTTCTTGTTACGGCGCGTGCGGAGCGCGGGACGTGACACCAATACTGCGCAATAAATACAAAATTATCAAATTATAAAATATAAGTATACATGATGTCGAAAACTAATAGTCTAAACATACAATATCGTATTATTAGAGAAATGAAGGTTACGTTGTCAGAAATATATATATATGTGTGCGAATCTTATCAAACCGATAATCTAAGATACATACTTAAAACTAGCCTACATTCCGGTAAAAGATAAATAAATAATTGACATTTCATTTCGTATGAATACTACACCGCCAAGAGAAATATGCATATGAATACGTATATATATATATGCATGTGTGCGCGTATGTTTTATAGTATCGAATACTCTATAAAATAAACTACTCAAAACAATAAATAACGCAATCGAAGAATTACAAACGCACAACATAAAATATATATATATATGCGTATATTCACACGAACAATACTTTAAAAGCAATATTAATAAGTAAATGTTTAATTGCGGTAGAATAAGGAAAACGAGCGGTAGACAATTACTTCGATATTAAACAAAATTTAAAGACCCGTTACTATAACTTTGCTGGTGACATTCACGAGCAACCATGTTAGATTTACACGCGTCACGGCAATAGGAATATTAAGGATTAACGGAAGTCAGGCGCGAGAAATAAATCATGAAAACATATTGTTAACACTTTTCTTTAATAAAATATGTGCGCAACTACAAATGTAAAAATATATATATATATATATATAATCAATTAAAAAAAAAGGGAAATATAGAATTAAAATACATATATTTAACGAACACAAAATAGATATCATATTCAAAATATATATATATATATAATACATAAAAACAAAAGGCGTTTGAAAGAAAAATAATAATAAGGAACTTCCGAACGTCGATCACCGAAACCTAAGGGAAACATCAAAATCGCAAAAACAATCATAAGCGTACCCCCAGCGGACCACCACGCCGTGGGGGATGGCATTATAAATAAGTGAGCAACGTAGACTACCGAGACTACAGAGACTACTGGGACTACGATAGTTATCATTTAGCGATTAACATTATTATTCTGGTGAACATTAGTACGCTCAATTATCATTTATTATTCCGGTGAATATTCTTATTACATTATTCTTTGTTCATTATTATTGCGATCCTCGTTATTACGATTTATAATTATTTTGTTCACTTTTGCTAATTATTTCGTTACTACGTTCGTTATCGCGCTCATCTTTTGAAATTTTGTATAGTATTTCGCGCTTCTGAGTCTTTAGTTTTTGGTCAAGAAAGAGAGCCGCGACCAAGGAAAGAGAGAATTTATCTTGAACGCGCATTGTAATTGCGGTATTAATCCAGTCAGTAAATTGTTCTGTCCGTACCGAAATAGAAAAATAAAGTAAAAGTTGATAGTAAACTATATTCGAGTTCAAGTAATAAACCTAGTAAAACCTTCGACGACCAACGGAGCAGCCGAGGTAAATAGCGCCAGACAGCGCCTACTCCTCAAGGTAAGAAAATTAATTTCGAGAATTTCCTTCTTCTCTGATAATTTCGTTGCCCTCGAGAATCGAATTAGAACTTCGTATCATCGGTCTCGTTCTATTTTCGCGAACGGTTTCGAAGATAGAATCATTGTTCAAACTCTAAATAAAAGGGAATTGTCCGCTGTGTCGGCTTGTGCGAACGGTGTTTTCAGCTACTGAACCACCCACTGATCTTCGCGTTCCTCCTCCCATTGTTGGCAAAATATTGCCGTCTTTGGGCAAGGCTTGCGAAATCACACAAATCCCGCACAGAGAAGACTATTAAATACATCGTAACGGTCAATCGAAAATTAAAAGCAATTCCGGCATTGCTAATAACCGATATTCTTGCCATCATTGCATGCGATTATAAGAGAGAAATAGCAAAACAACTTCCCTTCGGAAATTTAACCAAAGGATCGTTCGCTGTGTTGGCTTGTGCAAACGGTGTTTTCGATTATCAAAACACCCGTCGATCTTCGCATTCCTTCTCCCACTGTTGGTAAAATACTACCCGTCTTTGGGCAAGGCTTGCGAAATCACACGAGTCCCACACAGGGAGGATCGTTAGAATCATCCTCGATTATTAAACTCGAATGGCAAGGAAATCGTGGTAACGGAATCCATCGTAGTAAATGAATTGAGTTTCGGTTCTAACGGCAAAGTATTACAGTGAAATTAAAAGAGAAGAAGAACTCGAACGAAAAAAAAAAATAAATTTATATAAAACAACGAAAATCTCACATTCCTATCCAATCCAGCAACGCTAAAGATATATATATACATCCGGCTAATAAACACATATATAAAGGTAATAATCTAAGCAATTCTACATTCAAATAAAATCCGTTCGACGAGGACAAATAATTATTAATCCCAGCTTTAATCCTCTCCCGTGCCAGTATTCCTGCACATCGCAGGTTAGCCGAAAAGTGAAATTCGTTTACCAGTTGCATTAAGCATCAGTTAACGCTACCCATTAAACGGAAAATTAATAAAAAAAATAAAATATTTCGAAATAGTCCTTAGACTATTTCTGGTGGCAGCAACTACCGTATTAATTAGAAATCTAAACCAGTATTACATACACAATAATATCAATTCAATTTATCTTCAGACTAAATTCAAACTCAACAAAAAAAAAAAAATAATAATAATTTTCCGTAAACTCTAAATTTAAAAATTTGATCGATGTCAACAAACTAATACGTAACAGGAAAATATTTTGGTGGCAGCGGTGGGATACGCTTCACGGAGGATTAAAATTGGATTAAATAGCTCGTTACGCTTATAGAAGATTAAGGTTGTTACGCTTGTCGATAAAATATATATATATATATATATATCAAGAAACAATGACGACTCGAGTGGAATCGTTGGACGAAGAAATGGCCTTGACATTGTCGGAAAAGCTTAAAGCATGGGATGCGACCTTTCGTGATATGAGTGCAAAAATCACCGAATTACAAAGCGGCTTATTCGAACTTAAAACGAAACAAGAACCTAAAACGCCCGTATCACCGCCGACAACGCGACAAGAAACGGTTCAGCCGAGTGGACATATCCAGCCAATTAAATTAAAGGACGCGATCGAATCGGTGCCAGTGTTTGACGGATACCGACCATCGGTATTCCAGTTTTTAAGAGCTTGTGAGCGCGCGCGAAATATGATTCCCAGATATCAAGAACCTCAGTTGGTAAAATTATTAGTAAATAAGCTCCGTGGACACGCGCTCCTCGCCATCGAGGATACGGAATTGATGAGTCTAAGTGATTTCGGAAACAAGTTAAAGGATCTATTCGGCCCAAGGAAATCTCTCAACGAATATAAAGGGGAATTAGGAACGATATTTCAACGACCCGGGGAGAACATATTGGATTATATGGGTCGCGTTAAAAATCTTAGATTGGCAATAATGGACGGAGAAAAAGGCTACTACGGCATTACATCCCCCGATGTCCAAGATACTATAGATTGGGAAACGAGTGAAGCTTTCGTTAAGGGGCTCCCAAACGAGGTGTATATGCGAGTAAAATTAGCAGGATACCATACTCTAGAAGACGCGTTTCGTGAAGCCGTCAAAGCAACACACGAGTTGAAACGAATAACCGACAGAACGCGACCCCAACGACCGACACCCTCGAACTATTACAAACGCGACAACGCGCGTCCTGCAAACAATAACAACAATATCGGGGACAACCGCCAAGATCGAAGATTGGTACCTCCATCGCAGAATTTTTCGGATTCCACGGGACGAGACATCACATGCAACTATTGCAAGAGACCAGGGCATCAAGTAAAAGATTGTTACAGATTTAAAGCTCGAGTAGATGCCGGATTAATCGTACCCTATGCTTCGAGACCATCGGGAAACCAAACACGTCCTTCGGGAGAATGGGGCGAGCCACGAAGGAACGATACGCCGAATCGCCCAAGAGTACAGGTAACAACCAGAACAAGGACAGCTACACCCGCGAGATCGACTCCATCACCCATAACAAGAGACAGAACGAGCGCAACGCCGACCATAAGATTGAACGAACAACCACTAAACATTGTGGGGGAATCATCACACAGCCAGACAAGGTCACACACAGAGAATCCGGAACCCCAAGGCAAAAGGAAAAAAGTGAAACGCAAACAACCGGCGAAGAAAAATCATCAGGTGTTGAATTCAGATTCGGAAGGCGACCTCTCCGAATTGTTTCAGTAAAATTTAACGATTCCCCAACGACCCCAACTGCACGAATAGTTTCCCCAGACTTAAGGACTAAGACAAGTTTGTTATTAGACTCTGGATCGGAAATCAACATTATCAAGAAACCTGCTTTGCTCGATTCAGCCATCATCGACGAAAAGGAATCAATCGAAGTGCGAGGAATTACGGCAACGAGCCTAGTCTCCCTAGGGCAGACGGTAATACAGGTTGCGGGCCGTCCGGTTGTTTTCCATGTTGTCGACGATTCTTTGCTAATCGATCAAGACGGAATCCTAGGATCCGAATTTTTTGCAGGTTGCAAGGCTCGTCTAGATTACGAGGAAAAACATATCAGATGGGGAAATACTTACATCCCCTTCGATACTAAGGAGGAAATAATTATACCGAAGCGAAGTTCAATTACGTGCTCCATTAATATCGCTAATCCAGAGATGAAAGAGGGATTTATCCCAAAAGTCGAGCCGAACAAGGGAATCTATTTCGGTAACGCAGTTGTGAGGAATCATAAAGGAAAAGGCTACATGAGAGTAATAAATACTACCTCGAGAGATTACGTATTTACAACACCAACGATGGTAATCAAGGAATTTGAGAATCTCCCCCCTTCCCCCCCGCTTCCTAGGACAGCGTGCAATACAATTCTAAAATCAGAGGAAAATAGATACGAGAAAATAAACAAGTTATTACGACTCGAACATTTGAATAAAGAAGAAAGAGACAGCGTTAAAAAACTGATTCGTAATAATCAAGATAGGTTTCATATCCCAGGAGATACATTAGAAGCAACCGAAGTTCTGGAACATAAGATAATCACGACGGACAACATACCCATCAATACTAAACAGTATCGATACCCACCGATACATCGAGAAGAAATAAATCGACAGGTCCAAGAGCTACTAGATACGGACGTAGTGGAACCATCAACATCTCCATATAACTCCCCATTATGGATTGTGCCCAAAAAACCTGATTCGCAAGGAAATAAGCGCTGGAGGCTAGTCATCGATTATAGAAAATTGAATGATAAAACGATTGGCGATGCCTTCCCACTACCCAACATTACGGAAATATTGGATCAATTGGGAAGTGCAAAATATTTTTCCACGTTCGATTTGGCATCGGGCTTTCACCAGATCCGTATGTCGCAAGAAGACGCCCACAAAACTGCATTTTCGACACCATACGGACATTATCAATTCAAAAGAATGCCTTTCGGACTAAAAAATGCCCCGGCGACATTTCAACGTTTGATGAATCTAATATTATCTGGCCTGCAAGGAATAGAACTATTCGTCTATCTGGATGACATAGTGATTTATTCCACGTCTCTCCAAGAACATGAAGTTAAGTTTAATAAGTTAATGGAAAGACTGAGGAAAGCTAAGTTGCGATTGCAACCGGATAAGTGCGAATTTTTGCGGCACGAGGTGAATTATTTGGGACACATAATTAGCGAGGATGGCGTGAAACCCGACCCAAAGAAGGTCGAAGCTGTATCCAAATTTCCACGACCGAAGGGGACGAAAAATATTAAACAATTTCTGGGACTAGCAGGATATTATAGGAGATTCGTACCCGATTTCTCCAAGGTCGCGAAACCATTAACACAACTATTAAGGAAAAACACTCCCTTTAAATGGACAGAAGACCAGGAGAACGCATTCAATAATTTAAAGGCAGCGTTAGTGACGAAACCCATTCTACAATATCCAGACTTTTCTAAACCATTTAACCTTACTACAGACGCATCAGGATATGCAATAAGCGGTGTACTGAGTCAAGGGCCAATCGGAAAGGATTTGCCGATTGCGTATGCCTCAAGGCTATTAAATCCCGCCGAACAAAACTACTCTACCATAGAAAAGGAGTGTCTGGCAATTGTTTACAGTGCAATGCATTTCCGACCGTATCTTTACGGAAGAAAATTTACTATCGTAACCGACCATAAACCTTTAGTGTGGATGCATTCTATTAAAGACCCTACTTCAAGAATTTGGAAGTGGAAGTTAAAACTATCGGACTTCGAATTTGATATTGTATACAAAGAAGGCAGGGCGAATGCAAACGCAGACGCATTATCTAGGAATCCTCCGGAAGTTTGTCTACCAATCAGAAGGAGGGAGGAAGTCTCACCGATTCGCTATCCTGTCTCAAAAAGATTCGAAAAGGATACGTCATCAGAAGATTCTCCCATATTCGAAACCAAACCACGCGACTTGCCTCAACTCAGTGATCCCGCAAAACGAAAAAAGGTTTCTACTCGAAAGTACATTACATTGGAAGAAACGCCCGTAAAATATTTTGACGAAGCACTAGCTGAACTCGATGTAAATAGAGAAATAACCGATCGAGGGAAAAGGGTGATAGACACAACAAGCGAAAAGGAAACCTCCACTGTAACTTCAGAACTAATTCAACAACAAGAAAGAGATACGCATGTCTCGAAAAGATTCAAACTGGATACGTCAACCGAAGATTCTCCCATATTCAAAGCTAAACCACGCCCCTGGCCTCAATCCAGTGATTCTAAAAACCAAGGAAAGGTTTTCACCCGGAAACATCGTACAATAGAAGAAACCCCCATAAAATACTTTGATCAGGCACTAGCAGAAATCGATGTAAGTGCAGATAGAGGAATAACCGAACGAGGAAAAGAAGACACAGATACAACAAGCGAAGAAGAGCTCTCTACTGTAATTCCAAAATTAATTCAACAACGAGAAAAGGACCAGAGACCTACAATAATTGCGGAACTAAAAATTTCAGAAACCCGAGATTCAATTACAAGAGTAAACGACCATAAAATAATATTTATAGATATACATGGCAATCCAATAGATAAAGGATCCTTAGAAATGAAGGAAATGGGAAAATTGCCTCGTTATAAAGATTTAATGTTAGAAAAAGCAAGATTGAATTACGATTCCGGGAAATACATCGTATCCCTACCGATAAAAGAAAACAGAAATACCTCAATAACGCCAGAAAATTTATTAAACTCACTGAGATCTCTATTAGACGTAGTAAATGAAAAACAGTTAACCTCGTTTAGCATTACCAAAGGAAACTTGGAGGAAATACCCTGGCGATATACAATCAGAAAATTAAAGGAAATGTTTATGGAAAAAACCTTAACCATCACCATTTGCACTGGAGAAGTAATTATCCCACCTGTGGAAGAGAGGAACAACATAATACGAGAAAAACATGAATCAAGCGTAGCAGGACATAAAGGAATAACAAAAACTTATCAAAGAATACGACAACACTACTATTGGGAAAACATGAAAAAGGAAGTTCAAGATTACGTAAGAACATGTAAAGAATGTCAATTGAAGAAACTCACGACAACCAATGGTACTTACAGACACACCAGGTAAAGCATTCGATAAGGTTAGCATGGATATCGTAGGTCCATTACCAAAAACCCAAAAAGGAAACGAATACATATTGACTATCCAAGACTTATTAACAAAATACTCAATTGGAATTCCACTGGGAGGAATCTCTTCAGCCGAGATAGCAGACGTTTTTGTAAAACGATTTATTTGTCGCTTCGGGTCACCGAGAGCTATTCTCACTGATCAAGGAACGAACTTTACATCCTCACTAATGAAGAAAGTAGCAAAGAGATTCCGCATCAAACAATATACCACGACGGCATATCATCCACAAAGTAACGGTTCAATCGAAAGATCTCACCACGCGCTGATAGAATATCTTAAATTATACATTGAAAATTCCAAAAATTGGGACGAATGGGTAGAATTAGCCATGTTTTCCTATAATACCTCTGTACACGAAGGAACGAAATTCTCCCCACACGAATTAGTTTTTGGACATTTAGCCAGAGAACCTACCGGTGAAGTAATAATCGAAGAGAACATGGAACCAACTTACGCAGAATATCTCGAAGATCTGTTCGATAAAATTAACACCGTACAACAAATGGCAAGAGAAAATTTGATAAAATCCAAACTGAGATCAAAGGAATATTACGACCGACGAATCAACCCCCAAGATTTTAAAGCAGGAGACTCGATATATTTGCTAAAAGAACCTAGAAAAGGAAAATTCTCCGATCAATATACTGGGCCACACAAAGTGCTAGAAATCTTGCAGAACCAAAACGTCAAGATTGAAGTAAAAGGGATTCCGCGAACGGTGCACTTAAACAAGTTAAAACTAGCGCATAATCGAAATAAGCAATGAATAAAGCGATTTCAATGAGCAACGTAGTGCAGTAGTATATGCTGTAGTGCTGTTCGTCGAATAATGCAGATATCGAACACCTAAAAGGAAAAGGGAAAATTATTATACTTGTTTCAATTATTGCTTAAATATAAAACGTGTTAACTCAATAAACAATTAACTAGCGAAAGTGGGAGTTACCTTGTGAACAAGTGATCAGCACACAAGGGAATGTACGTGCAAGTATAAGCTATGGATTGTTGTTCGTGGAACGCAATATATGACAGCTACCTAAAATAAGTGAATAAATTAGTTCCAATTGTCTCAGTGCAAAATACAAGGTTACTAAAAGTTATAACTATATTATGGATAAATCAAAGGGAGGTGTGACACTGTTCGTCGAACAATACAGATAGCGAAAACCTAAAAAGAAAAAGGAAAATTATTATGTGTACTCCAATTATTGTTTAAAATATACAACGTGTCGATTCAGTAAATAATTAAAAGAGGGAAAGTGAAAGTTACCTTGTAAACAAGTAATCATCATACAAGAAGGTCTGCGTGCAAAATAGGTTATGGCTCCCTGCTTGCGGAACACCATGCACCAGCTGGAAATAAACGAACGAATTAACTTCAATAGCCTTAATGCAAAGAGCAGCATTGCTAAATGTTACCACGGTGCTATGGAAGCTTGGCACTGTTTGTCAAATGACACAGACAGCGAAACTTGGAAAAGGAAAAGAAGTTTATTACGAATGCTCCAATTACTGTTTGAAAGTAAAACGTGCTAGTTCAACAACAACGAAAGCGCAACCCACCTCGCAAACAATCAATCACCATACAAGGAAGAATACATGCATAGATTTCGCAGATTAACAAGGAGGAAGAAAATAGCTGATGAATATATAAAGTGGTTAGAAAATAATTAAGATAGGTTAATTGAGAGTTAGTAATAGATATAACCGGAGTAAGAGGATATTTTATTATGTATTAATCTACGTAGTATTGTTATATTATCATATCTAACATGTAGAAGTGGACTTTGTAATGCACAATAGCGGTCGCACACACAATGCATTATACACATATTAAATTTAATGAATTAAACAGTACCTTTATAGCCACAGATATAAGACGATTGAAGGCAACCGTAGTAAGTATCCAAGGCATGTCGAAGAATTGGACGACGTTGTGAGAGTGACCCAGGTAAGTGACGCAGCATCGAATAAGTAGAATCTGAAGAATTACAGATAATGTTAATTTAACAAATAAATTTTAGTCTCTAATAAGGAACTGTTCCATTACATAAAATATTAACAAATAGCAAGTACATGCAATAATAAATTAATAGGAAAATAAGGAAAGGTCAATAAACACATAAATAGGTTAGAAATTAACCAAGATAGATTAACTGAATATTGGTGACAAGACATGATTGAACTCAGTACAAAGGAATAAAGTTATGCCACACGGAATAACTGGTAACACAATACACAAAACAATATTACAGAACACTACCAAATAAAATTATAGTGATTAACAATTAATTAGCTATTTCAACAACACGTCACTGTTGACATTAAACCAACGCCGTACCAAGAGACACGCGAGCGACCATGTTGGAAAATTGCCGCGCGAACATACAAATAACAGCTAATGCAATATAATACGGCATCATACTAGCAATGTTAGGTACTAAAAAAAAAAAAAAAAAAAAAAAAAAAGAAAAACACACACACAAGAAAAGGGGAGAGAGTTAAGGAAAATATATAATAAATAACAACTAACATAATTATAACATATTATATATATATTATATTATATACAGAGATACAGTATTCGTACAAGGGAACAGATCCAAAAGAAAATTATATAAACAATATATATATATATATTAATTATTTTTATATGTATGTACAGAACTGATGGCGAACTCATCAACCATTCTCTGAACGACGGACGGAAGAACATGAATAGCAATCCGCACAGTGGAACAATAAAGTATTGGTACGTCACTCACGAGACCAAGTACTGATGCTATCCACCTGTAAACAAACAACATTTATAACTATGCATATAATTTTCACTTATGTTCACCAATATATATATACACGCATGTTGTAAAGTAGGCGATATTTGTAACATTCACTTCCATTGATAATGCATGTGACTCATAAAATTGAGTCGTCGTATTTACCATTGCACGCACATATATATATACTTGAAGACAAGGTACATTTGTAATATTTATTCCTATTGATAATATATATATATTTATATATTTATAACAGTAAAACAAATCTCATTCATACTACTTACCAGTACGTATGCATACATCTATATAATTATAACTCAAGTAGCATTCATGATATTTATTTTTACCGATAGCATGTACGTAAAACCTAAAATAAAACAAGGTTTTAACAATAAAAATTTTAATAATACATACAATTATAAAATTTTCTTTCTGTATATATATATATATATTAATGATGATAAAATGTTATTCTTATTTCTGATAAACTCGAAAGCAAAACAACAAACGACAACACTATACCGTGATACACCACAACCAAAAAACACATGGCTTTGATCGCAGGAGAAGCGGTCCATATAGTCAAATGCATTCCAGTACAAATAAAGGAACTCCGCCCGAACGTGCGCCAAACGTGGCTATATTCGGCACCATCGTCATTGGCCACGAACAGAATATATACCCAAAGGACTTCGATGCACTACGGGACCACGTCATGTTCCTGGCAGGAAAATCTGCAGTTTCGAACACATTGGCCAGAAGAGCAACAGGAAAAACTATCGTCCCTGGAACAGTAAACATCCTGGGAATGATGGACAAAAACACATTAACGACAATAGCGAAAAATACCGTATCAGGTTTATGGACAGGTTTTATGGAATTCGGAACTGTCAGTGGAGCAATATACGGCCCAGTCACCCACCCGCTACTATACCTCAAAAGAAGATGAGATATCGATGATCAAACAGCACAACCTCAAGGGATATCGATAGCACCGGTAGTCACTCAAGTACCAACGACACCTGCATCCGCCTTGAGCAAACTCAGAGATACCATCAGTCAAATTTCCTATGGAAATTTGAACTCCAAGAGCGGGGGTGTCACGTCCCGCGCTCCGCACGCGCCGTAACAAGAACAAGAAACCATTCTATACAAAACACGCGAATAAGGATTTGAACGCACAAGCGAACACGCGGCATCACAAACGAGGGCGATTAACAGATCCAACCAATAAATAAAATACATAATACAAACAATTCTGAATAAAACAGGAAATAAGAATAACTACAAAAGGGTAAAATAATTGAAACGCCAGGAAAATATATATATATAAATATATTTCAATCAATCAATTTGGAGAGTTACATATAAGTATAAAACATATATGCTTAACATGTAATAACCTAGGAATATTAGAGACAGTGCTTCCAATACTGCGCAATAAATACAAAATTATCAAATTATAAAATATAAGTATACATGATGTCGAAAACTAATAGTCTAAACATACAATATCGTATTATTAGAGAAATGAAGGTTACGTTGTCAGAAATATATATATATGTGTGCGAATCTTATCAAACCGATAATCTAAGATACATACTTAAAACTAGCCTACATTCCGGTAAAAGATAAATAAATAATTGACATTTCATTTCGTATGAATACTACACCGCCAAGAGAAATATGCATATGAATACGTATATATATATATGCATGTGTGCGCGTATGTTTTATAGTATCGAATACTCTATAAAATAAACTACTCAAAACAATAAATAACGCAATCGAAGAATTACAAACGCACAACATAAAATATATATATATATGCGTATATTCACACGAACAATACCTTAAAAGCAATATTAATAAGTAAATGTTTAATTGCGGTAGAATAAGGAAAACGAGCGGTAGACAATTACTTCGATATTAAACAAAATTTAAAGACCCGTTACTATAACTTTGCTGGTGACATTCACGAGCAACCATGTTAGATTTACACGCGTCACGGCAATAGGAATATTAAGGATTAACGGAAGTCAGGCGCGAGAAATAAATCATGAAAACATATTGTTAACACTTTTCTTTAATAAAATATGTGCGCAACTACAAATGTAAAAATATATATATATATATATATAATCAATTAAAAAAAAAAGGGAAATATAGAATTAAAATACATATATTTAACGAACACAAAATAGATATCATATTCAAAATATATATATATATATAATACATAAAAACAAAAGGCGTTTGAAAGAAAAATAATAATAAGGAACTTCCGAACGTCGATCACCGAAACCTAAGGGAAACATCAAAATCGCAAAAACAATCATAAGCGTACCCCCAGCGGACCACCACGCCGTGGGGGATGGCATTATAAATAAGTGAGCAACGTAGACTACCGGGACGACAGAGACTACTGGGACTACGATAGTTATCATTTAGCGATTAACATTATTATTCTGGTGAACATTAGTACGCTCAATTATCATTTATTATTCCGGTGAATATTCTTATTACATTATTCTTTGTTCATTATTATTGCGATCCTCGTTATTACGATTTATAATTATTTTGTTCACTTTTGTTAATTATTTCGTTACTACGTTCGTTATCGCGCTCATCTTTTGAAATTTTGTATAGTATTTCGCGCTTCTGAGTCTTTAGTTTTTGGTCAAGAAAGAGAGCCGCGACCAAGGAAAGAGAGAATTTATCTTGAACGCGCATTGTAATTGCGGTATTAATCCAGTCAGTAAATTGTTCTGTCCGTACCGAAATAGAAAAATAAAGTAAAAGTTGATAGTAAACTATATTCGAGTTCAAGTAATAAACCTAGTAAAACCTTCGACGACCAACGGAGCAGCCGAGGTAAATAGCGCCAGACAGCGCCTACTCCTCAAGGTAAGAAAATTAATTTCGAGAATTTCCTTCTTCTCTGATAATTTCGTTGCCCTCGAGAATCGAATTAGAACTTCGTATCATCGGTCTCGTTCTATTTTCGCGAACGGTTTCGAAGATAGAATCATTGTTCAAACTCTAAATAAAAGGGAATTGTCCGCTGTGTCGGCTTGTGCGAACGGTGTTTTCAGCTACTGAACCACCCACTGATCTTCGCATTCCTCCTCCCATTGTTGGCAAAATATTGCCCGTCTTTGGGCAAGGCTTGCGAAATCACACAAATCCCGCACAGAGAAGACTATTAAATACATCGTAACGGTCAATCGAAAATTAAAAGCAATTCCGGCATTGCTAATAACCGATATTCTTGCCATCATTGCATGCGATTATAAGAGAGAAATAGCAAAACAACTTCCCTTCGGAAATTTAACCAAAGGATCGTTCGCTGTGTTGGCTTGTGCAAACGGTGTTTTCGATTATCAAAACACCCGTCGATCTTCGCATTCCTTCTCCCACTGTTGGTAAAACACTACCCGTCTTTGGGCAAGGCTTGCGAAATCACACGAGTCCCACACAGAGAGGATCGTTAGAATCATCCTCGATTATTAAACTCGAATGGCAAGGAAATCGTGGTAACGGAATCCATCGTAGTAAATGAATTGAGTTTCGGTTCTAACGGCAAAATATTACAGTGAAATTAAAAGAGAAGAAGAACTCGAACGTAAAAAAAAAAATAAATTTATATAAAACAACGAAAATCTCACATTCCTATCCAATCCAGCAACGCTAAAGATATATATATACATCCGGCTAATAAACACATATATAAAGGTAATAATCTAAGCAATTCTACATTCAAATAAAATCCGTTCGACGAGGACAAATAATTATTAATCCCAGCTTTAATCCTCTCCCGTGCCAGTATTCCTGCACATCGCAGGTTAGCCGAAAAGTGAAATTCGTTTACCAGTTGCATTAAGCATCAGTTAACGCTACCCATTAAACGGAAAATTAATAAAAAAAAAATAAAATATTTCGAAATAGTCCTTAGACTATTTCTGGTGGCAGCAACTACCGTATTAATTAGAAATCTAAACCAGTATTACATACACAATAATATCAATTCAATTTATCTTCAGACTAAATTCAAACTCAACAAAAAAAAAATAATAATAATTTTCCGTAAACTCTAAATTTAAAAATTTGATCGATGTCAACAAACTAATACGTAACAATAGACACAACAAGCGAAAAGGAAACCTCCACTGTAACTTCAGAACTAATTCAACAACAAGAAAGAGATACGCATGTCTCGAAAAGATTCAAACTGGATACGTCAACCGAAGATTCTCCCATATTCAAAGCTAAACCACGCCCCTGGCCTCAATCCAGTGATTCTAAAAACCAAGGAAAGGTTTTCACCCGGAAACATCGTACAATAGAAGAAACCCCCATAAAATACTTTGATCAGGCACTAGCAGAAATCGATGTAAGTGCAGATAGAGGAATAACCGAACGAGGAAAAGAAGACACAGATACAACAAGCGAAGAAGAGCTCTCTACTGTAATTCCAAAATTAATTCAACAACGAGAAAAGGACCAGAGACCTACAATAATTGCGGAACTAAAAATTTCAGAAACCCGAGATTCAATTACAAGAGTAAACGACCATAAAATAATATTTATAGATATACATGGCAATCCAATAGATAAAGGATCCTTAGAAATGAAGGAAATGGGAAAATTGCCTCGTTATAAAGATTTAATGTTAGAAAAAGCAAGATTGAATTACGATTCCGGGAAATACATCGTATCCCTACCGATAAAAGAAAACAGAAATACCTCAATAACGCCAGAAAATTTATTAAACTCACTGAGATCTCTATTAGACGTAGTAAATGAAAAACAGTTAACCTCGTTTAGCATTACCAAAGGAAACTTGGAGGAAATACCCTGGCGATATACAATCAGAAAATTAAAGGAAATGTTTATGGAAAAAACCTTAACCATCACCATTTGCACTGGAGAAGTAATTATCCCACCTGTGGAAGAGAGGAACAACATAATACGAGAAAAACATGAATCAAGCGTAGCAGGACATAAAGGAATAACAAAAACTTATCAAAGAATACGACAACACTACTATTGGGAAAACATGAAAAAGGAAGTTCAAGATTACGTAAGAACATGTAAAGAATGTCAATTGAAGAAACTCACGAGAATAAAAGTAAAGCAACCAATGGTACTTACAGACACACCAGGTAAAGCATTCGATAAGGTTAGCATGGATATCGTAGGTCCATTACCAAAAACCCAAAAAGGAAACGAATACATATTGACTATCCAAGACTTATTAACAAAATACTCAATTGGAATTCCACTGGGAGGAATCTCTTCAGCCGAGATAGCAGACGTTTTTGTAAAACGATTTATTTGTCGCTTCGGGTCACCGAGAGCTATTCTCACTGATCAAGGAACGAACTTTACATCCTCACTAATGAAGAAAGTAGCAAAGAGATTCCGCATCAAACAATATACCACGACGGCATATCATCCACAAAGTAACGGTTCAATCGAAAGATCTCACCACGCGCTGATAGAATATCTTAAATTATACATTGAAAATTCCAAAAATTGGGACGAATGGGTAGAATTAGCCATGTTTTCCTATAATACCTCTGTACACGAAGGAACGAAATTCTCCCCACACGAATTAGTTTTTGGACATTTAGCCAGAGAACCTACTGGTGAAGTAATAATCGAAGAGAACATGGAACCAACTTACGCAGAATATCTCGAAGATCTGTTCGATAAAATTAACACCGTACAACAAATGGCAAGAGAAAATTTGATAAAATCCAAACTGAGATCAAAGGAATATTACGACCGACGAATCAACCCCCAAGATTTTAAAGCAGGAGACTCGATATATTTGCTAAAAGAACCTAGAAAAGGAAAATTCTCCGATCAATATACTGGGCCACACAAAGTGCTAGAAATCTTGCAGAACCAAAACGTCAAGATTGAAGTAAAAGGGATTCCGCGAACGGTGCACTTAAACAAGTTAAAACTAGCGCATAATCGAAATAAGCAATGAATAAAGCGATTCCAATGAGCAACGTAGTGCAGTAGTATATGCTGTAGTGCTGTTCGTCGAATAATGCAGATATCGAACACCTAAAAGGAAAAGGGAAAATTATTATACTTGTTTCAATTATTGCTTAAATATAAAACGTGTTAACTCAATAAACAATTAACTAGCGAAAGTGGGAGTTACCTTGTGAACAAGTGATCAGCACACAAGGGAATGTACGTGCAAGTATAAGCTATGGATTGTTGTTCGTGGAACGCAATATATGACAGCTACCTAAAATAAGTGAATAAATTAGTTCCAATTGTCTCAGTGCAAAATACAAGGTTACTAAAAGTTATAACTATATTATGGATAAATCAAAGGGAGGTGTGACACTGTTCGTCGAACAATACAGATAGCGAAAACCTAAAAAGAAAAAGGAAAATTATTATGTGTACTCCAATTATTGTTTAAAATATACAACGTGTCGATTCAGTAAATAATTAAAAGAGGGAAAGTGAAAGTTACCTTGTAAACAAGTAATCATCATACAAGAAGGTCTGCGTGCAAAATAGGTTATGGCTCCCTGCTTGCGGAACACCATGCACCAGCTGGAAATAAACGAACGAATTAACTTCAATAGCCTTAATGCAAAGAGCAGCATTGCTAAATGTTACCACGGTGCTATGGAAGCTTGGCACTGTTTGTCAAATGACACAGACAGCGAAACTTGGAAAAGGAAAAGAAGTTTATTACGAATGCTCCAATTACTGTTTGAAAGTAAAACGTGCTAGTTCAACAACAACGAAAGCGCAACCCACCTCGCAAACAATCAATCACCATACAAGGAAGAATACATGCATAGATTTCGCAGATTAACAAGGAGGAAGAAAATAGCTGATGAATATATAAAGTGGTTAGAAAATAATTAAGATAGGTTAATTGAGAGTTAGTAATAGATATAACCGGAGTAAGAGGATATTTTATTATGTATTAATCTACGTAGTATTGTTATATTATCATATCTAACATGTAGAAGTGGACTTTGTAATGCACAATAGCGGTCGCGCACACAATGCATTATACACATATTAAATTTAATGAATTAAACAGTACCTTTATAGCCACAGATATAAGACGATTGAAGGCAACCGTAGTAAGTATCCAAGGCATGTCGAAGAATTGGACGACGTTGTGAGAGTGACCCAGGTAAGTGACGCAGCATCGAATAAGTAGAATCTGAAGAATTACAGATAATGTTAATTTAACAAATAAATTTTAGTCTCTAATAAGGAACTGTTCCATTACATAAAATATTAACAAATAGCAAGTACATGCAATAATAAATTAATAGGAAAATAAGGAAAGGTCAATAAACACATAAATAGGTTAGAAATTAACCAAGATAGATTAACTGAATATTGGTGACAAGACATGATTGAACTCAGTACAAAGGAATAAAGTTATGCCACACGGAATAACTGGTAACACAATACACAAAACAATATTACAGAACACTACCAAATAAAATTATAGTGATTAACAATTAATTAGCTATTTCAACAACACGTCACTGTTGACATTAAACCAACGCCGTACCAAGAGACACGCGAGCGACCATGTTGGAAAATTGCCGCGCGAACATACAAATAACAGCTAATGCAATATAATACGGCATCATACTAGCAATGTTAGGTACAAAAAAAAAAAAAAAAAAAAAAAAAAAAAAAAAAAAAAAAAAACACACACACAAGAAAAGGGGAGAGAGTTAAGGAAAATATATAATAAATAACAACTAACATAATTATAACATATTATATATATATTATATTATATACAGAGATACAGTATTCGTACAAGGGAACAGATCCAAAAGAAAATTATATAAACAATATATATATATATATTAATTATTTTTATATGTATGTACAGAACTGATGGCGAACTCATCAACCATTCTCTGAACGACGGACGGAAGAACATGAATAGCAATCCGCACAGTGGAACAATAAAGTATTGGTACGTCACTCACGAGACCAAGTACTGATGCTATCCACCTGTAAACAAACAACATTTATAACTATGCATATAATTTTCACTTATGTTCACCAATATATATATACACGCATGTTGTAAAGTAGGCGATATTTGTAACATTCACTTCCATTGATAATGCATGTGACTCATAAAATTGAGTCGTCGTATTTACCATTGCACGCACATATATATATACTTGAAGACAAGGTACATTTGTAATATTTATTCCTATTGATAATATATATATATTTATATATTTATAACAGTAAAACAAATCTCATTCATACTACTTACCAGTACGTATGCATACATCTATATAATTATAACTCAAGTAGCATTCATGATATTTATTTTTACCGATAGCATGTACGTAAAACCTAAAATAAAACAAGGTTTTAACAATAAAAATTTTAATAATACATACAATTATAAAATTTTCTTTCTATATATATATATATATATTAATGATGATAAAATGTTATTCTTATTTCTGATAAACTCGAAAGCAAAACAACAAACGACAACACTATACCGTGATACACCACAACCAAAAAACACATGGCTTTGATCGCAGGAGAAGCGGTCCATATAGTCAAATGCATTCCAGTACAAATAAAGGAACTCCGCCCGAACGTGCGCCAAACGTGGCTATATTCGGCACCATCGTCATTGGCCACGAACAGAATATATACCCAAAGGACTTCGATGCACTACGGGACCACGTCATGTTCCTGGCAGGAAAATCTGCAGTTTCGAACACATTGGCCAGAAGAGCAACAGGAAAAACTATCGTCCCTGGAACAGTAAACATCCTGGGAATGATGGACAAAAACACATTAACGACAATAGCGAAAAATACCGTATCAGGTTTATGGACAGGTTTTATGGAATTCGGAACTGTCAGTGGAGCAATATACGGCCCAGTCACCCACCCGCTACTATACCTCAAAAGAAGATGAGATATCGATGATCAAACAGCACAACCTCAAGGGATATCGATAGCACCGGTAGTCACTCAAGTACCAACGACACCTGCATCCGCCTTGAGCAAACTCAGAGATACCATCAGTCAAATTTCCTATGGAAATTTGAACTCCAAGAGCGGGGGTGTCACGTCCCGCGCTCCGCACGCGCCGTAACAAGAACAAGAAACAATTCTATACAAAACACGCGAATAAGGATTTGAACGCACAAGCGAACACGCGGCATCACAAACGAGGGCGATTAACAGATCCAACCAATAAATAAAATACATAATACAAACAATTCTGAATAAAACAGGAAATAAGAATAACTACAAAAGGGTAAAATAATTGAAACGCCAGGAAAATATATATATATAAATATATTTCAATCAATCAATTTGGAGAGTTACATATAAGTATAAAACATATATGCTTAACATGTAATAACCTAGGAATATTAGAGACAGTGCTTCCAATACTGCGCAATAAATACAAAATTATCAAATTATAAAATATAAGTATACATGATGTCGAAAACTAATAGTCTAAACATACAATATCGTATTATTAGAGAAATGAAGGTTACGTTGTCAGAAATATATATATGTGTGCGAATCTTATCAAACCGATAATCTAAGATACATACTTAAAACTAGCCTACATTCCGGTAAAAGATAAATAAATAATTGACATTTCATTTCGTATGAATACTACACCGCCAAGAGAAATATGCATATGAATACGTATATATATATATGCATGTGTGCGCGTATGTTTTATAGTATCGAATACTCTATAAAATAAACTACTCAAAACAATAAATAACGCAATCGAAGAATTACAAACGCACAACATAAAATATATATATATATGCGTATATTCACACGAACAATACTTTAAAAGCAATATTAATAAGTAAATGTTTAATTGCGGTAGAATAAGGAAAACGAGCGGTAGACAATTACTTCGATATTAAACAAAATTTAAAGACCCGTTACTATAACTTTGCTGGTGACATTCACGAGCAACCATGTTAGATTTACACGCGTCACGGCAATAGGAATATTAAGGATTAACGGAAGTCAGGCGCGAGAAATAAATCATGAAAACATATTGTTAACACTTTTCTTTAATAAAATATGTGCGCAACTACAAATGTAAAAATATATATATATATATATATAATCAATTAAAAAAAAAAGG
The DNA here is from genome assembly GCA_911387925.2 of Bombus hypnorum. NCBI lineage: Eukaryota > Metazoa > Arthropoda > Insecta > Hymenoptera > Apidae > Bombus > Bombus hypnorum. Next base: position 82,190 of record OU427027.1, read on the forward strand.
GAAATATAGAATTAAAATACATATATTTAACGAACACAAAATAGATATCATATTCAAAATATATATATATATATAATACATAAAAACAAAAGGCGTTTGAAAGAAAAATAATAATAAGGAACTTCCGAACGTCGATCACCGAAACCTAAGGGAAACATCAAAATCGCAAAAACAATCATAAGCGTACCCCCAGCGGACCACCACGCCGTGGGGGATGGCATTATAAATAAGTGAGCAACGTAGACTACCGAGACTACAGAGACTACTGGGACTACGATAATTATCATTTAGCGATTAACATTATTATTCTGGTGAACATTAGTACGCTCAATTATCATTTATTATTCCGGTGAATATTCTTATTACATTATTCTTTGTTCATTATTATTGCGATCCTCGTTATTACGATTTATAATTATTTTGTTCACTTTTGTTAATTATTTCGTTACTACGTTCGTTATCGCGCTCATCTTTTGAAATTTTGTATAGTATTTCGCGCTTCTGAGTCTTTAGTTTTTGATCAAGAAAGAGAGCCGCGACCAAGGAAAGAGAGAATTTATCTTGAACGCGCATTGTAATTGCGGTATTAATCCAGTCAGTAAATTGTTCTGTCCGTACCGAAATAGAAAAATAAAGTAAAAGTTGATAGTAAACTATATTCGAGTTCAAGTAATAAACCTAGTAAAACCTTCGACGACCAACGGAGCAGCCGAGGTAAATAGCGCCAGACAGCGCCTACTCCTCAAGGTAAGAAAATTAATTTCGAGAATTTCCTTCTTCTCTGATAATTTCGTTGCCCTCGAGAATCGAATTAGAACTTCGTATCATCGGTCTCGTTCTATTTTCGCGAACGGTTTCGAAGATAGAATCATTGTTCAAACTCTAAATAAAAGGGAATTGTCCGCTGTGTCGGCTTGTGCGAACGGTGTTTTCAGCTACTGAACCACCCACTGATCTTCGCGTTCCTCCTCCCATTGTTGGCAAAATATTGCCGTCTTTGGGCAAGGCTTGCGAAATCACACAAATCCCGCACAGAGAAGACTATTAAATACATCGTAACGGTCAATCGAAAATTAAAAGCAATTCCGGCATTGCTAATAACCGATATTCTTGCCATCATTGCATGCGATTATAAGAGAGAAATAGCAAAACAACTTCCCTTCGGAAATTTAACCAAAGGATCGTTCGCTGTGTTGGCTTGTGCAAACGGTGTTTTCGATTATCAAAACACCCGTCGATCTTCGCATTCCTTCTCCCACTGTTGGTAAAATACTACCCGTCTTTGGGCAAGGCTTGCGAAATCACACGAGTCCCACACAGGGAGGATCGTTAGAATCATCCTCGATTATTAAACTCGAATGGCAAGGAAATCGTGGTAACGGAATCCATCGTAGTAAATGAATTGAGTTTCGGTTCTAACGGCAAAGTATTACAGTGAAATTAAAAGAGAAGAAGAACTCGAACGTAAAAAAAAAAAAAAAAAAATAAATTTATATAAAACAACGAAAATCTCACATTCCTATCCAATCCAGCAACGCTAAAGATATATATATACATCCGGCTAATAAACACATATATAAAGGTAATAATCTAAGCAATTCTACATTCAAATAAAATCCGTTCGACGAGGACAAATAATTATTAATCCCAGCTTTAATCCTCTCCCGTGCCAGTATTCCTGCACATCGCAGGTTAGCCGAAAAGTGAAATTCGTTTACCAGTTGCATTAAGCATCAGTTAACGCTACCCATTAAACGGAAAATTAATAAAAAAAATAAAATATTTCGAAATAGTCCTTAGACTATTTCTGGTGGCAGCAACTACCGTATTAATTAGAAATCTAAACCAGTATTACATACACAATAATATCAATTCAATTTATCTTCAGACTAAATTCAAACTCAACAAAAAAAAAAATAATAATAATTTTCCGTAAACTCTAAATTTAAAAATTTGATCGATGTCAACAAACTAATACGTAACACCTGTCTCAAAAAGATTCGAAAAGGATACGTCATCAGAAGATTCTCCCATATTCGAAACCAAACCACGCGACTTGCCTCAACTCAGTGATCCCGCAAAACGAAAAAAGGTTTCTACTCGAAAGTACATTACATTGGAAGAAACGCCCGTAAAATATTTTGACGAAGCACTAGCTGAACTCGATGTAAATAGAGAAATAACCGATCGAGGGAAAAGGGTGATAGACACAACAAGCGAAAAGGAAACCTCCACTGTAACTTCAGAACTAATTCAACAACAAGAAAGAGATACGCATGTCTCGAAAAGATTCAAACTGGATACGTCAACCGAAGATTCTCCCATATTCAAAGCTAAACCACGCCCCTGGCCTCAATCCAGTGATTCTAAAAACCAAGGAAAGGTTTCCACCCGGAAACATCGTACAATAGAAGAAACCCCCATAAAATACTTTGATCAGGCACTAGCAGAAATCGATGTAAGTGCAGATAGAGGAATAACCGAACGAGGAAAAGAAGACACAGATACAACAAGCGAAGAAGAGCTCTCTACTGTAATTCCAAAATTAATTCAACAACGAGAAAAGGACCAGAGACCTACAATAATTGCGGAACTAAAAATTTCAGAAACCCGAGATTCAATTACAAGAGTAAACGACCATAAAATAATATTTATAGATATACATGGCAATCCAATAGATAAAGGATCCTTAGAAATGAAGGAAATGGGAAAATTGCCTCGTTATAAAGATTTAATGTTAGAAAAAGCAAGATTGAATTACGATTCCGGGAAATACATTGTTACGTATTAGTTTGTTGACATCGATCAAATTTTTAAATTTAGAGTTTACGGAAAATTATTATTATTTTTTTTTTTGTTGAGTTTGAATTTAGTCTGAAGATAAATTGAATTGATATTATTGTGTATGTAATACTGGTTTAGATTTCTAATTAATACGGTAGTTGCTGCCACCAGAAATAGTCTAAGGACTATTTCGAAATATTTTATTTTTTTTATTAATTTTCCGTTTAATGGGTAGCGTTAACTGATGCTTAATGCAACTGGTAAACGAATTTCACTTTTCGGCTAACCTGCGATGTGCAGGAATACTGGCACGGGAGAGGATTAAAGCTGGGATTAATAATTATTTGTCCTCGTCGAACGGATTTTATTTGAATGTAGAATTGCTTAGATTATTACCTTTATATATGTGTTTATTAGCCGGATGTATATATATATCTTTAGCGTTGCTGGATTGGATAGGAATGTGAGATTTTCGTTGTTTTATATAAATTTATATTTTTTTTTTTTTTTTTTTTTTTTTTTTTTACGTTCGAGTTCTTCTTCTCTTTTAATTTCACTGTAATACTTTGCCGTTAGAACCGAAACTCAATTCATTTACTACGATGGATTCCGTTACCACGATTTCCTTGCCATTCGAGTTTAATAATCGAGGATGATTCTAACGATCCTCCCTGTGTGGGACTCGTGTGATTTCGCAAGCCTTGCCCAAAGACGGGTAGTATTTTACCAACAGTGGGAGAAGGAATGCGAAGATCGACGGGTGTTTTGATAATCGAAAACACCGTTTGCACAAGCCAACACAGCGAACGATCCTTTGGTTAAATTTCCGAAGGGAAGTTGTTTTGCTATTTCTCTCTTATAATCGCATGCAATGATGGCAAGAATATCGGTTATTAGCAATGCCGGAATTGCTTTTAATTTTCGATTGACCGTTACGATGTATTTAATAGTCTTCTCTGTGCGGGATTTGTGTGATTTCGCAAGCCTTGCCCAAAGACGGCAATATTTTGCCAACAATGGGAGGAGGAACGCGAAGATCAGTGGGTGGTTCAGTAGCTGAAAACACCGTTCGCACAAGCCGACACAGCGGACAATTCCCTTTTATTTAGAGTTTGAACAATGATTCTATCTTCGAAACCGTTCGCGAAAATAGAACGAGACCGATGATACGAAGTTCTAATTCGATTCTCGAGGGCAACGAAATTATCAGAGAAGAAGGAAATTCTCGAAATTAATTTTCTTACCTTGAGGAGTAGGCGCTGTCTGGCGCTATTTACCTCGGCTGCTCCGTTGGTCGTCGAAGGTTTTACTAGGTTTATTACTTGAACTCGAATATAGTTTACTATCAACTTTTACTTTATTTTTCTATTTCGGTACGGACAGAACAATTTACTGACTGGATTAATACCGCAATTACAATGCGCGTTCAAGATAAATTCTCTCTTTCCTTGGTCGCGGCTCTCTTTCTTGATCAAAAACTAAAGACTCAGAAGCGCGAAATACTATACAAAATTTCAAAAGATGAGCGCGATAACGAACGTAGTAACGAAATAATTAACAAAAGTGAACAAAATAATTATAAATCGTAATAACGAGGATCGCAATAATAATGAACAAAGAATAATGTAATAAGAATATTCACCGGAATAATAAATGATAATTGAGCGTACTAATGTTCACCAGAATAATAATGTTAATCGCTAAATGATAACTATCGTAGTCCCAGTAGTCTCTGTAGTCTCTGTAGTCTCTGTAGTCCCTGTAGTCCCTGTAGTCTCTGTAGTCTACGTTGCTCACCTATTTATAATGCCATCCCCCACGGCGTGGTGGTCCGCTGGGGGTACGCTTATGATTGTTTTTGCGATTTTGATGTTTCCCTTAGGTTTCGGTGATCGACGTTCGGAAGTTCCTTATTATTATTTTTCTTTCAAACGCCTTTTGTTTTTATGTATTATATATATATATATATTTTGAATATGATATCTATTTTGTGTTCGTTAAATATATGTATTTTAATTCTATATTTCCCTTTTTTTTTTAATTGATTATATATATATATATATATATATATATATATTTTTACATTTGTAGTTGCGCACATATTTTATTAAAGAAAAGTGTTAACAATATGTTTTCATGATTTATTTCTCGCGCCTGACTTCCGTTAATCCTTAATATTCCTATTGCCGTGACGCGTGTAAATCTAACATGGTTGCTCGTGAATGTCACCAGCAAAGTTATAGTAACGGGTCTTTAAATTTTGTTTAATATCGAAGTAATTGTCTACCGCTCGTTTTCCTTATTCTACCGCAATTAAACATTTACTTATTAATATTGCTTTTAAAGTATTGTTCGTGTGAATATACGCATATATATATATATATTTTATGTTGTGCGTTTGTAATTCTTCGATTGCGTTATTTATTGTTTTGAGTAGTTTATTTTATAGAGTATTCGATACTATAAAACATACGCGCACACATGCATATATATATATACGTATTCATATGCATATTTCTCTTGGCGGTGTAGTATTCATACGAAATGAAATGTCAATTATTTATTTATCTTTTACCGGAATGTAGGCTAGTTTTAAGTATGTATCTTAGATTATCGGTTTGATAAGATTCGCACACATATATATATATTTCTGACAACGTAACCTTCATTTCTCTAATAATACGATATTGTATGTTTAGACTATTAGTTTTCGACATCATGTATACTTATATTTTATAATTTGATAATTTTGTATTTATTGCGCAGTATTGGAAGCACTGTCTCTAATATTCCTAGGTTATTACATGTTAAGCATATATGTTTTATACTTATATGTAACTCTCCAAATTGATTGATTGAAATATATTTATATATATATATTTTCCTGGCGTTTCAATTATTTTACCCTTTTGTAGTTATTCTTATTTCCTGTTTTATTCAGAATTGTTTGTATTATGTATTTTATTTATTGGTTGGATCTGTTAATCGCCCTCGTTTGTGATGCCGCGTGTTCGCTTGTGCGTTCAAATCCTTATTCGCGTGTTTTGTATAGAATGGTTTCTTGTTCTTGTTACGGCGCGTGCGGAGCGCGGGACGTGACACCCCCGCTCTTGGAGTTCAAATTTCCATAGGAAATTTGACTGATGGTATCTCTGAGTTTGCTCAAGGCGGATGCAGGTGTCGTTGGTACTTGAGTGACTACCGGTGCTATCGATATCCCTTGAGGTTGTGCTGTTTGATCATCGATATCTCATCTTCTTTTGAGGTATAGTAGCGGGTGGGTGACTGGGCCGTATATTGCTCCACTGACAGTTCCGAATTCCATAAAACCTGTCCATAAACCTGATACGGTATTTTTCGCTATTGTCGTTAATGTGTTTTTGTCCATCATTCCCAGGATGTTTACTGTTCCAGGGACGATAGTTTTTCCTGTTGCTCTTCTGGCCAATGTGTTCGAAACTGCAGATTTTCCTGCCAGGAACATGACGTGGTCCCGTAGTGCATCGAAGTCCTTTGGGTATATATTCTGTTCGTGGCCAATGACGATGGTGCCGAATATAGCCACGTTTGGCGCACGTTCGGGCGGAGTTCCTTTATTTGTACTGGAATGCATTTGACTATATGGACCGCTTCTCCTGCGATCAAAGCCATGTGTTTTTTGGTTGTGGTGTATCACGGTATAGTGTTGTCGTTTGTTGTTTTGCTTTCGAGTTTATCAGAAATAAGAATAACATTTTATCATCATTAATATATATATATATATATATAGAAAGAAAATTTTATAATTGTATGTATTATTAAAATTTTTATTGTTAAAACCTTGTTTTATTTTAGGTTTTACGTACATGCTATCGGTAAAAATAAATATCATGAATGCTACTTGAGTTATAATTATATAGATGTATGCATACGTACTGGTAAGTAGTATGAATGAGATTTGTTTTACTGTTATAAATATATAAATATATATATATTATCAATAGGAATAAATATTACAAATGTACCTTGTCTTCAAGTATATATATATGTGCGTGCAATGGTAAATACGACGACTCAATTTTATGAGTCACATGCATTATCAATGGAAGTGAATGTTACAAATATCGCCTACTTTACAACATGCGTGTATATATATATTGGTGAACATAAGTGAAAATTATATGCATAGTTATAAATGTTGTTTGTTTACAGGTGGATAGCATCAGTACTTGGTCTCGTGAGTGACGTACCAATACTTTATTGTTCCACTGTGCGGATTGCTATTCATGTTCTTCCGTCCGTCGTTCAGAGAATGGTTGATGAGTTCGCCATCAGTTCTGTACATACATATAAAAATAATTAATATATATATATATATATTGTTTATATAATTTTCTTTTGGATCTGTTCCCTTGTACGAATACTGTATCTCTGTATATAATATAATATATATATAATATGTTATAATTATGTTAGTTGTTATTTATTATATATTTTCCTTAACTCTCTCCCCTTTTCTTGTGTGTGTGTTTTTTTTTTTTTTTTTTTTTTTTTTTTTTTTTTTTTTTTTTTGTACCTAACATTGCTAGTATGATGCCGTATTATATTGCATTAGCTGTTATTTGTATGTTCGCGCGGCAATTTTCCAACATGGTCGCTCGCGTGTCTCTTGGTACGGCGTTGGTTTAATGTCAACAGTGACGTGTTGTTGAAATAGCTAATTAATTGTTAATCACTATAATTTTATTTGGTAGTGTTCTGTAATATTGTTTTGTGTATTGTGTTACCAGTTATTCCGTGTGGCATAACTTTATTCCTTTGTACTGAGTTCAATCATGTCTTGTCACCAATATTCAGTTAATCTATCTTGGTTAATTTCTAACCTATTTATGTGTTTATTGACCTTTCCTTATTTTCCTATTAATTTATTATTGCATGTACTTGCTATTTGTTAATATTTTATGTAATGGAACAGTTCCTTATTAGAGACTAAAATTTATTTGTTAAATTAACATTATCTGTAATTCTTCAGATTCTACTTATTCGATGCTGCGTCACTTACCTGGGTCACTCTCACAACGTCGTCCAATTCTTCGACATGCCTTGGATACTTACTACGGTTGCCTTCAATCGTCTTATATCTGTGGCTATAAAGGTACTGTTTAATTCATTAAATTTAATATGTGTATAATGCATTGTGTGCGCGACCGCTATTGTGCATTACAAAGTCCACTTCTACATGTTAGATATGATAATATAACAATACTACGTAGATTAATACATAATAAAATATCCTCTTACTCCGGTTATATCTATTACTAACTCTCAATTAACCTATCTTAATTATTTTCTAACCACTTTATATATTCATCAGCTATTTTCTTCCTCCTTGTTAATCTGCGAAATCTATGCATGTATTCTTCCTTGTATGGTGATTGATTGTTTGCGAGGTGGGTTGCGCTTTCGTTGTTGTTGAACTAGCACGTTTTACTTTCAAACAGTAATTGGAGCATTCGTAATAAACTTCTTTTCCTTTTCCAAGTTTCGCTGTCTGTGTCATTTGACAAACAGTGCCAAGCTTCCATAGCACCGTGGTAACATTTAGCAATGCTGCTCTTTGCATTAAGGCTATTGAAGTTAATTCGTTCGTTTATTTCCAGCTGGTGCATGGTGTTCCGCAAGCAGGGAGCCATAACCTATTTTGCACGCAGACCTTCTTGTATGATGATTACTTGTTTACAAGGTAACTTTCACTTTCCCTCTTTTAATTATTTACTGAATCGACACGTTGTATATTTTAAACAATAATTGGAGTACACATAATAATTTTCCTTTTTCTTTTTAGGTTTTCGCTATCTGTATTGTTCGACGAACAGTGTCACACCTCCCTTTGATTTATCCATAATATAGTTATAACTTTTAGTAACCTTGTATTTTGCACTGAGACAATTGGAACTAATTTATTCACTTATTTTAGGTAGCTGTCATATATTGCGTTCCACGAACAACAATCCATAGCTTATACTTGCACGTACATTCCCTTGTGTGCTGATCACTTGTTCACAAGGTAACTCCCACTTTCGCTAGTTAATTGTTTATTGAGTTAACACGTTTTATATTTAAGCAATAATTGAAACAAGTATAATAATTTTCCCTTTTCCTTTTAGGTGTTCGATATCTGCATTATTCGACGAACAGCACTACAGCATATACTACTGCACTACGTTGCTCATTGAAATCGCTTTATTCATTGCTTATTTCGATTATGCGCTAGTTTTAACTTGTTTAAGTGCACCGTTCGCGGAATCCCTTTTACTTCAATCTTGACGTTTTGGTTCTGCAAGATTTCTAGCACTTTGTGTGGCCCAGTATATTGATCGGAGAATTTTCCTTTTCTAGGTTCTTTTAGCAAATATATCGAGTCTCCTGCTTTAAAATCTTGGGGGTTGATTCGTCGGTCGTAATATTCCTTTGATCTCAGTTTGGATTTTATCAAATTTTCTCTTGCCATCTGTTGTACGGTGTTAATTTTATCGAACAGATCTTCGAGATATTCTGCGTAAGTTGGTTCCATGTTCTCTTCGATTATTACTTCACCAGTAGGTTCTCTGGCTAAATGTCCAAAAACTAATTCGTGTGGGGAGAATTTCGTTCCTTCGTGTACAGAGGTATTATAGGAAAACATGGCTAATTCTACCCATTCGTCCCAATTTTTGGAATTTTCAATGTATAATTTAAGATATTCTATCAGCGCGTGGTGAGATCTTTCGATTGAACCGTTACTTTGTGGATGATATGCCGTCGTGGTATATTGTTTGATGCGGAATCTCTTTGCTACTTTCTTCATTAGTGAGGATGTAAAGTTCGTTCCTTGATCAGTGAGAATAGCTCTCGGTGACCCGAAGCGACAAATAAATCGTTTTACAAAAACGTCTGCTATCTCGGCTGAAGAGATTCCTCCCAGTGGAATTCCAATTGAGTATTTTGTTAATAAGTCTTGGATAGTCAATATGTATTCGTTTCCTTTTTGGGTTTTTGGTAATGGACCTACGATATCCATGCTAACCTTATCGAATGCTTTACCTGGTGTGTCTGTAAGTACCATTGGTTGCTTTACTTTTATTCTCGTGAGTTTCTTCAATTGACATTCTTTACATGTTCTTACGTAATCTTGAACTTCCTTTTTCATGTTTTCCCAATAGTAGTGTTGTCGTATTCTTTGATAAGTTTTTGTTATTCCTTTATGTCCTGCTACGCTTGATTCATGTTTTTCTCGTATTATGTTGTTCCTCTCTTCCACAGGTGGGATAATTACTTCTCCAGTGCAAATGGTGATGGTTAAGGTTTTTTCCATAAACATTTCCTTTAATTTTCTGATTGTATATCGCCAGGGTATTTCCTCCAAGTTTCCTTTGGTAATGCTAAACGAGGTTAACTGTTTTTCATTTACTACGTCTAATAGAGATCTCAGTGAGTTTAATAAATTTTCTGGCGTTATTGAGGTATTTCTGTTTTCTTTTATCGGTAGGGATACGATGTATTTCCCGGAATCGTAATTCAATCTTGCTTTTTCTAACATTAAATCTTTATAACGAGGCAATTTTCCCATTTCCTTCATTTCTAAGGATCCTTTATCTATTGGATTGCCATGTATATCTATAAATATTATTTTATGGTCGTTTACTCTTGTAATTGAATCTCGGGTTTCTGAAATTTTTAGTTCCGCAATTATTGTAGGTCTCTGGTCCTTTTCTCGTTGTTGAATTAATTTTGGAATTACAGTAGAGAGCTCTTCTTCGCTTGTTGTATCTGTGTCTTCTTTTCCTCGTTCGGTTATTCCTCTATCTGCACTTACATCGATTTCTGCTAGTGCCTGATCAAAGTATTTTATGGGGGTTTCTTCTATTGTACGATGTTTCCGGGTGAAAACCTTTCCTTGGTTTTTAGAATCACTGGATTGAGGCCAGGGGCGTGGTTTAGCTTTGAATATGGGAGAATCTTCGGTTGACGTATCCAGTTTGAATCTTTTCGAGACATGCGTATCTCTTTCTTGTTGTTGAATTAGTTCTGAAGTTACAGTGGAGGTTTCTTTTTCGCTTGTTGTGTCTATCACCCTTTTCCCTCGATCGGTTATTTCTCTATTTACATCGAGCTCAGCTAGTGCTTCGTCAAAATATTTTACGGGCGTTTCTTCCAATGTAAGGTACTTTCGAGTAGAAACCTTTTTTCGTTTTGCAGGATCACTGAGTTGAGGCAAGTCGCGTGGTTTGGTTTCGAATATGGGAGAATCTTCTGATGACGTATCCTTTTCGAATCTTTTTGAGACAGGATAGCGAATCGGTGAGACTTCCTCCCTCCTTCTGATTGGTAGACAAACTTCCGGAGGATTCCTAGATAATGCGTCTGCGTTTGCATTCGCCCTGCCTTCTTTGTATACAATATCAAATTCGAAGTCCGATAGTTTTAACTTCCACTTCCAAATTCTTGAAGTAGGGTCTTTAATAGAATGCATCCACACTAAAGGTTTATGGTCGGTTACGATAGTAAATTTTCTTCCGTAAAGATACGGTCGGAAATGCATTGCACTGTAAACAATTGCCAGACACTCCTTTTCTATGGTAGAGTAGTTTTGTTCGGCGGGATTTAATAGCCTTGAGGCATACGCAATCGGCAAATCCTTTCCGATTGGCCCTTGACTCAGTACACCGCTTATTGCATATCCTGATGCGTCTGTAGTAAGGTTAAATGGTTTAGAAAAGTCTGGATATTGTAGAATGGGTTTCGTCACTAACGCTGCCTTTAAATTATTGAATGCGTTCTCCTGGTCTTCTGTCCATTTAAAGGGAGTGTTTTTCCTTAATAGTTGTGTTAATGGTTTCGCGACCTTGGAGAAATCGGGTACGAATCTCCTATAATATCCTGCTAGTCCCAGAAATTGTTTAATATTTTTCGTCCCCTTCGGTCGTGGAAATTTGGATACAGCTTCGACCTTCTTTGGGTCGGGTTTCACGCCATCCTCGCTAATTATGTGTCCCAAATAATTCACCTCGTGCCGCAAAAATTCGCACTTATCCGGTTGCAATCGCAACTTAGCTTTCCTCAGTCTTTCCATTAACTTATTAAACTTAACTTCATGTTCTTGGAGAGACGTGGAATAAATCACTATGTCATCCAGATAGACGAATAGTTCTATTCCTTGCAGGCCAGATAATATTAGATTCATCAAACGTTGAAATGTCGCCGGGGCATTTTTTAGTCCGAAAGGCATTCTTTTGAATTGATAATGTCCGTATGGTGTCGAAAATGCAGTTTTGTGGGCGTCTTCTTGCGACATACGGATCTGGTGAAAGCCCGATGCCAAATCGAACGTGGAAAAATATTTTGCACTTCCCAATTGATCCAATATTTCCGTAATGTTGGGTAGTGGGAAGGCATCGCCAATCGTTTTATCATTCAATTTTCTATAATCGATGACTAGCCTCCAGCGCTTATTTCCTTGCGAATCAGGTTTTTTGGGCACAATCCATAATGGGGAGTTATATGGAGATGTTGATGGTTCCACTACGTCCGTATCTAGTAGCTCTTGGACCTGTCGATTTATTTCTTCTCGATGTATCGGTGGGTATCGATACTGTTTAGTATTGATGGGTATGTTGTCCGTCGTGATTATCTTATGTTCCAGAACTTCGGTTGCTTCTAATGTATCTCCTGGGATATGAAACCTATCTTGATTATTACGAATCAGTTTTTTAACGCTGTCTCTTTCTTCTTTATTCAAATGTTCGAGTCGTAATAACTTGTTTATTTTCTCGTATCTATTTTCCTCTGATTTTAGAATTGTATTGCACGCTGTCCTAGGAAGCGGGGGGGAAGGGGGGAGATTCTCAAATTCCTTGATTACCATCGTTGGTGTTGTAAATACGTAATCTCTCGAGGTAGTATTTATTACTCTCATGTAGCCTTTTCCTTTATGATTCCTCACAACTGCGTTACCGAAATAGATTCCCTTGTTCGGCTCGACTTTTGGGATAAATCCCTCTTTCATCTCTGGATTAGCGATATTAATGGAGCACGTAATTGAACTTCGCTTCGGTATAATTATTTCCTCCTTAGTATCGAAGGGGATGTAAGTATTTCCCCATCTGATATGTTTTTCCTCGTAATCTAGACGAGCCTTGCAACCTGCAAAAAATTCGGATCCTAGGATTCCGTCTTGATCGATTAGCAAAGAATCGTCGACTACATGGAAAACAACCGGACGGCCCGCAACCTGTATTACCGTCTGCCCTAGGGAGACTAGGCTCGTTGCCGTAATTCCTCGCACTTCGATTGATTCCTTTTCGTCGATGATGGCTGAATCGAGCAAAGCAGGTTTCTTGATAATGTTGATTTCCGATCCAGAGTCTAATAACAAACTTGTCTTAGTCCTTAAGTCTGGGGAAACTATTCGTGCAGTTGGGGTCGTTGGGGAATCGTTAAATTTTACTGAAACAATTCGGAGAGGTCGCCTTCCGAATCTGAATTCAACACCTGATGATTTTTCTTCGCCGGTTGTTTGCGTTTCACTTTTTTCCTTTTGCCTTGGGGTTCCGGATTCTCTGTGTGTGACCTTGTCTGGCTGTGTGATGATTCCCCCACAATGTTTAGTGGTTGTTCGTTCAATCTTATGGTCGGCGTTGCGCTCGTTCTGTCTCTTGTTATGGGTGATGGAGTCGATCTCGCGGGTGTAGCTGTCCTTGTTCTGGTTGTTACCTGTACTCTTGGGCGATTCGGCGTATCGTTCCTTCGTGGCTCGCCCCATTCTCCCGAAGGACGTGTTTGGTTTCCCGATGGTCTCGAAGCATAGGGTACGATTAATCCGGCATCTACTCGAGCTTTAAATCTGTAACAATCTTTTACTTGATGCCCTGGTCTCTTGCAATAGTTGCATGTGATGACTCGTCCCGTGGAATCCGAAAAATTCTGCGATGGAGGTACCAATCTTCGATCTTGGCGGTTGTCCCCGATATTGTTGTTATTGTTTGCAGGACGCGCGTTGTCGCGTTTGTAATAGTTCGAGGGTGTCGGTCGTTGGGGTCGCGTTCTGTCGGTTATTCGTTTCAACTCGTGTGTTGCTTTGACGGCTTCACGAAACGCGTCTTCTAGAGTATGGTATCCTGCTAATTTTACTCGCATATACACCTCGTTTGGGAGCCCCTTAACGAAAGCTTCACTCGTTTCCCAATCTATAGTATCTTGGACATCGGGGGATATAATGCCGTAGTAGCCTTTTTCTCCGTCCATTATTGCCAATCTAAGATTTTTAACGCGACCCATATAATCCAATATGTTCTCCCCGGGTCGTTGAAATATCGTTCCTAATTCCCCTTTATATTCGTTGAGAGATTTCCTTGGGCCGAATAGATCCTTTAACTTGTTTCCGAAATCACTTAGACTCATCAATTCCGTATCCTCGATGGCGAGGAGCGCGTGTCCACGGAGCTTATTTACTAATAATTTTACCAACTGAGGTTCTTGATATCTGGGAATCATATTTCGCGCGCGCTCACAAGCTCTTAAAAACTGGAATACCGATGGTCGGTATCCGTCAAACACTGGCACCGATTCGATCGCGTCCTTTAATTTAATTGGCTGGATATGTCCACTCGGCTGAACCGTTTCTTGTCGCGTTGTCGGCGGTGATACGGGCGTTTTAGGTTCTTGTTTCGTTTTAAGTTCGAATAAGCCGCTTTGTAATTCGGTGATTTTTGCACTCATATCACGAAAGGTCGCATCCCATGCTTTAAGCTTTTCCGACAATGTCAAGGCCATTTCTTCGTCCAACGATTCCACTCGAGTCGTCATTGTTTCTTGATATATATATATATATATATATTTTATCGACAAGCGTAACAACCTTAATCTTCTATAAGCGTAACGAGCTATTTAATCCAATTTTAATCCTCCGTGAAGCGTATCCCACCGCTCTTACCAAAATATTTTCCTGTTACGTATTAGTTTGTTGACATCGATCAAATTTTTAAATTTAGAGTTTACGGAAAATTATTATTATTTTTTTTTTTGTTGAGTTTGAATTTAGTCTGAAGATAAATTGAATTGATATTATTGTGTATGTAATACTGGTTTAGATTTCTAATTAATACGGTAGTTGCTGCCACCAGAAATAGTCTAAGGACTATTTCGAAATATTTTATTTTTTTTATTAATTTTCCGTTTAATGGGTAGCGTTAACTGATGCTTAATGCAACTGGTAAACGAATTTCACTTTTCGGCTAACCTGCGATGTGCAGGAATACTGGCACGGGAGAGGATTAAAGCTGGGATTAATAATTATTTGTCCTCGTCGAACGGATTTTATTTGAATGTAGAATTGCTTAGATTATTACCTTTATATATGTGTTTATTAGCCGGATGTATATATATATCTTTAGCGTTGCTGGATTGGATAGGAATGTGAGATTTTCGTTGTTTTATATAAATTTATATTTTTTTTTTTTTTTTTTTTTTTTTTTTACGTTCGAGTTCTTCTTCTCTTTTAATTTCACTGTAATACTTTGCCGTTAGAACCGAAACTCAATTCATTTACTACGATGGATTCCGTTACCACGATTTCCTTGCCATTCGAGTTTAATAATCGAGGATGATTCTAACGATCCTCCCTGTGTGGGACTCGTGTGATTTCGCAAGCCTTGCCCAAAGACGGGTAGTATTTTACCAACAGTGGGAGAAGGAATGCGAAGATCGGCGGGTGTTTTGATAATCGAAAACACCGTTTGCACAAGCCAACACAGCGAACGATCCTTTGGTTAAATTTCCGAAGGGAAGTTGTTTTGCTATTTCTCTCTTATAATCGCATGCAATGATGGCAAGAATATCGGTTATTAGCAATGCCGGAATTGCTTTTAATTTTCGATTGACCGTTACGATGTATTTAATAGTCTTCTCTGTGCGGGATTTGTGTGATTTCGCAAGCCTTGCCCAAAGACGGCAATATTTTGCCAACAATGGGAGGAGGAACGCGAAGATCAGTGGGTGGTTCAGTAGCTGAAAACACCGTTCGCACAAGCCGACACAGCGGACAATTCCCTTTTATTTAGAGTTTGAACAATGATTCTATCTTCGAAACCGTTCGCGAAAATAGAACGAGACCGATGATACGAAGTTCTAATTCGATTCTCGAGGGCAACGAAATTATCAGAGAAGAAGGAAATTCTCGAAATTAATTTTCTTACCTTGAGGAGTAGGCGCTGTCTGGCGCTATTTACCTCGGCTGCTCCGTTGGTCGTCGAAGGTTTTACTAGGTTTATTACTTGAACTCGAATATAGTTTACTATCAACTTTTACTTTATTTTTCTATTTCGGTACGGACAGAACAATTTACTGACTGGATTAATACCGCAATTACAATGCGCGTTCAAGATAAATTCTCTCTTTCCTTGGTCGCGGCTCTCTTTCTTGATCAAAAACTAAAGACTCAGAAGCGCGAAATACTATACAAAATTTCAAAAGATGAGCGCGATAACGAACGTAGTAACGAAATAATTAACAAAAGTGAACAAAATAATTATAAATCGTAATAACGAGGATCGCAATAATAATGAACAAAGAATAATGTAATAAGAATATTCACCGGAATAATAAATGATAATTGAGCGTACTAATGTTCACCAGAATAATAATGTTAATCGCTAAATGATAACTATCGTAGTCCCAGTAGTCTCTGTAGTCTCGGTAGTCTACGTTGCTCACTTATTTATAATGCCATCCCCCACGGCGTGGTGGTCCGCTGGGGGTACGCTTATGATTGTTTTTGCGATTTTGATGTTTCCCTTAGGTTTCGGTGATCGACGTTCGGAAGTTCCTTATTATTATTTTTCTTTCAAACGCCTTTTGTTTTTATGTATTATATATATATATATATTTTGAATATGATATCTATTTTGTGTTCGTTAAATATATGTATTTTAATTCTATATTTCCCTTTTTTTTTTAATTGATTATATATATATATATATATATATTTTTACATTTGTAGTTGCGCACATATTTTATTAAAGAAAAGTGTTAACAATATGTTTTCATGATTTATTTCTCGCGCCTGACTTCCGTTAATCCTTAATATTCCTATTGCCGTGACGCGTGTAAATCTAACATGGTTGCTCGTGAATGTCACCAGCAAAGTTATAGTAACGGGTCTTTAAATTTTGTTTAATATCGAAGTAATTGTCTACCGCTCGTTTTCCTTATTCTACCGCAATTAAACATTTACTTATTAATATTGCTTTTAAAGTATTGTTCGTGTGAATATACGCATATATATATATATTTTATGTTGTGCGTTTGTAATTCTTCGATTGCGTTATTTATTGTTTTGAGTAGTTTATTTTATAGAGTATTCGATACTATAAAACATACGCGCACACATGCATATATATATATACGTATTCATATGCATATTTCTCTTGGCGGTGTAGTATTCATACGAAATGAAATGTCAATTATTTATTTATCTTTTACCGGAATGTAGGCTAGTTTTAAGTATGTATCTTAGATTATCGGTTTGATAAGATTCGCACACATATATATATATTTCTGACAACGTAACCTTCATTTCTCTAATAATACGATATTGTATGTTTAGACTATTAGTTTTCGACATCATGTATACTTATATTTTATAATTTGATAATTTTGTATTTATTGCGCAGTATTGGAAGCACTGTCTCTAATATTCCTAGGTTATTACATGTTAAGCATATATGTTTTATACTTATATGTAACTCTCCAAATTGATTGATTGAAATATATTTATATATATATATTTTCCTGGCGTTTCAATTATTTTACCCTTTTGTAGTTATTCTTATTTCCTGTTTTATTCAGAATTGTTTGTATTATGTATTTTATTTATTGGTTGGATCTGTTAATCGCCCTCGTTTGTGATGCCGCGTGTTCGCTTGTGCGTTCAAATCCTTATTCGCGTGTTTTGTATAGAATGGTTTCTTGTTCTTGTTACGGCGCGTGCGGAGCGCGGGACGTGACAACATCGTATCCCTACCGATAAAAGAAAACAGAAATACCTCAATAACGCCAGAAAATTTATTAAACTCACTGAGATCTCTATTAGACGTAGTAAATGAAAAACAGTTAACCTCGTTTAGCATTACCAAAGGAAACTTGGAGGAAATACCCTGGCGATATACAATCAGAAAATTAAAGGAAATGTTTATGGAAAAAACCTTAACCATCACCATTTGCACTGGAGAAGTAATTATCCCACCTGTGGAAGAGAGGAACAACATAATACGAGAAAAACATGAATCAAGCGTAGCAGGACATAAAGGAATAACAAAAACTTATCAAAGAATACGACAACACTACTATTGGGAAAACATGAAAAAGGAAGTTCAAGATTACGTAAGAACATGTAAAGAATGTCAATTGAAGAAACTCACGAGAATAAAAGTAAAGCAACCAATGGTACTTACAGACACACCAGGTAAAGCATTCGATAAGGTTAGCATGGATATCGTAGGTCCATTACCAAAAACCCAAAAAGGAAACGAATACATATTGACTATCCAAGACTTATTAACAAAATACTCAATTGGAATTCCACTGGGAGGAATCTCTTCAGCCGAGATAGCAGACGTTTTTGTAAAACGATTTATTTGTCGCTTCGGGTCACCGAGAGCTATTCTCACTGATCAAGGAACGAACTTTACATCCTCACTAATGAAGAAAGTAGCAAAGAGATTCCGCATCAAACAATATACCACGACGGCATATCATCCACAAAGTAACGGTTCAATCGAAAGATCTCACCACGCGCTGATAGAATATCTTAAATTATACATTGAAAATTCCAAAAATTGGGACGAATGGGTAGAATTAGCCATGTTTTCCTATAATACCTCTGTACACGAAGGAACGAAATTCTCCCCACACGAATTAGTTTTTGGACATTTAGCCAGAGAACCTACCGGTGAAGTAATAATCGAAGAGAACATGGAACCAACTTACGCAGAATATCTCGAAGATCTGTTCGATAAAATTAACACCGTACAACAAATGGCAAGAGAAAATTTGATAAAATCCAAACTGAGATCAAAGGAATATTACGACCGACGAATCAACCCCCAAGATTTTAAAGCAGGAGACTCGATATATTTGCTAAAAGAACCTAGAAAAGGAAAATTCTCCGATCAATATACTGGGCCACACAAAGTGCTAGAAATCTTGCAGAACCAAAACGTCAAGATTGAAGTAAAAGGGATTCCGCGAACGGTGCACTTAAACAAGTTAAAACTAGCGCATAATCGAAATAAGCAATGAATAAAGCGATTTCAATGAGCAACGTAGTGCAGTAGTATATGCTGTAGTGCTGTTCGTCGAATAATGCAGATATCGAACACCTAAAAGGAAAAGGGAAAATTATTATACTTGTTTCAATTATTGCTTAAATATAAAACGTGTTAACTCAATAAACAATTAACTAGCGAAAGTGGGAGTTACCTTGTGAACAAGTGATCAGCACACAAGGGAATGTACGTGCAAGTATAAGCTATGGATTGTTGTTCGTGGAACGCAATATATGACAGCTACCTAAAATAAGTGAATAAATTAGTTCCAATTGTCTCAGTGCAAAATACAAGGTTACTAAAAGTTATAACTATATTATGGATAAATCAAAGGGAGGTGTGACACTGTTCGTCGAACAATACAGATAGCGAAAACCTAAAAAGAAAAAGGAAAATTATTATGTGTACTCCAATTATTGTTTAAAATATACAACGTGTCGATTCAGTAAATAATTAAAAGAGGGAAAGTGAAAGTTACCTTGTAAACAAGTAATCATCATACAAGAAGGTCTGCGTGCAAAATAGGTTATGGCTCCCTGCTTGCGGAACACCATGCACCAGCTGGAAATAAACGAACGAATTAACTTCAATAGCCTTAATGCAAAGAGCAGCATTGCTAAATGTTACCACGGTGCTATGGAAGCTTGGCACTGTTTGTCAAATGACACAGACAGCGAAACTTGGAAAAGGAAAAGAAGTTTATTACGAATGCTCCAATTACTGTTTGAAAGTAAAACGTGCTAGTTCAACAACAACGAAAGCGCAACCCACCTCGCAAACAATCAATCACCATACAAGGAAGAATACATGCATAGATTTCGCAGATTAACAAGGAGGAAGAAAATAGCTGATGAATATATAAAGTGGTTAGAAAATAATTAAGATAGGTTAATTGAGAGTTAGTAATAGATATAACCGGAGTAAGAGGATATTTTATTATGTATTAATCTACGTAGTATTGTTATATTATCATATCTAACATGTAGAAGTGGACTTTGTAATGCACAATAGCGGTCGCACACACAATGCATTATACACATATTAAATTTAATGAATTAAACAGTACCTTTATAGCCACAGATATAAGACGATTGAAGGCAACCGTAGTAAGTATCCAAGGCATGTCGAAGAATTGGACGACGTTGTGAGAGTGACCCAGGTAAGTGACGCAGCATCGAATAAGTAGAATCTGAAGAATTACAGATAATGTTAATTTAACAAATAAATTTTAGTCTCTAATAAGGAACTGTTCCATTACATAAAATATTAACAAATAGCAAGTACATGCAATAATAAATTAATAGGAAAATAAGGAAAGGTCAATAAACACATAAATAGGTTAGAAATTAACCAAGATAGATTAACTGAATATTGGTGACAAGACATGATTGAACTCAGTACAAAGGAATAAAGTTATGCCACACGGAATAACTGGTAACACAATACACAAAACAATATTACAGAACACTACCAAATAAAATTATAGTGATTAACAATTAATTAGCTATTTCAACAACACGTCACTGTTGACATTAAACCAACGCCGTACCAAGAGACACGCGAGCGACCATGTTGGAAAATTGCCGCGCGAACATACAAATAACAGCTAATGCAATATAATACGGCATCATACTAGCAATGTTAGGTACTAAAAAAAAAAAAAAAAAAAAAAAAAAAAAAAAAAAAAAAAAAAAAAAAAAAACACACACACAAGAAAAGGGGAGAGAGTTAAGGAAAATATATAATAAATAACAACTAACATAATTATAACATATTATATATATATTATATTATATACAGAGATACAGTATTCGTACAAGGGAACAGATCCAAAAGAAAATTATATAAACAATATATATATATATATATTAATTATTTTTATATGTATGTACAGAACTGATGGCGAACTCATCAACCATTCTCTGAACGACGGACGGAAGAACATGAATAGCAATCCGCACAGTGGAACAATAAAGTATTGGTACGTCACTCACGAGACCAAGTACTGATGCTATCCACTGTAAACAAACAACATTTATAACTATGCATATAATTTTCACTTATGTTCACCAATATATATATACACGCATGTTGTAAAGTAGGCGATATTTGTAACATTCACTTCCATTGATAATGCATGTGACTCATAAAATTGAGTCGTCGTATTTACCATTGCACGCACATATATATATACTTGAAGACAAGGTACATTTGTAATATTTATTCCTATTGATAATATATATATATTTATATATTTATAACAGTAAAACAAATCTCATTCATACTACTTACCAGTACGTATGCATACATCTATATAATTATAACTCAAGTAGCATTCATGATATTTATTTTTACCGATAGCATGTACGTAAAACCTAAAATAAAACAAGGTTTTAACAATAAAAATTTTAATAATACATACAATTATAAAATTTTCTTTCTATATATATATATATATATTAATGATGATAAAATGTTATTCTTATTTCTGATAAACTCGAAAGCAAAACAACAAACGACAACACTATACCGTGATACACCACAACCAAAAAACACATGGCTTTGATCGCAGGAGAAGCGGTCCATATAGTCAAATGCATTCCAGTACAAATAAAGGAACTCCGCCCGAACGTGCGCCAAACGTGGCTATATTCGGCACCATCGTCATTGGCCACGAACAGAATATATACCCAAAGGACTTCGATGCACTACGGGACCACGTCATGTTCCTGGCAGGAAAATCTGCAGTTTCGAACACATTGGCCAGAAGAGCAACAGGAAAAACTATCGTCCCTGGAACAGTAAACATCCTGGGAATGATGGACAAAACACATTAACGACAATAGCGAAAAATACCGTATCAGGTTTATGGACAGGTTTTATGGAATTCGGAACTGTCAGTGGAGCAATATACGGCCCAGTCACCCACCCGCTACTATACCTCAAAAGAAGATGAGATATCGATGATCAAACAGCACAACCTCAAGGGATATCGATAGCACCGGTAGTCACTCAAGTACCAACGACACCTGCATCCGCCTTGAGCAAACTCAGAGATACCATCAGTCAAATTTCCTATGGAAATTTGAACTCCAAGAGCGGGGGTGTCACGTCCCGCGCTCCGCACGCGCCGTAACAAGAACAAGAAACCATTCTATACAAAACACGCGAATAAGGATTTGAACGCACAAGCGAACACGCGGCATCACAAACGAGGGCGATTAACAGATCCAACCAATAAATAAAATACATAATACAAACAATTCTGAATAAAACAGGAAATAAGAATAACTACAAAAGGGTAAAATAATTGAAACGCCAGGAAAATATATATATATAAATATATTTCAATCAATCAATTTGGAGAGTTACATATAAGTATAAAACATATATGCTTAACATGTAATAACCTAGGAATATTAGAGACAGTGCTTCCAATACTGCGCAATAAATACAAAATTATCAAATTATAAAATATAAGTATACATGATGTCGAAAACTAATAGTCTAAACATACAATATCGTATTATTAGAGAAATGAAGGTTACGTTGTCAGAAATATATATATATGTGTGCGAATCTTATCAAACCGATAATCTAAGATACATACTTAAAACTAGCCTACATTCCGGTAAAAGATAAATAAATAATTGACATTTCATTTCGTATGAATACTACACCGCCAAGAGAAATATGCATATGAATACGTATATATATATATGCATGTGTGCGCGTATGTTTTATAGTATCGAATACTCTATAAAATAAACTACTCAAAACAATAAATAACGCAATCGAAGAATTACAAACGCACAACATAAAATATATATATATATATGCGTATATTCACACGAACAATACTTTAAAAGCAATATTAATAAGTAAATGTTTAATTGCGGTAGAATAAGGAAAACGAGCGGTAGACAATTACTTCGATATTAAACAAAATTTAAAGACCCGTTACTATAACTTTGCTGGTGACATTCACGAGCAACCATGTTAGATTTACACGCGTCACGGCAATAGGAATATTAAGGATTAACGGAAGTCAGGCGCGAGAAATAAATCATGAAAACATATTGTTAACACTTTTCTTTAATAAAATATGTGCGCAACTACAAATGTAAAAATATATATATATATATATATATAATCAATTAAAAAAAAAAGGGAAATATAGAATTAAAATACATATATTTAACGAACACAAAATAGATATCATATTCAAAATATATATATATATATAATACATAAAAACAAAAGGCGTTTGAAAGAAAAATAATAATAAGGAACTTCCGAACGTCGATCACCGAAACCTAAGGGAAACATCAAAATCGCAAAAACAATCATAAGCGTACCCCCAGCGGACCACCACGCCGTGGGGGATGGCATTATAAATAAGTGAGCAACGTAGACTACCGAGACTACAGAGACTACTGGGACTACGATAGTTATCATTTAGCGATTAACATTATTATTCTGGTGAACATTAGTACGCTCAATTATCATTTATTATTCCGGTGAATATTCTTATTACATTATTCTTTGTTCATTATTATTGCGATCCTCGTTATTACGATTTATAATTATTTTGTTCACTTTTGTTAATTATTTCGTTACTACGTTCGTTATCGCGCTCATCTTTTGAAATTTTGTATAGTATTTCGCGCTTCTGAGTCTTTAGTTTTTGATCAAGAAAGAGAGCCGCGACCAAGGAAAGAGAGAATTTATCTTGAACGCGCATTGTAATTGCGGTATTAATCCAGTCAGTAAATTGTTCTGTCCGTACCGAAATAGAAAAATAAAGTAAAAGTTGATAGTAAACTATATTCGAGTTCAAGTAATAAACCTAGTAAAACCTTCGACGACCAACGGAGCAGCCGAGGTAAATAGCGCCAGACAGCGCCTACTCCTCAAGGTAAGAAAATTAATTTCGAGAATTTCCTTCTTCTCTGATAATTTCGTTGCCCTCGAGAATCGAATTAGAACTTCGTATCATCGGTCTCGTTCTATTTTCGCGAACGGTTTCGAAGATAGAATCATTGTTCAAACTCTAAATAAAAGGGAATTGTCCGCTGTGTCGGCTTGTGCGAACGGTGTTTTCAGCTACTGAACCACCCACTGATCTTCGCGTTCCTCCTCCCATTGTTGGCAAAATATTGCCGTCTTTGGGCAAGGCTTGCGAAATCACACAAATCCCGCACAGAGAAGACTATTAAATACATCGTAACGGTCAATCGAAAATTAAAAGCAATTCCGGCATTGCTAATAACCGATATTCTTGCCATCATTGCATGCGATTATAAGAGAGAAATAGCAAAACAACTTCCCTTCGGAAATTTAACCAAAGGATCGTTCGCTGTGTTGGCTTGTGCAAACGGTGTTTTCGATTATCAAAACACCCGTCGATCTTCGCATTCCTTCTCCCACTGTTGGTAAAATACTACCCGTCTTTGGGCAAGGCTTGCGAAATCACACGAGTCCCACACAGGGAGGATCGTTAGAATCATCCTCGATTATTAAACTCGAATGGCAAGGAAATCGTGGTAACGGAATCCATCGTAGTAAATGAATTGAGTTTCGGTTCTAACGGCAAAGTATTACAGTGAAATTAAAAGAGAAGAAGAACTCGAACGTAAAAAAAAAAAAAAAAAAAAAAAAAAAAAATAAATTTATATAAAACAACGAAAATCTCACATTCCTATCCAATCCAGCAACGCTAAAGATATATATATACATCCGGCTAATAAACACATATATAAAGGTAATAATCTAAGCAATTCTACATTCAAATAAAATCCGTTCGACGAGGACAAATAATTATTAATCCCAGCTTTAATCCTCTCCCGTGCCAGTATTCCTGCACATCGCAGGTTAGCCGAAAAGTGAAATTCGTTTACCAGTTGCATTAAGCATCAGTTAACGCTACCCATTAAACGGAAAATTAATAAAAAAAATAAAATATTTCGAAATAGTCCTTAGACTATTTCTGGTGGCAGCAACTACCGTATTAATTAGAAATCTAAACCAGTATTACATACACAATAATATCAATTCAATTTATCTTCAGACTAAATTCAAACTCAACAAAAAAAAAAATAATAATAATTTTCCGTAAACTCTAAATTTAAAAATTTGATCGATGTCAACAAACTAATACGTAACACCATTAAACGGAAAATTAATAAAAAAAATAAAATATTTCGAAATAGTCCTTAGACTATTTCTGGTGGCAGCAACTACCGTATTAATTAGAAATCTAAACCAGTATTACATACACAATAATATCAATTCAATTTATCTTCAGACTAAATTCAAACTCAACAAAAAAATAATAATAATAATTTTCCGTAAACTCTAAATTTAAAAATTTGATCGATGTCAACAAACTAATACGTAACACCATACAGCTCGCAAATCACGGTGATTTCGTCGAATTTGAAGATAAATGAGCGTAGTTTCCTTCCCGATTGAGATATTTCGACGTTTTAGCGCTCATTTTACTCCATTCTACACGCCAAATGCAATACACAAACGTATCAGCGTCGAAACAAGCATGACAGCTCGCAAATCGCGATGATTTCGTTGATTTTGACGAAAAATGACCGTAATTTCCTTCCCGATTGAGATATTTCGACGTTTTAGCGCTCATTTTACTCCATTCTACGCGCGAAATACAATGCACAGACGGTTCAGGGACGAAACAAGCCATACAGCTCGCAAATCGCGATGATTTCGTCGATTTTGACGAAAAGTGACCGTAACTTACTTCCCGATTGAGATATTTCGACGTTTAAGCGCTCATTTTACACCATTGTACACGCCAAATGCAATACACAGCCGTCTCAGCGTCGAAACATGCCACACAGCTCGCAAATCGCGATGATTTCGTCGATTTTGACGAAAAAAGACCGTAACTTCCTTCCCGATTGAGATATTTCGACGTTTTAGCTCTCAATTTACTCCATTTTACACGCCAAATGGAGTGCACAACCGTTTCAGCGCCGAGTCAAGCCACACTGCTCGCGAATCGCGATGATTTCGTCGATTTTGACGAAAAATGACCGTAATTTCTCTCCCGATTGAGATATTTCGACGTTTTAGCGTTCATTTTACTCCATTTTACACGCCAAATGCAATACACAACCGTTTCAGCGTCGAAACAAGCC
The DNA here is from genome assembly GCA_911387925.2 of Bombus hypnorum. Classification (NCBI taxonomy): domain Eukaryota; kingdom Metazoa; phylum Arthropoda; class Insecta; order Hymenoptera; family Apidae; genus Bombus; species Bombus hypnorum. The sequence goes on from OU427027.1 coordinate 108,483, forward strand.
CCACAGCTCGCGAACAGCGATGATTTCGTCGAATTTGACGAAAAATGACCGTAATATCCCTCTCGATTGAGATGTTTCGACGTTTATGCGCTCATTTTACTCCATTCTACACGGCAAATGCAATGCACAGCCGTTTCAGCGTGGAAGCAAGCCATACAGCTCGCAAATCGCGATGATTTCGTCGAATTTGAAGATAAATGAGCGTAGTTTCCTTCCCGATTGAGATATTTCGACGTTTTAGCTCTCATTTTACTCCATTCTACACGCCAAACGCAATACACAACCGTTCCAGCGTCGAAACAAGCCACACAGCTCGCAAATCGCGATGATTTCGTTGATTTTGACGAAAAATGACCGTAATTTCCTTCCCGATTGAGATATTTCGACGTTTTAGCGCTCATTTTACTCCATTCTACGCGCCAAATACAATGCACAGCCGTTTCAGGGTCGAAACAAGCCATACAGCTCGCAAATCGCGATGATTTCGTCGATTTTGACGAAAAATGACCGTAACTTACTTCCCGATTGAGATATTTCGACGTTTAAGCGCTCATTTTACACCATTGTACTCGCCAAATGCAATACACAGCCGTCTCAGCGTCGAAACATGCCACACAGCTCGCAAATCGCGATGATTTCGTCGATTTTGACGAAAAAAGACCGTAACTTCCTTCCCGATTGAGATATTTCGACGTTTTAGCTCTCAATTTACTCCATTTTACACGCCAAATGGAGTGCACAACCGTTTCAGCGCCGAGTCAAGCCACACTGCTCGCGAATCGCGATGATTTCGTCGATTTTGACGAAAAATGACCGTAATTTCTCTCCCGATTGAGATATTTCGACGTTTTAGCGTTCATTTTACTCCATTTTACACGCCAAATGCAATACACAACCGTTTCAGCGTCGAAACAAGCCCCACAGCTCGCGAACAGCGATGATTTCGTCGAATTTGACGAAAAATGACCGTAATATCCCTCTCGATTGAGATGTTTCGACGTTTATGCGCTCATTTTACTCCATTCTACACGGCAAATGCAATGCACAGCCGTTTCAGCGTCGAAGCAAGCCATACAGCTCGCAAATCGCGATGATTTCGTCGAATTTGAAGATAAATGAGCGTAGTTTCCTTCCCGATTGAGATATTTCGACGTTTTAGCTCTCATTTTACTCCATTCTACACGCCAAATGCAATACACAACCGTTCCAGCGTCGAAACAAGCCACACAGCTCGCAAATCGCGATGATTTCGTTGATTTTGACGAAAAATGACCGTAATTTCCTTCCCGATTGAGATATTTCGACGTTTTAGCTCTCAATTTACTCCATTTTACACGCCAAATGCAGTGCACACCCGTTTCAGCGCCGAGTCAAGCCACACTGCTTGCGAATCGCGATGATTTCGTCGATTTTGACGAAAAATGACCGTAATTTCTCTCCCGATTGAGATATTTCGACGTTTTAGCGTTCATTTCACTCTATTTTACACGCCAAGTGCAATACACAACAGTTTCAGCGTCGAAACGAGCCCCACAGCTCGCAAATCGCGATGTTTCGTCGAATTTGACGAAAAATGACCGTAATTTCCCTCTCGATTGAGATATTTCGACGTTTTAGCGCTCATTTTATTCCATTTTACAGGCCAAATGTAGTGCACAACCGTTTCAGCGTCGAAACAAGCCCCACAGCTCGCAAATCGCGATGATTTCGTCGATTTTGTCGAAAAATGACCGTAATTTCCCTCCCGATTGAGATATTTCGACGTTTAAGCGCTCTTTTTACTCCATTCTACACGCCAAATACAATGCACAGCCGTTTCAGCTTCGAAACAAGCCATACAGCTCTCAAATCTCGATGATTTCGTCGAATTTGACGAAAAATGACCGTAATATCTCACCCGATTGAGATATTTCGACGTTTTAGCGTTCATTTTACTCCATTTTACACGCCAAATGCAATACACAACCGTTTCAGCGTCGAAACGAGCCCAACAGCTCGCCTATCGCGATGATTTCGTCGATTTTGACGAAAAATGACCGTAACTTACTTCCCGATTGAGATATTTCGACGTTTAAGCGCTCATTTTACACCATTGTACTCGCCAAATGCAATACACAGCCGTCTCAGCGTCGAAACATGCCACACAGCTCGCAAATCGCGATGATTTCGTCGATTTTGACGAAAAAAGACCGTAACTTCCTTCCCGATTGAGATATTTCGACGTTTTAGCTCTCAATTTACTCCATTTTACACGCCAAATGGAGTGCACAACCGTTTCATTGCCGACTCAAGCCACACTGCTCGCGAATCGCTATGATTTAGTCGATTTTGACGAAAAATGTGCGTAATTTCCTTCCCGATTGTGATATTTCGACGTTTTAGCGCTCCTTTTACACCATTCTACACGCCAAATGCAATGCACAACTGTTTCAGCGTCGAAACAAGCTATACAGCACGCAAATCGCGATGATTTCGTCGATTTTGACGAGAAATGAGCGTAATTTCCTTCCCGATTGAGATATTTCGACGTTTTAGCGCTCGTTTTATTCCATTTTACACGCCAAATGCAATGCACAACCGTTTCAGCGTCGAAACAAGCCACACAGCTCGCAAATCGCGATGATTTCGTTGATTTTGACGAAAAATGACCGTAATTTCCTTCCCGATTGAGATATTTCGACGTTTTAGCGCTCCTTTTACTCCACTCTACAGGCCAAATGCAATGCACAACCGTTTCAGCGTCGAAACAAGCCCCACAGCTCGCAAATCGCGATGATTTCGTCGACTTTGTCGAAAAATGAGCGTAATTTCCTTCCCGATTGAGATATTTCGACGTTTAAGCGCTCATTTTACGCCATTCTACACGCCAGATGCAATGCACAACCGTTTCAGCGTCGAAACAAGCCACACAGCTCGCAAATCGCGATGATTTCGTCGATTTTGACGAAAAATGACCGTAATTTCCCTCCCGATTGAGATATTTCGACGTTTTAGCGCTCATTTTATTCCATTTTACACGCCAAATGCAATGCACAACCGTTTCAGCGTCGAAACAAGCCACACAGCTCGCAAATCGCCATGATTTCGTCGAATTTGAAGAAAAATGAGCGTAATTTCCTTCCCGATTGAGATATTTCGACGTTTAAGCGCTCAATTTATTCCATTTTACACGCCAAATGCAATGCACAAACGTATCAGCGTCGAAACAAGCATCGCAGCTCGCAAATCGCGATGATTTCGTTGATTTTGACGAAAAATGACCGTAATTTCCTTCCCGATTGAGATATTTCGACGTTTTAGCGCTCATTTTATTCCACTTTACACGCCAAATGTAGTGCACAGCCGTTTCAGCGTCGAAACAAGCCCCACAGCTCACAAATCGCGATGATTTCGTCGATTTTGACGAAAAATGTGCGTAATTTCCTTCCCGATTGAGATATTTCGACGTTTCAGCGCTCAATTTGTTCAATTTTACACGCCAAATGCAATGCACCACCGTTCCAGCGTCGAAACAAGCCACACAGCTCGCAAATCGCGATGATTTCGTCGATTTTGACGAAAAAAGACCGTAATTTCCCTCCCGATTGAGATATTTCGACGTTTTAGCGCTCATTTTATTCCATTTTACAGGCCAAATGCAATGCACAACCGTTCCTGCGTCGAAACAAGCCACACAGCTCGCAAATCGCCATGATTTCGTCGAATTTGAAGAAAAATGAGCGTAATTTCCTTCCCGATTGAGATATTTCGACGTTTAAGCGCTCAATTTATTCCATTTTACACGCCAAATGCAATGCACAGCCGTCTCAGCGTCGAAACAAGCCATACAGCTCGCAAATCGCGATGATTTCGTCGAATTTGAAGATAAATGAGCGTAGTTTCCTTCCCGATTGAGATATTTCGACGTTTTAGCTCTCAATTTACTCCATTTTACACGCCAAATGCAATACACAACCGTTTCAGCGTCGAAACAAGCCCCACAGCTCGCAAATCGCGATGATTTCGTCGATTTTGACGAAAAAAGACCGTAACTTCCTTCCCGATTGAGACATTTCAACGTTTTAGCTCTCAATTTACTCCATTTTACACCCCAAATGGAGTGCACAACCGTTTCAGCGCCGAGTCAAGCCACACTGCTCGCGAATCGCGATGATTTCGTCGATTTTGACGAAAAATGACCGTAACTTACTTCCCGATTGAGATATTTCGACGTTTAAGCGCTCATTTTACACCATTGTACACGCCAAATGCAATACACAGCCGTTTCAGCGTCGAAACAAGCCATACAGCTCGCAAATCGCGTTGATTTCGTCGATTTTGAAGAAAAATGAGCGTAATTTCCTTCCAGATTGAGATATTTCGACGTTTCAGCGCTCAATTTGTTCAATTTTACACGCCCAATGCAATGCACAGACGTATCAGAGTCGAAACAAGCCATACAGCTCGCAAATCGCGATGATTTCGTCGATTTTGACGAAAAATGACCGTAACTTACTTCCCGATTGAGATATTTCGACGTTTAAGCGCTCATTTTACACCATTCTACACGCCAAATGCAATACACAGCCGTCTCAGCGTCGAAACAAGCCATACAGCTCGCAAATCGCGATGATTTCGTCGAATTTGAAGATAAATGAGCGTAGTTTCCTTCCCGATTGAGATATTTCGACGTTTTAGCGCTCATTTTACTCCATTCTACACGCCAAATGCAATACACAACCGTTTCAGCGTCGAAACAAGCATCACAGCTCGCAAATCGCGATGATTTCGTTGATTTTGACGAAAAATGACCGTAATTTCCTTCCCGATTGAGATATTTCGACGTTTTAGCGCTCCTTTTACTCCACTCTACACGCCAAATGCAATGCACAACTGTATCAGCGTCGCAACAAGCCATACAGCTCGCAAATCGCCATGATTTCGTCGAATTTGAAGAAAAATGAGCGTAATTTCCTTCCCGATTGAGATATTTCGACGTTTAAGCGCTGAATTTATTCCATTTTACACGCCAAATGCAATGCACAAACGTATCAGCGTCGAAACAAGCATGACAGCTCGCAAATCGCGATGATTTCGTCGAATTTGAAGATAAATGAGCGTAGTTTCCTTCCCGATTGAGATATTTCGACGTTTTAGCTCTCAATTTACTCCATTTTACACGCCAAATGCAATACACAACCGTTTCAGCGTCGAAACAAGCCCCACAGCTCGCAAATCGCGATGATTTCGTCGATTTTTACGACAAATGACCGTAATTTCCCTCCCGATTGAGATATTTCGACGTTTACGCGCTCATTTTACTCCCGTCTACACGCCAAATGCAATACACAACCGTTTCAGCATCGAAACATGCCACAAAGCTCGCAAATCGCGATGATTTCGTCGATTTTGAAGAAAAATGACCGTAATGTCCTTCCCGATTGAGATATTTCGACGTTTTAGCGCTCATTTTATTCCACTTTACACGCCAAATGCAATACACAACCGTTTCAGCGTCAAAACATGCCACACAGCTCGCAAATCGCAATGTTTTCGTCGATTTTGCCGAAAAATGAGCGTAACTTCCTTCCCGATTGAGATATTTCGGCGTTTTAGCTCTCAATTATTCCATTTTACACGCCAAATGGAGTGCACAACCGCTTCAGCGCCGAGTCAAGCCACTGTTACGTATTAGTTTGTTGACATCGATCAAATTTTTAAATTTAGAGTTTACGGAAAATTATTATTATTTTTTTTTTTTTTGTTGAGTTTGAATTTAGTCTGAAGATAAATTGAATTGATATTATTGTGTATGTAATACTGGTTTAGATTTCTAATTAATACGGTAGTTGCTGCCACCAGAAATAGTCTAAGGACTATTTCGAAATATTTTATTTTTTTTTATTAATTTTCCGTTTAATGGGTAGCGTTAACTGATGCTTAATGCAACTGGTAAACGAATTTCACTTTTCGGCTAACCTGCGATGTGCAGGAATACTGGCACGGGAGAGGATTAAAGCTGGGATTAATAATTATTTGTCCTCGTCGAACGGATTTTATTTGAATGTAGAATTGCTTAGATTATTACCTTTATATATGTGTTTATTAGCCGGATGTATATATATATCTTTAGCGTTGCTGGATTGGATAGGAATGTGAGATTTTCGTTGTTTTATATAAATTTATTTTTTTTTTTTTTTTTTTTACGTTCGAGTTCTTCTTCTCTTTTAATTTCACTGTAATACTTTGCCGTTAGAACCGAAACTCAATTCATTTACTACGATGGATTCCGTTACCACGATTTCCTTGCCATTCGAGTTTAATAATCGAGGATGATTCTAACGATCCTCTCTGTGTGGGACTCGTGTGATTTCGCAAGCCTTGCCCAAAGACGGGTAGTATTTTACCAACAGTGGGAGAAGGAATGCGAAGATCGACGGGTGTTTTGATAATCGAAAACACCGTTTGCACAAGCCAACACAGCGAACGATCCTTTGGTTAAATTTCCGAAGGGAAGTTGTTTTGCTATTTCTCTCTTATAATCGCATGCAATGATGGCAAGAATATCGGTTATTAGCAATGCCGGAATTGCTTTTAATTTTCGATTGACCGTTACGATGTATTTAATAGTCTTCTCTGTGCGGGATTTGTGTGATTTCGCAAGCCTTGCCCAAAGACGGGCAATATTTTGCCAACAATGGGAGGAGGAATGCGAAGATCAGTGGGTGGTTCAGTAGCTGAAAACACCGTTCGCACAAGCCGACACAGCGGACAATTCCCTTTTATTTAGAGTTTGAACAATGATTCTATCTTCGAAACCGTTCGCGAAAATAGAACGAGACCGATGATACGAAGTTCTAATTCGATTCTCGAGGGCAACGAAATTATCAGAGAAGAGGGAAATTCTCGAAATTAATTTTCTTACCTTGAGGAGTAGGCGCTGTCTGGCGCTATTTACCTCGGCTGCTCCGTTGGTCGTCGAAGGTTTTACTAGGTTTATTACTTGAACTCGAATATAGTTTACTATCAACTTTTACTTTATTTTTCTATTTCGGTACGGACAGAACAATTTACTGACTGGATTAATACCGCAATTACAATGCGCGTTCAAGATAAATTCTCTCTTTCCTTGGTCGCGGCTCTCTTTCTTGACCAAAAACTAAAGACTCAGAAGCGCGAAATACTATACAAAATTTCAAAAGATGAGCGCGATAACGAACGTAGTAACGAAATAATTAACAAAAGTGAACAAAATAATTATAAATCGTAATAACGAGGATCGCAATAATAATGAACAAAGAATAATGTAATAAGAATATTCACCGGAATAATAAATGATAATTGAGCGTACTAATGTTCACCAGAATAATAATGTTAATCGCTAAATGATAACTATCGTAGTCCCAGTAGTCTCTGTAGTCTCTCTGTAGTCGTCTCTGTAGTCTCTCTGTAGTCGTCGTTGCTCACTTATTTATAATGCCATCCCCCACGGCGTGGTGGTCCGCTGGGGGTACGCTTATGATTGTTTTTGCGATTTTGATGTTTCCCTTAGGTTTCGGTGATCGACGTTCGGAAGTTCCTTATTATTATTTCAAACGCCTTTTGTTTTTATGTATTATATATATATATATATTTTGAATATGATATCTATTTTATGTTCGTTAAATATATGTATTTTAATTCTATATTTCCCTTTTTTTTTATTGATTATATATATATATATATATATATATATATATATATTTTTACATTTGTAGTTGCGCACATATTTTATTAAAGAAAAGTGTTAACAATATGTTTTCATGATTTATTTCTCGCGCCTGACTTCCGTTAATCCTTAATATTCCTATTGCCGTGACGCGTGTAAATCTAACATGGTTGCTCGTGAATGTCACCAGCAAAGTTATAGTAACGGGTCTTTAAATTTTGTTTAATATCGAAGTAATTGTCTACCGCTCGTTTTCCTTATTCTACCGCAATTAAACATTTACTTATTAATATTGCTTTTAAAGTATTGTTCGTGTGAATATACGCATATATATATATATTTTATGTTGTGCGTTTGTAATTCTTCGATTGCGTTATTTATTGTTTTGAGTAGTTTATTTTATAGAGTATTCGATACTATAAAACATACGCGCACACATGCATATATATATATACGTATTCATATGCATATTTCTCTTGGCGGTGTAGTATTCATACGAAATGAAATGTCAATTATTTATTTATCTTTTACCGGAATGTAGGCTAGTTTTAAGTATGTATCTTAGATTATCGGTTTGATAAGATTCGCACACATATATATATATTTCTGACAACGTAACCTTCATTTCTCTAATAATACGATATTGTATGTTTAGACTATTAGTTTTCGACATCATGTATACTTATATTTTATAATTTGATAATTTTGTATTTATTGCGCAGTATTGGAAGCACTGTCTCTAATATTCCTAGGTTATTACATGTTAAGCATATATGTTTTATACTTATATGTAACTCTCCAAATTGATTGATTGAAATATATTTATATATATATATTTTCCTGGCGTTTCAATTATTTTACCCTTTTGTAGTTATTCTTATTTCCTGTTTTATTCAGAATTGTTTGTATTATGTATTTTATTTATTGGTTGGATCTGTTAATCGCCCTCGTTTGTGATGCCGCGTGTTCGCTTGTGCGTTCAAATCCTTATTCGCGTGTTTTGTATAGAATGGTTTCTTGTTCTTGTTACGGCGCGTGCGGAGCGCGGGACGTGACATACGATTTATAATTATTTTGTTCACTTTTGTTAATTATTTCGTTACTACGTTCGTTATCGCGCTCATCTTTTGAAATTTTGTATAGTATTTCGCGCTTCTGAGTCTTTAGTTTTTGGTCAAGAAAGAGAGCCGCGACCAAGGAAAGAGAGAATTTATCTTGAACGCGCATTGTAATTGCGGTATTAATCCAGTCAGTAAATTGTTCTGTCCGTACCGAAATAGAAAAATAAAGTAAAAGTTGATAGTAAACTATATTCGAGTTCAAGTAATAAACCTAGTAAAACCTTCGACGACCAACGGAGCAGCCGAGGTAAATAGCGCCAGACAGCGCCTACTCCTCAAGGTAAGAAAATTAATTTCGAGAATTTCCTTCTTCTCTGATAATTTCGTTGCCCTCGAGAATCGAATTAGAACTTCGTATCATCGGTCTCGTTCTATTTTCGCGAACGGTTTCGAAGATAGAATCATTGTTCAAACTCTAAATAAAAGGGAATTGTCCGCTGTGTCGGCTTGTGCGAACGGTGTTTTCAGCTACTGAACCACCCACTGATCTTCGCATTCCTCCTCCCATTGTTGGCAAAATATTGCCCGTCTTTGGGCAAGGCTTGCGAAATCACACAAATCCCGCACAGAGAAGACTATTAAATACATCGTAACGGTCAATCGAAAATTAAAAGCAATTCCGGCATTGCTAATAACCGATATTCTTGCCATCATTGCATGCGATTATAAGAGAGAAATAGCAAAACAACTTCCCTTCGGAAATTTAACCAAAGGATCGTTCGCTGTGTTGGCTTGTGCAAACGGTGTTTTCGATTATCAAAACACCCGTCGATCTTCGCATTCCTTCTCCCACTGTTGGTAAAATACTACCCGTCTTTGGGCAAGGCTTGCGAAATCACACGAGTCCCACACAGAGAGGATCGTTAGAATCATCCTCGATTATTAAACTCGAATGGCAAGGAAATCGTGGTAACGGAATCCATCGTAGTAAATGAATTGAGTTTCGGTTCTAACGGCAAAGTATTACAGTGAAATTAAAAGAGAAGAAGAACTCGAACGTAAAAAAAAAAAAAAAAAAATAAATTTATATAAAACAACGAAAATCTCACATTCCTATCCAATCCAGCAACGCTAAAGATATATATATACATCCGGCTAATAAACACATATATAAAGGTAATAATCTAAGCAATTCTACATTCAAATAAAATCCGTTCGACGAGGACAAATAATTATTAATCCCAGCTTTAATCCTCTCCCGTGCCAGTATTCCTGCACATCGCAGGTTAGCCGAAAAGTGAAATTCGTTTACCAGTTGCATTAAGCATCAGTTAACGCTACCCATTAAACGGAAAATTAATAAAAAAAAAAATAAAATATTTCGAAATAGTCCTTAGACTATTTCTGGTGGCAGCAACTACCGTATTAATTAGAAATCTAAACCAGTATTACATACACAATAATATCAATTCAATTTATCTTCAGACTAAATTCAAACTCAACAAAAAAAAAATAATAATAATTTTCCGTAAACTCTAAATTTAAAAATTTGATCGATGTCAACAAACTAATACGTAACAGGAAAATATTTTGGTAAGAGTGGTGGGATACGCTTCACGGAGGATTAAAATTGGATTAAATAGCTCGTTACGCTTATAGAAGATTAAGGTTGTTACGCTTGTCGATAAAATATATATATATATATATATATATCAAGAAACAATGACGACTCGAGTGGAATCGTTGGACGAAGAAATGGCCTTGACATTGTCGGAAAAGCTTAAAGCATGGGATGCGACCTTTCGTGATATGAGTGCAAAAATCACCGAATTACAAAGCGGCTTATTCGAACTTAAAACGAAACAAGAACCTAAAACGCCCGTATCACCGCCGACAACGCGACAAGAAACGGTTCAGCCGAGTGGACATATCCAGCCAATTAAATTAAAGGACGCGATCGAATCGGTGCCAGTGTTTGACGGATACCGACCATCGGTATTCCAGTTTTTAAGAGCTTGTGAGCGCGCGCGAAATATGATTCCCAGATATCAAGAACCTCAGTTGGTAAAATTATTAGTAAATAAGCTCCGTGGACACGCGCTCCTCGCCATCGAGGATACGGAATTGATGAGTCTAAGTGATTTCGGAAACAAGTTAAAGGATCTATTCGGCCCAAGGAAATCTCTCAACGAATATAAAGGGGAATTAGGAACGATATTTCAACGACCCGGGGAGAACATATTGGATTATATGGGTCGCGTTAAAAATCTTAGATTGGCAATAATGGACGGAGAAAAGGGCTACTACGGCATTATATCCCCCGATGTCCAAGATACTATAGATTGGGAAACGAGTGAAGCTTTCGTTAAGGGGCTCCCAAACGAGGTGTATATGCGAGTAAAATTAGCAGGATACCATACTCTAGAAGACGCGCTTCGTGAAGCCGTCAAAGCAACACACGAGTTGAAACGAATAACCGACAGAACGCGACCCCAACGACCGACACCCTCGAACTATTACAAACGCGACAACGCGCGTCCTGCAAACAATAACAACAATATCGGGGACAACCGCCAGGATCGAAGATTGGTACCTCCATCGCAGAATTTTTCGGATTCCACGGGACGAGACATCACATGCAACTATTGCAAGAGACCAGGGCATCAAGTAAAAGATTGTTACAGATTTAAAGCTCGAGTAGATGCCGGATTAATCGTACCCTATGCTTCGAGACCATCGGGAAACCAAACACGTCCTTCGGGAGAATGGGGCGAGCCACGAAGGAACGATACGCCGAATCGCCCAAGAGTACAGGTAACAACCAGAACAAGGACAGCTACACCCGCGAGATCGACTCCATCACCCATAACAAGAGACAGAACGAGCGCAACGCCGACCATAAGATTGAACGAACAACCACTAAACATTGTGGGGGAATCATCACACAGCCAGACAAGGTCACACACAGAGAATCCGGAACCCCAAGGCAAAAGGAAAAAAGTGAAACGCAAACAACCGGCGAAGAAAAATCATCAGGTGTTGAATTCAGATTCGGAAGGCGACCTCTCCGAATTGTTTCAGTAAAATTTAACGATTCCCCAACGACCCCAACTGCACGAATAGTTTCCCCAGACTTAAGGACTAAGACAAGTTTGTTATTAGACTCTGGATCGGAAATCAACATTATCAAGAAACCTGCTTTGCTCGATTCAGCCATCATCGACGAAAAGGAATCAATCGAAGTGCGAGGAATTACGGCAACGAGCCTAGTCTCCCTAGGGCAGACGGTAATACAGGTTGCGGGCCGTCCGGTTGTTTTCCATGTAGTCGACGATTCTTTGCTAATCGATCAAGACGGAATCCTAGGATCCGAATTTTTTGCAGGTTGCAAGGCTCGTCTAGATTACGAGGAAAAACATATCAGATGGGGAAATACTTACATCCCCTTCGATACTAAGGAGGAAATAATTATACCGAAGCGAAGTTCAATTACGTGCTCCATTAATATCGCTAATCCAGAGATGAAAGAGGGATTTATCCCAAAAGTCGAGCCGAACAAGGGAATCTATTTCGGTAACGCAGTTGTGAGGAATCATAAAGGAAAAGGCTACATGAGAGTAATAAATACTACCTCGAGAGATTACGTATTTACAACACCAACGATGGTAATCAAGGAATTTGAGAATCTCCCCCCTTCCCCCCCGCTTCCTAGGACAGCGTGCAATACAATTCTAAAATCAGAGGAAAATAGATACGAGAAAATAAACAAGTTATTACGACTCGAACATTTGAATAAAGAAGAAAGAGACAGCGTTAAAAAACTGATTCGTAATAATCAAGATAGGTTTCATATCCCAGGAGATACATTAGAAGCAACCGAAGTTCTGGAACATAAGATAATCACGACGGACAACATACCCATCAATACTAAACAGTATCGATACCCACCGATACATCGAGAAGAAATAAATCGACAGGTCCAAGAGCTATTAGATACGGACGTAGTGGAACCATCAACATCTCCATATAACTCCCCATTATGGATTGTGCCCAAAAAACCTGATTCGCAAGGAAATAAGCGCTGGAGGCTAGTCATCGATTATAGAAAATTGAATGATAAAACGATTGGCGATGCCTTCCCACTACCCAACATTACGGAAATATTGGATCAATTGGGAAGTGCAAAATATTTTTCCACGTTCGATTTGGCATCGGGCTTTCACCAGATCCGTATGTCGCAAGAAGACGCCCACAAAACTGCATTTTCGACACCATACGGACATTATCAATTCAAAAGAATGCCTTTCGGACTAAAAAATGCCCCGGCGACATTTCAACGTTTGATGAATCTAATATTATCTGGCCTGCAAGGAATAGAACTATTCGTCTATCTGGATGACATAGTGATTTATTCCACGTCTCTCCAAGAACATGAAGTTAAGTTTAATAAGTTAATGGAAAGACTGAGGAAAGCTAAGTTGCGATTGCAACCGGATAAGTGCGAATTTTTGCGGCACGAGGTGAATTATTTGGGACACATAATTAGCGAGGATGGCGTGAAACCCGACCCAAAGAAGGTCGAAGCTGTATCCAAATTTCCACGACCGAAGGGGACGAAAAATATTAAACAATTTCTGGGACTAGCAGGATATTATAGGAGATTCGTACCCGATTTCTCCAAGGTCGCGAAACCATTAACACAACTATTAAGGAAAAACACTCCCTTTAAATGGACAGAAGACCAGGAGAACGCATTCAATAATTTAAAGGCAGCGTTAGTGACGAAACCCATTCTACAATATCCAGACTTTTCTAAACCATTTAACCTTACTACAGACGCATCAGGATATGCAATAAGCGGTGTACTGAGTCAAGGGCCAATCGGAAAGGATTTGCCGATTGCGTATGCCTCAAGGCTATTAAATCCCGCCGAACAAAACTACTCTACCATAGAAAAGGAGTGTCTGGCAATTGTTTACAGTGCAATGCATTTCCGACCGTATCTTTACGGAAGAAAATTTACTATCGTAACCGACCATAAACCTTTAGTGTGGATGCATTCTATTAAAGACCCTACTTCAAGAATTTGGAAGTGGAAGTTAAAACTATCGGACTTCGAATTTGATATTGTATACAAAGAAGGCAGGGCGAATGCAAACGCAGACGCATTATCTAGGAATCCTCCGGAAGTTTGTCTACCAATCAGAAGGAGGGAGGAAGTCTCACCGATTCGCTATCCTGTCTCAAAAAGATTCGAAAAGGATACGTCATCAGAAGATTCTCCCATATTCGAAACCAAACCACGCGACTTGCCTCAACTCAGTGATCCTGCAAAACGAAAAAAGGTTTCTACTCGAAAGTACCTTACATTGGAAGAAACGCCCGTAAAATATTTTGACGAAGCACTAGCTGAGCTCGATGTAAATAGAGAAATAACCGATCGAGGGAAAAGGGTGATAGACACAACAAGCGAAAAAGAAACCTCCACTGTAACTTCAGAACTAATTCAACAACAAGAAAGAGATACGCATGTCTCGAAAAGATTCAAACTGGATACGTCAACCGAAGATTCTCCCATATTCAAAGCTAAACCACGCCCCTGGCCTCAATCCAGTGATTCTAAAAACCAAGGAAAGGTTTTCACCCGGAAACATCGTACAATAGAAGAAACCCCCATAAAATACTTTGATCAGGCACTAGCAGAAATCGATGTAAGTGCAGATAGAGGAATAACCGAACGAGGAAAAGAAGACACAGATACAACAAGCGAAGAAGAGCTCTCTACTGTAATTCCAAAATTAATTCAACAACGAGAAAAGGACCAGAGACCTACAATAATTGCGGAACTAAAAATTTCAGAAACCCGAGATTCAATTACAAGAGTAAACGACCATAAAATAATATTTATAGATATACATGGCAATCCAATAGATAAAGGATCCTTAGAAATGAAGGAAATGGGAAAATTGCCTCGTTATAAAGATTTAATGTTAGAAAAAGCAAGATTGAATTACGATTCCGGGAAATACATCGTATCCCTACCGATAAAAGAAAACAGAAATACCTCAATAACGCCAGAAAATTTATTAAACTCACTGAGATCTCTATTAGACGTAGTAAATGAAAAACAGTTAACCTCGTTTAGCATTACCAAAGGAAACTTGGAGGAAATACCCTGGCGATATACAATCAGAAAATTAAAGGAAATGTTTATGGAAAAAACCTTAACCATCACCATTTGCACTGGAGAAGTAATTATCCCACCTGTGGAAGAGAGGAACAACATAATACGAGAAAAACATGAATCAAGCGTAGCAGGACATAAAGGAATAACAAAAACTTATCAAAGAATACGACAACACTACTATTGGGAAAACATGAAAAAGGAAGTTCAAGATTACGTAAGAACATGTAAAGAATGTCAATTGAAGAAACTCACGAGAATAAAAGTAAAGCAACCAATGGTACTTACAGACACACCAGGTAAAGCATTCGATAAGGTTAGCATGGATATCGTAGGTCCATTACCAAAAACCCAAAAAGGAAACGAATACATATTGACTATCCAAGACTTATTAACAAAATACTCAATTGGAATTCCACTGGGAGGAATCTCTTCAGCCGAGATAGCAGACGTTTTTGTAAAACGATTTATTTGTCGCTTCGGGTCACCGAGAGCTATTCTCACTGATCAAGGAACGAACTTTACATCCTCACTAATGAAGAAAGTAGCAAAGAGATTCCGCATCAAACAATATACCACGACGGCATATCATCCACAAAGTAACGGTTCAATCGAAAGATCTCACCACGCGCTGATAGAATATCTTAAATTATACATTGAAAATTCCAAAAATTGGGACGAATGGGTAGAATTAGCCATGTTTTCCTATAATACCTCTGTACACGAAGGAACGAAATTCTCCCCACACGAATTAGTTTTTGGACATTTAGCCAGAGAACCTACCGGTGAAGTAATAATCGAAGAGAACATGGAACCAACTTACGCAGAATATCTCGAAGATCTGTTCGATAAAATTAACACCGTACAACAAATGGCAAGAGAAAATTTGATAAAATCCAAACTGAGATCAAAGGAATATTACGACCGACGAATCAACCCCCAAGATTTTAAAGCAGGAGACTCGATATATTTGCTAAAAGAACCTAGAAAAGGAAAATTCTCCGATCAATATACTGGGCCACACAAAGTGCTAGAAATCTTGCAGAACCAAAACGTCAAGATTGAAGTAAAAGGGATTCCGCGAACGGTGCACTTAAACAAGTTAAAACTAGCGCATAATCGAAATAAGCAATGAATAAAGCGATTTCAATGAGCAACGTAGTGCAGTAGTATATGCTGTAGTGCTGTTCGTCGAATAATGCAGATATCGAACACCTAAAAGGAAAAGGGAAAATTATTATACTTGTTTCAATTATTGCTTAAATATAAAACGTGTTAACTCAATAAACAATTAACTAGCGAAAGTGGGAGTTACCTTGTGAACAAGTGATCAGCACACAAGGGAATGTACGTGCAAGTATAAGCTATGGATTGTTGTTCGTGGAACGCAATATATGACAGCTACCTAAAATAAGTGAATAAATTAGTTCCAATTGTCTCAGTGCAAAATACAAGGTTACTAAAAGTTATAACTATATTATGGATAAATCAAAGGGAGGTGTGACACTGTTCGTCGAACAATACAGATAGCGAAAACCTAAAAAGAAAAAGGAAAATTATTATGTGTACTCCAATTATTGTTTAAAATATACAACGTGTCGATTCAGTAAATAATTAAAAGAGGGAAAGTGAAAGTTACCTTGTAAACAAGTAATCATCATACAAGAAGGTCTGCGTGCAAAATAGGTTATGGCTCCCTGCTTGCGGAACACCATGCACCAGCTGGAAATAAACGAACGAATTAACTTCAATAGCCTTAATGCAAAGAGCAGCATTGCTAAATGTTACCACGGTGCTATGGAAGCTTGGCACTGTTTGTCAAATGACACAGACAGCGAAACTTGGAAAAGGAAAAGAAGTTTATTACGAATGCTCCAATTACTGTTTGAAAGTAAAACGTGCTAGTTCAACAACAACGAAAGCGCAACCCACCTCGCAAACAATCAATCACCATACAAGGAAGAATACATGCATAGATTTCGCAGATTAACAAGGAGGAAGAAAATAGCTGATGAATATATAAAGTGGTTAGAAAATAATTAAGATAGGTTAATTGAGAGTTAGTAATAGATATAACCGGAGTAAGAGGATATTTTATTATGTATTAATCTACGTAGTATTGTTATATTATCATATCTAACATGTAGAAGTGGACTTTGTAATGCACAATAGCGGTCGCACACACAATGCATTATACACATATTAAATTTAATGAATTAAACAGTACCTTTATAGCCACAGATATAAGACGATTGAAGGCAACCGTAGTAAGTATCCAAGGCATGTCGAAGAATTGGACGACGTTGTGAGAGTGACCCAGGTAAGTGACGCAGCATCGAATAAGTAGAATCTGAAGAATTACAGATAATGTTAATTTAACAAATAAATTTTAGTCTCTAATAAGGAACTGTTCCATTACATAAAATATTAACAAATAGCAAGTACATGCAATAATAAATTAATAGGAAAATAAGGAAAGGTCAATAAACACATAAATAGGTTAGAAATTAACCAAGATAGATTAACTGAATATTGGTGACAAGACATGATTGAACTCAGTACAAAGGAATAAAGTTATGCCACACGGAATAACTGGTAACACAATACACAAAACAATATTACAGAACACTACCAAATAAAATTATAGTGATTAACAATTAATTAGCTATTTCAACAACACGTCACTGTTGACATTAAACCAACGCCGTACCAAGAGACACGCGAGCGACCATGTTGGAAAATTGCCGCGCGAACATACAAATAACAGCTAATGCAATATAATACGGCATCATACTAGCAATGTTAGGTACTAAAAAAAAAAAAAAAAAAAAAAAAAAAAAAAAAAAAAAAAAAAAAAAAAAAAAAAAAAACACACACACAAGAAAAGGGGAGAGAGTTAAGGAAAATATATAATAAATAACAACTAACATAATTATAACATATTATATATATATTATATTATATACAGAGATACAGTATTCGTACAAGGGAACAGATCCAAAAGAAAATTATATAAACAATATATATATATATATTAATTATTTTTATATGTATGTACAGAACTGATGGCGAACTCATCAACCATTCTCTGAACGACGGACGGAAGAACATGAATAGCAATCCGCACAGTGGAACAATAAAGTATTGGTACGTCACTCACGAGACCAAGTACTGATGCTATCCACCTGTAAACAAACAACATTTGTAACTATGCATATAATTTTCACTTATGTTCACCAATATATATATACACGCATGTTGTAAAGTAGGCGATATTTGTAACATTCACTTCCATTGATAATGCATGTGACTCATAAAATTGAGTCGTCGTATTTACCATTGCACGCACATATATATATACTTGAAGACAAGGTACATTTGTAATATTTATTCCTATTGATAATATATATATATTTATATATTTATAACAGTAAAACAAATCTCATTCATACTACTTACCAGTACGTATGCATACATCTATATAATTATAACTCAAGTAGCATTCATGATATTTATTTTTACCGATAGCATGTACGTAAAACCTAAAATAAAACAAGGTTTTAACAATAAAAATTTTAATAATACATACAATTATAAAATTTTCTTTCTATATATATATATATATATTAATGATGATAAAATGTTATTCTTATTTCTGATAAACTCGAAAGCAAAACAACAAACGACAACACTATACCGTGATACACCACAACCAAAAAACACATGGCTTTGATCGCAGGAGAAGCGGTCCATATAGTCAAATGCATTCCAGTACAAATAAAGGAACTCCGCCCGAACGTGCGCCAAACGTGGCTATATTCGGCACCATCGTCATTGGCCACGAACAGAATATATACCCAAAGGACTTCGATGCACTACGGGACCACGTCATGTTCCTGGCAGGAAAATCTGCAGTTTCGAACACATTGGCCAGAAGAGCAACAGGAAAAACTATCGTCCCTGGAACAGTAAACATCCTGGGAATGATGGACAAAAACACATTAACGACAATAGCGAAAAATACCGTATCAGGTTTATGGACAGGTTTTATGGAATTCGGAACTGTCAGTGGAGCAATATACGGCCCAGTCACCCACCCGCTACTATACCTCAAAAGAAGATGAGATATCGATGATCAAACAGCACAACCTCAAGGGATATCGATAGCACCGGTAGTCACTCAAGTACCAACGACACCTGCATCCGCCTTGAGCAAACTCAGAGATACCATCAGTCAAATTTCCTATGGAAATTTGAACTCCAAGAGCGGGGGTGTCACGTCCCGCGCTCCGCACGCGCCGTAACAAGAACAAGAAACCATTCTATACAAAACACGCGAATAAGGATTTGAACGCACAAGCGAACACGCGGCATCACAAACGAGGGCGATTAACAGATCCAACCAATAAATAAAATACATAATACAAACAATTCTGAATAAAACAGGAAATAAGAATAACTACAAAAGGGTAAAATAATTGAAACGCCAGGAAAATATATATATATAAATATATTTCAATCAATCAATTTGGAGAGTTACATATAAGTATAAAACATATATGCTTAACATGTAATAACCTAGGAATATTAGAGACAGTGCTTCCAATACTGCGCAATAAATACAAAATTATCAAATTATAAAATATAAGTATACATGATGTCGAAAACTAATAGTCTAAACATACAATATCGTATTATTAGAGAAATGAAGGTTACGTTGTCAGAAATATATATATATGTGTGCGAATCTTATCAAACCGATAATCTAAGATACATACTTAAAACTAGCCTACATTCCGGTAAAAGATAAATAAATAATTGACATTTCATTTCGTATGAATACTACACCGCCAAGAGAAATATGCATATGAATACGTATATATATATATGCATGTGTGCGCGTATGTTTTATAGTATCGAATACTCTATAAAATAAACTACTCAAAACAATAAATAACGCAATCGAAGAATTACAAACGCACAACATAAAATATATATATATATATGCGTATATTCACACGAACAATACTTTAAAAGCAATATTAATAAGTAAATGTTTAATTGCGGTAGAATAAGGAAAACGAGCGGTAGACAATTACTTCGATATTAAACAAAATTTAAAGACCCGTTACTATAACTTTGCTGGTGACATTCACGAGCAACCATGTTAGATTTACACGCGTCACGGCAATAGGAATATTAAGGATTAACGGAAGTCAGGCGCGAGAAATAAATCATGAAAACATATTGTTAACACTTTTCTTTAATAAAATATGTGCGCAACTACAAATGTAAAAATATATATATATATATATATAATCAATTAAAAAAAAAAGGGAAATATAGAATTAAAATACATATATTTAACGAACACAAAATAGATATCATATTCAAAATATATATATATATATAATACATAAAAACAAAAGGCGTTTGAAAGAAAAATAATAATAAGGAACTTCCGAACGTCGATCACCGAAACCTAAGGGAAACATCAAAATCGCAAAAACAATCATAAGCGTACCCCCAGCGGACCACCACGCCGTGGGGGATGGCATTATAAATAAGTGAGCAACGTAGACTACAGAGACTACAGAGACTACTGGGACTACGATAGTTATCATTTAGCGATTAACATTATTATTCTGGTGAACATTAGTACGCTCAATTATCATTTATTATTCCGGTGAATATTCTTATTACATTATTCTTTGTTCATTATTATTGCGATCCTCGTTATTACGATTTATAATTATTTTGTTCACTTTTGTTAATTATTTCGTTACTACGTTCGTTATCGCGCTCATCTTTTGAAATTTTGTATAGTATTTCGCGCTTCTGAGTCTTTAGTTTTTGGTCAAGAAAGAGAGCCGCGACCAAGGAAAGAGAGAATTTATCTTGAACGCGCATTGTAATTGCGGTATTAATCCAGTCAGTAAATTGTTCTGTCCGTACCGAAATAGAAAAATAAAGTAAAAGTTGATAGTAAACTATATTCGAGTTCAAGTAATAAACCTAGTAAAACCTTCGACGACCAACGGAGCAGCCGAGGTAAATAGCGCCAGACAGCGCCTACTCCTCAAGGTAAGAAAATTAATTTCGAGAATTTCCTTCTTCTCTGATAATTTCGTTGCCCTCGAGAATCGAATTAGAACTTCGTATCATCGGTCTCGTTCTATTTTCGCGAACGGTTTCGAAGATAGAATCATTGTTCAAACTCTAAATAAAAGGGAATTGTCCGCTGTGTCGGCTTGTGCGAACGGTGTTTTCAGCTACTGAACCACCCACTGATCTTCGCATTCCTCCTCCCATTGTTGGCAAAATATTGCCCGTCTTTGGGCAAGGCTTGCGAAATCACACAAATCCCGCACAGAGAAGACTATTAAATACATCGTAACGGTCAATCGAAAATTAAAAGCAATTCCGGCATTGCTAATAACCGATATTCTTGCCATCATTGCATGCGATTATAAGAGAGAAATAGCAAAACAACTTCCCTTCGGAAATTTAACCAAAGGATCGTTCGCTGTGTTGGCTTGTGCAAACGGTGTTTTCGATTATCAAAACACCCGTCGATCTTCGCATTCCTTCTCCCACTGTTGGTAAAATACTACCCGTCTTTGGGCAAGGCTTGCGAAATCACACGAGTCCCACACAGAGAGGATCGTTAGAATCATCCTCGATTATTAAACTCGAATGGCAAGGAAATCGTGGTAACGGAATCCATCGTAGTAAATGAATTGAGTTTCGGTTCTAACGGCAAAGTATTACAGTGAAATTAAAAGAGAAGAAGAACTCGAACGTAAAAAAAAAAAAAAAAAAAATAAATTTATATAAAACAACGAAAATCTCACATTCCTATCCAATCCAGCAACGCTAAAGATATATATATACATCCGGCTAATAAACACATATATAAAGGTAATAATCTAAGCAATTCTACATTCAAATAAAATCCGTTCGACGAGGACAAATAATTATTAATCCCAGCTTTAATCCTCTCCCGTGCCAGTATTCCTGCACATCGCAGGTTAGCCGAAAAGTGAAATTCGTTTACCAGTTGCATTAAGCATCAGTTAACGCTACCCATTAAACGGAAAATTAATAAAAAAAAAAATAAAATATTTCGAAATAGTCCTTAGACTATTTCTGGTGGCAGCAACTACCGTATTAATTAGAAATCTAAACCAGTATTACATACACAATAATATCAATTCAATTTATCTTCAGACTAAATTCAAACTCAACAAAAAAAAAATAATAATAATTTTCCGTAAACTCTAAATTTAAAAATTTGATCGATGTCAACAAACTGATACGTAACATAAGTAAATGTTTAATTGCGGTAGAATAAGGAAAACGAGCGGTAGACAATTACTTCGATATTAAACAAAATTTAAAGACCCGTTACTATAACTTTGCTGGTGACATTCACGAGCAACCATGTTAGATTTACACGCGTCACGGCAATAGGAATATTAAGGATTAACGGAAGTCAGGCGCGAGAAATAAATCATGAAAACATATTGTTAACACTTTTCTTTAATAAAATATGTGCGCAACTACAAATGTAAAAATATATATATATATATATATAACCAATTAAAAAAAAGGGAAATATAGAATTAAAATACATATATTTAACGAACACAAAATAGATATCATATTCAAAATATATATATATATATAATACATAAAAACAAAAGGGCGTTTGAAAGAAAAATAATAATAAGGAACTTCCGAACGTCGATCACCGAAACCTAAGGGAAACATCAAAATCGCAAAAACAATCATAAGCGTACCCCCAGCGGACCACCACGCCGTGGGGGATGGCATTATAAATAAGTGAGCAACAGAGACTACAGAGACTACAGAGACTACAGAGACTACAGAGACTACAGAGACTACTGGGACTACGATAGTTATCATTTAGCGATTAACATTATTATTCTGGTGAACATTAGTACGCTCAATTATCATTTATTATTCCGGTGAATATTCTTATTACATTATTCTTTGTTCATTATTATTGCGATCCTCGTTATTACGATTTATAACTATTTTGTTCACTTTTGTTAATTATTTCGTTACTACGTTCGTTATCGCGCTCATCTTTTGAAATTTTGTATAGTATTTCGCGCTTCTGAGTCTTTAGTTTTTGGTCAAGAAAGAGAGCCGCGACCAAGGAAAGAGAGAATTTATCTTGAACGCGCATTGTAATTGCGGTATTAATCCAGTCAGTAAATTGTTCTGTCCGTACCGAAATAGAAAAATAAAGTAAAAGTTGATAGTAAACTATATTCGAGTTCAAGTAATAAACCTAGTAAAACCTTCGACGACCAACGGAGCAGCCGAGGTAAATAGCGCCAGACAGCGCCTACTCCTCAAGGTAAGAAAATTAATTTCGAGAATTTCCTTCTTCTCTGATAATTTCGTTGCCCTCGAGAATCGAATTAGAACTTCGTATCATCGGTCTCGTTCTATTTTCGCGAACGGTTTCGAAGATAGAATCATTGTTCAAACTCTAAATAAAAGGGAATTGTCCGCTGTGTCGGCTTGTGCGAACGGTGTTTTCAGCTACTGAACCACCCACTGATCTTCGCGTTCCTCCTCCCATTGTTGGCAAAATATTGCCGTCTTTGGGCAAGGCTTGCGAAATCACACAAATCCCGCACAGAGAAGACTATTAAATACATCGTAACGGTCAATCGAAAATTAAAAGCAATTCCGGCATTGCTAATAACCGATATTCTTGCCATCATTGCATGCGATTATAAGAGAGAAATAGCAAAACAACTTCCCTTCGGAAATTTAACCAAAGGATCGTTCGCTGTGTTGGCTTGTGCAAACGGTGTTTTCGATTATCAAAACACCCGTCGATCTTCGCATTCCTTCTCCCACTGTTGGTAAAATACTACCCGTCTTTGGGCAAGGCTTGCGAAATCACACGAGTCCCACACAGGGAGGATCGTTAGAATCATCCTCGATTATTAAACTCGAATGGCAAGGAAATCGTGGTAACGGAATCCATCGTAGTAAATGAATTGAGTTTCGGTTCTAACGGCAAAGTATTACAGTGAAATTAAAAGAGAAGAAGAACTCGAACGTAAAAAGAAAAAAAAAAAAAAAAAAAAAATAAATTTATATAAAACAACGAAAATCTCACATTCCTATCCAATCCAGCAACGCTAAAGATATATATATACATCCGGCTAATAAACACATATATAAAGGTAATAATCTAAGCAATTCTACATTCAAATAAAATCCGTTCGACGAGGACAAATAATTATTAATCCCAGCTTTAATCCTCTCCCGTGCCAGTATTCCTGCACATCGCAGGTTAGCCGAAAAGTGAAATTCGTTTACCAGTTGCATTAAGCATCAGTTAACGCTACCCATTAAACGGAAAATTAATAAAAAAAAAATAAAATATTTCGAAATAGTCCTTAGACTATTTCTGGTGGCAGCAACTACCGTATTAATTAGAAATCTAAACCAGTATTACATACACAATAATATCAATTCAATTTATCTTCAGACTAAATTCAAACTCAACAAAAAAAAAAATAATAATAATTTTCCGTAAACTCTAAATTTAAAAATTTGATCGATGTCAACAAACTAATACGTAACAGGAAAATATTTTGGTGGCAGCGGTGGGATACGCTTCACGGAGGATTAAAATTGGATTAAATAGCTCGTTACGCTTATAGAAGATTAAGGTTGTTACGCTTGTCGATAAAATATATATATATATATATATCAAGAAACAATGACGACTCGAGTGGGATCGTTGGACGAAGAAATGGCCTTGACATTGTCGGAAAAGCTTAAAGCATGGGATGCGACCTTTCGTGATATGAGTGCAAAAATCACCGAATTACAAAGCGGCTTATTCGAACTTAAAACGAAACAAGAACCTAAAACGCCCGTATCACCGCCGACAACGCGACAAGAAACGGTTCAGCCGAGTGGACATATCCAGCCAATTAAATTAAAGGACGCGATCGAATCGGTGCCAGTGTTTGACGGATACCGACCATCGGTATTCCAGTTTTTAAGAGCTTGTGAGCGCGCGCGAAATATGATTCCCAGATATCAAGAACCTCAGTTGGTAAAATTATTAGTAAATAAGCTCCGTGGACACGCGCTCCTCGCCATCGAGGATACGGAATTGATGAGTCTAAGTGATTTCGGAAACAAGTTAAAGGATCTATTCGGCCCAAGGAAATCTCTCAACGAATATAAAGGGGAATTAGGAACGATATTTCAACGACCCGGGGAGAACATATTGGATTATATGGGTCGCGTTAAAAATCTTAGATTGGCAATAATGGACGGAGAAAAGGGCTACTACGGCATTATATCCCCCGATGTCCAAGATACTATAGATTGGGAAACGAGTGAAGCTTTCGTTAAGGGGCTCCCAAACGAGGTGTATATGCGAGTAAAATTAGCAGGATACCATACTCTAGAAGACGCGCTTCGTGAAGCCGTCAAAGCAACACACGAGTTGAAACGAATAACCGACAGAACGCGACCCCAACGACCGACACCCTCGAACTATTACAAACGCGACAACGCGCGTCCTGCAAACAATAACAACAATATCGGGGACAACCGCCAAGATCGAAGATTGGTACCTCCATCGCAGAATTTTTCGGATTCCACGGGACGAGACATCACATGCAACTATTGCAAGAGACCAGGGCATCAAGTAAAAGATTGTTACAGATTTAAAGCTCGAGTAGATGCCGGATTAATCGAACCCTATGCTTCGAGACCATCGGGAAACCAAACACGTCCTTCGGGAGAATGGGGCGAGCCACGAAGGAACGATACGCCGAATCGCCCAAGAGTACAGGTAACAACCAGAACAAGGACAGCTACACCCGCGAGATCGACTCCATCACCCATAACAAGAGACAGAACGAGCGCAACGCCGACCATAAGATTGAACGAACAACCACTAAACATTGTGGGGGAATCATCACACAGCCAGACAAGGTCACACACAGAGAATCCGGAACCCCAAGGCAAAAGGAAAAAAGTGAAACGCAAACAACCGGCGAAGAAAAATCATCAGGTGTTGAATTCAGATTCGGAAGGCGACCTCTCCGAATTGTTTCAGTAAAATTTAACGATTCCCCAACGACCCCAACTGCACGAATAGTTTCCCCAGACTTAAGGACTAAGACAAGTTTGTTATTAGACTCTGGATCGGAAATCAACATTATCAAGAAACCTGCTTTGCTCGATTCAGCCATCATCGACGAAAAGGAATCAATCGAAGTGCGAGGAATTACGGCAACGAGCCTAGTCTCCCTAGGGCAGACGGTAATACAGGTTGCGGGCCGTCCGGTTGTTTTCCATGTAGTCGACGATTCTTTGCTAATCGATCAAGACGGAATCCTAGGATCCGAATTTTTTGCAGGTTGCAAGGCTCGTCTAGATTACGAGGAAAAACATATCAGATGGGGAAATACTTACATCCCCTTCGATACTAAGGAGGAAATAATTATACCGAAGCGAAGTTCAATTACGTGCTCCATTAATATCGCTAATCCAGAGATGAAAGAGGGATTTATCCCAAAAGTCGAGCCGAACAAGGGAATCTATTTCGGTAACGCAGTTGTGAGGAATCATAAAGGAAAAGGCTACATGAGAGTAATAAATACTACCTCGAGAGATTACGTATTTACAACACCAACGATGGTAATCAAGGAATTTGAGAATCTCCCCCCTTCCCCCCCGCTTCCTAGGACAGCGTGCAATACAATTCTAAAATCAGAGGAAAATAGATACGAGAAAATAAACAAGTTATTACGACTCGAACATTTGAATAAAGAAGAAAGAGACAGCGTTAAAAAACTGATTCGTAATAATCAAGATAGGTTTCATATCCCAGGAGATACATTAGAAGCAACCGAAGTTCTGGAACATAAGATAATCACGACGGACAACATACCCATCAATACTAAACAGTATCGATACCCACCGATACATCGAGAAGAAATAAATCGACAGGTCCAAGAGCTATTAGATACGGACGTAGTGGAACCATCAACATCTCCATATAACTCCCCATTATGGATTGTGCCCAAAAAACCTGATTCGCAAGGAAATAAGCGCTGGAGGCTAGTCATCGATTATAGAAAATTGAATGATAAAACGATTGGCGATGCCTTCCCACTACCCAACATTACGGAAATATTGGATCAATTGGGAAGTGCAAAATATTTTTCCACGTTCGATTTGGCATCGGGCTTTCACCAGATCCGTATGTCGCAAGAAGACGCCCACAAAACTGCATTTTCGACACCATACGGACATTATCAATTCAAAAGAATGCCTTTCGGACTAAAAAATGCCCCGGCGACATTTCAACGTTTGATGAATCTAATATTATCTGGCCTGCAAGGAATAGAACTATTCGTCTATCTGGATGACATAGTGATTTATTCCACGTCTCTCCAAGAACATGAAGTTAAGTTTAATAAGTTAATGGAAAGACTGAGGAAAGCTAAGTTGCGATTGCAACCGGATAAGTGCGAATTTTTGCGGCACGAGGTGAATTATTTGGGACACATAATTAGCGAGGATGGCGTGAAACCCGACCCAAAGAAGGTCGAAGCTGTATCCAAATTTCCACGACCGAAGGGGACGAAAAATATTAAACAATTTCTGGGACTAGCAGGATATTATAGGAGATTCGTACCCGATTTCTCCAAGGTCGCGAAACCATTAACACAACTATTAAGGAAAAACACTCCCTTTAAATGGACAGAAGACCAGGAGAACGCATTCAATAATTTAAAGACAGCGTTAGTGACGAAACCCATTCTACAATATCCAGACTTTTCTAAACCATTTAACCTTACTACAGACGCATCAGGATATGCAATAAGCGGTGTACTGAGTCAAGGGCCAATCGGAAAGGATTTGCCGATTGCGTATGCCTCAAGGCTATTAAATCCCGCCGAACAAAACTACTCTACCATAGAAAAGGAGTGTCTGGCAATTGTTTACAGTGCAATGCATTTCCGACCGTATCTTTACGGAAGAAAATTTACTATCGTAACCGACCATAAACCTTTAGTGTGAATGCATTCTATTAAAGACCCTACTTCAAGAATTTGGAAGTGGAAGTTAAAACTATCGGACTTCGAATTTGATATTGTATACAAAGAAGGCAGGGCGAATGCAAACGCAGACGCATTATCTAGGAATCCTCCGGAAGTTTGTCTACCAATCAGAAGGAGGGAGGAAGTCTCACCGATTCGCTATCCTGTCTCAAAAAGATTCGAAAAGGATACGTCATCAGAAGATTCTCCCATATTCGAAACCAAACCACGCGACTTGCCTCAACTCAGTGATCCTGCAAAACGAAAAAAGGTTTCTACTCGAAAGTACCTTACATTGGAAGAAACGCCCGTAAAATATTTTGACGAAGCACTAGCTGAGCTCGATGTAAATAGAGAAATAACCGATCGAGGGAAAAGGGTGATAGACACAACAAGCGAAAAAGAAACCTCCACTGTAACTTCAGAACTAATTCAACAACAAGAAAGAGATACGCATGTCTCGAAAAGATTCAAACTGGATACGTCAACCGAAGATTCTCCCATATTCAAAGCTAAACCACGCCCCTGGCCTCAATCCAGTGATTCTAAAAACCAAGGAAAGGTTTTCACCCGGAAACATCGTACAATAGAAGAAACCCCCATAAAATACTTTGATCAGGCACTAGCAGAAATCGATGTAAGTGCAGATAGAGGAATAACCGAACGAGGAAAAGAAGACACAGATACAACAAGCGAAGAAGAGCTCTCTACTGTAATTCCAAAATTAATTCAACAACGAGAAAAGGACCAGAGACCTACAATAATTGCGGAACTAAAAATTTCAGAAACCCGAGATTCAATTACAAGAGTAAACGACCATAAAATAATATTTATAGATATACATGGCAATCCAATAGATAAAGGATCCTTAGAAATGAAGGAAATGGGAAAATTGCCTCGTTATAAAGATTTAATGTTAGAAAAAGCAAGATTGAATTACGATTCCGGGAAATACATCGTATCCCTACCGATAAAAGAAAACAGAAATACCTCAATAACGCCAGAAAATTTATTAAACTCACTGAGATCTCTATTAGACGTAGTAAATGAAAAACAGTTAACCTCGTTTAGCATTACCAAAGGAAACTTGGAGGAAATACCCTGGCGATATACAATCAGAAAATTAAAGGAAATGTTTATGGAAAAAACCTTAACCATCACCATTTGCACTGGAGAAGTAATTATCCCACCTGTGGAAGAGAGGAACAACATAATACGAGAAAAACATGAATCAAGCGTAGCAGGACATAAAGGAATAACAAAAACTTATCAAAGAATACGACAACACTACTATTGGGAAAACATGAAAAAGGAAGTTCAAGATTACGTAAGAACATGTAAAGAATGTCAATTGAAGAAACTCACGAGAATAAAAGTAAAGCAACCAATGGTACTTACAGACACACCAGGTAAAGCATTCGATAAGGTTAGCATGGATATCGTAGGTCCATTACCAAAAACCCAAAAAGGAAACGAATACATATTGACTATCCAAGACTTATTAACAAAATACTCAATTGGAATTCCACTGGGAGGAATCTCTTCAGCCGAGATAGCAGACGTTTTTGTAAAACGATTTATTTGTCGCTTCGGGTCACCGAGAGCTATTCTCACTGATCAAGGAACGAACTTTACATCCTCACTAATGAAGAAAGTAGCAAGGAGATTCCGCATCAAACAATATACCACGACGGCATATCATCCACAAAGTAACGGTTCAATCGAAAGATCTCACCACGCGCTGATAGAATATCTTAAATTATACATTGAAAATTCCAAAAATTGGGACGAATGGGTAGAATTAGCCATGTTTTCCTATAATACCTCTGTACACGAAGGAACGAAATTCTCCCCACACGAATTAGTTTTTGGACATTTAGCCAGAGAACCTACTGGTGAAGTAATAATCGAAGAGAACATGGAACCAACTTACGCAGAATATCTCGAAGATCTGTTCGATAAAATTAACACCGTACAACAAATGGCAAGAGAAAATTTGATAAAATCCAAACTGAGATCAAAGGAATATTACGACCGACGAATCAACCCCCAAGATTTTAAAGCAGGAGACTCGATATATTTGCTAAAAGAACCTAGAAAAGGAAAATTCTCCGATCAATATACTGGGCCACACAAAGTGCTAGAAATCTTGCAGAACCAAAACGTCAAGATTGAAGTAAAAGGGATTCCGCGAACGGTGCACTTAAACAAGTTAAAACTAGCGCATAATCGAAATAAGCAATGAATAAAGCGATTTCAATGAGCAACGTAGTGCAGTAGTATATGCTGTAGTGCTGTTCGTCGAATAATGCAGATATCGAACACCTAAAAGGAAAAGGGAAAATTATTATACTTGTTTCAATTATTGCTTAAATATAAAACGTGTTAACTCAATAAACAATTAACTAGCGAAAGTGGGAGTTACCTTGTGAACAAGTGATCAGCACACAAGGGAATGTACGTGCAAGTATAAGCTATGGATTGTTGTTCGTGGAACGCAATATATGACAGCTACCTAAAATAAGTGAATAAATTAGTTCCAATTGTCTCAGTGCAAAATACAAGGTTACTAAAAGTTATAACTATATTATGGATAAATCAAAGGGAGGTGTGACACTGTTCGTCGAACAATACAGATAGCGAAAACCTAAAAAGAAAAAGGAAAATTATTATGTGTACTCCAATTATTGTTTAAAATATACAACGTGTCGATTCAGTAAATAATTAAAAGAGGGAAAGTGAAAGTTACCTTGTAAACAAGTAATCATCATACAAGAAGGTCTGCGTGCAAAATAGGTTATGGCTCCCTGCTTGCGGAACACCATGCACCAGCTGGAAATAAACGAACGAATTAACTTCAATAGCCTTAATGCAAAGAGCAGCATTGCTAAATGTTACCACGGTGCTATGGAAGCTTGGCACTGTTTGTCAAATGACACAGACAGCGAAACTTGGAAAAGGAAAAGAAGTTTATTACGAATGCTCCAATTACTGTTTGAAAGTAAAACGTGCTAGTTCAACAACAACGAAAGCGCAACCCACCTCGCAAACAATCAATCACCATACAAGGAAGAATACATGCATAGATTTCGCAGATTAACAAGGAGGAAGAAAATAGCTGATGAATATATAAAGTGGTTAGAAAATAATTAAGATAGGTTAATTGAGAGTTAGTAATAGATATAACCGGAGTAAGAGGATATTTTATTATGTATTAATCTACGTAGTATTGTTATATTATCATATCTAACATGTAGAAGTGGACTTTGTAATGCACAATAGCGGTCGCACACACAATGCATTATACACATATTAAATTTAATGAATTAAACAGTACCTTTATAGCCACAGATATAAGACGATTGAAGGCAACCGTAGTAAGTATCCAAGGCATGTCGAAGAATTGGACGACGTTGTGAGAGTGACCCAGGTAAGTGACGCAGCATCGAATAAGTAGAATCTGAAGAATTACAGATAATGTTAATTTAACAAATAAATTTTAGTCTCTAATAAGGAACTGTTCCATTACATAAAATATTAACAAATAGCAAGTACATGCAATAATAAATTAATAGGAAAATAAGGAAAGGTCAATAAACACATAAATAGGTTAGAAATTAACCAAGATAGATTAACTGAATATTGGTGACAAGACATGATTGAACTCAGTACAAAGGAATAAAGTTATGCCACACGGAATAACTGGTAACACAATACACAAAACAATATTACAGAACACTACCAAATAAAATTATAGTGATTAACAATTAATTAGCTATTTCAACAACACGTCACTGTTGACATTAAACCAACGCCGTACCAAGAGACACGCGAGCGACCATGTTGGAAAATTGCCGCGCGAACATACAAATAACAGCTAATGCAATATAATACGGCATCATACTAGCAATGTTAGGTACTAAAAAAAAAAAAAAAAAAAAAAAAAAAAAAAAAAAAAAAAAAAACACACACACAAGAAAAGGGGAGAGAGTTAAGGAAAATATATAATAAATAACAACTAACATAATTATAACATATTATATATATATTATATTATATACAGAGATACAGTATTCGTACAAGGGAACAGATCCAAAAGAAAATTATATAAACAATATATATATATATATTAATTATTTTTATATGTATGTACAGAACTGATGGCGAACTCATCAACCATTCTCTGAACGACGGACGGAAGAACATGAATAGCAATCCGCACAGTGGAACAATAAAGTATTGGTACGTCACTCACGAGACCAAGTACTGATGCTATCCACCTGTAAACAAACAACATTTATAACTATGCATATAATTTTCACTTATGTTCACCAATATATATATACACGCATGTTGTAAAGTAGGCGATATTTGTAACATTCACTTCCATTGATAATGCATGTGACTCATAAAATTGAGTCGTCGTATTTACCATTGCACGCACATATATATATATTTGAAGACAAGGTACATTTGTAATATTTATTCCTATTGATAATATATATATATTTATATATTTATAACAGTAAAACAAATCTCATTCATACTACTTACCAGTACGTATGCATACATCTATATAATTATAACTCAAGTAGCATTCATGATATTTATTTTTACCGATAGCATGTACGTAAAACCTAAAATAAAACAAGGTTTTAACAATAAAAATTTTAATAATACATACAATTATAAAATTTTCTTTCTATATATATATATATATATTAATGATGATAAAATGTTATTCTTATTTCTGATAAACTCGAAAGCAAAACAACAAACGACAACACTATACCGTGATACACCACAACCAAAAAACACATGGCTTTGATCGCAGGAGAAGCGGTCCATATAGTCAAATGCATTCCAGTACAAATAAAGGAACTCCGCCCGAACGTGCGCCAAACGTGGCTATATTCGGCACCATCGTCATTGGCCACGAACAGAATATATACCCAAAGGACTTCGATGCACTACGGGACCACGTCATGTTCCTGGCAGGAAAATCTGCAGTTTCGAACACATTGGCCAGAAGAGCAACAGGAAAAACTATCGTCCCTGGAACAGTAAACATCCTGGGAATGATGGACAAAAACACATTAACGACAATAGCGAAAAATACCGTATCAGGTTTATGGACAGGTTTTATGGAATTCGGAACTGTCAGTGGAGCAATATACGGCCCAGTCACCCACCCGCTACTATACCTCAAAAGAAGATGAGATATCGATGATCAAACAGCACAACCTCAAGGGATATCGATAGCACCGGTAGTCACTCAAGTACCAACGACACCTGCATCCGCCTTGAGCAAACTCAGAGATACCATCAGTCAAATTTCCTATGGAAATTTGAACTCCAAGAGCGGGGGTGTCACGTCCCGCGCTCCGCACGCGCCGTAACAAGAACAAGAAACCATTCTATACAAAACACGCGAATAAGGATTTGAACGCACAAGCGAACACGCGGCATCACAAACGAGGGCGATTAACAGATCCAACCAATAAATAAAATACATAATACAAACAATTCTGAATAAAACAGGAAATAAGAATAACTACAAAAGGGTAAAATAATTGAAACGCCAGGAAAATATATATATATAAATATATTTCAATCAATCAATTTGGAGAGTTACATATAAGTATAAAACATATATGCTTAACATGTAATAACCTAGGAATATTAGAGACAGTGCTTCCAATACTGCGCAATAAATACAAAATTATCAAATTATAAAATATAAGTATACATGATGTCGAAAACTAATAGTCTAAACATACAATATCGTATTATTAGAGAAATGAAGGTTACGTTGTCAGAAATATATATATATGTGTGCGAATCTTATCAAACCGATAATCTAAGATACATACTTAAAACTAGCCTACATTCCGGTAAAAGATAAATAAATAATTGACATTTCATTTCGTATGAATACTACACCGCCAAGAGAAATATGCATATGAATACGTATATATATATATGCATGTGTGCGCGTATGTTTTATAGTATCGAATACTCTATAAAATAAACTACTCAAAACAATAAATAACGCAATCGAAGAATTACAAACGCACAACATAAAATATATATATATATGCGTATATTCACACGAACAATACTTTAAAAGCAATATTAATAAGTAAATGTTTAATTGCGGTAGAATAAGGAAAACGAGCGGTAGACAATTACTTCGATATTAAACAAAATTTAAAGACCCGTTACTATAACTTTGCTGGTGACATTCACGAGCA
The DNA here is from genome assembly GCA_911387925.2 of Bombus hypnorum. Lineage (NCBI taxonomy): Eukaryota > Metazoa > Arthropoda > Insecta > Hymenoptera > Apidae > Bombus > Bombus hypnorum. The sequence continues at coordinate 142,796 of OU427027.1, forward strand.
ACCATGTTAGATTTACACGCGTCACGGCAATAGGAATATTAAGGATTAACGGAAGTCAGGCGCGAGAAATAAATCATGAAAACATATTGTTAACACTTTTCTTTAATAAAATATGTGCGCAACTACAAATGTAAAAATATATATATATATATATATATATAACCAATTAAAAAAAAGGGAAATATAGAATTAAAATACATATATTTAACGAACACAAAATAGATATCATATTCAAAATATATATATATATATAATACATAAAAACAAAAGGGCGTTTGAAAGAAAAATAATAATAAGGAACTTCCGAACGTCGATCACCGAAACCTAAGGGAAACATCAAAATCGCAAAAACAATCATAAGCGTACCCCCAGCGGACCACCACGCCGTGGGGGATGGCATTATAAATAAGTGAGCAACGTAGACTACAGAGACTACAGAGACTACAGAGACTACAGAGACTACAGAGACTACTGGGACTACGATAGTTATCATTTAGCGATTAACATTATTATTCTGGTGAACATTAGTACGCTCAATTATCATTTATTATTCCGGTGAATATTCTTATTACATTATTCTTTGTTCATTATTATTGCGATCCTCGTTATTACGATTTATAATTATTTTGTTCACTTTTGTTAATTATTTCGTTACTACGTTCGTTATCGCGCTCATCTTTTGAAATTTTGTATAGTATTTCGCGCTTCTGAGTCTTTAGTTTTTGGTCAAGAAAGAGAGCCGCGACCAAGGAAAGAGAGAATTTATCTTGAACGCGCATTGTAATTGCGGTATTAATCCAGTCAGTAAATTGTTCTGTCCGTACCGAAATAGAAAAATAAAGTAAAAGTTGATAGTAAACTATATTCGAGTTCAAGTAATAAACCTAGTAAAACCTTCGACGACCAACGGAGCAGCCGAGGTAAATAGCGCCAGACAGCGCCTACTCCTCAAGGTAAGAAAATTAATTTCGAGAATTTCCTTCTTCTCTGATAATTTCGTTGCCCTCGAGAATCGAATTAGAACTTCGTATCATCGGTCTCGTTCTATTTTCGCGAACGGTTTCGAAGATAGAATCATTGTTCAAACTCTAAATAAAAGGGAATTGTCCGCTGTGTCGGCTTGTGCGAACGGTGTTTTCAGCTACTGAACCACCCACTGATCTTCGCGTTCCTCCTCCCATTGTTGGCAAAATATTGCCGTCTTTGGGCAAGGCTTGCGAAATCACACAAATCCCGCACAGAGAAGACTATTAAATACATCGTAACGGTCAATCGAAAATTAAAAGCAATTCCGGCATTGCTAATAACCGATATTCTTGCCATCATTGCATGCGATTATAAGAGAGAAATAGCAAAACAACTTCCCTTCGGAAATTTAACCAAAGGATCGTTCGCTGTGTTGGCTTGTGCAAACGGTGTTTTCGATTATCAAAACACCCGTCGATCTTCGCATTCCTTCTCCCACTGTTGGTAAAATACTACCCGTCTTTGGGCAAGGCTTGCGAAATCACACGAGTCCCACACAGGGAGGATCGTTAGAATCATCCTCGATTATTAAACTCGAATGGCAAGGAAATCGTGGTAACGGAATCCATCGTAGTAAATGAATTGAGTTTCGGTTCTAACGGCAAAGTATTACAGTGAAATTAAAAGAGAAGAAGAACTCGAACGTAAAAAAAAAAAAAAAAAAAAAAAAAAAAATAAATTTATATAAAACAACGAAAATCTCACATTCCTATCCAATCCAGCAACGCTAAAGATATATATATACATCCGGCTAATAAACACATATATAAAGGTAATAATCTAAGCAATTCTACATTCAAATAAAATCCGTTCGACGAGGACAAATAATTATTAATCCCAGCTTTAATCCTCTCCCGTGCCAGTATTCCTGCACATCGCAGGTTAGCCGAAAAGTGAAATTCGTTTACCAGTTGCATTAAGCATCAGTTAACGCTACCCATTAAACGGAAAATTAATAAAAAAAAAATAAAATATTTCGAAATAGTCCTTAGACTATTTCTGGTGGCAGCAACTACCGTATTAATTAGAAATCTAAACCAGTATTACATACACAATAATATCAATTCAATTTATCTTCAGACTAAATTCAAACTCAACAAAAAAAAAAATAATAATAATTTTCCGTAAACTCTAAATTTAAAAATTTGATCGATGTCAACAAACTAATACGTAACACGTAATAACGAGGATCGCAATAATAATGAACAAAGAATAATGTAATAAGAATATTCACCGGAATAATAAATGATAATTGAGCGTACTAATGTTCACCAGAATAATAATGTTAATCGCTAAATGATAACTATCGTAGTCCCAGTAGTCTCTGTAGAAAAACGGTAGTCTACGTTGCTCACTTATTTATAATGCCATCCCCCACGGCGTGGTGGTCCGCTGGGGGTACGCTTATGATTGTTTTTGCGATTTTGATGTTTCCCTTAGGTTTCGGTGATCGACGTTCGGAAGTTCCTTATTATTATTTTTCTTTCAAACGCCTTTTGTTTTTATGTATTATATATATATATATATTTTGAATATGATATCTATTTTATGTTCGTTAAATATATGTATTTTAATTCTATATTTCCCTTTTTTTTAATTGATTATATATATATATATATATATATATATATATATATATATTTTTACATTTGTAGTTGCGCACATATTTTATTAAAGAAAAGTGTTAACAATATGTTTTCATGATTTATTTCTCGCGCCTGACTTCCGTTAATCCTTAATATTCCTATTGCCGTGACGCGTGTAAATCTAACATGGTTGCTCGTGAATGTCACCAGCAAAGTTATAGTAACGGGTCTTTAAATTTTGTTTAATATCGAAGTAATTGTCTACCGCTCGTTTTCCTTATTCTACCGCAATTAAACATTTACTTATTAATATTGCTTTTAAAGTATTGTTCGTGTGAATATACGCATATATATATATATTTTATGTTGTGCGTTTGTAATTCTTCGATTGCGTTATTTATTGTTTTGAGTAGTTTATTTTATAGAGTATTCGATACTATAAAACATACGCGCACACATGCATATATATATATACGTATTCATATGCATATTTCTCTTGGCGGTGTAGTATTCATACGAAATGAAATGTCAATTATTTATTTATCTTTTACCGGAATGTAGGCTAGTTTTAAGTATGTATCTTAGATTATCGGTTTGATAAGATTCGCACACATATATATATATTTCTGACAACGTAACCTTCATTTCTCTAATAATACGATATTGTATGTTTAGACTATTAGTTTTCGACATCATGTATACTTATATTTTATAATTTGATAATTTTGTATTTATTGCGCAGTATTGGAAGCACTGTCTCTAATATTCCTAGGTTATTACATGTTAAGCATATATGTTTTATACTTATATGTAACTCTCCAAATTGATTGATTGAAATATATTTATATATATATATTTTCCTGGCGTTTCAATTATTTTACCCTTTTGTAGTTATTCTTATTTCCTGTTTTATTCAGAATTGTTTGTATTATGTATTTTATTTATTGGTTGGATCTGTTAATCGCCCTCGTTTGTGATGCCGCGTGTTCGCTTGTGCGTTCAAATCCTTATTCGCGTGTTTTGTATAGAATGGTTTCTTGTTCTTGTTACGGCGCGTGCGGAGCGCGGGACGTGACACCCCCGCTCTTGGAGTTCAAATTTCCATAGGAAATTTGACTGATGGTATCTCTGAGTTTGCTCAAGGCGGATGCAGGTGTCGTTGGTACTTGAGTGACTACCGGTGCTATCGATATCCCTTGAGGTTGTGCTGTTTGATCATCGATATCTCATCTTCTTTTGAGGTATAGTAGCGGGTGGGTGACTGGGCCGTATATTGCTCCACTGACAGTTCCGAATTCCATAAAACCTGTCCATAAACCTGATACGGTATTTTTCGCTATTGTCGTTAATGTGTTTTTGTCCATCATTCCCAGGATGTTTACTGTTCCAGGGACGATAGTTTTTCCTGTTGCTCTTCTGGCCAATGTGTTCGAAACTGCAGATTTTCCTGCCAGGAACATGACGTGGTCCCGTAGTGCATCGAAGTCCTTTGGGTATATATTCTGTTCGTGGCCAATGACGATGGTGCCGAATATAGCCACGTTTGGCGCACGTTCGGGCGGAGTTCCTTTATTTGTACTGGAATGCATTTGACTATATGGACCGCTTCTCCTGCGATCAAAGCCATGTGTTTTTTGGTTGTGGTGTATCACGGTATAGTGTTGTCGTTTGTTGTTTTGCTTTCGAGTTTATCAGAAATAAGAATAACATTTTATCATCATTAATATATATATATATATATATAGAAAGAAAATTTTATAATTGTATGTATTATTAAAATTTTTATTGTTAAAACCTTGTTTTATTTTAGGTTTTACGTACATGCTATCGGTAAAAATAAATATCATGAATGCTACTTGAGTTATAATTATATAGATGTATGCATACGTACTGGTAAGTAGTATGAATGAGATTTGTTTTACTGTTATAAATATATAAATATATATATATTATCAATAGGAATAAATATTACAAATGTACCTTGTCTTCAAATATATATATATGTGCGTGCAATGGTAAATACGACGACTCAATTTTATGAGTCACATGCATTATCAATGGAAGTGAATGTTACAAATATCGCCTACTTTACAACATGCGTGTATATATATATTGGTGAACATAAGTGAAAATTATATGCATAGTTATAAATGTTGTTTGTTTACAGGTGGATAGCATCAGTACTTGGTCTCGTGAGTGACGTACCAATACTTTATTGTTCCACTGTGCGGATTGCTATTCATGTTCTTCCGTCCGTCGTTCAGAGAATGGTTGATGAGTTCGCCATCAGTTCTGTACATACATATAAAAATAATTAATATATATATATATATATTGTTTATATAATTTTCTTTTGGATCTGTTCCCTTGTACGAATACTGTATCTCTGTATATAATATAATATATATATAATATGTTATAATTATGTTAGTTGTTATTTATTATATATTTTCCTTAACTCTCTCCCCTTTTCTTGTGTGTGTGTTTTTTTTTTTTTTTTTTTTTTTTTTTTTTTTTTTTTTTTTTTTTTTTTTTTTTTTTTTAGTACCTAACATTGCTAGTATGATGCCGTATTATATTGCATTAGCTGTTATTTGTATGTTCGCGCGGCAATTTTCCAACATGGTCGCTCGCGTGTCTCTTGGTACGGCGTTGGTTTAATGTCAACAGTGACGTGTTGTTGAAATAGCTAATTAATTGTTAATCACTATAATTTTATTTGGTAGTGTTCTGTAATATTGTTTTGTGTATTGTGTTACCAGTTATTCCGTGTGGCATAACTTTATTCCTTTGTACTGAGTTCAATCATGTCTTGTCACCAATATTCAGTTAATCTATCTTGGTTAATTTCTAACCTATTTATGTGTTTATTGACCTTTCCTTATTTTCCTATTAATTTATTATTGCATGTACTTGCTATTTGTTAATATTTTATGTAATGGAACAGTTCCTTATTAGAGACTAAAATTTATTTGTTAAATTAACATTATCTGTAATTCTTCAGATTCTACTTATTCGATGCTGCGTCACTTACCTGGGTCACTCTCACAACGTCGTCCAATTCTTCGACATGCCTTGGATACTTACTACGGTTGCCTTCAATCGTCTTATATCTGTGGCTATAAAGGTACTGTTTAATTCATTAAATTTAATATGTGTATAATGCATTGTGTGTGCGACCGCTATTGTGCATTACAAAGTCCACTTCTACATGTTAGATATGATAATATAACAATACTACGTAGATTAATACATAATAAAATATCCTCTTACTCCGGTTATATCTATTACTAACTCTCAATTAACCTATCTTAATTATTTTCTAACCACTTTATATATTCATCAGCTATTTTCTTCCTCCTTGTTAATCTGCGAAATCTATGCATGTATTCTTCCTTGTATGGTGATTGATTGTTTGCGAGGTGGGTTGCGCTTTCGTTGTTGTTGAACTAGCACGTTTTACTTTCAAACAGTAATTGGAGCATTCGTAATAAACTTCTTTTCCTTTTCCAAGTTTCGCTGTCTGTGTCATTTGACAAACAGTGCCAAGCTTCCATAGCACCGTGGTAACATTTAGCAATGCTGCTCTTTGCATTAAGGCTATTGAAGTTAATTCGTTCGTTTATTTCCAGCTGGTGCATGGTGTTCCGCAAGCAGGGAGCCATAACCTATTTTGCACGCAGACCTTCTTGTATGATGATTACTTGTTTACAAGGTAACTTTCACTTTCCCTCTTTTAATTATTTACTGAATCGACACGTTGTATATTTTAAACAATAATTGGAGTACACATAATAATTTTCCTTTTTCTTTTTAGGTTTTCGCTATCTGTATTGTTCGACGAACAGTGTCACACCTCCCTTTGATTTATCCATAATATAGTTATAACTTTTAGTAACCTTGTATTTTGCACTGAGACAATTGGAACTAATTTATTCACTTATTTTAGGTAGCTGTCATATATTGCGTTCCACGAACAACAATCCATAGCTTATACTTGCACGTACATTCCCTTGTGTGCTGATCACTTGTTCACAAGGTAACTCCCACTTTCGCTAGTTAATTGTTTATTGAGTTAACACGTTTTATATTTAAGCAATAATTGAAACAAGTATAATAATTTTCCCTTTTCCTTTTAGGTGTTCGATATCTGCATTATTCGACGAACAGCACTACAGCATATACTACTGCACTACGTTGCTCATTGAAATCGCTTTATTCATTGCTTATTTCGATTATGCGCTAGTTTTAACTTGTTTAAGTGCACCGTTCGCGGAATCCCTTTTACTTCAATCTTGACGTTTTGGTTCTGCAAGATTTCTAGCACTTTGTGTGGCCCAGTATATTGATCGGAGAATTTTCCTTTTCTAGGTTCTTTTAGCAAATATATCGAGTCTCCTGCTTTAAAATCTTGGGGGTTGATTCGTCGGTCGTAATATTCCTTTGATCTCAGTTTGGATTTTATCAAATTTTCTCTTGCCATTTGTTGTACGGTGTTAATTTTATCGAACAGATCTTCGAGATATTCTGCGTAAGTTGGTTCCATGTTCTCTTCGATTATTACTTCACCAGTAGGTTCTCTGGCTAAATGTCCAAAAACTAATTCGTGTGGGGAGAATTTCGTTCCTTCGTGTACAGAGGTATTATAGGAAAACATGGCTAATTCTACCCATTCGTCCCAATTTTTGGAATTTTCAATGTATAATTTAAGATATTCTATCAGCGCGTGGTGAGATCTTTCGATTGAACCGTTACTTTGTGGATGATATGCCGTCGTGGTATATTGTTTGATGCGGAATCTCTTTGCTACTTTCTTCATTAGTGAGGATGTAAAGTTCGTTCCTTGATCAGTGAGAATAGCTCTCGGTGACCCGAAGCGACAAATAAATCGTTTTACAAAAACGTCTGCTATCTCGGCTGAAGAGATTCCTCCCAGTGGAATTCCAATTGAGTATTTTGTTAATAAGTCTTGGATAGTCAATATGTATTCGTTTCCCTTTTGGGTTTTTGGTAATGGACCTACGATATCCATGCTAACCTTATCGAATGCTTTACCTGGTGTGTCTGTAAGTACCATTGGTTGCTTTACTTTTATTCTCGTGAGTTTCTTCAATTGACATTCTTTACATGTTCTTACGTAATCTTGAACTTCCTTTTTCATGTTTTCCCAATAGTAGTGTTGTCGTATTCTTTGATAAGTTTTTGTTATTCCTTTATGTCCTGCTACGCTTGATTCATGTTTTTCTCGTATTATGTTGTTCCTCTCTTCCACAGGTGGGATAATTACTTCTCCAGTGCAAATGGTGATGGTTAAGGTTTTTTCCATAAACATTTCCTTTAATTTTCTGATTGTATATCGCCAGGGTATTTCCTCCAAGTTTCCTTTGGTAATGCTAAACGAGGTTAACTGTTTTTCATTTACTACGTCTAATAGAGATCTCAGTGAGTTTAATAAATTTTCTGGCGTTATTGAGGTATTTCTGTTTTCTTTTATCGGTAGGGATACGATGTATTTCCCGGAATCGTAATTCAATCTTGCTTTTTCTAACATTAAATCTTTATAACGAGGCAATTTTCCCATTTCCTTCATTTCTAAGGATCCTTTATCTATTGGATTGCCATGTATATCTATAAATATTATTTTATGGTCGTTTACTCTTGTAATTGAATCTCGGGTTTCTGAAATTTTTAGTTCCGCAATTATTGTAGGTCTCTGGTCCTTTTCTCGTTGTTGAATTAATTTTGGAATTACAGTAGAGAGCTCTTCTTCGCTTGTTGTATCTGTGTCTTCTTTTCCTCGTTCGGTTATTCCTCTATCTGCACTTACATCGATTTCTGCTAGTGCCTGATCAAAGTATTTTATGGGGGTTTCTTCTATTGTACGATGTTTCCGGGTGAAAACCTTTCCTTGGTTTTTAGAATCACTGGATTGAGGCCAGGGGCGTGGTTTAGCTTTGAATATGGGAGAATCTTCGGTTGACGTATCCAGTTTGAATCTTTTCGAGACATGCGTATCTCTTTCTTGTTGTTGAATTAGTTCTGAAGTTACAGTGGAGGTTTCTTTTTCGCTTGTTGTGTCTATCACCCTTTTCCCTCGATCGGTTATTTCTCTATTTACATCGAGCTCAGCTAGTGCTTCGTCAAAATATTTTACGGGCGTTTCTTCCAATGTAAGGTACTTTCGAGTAGAAACCTTTTTTCGTTTTGCAGGATCACTGAGTTGAGGCAAGTCGCGTGGTTTGGTTTCGAATATGGGAGAATCTTCTGATGACGTATCCTTTTCGAATCTTTTTGAGACAGGATAGCGAATCGGTGAGACTTCCTCCCTCCTTCTGATTGGTAGACAAACTTCCGGAGGATTCCTAGATAATGCGTCTGCGTTTGCATTCGCCCTGCCTTCTTTGTATACAATATCAAATTCGAAGTCCGATAGTTTTAACTTCCACTTCCAAATTCTTGAAGTAGGGTCTTTAATAGAATGCATCCACACTAAAGGTTTATGGTCGGTTACGATAGTAAATTTTCTTCCGTAAAGATACGGTCGGAAATGCATTGCACTGTAAACAATTGCTAGACACTCCTTTTCTATGGTAGAGTAGTTTTGTTCGGCGGGATTTAATAGCCTTGAGGCATACGCAATCGGCAAATCCTTTCCGATTGGCCCTTGACTCAGTACACCGCTTATTGCATATCCTGATGCGTCTGTAGTAAGGTTAAATGGTTTAGAAAAGTCTGGATATTGTAGAATGGGTTTCGTCACTAACGCTGCCTTTAAATTATTGAATGCGTTCTCCTGGTCTTCTGTCCATTTAAAGGGAGTGTTTTTCCTTAATAGTTGTGTTAATGGTTTCGCGACCTTGGAGAAATCGGGTACGAATCTCCTATAATATCCTGCTAGTCCCAGAAATTGTTTAATATTTTTCGTCCCCTTCGGTCGTGGAAATTTGGATACAGCTTCGACCTTCTTTGGGTCGGGTTTCACGCCATCCTCGCTAATTATGTGTCCCAAATAATTCACCTCGTGCCGCAAGAATTCGCACTTATCCGGTTGCAATCGCAACTTAGCTTTCCTCAGTCTTTCCATTAACTTATTAAACTTAACTTCATGTTCTTGGAGAGACGTGGAATAAATCACTATGTCATCCAGATAGACGAATAGTTCTATTCCTTGCAGGCCAGATAATATTAGATTCATCAAACGTTGAAATGTCGCCGGGGCATTTTTTAGTCCGAAAGGCATTCTTTTGAATTGATAATGTCCGTATGGTGTCGAAAATGCAGTTTTGTGGGCGTCTTCTTGCGACATACGGATCTGGTGAAAGCCCGATGCCAAATCGAACGTGGAAAAATATTTTGCACTTCCCAATTGATCCAATATTTCCGTAATGTTGGGTAGTGGGAAGGCATCGCCAATCGTTTTATCATTCAATTTTCTATAATCGATGACTAGCCTCCAGCGCTTATTTCCTTGCGAATCAGGTTTTTTGGGCACAATCCATAATGGGGAGTTATATGGAGATGTTGATGGTTCCACTACGTCCGTATCTAGTAGCTCTTGGACCTGTCGATTTATTTCTTCTCGATGTATCGGTGGGTATCGATACTGTTTAGTATTGATGGGTATGTTGTCCGTCGTGATTATCTTATGTTCCAGAACTTCGGTTGCTTCTAATGTATCTCCTGGGATATGAAACCTATCTTGATTATTACGAATCAGTTTTTTAACGCTGTCTCTTTCTTCTTTATTCAAATGTTCGAGTCGTAATAACTTGTTTATTTTCTCGTATCTATTTTCCTCTGATTTTAGAATTGTATTGCACGCTGTCCTAGGAAGCGGGGGGGAAGGGGGAAGATTCTCAAATTCCTTGATTACCATCGTTGGTGTTGTAAATACGTAATCTCTCGAGGTAGTATTTATTACTCTCATGTAGCCTTTTCCTTTATGATTCCTCACAACTGCGTTACCGAAATAGATTCCCTTGTTCGGCTCGACTTTTGGGATAAATCCCTCTTTCATCTCTGGATTAGCGATATTAATGGAGCACGTAATTGAACTTCGCTTCGGTATAATTATTTCCTCCTTAGTATCGAAGGGGATGTAAGTATTTCCCCATCTGATATGTTTTTCCTCGTAATCTAGACGAGCCTTGCAACCTGCAAAAAATTCGGATCCTAGGATTCCGTCTTGATCGATTAGCAAAGAATCGTCGACTACATGGAAAACAACCGGACGGCCCGCAACCTGTATTACCGTCTGCCCTAGGGAGACTAGGCTCGTTGCCGTAATTCCTCGCACTTCGATTGATTCCTTTTCGTCGATGATGGCTGAATCGAGCAAAGCAGGTTTCTTGATAATGTTGATTTCCGATCCAGAGTCTAATAACAAACTTGTCTTAGTCCTTAAGTCTGGGGAAACTATTCGTGCAGTTGGGGTCGTTGGGGAATCGTTAAATTTTACTGAAACAATTCGGAGAGGTCGCCTTCCGAATCTGAATTCAACACCTGATGATTTTTCTTCGCCGGTTGTTTGCGTTTCACTTTTTTCCTTTTGCCTTGGGGTTCCGGATTCTCTGTGTGTGACCTTGTCTGGCTGTGTGATGATTCCCCCACAATGTTTAGTGGTTGTTCGTTCAATCTTATGGTCGGCGTTGCGCTCGTTCTGTCTCTTGTTATGGGTGATGGAGTCGATCTCGCGGGTGTAGCTGTCCTTGTTCTGGTTGTTACCTGTACTCTTGGGCGATTCGGCGTATCGTTCCTTCGTGGCTCGCCCCATTCTCCCGAAGGACGTGTTTGGTTTCCCGATGGTCTCGAAGCATAGGGTACGATTAATCCGGCATCTACTCGAGCTTTAAATCTGTAACAATCTTTTACTTGATGCCCTGGTCTCTTGCAATAGTTGCATGTGATGTCTCGTCCCGTGGAATCCGAAAAATTCTGCGATGGAGGTACCAATCTTCGATCTTGGCGGTTGTCCCCGATATTGTTGTTATTGTTTGCAGGACGCGCGTTGTAGCGTTTGTAATAGTTCGAGGGTGTCGGTCGTTGGGGTCGCGTTCTGTCGGTTATTCGTTTCAACTCGTGTGTTGCTTTGACGGCTTCACGAAACGCGTCTTCTAGAGTATGGTATCCTGCTAATTTTACTCGCATATACACCTCGTTTGGGAGCCCCTTAACGAAAGCTTCACTCGTTTCCCAATCTATAGTATCTTGGACATCGGGGGATATAATGCCGTAGTAGCCTTTTTCTCCGTCCATTATTGCCAATCTAAGATTTTTAACGCGACCCATATAATCCAATATGTTCTCCCCGGGTCGTTGAAATATCGTTCCTAATTCCCCTTTATATTCGTTGAGAGATTTCCTTGGGCCGAATAGATCCTTTAACTTGTTTCCGAAATCACTTAGACTCATCAATTCCGTATCCTCGATGGCGAGGAGCGCGTGTCCACGGAGCTTATTTACTAATAATTTTACCAACTGAGGTTCTTGATATCTGGGAATCATATTTCGCGCGCGCTCACAAGCTCTTAAAAACTGGAATACCGATGGTCGGTATCCGTCAAACACTGGCACCGATTCGATCGCGTCCTTTAATTTAATTGGCTGGATATGTCCACTCGGCTGAACCGTTTCTTGTCGCGTTGTCGGCGGTGATACGGGCGTTTTAGGTTCTTGTTTCGTTTTAAGTTCGAATAAGCCGCTTTGTAATTCGGTGATTTTTGCACTCATATCACGAAAGGTCGCATCCCATGCTTTAAGCTTTTCCGACAATGTCAAGGCCATTTCTTCGTCCAACGATTCCACTCGAGTCGTCATTGTTTCTTGATATATATATATATATATATATTTTATCGACAAGCGTAACAACCTTAATCTTCTATAAGCGTAACGAGCTATTTAATCCAACTTTAATCCTCCGTGAAGCGTATCCCACCGCTCTTACCAAAATATTTTCCTGTTACGTATTAGTTTGTTGACATCGATCAAATTTTAAATTTAGAGTTTACGGAAAATTATTATTATTTTTTTTTTTTTTTGTTGAGTTTGAATTTAGTCTGAAGATAAATTGAATTGATATTATTGTGTATGTAATACTGGTTTAGATTTCTAATTAATACGGTAGTTGCTGCCACCAGAAATAGTCTAAGGACTATTTCGAAATATTTTATTTTTTTTTTTATTAATTTTCCGTTTAATGGGTAGCGTTAACTGATGCTTAATGCAACTGGTAAACGAATTTCACTTTTCGGCTAACCTGCGATGTGCAGGAATACTGGCACGGGAGAGGATTAAAGCTGGGATTAATAATTATTTGTCCTCGTCGAACGGATTTTATTTGAATGTAGAATTGCTTAGATTATTACCTTTATATATGTGTTTATTAGCCGGATGTATATATATATCTTTAGCGTTGCTGGATTGGATAGGAATGTGAGATTTTCGTTGTTTTATATAAATTTATTTTTTTTTTTTTTTTTTTTTTTTTTACGTTCGAGTTCTTCTTCTCTTTTAATTTCACTGTAATACTTTGCCGTTAGAACCGAAACTCAATTCATTTACTACGATGGATTCCGTTACCACGATTTCCTTGCCATTCGAGTTTAATAATCGAGGATGATTCTAACGATCCTCCCTGTGTGGGACTCGTGTGATTTCGCAAGCCTTGCCCAAAGACGGGTAGTATTTTACCAACAGTGGGAGAAGGAATGCGAAGATCGACGGGTGTTTTGATAATCGAAAACACCGTTTGCACAAGCCAACACAGCGAACGATCCTTTGGTTAAATTTCCGAAGGGAAGTTGTTTTGCTATTTCTCTCTTATAATCGCATGCAATGATGGCAAGAATATCGGTTATTAGCAATGCCGGAATTGCTTTTAATTTTCGATTGACCGTTACGATGTATTTAATAGTCTTCTCTGTGCGGGATTTGTGTGATTTCGCAAGCCTTGCCCAAAGACGGCAATATTTTGCCAACAATGGGAGGAGGAATGCGAAGATCAGTGGGTGGTTCAGTAGCTGAAAACACCGTTCGCACAAGCCGACACAGCGGACAATTCCCTTTTATTTAGAGTTTGAACAATGATTCTATCTTCGAAACCGTTCGCGAAAATAGAACGAGACCGATGATACGAAGTTCTAATTCGATTCTCGAGGGCAACGAAATTATCAGAGAAGAAGGAAATTCTCGAAATTAATTTTCTTACCTTGAGGAGTAGGCGCTGTCTGGCGCTATTTACCTAGGCTGCTCCGTTGGTCGTCGAAGGTTTTACTAGGTTTATTACTTGAACTCGAATATAGTTTACTATCAACTTTTACTTTATTTTTCTATTTCGGTACGGACAGAACAATTTACTGACTGGATTAATACCGCAATTACAATGCGCGTTCAAGATAAATTCTCTCTTTCCTTGGTCGCGGCTCTCTTTCTTGACCAAAAACTAAAGACTCAGAAGCGTGAAATACTATACAAAATTTCAAAAGATGAGCGCGATAACGAACGTAGTAACGAAATAATTAGCAAAAGTGAACAAAATAATTATAAATCGTAATAACGAGGATCGCAATAATAATGAACAAAGAATAATGTAATAAGAATATTCACCGGAATAATAAATGATAATTGAGCGTACTAATGTTCACCAGAATAATAATGTTAATCGCTAAATGATAACTATCGTAGTCCCAGTAGTCTCTGTAGTCTCGGTAGTCTACGTTGCTCACTTATTTATAATGCCATCCCCCACGGCGTGGTGGTCCGCTGGGGGTACGCTTATGATTGTTTTTGCGATTTTGATGTTTCCCTTAGGTTTCGGTGATCGACGTTCGGAAGTTCCTTATTATTATTTTTCTTTCAAACGCCTTTTGTTTTTATGTATTATATATATATATATATTTTGAATATGATATCTATTTTATGTTCGTTAAATATATGTATTTTAATTCTATATTTCCCTTTTTTTAATTGATATATATATATATATATATATATATATATTTTTACATTTGTAGTTGCGCACATATTTTATTAAAGAAAAGTGTTAACAATATGTTTTCATGATTTATTTCTCGCGCCTGACTTCCGTTAATCCTTAATATTCCTATTGCCGTGACGCGTGTAAATCTAACATGGTTGCTCGTGAATGTCACCAGCAAAGTTATAGTAACGGGTCTTTAAATTTTGTTTAATATCGAAGTAATTGTCTACCGCTCGTTTTCCTTATTCTACCGCAATTAAACATTTACTTATTAATATTGCTTTTAAAGTATTGTTCGTGTGAATATACGCATATATATATATATATATTTTATGTTGTGCGTTTGTAATTCTTCGATTGCGTTATTTATTGTTTTGAGTAGTTTATTTTATAGAGTATTCGATACTATAAAACATACGCGCACACATGCATATATATATATACGTATTCATATGCATATTTCTCTTGGCGGTGTAGTATTCATACGAAATGAAATGTCAATTATTTATTTATCTTTTACCGGAATGTAGGCTAGTTTTAAGTATGTATCTTAGATTATCGGTTTGATAAGATTCGCACACATATATATATATTTCTGACAACGTAACCTTCATTTCTCTAATAATACGATATTGTATGTTTAGACTATTAGTTTTCGACATCATGTATACTTATATTTTATAATTTGATAATTTTGTATTTATTGCGCAGTATTGGAAGCACTGTCTCTAATATTCCTAGGTTATTACATGTTAAGCATATATGTTTTATACTTATATGTAACTCTCCAAATTGATTGATTGAAATATATTTATATATATATATTTTCCTGGCGTTTCAATTATTTTACCCTTTTGTAGTTATTCTTATTTCCTGTTTTATTCAGAATTGTTTGTATTATGTATTTTATTTATTGGTTGGATCTGTTAATCGCCCTCGTTTGTGATGCCGCGTGTTCGCTTGTGCGTTCAAATCCTTATTCGCGTGTTTTGTATAGAATGGTTTCTTGTTCTTGTTACGGCGCGTGCGGAGCGCGGGACGTGACAATAACGCACGCCCGTTTCAGCGTCGAAACAAGCCCAACAGCTCGGAAATCGCGACGATTTCCTCGATTTTGTGGTAAACTAAGCGTCACTTCCTTCCCGATTGTGGTATTTCGACGTTTAAGCGCTCATCTTACTGCATTTTACGCGCCGTACGTAATGCACGCCCGTTTCAGCGTCGAAACAAGCCCAACAGTTCGGAAATCGCGATAACCTCGTCGATTTTGTCGAAAACTAACCGTCATTTCCTTCCCGTATGTGATATTTCCACGTTCAAGCGCTCATATTACTCTGTTTTACGCGCCAAATGTAATGCACCCCCGTTTCAGCGTCGAAACAAGCCAAAGAGCTCGCAAATCGCTATGATCCCGTCGATTTTGATGAAAACTAACCGTCATTTCCTTCCCCATTGAGATATTTCGACGTTTACGCGCTCATTTTACTCCAGTTTACGCGCCAAATGTAATGCACCGCCGTTTCAGCGTCGAAACAAGCCCAAGTGCTCGCAAATCGCGGTAATCTCGTCGATTTTGACGATAACTAATCGTTATTTCCTTCCCGATTGTGATATTCCGACGCTTAAGCGCTCACTTTACTCCATTTTACGCGCCAAATATAACGCACGCCCGTTTCAGCGTCGAAACAAGCCCAAGTGCTCGCAAATCGCGGTAATCTCGTCGATTTTGACGATACTCATCGTCATTTCCTTCCCAATTGAGATATTTCGACGTTTAAGCGCTCATTTTACTCCATTTTTCGTGCCAAAAGTAATGCACGCCAGCATCGGCGTCGAAACAAGCCCAACAGCTCGAAAATCGCGACGAGGTCGTCGATTTTGATGAAAGCTAAGCGTTATTTCCGTCCCGATTGAAGTTTTTCGACGTTGAAGCGCACATTTTACTCCATTTTACGCGCAAAATGTAATGCACCCCAGTTTCAGCGTCGGGGCAACACTAACACCTCGCAAATTGCGGTAATCTCGTTGATTTTGACGAATACTTACCGTCATTTCCTTCCCGATTGAGATATTTCGACGTTTAAGCGCTCATATTACTCCATTTTACGCACCAAATGTAATGCACCGCCGTTTCAGCGTCGAAACAAGCACAAGAGCTCAAAAATCGCGATAATCTCGTCGCTTTTGACGAAAACTAAGAGTCACTTACTTCTCGATTGAGATATTTCGACGTTTAAGTGCTCATTTTACTCCATTTTGCGCGCCAAATGTAACGCACGCCAGTTTCAGCGTCGAAAGAAGCACAAGAGCTCAAAAATGGCGATAATCTCGTCGCTTTTGACGAAAACTAAGAGTCACTTCCTTCTCGATTGAGATATTTCGACGTTCAAGCGCTCATTTTACTCCATTTTACGCGCAAAATGCAATGCACGCCAGTTTCAGCGTCGAGGCAACACCAACAGCTCACAAATAGCGACGAGGTCGTCGATTTTGTCGAAAACTAACCGTCATTTCCTTTCCCGATTGAGATATTTCGACGTTTAAGCGCTCATTTTACTCCATTTTACGCGCAAAATGTAACGCACGCCAGTTTCAGCGTCGAAACAAGCCCAACAGCACGGAAATCGCGATGATCTCGTCGACTTTGACGAAAACTAACCGTCATTTCCTTCCCGATTGAGATATTTCGACGATTAAGCGCTCATTTTACACCACTTTACGAGCCAAATGTAATGTACGGCCGTTTCAACGTCGAAACAAGCCCAAGAGTTCGGAAATCGCGATAATGTTGTCGATTTTGTCGAAAACTAACCGTCATTTCCTTTCCCGATTGAGATATATCGACGTTGATGCGCACATTTCACTCCATTTTACGCGCAAAATGTAATGCACCCCAGTCTCAGCGTCGGGGCAACACCAACACCTCGCAAATCGCGATAATCTCGTCGATTTAGATGAAAACTAACCGTCATTTCCTTCCCAATTGAGATATTTCGACGTCTAAGAGCTCATTTTACACCATTTTGCGCGCCAAATGTAATGCACGCCCGTTTGAGGGTCGAAACAAGCCCAACATCACGGAAATAGCGATAATCTCGTCGATTTTGACGAAAACTAACCGTCATTTCCTTCCTGATTGAGCTATTTCGTCGTTTTAGCGCTCATCTTGCTGCATCTTACGCGCCAAATGTAATGCATCCCCGTTTCAGCGTCGAAACAAGCCCAAGAGTTCGGAAATCGCGATAATGTCGTCGATTTTGTCGAAAACTAACCGTCATTTCCTTCCCGATTGAGATATTTCGACGATTAAGCGCTCATTTTACTCCATTTTTCGTGCCAAATGTAATGCACGCCAGCATCGGCGTCGAAACAAGCCCAACAGCTCGGAAATCGCGACGAGGTCGTCGATTTTGACGAAAGCTAAGCGTTATTTCCGTCCCGATTGAACATTTTCGACGTTGATGCGCACATTTTACTCCATTTTACGCGCAAAATGTAATGCACCCCAGTTTCAGCGTCGGGGCAACACCAACACCTCGCAAATCGCGATAATATCGTCGATTTTCATGAAAACTAACCGTTATTTCCTTCCCGATTGAGCTATTTCGAAGTTTTAGCGCTCATTTTACTCCATTTTGGGCACCAAATGTAATGCACGACCGTTTCGGCGTCGAAACAAGCCCAACAGCTCGGAAATCGCGACGAGGTCGTCGATTTTGACGAAAGCTAAGCGTTATTTCCGTCCCGATTGAACATTTTCGACGTTGATGCGCAGATTTTACTCCTTTTTACGCGCAAAATGTAATGCACCTCAGTTTCAGCGTCGGGGCAACACCAACAGCTCGGAAATCGCGACGATTTCCTCGATTTTGTGGTAAACTAAGCGTCACTTCCTTCCCGATTGAGATATATCGACGTTTAAGCGCTCATTTTACTCCATTTTAAGCGCCAAATGTAATGCACGCCAGTTTCAGCATCGAAACAGGCCCAACAGCGCGGATATCGCGACGATTTCCTCGATTTTGCGGGAAATTAACCGTCGTTTCCTTCCCGATTGAGATATTTCGACGTTTAAGCGCTCAGTTTACTACATTTAACGCGCCAAATGTAACGCACGCCCGTTTCAGAGTCGAAACAAGCCCAACAGCGCGGAAATAGCGACGATTTCCGCGTTTTTGTGGAAAACTAAGCGTTATTTGTTTCCCGATTGTGGTATTTCGACGTTTAAGCGCTCATCTTACTGCATTTTACGCGCCGTACGTCATGCACGCCCGTTTCAGCGTCGATACAAGCCCAACACTTCGGAAATCGCGATAACCTCGTCGATTTTGTCGAAAACTAACCGTCATTTCCTTCCCGTATGTGATATTTCCACGTTCAAGCGCTCATATTACTCTGTTTTACGCGCCAAATGTAATGCACCCCCGTTTCAGCGTCGAAACAAGCCCAAGAGCTCGCAAATCGCTATGATCTCGTCGATTTTGAGGAAAACTAACCGTCATTTCCTTCCCGATTGAGATATTTCGACGTCTATGCGCTCATTTTGCTCCATTTTACGCGCCAAATGTAATGCACCGCCGTTTCAGCGTCGAAACAAGCCCAAGTGCTCGCAAATCGCGGTAATCTCGTCGATTTTGACGATAACTAATCGTCATTTCCTTTCCGATTGAGATATTTCGACGTTTAAGCGCTCATTTTACTCCATTTTAAGCGCCAAATGTAATGCACCCCCCGTTTCAGCGTCGAAACAAGACCAACAGCTCGGAAATCGCGACGAGGTCGTCGATTTTGACGAAAGCTAAGCGTTATTTCCGTTCCGATTGAACTTTTTCGACGTTGAAGCGCACATTTTACTCCATTTTACGCGCAAAATGTAATGCACGCTAGTTTCAGCGTCGGGGCAACACCAACAGCTCGCAAATCGCGACGATGTCGTCGATTTTCACGAAAACTAACCGTCATTACCCTCCCGAATGAGATATTTCGACGTTTAAGCGCTCATATTATTCTATTTTATGCCAAATGTAATGCACCCACGTTTCAGCTTCGAAACAAGCCCAACAGCTCGGAAATCGCGATAATCTCTTCGATTTTGACGTAAACTAAGGGTCACTTAGTTCCCGATTGAGATATTTGGACGTTTAAGCGCTCATTTTACACCATTTTTCGCGCCAAACGTAATGTGCATTTTCGTACGTTGGCGGGGAGACGCGATCTCGAAGAAGCGCGCCAACGGGAGGCGTAAATTCCCGTTACGATTGACTAATCGACGCCACGAATCGTATGATCCCTTATTTCTTTTGGGATAATAAGGGTAGTTAAATTGTAGACAACTCTGCGGTAACAGGTTGTGTATATTGGTACAATCCAAACAACTTGGTGTGATACAAGATGAATATTTGATACAATTGAATACGGATGAATACGGCCTGACTGTATTCGCCTTGTTGACTGACTGACTTGGATGGATCCTTGTCGGGGACTGACTTGCGTGGATTCTGGAGGTAGACTGGCTTGATCTGATGTCTGAACTGGAGTGCAGTTTCTTGACTTGTAGAATAAGTAGAGTTGGTCTCCTGATGTTGCAGGAGAAGTAGTTGACTCTCCTGAAGTCCTAGGAGCAGTAGACGTCCTAACCCGCGTGATGTCTTAGGAAGAGTGAGGCACAGCGACGATGCTATGTTGGAGGAAAGCTGGGGCAGGAATGTGTGGGTAATATGTATTGTTGCTGGTTGGATTTGGAAGGGCTTAACTGCCCTCGATAGAAGGTTGTTAGTAGGAAGCATCGCAAGGAGGAAAAACTAACTTACCCTTGTCAAGCCGTAGTAAACAATAGGCATTATAAAGTGCTTTAGGAAGGACATTTGTTGGGGCTGAAGGACCTTAGATTGCAACTTCCGGGATTTATGATGGGCCCTTAAGCTTAATGAGGGTCCGCCGTAAGGATGAATGTACATCTGGCGTCCGTCTGGCCCGCGGCGTATGACCTGGTCCAGGTAGAGCGTCGCGCGGCGTAACATAATGCACGCCCGTTTCAGCGTCGAAACAGGCCCAACAGCTCGGATATCGCGACGATTTCCGCGATTTTGTGGAAAACTAAGCGTTATTTGTTTCCCGATTGAGGTATTTCGACGTTTATGCGCTCATCTAACTGCATTTTACGCGCGAAATGTAACGCACGCCCGTTTCAGAGTCGAAACAAGCCCAACAGCTCGGAAATCGCGATTATCTTGTCGATTTTGAGGAAAAATAACCGTCCTTTCCTTCCAGATTGAGATATTTCGACGATTAAGCGCTCATTTTACACCACTTTACGAGCCAAATGTAATGTACGGCCGTTTCAACGTCGAAACAAGCCCAAGAGTTCGGAAATCGCGATAATGTTGTCGATTTTGTCGAAAACTAACCGTCATTTCCTTTCCCGATTGAGATATATCGACGTTGATGCGCACATTTCACTCCATTTTACGCGCAAAATGTAATGCACCCCAGTCTCAGCGTCGGGGCAACACCAACACCTCGCAAATCGCGATAATCTCGTCGATTTAGATGAAAACTAACCGTCATTTCCTTCCCGATTGAGATATTTCGACGTCTAAGCGCTCATTTTACACCATTTTGCGCGCCAAATGTAATGCACGCCCGTTTGAGCGTCGAAACAAGCCCAACATCACGGAAATAGCGATAATCTCGTCGATTTTGACGAAAACTAACCGTCATTTCCTTCCTGATTGAGCTATTTCGTCGTTTTAGCGCTCATCTTGCTGCATCTTACGCGCCAAATGTAATGCATCCCCGTTTCAGCGTCGAAACAAGCCCAAGAGTTCGGAAATCGCGATAATGTCGTCGATTTTGTCGAAAACTAACCTTCATTTCCTTCCCGATTGAGATATTTCGACGATTAAGCGCTCATTTTACTCCATTCTTCGTGCCAAATGTAAAGCACGCCAGCATCGGCGTCGAAACAAGCCCAACAGCTCGGAAATCGCGACGAGGTCGTCGATTTTGACGAAAGCTAAGCGTTATTTCCGTCCCGATTGAACATTTTCGACGTTGATGCGCAGATTTTACTCCATTTTACGCGCAAAATGTAATGCACCCCAGTTTCAGCGTCGGGGCAACACCAACACCTCGCAAATCGCGGTAATCTCGTCGATTTTGACGAATACTTACTGTCATTTCCTTCCCGATTGAGATATTTCGACGATTAAGCGCTCATTTTACTCCATTTTTCGTGCCAAATGTAATGCACGCCAGCATCGGCGTCGAAACAATCCCAAGAGTTCGGAAATCGCGATAATGTCGTCGATTTTGTCGAAAACTAACCTTCATTTCCTTCCAGATTGAGATATTTCGACGATTAAGCGCTCATTTTACTCCATTCTTCGTGCCAAATGTAATGCACGTCAGCATCGGCGTCGAAACAAGCCCAACAGCTCGGAAATCGCGACGATGTCGTCGATTTTGGCGAAAACTAACCGTCATTTCCTTCCCGAATGAGATATTTCGACGTCTAAGCGCTTATTTTACTCCATTTTGCGCGCCAAATGTAATGCACGCACGCTTCAGCCTCGAAACAAGCCCAACAGCTCGCAAATCGCAACGATTTAGTCGATTTTCACGAAAACTAAGCGTTATTTCCTTCCCGATTGAGATATTTCGACGTCTAAGCGCTCATATTACTCTATATTACGCGCCAAATGTAATGCACCCCCGTTTCAGCGGCGAAACAAGCCCAAAAGCTCGCAAATCGCTATGATCTCGTCGATTTTGGCGAAAACTAACCGACATTTCCCTCCCGATTGAGATATTTCGACGTCTAAGCGCTTATTTTACTCCATTTTGCGCGCCAAATGTAATGCACGCACGCTTCAGCCTCGAAACAAGCCCAACAGCTCGCAAATCGCAAAGATTTCGTCGATTTTCACGAAAACTAAGCGTTATTTCCTTCCCGATTGAGATATTTCGACGTCTAAGCGCTCATTTTACTCCATTTTGCGCGCCAAATGTAATGCACGCCCGTTTGAGCGTCGAAACAAGCCCAACATCACGGAAATAGCGATAATCTCGTCGATTTTGACGAAAACTAACCGTCATTTCCTTCCCGATTGAGATATTTCGACGTTTAAGCGCTCATTTTACTCCATTTTACGCGCCAAATGTAATGCACCGCCGTTTCAGCGTCGAAACAAGCCCAAGTGCTCGCAAATCGCGGTAATCTCGTCGATTTTGACGATACTCATCGTCATTTCCTTCCCTATTGAGATATTTCGACGTTTAAGCGCTCATTTTACTCCATTTTTCGTGCCAAAAGTAATGCACGCCAGCATCGGCGTCGAAACAAGCCCAACAGCTCGAAAATCGCGACGAGGTCGTCGATTTTGAGGAAAGCTAAGCGTTATTTCCGTCCCGATTGAGATATTTCGACGTTTAAGCGCTCATTTTACTCCATTTTACGCGCAAAATGTAACGCACGCCAGTTTCAGCGTCGAAGCAAGCCCAACAGCACGGAAATCGCGATGATCTCGTCGACTTTGACAAAAACTAACCGTCATTTCCTTCCCGATTGAGATATTTCGACGTTTACGCGCTCATTTTACTCCATTTTACGCGCCAAATGTAATGCACCGCCGTTTCAGCGTCGAAACAAGCCCAACAGCTCGCAAATCGCGACGATTTCCGCGATTTTGACAAGAAATAACCGTCATTTCCTTCCCGATTGAGATATTTCGACGTTTAAGCGCTCATTTTTCTCCATTTTACGCGCCAAATGTAATGCACCGCCGTTTCAGCGTCGAAACAAGCCCAAGTGCTCGCAAATCGCGGTAATCTCGTCGATTTTGACGATACTCATCGTCATTTCCTTCCCTATTGAGATATTTCGACGTTTAAGCGCTCATTTTACTCCATTTTTCGTGCCAAAAGTAATGCACGCCAGCATCGGCGTCGAAACAAGCCCAACAGCTCGAAAATCGCGACGAGGTCGTCGATTTTGATGAAAGCTAAGCGTTATTTCCGTCCCGATTGAAGTTTTTCGACGTTGAAGCGCACATTTTACTCCATTTTACGCGCAAAATGTAATGCACCCCAGTTTCAGCGTCGGGGCAACACTAACACCTCGCAAATTGCGGTAATCTCGTTGATTTTGACGAATACTTACCGTCATTTCCTTCCCGATTGAGATATTTCGACGTTTAAGCGCTCATATTACTCCATTTTACGCACCAAATGTAATGCACCCCTGATTCAGCGTCGAAACAAGCACAAGAGCTCAAAAATCGCGATAATCTCGTCGCTTTTGACGAAAACTAAGAGTCACTTACTTCTCGATTGAGATATTTCGACGTTTAAGTGCTCATTTTACTCCATTTTGCGCGCCAAATGTAACGCACGCCAGTTTCAGCGTCGAAACAAGCACAAGAGCTCAAAAATCGCGATAATCTCGTCGCTTTTGACGAAAACTAAGAGTCACTTCCTTCTCGATTGAGATATTTCGACGTTCAAGCGCTCATTTTACTCCATTTTACGCGCAAAATGCAATGCACGCCAGTTTCAGCGTCGAGGCAACACCAACAGCTCACAAATAGCGACGAGGTCGTCGATTTTGTCGAAAACTAACCGTCATTTCCTTTCCCGATTGAGATATATCGACGTTTAAGCGCTCATTTTACTCCATTTTAAGCGCCAAATGTAATGCACGCCAGTTTCAGCGTCGAGGCAACACCAACAGCTCGCAAATAGCGACGATGTCGTCGATTTTGACGAATAGATAAGCGTTATTTCCTTCCCGATTGTGATATTCCGACGCTTAAGCGCTCACTTTACTCCATTTTACGCGCCAAATATAACGCACGCCCGTTTCAGCGTCGAAACAAGCCCAACAGCTCGGAAATCGCGACGATTTCCTCGATTTTGTGGTAAACTAAGCGTCACTTCCTTCCCGATTGAGATATTTCGACGTTTAAGCGCTCATTTTACTCCGATTTACGCGCCAAATGTAATGCACGCCCGTTTCAGCATCGAAACAGGCCCAACAGCGCGGATATCGCGACGATTTCCTCGATTTTGCGGGAAATTAACCGTCGTTTCCTTCCCGATTGAGATATTTCGACGTTTAAGCGCTCAGTTTACTACATTTAACGCGCCAAATGTAACGCACGCCCGTTTCAGAGTCGAAACAAGCCCAACAGCTCGGAAATCGCGACGATTTCCGCGTTTTTGTGGAAAACTAAGCGTTATTTGTTTCCCGATTGTGGTATTTCGACGTTTAAGTGCTCATCTTACTGCATTTTACGCGCCGTACGTAATGCACGCCCGTTTCAGCGTCGAAACAAGCCCAACAGTTCGGAAATCGCGATAACCTCGTCGATTTTGTCGAAAACTAACCGTCATTTCCTTCCCGTATGTGATATTTCCACGTTCAAGCGCTCATATTACTCTGTTTTACGCGCCAAATGTAATGCACCCCCGTTTCAGCGTCGAAACAAGCCCAAGAGCTCGCAAATCGCTATGATCTCGTCGATTTTGATGAAAACTAACCGTCATTTCCTTCCAGATTGAGATATTTCGACGACTAAGCGCTCATTTTACTCCATTTTCCGTGCCAAATGTAATGCACGGCAGCATCGGCGTCGAAACAAGCCCAACAGCTCGGAAATCGCGACGAGGTCGTCGATTTTGACGAAAGCTAAGCGTTATTTCCGTCCCGATTGAGATATTTCGACGTTTAAGCGCTCATTTTACTCCATTTTACGCGCAAAATGTAACGCACGCCAGTTTCAGCGTCGAAGCAAGCCCAACAGCACGGAAATCGCGATGATCTCGTCGACTTTGACGAAAACTAACCGTCATTTCCTTCCCGATTGAGATATTTCGACGTTTACGCGCTCATTTTACTCCATTTTACGCGCCAAATGTAATGCACCGCCGTTTCAGCGTCGAAACAAGCCCAAGTGCTCGCAAATCGCGACGATTTCCGCGATTTTGTGGAAAACTAACCGTCATTTCCTTCCCGATTGAGATATTTCGACGTTTACGCGCTCATTTTACTCCATTTTACGCGCCAAATGTAATGCACCGCCGTTTCAGCGTCGAAACAAGCCCAAGTGCTCGCAAATCGCGGTAATCTCGTCGATTTTGACGATACTCATCGTCATTTCCTTCCCAATTGAGATATTTCGACGTTTAAGCGCTCATTTTACTCCATTTTTCGTGCCAAAAGTAATGCACGCCAGCATCGGCGTCGAAACAAGCCCAACAGCTCGAAAATCGCGACGAGGTCGTCGATTTTGATGAAAGCTAAGCGTTATTTCCGTCCCGATTGAAGTTTTTCGACGTTGAAGCGCACATTTTACTCCATTTTACGCGCAAAATGTAATGCACCCCAGTTTCAGCGTCGGGGCAACACTAACACCTCGCAAATTGCGGTAATCTCGTTGATTTTGACGAATACTTACCGTCATTTCCTTCCCGATTGAGATATTTCGACGTTTAAGCGCTCATATTACTCCATTTTACGCACCAAATGTAATGCACCGCCGTTTCAGCGTCGAAACAAGCACAAGAGCTCAAAAATCGCGATAATCTCGTCGCTTTTGACGAAAACTAAGAGTCACTTACTTCCCGATTGAGATATTTCGACGTTTAAGTGCTCATTTTACTCCATTTTGCGCGCCAAATGTAACGCACGCCAGTTTCAGCGTCGAAACAAGCACAAGAGCTCAAAAATCGCGATAATCTCGTCGCTTTTGACGAAAACTAAGAGTCACTTCCTTCTCGATTGAGATATTTCGACGTTCAAGCGCTCATTTTACTCCATTTTACGCGCAAAATGCAATGCACGCCAGTTTCAGCGTCGAGGCAACACCAACAGCTCACAAATAGCGACGAGGTCGTCGATTTTGTCGAAAACTAACCGTCATTTCCTTTCCCGATTGAGATATATCGACGTTTAAGCGCTCATTTTACTCCATTTTACGCGCAAAATGTAACGCACGCCAGTTTCAGCGTCGAAACAAGCCCAACAGCACGGAAATCGCGATGATCTCGTCGACTTTGACGAAAACTAACCGTCATTTCCTTCCCGATTGAGATATTTCGACGATTAAGCGCTCATTTTACACCACTTTACGAGCCAAATGTAATGTACGGCCGTTTCAACGTCGAAACAAGCCCAAGAGTTCGGAAATCGCGATAATGTTGTCGATTTTGTCGAAAACTAACCGTCATTTCCTTTCCCGATTGAGATATATCGACGTTGATGCGCACATTTTACTCCATTTTACGCGCAAAATGTAATGCACCCCAGTTTCAGCGTCGGGGCAACACCAACACCTCGCAAATCGCGATAATCTCGTCGATTTTGATGAAAACTAACCGTCATTTCCTTCCCGATTGAGATATTTCGACGTCTAAGCGCTCATTTTACACCATTTTGCGCGCCAAATGTAATGCACGCCCGTTTGAGCGTCGAAACAAGCCCAACATCACGGAAATAGCGATAATCTCGTCGATTTTGACGAAAACTAACCGTCATTTCCTTCCTGATTGAGCTATTTCGTCGTTTTAGCGCTCATCTTGCTGCATCTTACGCGCCAAATGTAATGCACCCCCGTTTCAGCGTCGAAACAAGCCCAAGAGTTCGGAAATCGCGATAATGTCGTCGATTTTGTCGAAAACTAACCGTCATTTCCTTCCCGATTGAGATATTTCGACGATTAAGCGCTCATTTTACTCCATTTTTCGTGCCAAATGTAATGCACGCCAGCATCGGCGTCGAAACAAGCCCAACAGCTCGGAAATCGCGACGAGGTCGTCGATTTTGACGAAAGCTAAGCGTTATTTCCGTCCCGATTGAACATTTTCGACGTTGATGCGCACATTTTACTCCATTTTACGCGCAAAATGTAATGCACCCCAGTTTCAGCGTCGGGGCAACACCAACACCTCGCAAATCGCGATAATCTCGTCGATTTTCATGAAAACTAACCGTTATTTCCTTCCCGATTGAGCTATTTCGAAGTTTTAGCGCTCATTTTACTCCATTTTGGGCACCAAATGTAATGCACGACCGTTTCGGCGTCGAAACAAGCCCAACAGCTCGGAAATCGCGACGAGGTCGTCGATTTTGACGAAAGCTAAGCGTTATTTCCGTCCCGATTGAACATTTTCGACGTTGATGCGCAGATTTTACTCCATTTTACGCGCAAAATGTAATGCACCTCAGTTTCAGCGTCGGGGCAACACCAACAGCTCGGAAATCGCGACGACTTCCTCGATTTTGTGGTAAACTAAGCGTCACTTCCTTCCCGATTGAGATATATCGACGTTTAAGCGCTCATTTTACTCCATTTTAAGCGCCAAATGTAATGCACGCCAGTTTCAGCATCGAAACAGGCCCAACAGCGCGGATATCGCGACGATTTCCTCGATTTTGCGGGAAATTAACCGTCGTTTCCTTCCCGATTGAGATATTTCGACGTTTAAGCGCTCAGTTTACTACATTTAACGCGCCAAATGTAACGCACGCCCGTTTCAGAGTCGAAACAAGCCCAACAGCTCGGAAATCGCGACGATTTCTGCGTTTTTGTGGAAAACTAAGCGTTATTTGTTTCCCGATTGTGGTATTTCGACGTTTAAGCGCTCATCTTACTGCATTTTACGCGCCGTACGTCATGCACGCCCGTTTCAGCGTCGAAACAAGCCCAACAGTTCGGAAATCGCGATAACCTCTTCGATTTTGTCGAAAACTAACCGTCATTTCCTTCCCGTATGTGATATTTCCACGTTCAAGCGCTCATATTACTCTGTTTTACGCGCCAAATGTAATGCACCCCCCGTTTCAGCGTCGAAACAAGCCCAAGAGCTCGCAAATCGCTATGATCTCGTCGATTTTGATGAAAACTAACCGTCATTTCCTTCCCGATTGAGATATTTCGACGTTTACGCGCTCATTTTACTCCATTTTACGCGCCAAATGTAATGCACCGCCGTTTCAGCGTCGAAACAAGCCCAAGTGCTCGCAAATCGCGGTAATCTCGTCGATTTTGACGATAACTAATCGTCATTTCCTTTCCGATTGAGATATTTCGACGTTTAAGCGCTCATTTTACTCCATTTTAAGCGCCAAATGTAATGCACCCCCGTTTCAGCGTCGAAACAAGACCAACAGCTCGGAAATCGCGACGAGGTCGTCGATTTTGACGAAAGCTAAGCGTTATTTCCGTTCCGATTGAACTTTTTCGACGTTGAAGCGCACATTTTACTTCATTTTACGCGCAAAATGTAATGCACGCTAGTTTCAGCGTCGGGGCAACACCAACAGCTCGCAAATCGCGACGATGTCGTCGATTTTGACGAAAACTAACCGTCATTACCTTCCCGAATGAGATATTTCGACGTTTAAGCGCTCATATTATTCTATTTTATGCCAAATGTAATGCACCCACGTTTCAGCTTCGAAACAAGCCCAACAGCTCGGAAATCGCGATAATCTCTTCGATTTTGACGTAAACTAAGGGTCACTTAGTTCCCGATTGAGATATTTGGACGTTTAAGCGCTCATTTT
Source organism: Bombus hypnorum (assembly GCA_911387925.2). Classification (NCBI taxonomy): domain Eukaryota; kingdom Metazoa; phylum Arthropoda; class Insecta; order Hymenoptera; family Apidae; genus Bombus; species Bombus hypnorum. The sequence continues at coordinate 171,951 of OU427027.1, forward strand.
ACACCATTTTTCGCGCCAAACGTAATGTGCATTTTCGTACGTTGGCGGGGAGACGCGATCTCGAAGAAGCGCGCCAACGGGAGGCGTAAATTCCCGTTACGATTGACTAATCGACGCCACGAATCGTATGATCCCTTATTTCTTTTGGGATAATAAGGGTAGTTAAATTGTAGACAACTCTGCGGTAACAGGTTGTGTATATTGGTACAATCCAAACAACTTGGTGTGATACAAGATGAATATTTGATACAATTGAATACGGATGAATACGGCCTGACTGTATTCGCCTTGTTGACTGACTGACTTGGATGGATCCTTGTCGGGGACTGACTTGCGTGGATTCTGGAGGTAGACTGGCTTGATCTGATGTCTGAACTGGAGTGCAGTTTCTTGACTTGTAGAATAAGTAGAGTTGGTCTCCTGATGTTGCAGGAGAAGTAGTTGACTCTCCTGAAGTCCTAGGAGCAGTAGACGTCCTAACCCGCGTGATGTCTTAGGAAGAGTGAGGCACAGCGACGATGCTATGTTGGAGGAAAGCTGGGGCAGGAAAGTGTGGGTAATATGTATTGTTGCTGGTTGGATTTGGAAGGGCTTAACTGCCCTCGATAGAAGGTTGTTAGTAGGAAGCATCGCAAGGAGGAAAAACTAACTTACCCTTGTCAAGCCGTAGTAAACAATAGGCATTATAAAGTGCTTTAGGAAGGACATTTGTTGGGGCTGAAGGACCTTAGATTGCAACTTCCGGGATTTATGATGGGCCCTTAAGCTTAATGAGGGTCCGCCGTAAGGATGAATGTACATCTGGCGTCCGTCTGGCCCGCGGCGTATGACCTGGTCCAGGTAGAGCGTCGCGCGGCGTAACATAATGCACGCCCGTTTCAGCGTCGAAACAGGCCCAACAGCTCGGATATCGCGACGATTTCCGCGATTTTGTGGAAAACTAAGCGTTATTTGTTTCCCGATTGAGGTATTTCGACGTTTATGCGCTCATCTTACTGCATTTTACGCGCGAAATGTAACGCACGCCCGTTTCAGAGTCGAAACAAGCCCAACAGCTCGGAAATCGCGATTATCTTGTCGATTTTGAGGAAAAATAACCGTCCTTTCCTTCCAGATTGAGATATTTCGACGATTAAGCGCTCATTTTACACCACTTTACGAGCCAAATGTAATGTACGGCCGTTTCAACGTCGAAACAAGCCCAAGAGTTCGGAAATCGCGATAATGTTGTCGATTTTGTCGAAAACTAACCGTCATTTCCTTTCCCGATTGAGATATATCGACGTTGATGCGCACATTTCACTCCATTTTACGCGCAAAATGTAATGCACCCCAGTCTCAGCGTCGGGGCAACACCAACACCTCGCAAATCGCGATAATCTCGTCGATTTTGATGAAAACTAACCGTCATTTCCTTCCCGATTGAGATATTTCGACGTCTAAGCGCTCATTTTACACCATTTTGCGCGCCAAATGTAATGCACGCCCGTTTGAGGGTCGAAACAAGCCCAACATCACGGAAATAGCGATAATCTCGTCGATTTTGACGAAAACTAACCGTCATTTCCTTCCTGATTGAGCTATTTCGTCGTTTTAGCGCTCATCTTGCTGCATCTTACGCGCCAAATATAACGCACGCCCGTTTCAGCGTCGAAACAAGCCCAACAGCACGGAAGTCGCGATTATCTTGTCGATTTTGACGAAAACTAACCGTCGTTTCCTTTCAGATTGAGATATTTCGACGATTAAGCGCTCATTTTACACCACTTTACGAGCCAAATGTAATGCACTGCCGTTTCAACGTCGAAACAAGCCCAACAGTTCGGAAATCGCGATAATCTCGTCGATTTTGTCGAAAACTAACCGTCATTTCCTTCCCGAATGAGATATTTCCACGTTTAAGCGCTCATCTTGCTGCATTTTACGCGCCAAATGTAATGCACCCCCGTTTCAGCGTCGAAACAAGCCCAAGAGCTCGAAAATCGCGATAATCTCGTCGATTTTGACGAAAACTAACCGTCATTTCCTTCCCAATTGAGATAATTCGACGTTTTAGGGCTCAAACATTCCAGCGGTCTCTGTCCCGTAGCTCGCCACACGCAGACCGTATTCTTCGAGTAAGATGATTGCCAGATGTCGATGCGTCTCCGCAGTACATGTTCAGCTAGCCTGAGGGTCCGTTATAAATCTTAGGATTTAGTTGACTAAAGTCTCTCAACAAACAGTCTTTGTCCCAGCTACGGGAAGATAGGAGAGACCTATTTTTCAACGAACGGCGTCTCCCACTAGCAACTGTCCCCCGAGGGTGGCTAGCATCTTTTTCTAACCACCGATATGGAGATTGACCAATTAGCAGCAACGCCAATTCCCCTTACTTTCTGAACGAATGCTTTCCTCGACGAATCCGATCATCTCGTGTCCTTAGACACACCCCATTATAGTTTTCCTCTGTAGCATCATCGCGACGGAGATTCATTCTCTCGCGTGAGGTCGTATTAGCGAGTTACTTAGAATCTGTACAAAGAGTCCGACTTAGAATTTGCCAGCACGTTAATCTATCATCCTATCGACCGCGGATTCGTTATGGAAGCTAGGATCATTGTCATTAGTTTCTCGAGTAACTAATTACCGCAGTTACTTGTCCAGTTCTATGATAATCGTACTTGCACTAGTCAATGTCTTCTCTATTGCATAACGACACGTGTAGACCAAACGAAGATTCGTTTCACGCCCCTAACTCTAATTCTAATGTAAACCCGACATCAGAAGTGGGATAAAGTACCGGTTATAACAGTGCAAGAGCTTACGACCATCGTGCGCGAGTTAATTCAGTCGCTAGTGCAAAAATCGAGTGTGGAACCTAATAATTTTTCGCCTCTGCGTTTTAATCCTGAAACCGCGGGCTTCGACTCCGCTGCACGACGCGCGGCTGTCAATCTGATTATGGAGGAAAATCCTTGCAAGCAGTGCCCTGAGTATAACTTCAATAACGAGTGTCGAATCGACTTCTACGTATTGGAGGCACCAACTGGTAGATCAAGCCATCCGGGTGAGTCGTTTCCATTTTACCCCAATTTTGGAGCCGAATGTTTGCTAATTAAAAAAAAAAAAAGAAAAAAAGTATCCGTAGTCTTGAGAATTTCTGACAAAAGAACGATTGATATAGTGGTAATGCGAGGAATAAGAAATATTTGTACTAAACGTACATCTCAAATCTTGTCCGCTGCCGGCGTTAGTGATTAGCGATAAATTTTTATATCCTTGCTGATAGTTATTTAAAATATGATGTCGCGACTGATTTTAAGTCAAGGTTTTAGCATAATGCTACACAAACTAGCCTCGCTATGTGTAAAACAAAAAAAATAATTAATGCCTGTAATAATACCGTCGAGAAACGAGATCGATGTAATGAAGTTGACACTGATGTACGTGGTAGTGATAAAAGTCGATTAATTTTTCTTTCCGAAGATTCAAAGATTCATTCGTTACGGGTTTCCTACGTACTCGCGTGAATACAGGCCAATTAGAAACGCGATTAATTGATCACAACATCACCGTGCCAAGAAGTCCTCATAGACTTGGCGAAGAAGAGCGCAGAGTAGTACGCGAGAGCACAAGCGAATTAATTACAGCCAAAATCATAAAGCCTGGTAATTCACCGCTCTCGAGCTCTATGTTACTCGTGAAGATGAACGATGGTTCAGATAGATTGTGTGTAGATTTTCGAGAACTAAATAAAAATACGATCGCGGATCGGTATCCTTTACCCCTTATTGCGGATAAAGTCGCGAGATCGCAAAAGCGAGATATTTTATTAGCCTGGACATGGCCAGCGGGCTTCGCCAAATCCCTATTCATCCTAATTTTAGGAAATATACAGCATCGGTTACGGCTGGACGATTTGGACAATAAGTTGTCGCTTATTCAAATTCCTGTGTGCCCTTGTTCGGTCCATTCGACGTCTTTTAATTGCATGGCATGGTTGCGTGAGCGTCTGGTGTTTCTTTCGGAATCGTTTTTCCGAACCGCGATATTACGCTGACTCCGTCGAAAACGGGGATTCTTGCATTTTCGGACAACCCTAATAATTCTGCAATTAATACTTGTCTGAATATTCTAATATTTGTGTTCTTCCTTGCTGTAATTTTGTAAACCGTCAAAGCGTTTACCACGGAGATCCTCGGAAGGAGTCGCATGCCAAGTCATCTGTACCATTTGACCATTTTTCTAATTGTAGTCACATAAGAAACCATTTGATCGGAGTGATCTGTACCACACTTTCCTTCATTGTATCCAGCAGCGGCTGGTGATTTTAATGTTACGAACAAACGAAACGAGAGATCATTCTTGAGGCTCCTTTGAAAACACGTATGGCAGCCAACGTGCCATTCGTACGTTGTTGTCTATTCGGATGATGTCCTAATTATTGCCGACTCAATAGATCCAGCTCTAAGAGGATTGCACACCGTGTTAGATACCCTCGTAAAAGCCGGAATCTCCTTTAACTTTTCAAAATGGTCTTTTCTAAAGACATCGGTACTCTATTTGGGATATGTAATTCCCGACGGAGAAATTCGTTCCAGTCCTGGTAAAATACACGCCTTGAGTTCTTTACCTGCGTCAACGACCATCACACAGCTCAGGCAGTTCATAGGTTTAACCTTTTATTTCCGAAAAATTCGTCCCTAAAGCTTCACGGGTAACGAAACCCTTGTATGCACTTACTTCCGGTAATAAAAACACGACTTGGACGGATAGGCATGGAAAAATAAGGCAAAAGGTAATTTCCGTCCTGATCGACGCGCCGGTGTTAATGGTATTTGACCCGAACTATCCGATAGGACTTCATACCGACGCTAGTTCGGATGGACACGAGGCTATTTTAATGCACAAGATTGATGGTAAAAAGTAGAGTAATAGAACATTACAGTATAAGGAGTAGCCCTGCGGAATCTAGATATCATTCCTATGAACTAGAAACGTTTACGGTTGTAAACACCGTCGAGCATTTCTGTCATTATCTACACGGACGAGAATTTCTTGTCGTCACCGATTGTAATTCTTTGAAGGCATCCAGTAGTAAAGTAAATTTAAAAGACAAGGTTCACAGGTGATGGGCTTACTTACAAACTTTTACTTTTGACGTTCTGTACCGGAAGGGTAAACGAGTGGCCCACGTAGATTTCTTCTCGCGAAATCCCGTAGACTTGGGTCACCGTACGATCAACGAAGTCATGGAGACGGAAATCAACCCGACCGAAACCTCCGAAGATTGGCTATTAGCGGAATAACGTCGCGACCCACAAATTTCTGAGATCGTCAACAAATTGCAGAACGAAGAGCTCGCGGAAGACGTCGCGAATACGTACGAGTCACGGTCCGGTACCCTTCATCGTAAAATACAGAGAAAAGACAGAACTCTCTGCTTGCCCATTGTCCCGCGAGGTTTTAGGTGGTCCGTTATTAACCATGTGCAACAGTCAATTATGCACTTAGGTTGGGATAAAACGCTTGAGAAGCTGTGCGAGTATAACTGGTTCGAAGGAATGGCGAAGTATGTTCGCAAATTCGTAGAGAACTGTCATGCTTGTCAAGTTTCGAAGGCCAGTTCAGGTAAAATACAAGCTGAATTACATCCTATACCTAGGACCAGCATACATTGGCATACAGTTCACGTGGACATAACGGACAAACTAAGCGGTAAAAGTGGTTCGAAAGAATATGTCATTGTTTTGTTCGACAGCTTCACTAAATTCGCATATCTGCATCACACTCGTAAAATAGATTCTCCTAGTACCGTTAAAGCACTTAAGTATGCTATATTTTATTCGCCATGCCTTTGCTGGATAATAGCGGATCAAGAGAGGTGTCCTACAGGCAAAGAATTTCAAGATTTTTGTCTAGATAGACACATTAAACTCCACTTAGTCTCAACCGGTGCGAGTAGGGCCAACGGACGGGTAGAGCGTATTATGGGTACGCTGAAAATTATATTCACAATCATAGAAACGACCGGGCGATCGTGGCTAGACGCGATTGGCGAAATACAGTTGGCTTCGAATGACAGCACCAACCGCGTGACTAAATCGAGTCCATTGGAACTATTAATTGGTAGAACAGCAAAGATCTTACGACTCGTTGATACTCGACAATATCGAAGAAAGAAAACTAGATATCTCTAATGTAAGACAGCAGGCAATAGAGAATATAGAAACTAGTGCTAGGTACGACAGAGGTGGATTCGACAAAACCAAAGCTAAAGTAATTAGGTTTAGTTTCAGTGATTTTGTACTACGCAAAAACGAGGAAAGAAACCAGACGAAGCTAGATCCGAAATTCAGGGGTCCATTCGAGATATACCTTAAAACTTTAGACGGCAAACGATCATATAAAGACGGACACGACAGACTGAGAAAAATGCCAGAAAGTTGCGTTCCTGTTGAGTTGGACATCTGCGGTGATGACAAAGACGGTGATAATAACGATGCGAGTACACTGACCTCAGAGGATCATTAACACCGCGTTGTGGTCATAGTAATACACCCAGTGCAGCATTCTGCGCCTTCTGTAACCCGTTCAGTGGTTTTCTGTGTTTTCTGTAACCCGTTCAGTGGTTTTCTGTGTTTTCTGTAACCCGTTCAGTGGTGTCCCGCGCTTTCCGCATTACGCTCAGTGGTGTCCCGCGCTTCCCGCATTACGTTCAGTGGTGTCCCGCGCTTCCCGCATTACGTTCAGTGGTGTCCCGCGCTATGTCCACTATGACATTGTGCTCCATGCGATGCATGTACCCACTGCGACGTTTTGTGTCTTTGTAATATGTCCACTATGACATTGCGCTCCATGCGATGCATGTACCCACTGCGACGTTTTGTGTCTTTGTAATATGTCCACTATGACATTGCGCTCCATGCGATGCATGTACCCACTGCGACGTTTTGTGTCTTTGTAATATGTCCACAATGACATTGCGCTCCATGCGATGCATGTACCCACTGCGAGGTTTTGTGTCTTTGTGACATGTCCACTATGACATTGCGCTTTCATGCGATGCATGTACCCACTGCAACACTCTACGCGCCTGTCATATACCCAACGTAGTAATATGATCCAACAACCTGAGATTCATCGGCGTACGAAATCGAAAATGATCTGTCGTGTCATTACGGCCTGACTGGTAACTCACAGAATGCAACTAGCACTTTGAAGACAAATTAAAACGCTACTAATTTTATTTCTCTTTCATTTCCTTGCTTGTCAAACCTCCGAACAGAATTTTGTTGCCAAACTGGACCCTTGACTTATTTGGAACATTTAGTTGAACGGTAAATAATATCAGTTACATCGAGACTAATGTTGGAAAAACGAAATATTTTAGTTACACACGAGGACGTGTGATAGTCAGGATGGCCGTGTCGGAGATGAAAGAATACCGGAGCTTTCGGAATTTTGAATAATCCCGCAACATTGTAACCTAGAGTCTACTATAGCTGTAATTAAACAATTGTAGTTATTTAATCCGATTTGTAATTGTTCGAGATTTGTGATAATGAGCTTGGGCTCGAGGCGACAGCCAGTCGCCGAACGTAGCCGCGGTCACAGGATGAACGCTTTGTCTAACAAAGGTATGGAGTAATTCTATAGCTCTCCTTAAAAGAAATATTCGTGGCGGCAAGCGACAGTAAACATCCCAACGGTTTCTGTCCCGTGGCTCGCCACACGCAGACCCTATTCTTCGAGTAAGATGATTGCCAGATGTCGATGCGTCTCCGCAGTACATGTTTAGCTAGCCTGAGGGCCCGTTATAAATCTTAGGATTTAGTTGACTAAAGTCCTTCAAACAAACAGTCTTTGTCCCAGCTACGGGAAGATACGAGAGACCTATTTTTCAACGAACGGCGTCTCCCACTAGCAACTTTCCCCCGAGGGTGGCTAGCATCCTTTTCTAACCACCGATATGGAGATTGACCAATTAGCAGCAACGCCAATTTCCCTTACTTTCTGAACGAAGGCTTTCCTCGACGAATCCGATGATCTCGTGTCCTTAGACACACCCCATCATAGCTTTCCTCTGCAGCATCATCGCGACGGAGAGTCATTCTCTCGTGAGGTCGTATTAGCGAGTTACTCAGAGTCTGTACGCTCGGTGGATGTTTCACGTTTTAACAAAGAGTCCAACTTAGATTTTGCGAGCACGTTCATCTATCATCCCGTCGACCGCGCATTCGTTATGGAACCTAGGATTATTGTCACTAGTTTCTCGAGTATCTAATTATCGCGGTTACTTGTCCAGTTCTATGACAATCGTACTTGCACTAGTCAATGTCTTCTCTATTGCATAACGACACGTGTAGACCAAACGAAGATTCGTTTCACGCCCCTAACTCTAATTCTAATGTAAACCCGACAACGTTATACCATATAACGTATTACGTTATAACGTTACACAAGACAACGTTATGTTATATAACGTATTACGTCATAACGTTATACCATATAACGTATTACGCTATAACGTTATACCATATAACGTTATGCCATATAACGTAATACGTTACAATGTTATACCATATAACCCATTTCGTTATAAAGTTACACCATACAACGTTATGTTATATAACGTATTACGTTATAACGTTACACAAGACAACGTTATGTTATATAACGTATTACGATATAACGTTATACCATATAACGTATTACGTCATAACGTTACACAAGACAACGTTATGTTATATAACCTATTACGTTAAAACGTTATACCATTTAACGTATTACGTTATAACGTTATGTTATATAACGTAATACGTTATAACGTTATGTTATATAACATAATACGTTATAACGTGGTACCATATAACACATTACGTTATAGCGTTACAATATACAACCTTATGTTATACAACGTATTACGTTATAACGTTATACCATATAACGTGTTACGTTATAAAGTTACACCATACAACGTTATGTTATATAACGTATTCCGTTATAACGTTATACCATATAACATATTACGTTATAACGTTACACCATACAACGTTATGTTATATAACGTATTACGTCATAACATTATACCATATAACGTATTACGTTATAACGTTATGTTATATAACGTATTGCTTTATAACGTTATGTTATATTACGCAATACGTTAAAACGTTGTACCATGTAACGTATTACGTTATAACGTTATATCATATATCGTATTACGTTATAACATTATACCATAAAACGTATTACGATATAACGTTATACCATATCACGTTATGCCATATAACGTAATACGTTATAAAGTTATACCATATAACCCATTTCGTTATAAAGTTACACCATACAACGTTATGTTATATAACGTATTACGTTATAACGTTATACCATATAACGTATTACGTTATAACGTCACACAAGACAACGTTATACCATATAACGTATTACGTTATAACGCCATACCATATAACGTGTTACGTTATAACGTTATACCAAATAACGTTATGTTATATACCGTAATATGCTATAACGTTATACCATATAACGTATTACGTTATAACGTTATGCTATATAACGTATTACGTTGTAACGTTATGTTATTTAACGTAATACGTTATATCGTTATACCATATAACGTTATGTTATATAACATAATACGTTATAACGTTATACCATGTAACGAATTACGTTCGAACTTTATACCATATAACGTTATGTTGTATTACGCAATACATCAAAACGTTATACCATGTATCGTATTACGTTATAACGTTATAGCATATATCGTATTACGTTATAACATTATACCATATAACGTATTACGTTATAACGTTATACCATATAACGTTATGCCATATAACGTAATACGTTGTAACGTTATACCATATAACGTCTTACGTTATAACGTTATGTTGTATAACGTATTACGATATAACGTTATACCATATAACGTATACGTTATAACGTTACACAAGACAACGTTATGTTATATAACGTATTACGTTATAACGTTATACCGTGTAACGTATTACGTTATAACGCGTTACCATATAACTTATTACGTTATAACGTTATAAGACATAACGTAATACGTTATAACGTAATACCATATAACGTATAGCGTTATAAAGTTACACCATACAACGTTATGTTATATAACGTAATACGTTATAACGTTATGTTATATAACGTAATACGCTATAACGTGTTACCATATAACGTAATACGTTATATCGTTATACCATATAACGTTATGTTAAATAACGTAATACGTTATAACGTTATACCATGTAACGTTATGTTATATAACGTAGTACGTTATAACGGTATGTTATATAACGCAATACGTTATAACGTGGTACCATATAACGCATTACGTTATAACGTTAGAACATACAACCTTATGTTATATAACGTATTACGTTATAACGTTACACCATATAACGTGTTACGTTATAACGTTATACCATATAACGTATTACTTTATAACGTTATACCAAATAACGTAATGTTATACAACGTATTACGTTATAACGTTATACCATATAACGTATGTCGGAGAAGCGTCAGGAATAGGGTTGTAGGCGTTTGATAAATCTGCATTGGGCTTGACCGTCGTTGTGATATAACAAAGGCGCGGCTTGCTAACACGAGTAGGGATACTACAGACTCGACAATCATCCGTGGCGGTTGGACACTCGCGATACTAGTCATGTTGATCTTAGGCTCAATAACGAATCCGCGGTCAACGGGATGATAGATGTACGTGCTCACAAAAATCTAAGTCGGACTCTTTGTTAAAACGTGGAATATCCACCGAGCGTACAGACTCTAAGTATCTCGCTAATACGACCTCACGAGAGAATGACTCTCCGGCGCGATGATGCTGCAGAGGAAAACTATAATGGGGTGTGTCTAAGGACACGAGATCATCGGATTCGTCGAGGAAAGCCTTCGTTCAGAAAGTTAGGGAAATTGTCGTTGCTGCTAATTGGTCAATCTCCATATCGGTGGTTAGAAAAAGATGCTAGCCACCCTCGGGGGAAAGTTGCTAGTGGGAGACGCCGTTCGTTGAAAAATAGGTCTCTCCTATCTTCCCGTAGCTGGGACAAAGACTGTTTGTTTGAAGGACTTTAGTCAACTAAATCTTAAGATTTATAACGGGCCCTCAGGCTAGCTGAGCATGTACCGCGGAGACGCATCGACATCTGGCAATCATCTTACTCGAAGAATGGGGTCTGCGTGTGGCGAGCTACGGGACAGAAACCGTTGGAATGTTTACTGTCGCGTGCCGCCACGAATATTTCGTTTAAGGAGAGCTATAGAATTACTCCATACGTTTTTAAGACAAAGCGTTCATCCCGTGACCGCGGCTACGTTCGGCGACTGACTGTCGCCTCGAGCCCAAGCACGCTATCACAACTCTCGAACAATTACAATCGGATTGAATACCTACAATTGTTTAGTTACAGCTATAGTAGTCTCTAGATTACAATGATGCGGGATTATTCAAATTCCAAAGGCTCCGATGTTCTTTCATCTCCGACACGTATTACGTTATAACGTTATACCATATAACGTATTACGTTGTAACGTTATGATATATAACTTAATACGTTTTAACGTTATGTTATATAACTTAATACGTTATAACGTTATGTTATATAACGTAATACGTTATGACGTTATACCATATAACGTAATACGTTATAACGTCATACCATATAGCGTATTACGTTAGAACGTTACACCATACAACGATATGTTATATAACGTATTCCGTTATAACGTTATACCATATAACGTATTACGTTCTAACGTTATGTTATATAACATAATACGTTATAACGTTATGTTATATAACGTACTACGTTACAACGTTATACCATATAACGTAATGCGTTATAACGTAATACCATATAACGTATAGCGTTATAAAGTTACACCATACAACGTTATGTTATATAACGTATTCCGTTATAACTTTATACCATATATCGTATTACGTTATAACGTTACACCATATAAAGTTATACCATATAACGTAATACGTTATAACGTTATGTTATATAACGTAATACGTTATAACGTGGTACCATATAAGGCATTACGTTATAACGTTACAACATACAACCTTATGTTATACAACGTATTACGTTATAACGTTATACCATATAACGTGTTACGTTATAACGTAATACCAAATAACGTTATGTTATATAACGTATCACGTTATAACGTTATATCATATAACGTATTACGTTATAACGTTATACCATATAACGTATTACGTTATAACGTTATGATATATAACGTAATACGTCATAAGGTTATACCATATAACGTAATACGTTATAACGTTATACCATATAGCGTATTACGTTACAACGTTACACCATACAACGTTATGTTATATAACGTATTCCGTTATAACATTATACCATATAACGTATTACGTTATAACGTTATGTTATATAACGTAATACGTTGTAACGTTATGTTATATAACGTAATACGTTATAACGTTCTGTTATATAACGTAATACGCTATAACGTGTTACCATATAACGTATTACGTTATATCGTTATACCATATAACGTTATGTTATATAACGTAATACGTTATAACTTTATACCATATAACGTATTACGTTATAACGTTATACCATATAACGTAATACGTTATAACGTTATGTTATATAACGTAATACGTTATAACGTTATGTTATATAAGGTAATACGTTATAGCGTTATGTTATATGACGTAATACGTTATAACGTTATGTTATATAACGTAATACGTTATAACGTTATGTTATATAACGTAATACGTTATAACGTTATGTTATATAACGTAATACGTTATAACGTTATGTTATATAACGTAATACGTTATAACGTTATGTTATATAACGTAATACGTTATAACGTTATGTTATATAACGTAATACGCTATAACGTGTTACCATATAAATTATTACGTCCTATCGTTATACCATATAACGTTATGTTATATAACGTAATACGTTAGAACTTTATAGCATATAACGTATTGCGTTATAACGTTATACCATATAACGTATTCCGTTATAACGTTATACCATATAACGTATTACGTTATAACGTTATGTTATATAACGTAATACGTTATAACGTTATGTTATATAACGTAATACGCTATAACGAGTTACCATATAACGTATTACGTAATAACGTTACACCATATAAAGTTATACCATATAACGTAATATGTTATAACGTTATGTTATATAACGTAATACGTAATAACGTTATGTTATATAACGTAATACGCTATAACGAGTTACCATATAACGTATTACGTAATAACGTTACACCATATAAAGTTATACCATATAACGTAATATGTTATAACGTTATGTTATATAACGTAATACGTTATAACGTTATGTTATATAACGTAATACGCTATAACGTGTTACCATATAAATTATTACGTCCTATCGTTATACCATATAACGTTATGTTATATAACGTAATACGTTAGAACTTTATAGCATATAACGTATTGCGTTATAACGTTATACCATATAACGTATTCCGTTATAACGTTATACCATATAACGTATTACGTTATAACGTTATGTTATATAACGTAATACGTTATAACGTTATGTTATATAACGTAATACGCTATAACGAGTTACCATATAACGTATTACGTAATAACGTTACACCATATAAAGTTATACCATATAACGTAATATGTTATAACGTTATGTTATATAACGTAATACGTTATAACGTTATGTTATATAACGTAATACGTTATATCGTTATACCATATAACGTATTACGTTGTAACGTTATGATATATAACTGAATACGTTATAACGTTATACCATATAACGTAATACGTTATAACGTCATACCATATAGCGTATTACGTTAGAACGTTACACCATACAACGATATGTTATATAACGTAATACGTAATAACGTTATGTTATAGAACGTAATACGTTATAACGTTATGTTATATATCGTAATACGTTATAACGTTATGTTATATAACGTAATACGTTATAACGTTGTGTTATATAACGTAATACGTTATAACGTTGTGTTATATAACGTAATACGTTATAACGTTGTGTTATATAACGTAATACGATATAACGTTGTGTTATATAACGTAATACGATATAACGTTGTGTTATATAACGTAATACGATATAACGTTATGTTATATAACGTAATACGTTATAACGTTCTGTTATAAAACGTAATACGTTATAACGTTATGTTATATAACGTATTACGTTATAACGTAATACCATATAACGTATTACGTTATAACGTTATACCATATAACGTATTACGTTGTAACGTTATGATATATAACTGAATACGTTATAACGTTATACCATATAACGTAATACGTTATAACGTCATACCATATAGCGTATTACGTTAGAACGTTACACCATACAACGATATGTTATATAACGTATTCCGTTATAACGTTATACCATATAACGTATTACGTTCTAACGTTATGTTATATAACATAATACGTTATAACGTTATGTTATATATCGTACTACGTTACAACGTTATACCATATAACGTAATACGTTATAACGTTATGTTATATAACGTAATACGTTATAACGTTATGTTATATAACGTAATACGCTATAACGTGTTACCATATAACGTATTACGTTATATCGTTATACTATATAACGTTATGTTATATAACGTAATACGTTATAACTTTATACCATATAACGTATTACGTTATAACGTTATACCATATAACGTATTACGTTATAACGTTATACCATATAACGTATTACGTTATAACGTTATACCATTTAACGTATTACGTTATAACGTTATACCATATAACGTTATGTTATATAACGTAATACGTTATAACGTTATGTTATATAACGTAATACGCTATAACGTGTTACCATATAACGCATTACGTTATAACGTTAGAACATACAACCTTATGTTATAGAACGTATTACGTTATAACGTTATACCATATAACGTGTTACGTTATAACGTTATACCATATAACGTATTACTTTATAACGTTATACCAAATAACGTTATGTTATATAACGTATTACGTTATAACGTTATACCATATAACGTATTACGTTATAACGTTATACCATATAACGTATTACGTTGTAACGTTATGATATATAACTGAATACGTTATAACGTTATACCATATAACGTAATACGTTATAACGTCATACCATATAGCGTATTACGTTAGAACGTTACACCATACAACGATATGTTACATAACGTATTCCGTTATAACGTTATACCATATAACGTATTACGTTCTAACGTTATGTTATATAACATAATACGCTATAACGTTATGTTATATATCATACCACGTTACAACGTTATACCATATAACGTAATACGTTATAACGTTATGTTATATAACGTATTACGTTATAACGTTACACAAGACAACGTTATGTTATATAACGTATTACGATATAACGTTATACCATATAACGTATTACGTTATAACGTTACACAAGAAAACGTTATGTTATATAACGTGATACGTTATAACGTTATACCATAAACGTATTACGTTATAACGTTATGTTATATAACGTAATACGTTATAGCGTTATGTTATATAACGTAATACGTTATAACGTTATGTTATATAACGTAATACGTTTTAACGTTATGTTATATAACGTAATACGTTATAACGTTATGTTATATAACGTAATACGTTATAACGTTATGTTATGTAACGTAATACGCTATAACGTGTTACCATATAACGTATTACGTTATATCGTTATACCATATAACGTTATGCCATATAACGTAATACGTTATAACGTTATACCATATAACGTATTACGTTATAACGTTATGTTATATAACGTAATACGTTATAACGTTATGTTATATAACGTAATACGTTATAACGTTATGTTATATAACGTAATACGTTATAACGTTATGTTATATAACGTAATACGTTATAACGTTATGTTATATAACGTAATACGTTATAACGTTATGTTATATAACGTAATACGCTATAACGTGTTACCCTATAACGTATTACGTTATATCGTTATACTATATAACGTTATGTTATATAACGTAATACGTTATAACTTTATACCATATAACGTATTACGTTATAACGTTATACCATATAACGTAATACGTTATAACGTCATACCATATAGCGTATTACGTTAGAACGTTACACCATACAACGATATGTTATATAACGTATTCCGTTATAACGTTATACCATATAACGAATTACGTTCTAACGTTATGTTATATAACATAATACGTTATAACGTTATGTTATATAACGTACTACGTTACAACGTTATACCATATAACGTAATACGTTATAACGTTATGCTATATAACGTATTACGTTATAACGTTACACAAGACAACGTTATGTTATATAACGTATTACGATATAACGTTATACCATATAACGTATTACGTTATAACGTTACACAAGACAACGTTATGTTATATAACGTATTACGTTATAACGTTATACCATATAACGTATTACGTTATAACGTTATACCATATAACGTATTACGTTATAACGTTATGTTATATAACGTAATACGTTATAACGTTATGTTATATAACGTAATACGTTATAACGTTATGTTATATAACGTAATACGTTATAACGTTATGTTATATAACGTAATACGCTATAACGTGTTACCATATAACGCATTACGTTATAACGTTAGAACATACAACCTTATGTTATAGAACGTATTACGTTATAACGTTATACCATATAACGTGTTACGTTATAACGTTATACCATATAATGTATTACTTTATAACGTTATAGCAAATAACGTTATGTTATATAACGTGTTACGTTATAACGTTATACCATATAACGTATTACGTTATAACGTTATACCATATAACGTATTACGTTGTAACGTTATGATATATAACTGAATACGTTATAACGTTATACCATATAACGTAATACGTTATAACGTCATACCATATAGCGTATTACGTTAGAACGTTACACCATACAACGATATGTTACATAACGTATTCCGTTATAACGTTATACCATATAACGTGTTACGTTCTAACGTTATGTTATATAACATAATACGCTATAACGTTATGTTATATATCATACTACGTTACAACGTTATACCATATAACGTACTACGTTATAACGTTATGTTATATAACGTATTACGTTATAACGTTACACAAGACAACGTTATGTTATATAACGTATTACGATATAACGTTATACCATATAACGTATTACGTTATAACGTTACACAAGACAACGTTATGTTATATAACGTGATACGTTATAACGTTATACCATAAACGTATTACGTTATAACGTTATGTTATATAACGTAATACGTTATAGCGTTATGTTATATAACGTAATACGTTATAACGTTATGTTATATAACGTGATACGTTTTAACGTTGTGTTATATAACGTAATACGTTATAACGTTATGTTATATAACGTAATACGTTATAACGTTATGTTATGTAACGTAATACGCTATAACGTGTTACCATATAACGTATTACGTTATATCGTTATACCATATAACGTTATGCCATATAACGTAATACGTTATAACGTTATACCATATAACGTATTACGTTATAACGTTATGTTATATAACGTAATACGTTATATCGTTATGTTATATAACGTAATACGTTATAACGTTATGTTATATAACGTAATACGTTATAACGTTATGTTATATAACGTAATACGTTATAACGTTATGTTATATATCGTAATACGTTATAACGTTATGTTATATAACGTAATACGTTATAACGTTATGTTATATAACTTAATACGTTATAACATTATGTTATATAACGTAATACGTTATAACGTTATGTTATATAACGTAATACGTTATAACGTTATGTTATATAACGTAATACGTTATAACGTTGTGTTATATAACGTAATACGTTATAACGTTGTGTTATATAACGTAATACGATATAACGTTGTGTTATATAACGTATTACGTTATAACGTTATGTTATATAACGTAATACGCTATAACGTGTTACCCTATAACGTATTACGTTATATCGTTATACTATATAACGTTATGTTATATAACGTTATACGTTATAACTTTATACCATATAACGTATTACGTTATAACGTTATACCATATAACGTATTACGTTATAACGTTATACCATATAACGTATTACGTTATAACGTTATACCATTTAACGTATTACGTTATAACGTTATACTATATAACGTTATGTTATATAACGTAATACGTTATAACGTTATGTTATATATCGTAATACGTTATAACGTTATGTTATATAACGTAATACGTTATACTGTTCTGTTATATAACGTAATACGCAATAACGTGTTACCATATAACGTATTACGTTATATCGTTATACCATATAACGTATTACGTTATAACGTTATACCATATAACGTATTAAGTTATAACGTTACACCATATAACGTATTACGTTATAACGTTATATCATATAACGTGTTACGTTATAACGTTACACAAGACAACGTTATGTTATATAACGTATTACGTTATAACGTTATACCATATACCCTATTACGTCATAACGTTATACCATAATACGTAATACGTTATAACGTTATGTTATATAACGTATTACGTTATAACGTTACACAAGACAACGTTATGTTATATAACGTATTACGATATAACGTTATAACATATAACGTATTACGTTATAACGTTATACAAGACAACGTTATGTTATATAACGTATTACGTTATAACGTTACACAAGACAACGTTATGTTATCTAACGTATTACGTTATAACGTTATACCATATAACGTATTACGTTATAACGTTATGTTATATAACGTAATACGTTATAACGTTATGTTATATAACGTAATACGTTATATCGTTATGTTATATAACGTAATACGTTATAACGTTATGTTATATAACGTATTACGTTATAACGTTACACAAGACAACGTTATGTTATATAACGTAATACGCTATAACGTGTTACCCTATAACGTATTACGTTATATCGTTATACTATATAACGTTATGTTATATAACGTAATACGTTATAACTTTATACCATATAACGTATTACGTTATAACGTTATACCATATAACGTAATACGTTATAACGTCATACCATATAGCGTATTACGTTAGAACGTTACACCATACAACGATATGTTATATAACGTATTCCGTTATAACGTTATACCATATAACGTATTACGTTCTAACGTTATGTTATATAACATAATACGTTATAACGTTATGTTATATAACGTACTACGTTACAACGTTATACCATATAACGTAATACGTTATAACGTTATGTTATATAACGTATTACGTTATAACGTTACACAAGACAACGTTATGTTATATAACGTATTACGATATAACGTTATACCATATAACGTATTACGTTATAACGTTACACAAGACAACGTTATGTTATATAACGTATTACGTTATAACGTTATACCATATAACGTATTACGTTATAACGTTATGTTATATAACGTAATACGTTATAACGTTATGTTATATAACGTAATACGTTATAACGTTATGTTATATAACGTAAAACGTTATAACGTTATGTTATATAACGTAATACGATATAACGTTATGTTATATAACGTAATACGTTATAACGTTATGTTATATAACGTAATACGTTATAACGTTATGTTATATAACGTAATACGCTATAACGTGTTACCATATAACGTATTACGTTATATCGTTATACTATATAACGTTATGTTATATAACGTAATACGTTATAACTTTATACCATATAACGTATTACGTTATAACGTTATACCATATAACGTATTACGTTATAACGTTATACCATATAACGTATTACGTTATAACGTTATACCATATAACGTATTACGTTATAACGTTATACCATTTAACGTATTACGTTATAACGTTATACCATATAACGTTATGTTATATAACGTAATACGTTATAACGTTATGTTATATAACGTAATACGTTATAACGTTATGTTATATAACGTAATACGTTATAACGTTATGTTATATAACGTAATACGTTATAACGTTGTGTTATATAACGTAATACGTTATAACGTTGTGTTATATAACGTAATACGTTATAACGTTGTGTTATATAACGTAATACGTTATAACGTTGTGTTATATAACGTAATACGATATAACGTTGTGTTATATAACGTAATACGATATAGCGTTATGTTATATAACGTAATACGTTATAACGTTATGTTATATAACGTAATACGTTATAACGTTATGTTATATAACGTAATACGCTATAACGTGTTACCATATAACGTAATACGTTATATCGTTATGCCATATAACGTTATGTTAAATAACGTTATACGTTATAACGTTATACCATGTAACGTTATGTTATATAACGTAGTACGTTATAACGTCATACCATATAGCGTATTACGTTAGAACGTTACACCATACAACGATATGTTATATAACGTATTCCGTTATAACGTTATACCATTAACGTATTACGTTATAACGTTATGTTATATAACGTAATACGTTATAGCGTTATGTTATATAACGTAATACGTTATAAAGTTATGTTATATAACGTAATACGTTTTAACGTTATGTTATATAACGTAATACGTTATAACGTTATGTTATATAACGTAATACGTTATAACGTTATGTTATGTAACGTAATACGCTATAACGTGTTACCATATAACGTATTACGTTATATCGTTATACCATATAACGTTATGCCATATAACGTAATACGTTATAACGTTATACCATATAACGTATTACGTCATAACGTTATGTTATATAACGTAATACGTTATATCGTTATGTTATATAACGTAATACGTTATAACGTTATGTTATATAACGTAATACGTTATAACGTTATGTTATATAACGCAATACGTTATAACGTTATGTTATATAACGTAATACGTTATAGCGTTATGTTATATAACGTAATACGTTATAACGTTATGTTATATAACGTAATACGTTATAACGTTATGTTATATAACGTAATACGTTATAGCGTTATGTTATATAACGTAATACGTTATAACGTTATGTTATATAACGTAATACGTTATAACGTTATGTTATATAACGCAATACGTTATAACGTTATGTTATATAACGTAATACGTTATAACGTTATGTTATATAACGTAATACGTTATAACGTTATGTTATATAACGCAATACGTTATAACGTTATGTTATATAACGTAATACGCTATAACGTGTTAACACATAACGTATTACGTTATAACGTTACACCATATAATCTGATACCATATAACGTAATACGTTATAACGTTATGTTATATAACGTAATACGTTATAACGTTATGTTATATAACTTAATACGTTATAACGTTATGTTATATAACTTAATACGTTATAACGTTATGTTATATAACGTATTACGATATAACGTTATACCATATAACGTATTACGTTATAACGTTACACAAGACAACGTTATGTTATATAACGTATTACGTTATAACGTTATACCACATAACGTTATGTTATATAACGTATTACGTTATAACGTTATACCATATAACGTATTACTTTATAACGTTATACCATATAACGTACTACGTTATAACGTTATGATATATAACTTAATACGTTATAACGTTATGTTATATAACGTAATACGTTATAACCTTATACCATATAACGTAATACGTTATAACGTGATACCATATAGCGTATTACGTTACAACGTTACACAATACAACGATATGTTATATAACGTATTCCGTTATAACGTTATGTTATATAACGTAATACGTTATAACGTTATGTTATATAACGTATTACGTTATAACGTTACACAAGACAACGTTACGTTATCTAACGTATTACGTTATTACGTTATACCATATAACGTATTACGTTATAACGTTATGTTATATAACGTAATACGTTATAACGTTATGTTATATAACGTAATACGTTATAACGTTATGTTATATAACGTAGTACGTTATAACGTTATGTTATATAACGTAGTACGTTATAACATTATGTTATATAACGCAATACGTTATAACGTTATGTTATATAACGTAATACGTTATAACGTTATGTTATATAACGTCATACGTTATAATGTTCTGTTATATAACGTACTACGTTACAACGTTATACCATATAACGTATTACGTTATATCGTTATACCATATAACGTATTCCGTTATAACGTTATACCATATAACGTATTACGTTATAACGTTATGTTATATAACGTAATACGTTATAACGTTATGTTATATAACGTACTACGTTACAACGTTATACCATATAACGTAATACGTTATAACGTCATACCATATAGCGTATTACGTTACAACGTTACACAATACAACGATATGTTATATAACGTACTCCGTTATAACGTTATGTTATATAACGTAATACGTTATAACGTTATGTTATATAACTTAATACGTTATAACGTTATGTTATATAACTTAATACGTTATAAAGTTATGTTATATAACGTAATACGTTATAACGTTATGTTATATAACGTAATACGTTATAACGTCATACCATATAGCGTATTACGTTACAACGTTACACAATACAACGATATGTTATATAACGTACTCCGTTATAACGTTATGTTATATAACGTAATACGTTATAACGTTATGTTATATAACTTAATACGTTATAACGTTATGTTATATAACTTAATACGTTATAAAGTTATGTTATATAACGTAATACGTTATAACGTTATGTTATATAACGTAATACGTTATAACGTTACGTTATCTAACGTATTACGTTATTACGTTATACCATATAACGTAATACGTTATAACGTTATGTTATATAACGTCATACGTTATAATGTTCTGTTATATAACGTAATACGCAATAACGTCTTACCATATAACGTATTACGTTATATCGTTATACCATATAACGTATTCCGTCATAACGTTATACCATATAACGTAATACGTTATAACGTTATGTTATATAACGTATTACGTTATAACGTCATACCATATAACGTATTACGTTATAACGTTATGTTAGATAACGTAATACGTTATAACGTTACGTTATATAACGTACTACGTTACAACGTTATACCATATCACGTAATACGTTATAACGTTATGTTATATAACGTATTTCGTTATAACGTTACACAAGACAACGTTATGTTATATAACGTATTACGATATAACGTTATACCATATAACGTATTACGTTATAACGTTACACAAGACAACGTTATGTTATATAACGTATTACGTTATAACGTTATACCACATAACGTATTACGTTATAACGTTATGTTATATAACGTAATACGCAATAACGTGTTACCATATAACGTATTACGTTATATCGTTATACCATATAACGTATTACGTTATAACGTTATACCATATAACGTATTAAGTTATAACGTTACACCATATAACGTATTACGTTATAACGTTATATCATCTAACGTGTTACGTTATAACGTTACACAAGACAACGTTATGTTATATAACGTATTACGTTATAACGTTATACCATATACCCTATTACGTCATAACGTTATACCATAATACGTAATACGTTATAACGTTATGTTATATAACGTATTACGTTATAACGTTACACAAGACAACGTTATGTTATATAACGTATTACGATATAACGTTATAACATATAACGTATTACGTTATAACGTTATACAAGACAACGTTATGTTATATAACGTATTACGTTATAACGTTACACAAGACAACGTTATGTTATCTAACGTATTACGTTATAACGTTATGTTATATAACGTAATACGTTATAACGTTATGTTATATAACGTAATACGTTATAACGTTATGTTATATAATGTAGTACGTTATAACGTTATGTTGTATAACGTAATACGTTATAATGTTCTGTTATATAACGTAATACGCTATAACGTTATACGATATAACGTATTACGTCATAACGTTATAACATATAACGTATTACGTTATAACGTTATGCCATTTAACGTATTACGTTATAACGTTATGTTATATAACTTAATACGTTATAACGTTATGTTATATAACGTAATATGTTATAACGTTATGTTATATAACGTAATACGTTATAACGTTATGTTATATAACGCAATACGTTATAACGTTATGTTATATAACGTAATACGCTATAACGTGTTAACATATAACGTATTACGTTATAACGTTACACCATATAATGTTATACCATATAACGTAATACGTTATACCGTTATGTTATATAACGTAATACGTTATAACGTTATGTTATATAACTTAATACGTTATAACGTTATGTTATATAACTTAATACGTTATAACGTTATGTTATATAACGTATTACGATATAACGTTATACCATATAACGTATTACGTTATAACGTTACACAAGACAGCGTTATGTTATATAACGTATTACCATATAACGTTATACCACATAACGTTATGTTATATAACGTATTACGTTATAACGTTATACCATATAACGTATTACTTTATAACGTTATACCATATAACGTATTACGTTATAACGTTATGATATATAACGAAATACGTTATAACGTTACGTTATATAACGTAATACGTTATATCGTTATACCATATAACGTTATGTTATATAACGTAATACGTTATAACTTTATACCATGTAACGTTATGTTATATAACGTAGTACGTTATAACGGTATGTTATATAACGTAATACGTTATAACGTGGTACCATCTAACGCATTACGTTATAACGTTAGAACATACAACCTTATGTTATATAACGTGTTACGTTATAACGTTATACCATATAATGTATTACGTTATAACGTTATACCAAATAACGTTATGTTATATAACGTATTACGTTATAACGTTATACCATATAACGTATTACTTTATAACGTTATACCATGTAACGTATTCCGTTATAACGTTATCATATATAACTTCATACGTTATAACGTTATGTTATATAACTTAATACGTTATAACGTTATGTTGTATAGCGTAATACGTTATAACGTGGTACCATATAAGGCATTACTTTATAACGTTACAACATACAACCTTATGTTATGCAACGTATTACGTTATAACGTTATACCATATAACGTGTTACGTTATAACGTTATACCAAGTAATGTTATGATATATAACGTATTACGTTATTACGTTATACCATATAACGTATTACGTTACAACGTCATACCATATAATGTATTACCTCCACGATAGAGCAAATGCACAGACTCACAAACGAAATAATACTAGCAATAGAAAACAAACAATACTGCACAGCCCTCTTTATGGACATCGAGAAAGCATTCGACAAAATAAACCACGATAGTCTACTTCAATCAATCAGAAAACAATTCCCGGAGCAGATATACCATTTAACTAAATCCTACTTAAGCAACAGAACCTTTACAGTAAAAATTAAAGATACATACTCTCAAGTTAAAGACATCAAGGCAGGGGTTCCGCAAGGAAGCGTCTTGGGACCAATTCTCTACACACTATACACGGCCAACATACCAACAACCACCAACAGCAAAATACTGACATTTGCGGATGACACTGTGGTACTAGTCAGGCACACTAACCCAGCAACAGCAGTCGCATTGCTACAAGAGCATATTGCAAAAATAGAAAAGTGGCTTCAAGTTAAACAAATTAAAGCAAACCCTGATAAATGCAACCACATTACATTCACACTGCGAAAACAGTTACCACCAAACATTACACTCAACGGCACGCACATAATACAAACAAGGCAAGTCAAATACCTAGGACTACACTTTGATACAAGATTCACATGGAAACAGCATATCAAATCAATAATAAGCAAAATACAGATAGCAAGGAGACAGATGTACTGGTTAACAAGTCGAAAATCCAAACTAAGCATAGAAAACAAATTAAAAATCTACAAAACCATCATAAAACCAATCTGGACGTACGGAATACCACTATGGGGAACAGCAGCAATGAGCCATATAACCAAACTAGAGGCAATGCAATCTAAAATACTTAGAACAATAGTAAACGCCCCATGGTACGTTAGAAACGAGGACATACGAAAAGACCTTGGAATACCAACGGTCAAGGAAGAGATTAGCAGATTCGCAAGAAGGTACAGAGAAAGATTAGCAACGCACCCGAACCGGCTGGCAGCGGAAACGATCACCACATTCATCGAAAGGAGATTAAAAAGGAAACATCCAGTAGATCTCATAAAGGATACACCCTAACAAGCACGAAGATGGAACCCCATTGGGGGTAGCCACCCACATGTTATATTAGTAAACAGCTATAACATTTTACCAAATGTCCTACTGGACAAATTGTAAAATTTAAAGCAAATAAATAAAAAAAAAAAAAAAAAAAATATAATGTATTACGTTATAACGTTATGATATATAACGTAATACGTTATAAGGTTATATCATATAACGTAATACGTCATAACGTTATACCATATAACGTAATACGTTATAACGTTATGTTATATAACGTATTACGTTATAACGTTACACAAGACAACGTTATGTTATATAACGTATTACGATATAACGTTATACCATATAACGTATTACGTTATAACGTTACACAAGACAACGTTATGTTATATAACGTATTACGTTATAACGTTATACCACATAACGTATTACGTTATAACGTTATGTTATATAACGTAATACGTTATAACGTTATGTTATATAACGTAATACGTTATAACGTTATGTTATATAACGTAATACGTTATAACGTTATGTTGTATAGCGTAATACGTTATAACGTGGTACCATATAAGGCATTACTTTATAACGTTACAACATACAACCTTATGTTATGCAACGTATTACGTTATAACGTTATACCATATAACGTGTTACGTTATAACGTTATACCAAGTAATGTTATGTTATATAACGTATTACGTTATTACGTTATACCATATAACGTATTACGTTACAACGTCATACCATATAATGTATTACGTTATAACGTTATGTTATATAATGTAGTACGTTATAACGTTATGTTGTATAACGTAATACGTTATAATGTTCTGTTATATAACGTAATACGCTATAACGTTATACGATATAACGTATTACGTCATAACGTTATAACATATAACGTATTACGTTATAACGTTATGCCATTTAACGTATTACGTTATAACGTTATGTTATATAACTTAATACGTTATAACGTTATGTTATATAACGTAATATGTTATAACGTTATGTTATATAACGTAATACGTTATAACGTTATGTTATATAACGCAATACGTTATAACGTTATGTTATATAACGTAATACGCTATAACGTGTTAACATATAACGTATTACGTTATAACGTTACACCATATAATGTTATACCATATAACGTAATACGTTATACCGTTATGTTATATAACGTAATACGTTATAACGTTATGTTATATAACTTAATACGTTATAACGTTATGTTATATAACTTAATACGTTATAACGTTATGTTATATAACGTATTACGATATAACGTTATACCATATAACGTATTACGTTATAACGTTACACAAGACAGCGTTATGTTATATAACGTATTACCATATAACGTTATACCACATAACGTTATGTTATATAACGTATTACGTTATAACGTTATACCATATAACGTATTACTTTATAACGTTATACCATATAACGTATTACGTTATAACGTTATGATATATAACGAAATACGTTATAACGTTACGTTATATAACGTAATACGTTATATCGTTATACCATATAACGTTATGTTATATAACGTAATACGTTATAACTTTATACCATGTAACGTTATGTTATATAACGTAGTACGTTATAACGGTATGTTATATAACGTAATACGTTATAACGTGGTACCATCTAACGCATTACGTTATAACGTTAGAACATACAACCTTATGTTATATAACGTGTTACGTTATAACGTTATACCATATAATGTATTACGTTATAACGTTATACCAAATAACGTTATGTTATATAACGTATTACGTTATAACGTTATACCATATAACGTATTACTTTATAACGTTATACCATGTAACGTATTCCGTTATAACGTTATCATATATAACTTCATACGTTATAACGTTATGTTATATAACTTAATACGTCATAACGTTATGTTATATAACGTAATACGTCATAACGTTATACCATATAACGTAATACGTTATAACGTTATGTTATATAACGTATTACGTTATAACGTTACACAAGACAACGTTATGTTATATAACGTATTACGATATAACGTTATACCATATAACGTATTACGTTATAACGTTACACAAGACAACGTTATGTTATATAACGTATTACGTTATAACGTTATACCACATAACGTATTACGTTATAACGTTATGTTATATAACGTAATACGTTATAACGTTATGTTATATAACGTAATACGTTATAACGTTATGTTATATAACGTAATACGTTATAACGTTATGTTGTATAGCGTAATACGTTATAACGTGGTACCATATAAGGCATTACTTTATAACGTTACAACACACAACCTGATGTTATGCAACGTATTACGTTATAACGTTATACCATATAACGTGTTACGTTATAACGTTATACCAAGTAATGTTATGTTATATAACGTATTACGTTATTACGTTATACCATATAACGTATTACGTTACAACGTCATACCATATAATGTATTACGTTATAACGTTATGATATATAACGTAATACGTTATAAGGTTATATCATATAACGTAATACGTTATAACGTTATACCATATAGCGTATTACGTTACAACGTTACAACATACAACCTTATGTTATACAACGTATTACGTTATAACGTGGTACCATATAAGGCATTACGTTATAACGTTACAACATACAACTTTATGTTATATAACGTATTACGTTATAACGTTACACAAGACAACGTTATGTTATATAACGTATTACGATATAACGTTATACCATATAACGTATTACGTTATAACGTTACACAAGACAACGTTATGTTATATAACGTATTACGTTATAACGTTATACCACATAACGTATTACGTTATAACGTTATATCATATATCGTTATGCTATATAACGTAATACGTTATAACGTTATGTTATATAACGTAATACGTTATAACGTTATGTTATATAACGTAATACGTTATAACGTTATGTTATATAACGTAATACGTTATAACGTTATGTTATATAACGTAATACGTTATAACGCTATGTTATACAACGTAATACGTTATAACTTTATACCATATAACGTATTACGTTATAACGTTATAACATATAACGTATTACGTGTTAACGTTATACCATATAACGTATTACGTCATAACGTTACACCATACAACGTTATGTATTATAACGTAATACGTTTTAACGTGTTACCATATAACGTATTACGTTATAACGTTATATCATATATCGTTATGCTATATAACGTAATACGTTATAACGTTATACCATATAACGTATAGCGTTATGAAGTTACACCATACAACGTTATGTTGTATAACTTAATACGTTATAACTTTATGTTATATAACGTAATACGTTATAACGTTATAGCATATAACGTAATACGTTATAACGTTATACCATATAGCTTATTACGTTACAACGTTACAACATACAACGTTATGTTATATAACGTATTTCGTTATAACGTTACACCATATAACGTTATGCTATATAACGTAATACGTTATAACGTTATACCATATAACGTATTACGTGATAACGTTATACCATATAACGTATTACGTCATAACGTTACACCATACAACGTTATGTAATATAACGTAATACGTTATAACGTGTTACCATATAACGTAATACGTTATAACGTGTTACCATATAACGTATTACGTTATAACCTTATACCATATAACGTTATGCTATATAACGTAATACGTTAGAACGTTATACCATATAGCTTATTACGTTTCAACGTTACAACATACAACGTTATGTTATATAACGTATTTCGTTATAACGTTATACCATATAACGTTATGCTATATAACGTAATACGTTATAACGTTATACCATATAACGTATTACGTGATAACGTTATACCATATAACGTATTACGTCATAACGTTACACCATACAACGTTATGTAATATAACGTAATACGTTATAACGTGTTACCATATAACGTAATACGTTATAACGTGTTACCATATAACGTATTACGTTACAACCTTATACCATATAACGTTATGCTATATAACGTAATACGTTAGAACGTTATACCACATAACGTAATACGTCATAACGTAATACCGTATAACGTATAGCGTTATAAAGTTACACCGTACAACGTTATGTTATATAACTTAATACGTTATAACGTTATGTTATATAACGTAATACGTTATAACGTTATGTTATATAACCTAATACGCTATAACGTGTTACCATATAACGTATTACGTTATAACGTTACACCATATAAAGTTATACCATATAACGTAATACGTTATAACGTTATGTTATATAACGTAATACGTTATAACGTTATGTTATATAACGTAATACGTTATAACGTTATGTTATATAACGTAATACGTTATATCGTTATACCATATAACGTTATGTTATATAACGTAATACGTTATTACGTTATACCATGTAACGTTATGTTATATAACGTGGTACGTTATAACGGTATGTTATATAACGTAATACGTTATAACGTGGTACCATATAACGCATTACGTTATAACGTTAGAACATACAACCTTATGTTATATACCGTATTACGTTACAACGTTATACCATATAACGTGTTACGTTATAACGTTATACCATATAACGTGTTACGTTATAACGTTATACCAAGTAATGTTATGTTATATAACGTATTACGTTATAACGTTATACCATATAACGTATTACGTTACAACGTCATACCATATAACGTATTACGTTATAACGTTATTATATATAACGTAATACGTTATAAGGTTATATCATATAACGTAATACGTTATAACGTTATACCATATAGCGTATTACGTTACAACGTTACACCATACAACGTTATGTTATATAACGTATTCCGTTATAACGTTATACCATGTAACGTATTAGGTTATAACGTGACACAAGACAACGTTATGTTGTATAACGTATTACGTTATAACGTTATACCATATAACGTATTTCGTTATAACGCGTTACCATATAACGTATTACGTTATAACGTGGTACCATATAAGGCATTACGTTATAACGTTACAACATACAACTTTATGTTATATAACGTATTACGTTATAACGTTACACAAGACAACGTTATGTTATATAACGTATTACGATATAACGTTATACCATATAACGTATTACGTTATAACGTTACACAAGACAACGTTATGTTATATAACGTATTACGTTATAACGTTATACCACATAACGTATTACGTTATAACGTTATATCATATATCGTTATGCTATATAACGTAATACGTTATAACGTTATGTTATATAACGTAATACGTTATAACGTTATGTTATATAACGTAATACGTTATAACGTTATGTTATATAACGTAATACGTTATAACGCTATGTTATACAACGTAATACGTTATAACTTTATACCATATAACGTATTACGTTATAACGTTATAACATATAACGTATTACGTGTTAACGTTATACCATATAACGTATTACGTCATAACGTTACACCATACAACGTTATGTATTATAACGTAATACGTTTTAACGTGTTACCATATAACGTATTACGTGATAACGTTATACCATATAACGTATTACGTCATAACGTTACACCATACGACGTTATGTAATATAACGTAATACGTTATAACGTGTTACCATATAACGTAATACGTTATAACGTGTTACCATATAACGTATTACGTTATAACCTTATACCATATAACGTTATGCTATATAACGTAATACGTTAGAACGTTATACCACATAACGTAATACGTTATAACGTAATACCGTATAACGTATAGCGTTATAAATTTACACCGTACAACGTTATGTTATATAACTTAATACGTTATAACGTTATGTTATATAACGTAATACGTTATAACGTTATGTTATATAACCTAATACGCTATAACGTGTTACCATATAACGTATTACGTTATAACGTTACACCATATAAAGTTATACCATATAACGTAATACGTTATAACGTTATGTTATATAACGTAATACGTTATAACGTTATGTTATATAACGTAATACGTTATATCGTTATACCATATAACGTTATGTTATATAACGTAACACGTTATTACGTTATACCATGTAACGTTATGTTATATAACGTGGTACGTTATAACGGTATGTTATGTAACGTAATACGTTATAACGTGGTACCATATAACGCATTACGTTATAACGTTAGAACATACAACCTTATGTTATATACCGTATTACGTTACAACGTTATACCATATAACGTGTTACGTTATAACGTTATACCATATAACGTATTACGTTATAACGTTATACCAGATAACGTATTACGTTATAACGTTATACCATATAACGTATTACGTTATAACGTTATGATATATATCTTAATACGTTATAACTTTATGTTATATAACGTAATACGTTATAACGTTATACCATATAACGTAATACGTTATAACGTTATACCATATAGCTTATTACGTTACAACGTTACAACATACAACTTTATGTTATATAACGTATTACGTTATAACGTTATACCATATAACGTTATGCCATATAACGTATTACGTTATAACGTTATACCATATAACGTTATGCTATATAACGTAATACGTTAGAACGTTATAGCACATAACGTAGTACGTTATAACGTAATACCATATAACGTATTACGTTATAACGTTATACCATATAACGTTATGCTATGTAACGTAATACGTTATAACGTTATGTTATATAACGTATTACGTTATAACGTTATGTTATATAACGTAATACGCTATAACGTGTTACCATATAACGTATTACGTTATAACGTTACACCATATAAAGTTATACCATATAACGTAATACGTTATAACGTTATGTTATATAACGTAATACGTTATAACGTTATGTTATATAACGTAATACGTTATATCGTTATACCATATAACGTTATGTTATATAACGTAATACGTTATAATGTTATACCATGTAACGTTATGTTATATAACGTAGTACGTTATAACGGTATGTTATATAACGTAATACGTTATAACGTGGTACCATATAACGCATTACGTTATAACGTTAGAACATACAACCTTATGTTATATAACGTAGTACGTTATAACGGTATGTTATATAACGTAATACGTTATAACGTGGTACCATATAACGCATTACGTTATAACGTTAGAACATACAACCTTATGTTATATAACGTATTACGTTATAACGTTATACCATATAACGTTATGCTATATAACGTAATACGTTATAACGTGTTACCATATAACGTATTACGTTATAACGTTACACCATATAAAGTTATACCATATAACGTAATACGTTATAACGTTATGTTATATAACTTAATACGTTATAACGTTATGTTATATAACGTAATACGTTATAACGTTATACCATATAACGTAATACGTTATAACGTTATACCACACAACGTTATGTTATATAACGTATTACGTTTTAACTTTATACTATATAACGTATTACGTTATAACGTTATACCATTTAACGTATTACGTTATAACGTTATGATATATAACATAATGCGTTATAACGTTCTGTTATATAACTTAATACGTTATAACTTTATGTTATATAACGTAATACGTTATAACGTTATACCATATAACGTAATACGTTATAACGTTATACCATATAGCTTATTACGTTACAACGTTACAACATACAACGTTATGTTATATAACGTATTACGTTATAACGTTATACCATATAACGTTATGCTATATAACGTAATACGTTATAACGTTATACCATATAACGTATTACGTGGTAACGATATACCATATAACGTATTACGTCATAACGTTACACCATACAACGTTATGTAATATAACGTAATACGTTATAACGTGTTACCATATAACGTATTACGTTATAACGTTATACCATATAACGTTATGCTATATAACGTAATACGTTATAACGTTATGTTATATAACGTATTACGTTATAACGTTATGTTATATAACGTAATACGTTATAACGTTATGTTATATAACGTAATACGTTATATCGTTATACCATATAACGTTATGTTATATAACGTAATACGTTATAACGTTATACCATGTAACGTTATGTTATATAACGTATTACGTTATAACGTTATGCCATATAACGTATTACGTTATAACGTTATACCATATAACGTATTACGTTATAACGTTGTGATATATAACTTAGCACGTTATAACGTTCAGTTCTGCCCGAGCAGTCGAGCTATGCGGATGTGAGAACCAGTGCTTCCGTAAGTGCGACAAGTGGGAAAGAAAAGTGAAGAGAAAAGAAAAGTGAAGTGTAACACAACCAATATACTAAAACTAAAGGATGGAAAACATCCAAAAAATACCAACTATAAAAATCCTAAACAAAGGCGAGACATATGCCATAAACAGAGCAATAGACCAACAGAGCTCAAATAAATCAACAAGTGAAGTGGATTGCTCTGATACAAACGAAATAGCGATGGAAATTACGAAAAAAGATGATGGAAAAAATAATACTAGCAATGTTCCACCACATTACAACGAAAGCTGGAAGACTGCAACTCCCAGCAAAAAACGAAGGATAAACACAAACACAAATGCTAAGAGGACGATAGAACCAGAAGGACAAAAATGGCTACAGGAAATTCCTATACATAACTCTTTCAGCTCACTGCCAGAAGTGATGGACGTAGACCCAGCTGATAAACCAATAACAAACATTCCTAAACCTCCACCAATCTTCATTGATGCTAAAATAATAGACCCCCTCATCGAACTGCTAAACATCACGGCAGGAAAAGAAAATTACACCATCAAACAACTCAAACTAGAACAGGTAAAAGTACAAACCAATACCCCTGAAATATATAGAAAAGTAACAAAAGCGCTAAAGGAAAAAAACGCCGGGTATCATACCTACCAACCCAAATCTGATAAAAGCTACAAAGCAGTAATCAGAGGCTTACATCCTAAATCGAACACAAACAACATATGTGAGGAATTAGCCAAAATCGGACATCAGGTGAGAACGATTAACAACATAACCAGATTTGACACCAAGCAACCACTACCGCTATTTTTAATAGAATTAGAACCTAAAAATAATAACAAAGAAATTTTTGAAATTAAGAAAATTTTAAACACGATAATCACAGTTGAGCCACCCAGACAAAAAAAAGACATACCGCAATCTATGAGGTGTCAACAATATGGGCATACAAAAAACTACTGTAACAGGAACCCGGCGTGTGTCAAATGCGCAGGAAAGCACCTAACAGCTAACTGCCCACATACGGGAAAAATAAATAACGCAAAGTGCTTCAATTGCGGTGGAAACCACCCAGCTAGTTACAAAGGCTGTTTAGTCAGAAAGCAACTACAAAAAAAACTTTTTCCGCCGCTTCGTAACAGGTCATATAATAACTCTAACACTCAACAGGATAGCACTGTAACTGAAACATCAACAAACGTTCAGAATGTAATGAACCATAACAATACCAACACCCTTGGTAGCCGAAGCTACGCGCAAGTAGCCAAACAGTCAACACCTTAAGATAATCACAACCAGAACATTAACATCGACGACGCTGCAGAAATTAAAGAACTATTAAAGATATCCATCAAAAACACAGAATTCCTGGCAAAAATGATAAGTGAACAAAACGCAATCCTTAAACAGCAAACGCAACAAATTACACTCATGCTACAGCTACTTACAAACACGCTAACTAAAAAATAAAAATGGACACGCTTAAAATAGCAGCCTGGAACTCTAACGGCCTACAACAAAGGGCCCTAGAAACTAAAACATTCCTGTATAACAATAATATTGATATACTTCTTGTTTCAGAAACACACTTCACTATAAAAAACTATTTAAAAATACCGTACTACACCATATATGATACCAAGCATCCCTCAGGAAAAGCACACGGAGGAACCGCAGTAATAATAAGAAACGATATTAAACACCATCTACACAGTCAGGTTAGTAAAGAATATATCCAAGCAACCACCGTTACAGTACAAACTAGCAGCAACTATCTACAGCTGTCAGCAGTATATGTACCACCGCGACATAAAATTACATCTCAAATGTGGGAAGATTACTTTCAACATTTAGGTGATAAGTATATTGCAGCGGGAGACTATAATTCAAAGCACACACTATGGGGATCAAGAATCAATACACCTCGAGGTAGAACTTTGGAGAAATACATTAGAAACAATAACCTCAATATATTATCCACAGGAAGACCGACTTACTGGCCGACAGACTTGAGCAAAATACCTGACCTACTTGATTTTGCAGTTACAAAAGGACTAAATGCAAATAAACTAAATATAGAACCCAGCCTCGAGCTTAGCTCCGATCATACACCCATAATTATTACATACTTAAACAAACCAATAATTTATAAAAATTCAGAGACACTATGCAATAAAACCACCAAATGGCAAACATTTAAAGAAATAATTGAGAGCAAAATCAACTGCAACATCCCATTGAAAACACCCGAACATATCGAACAAGCAGTAATAACGCTTACAGAAACTATTCAGGAAGCAGCATGGGCAACCACCATACCTGAATCAACTAATAGACCAACAAAAATAATTCCGCCAGACATCCTTGAAAAAATTAGAGAAAAAAGAAAAGCGAAAGCAAAATGGCAAAAACATAGATCAAAAGAAAACAAAAAACACCTAAATAAACTTGCAAAGGAAATAAAAAACAAAATAAAAGAACACAATAACAATGAGTTCACAAAATTCATAGAGTCACTATCTGCACACGAGAACTCTAACTACTCCCTTTGGAAAGCCACAAAAAAAATAAAGAAGCCAATAAAACTAGTCCCAGCAATCAGAAAAGCAGATAATACATGGGCAAGAAGCAACGAAGAACAAGCTGAAGAATTTTCCAACCACCTAAGCAACATATTTACACCACATAATATCAATAATAGCAACCACAACTGTCATATGGACGACGATGAGGTAATCACTAGTACTGCAACTGACAATCATTACATAATACCTAAAACAACAGCACATGAAATTAGAAACATAATCGAGAAAACAAAAAATAATAAGGCACCAGGAATTGACCTAATCAATGGTATAATCTTGAAAAACCTTCCTCCAAAAGCGATACGGCTAATTACAATAATCTTTAACGCAATATTAAGAATCCAATACTATCCTAAACTATGGAAACTAGCACAGATCATAATGTTACCTAAACCAGGCAAAGACCCACATCAAACAGTATCGTACAGACCAATATCACTACTTCCAGTATTCTCCAAAATACTGGAAAAAATAATTTACGCCCGCCTAAAACCAATAATAGAGAAGGAAAAACTAATACCAGATCACCAATTTGGATTCAGGAACAAACACTCCACGATAGAGCAAATGCACAGACTCACAAACGAAATAATACTAGCAATAGAAAACAAACAATACTGTACAGCCCTCTTTATGGACATCGAGAAAGCATTCGACAAAATAAACCACGATAGTCTACTTCAATCAATCAGAAAACAATTCCCGGAGCAGATATACCATTTAACTAAATCCTACTTAAGCAACAGAACATTTCCAGTAAAAATTAAAGATACATACTCTCAAGTTAAAGACATCAAGGCAGGGGTTCCGCAAGGAAGCGTCTTGGGACCAATTCTCTACACACTATACACGGCCAACATACCAACAACCACCAACAGCAAAATACTGACATTTGCGGATGACACTGTGGTACTAGTCAGGCACACTAACCCAGCAACAGCAGTCGCATTGCTACAAGAGCATATTGCAAAAATAGAAAAGTGGCTTCAAGCTAAACAAATTAAAGCAAACCCTGATAAATGCAACCACATTACATTCACACTGCGAAAACAGTTACCACCAAACATTACACTCAACGGCACGCACATAATACAAACAAGGCAAGTCAAATACCTAGGACTACACTTTGATACAAGATTCACATGGAAACAGCATATCAAATCAATAATAAGCAAAATACAGATAGCAAGGAGACAGATGTACTGGTTAACAAGTCGAAAATCCAAACTAAGCATAGAAAACAAATTAAAAATCTACAAAACCATCATAAAACCAATCTGGACGTACGGAATACCACTATGGGGAACAGCAGCAATGAGCCATATAACCAAACTAGAGGCAATGCAATCTAAAATACTTAGAACAATAGTAAACGCCCCATGGTACGTTAGAAACGAGGACATACGAAAAGACCTTGGAATACCAACGGTCAAGGAAGAGATTAGCAGATTCGTAAGAAGGTACAGAGAAAGATTAGCAACGCACCCGAACCGGCTGGCAGCGGAAACGATCACCACATTCATCGAAAGGAGATTAAAAAGGAAACATCCAGTAGATCTCATAAAGGATACACCCTAACAAGCACGAAGATGGAACCCCATTGGGGGTAGCCACCCACTTGTTATATTAGTAAACAGCTATAACATTTTACCAAATGTCCTACTGGACAAATTGTAAAATTTAAAGCAAATAATTAAAAAAAAAAAAAAAAAACGTTATAACGTTATACCATATAACGTAATACGTTATAGCGTCATACCATATAGCGTATTACGTTACAACGTTACACCATAAAACGATATGTTATATAACGTATTCCGTTATAACGTTATACCATATAACGTATTACGTGATAACGTTATGTTATATAACGTAATACGTTATAACGTTATGTTATATAACGTACTACGTTACAACGTTATACCATATAACGTAATACGTTATAACGTTATGTTATATAACGTATTACGTTATAACGTTACACAAGACAACGTTATGTTATATAACGTATTACGATATAACGTTATACCATATAACGCATTACGTTATAACGTTACACAAGACAACGTTATGTTATATAACGTATTACGTTATAACGTTACACAAGACAACGTTATGTTATATAACGTATTACGTTATAACGTTATACCATAAAACGTACTACGTTATAACGTTATGTTATATAACGTAATACGTTATAACGTTATGTTATATAACGTAATACGTTATAACGTTATGTTATATAACGTAATACGTTATAACGTTATGTTATATAACGTAATACGTTATAACGTTACACAAGACAACGTTATGTTATATAACGTATTACGATATAACGTTATACCATATAACGCATTACGTTATAACGTTACACAAGACAACGTTATGTTATATAACGTATTACGTTATAACGTTACACAAGACAACGTTATGTTATATAACGTATTACGTTATAACGTTATACCATAAAACGTACTACGTTATAACGTTATGTTATATAACGTATTACGTTATAACGTTATGTTATATAACGTAATACGTTATAACGTTATGTTATATAACGTAATACGTTATAACGTTATGTTATATAACGTAATACGTTATAACGTTATGTTATATAACGTATTACGTTATAACGATATGTTATATAACGTAATACGTTATAACGTTATGTTATATAACGTAACACGTTATAACGTTACACAAGACAACGTTATGTTATATAACGTATTACGATATAACGTTATACCATATAACGCATTACGTTATAACGTTACACAAGACAACGTTATGTTATATAACGTATTACGTTATAACGTTACACAAGACAACGTTATGTTATATAACGTATTACGTTATAACGTTATACCATAAAACGTACTACGTTATAACGATATGTTATATAACGTAATACGTTATAACGTTCTGTTATATAACGTAATACGCTATAACGTGTTACCATATAACGTATTACGTTATATCGTTATACCGTATAACGTATTACGTTATAACGTTATACCATATAACATATTACGTTATAACGTTATACCATATAACGTATTACGTTATAACGTTATACCATATAACGTATTACATTATAGCGTTACACAAGACAACGTTATGTTATATAACGTATTACGTTATAACGTTATACCATATAACGTAATACGTTATAACGTTATACCATATAACGTAATACGTTATAACGTTATACCATACAGCGTATTACGTTACAACGTTACACCATACAACGTTATGTTATATAACGTAATACGTTGTAACGTGTTACCATATAACGTGTTACCATATAACGTGTTACGTTATAACGTGTTTCCATATAACGTGTTACGTTATAACGTTATACCATACAACGTTATGTTATATACCGTAATACGTTATAACGTGGTACCATTTAACGCATTACGTTATAACGTTACAACATACAACCTTATGTTATATAACGTATTACGTTATAACGTTATAAAGTATAACGTGTTACGTTATAACGTTATACCAAATAACGTTATGTTATATAACGTAATACGCTATAACGTGTTACCATATAACGTGTTACGTTATAACGTTATACCATACAACGTTATGTTATATAACGTAATACGTTATAACGTTGTAACGTTATACCATATAGCGCATTGCGTTATAACGTTATACCATATAACGCTATGCTATATAACGTAATACGTTATAGCGTTATACCATATAACGTATTACGTGATAACGTTATACCATATAACGTATTACGTCATAACGTTACACCATACAACGTTATGTAATATAACGTAATACGTTATAACGTGTTACCATATAACGTATTACGTTATAACGTTATAACATATAACGTTATGCTATATAACGTAATACGTTATAACGTAATACCATATAACGTATAGCGTTATAAAGTTACACCATACAACGTTATTCATATATAACTTAATACGTTATAACGTTATGTTATATAACGTAATACGTTATAACGTGTTACCATATAACGTATTACGTTATAACGTTATAACATATAACGTTATGCTATATAACGTAATACGTAATAACGTTATACCATATAACGTATTACGAATTAACGTTATACCATATAACGTTATGCTATATAACGTAATACGTTATAACGTTATGTTATATAACGTAATACGTCATAACGTTATGTTACATAACGTAATAGGTTATAACGTTATACCATATAACGTATTACGTTATAACGTTACACAAGAGAACGTTATGTTATATAACGTAATAGCTTATAACGTTATACCACATAACGTAATACGTTATAACGTAATACCATATAACGTATAGCGTTATAACGTTACACCATACAACGTTATGTTATATAACGTATTACGTTACAACATTAAGTTATATAACTTAATACGTTATAACGTTATGTTATATAACGTAATACGTTATAACGTTATACCATATAACGTATTACGTTAGAACGTTATACCATATAACGTATTACGTTAGAACGTTATACCATACAACGTTATGTTATATAACGTATTACGTTATAACTTTATACTATATAACGCATTACGTTATAACGTTATGCCATATAACGTATTACGTTATACCGTTGTGATATATGACTTAACACGTTATAACGTTATGTTATATAACGTATTACGTTATAACGTTATACCATACAACGTATTACGTTATAACGTTATACCATATAACGTAATACGTTATAACGTTATACCATATAGCGTATTACGTTGCAACGTTACACCATACAATGTTATGTTACATAACGTATTCCGTTATAACGTTATACCATATAACGTGTTACGTTAGAACGTTACACCATACAACGTTATGTAATATAACGTAATACGTTATAACGTGTTACCATATAACGTATTACGATATAACGTTATACCATATAACGTATTACGATATAACGTTATACCATACAACGTTATGTTATATAACGTAGTACGTTATAACGGTATGTTATATAACATAATACGTTATAACGTGGTATCATACAACGCATTACGTTATAACGTTAGAACATACAAGCTTATGTTACATAACGTATTACGTTATAACATTATACCATATAACGTGTTACGTTATAACGTTATACCATATAACGTAATACGTTAT
The DNA here is from genome assembly GCA_911387925.2 of Bombus hypnorum. Classification (NCBI taxonomy): domain Eukaryota; kingdom Metazoa; phylum Arthropoda; class Insecta; order Hymenoptera; family Apidae; genus Bombus; species Bombus hypnorum. The sequence goes on from OU427027.1 coordinate 214,370, forward strand.
AACGTTATACCAAATAACGTTATGTTATATAACGTATTACGTTATAACGTTATGCCATATAACGTATTACGCTATAACGTTATACCATATAACGTGTTACGTTATAACGTTATACCATATAACGTAATACGTTATAACGTTAGAACATACAACCTTATGTTACATAACGTATTACGTTATAACGTTATACCATATAACGTGTTACGTTATAACGTTATACCATATAACGTAATACGTTATAACGTTATACCATATAACGTAATACGTTATAACGTTATACCAAATAACGTTATGTTACATAACGTATTACGTTATAACGTTATACCATATAACGTGTTACGTTATAACGTTATACCATATAACGTACTACGTTACAACGTTATACCATATAACGTAATACGTTATAACGTTTTGTTGTGTAACGTATTACGTTATAACGTTACACAAGACAACTTTATGTTATATAACGTATTACGATATAACGTTATACCATATAACGCATTACGTTATAACGTTACACAAGACAACGTTATGTTATATAACGAATTACGTTATAACGTTATACCATATAACGTTCTACGTTATAACGTTATGTAATATAACGTAATACGTTATACCGTTATGTTATATAACGTAATACGTTATAACGGTTTGTTATATAACGTATTACGTTATAACGTTATGTTATATAACGTAATACGTTATAACGTTCTGTCATATAACGTAATACGCTATAACGTGTTACCATATAACGTATTACGTTATATCGTTATACCGTATAACGTATTACGTTATAACGTTATACCATATAACGTATTTCGTTATAACGTTATACCATATAACGTATTACGTTATAACGTTATACCATATAACGTATTACGTTATAGCGTTACACAAGACAACGTTATGTTATATAACGTATTACGTTATAACGTTATACCATATAACGTATTACGTTATAGCGTTACACAAGACAACGTTAGGTTATATAACGTAATACGTTATAACGTTATGTTATATAACGTACTACGTTACAACGTTATACCATATAACGTAATACGTTATAACGTTATGTTATATAACGTATTACGTTATAACGTTACACAAGACAACGTTATGTTATATAACGTATTACGATATAACGTTATGCCATATAACCAATTACGTTATAACGTTACACAAGACAACGTTATGTTATATAACGTATTACGTTATAACGTTACACAAGACAACGTTATGTTATATAACGTATTACGTTATAACGCTATACCATAAAACGTACTACGTTATAACGTTATGTTATATAACGTAATACGTTATAACGTTATGTTATATAACGTAATACGTTATAACGTTATGTTATATAACGTAATACGTTATAACGTTATGTTATATAACGTACTACGTTACAACGTTATACCATATAACGTAATACGTTATAACGTTTTGTTATATAACGTATTACGTTATAACGTTACACAAGACAACGTTATGTTATATAACGTATTACGATATAACGTTATACCATATAACGCATTACGTTATAACGTTACACAAGACAACGTTATGTTATATAACGTATTACGTTATAACGTTACACAAGACAACGTTATGTTATATAACGTATTACGTTATAACGTTATACCATAAAACGTACTACGTTATAACGTTATGTTATATAACGTAATACGTTATAACGTTATGTTATATAACGTAATAAGTTATAACGTTATGTTATATAACGTAATACGTCATAACGTTATGTTATATAACGTAATACGTTATAACGTTCTGTTATATAACGTAATACGCTATAACGTGTTACCATATAACGTATTACGTTATATCGTTATACCGTATAAGGTATTACGTTATAACGTTATACCATATAACGTATTACGTTATAACGTTATACCATATAACGTATTACGTTATAACGTTATACCATATAACGTATTACATTATAGCGTTACACAAGACAACGTTATGTTACATAACGTAATACGTTATAACGTTATACCATATAACGTATTACGTTATAACGTTATACCATATAACGTATTACGTTATAACGTTATGATATATAACTTAATACGTTATAATGTCATGTTATATAACTTAATACGTTATAACGTTATGTTATATAACGTAATACGTTATAACGTTATACCATATAACGTAATACGTTATAAGGTTATACCATACAGCGTATTACGTTACAACGTTACACCATACAACGTTATGTTATATAACGTAATACGTTATAACGTGGTACCATTTAACGCATTACGTTATAACGTTACAACATACAACGTTATGTTATATAACGTATTACGTTACAACATTATGTTATATAACTTAATACGTTATAACGTTATGTTATATAACGTAATACGTTATAACGTTATAATATAAAACGTAATACGTTATATCGTTATACCATATAACGTATTACGTTATAACGTTATACCATATAACGTAATACGTTATAACGTTATACCATATAGCGTATTACGTTACAACGTTACACCATACAACGTTATGTTACATAACGTATTCCGTTATAAAGTTATACGATATAACGTGTTACGTTATAACGTTATACCATATAACGCATTACGTTATAACGATATACCATATAACGTATTACGTCATAACGTTACACCATACAACGTTATGTAATATAACGTAATACGTTATAACGTGTTACCATATAACGTAGTTACGTTATAACGTTATACCATATAACGTTATGCTATATAACGTAATACGTTAGAACGTTATAGCACATAACGTAATACGTTATAACGTTATATTATATAACGTAATACGCTATAACGTGTTAGCATATAACGTATTACGTTATAACGTTACACCATATAATGTTATACCATATAACGTAATACGTTATAACGTTTTGTTATATAACGTAATACGTAATAACGTTATACCATATAACGTTATGTTATATAACGTATTACGTTATAACGTTATACCATATAACGCATTACGTTATAACGTTATGATATATAACTTAATACGTTATAACGTTATGTTATATAACTTAATACGCTATAACGTTATGTTACATAACGTAATATGTTATAACGTTATACCATATAGCGTATTACGTTACAATGTTACACCATACAACGTTATGTTATATACCGTATTCCGTTATAAGGTTATACCATATAACGTATTACGTCATTACGTTACACAATACAACGTTATGTAATATAACGTAATACGTTGTAACGTGTTACCATATAACGTGTTGCGTTATAACTTGTTACCATATAACGTATTACGTTATATGGTTATACCATATAACGTTATGTTCTATAACGTAATTCGTTATAACTTTATACCATATAACGTATTACGTCATTACGTTACACAATACTACGTTATGTAATATAACGTAATACGTTGTAACGTGTTACCATATAACGTGTTACGTTATAACGTGTTACCACATAACGTATTACGTTATAACGTTATAACATATAACGTTATGCTATATAACGTAATACGTTATAACGTAATACCATATAACGTATAGCGTTATAAAGTTACACCATACAACGTTATACATATATAACTTAATACGTTATAACGTTATGTTATATAACGCATTACGTTATAACGTTATACCATATAACGTATTACGTTATAACGTTATACCATATAACGTAATACGTTATAACGTTATACCATATAGCGTATTACGTTACAACGTTACACCATACAACGTTATGTTACATAACGTATTCCGTTATAAAGTTATACGATATAACGTGTTACGTTATAACGTTATACCATATAACGTATTACGTTATAACGATATACCATATAACGTATTACGTCATAACGTTACACCATACAACGTTATGTAATATAACGTAATACGTTATAACGTGTTACCATATAACGTAGTTACGTTATAACGTTATACCATATAACGTTATGCTATATAACGTAATACGTTAGAACGTTATAGCACATAACGTAATACGTTATAACGTAATACCATATAACGTATAGCGTTATAAAGTTACACCATACAACGTTATGTTATATAACTTCATACGTTATAACGCTATGTTATATAACGTAATACGTTATAACGTTATACCATATAACGTATTACGATATAACGTTATACCATACAACGTTATGTTATATAACGTATTACGTTATAACGTTATATCATATAACGTGTTACGTTATAACGTTATACCATATTACGTAATACGTTATAACGTTATACCCAATAACGTTATGTTATATTACGTATTACGTTATAACGTTATGCCATATAACGTATTACGTTATAACGTTATACCATATAACGTATTACGTTATAACGTTGTGATACATAACTTAACACGTTATAACGTTATACCATATAACGTAATACGTTATAACGTCATACCATATAGCGTATTACGTTACAACGTTACACCATACAACGATATGTTATATAACGTATTCCGTTATAACGTTATACCATATAACGTATTACGTGATAACGTTATGTTATATAACGTAATACGTTATAACTTTATGTTATATAACGTACTACTTTACAACGTTATACCATATAACGTAATACGTTATAACGTTTTGTTATATAACGTATTACGTTATAACGTTACACAAGACAACTTTATGTTATATAACGTATTACGATATAACGTTATACCATATAACGCATTACGTTATAACGTTACACAAGACAACGTTATGTTATATAACGTATTACGTTATCACGTTACACAAGACAACGTTATGTTATATAAGGTATTACGTTATAACGTTATACCATAAAACGTACTACGTTATAACGTTATACCATAAAACGTACTACGTTATAACGTTGTGTTATATAACGTGATACGTTATAACGTTATGTTATATAACGTAATACGTTATAACGTTATGTTATATAACGTAATACGTTATAACGTTATGTTATATAACGTAATACGTTATAACGTTATGTTATATAACGTACTACGTTACAACGTTATACCATATAACGTAATACGTTATAACGTTTTGTTATATAACGTATTACGTTATAACGTTACACAAGACAACGTTATGTTATATAACGTATTACGATATAACGTTATACCATATAACGCATTACGTTATAACGTTACACTAGACAACGTTATGTTATATAACGTATTACGTTATAACGTGGTACCATTTAACGCATTACGTTATAACGTTACAACATACAGCCTTATGTTATATAACGTATTACGTTATAACGTTATAAAGTATAACGTGTTACGTTATAACGTTATACCAAATAACGTTATGTTATATAACGTAATACGCTATAACGATATACGATATAACGTATTACGTCATAACGTTATAACATATAACGTATTACGTTATAACGTTATGCCATATAACGTATTTCGTTATAACGTTATACCATATAACGCATTACGTTATAACGTTATGATATATAACTTAATACGTTATAACGTTATGTTATATAACTTAATACGCTATAACGTTATGTTACATAACGTAATATGTTATAACGTTATACCATATAGCGTATTACGTTACAATGTTACACCATACAACGTTATGTTATATACCGTATTCCGTTATAAGGTTATACCATATAACGTATTACGTCATTACGTTACACAATACAACGTTATGTAATATAACGTAATACGTTGTAACGTGTTACCATATAACGTGTTACGTTATAACGTGTTACCATATAACGTATTACGTTATGTGGTTATACCATATAACGTTATGTTCTATAACGTAATTCGTTATAACTTTATACCATATAACGTATTACGTCATTACGTTACACAATACAACGTTATGTAATATAACGTAATACGTTGTAACGTGTTACCATATAACGTGTTACGTTATAACGTGTTACCACATAACGTATTACGTTATAACGTTATAACATATAACGTTATGCTATATAACGTAATACGTTATAACGTAATACCATATAACGTATAGCGTTATAAAGTTACACCATACAACGTTATACATATATAACTTAATACGTTATAACGTTATGTTATATAACGTAATACGTAATAACGTTATACCATATAACGTATTACGTCATAACGTTACACCATACAACGTTATGTTATATAACGTATTACGTTACAACATTATGTTATATAACTTAATACGTTATAACGTTATGTTATATAACGTAATACGTTATAACGTTATATTATAAAACGTAATACGTTATAACGTTATGTCATATAACGCATTACGTTATAACGTTATACCATATAACGTATTACGTTATAACGTTATACCATATAACGTAATACGTTATAACGTTATGTTATATAACGTAATACGTTATAACGTTATATTATAAAACGTAATACGTTATAACGTTATGTTATATAACGCATTACGTTATAACGTTATACCATATAACGTATTACGTTATAACGTTATACCATATAACGTAATACGTTATAACGTTATACCATATAGCGTATTACGTTACAACGTTACACCATACAACGTTATGTTACATAACGTATTCCGTTATAAAGTTATACGATATAACGTGTTACGTTATAACGTTATACCATATAACGTATTACGTTATAACGATATACCATATAACGTATCACGTCATAACGTTACACCATACAACGTTATGTAATATAACGTAATACGTTATAACGTGTTACCATATAACGTAGTTACGTTATAACGTTATACCATATAACGTTATGCTATATAACGTAATACGTTAGAACGTTATAGCACATAACGTAATACGTTATAACGTAATACCATATAACGTATAGCGTTATAAAGTTACACCATACAACGTTATGTTATATAACTTCATACGTTATAACGTTATGTTATATAACGTAATACGTTATAACGTTATACCATATAACGTATTACGATATAACGTTATACCATTCAACGTTATGTTATATAACGTATTACGTTATAACGTTATATCATATAACGTGTTACGTTATAACGTTATACCATATTACGTAATACGTTATAACGTTATACCCAATAACGTTATGTTATATTACGTATTACGTTATAACGTTATGCCATATAACGTATTACGTTATAACGTTATACCATATAACGTATTACGTTATAACGTTGTGATACATAACTTAACACGTTATAACGTTATACCATTTAACGTAATACGTTATAACGTCATACCATATAGCGTATTACGTTACAACGTTACACCATACAACGATATGTTATATAACGTATTCCGTTATAACGTTATACCATATAACGTATTACGTGATAACGTTATGTTATATAACGTAATACGTTATAACTTTATGTTATATAACGTACTACGTTACAACGTTATACCATATAACGTAATACGTTATAACGTTTTGTTATATAACGTATTACCTTATAACGTTACACAAGACAACTTTATGTTATATAACGTATTACGATATAACGTTATACCATATAACGCATTACGTTATAACGTTACACAAGACAACGTTATGTTATATAACGTATTACGTTATCACGTTACACAAGACAAAGTTATGTTATATAAGGTATTACGTTATAACGTTATACCATAAAACGTACTACGTTATAACGTTATGTTATATAACGTGATACGTTATAACGTTGTGTTATATAACGTAATGCGTTATAACGTTATGTTATATAACGTAATACGTTATAACGTTATGTTATATAACGTAATACGTTATAACGTTATGTTATATAACGTAATACGTTATAACGTTATGTTATATAACGTACTACGTTACAACGTTATACCATATAACGTAATACGTTATAACGTTTTGTTATATAACGTATTACGTTATAACGTTACACAAGACAACGTTATGTTATATAACGTATTACGATATAACGTTATACCATATAACGCATTACGTTATAACGTTACACTAGACAACGTTATGTTATATAACGTATTACGTTATAACGTGGTACCATTTAACGCATTACGTTATAACGTTACAACATACAGCCTTATCTTATATAACGTATTACGTTATAACGTTATAAAGTATAACGTGATACGTTATAACGTTATACCAAATAACGTTATGTTATATAACGTAATACGCTATAACGTTATACGATATAACGTATTACGTTCTAACGTTAAACCATATAACGTATTACGTTATAACGTTATGCCATATAACGTATTACGTTATAACGTTATGTTATATAACTTAATACGTTAGAACGTTATGTTATATAATGTAATATGTTATAACGTTATGTTATATAACGTAATACGTTATAACGTTATGTTATATAACGTAATACGTCATAACGTTATGTTATATAACGTAATACGCTATAACGTGTTACCGTATAACGTATTACGTTAATACGTTATACCATATAACGTTATGTTATATAACGTAATTCGTTATAACTTTATACCATATAACGTATTACGTCATAACGTTACACAATACAACGTTATGTAATATAACGTAATACGTTATAACGTGTTACCATATAGCGTATTACGTTACAACGTTACACCATACAACGTTATGTTATATAACGTATTCCGTTATAACGTTATACCATATAACGTATTACGTTATAACGTGACACAAGACAACGTTATGTTGTATAACGTATTACGTTATAACGTTATACTATATAACGTATTTCGTTATAACGCATTACCATATAACGTATTACGTTATAACGTGGTACCATATAAGGCATTACGTTATAACGTTACAACATACAACCTTATGTTATACAACGTATTACGTTATAACGTTATACCATATAACGTATTACGTTATAACGTTATGATATATAACTTAATACGTTATAATGTTATGTTATATAACTTAATACGTTATAACGTTATGTTATATAACGCAATACGTTATAACGTTACACCATATAATGTTATACCATATAACGTAATACGTTATAACGTTATGTTATATAACGTAATACGTTATAACGTTATGTTATATAACGTAATACGTTATATCGTTATACCACATAACGTTATGTTATATAACGTAATACGTTATAACTTTATACCATGTAACGTTTTGTTATATAACGTAGTACGTTATAACGGTATGTTATATAACGTAATACGTTATAACGTGGTACCATCTAACGCATTACGTTATAACGTTAGAACATACAACCTTATGTTATATAACGTATTACGTTATAACGTTATACCATATAACGTATTACGTTATAACGTTATGATATATAACTTAATACGTTATAATGTTATGTTATATAACTTAATACGTTATAACGTTATGTTATATAACGCAATACGTTATAACGTTATACCATATAACGTAATACGTTATAACGTCATACCATATAGCGTATTACGTTACAACGTTACACCATACAACGATATGTTATATAACGTATTCCGTTATAACGTTATACCATATAACGTATTACGTTATAACGTTATGTTATATAACGTAATACGTTATAACGTTATGTTATATAACGTAATACGTTATAACGTTATGTTATATAACGTAATACGTTATAACGTTATGATATAAAACGTAATACGTTATAACGTTATGTTATATAACGTAATACGTTATAACGTGGTACCATATAAGGCATTACTTTATAACGTTACAACATACAACCTTATGTTATGCAACGTATTACGTTATAACGTTATACCATATAACGTGTTACGTTATAACGTTATACCAAGTAATGTTATATCATATAACGTAATACGTTATAACGTTATACCATATAGCGTATTACGTTACAACGTTACACCATACAACGTTATGTTATATAACGTATTCCGTTATAACGTTATACCATATAACGTATTAGGTTATAACGTGACACAAGACAACGTTATGTTGTATAACGTATTACGTTATAACGTTATACCATATAACGTATTTCGTTATAACGCGTTACCATATAACGTATTACGTTATAACGTGGTACCATATGAGGCATTACGTTATAACGTTACAACATACAACCTTATGTTATTCAACGTATTACGTTATAACGTTATACCATATAACGTGTTACGTTATAACGTTATACCAAAAAACGTTATGTTATATAACGTATTACGTTATAACATTATACCATATAACGTATTACGTTATAACGTTATACCATATAACGTATTACGTTATAACGTTATAACATATAAGGTATTACGTGATAACGTTATACCATATAACGTATTACGTCATAACGTTACACCATACAACGTTATGTATTAGAACGTAATACGTTTTAACGTGTTACCATATAACGTATTACGTTATAACGTTATATCATATAACGTTATGCTATATAACGTAATACGTTATAACGTTATACCATATAACGTATAGCGTTATGAAGCTACACCATACAACGTTATGTTGTATAACTTAATACGTTATAACGTTATGTTATATAACGTAATACGTTATAACGTTGTAACGTTATACCATATAGCGTATTACGATATAACGTTATACCATATAACGTTATGCTATATAACGTAATACGTTATAGCGTTATACCATATAACGTATTATGTGATAACGTTATACCATATAACGTATTACGTCATAACGTTACACCATACAACGTTATGTAATATAACGTAATACGTTATAACGTGTTACCATATAACGTATTACGTTATAACGTTATAACATATAACGTTATGCTATATAACGTAATACATTATAGCGTTATACCATATAACGTATAGCGTTATAAAGTTACACCATACAACGTTATTCATATATAACTTAATACGTTATAACGTTATGTTATATAACGTAATACGTAATAACGTAATACCATATAACGTATAGCGTTATAACGTTACACCATACAACGTTATGTTATATAACGTATTACGTTACAACATTATGTTATATAACGTAATACGTTATAACGTTATGTTATATAACGTAATACGTTATAACGTTATGTTATATAACGTAATACGTTATATCGTTATGTTATATAACGTAATACGTTATAACGTGGTACCATAGAAGGCATTAATTTATAACGTTACAACATACAACCTTATGTTATGCAACGTATTCCGTTATAACGTTATACCATATAACGTATTAGGTTATAACGTGACACAAGACAACGCTATGTTGTATAACGTATTACGTTATAACGTTATACCATATAACGTATTTCGTTATAACGCGTTACCATATAACGTAATACGTTATAACGTGGTACCATATGAGGCATTACGTTATAACGTTACAACATACAACCTTATGTTATACAACGTATTACGTTATAACGTAATACCATATAACGTAATACGTTATAACGCTATGTTATATAACGTAATACGTTATAACTTTATACCATATAACGTATTACGTTATAACGTTATAACATATAAGGTATTACGTGATAACGTTATACCATATAACGTATTACGTCATAACGTTACACCATACAACGTTATGTATTATAACGTAATACGTTTTAACGTGTTACCATATAACGTATTACGATATAACGTTATATCATATAACGTTATGCTATATAACGTAATACGTTATAACGTTATACCATATAACGTATAGCGTTATGATTTTACACCATACAATGTTATGTTGTATAACTTAATACGTTATAACGTTATGTTATATAACGTAATACGTTATAACGTTATACCACATAACGTATTACGATATAACGTTATACCATACAACGTTATGTTATATAACGTATTACGTTATAACTATATACTATATAACGTATTACGTTATAACGTTATGTTATATAACTTAATACGTTATAACTTTATGTTATATAACGTAATACGTTATAACGTTATACCATATAACGTAATACGTTATAACGTTATACCATATAGCTTATTACGTTACAACGTTACAACATACAACGTTATGTTATATAACGTATTACGTTATAACGTTACACCATACAACGTTATGTTATATAACGTATTCCGTTATAACGTTATACCATATAACGCATTACGTTATAACGTTATGTTATATAACGTAATACGTTATAACGTTATGCTATATAACGTAATACGTTATAACGTTATGTTATATAACGTAATACGTTATAACGTTATGTTATATAACGTAATACGTCATAACGTTATGTTATATAACGTAATACGTTATAACGTTGTAACGTTATACCATATAGCGTATTACGATATAACGTTATACCATATAACGTTATGCTATATAACGTAATACGTTATAGCGTTATACCATATAACGTATTACGTGATAACGTTATACCATATAACGTATTACGTCATAACGTTACACCATACAACGTTATGTAATATAACGTAATACGTTATAACGTGTTACCATATAACGTATTACGTTATAACGTTATAACATATAACGTTATGCTATATAACGTAATACGTTATAACGTAATACAATATAACGTATAGCGTTATAAAGTTACACCATACGACGTTATTCATATATAACTTAATACGTTATAACGTTATGTTATATAACGTAATACGTAATAACGTTATACCATATAACGTATTACGATATAACGTTATACCATACAACGTTATGTTATATAACGTATTACGTTATAACTTTATACTATATAACGTATTACGTTATAACATTAAACCATACATAGTTATGTTACATAACGTAATAGGTTGTAACGTTATACCATATAGCGTATTACGTTACAACGTTACACCATACAACGTTATGTTATATAACGTATTCCGTTATAATGTTATACCATATAACGTATTAGGTTATAACGTGACACAAGACAACGTTATGTTGTATAACGTATTACGTTATAACGTTATACCATATAACGTATTTCGTTATAACGCGTTACCATATAACGTATTACGTTATAACGTGGTACCATATAAGGCATTACGTTATAACGTTACAACATACAACCTTATGTTATACAACGTATTACGTTATAACGTTATACCATATAACGTGTTACGTTATAACGTTATACCAAATAACGTGATGTTATATAACGTATTACGTTATAACGTTATACCATATAACGTATTCCGATATAACGTTATACCATATAACGTATTACGTTATAGCGTTATGATAAATAACTTAATACGTTATAACGTTATGTTATATAACGTAATACGTTATAACGCTATGTTATATAACGTAATACGTTATAACTTTATACCATATAACGTATTACGTTATAACGTTATAACATATAAGGTATTACGTGATAACGTTATACCATATAACGTATTACGTTATAACGTTATACCACACAACGTTATGTTATATAACGTAATACGTTATAACTTTATACCATATAACGTATTACGTTATAACGTTATAACATATAAGGTATTACGTGATAACGTTATACCATATAACGTATTACGTCATAACGTTACACCATTCAACGTTATGTATTATAACGTAATACGTTTTAACGTGTTACCATATAACGTATTACGATATAACGTTATATCATATAACGTTATGCTATATAACGTAATACGTTATAACGTGGTACCATAGAAGGCATTAATTTATAACGTTACAACATACAACCTTATGTTATGCAACGTATTCCGTTATAACGTTATACCATATAACGTATTAGGTTATAACGTGACACAAGACAACGCTATGTTGTATAACGTAATACCTTATAACGTTATACCACATAACGTAATACGTTATAACGTAATACCATATAACGTATAGCGTTATAACGTTACACCATACAACGTTATGTTACATAACGTATTCCGTTATAACGTTATACCATATAACGTGTTACGTTATAACGTTATACCATATAACGTATTACGTTATAGCGATATACCATATAACGTATTACGTCATAACGTTATGTTATATAACGTAATACGTTATAACGTTATACCATGTAACGTTACGTTATATAACGTAGTACGTTATAACGGTATGTTATATAACGTAATACGTTATAACGTTGTACCATGTAACGTTATGTTATATAACGTAGTACGTTATAACGGTATGTTATATAACGTAATACGTTATAACGTTATGTTACATAACGTACTACGTTACAACGTTAAACCATATAACGTAATACGTTATAACGTTACACAAGACAACTTTATGTTATATAACGTATTACGATATAACGTTATACCATATAACGCATTACGTTATAACGTTACACAAGACAACGTTATACCATATAACGTATTACGTTATAGCGTTACACAAGACAACGTTATGTTATATAACGTATTACGTTATAACGTTATACCATATAACGTATTACGTTATAATGTTATACCATATAACGTATTACGTTATAACGTTATGATATATAACTTAATACGTTTTAACGTCATGTTATATAACTTAATACGTTATAACGTTATGTTATATAACGTAATACGTTATAACGTTATACCATATAACGTAATACGTTATAACGCTATACCATACAGCGTATTACGTTACAACGTTACACCATACAACGTTATGTTATATAACGTAATACGTTATAACGTGGTACCATATAAGGCATTACTTTATAACGTTACAACATACAACCTTATGTTATGCAACGTATTACGTTATAACGTTATACCATATAACGTGTTACGTTATAGCGTTACACAAGACAACGTTATGTTATATAACGTATTACGTTATAACGTTATACCATATAACGTATTACGTTATAATGTTATACCATATAACGTATTACGTTATAACGTTATGATACATAACTTAATACGTTTTAACGTCATGTTATATAACTTAATACGTTATAACGTTATGTTATATAACGTAATACGTTACAACGTTACACCATACAACGTTATGTTATATAACGTAATACGTTATAACGTGGTACCATATAAGGCATTACTTTATAACGTTACAACATACAACCTTATGTTATGCAACGTATTACGTTATAACTTTATACCATATCACGTATTACGTCATAACGTTACACAATACAACGTTATGTAATATAACGTAATACGTTATAACGTGTTACCATATAACGTGTTACGTTATAACGTGTTTCCATATAACGTGTTACGTTATAACGTTATACCATATAACGTAATACGATATAACGTTATACCATATAGCGTATTACGTTACAACTTTACACCATACAACGTTATGTTATATAACGTATTCCGTTATAACGTTATACCATATAACGTGTTACGTTATAACGTTATACCATATAACGTATTACGTTATAACGTTATACCACACAACGTTATGTTATATAACGTATTACGTTATAACTTTATACCACACAACGTTATGTTATATAACGTATTACGTTATAACTTTATACTATATAACGTATTACGTTATAACGTTATACCATATAACGTATTACGTTATAACGTTATGATATATAACATAATGGGTTATAACGTTCTGTTATATAACTTAATACGTTATAACGTTGTAACGTTATACCATATAACGTATTACGTAATACCGATATACCATATAACGTATTACGTCATAACGTTACACCATACAACGTTATGTAATATAACGTAATACGTTATAACGTGTTACCATATAACGTAGTTACGTTATAACGTTATACCATATAACGTTATGCTATATAACGTAATACGTTAGAACGTTATAGCACATAACGTAATACGTTATAACGTAATACCATATAACGTATAGCGTTATAAAGTTACACCACACAACGTTATGTTATATAACTTAATACGTTATAACGTTATGTTATATAACGTAATACGTTATAACGTTATACCATATAACGTATTACGATATAACGTTATACCGTACAACGTTATGTTATATAACGTATTACATGTTAACGTTATACCATATAACGTATTACGTCATAACGTTACACCATACAACGTTATGTAATATAACGTAATACGTTATAACGTTATACCATATAACGTATTACGTTATAACGTTATACCATATAACGTTATGCTCTATAACGTAATACGTTATAACGTTATACCACATAACGTAATACGTTATAACGTAATACCATATAACGTATAGCGTTATAAAGTTACACCATACAACGTTATGTTATATAACTTAATACGTTATAACGTTATGTTATATAACGTAATACGTTATAACGTTATACCATACAACGTTATGTTATATAACGTATTACGTTATAACTTTATACCATACAACGTTATGTTATATAACGTAATACGTTATAACGTTATGTTATATAACGTAATACGGTATAACGTTATGTTATATAACGTAATACGTTATAACGTTATGCCATATAACGTATTACGTTATAACGTTATACCATATAACGTATTACGTTATAACGTTGTGATATATAACTTAACACGTTATAACGTTATACCATATAACGTATTACGTTATAACGTTATACCATATAACGTATTACGTTATAACGTTATACCATATAACGTATTACGTTATAACGTTGTGATATATAACTTAACACGTTATAACGTTATACCATATAACGTATTACGTTATAACGTTATACCATATAACGTATTACGTTATAACGTTGTGATATATAACATAACACGTTATAACGTTATACCATATAACGTAATACGTTATAACGTCATACCATATAGCGTATTACGTTACAACGTTACACCATACAACGATATGTTATATAACGTATTCCATTATAACGTTATACCATATAACGTATTACGTGATAACGTTATGTTATATAACGTAATACGTTATAACGTTATGTTATATAACGTACTACGTTACAACGTTATACCATATATCGTAATACGTTATAACGTTTTGTTATATAACGTATTACGTTATAACGTTACACAAGACAACGTTATGTTATATAACGTATTACGATATAACGTTATACCATATAACGCATTACGTTATAACGTTACACAAGACAACGTTATGTTATATAACGTATTACGTTATAACTTTACACAAGACGACGTTATGTTATATAACGCATTACGTTATAACGTTATACCATATAACGTACTACGTTATAACGTTATGTTATATAACGTAATACGTTATAACGTTATGTTATATAACGTAATACGTTATAACGTTATGTTATATAACGTAATACGTTAGAACGTTATAGCACATAACGTAATACGTTATAACGTAATACCATATAACGTATAGCGTTATAAAGTTACACCACACAACGTTATGTTATATAACTTAATACGTTATAACGTTATGTTATATAAGGTAATACGTTATAACGTTATACCATATAACGTATTACGATATAACGTTATACCGTACAACGTTATGTTATATAACGTATTACGTGTTAACGTTATACCATATAACGTATTACGTCATAACGTTACACCATACAACGTTATGTAATATAACGTAATACGTTATAACGTTATACCATATAACGTATTACGTTATAACGTTATACCATATAACGTTATGCTATATAACGTAATACGTTATAACGTTATACCACATAACGTAATACGTTATAACGTTATACCATGTAACGTTATGTTATATAACGTAGTAAGTTATAACGGTATGTTATATAACGTAATACGTTATAACGTTATGCCATATAACGTATTACGTTATAACGTTATACCTTATAACGTATTACGTTATAACGTTGTGATATATAACTTAACACGTTATAACGTTATACCATATAACGTATTACGTTATAACGTTATACCATATAACGTATTACGTTATAACGTTGTGATATATAACTTAACACGTTATAACGTTATACCATATAACGTAATACGCTATAACGTCATACCATATAGCGTATTACGTTACAACGTTACACCACACAACGATATGTTATATAACGTATTCCATTATAACGTTATACCATATAACGTATTACGTGATAACGTTATGTTATATAACGTACTACGTTATAACGTTATGTTATATAACGTACTACGTTACAACGTTATACCATATAGCGTAATACGTTATAACGTTTTGTTATATAACGTATTACGTTACAACGTTACACAAGACAACGTTATGTTATATAACGTATTACGATATAACGTTATACCTTATAACGTATTACGTTATAACGTTGTGATATATAACTTAACACGTTATAACGTTATACCATATAACGTATTACGTTATAACGTTATACCATATAACGTATTACGTTATAACGTTGTGATATATAACTTAACACGTTATAACGTTATACCATATTACGTAATACGTTATAACGTCATACCATATAGCGTATTACGTTACAACGTTACACCATACAACGATATGTTATATAACGTATTCCATTATAACGTTATACCATATAACGTATTACGTGATAACGTTATGTTATATAACGTATTACGTTATAACGTTATACCATATAACGTACTACGTTATAACGTTATGTTATATAACGTAATACGTTATAACGTTATGTTATATAACGTAATACGTTATAACGTTATGTTATATAACGTATTACGCTATAACGTGTTACCATATAGCGCATTACGTTATATCGTTATACCGTATAACGTATTACGTTATAACGTTATACCATATAACGCATTACGTTGTAACGTTATACCATATAACGTATTACGTTATAACGTTATACCATATAACGTATTACGTTATAGCGTTACACAAGACAACGTTATGATATATAACGTATTACGTTATAACGTTATACCATATAACGTATTACGTTATAACGTTATACCATATAACGTATTACGTTATGGCGTTATACCATATAGCGTATTACGTTATAACGTTATACCATATAACGTTATGCTATATAACGTAATACGGTATAACGTTATACCATATGACGTATTACGTGATAGCGTTATACCATATAACATATTACGTCATAACGTTACACCATACAACGTTATGTAATATAACGTAATACGTTATAACGTGGTACCATATAACGTATTACGTTATAACATTATACCATATAACGTTATGCTATATAACGTAATAGGTTATAACTTTATACCATATAACGCATTACGTTATGACGTTATACCATACAACGTTATGTCATATAACGTAATACGTCATAACGTTGTAACGTTATACCATATAGCGTATTACGTCATGACATTACAACATACAGCGTTATGTAACATAACGCAATACGTTATAACGTGTTACCATATAACGTGTTACGTTATAACGTTATACCATATAACGATATGCTATATAACGTATTACGTTATAACGTTATACCATACAACGTATTACGTGATAACGTTATACCATATAACGTGTTACGTCATAACGTTACACCATACAACGTTATGTAATATAACGTAATACGTTATAACGTGTTACCATATAACGTATTACGTTATAACGTTATACCATATAACGTTATGCTATATAACGTAATACGTTATAACGTAATACCTTATAACGTATAGCGTTATAAAGTTACACCATACAACGTTATGTTATATAACTTAATACGTCATAACTTTATGTTAGATAACGTAATACGCTATAACGTGTTACCATATAACGTATTACGTTATATCGTTATACCATATAACGTAATGTTATATAACGTAATACGTTGTAACGTTATGCTATATAACGTAATACGTTATAACGTTATGTTATATAACGTAATACGTTATAACGTTATGTTATATAACGTAATACGTCATAATGTTATGTTATATAACGTAATACGCTATAACGTGTTACCATATAACGTATCACGTTATATCGTTATACCATATAACGTTATGTTATATAACTTAATACGTTATAACGTTATCCCATATAACGCATTACATTATAACGTTACACCATACGACGTTATGTTATATAACGTAATACGTTATAACGTGTTTCCATATAACGTATTACGTTATAACGTGTTTCCATATAACGAATTACGTTATAACGTTAAACCATATATCGTATTACGTTATAATTTTATACCATATAACGTATTACGTTATATCGTTATACCATATAACGTTATGTTATATAACGTAATACGTTATAACTTTGTACCATATAACGTATTACGTTATGATGTTATACCATACAACGTTATGTCATATAACGTAATACGTTATAACGTTGTAACGTTATACCATATAGCGTATTACGTCATAACGTTACACTATACAACGTTATGTAATATAACGTAATACGTTATAACGTTTTACCATATAACGTGTTACGTTATAACGTTGTACCATATAACGTTATGCTATATAACGTAATACGTTATAACGTTATCCCATATAACGCATTACATTATAACGTTATCCCATAAAACGCATTACATTATAACGTTACACAATACGACGTTATGTTATATAACGTAATACGTTATAACGTGTTTCCATATAACGTATTACGTTATAACGTTATACCATACAACGTATTACGTTATAACGATACACCATATAACGTTATATAATGTAACGCATTACGTTATATCGTTATACCATATAACGTATTACGTTATAACGTTATACCATATAACGTATTACGTTATGGCGTTATACCATATAGCGTATTACGTTATAACGTTATACCATATAACGTTATGCAATATAACGTAATACGGTATAACGTTATACCATATGACGTATTACGTGATAGCGTTATACCATATAACATATTACGTCATAACGTTACACCATACAACGTTATGTAATATAACGTAATACGTTATAACGTGGTACCATATAACGTATTACGTTATAACATTATACCATATAACGTTATGCTATATAACGTAATAGGTTATAACTTTATACCATATAACGTATTACGTTATGACGTTATACCATACAACGTTATGTCATATAACGTAATACGTCATAACGTTGTAACGTTATACCATATAGCGTATCACGTCATGACGTTACAACATACAGCGTTATGTAACATAACGCAATACGTTATAACGTGTTACCATATAACGTGTTACGTTATAACGTTATACCATATAACGATATGCTATATAACGTATTACGTTATAACGTTATACCATACAACGTATTACGTTATAACGATACACCATATAACGTTATATAATATAACGCATTACGTTATATCGTTATACCATATAACGTATTACGTTATAACGTTATACCGTATAACGTATTACATTATGACGTTATACCATATAGCGTATTACGTTATAACGTTACACCATACAAAGTTATGTAATATAACGTAATACGTTATAACGTGTTACCATATAACGTATTACGTTATAACGTTATACCATATAACGTTATGCTATATAACGTAATACGTTATAACGTTATACCGTATAACGTTATGTTATATAACGTAATACGTTATAACGTTATACCACATAACGTAATACGTTATAACGTAATACCATATAACGTATAGCGTTATAATGTTACACCATACAACTTTATGTTATATAACTTAAGACGTTATAACGTTATGTTTTATAACGTAATACGTTATAACGTTATACCATATAACGTATTACGTTATAACGTTATACCATACAACGTTATGTTATATAACGTATTGCGTTATAACTTTATACTATATAACGTATTACGTTATAACGCTAAACCATACAACGTTATGTTACATAACGTAATACGTTATAACGTTACACCACACAACGTTATGGTATATAACGTATTACGTTAGAACGTTATACAATACATGTTATGGTATATAACGTATTACGTTAGAACGTTATACCATATAACGTATTACGTTGTAACGTTACACCATATACCGTTATGCTATATAACGTAATACCTTATAACGTTATAACATATAACGCATTACATTATAACGTTACACCATACGACGATATGTTATATAACGTAATACGTTATAACGTGTTTCCATATAACGTATTACGATATAACGTGTTACCATCTAACGAATTACGGTATAACGTTATACCATATAGCGTATTACGTTACAACGTTACACCATACAACGTTATGTTATATAACGTATTCCGTTATAACGTTATACCATATAACGTATTACGTTATAACGCTATGTTATATAACGTAATACGTTATAACGTTATGCTATATAACGAAATACGCTATAACGTGTTACCATATAACGTATTACGTTATATCGTTATACCATATAACGTTATGTTATATAATGTAATACGTTATAACTTTATACCACATAACGTATTACGTTATGACGGTATACCATACAACGTTATGTCATATAACGTAATACGTCATAACGTTGTAACGTTATACCATATAGCGTATTACGTCATGACGTTACAACATACAGCGTTATGTAACATAACGCAATACGTTATAACGTGTTACCATATAACGTGTTACGTTATAACGTTATACCATATAACGTTATGCTATATAACGTAATACGTTATAACGTTATCCCATATAACGCATTACATTATAACGTTACACCATACGACGTTATGTTATATAACGTAATACGTTATAACGTGTTTCCATATAACGTATTACGTTATAACGTTATACCATACAACGTATTACGTTATAACGATACACCATATAACGTTATATAATATAACGCATTACGTTATATCGTTATACCATATAACGTATTACGTTATAACGTTATACCATATAACGTATTACATTATGACGTTATACCATATAGCGTATTACGTTATAACGTTACACCATACAAAGTTATGTAATATAACGTAATACGTTATAACGTGTTACCATATAACGTATTACGTTATAACGTTATACCATATAACGTTATGCTATATAACGTAATACCATATAACGTATAGCGTTACAATGTTACACCATACAACGTTATGTTATATAACTTAAGACGTTATAACGTTATGTTATATAACGTAATACGTTATAACGTTATACCATATAACGTATTACGTTATAACGTTATACCATACAACGTTATGTTATATAACGTATTGCGTTATAACTTTATACTATATAACGTATTACGTTATAACGTTAAACCATACAACGTTATGTTACATAACGTAATACGTTATAACGTTACACCACACAACGTTATGGTATATAACGTATTACGTTAGAACGTTATACCGTACATGTTATTGTATATATCGTATTACGTTAGAACGTTATACCATATAACGTATTACGTTGTAACGTTACACCATATACCGTTATGCTATATAACGTAATACCTTATAACGTTATAACATATAACGCATTACATTATAACGTTATACCATACGACGATATGTTATATAACGTAATACGTTATAACGTGTTTCCATATAACGTATTACGTTATAACGTGTTACCATATAACGAATTACGTTATGTCGTTATACCATATAGCGTATTACGTTACAACGTTACACCATACAACGTTATGTTATATAACGTATTCCGTTATAACGTTATACCATATAACGTATTACGTTATAACGCAATGTTATATAACGTAATACGTTATAACGTTATGCTATATAACGAAATACGCTATAACGTGTTACCATATGACGTATTACGTTATTTCGTTATACCATATAACGTTATGTTATATAATGTAATACGTTATAACTATATACCACATAACGTATTACGTTATGACGGTATACCATACAACGTTAGGTTATATAACGTAATACGTTATAACGTTATACCATATAACGTATTACGTTCTAACGTTATACCATATGACGTATTACGTTATGATGTTATACCATACAACGTTATGTTATATAACGTAATACGTTATAACGTTGTAACGTTATACCATATAGCGTATTACGTTATAACGTTATACCATACAACGTATTACGTCATAACGTTACACCATACAACGTTATGTAATATAACGTAATACGTTATAACGTTTTACCATATAACGTGTTACGTTATAACGTGATTCCATACAACGTATTACGATATAACGTTATACCATATAACGTTATGCTATATAACGTAATACGTTATAACGTTATCCCATATAACGCATTACATTATAACGTTACACCATACGACGTTATGTTATATAACGTAATTCGTTATAACGTGTTTCCATATAACGCATTACGTTATAACGTGTTTCCATATGACGAATTACGTTATAACGTTAAACGGTATATCGTATTACGTCATAATTTTATACCATATAACGTATTACGTTATATCGTTATACCATATAACGTTATGTTATATAACGTAATACGTTATAACTTTATACCATATAACGTATTACGTTATGATGTTATACCATACAACGTTATGTCATATAACGTAATACGTCATAACGTTGTAACGTTATACCATATAGCGTATTACGTCATAACGTTACAACATACAACGTTATGTAATATAACGTAATACGTTATAACGTGTTACCATATAACGTGTTACGTTATGACGTTATACCATACAACGTTATGTTATATAACGTAATACGTTATAACGTTATGTTATATAGCGTAATACGTTATAACTTTATGTTATATAACGTAATACCTTGTAACGTTATGTTATATAACGTAATACGTTATTAAGTTATGTTATATAACGTAATACGCTATAACCTTATGTTATATAACGTAATACGCTATAACTTGTTACCATATAATGTATCACGTTATATCGTTATACCATATAACGTTATGTTATGTAACGTAATACGTTATAACTTTATACCATATAACGTACTACGTTATGACGTTATACCATACAACGTTATGTTATATAACGTAATACGTTATAACGTTATACCATATAACGTATTACGTTATAGCGTTATACCATATAACGTATTACGTTATGATGTTATACCATACAACGTTATGTTATATAACGTAATACGTTATAACATTGTAACGTTATACCATATAACGTATTACGTTATAACGTGTTACCATATAACGTATTACGTTATAACGTGTTACCATGTAACGTATTACGTTACAACGTTATACCATATAGCGTATTACGTTACAACGTTACACCATACAACGTTATGTTATATAACGTATTCCGTTATAACGTTATACCACATAACGTATTACGATATAACGTTATGTTATATAACGTAATACGTTATAACGTTATGTTATATAACGTAATACCTTGTAACGTTATGTTATATAACGTAATACGTTATAACATTGTAACGTTATACCATATAACGCAGTACGCTATAGCGTATTACCATATAACGTATTACGTTATATCGTTATACCATATAACGTTATACCATATAGCGTATTACGTTATAACGTTAAACCATACAACGTTATGTTGCATAACGTAATACGTTATAACGTTATACCATAAAACGTTATGTTATATAGCGTAGTACGTTATAACGTTATAACATATAACGTATTACGGTATAACGTTATACCAAATAACTTTATGTTATATAACGTAATACATTATAACGTTATACCATACAACATATTACGTCATAACGTTACACCATACAACGTTATCTAATATAACGTAATACGTTTTAACGAGTTACCATATAACGTATTACGTTATAACGTTACACAAGACAACGTTATGTTATATAACGTAATACGCTATAACGTGTTCCCATATAACGTATTACGTTATCTCGTTATACCATATAACGTTATGTTATATAACGTAATACGTTATAACTTTATACCATATAACGTATTACGTTATGACGTTATACCATACAGCGCTATGTTATATAACGTAGTACGTTATAACGTTATGCCATATAACGTATTACGGTATGACGTTATACCATACAGCGTTATGTTACATAACGTAATACGTTATAACGTTATACCATATAACGTATTACGTTATATCGTTATACCATATAACGTTATGTTATATAACGTAATACGTTATAACTTTATACCATATAACGTATTACGTTATGATGTTATACCATACAACGTTATGTCATATAACGTAATACGCCATAACGTTGTAACGTTATACCATATAGCGTATTACGTCATAACGTTACAACATACAACGTCATGTAATATAACATAATACGTTATAACGTGTTACCATATAACGTGTTACGTTATAACGTTATACCATATAACGTTATGCTATATAACGTAATACGTTATAACGTTATCCCATATAACGCGTTACATTATAACGTTACACCATACGACGTTATGTTATATAACGTAATACGTTATAACGTGTTTCCATATAACGTAATACGTTATAACGTTATACCATACAACGTATTACGTTATAACGATACACCATATAACGTTATGTTATATAACGCATTACGTTATAAAGTTACACCATATAACGTATTATGTTATAACGTTACACCATATATCGTATCACGTTATAAAGTTACACCATATAACGTATTATGTTATAACGTTATACCATATAACGTATTCCGTTATAACGTTATACCATATAACGTATTACGTTATAACGTTATGTTATATAACGTATTACGTTATGACGTTATACCATACAACGTTATGTTATATAACGTAATACGTTATAACGTTGTAACGTTATACCATATAGCGTGTTACGTTATAACGTTATACCATTTAACGTTATGCTATATAACGTAATAAGTTATAACGTTATACCATATAACGTATTACGTGATAACGTTATACCATATAGCGTATTATGTCATAACGTTACACCATACAACGTGTTACCATATAACGTGTTACGTTATAACGTTATACCATTCGACGTTATGTTATATAACGTAATACGTTATAACGTGTTTCCATATAACGTATTACGTTATAACGCTATACCATACAACGTATTACGTTATAACGATACACCATATAACGTTATGTTATATAACGCATTACCTTTTATCGTTGTACCATATAACGTATTACGTTATAACGTTATACCATATAACGTATTACATTATGACGTTATAGCATATATCGTATTACGTCATAACGTTACAACATACAACGTTATGTAATATAACGTAATACGTTATAACGTGTTTCCATATAACGTATTATGTTATAACGTTTTTCCATATAACGAATTACGTTTTAACGTTAACCCATATATCGTATTACGTTATAATTTTATACCATATAACGTATTACGTTATCTCGTTATACCATATAACGTTGTGTTATATAACGTAATACGTTATAACGTTATACCATACAACGTATTACGTTATAACGATACACCATATAACGTTATGTTATATAACGCATTACGTTATAAAGTTACACCATATAACGTACTATGTTATAACGTTACACCATATATCGTATTACGTTATAACGTTATACCATATAACGTATTACATTATAACGTTATACCATATAACGTATTCCGTTATAACGTTATACCATATAACGTGTTACGTTATAACGTTATGTTATATAACGTATTACGTTATGACGTTATACCATACAACATTACGTTATATAACGTAATACGTTATAACGTTGTAACGTTATACCATATAGCGTATTAGGTTATAACGTTATACCATATAACGTTATGCTATATAACGTAATACGTTATAAGGTTATACCACGTTTTGTTATATACGTTATGTTATATAACGCATTAGGTTATAAAGTTACACCATATATCGTATTACGTTATAACGTTATACCATATAACGTATTACATTATAACGTTATACCATATAACGTATTCCGTTATAACGTTATACCATATAACGTGTTACGTTGTAACGTTATGTTATATGACGTAATACGTTATAACGTTATACCATATAACGTAATACGTTATAACGTTATACCATATAACGTAATACGTTATAACGTTATACCATACAACGTTATGTTATATAACGTATTACGTTATAACTTTATACTATATAACGTATTACGTTATATCGTTAAACCATACAACGTTATGTTACATAACGTAATACGTTATAACGTTACACCATACAACGTTATGGTATATAACGTATTCCGTTATAACGTTATACCATATAACGTATTACGTTATAACGTTATGTCATATAACGTAATACGTTATAACGTTATGTTATATAGCGTAATACGTTATAACGTTATGTTATATAACGTAATACGTTGTAACGTTATGTTACATAACGTAATACGTTATTAAGTTATGTTATATAACGTAATACGCTATAACGTTATGTTATATAACGTAATACGCTATAACGTGTTACCATATAATGTATTACGTTATACCGTTATACCATATAACGTTATGTTGTATAACGAAATACGTTATAACTTTATACCATACAACGTATTACGTTATGACGTTATACCATACAACGTTACGTTATATAACGTAATACGTTATAACGTTATACCATATAACGTAGTACGTTATAACGTTATACCACATAACGTATTACATTATAACGTTATACCGTATAACGTATTACGTTATAACGTTATAACATATAACGTATTACGTTATAACGTTATACTATATAATGTTATGCTATATAACGTAACACGTTTTAACGTTATACCATATTACGTTATGATATATAACGTAATACGTTATAACGTTATACCACATAACGTAATACGTTATAACGTAATACCATATAACGTATTACGTTATAACGTTACATCACATAACTTATTCCGTTATAACGTGTTACCATATAACGCATTACGTTATAACGTTATATCATATAGCGTATTACGTTACAACGTTACAGCATACAACGTTATGTTATATAACGTATTCCATTATAACGTTACACCATATAACGTATTATGTTATAACGTTACACCATATATCGTATTACGTTATAACGTTATACCACATAACGTATTACATTATAACGTTATACCATATAGCGTATTACGAGATGACGTTAAACCATATAACGTATTACGTAATAACGTTATAACATATCACGTTATGTTATATAACGTAATACGTTATAACGTTATATCATACAACGTATTACGTTATAACGTTAAACCATACAACGTTATGTAATATAACGTAATACGTTATAACGTGTTACCGTATCGTATTACGTTATTACGTTACACAAGACAACGTTATGTTATATAACGTAATACGCTATAACGTGTTCCCATATAACGTATTACGTTATATCGTTATACCATATAACGTTATGTTATGCAACGTAATACGTTATAACTTTATACCATATAACGTATTACGTTATGACGTTATACCATGCAGCGTTATGTTATATAACGTAATACGTTATAACGTTAAACCATATAACGTATTACGTTAAAACGTTAAACCATACAACGTTATGTTACATAACGTAATACGTTATAACGTTGTACCATATAACTTTATGTTATATAACGTAGTACGTTATAACGTTATACCATATAACGTATTGCGTTATAACGTGTTACCATATAACGTATTACGTTATAACGTTATACCATATAGCGTATTACGTTACAACGTTACACCATACAACGTACTTCGTTATAACGTTATACCATATAGCGTATTACGTTACAACGTTACACCATACAACGTTATGTTATATAACGTATTCCGTTATAACGTTATACCACATAACGTATTACGTTATAACGTTATGTTATATAACCTAATACGTTATAACGATACACCATATAATGTTATGTTATATAACGCATTACGTTATAACGTTATACTATATAATGTTATGCTATATAACGTAATACGTTTTAAGGTTATACCATATAACGTTATGTTATATAACGTAATAGGTTATAACGTTATACCACATAACATAATACGTTATAACGTAATACCATATAACGTATTACGTTCTAACGTTACACAAGACAACGTTATGTTATATAACGTATTACGTTATAACGTTATACCATATAACGTATTACGTTCTAACGGTACATAAGACAACGTTATGTTATATAACGTATTACGTTATATCGTTATACCATATAACGTATTACGTTCTAACGTTACACAAGACAACGTTATGTTATATAACGTATTACGTTATAACGTTACACCACATAACTTATTCCGTTATAACGTGTTACCATATAACGTATTACGTTATAACGTTATATCATATAGCGTATTACGTTACAACGTTACACCATACAACGCTATGTTATATAACGTATTCCGTTATAACGTTACACCATATAACGTATTATGTTATAACGTTACACCATATATCGTATTACGTTATAACGTTATACCACATAACGTATTACATTATAACGTTATACCATATAACGTATTACGAGATGACGTTAAACCATATAACGTATTACGTAATAACGTTATAACATATAACGTTATGTTATATAACGTAATACGTTATAACGGTATACCATATGACGTATTACGTTATGACGTTAATCCATACAACGTTATGTTACATAACGTATTACGTAATATCGTTATACCATATAACGTTATGTTATATAACGTAATACGTTATAACGTTCTACCATATAACGTTATGCTATATAACGTAATACCATATAACGTATAGCGTTATAACGTTACACCATACAACGTTATGTTATATAACGTATTACGTTATAACGTTATGTTATATAACTTAATACGTTATAACGTTATGTTATATAACGTAATACGTTATAACGTTATACCGTATAACGTATTACGTTATAACGTTATACCATATAACGTTATGTTATATAACGTAATACGTTATAACTTTATACCATATAACGTAATACGTTATAACGTAATACCATATAACGTATAGCGTTATAACGTTATACCATACAACGTTATGTTATATAAAGTATTACGTTATAATGTTATGTTATATAACGTAATACGCTACAATGTGTTACCATATAACGTATAACGTTATAACGTTAAACCATACAACGTTATGTTACATAACGTGATACGTTAAAACGTTATACCATATAACGTTATGTTATATAACGTAATACGTTATAACGTCATGTCATATAACGTAGTACGTTAAAACGTTATGTTATATAACGTAATACGCTATAACGTGTTCCCATATAACGTATTACGTTATATCGTTATACCATATAACGTTATGTTATGCAACGTAATACGTTATAACTTTATACCATATAACGTATTACGTTATGACGTTATACCATGCAGCGTTATGTTATATAACGTAATACGTTATAACGTTAAACCATATAACTTATTACGTTAAAACGTTAAACCATACAACGTTATGTTACATAACGCTATACGTTATAACGTTGTACCATATAACTTTATGTTATATAACGTAGTACGTTATAACGTTATACCATATAACGTATTACGTTATATCGTTATACCATATAACGTTATGTTATATAACGTAATACGTTATAACTTTATACCATATAACGTATTACCTTATGATGTCATACCATACAACGTTATGTCATATAACGTAATACGTCATAACGTTGTAACGTTATACCATATAGCGTATTACGTCATAACGTTACAACATACAACGTTATGTAATATAACGTAATACGTTATAACGTGTTACCATATAACGTGTTACGTTATAACGTTATACCATATAACGTTATGCTATATAACGTAATACGTTATAACGTTATCCCATATAACGCATTACATTATAACGTTACACCATACGACGTTATGTTATATAACGTAATACATTATAACGTGTTTCCATATAACTTGTTACGTTATAACGTTATACCTTACAACGTATTACGTTATAACGATACACCATATAACGTTATGTTATATAACGCATTAGGTTATAAAGTTACACCATATAACGTATTATGTTATAACGTTATACCATATAACGTATTCCGTTATAACGTTATACCATATAACGTATTACGTTATAACGTTATACCATACAACGTTATGTTATATAACGTATTGCGTTATAACTTTATACTATATAACGTATTACGTTATAACGTTAAACCATGCAACGTTATATTACATAACGTAATACGTTAGAACGTTACACCATACAACGTTTTGGTATATAACGTATTACGTTGGAACGTTGTACCATACAACGTTATGGTATATAACGTATTACGTTAGAACATTATACCATATAACGTATTACGTTGTAACGTTACACAAGACAACGTTATGTTATATAGCGTATTACGTTATAACGTTATACCATGTAACGTATTACGTTATAACGTGTTATCATATAACGAATTACGTTATGATGTTATACCATACAACGTTATGTTATATCACGTGTTACGTTATAACGTGATTCCATATAACGTTATGCTATATAACGTAATACGTTACAACGTTATCCCATATAACGAATACATTATAACGTTACACCATACGACGTTATGTTATATAACGTAATACGTTATAACGTGTTGCCATATAACGTATTACGTTATAACGATAAACTATACAACGTTATGTTATATAACGTAATACGTTATAACGTGTTTCCATATAACGTATTACGTTATAACGTGTTTCCATATAACGAATTACGTTATAACGTTAAACCGTATATCGTGTTACGTTATAATTTTATACCATATAACGTATTACGTTATAACGTTATACCATATAACGTTATGCTATATAACGTAATACGCTATAACGTGTTTCCATATAACGTATTACGTTATAACGTTTTTCCATATAACGAATTACGTTTTAACGTTAACCCATATATCGTATTACGTTATAATTTTATACCATATAACGTATTACGTTATCTCGTTATACCATATAACGTTATGTTATATAACGTAATACGTTATAACTTTATACCATATAACGTATTACGTTATGATGTTATACCATACAACGTGATGTCATATAACGTAATACGTTATAACGTTGTAACTTTATACCATATAGCGTATTATGTCATAACGTTACACCATACGACGTTATGTAATATAACGTAATACGTTATAACGTTATACCATACAACGTATTACGTTATAACGTTATACCATACAACGTATTACGTTATAACGTTATACCATACAACGTTATGTTATATAACGTATTACGTTATAACTTTATACTATATAACGTATTACGTTATAACGTTAAACCATACAACGTTATGTTATATAACTTAATACGTTATAACGTTATGTTATATAACGTAATACGTTATAACGTTATTCCATATAACGTATTCCGTTATAACGTTATACCATATAACGTATTACGTTATAATGCTATGTTATATAACGTATTACGTTATGACGTTATACCATACAACGTTATGTTATATAACGTAATACGTTATAACGTTGTAACGTTATACCATATAGCGTGTTACGTTATAACGTTATACCATATAACGTTATGCTATATAACGTAATAAGTTATAACGTTATACCATATAACGTATTACGTGATAACGTTATACCATATAGCGTATTACGTCATAACGTTACACCATACAACGTGTTACCATATAACGTGTTACGTTATAACGTTATACCATACGACGTTATGTTATATAACGTAATACGTTATAACGTGTTTCCATATAACGTATTAAGGTTATAACGCTATACCATACAACGGATTACGTTATAACGATACACCATATAACGTTATGTTATATAACGCATTACGTTATATCGTTGTACCATATAACGTATTACGTTATAACGTTATGTTATATAACGTATTCCGCTATAACGTTATACCATATAACGTATTCCGTTATAACGTTATGTTATATAACGTAATGCGTTATAACGTTATGTTATATAACGTAATACGCTATAACGTGTTACCATATAACGTATTACGTTATATCGTTATACCATATAACGTTATGTTATACAACGTAATACGTTATAACATTATACCATTAAACGTATTACGTTATGACGTTATACCATACAACGTTATGTTATATAACGTAATACGTTATACGTTATACCATATAACGTATTACGCTATAACGTTATACCATATAACGTAGAAGGTTATGATGTTATACCATACAACGTTATGTTATATAACGTAATACGTTATAACGTTGTAACGTTATACCATACAACGTATTACGTCATAACGTTACACCATACAACGTTATGTATTATAACGTAATTCGTTATAACGTGTTACCATATAACGTGTTACGTTATAACGTTATACCATTCAACGTATTACGTTATAACGATACACCATATAACGTTATGTTATATAACGCATTAGGTTATAAAGTTACACCATATAACGTATTATGTTATAACGTTACACCATATATCGTATTACGTTATAAATTTATACCATATAACGTATTACGTTATCTCGTTATACCATATAACGTTATGTTATATAACGTAATACGTTATAACTTTATACCATATAACGTATTACGTTATGATGTTATACCATACAACGTGATGTCATATAACGTAATACGTTATAACGTTATGTTATATAACGTAATACGTTATAACGTTATGCCATATAATGTATTACGTTATAACGTTATACCATACAACGTTATGTTATATAACGTATTGCGTTATAACTTTATACTATATAACGTATTACGTTATAACGTTAAACCATACAACGTTATATTACATAACGTAATACGTTAGAACGTTACACCATACAACGTTATGGTATATAACTTAATACGTTATAACGTTATGTTATATAACGTAATACGTTATAACGTTATACCATATAACGTATTCCGTTATAACGTTATACCATATAACGTATTACGTTATAACGTTATGTTATATAACGTATTACGTTATGACGTTATACCATACAACGTTATGTTATATAACGTAATACTTTATAACGTTGTAACGTTATACCATATAGCGTATTACGTTATAACGATAAACCATACAACGTTATGTTATATAATGTAATACGTTATAACGTTATCCCATATAACGCATTACATTATAACGTTACACCATACGACGTTATGTTATATAACGTAATACATTATAACGTGTTTCCATATAACGTGTTACGTTATAACGTTATACCTTACAACGTATTACGTTATAACGATACACCATATAACGTTATGTTATATAACGCATTAGGTTATAAAGTTACACCATATAACGTATTATGTTATAACGTTATACCATATAACGTATTCCGTTATAACGTTATACCATATAACGTATTACGTTATAACGTTATGTTATATAACGTAATACCTTATAACGTTATACCATATAACGTAATACGTTATAACGTTATGTTATATGACGTAATACGTTATAACGTTATACCATATAACGTAATACGTTATAACGTTATACCATACAACGTTATGTTATATAACGTATTACGTCATAACTTTATACTATATAACGTATTACGTTATATCGTTAAACCATACAACGTTATGTTACATAACGTAATACGTTATAACGTTACAACATACAACGTTATGGTATATAACGTATTCCGTTATAACGTTATACCATATAACGTATTACGTTATAACGTTATGTTATATAACGTAATACGTTATAACGTTATGTTATATAGCGTAATACGTTATAACGTTATGTTATATAACGTAATACGTTGTAACGTGTTACCATATAACGTATTACGTTATAACGTTATATCATATAGCGTATTACGTTACAACGTTACACCATACAACGTTATGTTATATAACGTATTCCATTATAACGTTACACCATATAACGTATTATGTTATAACGTTACACCATATATCGTATTACGTTATAACGTTATACCACATAACGTATTACATTATAACGTTATACCATATAGCGTATTACGAGATGACGTTAAACCATATAACGTATTACGTAATAACGTTATAACATATCACGTTATGTTATATAACGTAATACGTTATAACGTTATATCATACAACGTATTACGTTATGACGTTATACCATGCAGCGTTATGTTATATAACGTAATACGTTATAACGTTGTACCATATAACTTTATGTTATATAACGTAGTACGTTATAACGTTATACCATATAACGTATTGCGTTATAACGTGTTACCATATAACGTATTACGTTATAACGTTATACCATATAGCGTATTACGTTACAACGTTACACCATACAACGTATTACGTTATAACGTTATACCATATAGCGTATTACGTTACAACGTTACACCATACAACGTTATGTTATATAACGTATTCCGTTATAACGTTATACCACATAACGTATTACGTTATAACGTTATGTTATATAACGTAATACGTTATAACGATACACCATATAATGTTATGTTATATAACGCATTACGTTATAACGTTATAACATATAACGTATTACGTTATAACGTTATACTATATAATGTTATGCTATATAACGTAATACTTTTTAAGGTTATACCATATAACGTTATGTTATATAACGTAATAGGTTATAACGTTATACCACATAACATAATACGTTATAACGTAATACCATATAACGTATTACGTTCTAACGTTACACAAGACAACGTTATGTTATATAACGTATTACGTTATAACGTTATACCATATAACGTATTACGTTCTAACGTTACATAAGACAACGTTATGTTATATAACGTATTACGTTATATCGTTATACCATATAACGTATTACGTTCTAACGTTACACAAGACAACGTTATGTTATATAACGTATTACGTTATAACGTTACACCACATAACTTATTCCGTTATAACGTGTTACCATATAACGTATTGCGTTATAACGTTATATCATATAGCGTATTACGTTACAACGTTACACCATACAACGCTATGTTATATAACGTATTCCGTTATAACGTTACAGCATATAACGTATTATGTTATAACGTTACACCATATACCGTATTACGTTATAACGTTATACCACATAACGTATTACATTATAACGTTATACCATATAACGTATTACGAGATGACGTTAAACCATATAACGTATTACGTAATAACGTTATAACATATAACGTTATGTTATATAACGTAATACGTTATAACGGTATACCATATGACGTATTACGTTATGACGTTAATCCATACAACGTTATGTTACATAACGTATTACGTAATATCGTTATACCATATAACGTTATGTTATATAACGTAATACGTTATAACTTTATACCATATAACGTAATACCTTATAACGTAACACCATATAACGTATAGCGTTATAACGTTATACCATACAACGTTATGTTATATAAAGTATTACGTTATAATGTTATGTTATATAACGTAATACGCTACAATGTGTTACCATATAACATATAACGTTATAACGTTAAACCATACAACGTTATGTTACATAACGTGATACGTTAAAACGTTATACCATATAACGTTATGTTATATAACGTAATACGTTATAACGTCATGTCATATAACGTAGTACGTTAAAACGTTATACCATATAACGTAATACGTTATAACGTTATGTTATATGACGTAATACGTTATAACGTTATACCATATAACGTAATACGTTATAACGTTATACCATACAACGTTATGTTATATAACGTATTACGTTATAACTTTATACTATATAACGTATTACGTTATATCGTTAAACCATACAACGTTATGTTACATAACGTATTACGTTATAACGTTAAACCATACAACGTTATGTAATATAACGTAATACGTTATAACGTGTTACCGTATCGTATTACGTTATTACGTTACACAAGACAACGTTATGTTATATAACGTAATACGCTATAACGTGTTCCCATATAACGTATTACGTTATATCGTTATACCATATAACGTTATGTTATGCAACGTAATTCGTTATAACTTTATACCATATAACGTATTACGTTATGACGTTATACCATGCAGCGTTATGTTATATAACGTAATACGTTATAACGTTAAACCATATAACTTATTACGTTAAAACGTTAAACCATACAACGTTATGTTACATAACGCTATACGTTATAACGTTGTACCATATAACTTTATGTTATATAACGTAGTACGTTATAACGTTATACCATATAACGTATTACGTTATATCGTTATACCATATAACGTTATGTTATATAACGTAATACGTTATAACTTTATACCATATAACGTATTACCTTATGATGTCATACCATACAACGTTATGTCATA
This sequence comes from Bombus hypnorum, assembly GCA_911387925.2. NCBI lineage: Eukaryota > Metazoa > Arthropoda > Insecta > Hymenoptera > Apidae > Bombus > Bombus hypnorum. Next base: position 252,586 of record OU427027.1, read on the forward strand.
TAACGTAATACGTCATAACGTTGTAACGTTATACCATATAGCGTATTACGTCATAACGTTACAACATACAACGTTATATAATATAACGTAATACGTTATAACGTGTTACCATATAACGTGTTACGTTATAACGTTATACCATATAACGTTATGCTATATAACGTAATACGTTATAACGTTATCCCATATAACGCATTACATTATAACGTTACACCATACGACGTTATGTTATATAACGTAATACATTATAACGTGTTTCCATATAACTTGTTACGTTATAACGTTATACCTTACAACGTATTACGTTATAACGATACACCATATAACGTTATGTTATATAACGCATTAGGTTATAAAGTTACACCATATAACGTATTATGTTATAACGTTATACCATATAACGTATTCCGTTATAACGTTATACCATATAACGTATTACGTTATAACGTTATGTTATATAACGTATTACGTTATGACGTTATACCATACAACGTTATGTTATATAACGTAATACGTTATAACGTTGTAACGTTATACCATATAGCGTGTTACGTTATAACGTTATACCATTTATCGTTATGCTATATAACGTAATACTTTATAACGTTATACCATATAACGTAATACGTTATAACGTTATGTTATATGACGTAATACGTTATAACGTTATACCATATAACGTAATACGTTATAACGTTATACCATACAACGTTATGTTATATAACGTATTACGTTATAACTTTATACTATATAACGTATTACGTTATATCGTTAAACCATACAACGTTATGTTACATAACGTAATACGTTATAACGTTACACCATACAACGTTATGGTATATAACGTATTCCGTTATAACGTTATACCATATAACGTATTACGTTATAACGTTATGTTATATAACGTAATACGTTATAACGTTATGTTATATAGCGTAATACGTTATAACGTTATGTTATATAACGTAATACGTTGTAACGTTATGTTATATAACGTAATACGTTATTAAGTTATGTTATATAATGTAATACGCTATAACGTTATGTTATATAACGTAACACGCTATAACGTGTTACCATATAATGTATTACGTTATACCATATAACGTTATGTTGTATAACGCATTAGGTTATAAAGTTACACCATATAACGTATTATGTTATAACGTTACACCATATATCGTATTACGTTACAACGTTATACCACATAACGTATTACATTATAACGTTATACCATATAACGTATTACGAGATGACGTTAAACCATATAACGTATTACGCAATAACGTTATAACATATCACGATATGTTATATAACGTAATACGTTATAACGTTATATCATACAACGTATTACGTTATAACGTTAAACCATACAACGTTATGTAATATAACGTAATACGTTATAACGTGTTACCATATCGTATTACGTTATTACGTTACACAAGACAACGTTATGTTATATAACGTAATACGCTATAACGTGTTCCCATATAACGTATTACGTTATATCGTTATACCATATAACGTTATGTTATGCAACGTAATACGTTATAACTTTATACCATATAACGTATTACGTTATGACGTTATACCATGCAGCGTTATGTTATATAACGTAATACGTTATAACGTTAAACAATATAACGTATTACGTTAAAACGTTAAACCATACAACGTTATGTTACATAACGTAATACGTTATAACGTTGTACCATATAACTTTATGTTATATAACGTAGTACGTTATAACGTTATACCATATAACGTATTGCGTTATAACGTGTTACCATATAACGTATTACGTTATAACGTTATACCATATAGCGTATTACGTTACAACGTTACACCATACAACGTATTACGTTATAACGTTATACCATATAGCGTATTACGTTACAACGTTACACCATACAACGTTATGTTATATAACGTATTCCGTTATAACGTTATACCACATAACGTATTACGTTATAACGTTATGTTATATAACGTAATACGTTATAACGATACACCATATAATGTTATGTTATATAACGCATTACGTTATAACGTCACACCATATAACGTATTATGTTATAACGTTACACCATATATCGTATTACGTTATAACGTTATACCATATAACGTATTACATTATAACGTTATACCGTATAACGTATTACGTTATAACGTTATAACATGTAACGTATTACGTTATAACGTTATACTACATAATGTTATGCTATTTAACGTAATACGTTTTAAGGTTATACCATATAACGTTATGTTATATAACGTAATAGGTTATAACGTTATACCACAAAACATAATACGTTATAACGTAATACCATATAACGTATTACGTTCTAACGTTACACAAGACAACGTTATGTTATATAACGTATTACGTTATAACGTTATACCATATAACGTATTACGTTCTAACGTTACATAAGACAACGTTATGTTATATAACGTATTACGTTATATCGTTATACCATATAACGTATTACGTTCTAACGTTACACAAGACAACGTTATGTTATATAACGTAATACGTTATAACGTTCTACCATATAACGTTATGCTATATAACGTAATACCATATAACGTATAGCGTTATAACGTTACACCATACAACGTTATGTTATATAACGTATTACGTTATAACGTTATGTTATATAACTTAATACGTTATAACGTTATGTTATATAACGTAATACGTTATAACGTTATACCATATAACGTATTACGTTATAACGTTATACCATATAACGTTATGTTATATAACGTAATACGTTATAACTTTATACCATATAACGTAATACGTTATAACGTAATACCATATAACGTATAGCGTTATAACGTTATACCATACTACGTTATGTTATATAAAGTATTACGTTATAATGTTATGTTATATAACGTAATACGCTACAATGTGTTACCATATAACGTATAACGTTATAACGTTAAACCATACAACGTTATGTTACATAACGTGATACGTTAAAACGTTATACCATATAACGTTATTTTATATAACGTAATACATTATAACGTCATGTCATATAACGTAGTACGTTAAAACGTTATGTTATATAACGTAATACGCTATAACGTGTTCCCATATAACGTATTACGATATATCGTTATACCATATAACGTTATGTTATGCAACGTAATACGTTATAACTTTATACCATATAACGTATTACGTTATGACGTTATACCATGCAGCGTTATGTTATATAACGTAATACGTTATAACGTTAAACCATATAACTTATTACGTTAAAACGTTAAACCATACAACGTTATGTTACATAACGCTATACGTTATAACGTTGTACCATATAACTTTATGTTATATAACGTAGTACGTTATAACGTTATACCATATAACGTATTACGTTATATCGTTATACCATATAACGTTATGTTATATAACGTAATACGTTATAACTTTATACCATATAACGTATTACCTTATGATGTCATACCATACAACGTTATGTCATATAACGTAATACGTCATAACGTTGTAACGTTATACCATATAGCGTATTACGTCATAACGTTACAACATACAACGTTATGTAATATAACGTAATACGTTATAACGTGTTACCATATAACGTGTTACGTTATAACGTTATACCATATAACGTTATGCTATATATCGTAATACGTTATAACGTTATACCATATAACGCATTACATTATAACGTTACACCATACGACGTTATGTTATATAACGTAATACATTATAACGTGTTTCCATATAACTTGTTACGTTATAACGTTATACCTTACAACGTATTACGTTATAACGATACACCATATAACGTTATGTTATATAACGCATTAGGTTATAAAGTTACACCATATAACGTATTATGTTATAACGTTATACCATATAACGTATTCCGTTATAACGTTATACCATATAACGTATTACGTTATAACGTTATGTTATATAACGTATTACGTTATGACGTTATACCATACAACGTTATGTTATATAACGTAATACGTTATAACGTTGTAACGTTATACCATATAGCGTGTTACGTTATAACGTTATACCATTTATCGTTATGCTATATAACGTAATACCTTATAACGTTATACCATATAACGTAATACGTTATAACGTTATACCATATAACGTAATACGTTATAACGTTATACCATACAACGTTATGTTATATAACGTATTACGTTATAACTTTATACTATATAACGTATTACGTTATATCGTTAAACCATACAACGTTATGTTACATAACGTAATACGTTATAACGTTACACCATACAACGTTATGGTATATAACGTATTCCGTTATAACGTTATACCATATAACGTATTACGTTATAACGTTATGTTATATAACGTAATACGTTATAACGTTATGTTATATAGCGTAATACGTTATAACGTTATGTTATATAACGTAATACGTTGTAACGTTATGTTATATAACGTAATACGTTATTAAGTTATGTTATATAACGTAATACGCTATAACGTTATGTTATATAACGTAATACGCTATAACGTGTTACCATATAATGTATTACGTTATTCCGTTATACCATATAACGTTATGTTGTATAACGAAATACGTTATAACTTTATACCATACAACGTATAGCGTTATAACGTTACACCATACAAAGTTATGTTATATAACGTAATACGTTATAACGTTATACCATATAACGTAGTACGTTATAACGTTATACCATATAACGTATTACATTATAACGTTATACCGTATAACGTATTACGTTATAACGTTATAACATATAACGTATTACGTTATAACGTTATAACATATAACGTATTACGTTATAACGTTATTCTATATAATGTTATGCTATATAACGTAATACGTTTTAAGGTTATACCATATAACGTTATGTTATATAACGTAATAGGTTATAACGTTATACCACATAACATAATACGTTATAACGTAATACCATATAACGTATTACGTTCTAACGTTACACAAGACAACGTTATGTTATATAACGTATTACGTTATAACGTTATACCATATAACGTATTACGTTCTAACGTTACATAAGACAACGTTATGTTATATAACGTATTACGTTATATCGTTATACCATATAACGTATTACGTTCTAACGTTACACAAGACAACGTTATTTTATATAACGTATTACGTTATAACGTTACACCACATAACTTATTCCGTTATAACGTGTTACCATATAACGTATTACGTAATATCGTTATACCATATAACGTTATGTTATATAACGTAATACGTTATAACGTTCTACCATATAACGTTATGCTATATAACGTAATACCATATAACGTATAGCGTTATAACGTTACACCATACAACGTTATGTTATATAACGTATTACGTTATAACGTTATGTTATATAACTTAATACGTTATAACGTTATGTTATATAACGTAATACGTTATAACGTTATACCATATAACGTATTACGTTATAACGTTATACCATATAACGTTATGTTATATAACGTAATACGTTATAACTTTATACCATATAACGTAATACGTTATAACGTAATACCATATAACGTATAGCGTTATAACGTTATACCATACAACGTTATGTTATATAAAGTATTACGTTATAATGTTATGTTATATAACGTAATACGCTACAATGTGTTACCATATAACGTATAACGTTATAACGTTAAACCATACAACGTTATGTTACATAACGTGATACGTTAAAACGTTATACCATATAACGTTATGTTATATAACGTAATACGTTATAACGTCATGTCATATAACGTAGTACGTTAAAACGTTATGTTATATAACGTAATACGCTATAACGTTATACCATATAACGTTATGTAATATAACGTAATACGTTTTAACTTTATACTATATAACGTATTACGTTATGACGTTATACCATACAACGTTATGTTATATAACGTAATACGTTATAACGTTATACCATATAACGTTATACCATATAACGTATTACGTGATAACGTTATACCATATAACGTATTACGTTATAACGTTATACTATATAATGTTATGCTATATAACGTAATACGTTATAACGTTATACCATATAACGTTATGTTATATAACGTAATACGTTATAACGTTATGTTATATAACGTAATACGTTATAACGTTATGTTATATAACGTAATACGCTACAGCGTGTTAACCTTATAACATATTACGTTATATCGTTATACCATATAAAGTTACTTTATATAACGTAATACGTTATAACTTTATACCATATAACGTATTACGTTATGACGTTAACCCATACAACGTTATGTTATATAACGTAATAGGTTATAACGTTATACCATATAACGTATTACGTTAGAACGTTATACCATATAACGTACTACGTTGTAACGTTACACAAGACAACGTTATGTTATATAACGTATTACGTTATAACGTTATACAAGACAACGTTATGTTATATAACGTATTACGTTACAGCGTTATACCATATAACGTATTACGTTATAACGTTGCACAAGACAACGTTATGTTATATAACGTATTACGTTATAACGTTATACCATATAACGTATTACGTTATAACGTGTTACCATATAACGTATTACGTTATAACGTGTTACCATATAACGTATTACGTTACAACGTGTTACCATATAACGTATTACGTTATAACGTTATACCATATAGCGTATTACGTTATAACGTTACGCCATACAACGTTATGTTATATAACGTATTCCGTTATAACGTTATACCACATAACGTATTACGTTATAACGTTATGTTATATAACGTAATACGTTATAACGTTATGTTATATAACGTAATACGCTATAGCGTGTTACCATATAACGTATTACGTTATATCGTTATACCATATAAAGTTACTTTATATAACGTAATACGTTATAACTTTATACCATATAACGTATTACGTTACAACGTTATACCATATAACGTATTACGTTATAACGTTACACAAGACAACGTTATGTTATATAACGTATTACGATATAACGTTATGCCATATAACGTAGTACGTTATAACGTTACACAAGACAACGTTATGTTATATAACGTATTACGTTATAACGTTATACCATATAACGTATTACGATATAACGTTATGCCATATAACGTAGTACGTTATAACGTTGCACAAGACAACGTTATGTTATATAACGTATTACGTTATAACGTTATACCATATAACGTATTACGTTATAACGTGTTACCATATAACGTATTACGTTATAACGTGTTACCATATAACGTATTACGTTATAACGTTATACCATATAGCGTATTACGTTACAACGTTACACCATACAACGTTATGTTATATAACGTATTACGATATAACGTTATGCCATATAACGTAGTACGTTATAACGTTACACAAGACAACGTTATGTTATATAACGTATTACGTTATAACGTTATACCACATAACGTATTACGTTATAACGTTATGTTATATAACGTAATACGTGATAACGTTATGTTATATAACGTAATACGTTATGACGTTATGTTATATAACGTAATACGCTATAGCGTGTTACCATATAACGTATTACGTTATATCGTTATACCATATAACGTTATTTTATATAACGTAATACGTTATAACTTTATACCATATAACGTATTACGTTATGACGTTAACCCATACAACGTTATGTTATATAACGTAATACGTTATAACGTTATGCCAACTAACGTATTACGTTAGAAAGTTATACCATATAACGTATTACGTTGTAACGTTACACAAGACAACGTTATGTTATATAACGTATTACGTTATAACGTTATACCATATAACGTATTACGTTATAACGTTATACAAGACAACGTTATGTTATATAAGGTATTACGTTATAGCGTTATACCATATAACGTATTACGTTATAACGTGTTACCATATAACGTATTACGTTATAACGTTATACCATATAGCGTATTACGTTATATCGTTACACAAGACAACGTTATGTTATATAACGTAATACCTTATAAAGTTATACCACATAACGTGATACGTTATAACGTAATACCATATAACGTATAGCGTTATAACGTTACACCATACAACGTTATGTTATATAACGTAATACGTTATAACGTTATACCATATAACGTAGTACGTTATAACGTTATACCATATAACGTATAACGTTATGATGTTATACCATACAACGGTATGTTATATAACGTAATACGTTATAACGTTGTAACGTTATACCATATAACGTGTTACGTTGTAACGTTACACAAGACAACGTTATGTTATATAACGTATTACGTTATAACGTTAAACCATATAACGTATTACGTTATAACGTGTTACCATATAACGTATTACGTGATAACGTTATACCATATAACGTATTACGTTATGATGTTATACCATACAACGTTATGTTATATAACGTAATACGTTATAGCGTCATGTCATATAACGTAGTACGTTAAAACGTTATGTTATATAACGTAATACGCTATAACGTGTTCCCATATAACGTATTACGTTATATCGTTATACCATATAACGTTATGTTATATAACGTAATACGTTATAACTTTATACCATACAACGTATTACGTCATAACGTTACACCATACAACGTTATGTAATATAGCGTAATACGTTATAACTTTATACTATATAACGTATTACGTTATGACGATATACCATACATCGTTATGTTATATAACGTAATACGTTATAACGTTATACCATATAACGTTATACCATATAACGTATTATGTGATAACGTTATACCATATAACGTATTTCGTTATAACGTTATACTATATAATGTTATGCTATATAACGTAATACGTTATAACGTTATACCATATAACGTTAAGTTATATAACGTAATACGTTATAACTTTATATCATATAACGTAGTACGTTATAACGTTATACCATATAACGTAGTACGTTATAACGTTATACCATATAACGTATTACGTTATGATGTTATACCATACAACGTTATGTTATATAACGTAATACGTTATAGCGTTGTAACGTTATACCATATAACGTGTTACGTTGTAACGTTACACAAGACAACGTTATGTTATATAACGTATTACGTTACAACGTTATACCATATAACGTATTACGTTATAACGTTACACAAGACAACGTTATGTTATATAACGTATTACGATATAACGTTATGCCATATAACGTAGTACGTTATAACGTTACACAAGACAACGTTATGTTATATAACGTATTACGTTATAACGTTATACCATATAACGTATTACGTTATAACGTGTTACCATATAACGTATTACGTTATAACGTGTTACCATATAACGTATTACGTTATAACGTTATACCATATAGCGTATTACGTTACAACGTTACACCATACAACGTTATGTTATATAACGTATTCCGTTATAACGTTATACCACATAACGTATTACGTTATAACGTTATGTTATATAACGTAATACGTTATAACGTTATGTTATATAACGTAATACGCTATAGCGTGTTACCATATAACGTATTACGTTATATCGTTAGACCATATAAAGTTACTTTATATAACGTAATACGTTATAACTTTATACCATAAAACGTATTACGTTATGACGTTAACCCATACAACGTTATGTTATATAACGTAATAGGTTATAACGTTATACCATATAACGTATTACGTTAGAACGTTATACCATATAACGTATTACGTTGTAACGTTACACAAGACAACGTTATGTTATATAACGTATTACGTTATAACGTTATACAAGACAACGTTATGTTATATAACGTATTACGTTACAGCGTTATACCATATAACGTATTACGTTATAACGTTATACAAGACAACGTTATGTTATATAACGTATTACGTTACAGCGTTATACCATATAACGTATTACGTTATAACGTGTTACCATATAACATAGTACGTTATAACGTTATACCATATAACGTATTACGTTATAACGTTACACCATACAACGTTATGTTATATAAGGTATTACGATATAACGTTATACCATATAACGTATTACGTTATAACGTGTTACCATATAACGTAATACGTTATAACGTTATGTTATATAACGTAATACGTTATAACGTTATGTTATATAACGTAATACGTTATAACGTTATGTTATATAACGTAATACGTTATAACGTTATGTTATATAACGTAATACGTTATAACGTTATGTTATGTAACGTAATACGCTATAACGTTATGTTATGTAACGTAATACGCTATAACGTGTTACCATATAATGTATTACGTTATATCCTTATACCATATAACGTTATGTTATATAACGTAATACGTTATAACTTTATACCATATAACGTATTACGTTTTGACGTTATACCATACAACGTTATGTTATATAACGGAATACGTTATAACGTTATACCATATAACGTAGTACGTTATAACGTTATACCATATAACGTTATACCATATAACGTAGTACGTTATAACGTTATACCATATAACGTGTTACGTTATAACGTTACACAAGACAACGTTATGTTATATAACGTATTACGATATAACGTTATGCCATATAACGTAATACGTTATAACGTTACACAAGACAAGGTTATGTTATATAACGTATTACGTTATAACGTTATACCATATAACGTAGTACGTTATAACGTGTTACCATATAACGTATTACGTTATAACGTGTTACCATATAACGTATTACGTTATAACGTTATACCATATAACGTATTACGTTGTAACGTTACACAAGACAACGTTATGTTATATAACGTATTACGTTATAACGTTATACCATATAACGTATTACGTTATAACGTTACACAAGACAACGTTATGTTATATAACGTATTACGATATAACGTTATACCATATAACGTATTACGTTATAACGTTATACAAGACAACGTTATGTTATATAACGTATTACGTTATAGCGTTATACCATATAACGCATTACGTTATAACGTGTTACCATAAAACGTATTACGTTAGAACGTTATACCATATAGCGTATTACGTTATAACGTTACACAAGACAACGTTATGTTATATAACGTAATACCTTATAAAGTTATACCACATAACGTGATACGTTATAACGTAATACCATATAACGTATAGCGTTATAACGTTACACCATACAAAGTTATGGTATATAACGTAATACGTTATAACGTTATAGCATATAACGTATTACGTTATAACATTATACCATACAACGTTATGTTATATAACGTATTACGTTATAACTTTATACTATATAACGTATTACGTTATAACGTTAAACCATACAACGTTATGTTACATAACGTAATACGTTATAACGTTATACCATATAACGTATTACGTTATAACGTTACAACATATATCGTATTACGTTATAACGTTATACCATATAACGTAATACGTTATAACTTTATACCATAAAACGTATTACGTTATGACGTTAACCCATACAACGTTATGTTATATAACGTAATAGGTTATAACGTTATACCATATAACGTATTACGTTAGAACGTTATACCATATAACGTATTACGTTGTAACGTTACACAAGACAACGTTATGTTATATAACGTATTACGTTATAACGTTATACAAGACAACGTTATGTTATATAACGTATTACGTTACAGCGTTATACCATATAACGTATTACGTTATAACGTTATACAAGACAACGTTATGTTATATAACGTATTACGTTACAGCGTTATACCATATAACGTATTACGTTATAACGTGTTACCATATAACGTGATACGTTATAACGTAATACCATATAACGTATAGCGTTATAACGTTACACCATACAACGTTATGTTATATAACGTAATACGTTATAACGTTATAAGATATAACGTATTACGTTATAACGTGTTACCATATAACGAATTACGTTATAACGTTATACCATATAGCGTATTACTTTACAACAGTACACCTTACAACGTTATGTTATATAACGTTTCCCGCTATAACGTTATACCATATAACGTATTACGTTATAACGTTATGTTATATAACGTAATACGTTATAACGTTATGTTATGTAACGTAATACGCTATAACGTTATGTTATGTAACGTAATACGCTATAACGTGTTACCATATAATGTATTACGTTATATCCTTATACCATATAACGTTATGTTATATAACGTAATACGTTATAACTTTATACCATATAACGTATTACGTTATGACGTTATACCATACAACGTTATGTTATATAACGGAATACGTTATAACGTTATACCATATAACGTAGTACGTTATAACGTTATACCATATAACGTTATACCATATAACGTAGTACGTTATAACGTTATACCATATAACGTGTTACGTTATAACGTTACACAAGACAACGTTATGTTATATAACGTATTACGATATAACGTTATGCCATATAACGTAATACGTTATAACGTTACACAAGACAAGGTTATGTTATATAACGTATTACGTTATAACGTTATACCATATAACGTAGTACGTTATAACGTGTTACCATATAACGTATTACGTTATAACGTGTTACCATATAACGTATTACGTTATAACGTTATACCATATAGCGTATTACGTTACAACGATACACCATACAACGTTATGTTATATAACGTATTCCGTTATAACGTTATACCACATAACGTATTACGTTATAACGTTATGTTATATAACGTAATACGTTATAACGTTATGTTATATAACGTGGTACGTTATAACGTTATGTTACATAACGTAATACGCTATAGCGTGTTACCATATAACGTATTACGTTATATCGTTATACCATATAACGTTATTTTATATAACGTAATACGTTATAACTTTATACCATATAACGTATTACGTTATGACGTTAACCCATACAACGTTATGTTATATAACGTAATACGTTATATCGTTATACCATATAACGTATTACGTTAGAACGTTATACCATATAACGTATTACGTTGTAACGTTACACAAGACAACGTTATGTTATATAACGTATTACGTTATAACGTTATACCATATAACGTATTACGTTATAACGTTACACAAGACAACGTTATGTTATATAACGTATTACGATATAACGTTATACCATATAACGTATTACGTTATAACGTTATACAAGACAACGTTATGTTATATAACGTATTACGTTATAGCGTTATACCATATAACGCATTACGTTATAACGTGTTACCATAAAACGTATTACGTTAGAACGTTATACCATATAGCGTATTACGTTATAACGTTACACAAGACAACGTTATGTTATATAACGTAATACCTTATAAAGTTATACCACATAACGTGATACGTTATAACGTAATACCATATAACGTATAGCGTTATAACGTTACACCATACAAAGTTATGGTACATAACGTAATACGTTATAACGTTATAGCATATAACGTATTACGTTATAACATTATACCATACAACGTTATGTTATATAACGTATTACGTTATAACTTTATACTATATAACGTATTACGTTATAACGTTAAACCATACAACGTTATGTTACATAACGTAATACGTTATAACGTTATACCATATAACGTATTACGTTATAACGTTACAACATATATCGTATTACGTTATAACGTTATACCATATAACGTATTACATTATAACGTTATACCATATAACGTTATACCATATAACGTATTACGTGATAACGTTATGTTATATAACGTATTACGATATAGCGTTATACCATATAACGCATTACGTTATAACGTATTACCATAAAACGTTATGTTATAAAACGTAATACGTTATAACGTTATACCATATAACGTATTACGTTATAACGTTACACAAGACAACGTTATGTTATATAACGTATTACGATATAACGTTATGTTATATAACGTATTACGTTATAACGTTACAACATATATCGTATTACGTTATAACGTTATACCATATAGCGTATTACGTTATAACGTTACACAAGACAACGTTATGTTATATAACGTAATACCTTATAAAGTTATACCACATAACGTGATACGTTATAACGTAATACCATATAACGTATAGCGTTATAACGATACACCATATAACGTTATGTTATATAACGCATTACGTTATAACGTTACACCATATAACGTATTATGCTATTACGTTACACCATATATCGTATTACGTTATAACGTTATGCCATATAACGTATTACATTATAACGTTATAGCATATAACGTATTACGTGATAACGTTATACCATATAACGTATTACGTAATAACGTTATAACATATAACGTTATGTTATAAAACGTAATACGTTATAACGTTATACCATATAACGTATTACGTTATAACGTTACACAAGAGAACGTTATGTTATATAACGTATTACGATATAACGTTATGTTATATAACGTAATACGTTATAACGTTATTTTATATAACGTAATACGTTATAACGTCATGTCATATAACGTAGTACGTTAAAACGTTATGTTATATAACATAATACTATATAACGTGTTCCCATATAACGTATTACGTTATATCGTTATACCATATAACGTTATGTTATATAACGTAATACGTTATAACTTTATACCATATAACGTATTACGTTATGACGTTATACCATACAGCGTTATGTTATATAACGTAATACGTTATAACGTTATACCATATAACGTATTACGTTATAACGTTATACAAGACAATGTTATGTTATATAACCTATTACGTTACAGCGTTATCTCATATAACGTATTACGTTATAACGTTATACAAGACAACGTTATGTTATATAACGTATTACGTTACAGCGTTATACCATATAACGTATTACGTTATAACGTGTTACCATATAACGTGATACGTTATAACGTAATACCATATAACGTATAGCGTTATAACGTTACACCATACAACGTTATGTTATATAACGTAATACGTTATAACTTTATACCATATAACGTATTACGTTATGACGTTATACCATACAACGTTATGTTATATAACGTAATACGTTATAACGTTATACCATATAACGTAGTACGTTATAACGTTATACCATATAACGTATTACGTTATGATGTTATACCATACAACGTTATGTTATATAACGTAATACGTTATAACGTTGTAACGTTATACCATATAACGTGTTACGTTGTAACGTTACACAAGACAACGTTATGTTATATAACGTATTACGTTACAACGTTATACCATATAACGTATTACGTTATAACGTTACACAAGACAACGTTATGTTATATAACGTATTACGATATAACGTTATGCCATATAACGTAGTACGTTATAACGTTACACAAGACAACGTTATGTTATATAACGTATTACGTTATAACGTTATACCATATAACGTATTACGTTATAACGTGTTACCATATAACGTATTACGTTATAACGTGTTACCATATAACGTATTACGTTATAACGTTATACCATATAACGTATAGCGTTATAACGTTACACCATACAACGTTATGTTATATAACGTAATACGTTATAACGTTATAAGATATAACGTATTACGTTATAACGTTACACCATACAACGTTATGTTATATAAGGTATTACGATATAACGTTATACCATATAACGTATTACATTATAACGTGTTACCATATAACGAATTACGTTATAACGTTATACCATATAGCGTATTACTTTACAACGGTACACCTTACAACGTTATGTCATATAACGTTTTCCGCTATAACGTTATACCATATAACGTATTACGTTATAACGTTATGTTATATAACGTAATACGTTATAACGTTATGTTATATAACGTAATACGTTATAACGTTATGTTATACAACGTAATACGTTATAACGTTATGTTATATAACGTAATACGCTATAACGTTATGTTATGTAACGTAATACGCTATAACGTGTTACCATATAATGTATTACGTTATATCGTTATACCATATAACGTTATGTTATATAACGTAATACGTTATAACTTTATACCATATAACGTATTACGTTATGACGTTATACCATACAACGTTATGTTATATAACGTAATACGTTATAACGTTATACCATATAACATAGTACGTTATAACGTTATACCATATAACGTATTACGTTATAACGTTGCACAAGACAACGTTATGTTATATAACGTATTACGATATAACGTTATGCCATATAACGTAGTACGCCATAACGTTACACAAGACAAGGTTATGTTATATAACGTATTACGTTATAACGTTATACCATATAACGTATTACGTTATAACGTGTTACCATATAACGTATTACGTTTTAACGTTATACCATATAGCGTATTACGTTACAACGATACACCATAAAACGTTATGTTATATAACGTATTACGTTATAACGTTATACAAGACAACGTTATGTTACATAACGTATTACGTTACAGCGTTATACCATATAACGTATTACGTTATAACGTTATACAAGACAACGTTATGTTATATAACGTATTACGTTACAGCGTTATACCATATAACGCATTACGTTATAACGTTATACAAGACAACGTTATGTTATATAACGTATTACGTTACAGCCTTATACCATATAACGTATTACGTTATAACGTGTTACCATATAACGTGATACGTTATAACGTAATACCATATAACGTATAGCGTTATAACGTTACACCATACAACGTTATGTTATATAAGGTATTACGATATAACGTTATACCATATAACGTATTACGTTATAACGTGTTACCATATAACGAATTACGTTATTACGTTATGTTATATAACGTAATACGTTATAACGTTATGTTATATAACGTAATACGTTATAACGTTATGTTATATAACGTAATACGTTATAACGTTATGTTATATAACGTAATACGTTATAACGTTATGTTATATAACGTAATACGTTATAACGTTATGTTATATAACGTAATACGTTATAACGTTATGTTATATAACGTAATACGTTATAACGTTATGTTATATAACGTAATACGCTATAACGTTATGTTATGTAACGTAATACGCTATAACGTGTTACCATATAACGTATTACGTTATATCGTTATACCATATAACGTTATGTTATATAACGTAATACGTTATAACTTTATACCATATAACGTATTACATTATGACGTTATACCATACAACGTTATGTTATATAACGTAATACGTTATAACGTTATACCATATAACATAGTACGTTATAACGTTATACCATATAACGTATTACGTTATAACGTTGCACAAGACAACGTTATGTTATATAACGTATTGCGATATAACGTTATGCCATATAACGTAGTACGTTATAACGTTACACAAGACAAGGTTATGTTATATAACGTATTACGTTATAACGTTATACCATATAACGTATTACGTTATAACGTGTTACCATATAACGTATTACGTTATAACGTTATACCATATAGCGTATTACGTTACAACGATACACCATACAACGTTATGTTATATAACGTATTCCGTTATAACGTTATACCACATAACGTATTACGTTATAACGTTATGTTATATAACGTAATACGTTATAACGTTATGTTATATAACGTAGTACGTTATAACGTTACACCATACAACGTTATGTTATATAACGTAATACGTTATAACGTTATAAGATATAACGTATTACGTTATTACGTTACACCATACAACGTTATGTTATATAACGTATTACGATATAACGTTATACCATATAACGTATTACGTTATAACGTGTTACCATATAACGAATTACGTTATAACGTTATACCATATAGCGTATTACTTTACAACGGTACACCTTACAACGTTATGTTATATAACGTTTTCCGCTATAACGTTATACCATATAACGTATTACGTTATAACGTTATGTTATATAACGTAATACGTTATAACGTTATGTTATATAACGTAATACGTTATAACGTTATGTTATATAACGTAATACGTTATAACGTTATGTTATATAACGTAATACGCTATAACGTTATGTTATGTAACGTAATACGCTATAACGTGTTACCATATAATGTATTACGTTATGTCGTTATACCATATAACGTTATGTTATATAACGTAATACGTTATAACTTTATACCATATAACGTATTACGTTATGACGTTATACCATACAACGTTATGTTATATACCGTAATACGTTATAACGTTATACCATATAACGTAGTACGTTATAACGTTATACCATATAACGTATTACGTTATAACGTTACACAAGACAACGTTATGCTATATAACGTATTACGATATAACGTTATACCACATAACGTATTACGTTATAACGTTATACAAGACAACGTTATGTTATATAACGTATTACGTTGTAGCGTTATACCATATAACGCATTACGTTATAACGTGTTACCATAAAACGTATTACGTTATAACGTTATACCATATAGCGTATTACGTTATAACGTTACACAAGACAACGTTATGTTATATAACGTAATACCTTATAAAGTTATACCACATAACGCGATACGTTATAACGTAATACCATATAACGTATAGCGTTATAACGTTACACCATACAACGTTATGTTATATATCGTAATACGTTATAACGTTATACCATATAACGTTTTACGTTATAACGTTATACCATACAACGTTATGTTATATAACGTATTACGTTATAACTTTATACTATATAACGTATTACGTTATAACGTTAAACCATACAACGTTATGTTACATAACGTAATACGTTATAACGTTATACCATATAACGTATTACGTTATAACGTTACAACATACAACGTTATGTTATATAACGTACTACGATATAACGTTATACCATATAACGTATTACGTTATAACGTGTTACCATATAACGTATTACGTTATAACGTTATACCATATAGCGTATTACGTTACAACGGTACACCATACAACGTTATGTTGTATAACTTATTCCGCTATAACGTTATACCATATAACATATTACGTTATAACGTTATGTTATATAATGTAATACGTTATAACGTTATGTTATATAACGTAATACGCTATAACGTTATTTTATGAAACCTAATACGCTATAACGTGTTACCATATAATGTATTACGTTATATCGTTATACCATATAACGTTATGTTATATAACGTAATACGTTATAACTTTATACCATATAACGTATTACGTTATGACGTTATACCATACAACGTTATGTTATATAACGTAATACGTTATAACGTTATACCATATAACGTAGTACGTTATAACGTTATACCATATAACGTATTACGTTATAACGTTACACAAGACAACGTTATGTTATATAACGTATTACGATATAACGTTATGCCATATAACGTAGTACGTTATAACGTTACACAAGACAACGTTATGTTATATAACGTATTACGCTTTAACGTTATACCATATAACGTATTACGTTATAACGTGTTACCATATAACGTATCACGTTATAACGTGTTACCATATAACGTATCACGTTATAACGTGTTACCATATATCGTATTACGTTATAACGTTATACCATATAGCGTATTACGTTACAACGTTACACCATACAACGTTATGTTATATAACGTATTCCGTTATAACGTTATACCACATAACGTATTACGTTATAACGTTATGTTATATAACGTAATACGTTATAACGTTATGTTATATAACGTAATACGTTATAACGTTATGTTATATAACGTAATACGTTATAACGTTATGTTATATAACGTAATACGTTATAACGTTATGTTATATAACGTAATACGTTATAACGTTATGTTATATAACGTAATACGTTATAACGTTATGTTATATAACGTAATACGCTATAGCGTGTTACCATATAATGTATTACGTTATATCGTTATACCATATAACGTTATGTTATATAACGTAATACGTTATAACTTTATACCATATAACGTATTACGTAATGACGTTATACCATACAACGTTATGTTATATAACGTAATACGTTATAACGTTATACCATATAACGTATTACGTTATAACGTTATACCATATAGCGTATTACGTTATGATGTTATACCATACAACGTTATGTTATATAACGTAATACGCTATAACGCTGTAACGTTATACCATATAACGTGTTACGTTGTAACGTTACACAAGACAACGTTATGTTATATAACGTATAACGTTACAACGTTATACCATATAACGTATTACGTTATAACGTTACACAAGACAACGTTATGTTATATAACGTATTACGATATAACGTTATGCCATATAACGTAGTACGTTATAACGTTATACCATATAGCGCATTACGTTACAATGTCACACCATACAACGTTATGTTATATAACGTATTCCGTTATAACGTTATACCACATAACGTATTACGTTATAACGTTATGTTATATAACGTAATACGTTATAACGTTATGTTATATAAGGTAATACGTTATAACGTTATGTTATATAACGTAATACGCTATAGGGTGTTACCATATAACGTATTACGTTATATCGTTATACAATATAACGTTATTTTATATAACGTAATACGTTATAACTTTATACCATATAACGTATTACGTTATGACGTTAACCCATACAACGTTATGTTATATAACGTAATACGTTATAACGTTATACCATATAACGTATTACGTTAGAACGTTATACCATATAACGTATTACGTTGTAACGTTACACAAGACAACGTTATGTTATATAACGTATTACGTTATAACGTTATGTTATATAACGTAATACGTTATAACGTTATGTTATATAACGTAATACGCTATAAGGTTATGTTATATAACGTAATACGCTATAACGTGTTACCATATAATGGTATTACGTTATAACGTTACACAAGACAACGTTATGTTATATAACGTATTACGATATAACGTTATACCATATAACGTAGTACGTTACAACGTTATACCATATAACGTATTACGTTATGATGTTATACCATACAACGTTATGTTATATAACGTAATACGTTATAACGCTGTAACGTTATACCATATAACGTAGTACGTTATAACGTTACACAAGACAACGTTATGTTATATAACGTATTACGTTACAACGTTACACCATGCAACGTTATGTTATATAACGTAATACGCTATAACGTGTTACCATATAACGTATTACGTTATAACGTGTTACCATATAACGTATTACGTTATAACGTTATACCATATAGCGTATTACGTTACAACGTTACACCATACAACGTTATGTTATATAACGTATTCCGTTATAACGTTATACCACATAACGTATTACGTTATAACGTTATGTTATATAACGTAATACGTTATAACGTTATGTTATATAACGTAATACGTTATAACGTTATGTTATATAACGTAATACGCTATAGCGTGTTACCATATAACGTATTACGTTATATCGTTATACCATATAACGATATTTTATATAACGTGATACGTTATAACTTTACACCCTATAACGTATTACGTTATGACGTTAACCCATACAACGTTATGTTATATAACGTAATACGTTATAACGTTATACCATATAACGTATTAGGTTGTAACGTTACACAAGACAACGTTATGTTATATAACGTATTACGTTACAACGTTATACCATATAACGTATTAGGTTGTAACGTTACACAAGACAACGTTATGTTATATAACGTATTACGTTATAACGTGTTACCATATAACGTATCACGTTATAACGTTATGCCACATAACGTATTACGTTATAACGTTATGTTATATAACGTAATGCGTTATAACGTTATGTTATATAACGTAATGCGTTATAACGTTATGTTATATAACGTAATACGTTATAACGTTATGTTATATAACGTAATACGCTATAGCGTGTTACCATATAACGTATTACGTAATATCGTTATACCATATAACGTATTACGTTATGACGTTAACCCATACAACGTTATGTTATATAACGTAATACGTTATAACGTTATACCATATAACGTATTACGTTATAACGTTATACCATATAACGTATTACGTTATAACGTTATGTTATATAACGTAATACGTTATAACGTTATGTTATATAACGTAATACGTTATAACGTTATGTTATATAACGTAATACGTTATAACGTTATGTTATATAACGTAATACGCTATAACGTTATGTTATATAACGTAATACGCTATAACGTGTTACCATATAATGTATTACGTTATATCGTTATACCATATAACGTTATGTTATATAACGTAATACGTTATAACTTTATACCATATAACGTATTACGTAATGACGTTATACCCTACAACGTTATGTTATATAACGTAATACGTTATAACGTTATACCATATAACGTAGTACGTTATAACGTTATACCATATAACGTATTACGTTATGATGTTATACCATACAACGTTATGTTATATAACGTAATACGTTATAACTTTATACCATATAACGTATTACGTAATGACGTTATACCCTACAACGTTATGTTATATAACGTAATACGTTATAACGTTATACCATATAACGTATTACGTTAGAACGTTATACCATATAACGTATTACGTTGTAACGTTACACAAGACAACGTTATGTTATATAACGTAATACGTTATAACGTTATACCATATAACGTATTACGTTATAACGTTATACCATATAGCGTATTACGTTATGATGTTATACCATACAACGTTATGTTATATAACGTAATACGCTATAACGCTGTAACGTTATACCATATAACGTGTTACGTTGTAACGTTACACAAGACAACGTTATGTTATATAACGTATAACGTTACAACGTTATACCATATAACGTATTACGTTATAACGTTACACAAGACAACGTTATGTTACATAACGTATTACGATATAACGTTATGCCATATAACGTAGTACGTTATAACGTTATACCATATAGCGCATTACGTTACAATGTCACACCATACAACGTTATGTTATATAACGTATTCCGTTATAACGTTATACCACATAACGTATTACGTTATAACGTTATGTTATATAACGTAATACGTTATAACGTTATGTTATATAAGGTAATACGTTATAACGTTATGTTATATAACGTAATACGCTATAGGGTGTTACCATATAACGTATTACGTTATATCGTTATACAATATAACGTTATTTTATATAACGTAATACGTTATAACTTTATACCATATAACGTATTACGTTATGACGTTAACCCATACAACGTTATGTTATATAACGTAATACGTTATAACGTTATACCATATAACGTATTACGTTAGAACGTTATACCATATAACGTATTACGTTGTAACGTTACACAAGACAACGTTATGTTATATAACGTATTACGTTATAACGTTATGTTATATAACGTAATACGTTATAACGTTATGTTATATAACGTAATACGCTATAAGGTTATGTTATATAACGTAATACGCTATAACGTGTTACCATATAATGGTATTACGTTATAACGTTACACAAGACAACGTTATGTTATATAACGTATTACGATATAACGTTATACCATATAACGTAGTACGTTACAACGTTATACCATATAACGTATTACGTTATGATGTTATACCATACAACGTTATGTTATATAACGTAATACGTTATAACGCTGTAACGTTATACCATATAACGTAGTACGTTATAACGTTACACAAGACAACGTTATGTTATATAGCGTATTACGTTACAACGTTACACCATGCAACGTTATGTTATATAACGTAATACGCTATAACGTGTTACCATATAACGTATTACGTTATAACGTGTTACCATATAACGTATTACGTTATAACGTTATACCATATAGCGTATTACGTTACAACGTTACACCATACAACGTTATGTTATATAACGTATTCCGTTATAACGTTATACCACATAACGTATTACGTTATAACGTTATGTTATATAACGTAATACGTTATAACGTTATGTTATATAACGTAATACGCTATAGCGTGTTACCATATAACGTATTACGTTATATCGTTATACCATATAACGATATTTTATATAACGTGATACGTTATAACTTTACACCCTATAACGTATTACGTTATGACGTTAACCCATACAACGTTATGTTATATAACGTAATACGTTATAACGTTATACCATATAACGTATTAGGTTGTAACGTTACACAAGACAACGTTATGTTATATAACGTATTACGTTACAACGTTATACCATATAACGTATTAGGTTGTAACGTTACACAAGACAACGTTATGTTATATAACGTATTACGTTATAACGTGTTACCATATAACGTATCACGTTATAACGTTATGCCACATAACGTATTACGTTATAACGTTATGTTATATAACGTAATGCGTTATAACGTTATGTTATATAACGTAATGCGTTATAACGTTATGTTATATAACGTAATACGTTATAACGTTATGTTATATAACGTAATACGCTATAACGTTATGTTATATAACGTAATACGCTATAACGTGTTACCATATAATGTATTACGTTATATCGTTATACCATATAACGTTATGTTATATAACGTAATACGTTATAACTTTATACCATATAACGTATTACGTAATGACGTTATACCCTACAACGTTATGTTATATAACGTAATACGTTATAACGTTATACCATATAACGTAGTACGTTATAACGTTATACCATATAACGTATTACGTTATAATGTTATACCATACAACGTTATGTTATATAACGTAATACGTTATAACGCTGTAACGTTATACCATATAACGTGTTACGTTGTAACGTTACACAAGACAACGTTATGTTATATAACGTATTACGTTATAACGTAATGTTATATAACGTAATACGTTATAACGTTATGTTATATAAGGTAATACGTTATAACGTTATGTTATATAACGTAATACGCTATAGGGTGTTACCATATAACGTATTACGTTATATCGTTATACAATATAACGTTATTTTATATAACGTAATACGTTATAACTTTATACCATATAACGTATTACGTTATGACGTTAACCCATACAACGTTATGTTATATAACGTAATACGTTATAACGTTATACCATATAACGTATTACGTTAGAACGTTATACCATATAACGTATTACGTTGTAACGTTACACAAGACAACGTTATGTTATATAACGTATTACGTTATAACGTTATGTTATATAACGTAATACGTTATAACGTTATGTTATATAACGTAATACGTTATAACGTTATGTTATATAACGTAATACGTTATAACGTGTTACCATATAATGTATTACGTTATATCGTTATACCATATAACGTTATGTTGTATAACGTAATACGTTATAACTTTATACCATATAACGTATTACGTAATGACGTTATACCATACAACGTTATGTTATATAACGTAATACGTTATAACGTTATACCATATAACGTAGTACGTTATAACGTTATACCATATAACGTATTACGTTATGATGTTATACCATACAACGTTATGTTATATAACGTAATACGTTATAACGCTGTAACGTTATACCATATAACGTGTTACGTTGTAACGTCAGTTCTGCCCGAGCAGTCGAGCTATGCGGACGTGAGAACTAGTGCTTCCGTAAGTGCGACAAGTGGGAAAGAAAAGAGAAGAGAAAAGAAAAGTGAAGTGCAACACAACCAATATACTAAAACTAAAGGATGGAAAACATCCAAAAAATACCAACTATAAAAATCCTAAACAAAGGCGAAACATATGCCATAAACAGAGCAATAGACCAACAGAGCTCAAATAAATCAACAAGTGAAGTGGATTGCTCAGATACAAACGAAATGGCGATGGAAATTACGAAAAAAGATGAAGGAAAAAATAATACTAGCAATGTTCCACCACATTACAACGAAAGCTGGAAGACTGCAACTCCCAGCAAAAAACGAAGGATAAACACAAACACAAATGCTAAGAGGACGATAGAACCAGAAGGACAAAAATGGCTACAGGAAATTCCTATACATAACTCTTTCAGCTCACTGCCAGAAGTGATGGATGTAGACCCAGCTGATAAACCAATAACAAACATTCCTAAACCTCCACCAATCTTCATTGATGCTAAAATAATAGACCCCCTCATCGAACTGCTAAACATCACGGCAGGAAAAGAAAATTACACCATAAAACAACTCAAACTAGAACAAGTAAAAGTACAAACCAATACCCCGGAAATATATAGAAAAGTAACAAAAGCGCTAAAGGAAAAAAACGCCGGGTATCATACCTACCAACCCAAATCTGATAAAAGCTACAAAGCAGTAATCAGAGGCTTACATCCTAAATCGAACACAAACAACATATGTGAGGAATTAGCCAAAATCGGACACCAGGTGAGAACGATTAACAACATAACCAGATTTGACACCAAGCAACCACTACCGCTATTTTTAATAGAATTAGAACCTAAAAATAATAACAAAGAAATTTTTGAAATTAAGAAAATTTTAAACACGATAATTACAGTTGAGCCACCCAGACAAAAAAAAGACATACCGCAATGTATGAGGTGTCAACAATATGGGCATACAAAAAACTACTGTAACAGAAACCCGGCGTGTGTCAAATGCGCAGGAAAGCACCTAACAGCTAACTGCCCACATACGGGAAAAATAAATAACGCAAAATGTTTCAATTGCGGTGGAAACCACCCAGCTAGTTACAAAGGCTGTTTAGTCAGAAAGCAACTACAAAAAAAACTTTTTCCGCCGCTTCGTAACAGGACATATAATAACTCTAACACTCAACAGGATAGCATAGTAACTGAAACATCAACAAACGTTCAGAATGTAATGAACCATAACAATACCAACACCCTTGGTAGCCGAAGCTACGCGCAAGTAGCCAAACAGTCAACACCTTTAGATAATCACAACCAGAACATTAACATCGACGACGCTGCAGAAATTAAAGAACTATTAAAGATATCCATCAAAAACACAGAATTCCTGGCAAAAATGATAAGTGAACAAAACGCAATCCTTAAACAGCAAACGCAACAAATCACACTCATGCTACAGCTACTTACAAACACGCTAACTAAAAAATAAAAATGGACACGCTTAAAATAGCAGCCTGGAACTCTAACGGCCTACAACAAAGGGCCCTAGAAACTAAAACATTCCTGTATAACAATAATATCGATATACTTCTTGTTTCAGAAACACACTTCACTATAAAAAACTATTTAAAAATACCGTACTACACCATATATGATACCAAGCATCCCTCAGGAAAAGCACACGGAGGAACCGCAGTAATAATAAGAAACGATATTAAACACCATCTACACAGTCAGGTTAGTAAAGAATATATCCAAGCAACCACCGTTACAGTACAAACTAGCAGCAACTATCTACAGCTGTCAGCAGTATATGTACCACCGCGACATAAAATTACATCTCAAATGTGGGAAGATTACTTTCAACATTTAGGTGATAAGTATATTGCAGCGGGAGACTATAATTCAAAGCACACACTATGGGGATCAAGAATCAATACACCTCGAGGTAGAACTTTGGAGAAATACATTAGAAACAATAACCTCAATATATTATCCACAGGAAGACCGACTTACTGGCCGACAGACTTGAGCAAAATACCTGACCTACTTGATTTTGCAGTTACAAAAGGACTAAATGCAAATAAACTAAATATAGAACCCAGCCTCGAGCTTAGCTCCGATCATACACCCATAATTATTACATACTTAAACAAACCAATAATTTATAAAAATTCAGAGACACTATGCAATAAAACCACCAAATGGCAAACATTTAAAGAAATAATTGAGAGCAAAATCAACTGCAACATCCCATTGAAAACACCCGAACATATCGAACAAGCAGTAATAACGCTTACAGAAACTATTCAGGAAGCAGCATGGGCAACCACCATACCTGAATCAAATAATAGACCAACAAAAATAATTCCGCCAGACATCCTTGAAAAAATTAGAGAAAAAAGAAAAGCGAAAGCAAAATGGCAAAAACATAGATCAAAAGAAAACAAAAAACACCTAAATAAACTTGCAAAGGAAATAAAAAACAAAATAAAAGAACACAATAACAATGAGTTCACAAAATTCATAGAGTCACTATCTGCACACGAGAACTCTAACTACTCCCTTTGGAAAGCCACAAAAAAAATAAAGAAGCCAATAAAACTAGTCCCAGCAATCAGAAAAGCAGATAATACATGGGCAAGAAGCAACGAAGAACAAGCTGAAGAATTTTCCAACCACCTAAGCAACATATTTACACCACATAATATCAATAATAGCAACCACAACTGTCATATGGACGAGGATGAGGTAATCACTAGTACTGCAACTGACAATCATTACAACATACCTAAAACAACAGCACATGAAATTAGAAACATAATCGAGAAAACAAAAAATAATAAGGCACCAGGAATTGACCTAATCAATGGTATAATCTTGAAAAACCTTCCTCCAAAAGCGATACGGCTAATTACAATAATCTTTAATGCAATATTAAGAATCCAATACTATCCTAAACTATGGAAACTAGCACAGATCATAATGTTACCTAAACCAGGCAAAGACCCACATCAAACAGTATCGTACAGACCAATATCACTACTTCCAGTATTCTCCAAAATACTGGAAAAAATAATTTACGCCCGCCTAAAACCAATAATAGAGAAGGAAAAACTAATACCAGATCACCAATTTGGATTCAGGAACAAACACTCCACGATAGAGCAAATGCACAGACTCACAAACGAAATAATACTAGCAATAGAAAACAAACAATACTGTACAGCCCTCTTTATGGACATCGAGAAAGCATTCGACAAAATAAACCACGATAGTCTACTTCAATCAATCAGAAAACAATTCCCGGAGCAGATATACCATTTAACTAAATCCTACTTAAGCAACAGAACCTTTACAGTAAAAATTAAAGATACATACTCTCAAGTTAAAGACATCAAGGCAGGGGTTCCGCAAGGAAGCGTCTTGGGACCAATTCTCTACACACTATACACGGCCAACATACCAACAACCACCAACAGCAAAATACTGACATTTGCGGATGACACTGTGGTACTAGTCAGGCACACTAACCCAGCAACAGCAGTCGCATTGCTACAAGAGCATATTGCAAAAATAGAAAAGTGGCTTCAAGTTAAACAAATTAAAGCAAACCCTGATAAATGCAACCACATTACATTCACACTGCGAAAACAGTTACCACCAAACATTACACTCAACGGCACACACATAATACAAACAAGGCAAGTCAAATACCTAGGACTACACTTTGATACAAGATTCACATGGAAACAGCATATCAAATCAATAATAAGCAAAATACAGATAGCAAGGAGACAGATGTACTGGTTAACAAGTCGAAAGTCCAAACTAAGCATAGAAAACAAATTAAAAATCTACAAAACCATCATAAAACCAATCTGGACGTACGGAATACCACTATGGGGAACTGCAGCAATGAGCCATATAACCAAACTAGAGGCAATGCAATCTAAAATACTTAGAACAATAGTAAACGCCCCATGGTACGTTAGAAACGAGGACATACGAAAAGACCTTGGAATACCAACGGTCAAGGAAGAGATTAGCAGATTCGCAAGAAGGTACAGAGAAAGATTAGCAACGCACCCGAACCGGCTGGCAGCGGAAACGATCACCACATTCATCGAAAGGAGATTAAAAAGGAAACATCCAGTAGATCTCATAAAGGATACACCCTAACAAGCACGAAGATGGAACCCCATTGGGGGTAGCCACCCACATGTTATATTAGTAAACAGCTATAACATTTTACCAAATGTCCTACTGGACAAATTGTAAAATTTAAAGCAAATAAATAAAAAAAAAAAAAAAAAAAAAAAACGTTGTAACGTTACACAAGACAACGTGATGTTATATAACGTATTACGATATAACGTTATGCCATATAACGTAGTACGTTATAACGTTATACCATATAGCGCATTACGTTACAACGTTACACCATACAACGTTATGTTATATAACGTATTCCGTTATAACGTTATACAAGACAACGTTATGTTATATAACGTATTACGTTATAGCGTTATACCATATAACGCATTACGTTATAACGTGTTACCATAAAACGTATTACGTTATAACGTTATACCATACAACGTTATGTTATATAACGTAATACGTTATAACGTTATGTTATATAACGTAATACGTTATAACGTTATGTTATATAACGTAATACGCTATAACGTTATGTTATATAACGTAATACGCTATAACGTGTTACCATATAATGTATTACGTTATATCGTTATACCATATAACGTTATGTTATATAACGTAATACGTTATAACTTTATACCATATAACGTATTACGTAATGACGTTATACCATACAACGTTATGTTATATAACGTAATACGTTATAACGTTATACCATATAACGTAGTACGTTATAACGTTATACCATATAACGTATTACGTTATGATGTTATACCATACAACGTTATGTTATATAACGTATTCCGTTATAACGTTATACCACATAACGTATTACGTTATAACGTTACACAAAACAACGTGCTGTTATATAACGTATTACGATATAACGTTATGCCATATAACGTAGTACGTTATAACGTTATACCATATAGCGCATTACGTTACAACGTTACACCATACAACGTTATGTTATATAACGTATTCCGTTATAACGTTATACCACATAACGTATTACGTTATAACGTTATGTTATATAACGTAATACGTTATAACGTTATGTTATATACGGTAATACGTTATAACGTTATGTTATATAACGTAATACGCTATAGGGTGTAACCATTTAACGTATTACGTTATATCGTTATACAATATAACGTTATGTTATATAACGTAATACGTCATAACGTTATACCATATAACGTATTACGTTAGAACGTTATACCATATAACGTATTACGTTGTAACGTTACACAAGACAACGTTATGTTATATAACGTATTACGTTATAACGTTATACCATATAACGTATTACGTTATAACGTTACACAAGACAACGTTATGTTATATAACGTATTACGTTATAACTTTATACTATATAACGTATTACGTTATAACGTTAAACCATACAACGTTATGTTACATAACGTAATACGTTATAACGTTATACCATATAACGTATTACGTTATAACGTTACAACATACAACGTTATGTTATATAACGTATTACGATATAACGTTATACCATATAACGTATTACGTTATAACGTGTTAGCATATAACGTATTACGTTATAACGTTATACCATATGGCGTATTACGTTACAACGGTACACCATACAACGTTATGTTATATAACGTATTCCTCTATAACGTTATACCATATAACATATTACGTTATAACGTTATGTTATATAACGTAATACGCTATAACGTTATGTTATGAAACGTAATACGCTATAACGTGTTACCATATAATGTATTACGTTATATCGTTATACCATATAACGTTATGTTATATAACGTAATACGTTATAACTTTATACCATATAACGTATTACGTTATGACGTTATACCATACAACGTTATGTTATATAACGTAATACGTTATAACGTTATACCATATAACGTAGTTCGTTATAACGTTATACCATATAACGTATTATGTTGTAATGTTACACAAGACAACGTTATGTTATATAACGTATTACGTTATAACGTTATACCATATAACGTATTACGTTATAACGTTACACGAGACAACGTTATGTTATATAACGTATTACGATATAACGTTATACCATATAACGTTATGTTATATAACGTATTACGTTATAACGTTATACCATATAACGTATTAAGTTATAACGTGTTACCATATAACGTATTACGTTATAACGTGTTACCATATAACGTATTACGTTATAACGTGTTACCATATAACGTATTACGTTATAACGTGTTACCATATAACGTATTACGTTATAACGTGTTACCATATAACGTATTACGTTATAACGTTATACCATATAGCGTATTACGTTACAACGTTACACCATACAACGTTATGTTATATAACGTATTCCGTTATAACGTTATACCACATAACGTATTACGTTATAACGTTATGTTATATAACGTAATACGTTATAACTTTATGTTATATAACGTAATACGTTATAACGTTATGTTATATAACGTAATATGTTATAACGTTATGTTATATAACGTAATACGCTATAACGTGTTACCATATAATGTATTACGTTATATCGTTATACCATATAACGTTATGTTATATAACGTATTACGTTATAACGTTATACCATATAACGTATTACGTTATAACGTGTTACCATATAACGTATTACGTTATAACGTGTTACCATATAACGTATTACGTTATAACGTTATACCATATAGCGTATTACGTTACAACGTTACACCATACAACGTTATGTTATATAACGTATTCCGTTATAACGTTATACCACATAACGTATTACGTTATAACGTTATGTTATATAACGTAATACGTTATAACGTTATGTTATATAACGTAATACGTTATAACGTTATGTTATATAACGTAATACGTTATAACGTTATGTTATATAACGTAATACGCTATAGCGTGTTACCATATAACGTATTACGTTATATCGTTATACCATATAACGTTATTTTATATAACGTGATACGTTATAACTTTATACCATATAACGTATTACGTTATGACGTTATACCATACAACGTTATGTTATATAACGTAATACGTTATAACGTTATACCATATAACGTAGTTCGTTATAACGTTATACCATATAACGTATTATGTTGTAATGTTACACAAGACGACGTTATGTTATATAACGTATTACGTTATAACGTTATACCATATAACGTATTACGTTATAACGTTACACGAGACAACGTTATGTTATATAACGTATTACGATATAACGTTATACCATATAACGTTATGTTATATAACGTATTACGTTATAACGTTATACCATATAACGTATGAAGTTATAACGTGTTACCATATAACGTATTACGTTATAACGTGTTACCATATAACGTATTACGTTATAACGTGTTACCATATAACGTATTACGTTATAACGTGTTACCATATAACGTATTACGTTATAACGTGTTACCATATAACGTATTACGTTATAACGTTATACCATATAGTGTATTACGTTACAACGTTACACCATACAACGTTATGTTATATAACGTATTCCGTTATAACGTTATACCACATAACGTATTACGTTATAACGTTATGTTATATAACGTAATACGTTATAACTTTATGTTATATAACGTAATACGTTATAACGTTATGTTATATAACGTAATACGTTATAACGTTATGTTATATAACGTAATACGCTATAACGTGTTACCATATAATGTATTACGTTATATCGTTATACCATATAACGTTATGTTATATAACGTATTACGTTATAACGTTATACCATATAACGTATTACGTTATAACGTGTTACCATATAACGTATTACGTTATAACGTGTTACCATATAACGTATTACGTTATAACGTTATACCATATAGCGTATTACGTTACAACGTTACACCATACAACGTTATGTTATATAACGTATTCCGTTATAACGTTATACCACATAACGTATTACGTTATAACGTTATGTTATATAACGTAATACGATATAACGTTATGTTATATAACGTAATACGTTATAACGTTATGTTATATAACGTAATACGTTATAACGTTATGTTATATAACGTAATACGCTATAGCGTGTTACCATATAACGTATTACGTTATATCGTTATACCATATAACGTTATTTTATATAACGTGATACGTTATAACTTTATACCATATAACGTATTACGTTATAACGTTACACCATACAACGTTATGTTATATAACGTATTACGATATAACGTTATACCATATAACGTATTACGTCATAACGTGTTACCATATAACGTATTACGTTATAACGTTATACCGTATAGCGTATTACGTTACAACGGTACACCATACAACGTTATATCATATAACGTATTCCGCTATAACGTTATACCATATAACGTATTACGTTATGACGTTATGTTATATAACGTAATACGTTATAACGTGATGTTATATAACGTAATACGTTATAACGTTATGTTATATAACGTAATATGCTATAACGTTATGTTATATAACGTAATACGCTATAACGTGTTACCATATAATGTATTACGTTATATCGTTATACCATATAAAGTTATGTTATATAACGTAATACGTTATAACGTTATACCATATAACGTAGTACGTTATAACGTTATACCATATAACGTATTACGTTATGATGTTATACCATACAACGTTATGTTATATAACGTAATACGTTCTAGCGTTGTAACGTTATACCATATAACGTGTTACGTTGTAACGTTACACAAGACAACGTTATGTTATATAACGTATTACGTTACAACGTTATACCATATAACGTATTACGTCATAACGTGTTATCATATAACGTATTACGTTATAACGTTATACCATATAGCGTATTACGTTACAACGGTACACCATACAATGTTATGTTATATAACGTAATACGTTATAACGTTATACCATATAACGTAGTACGTTATAACGTTTTACCATATAACGTATTACGTTATAACGTTATACCATATAACGTATTACGTTATAACGTTATACCATACAACGTTATGTTATATAACGTAATACGATATAAGGTTATACCATATAACGTATTACGTCATAACGTGTTACCATATAACGTATTACGTCATAACGTGTTACCATATAACGTATTACGTTATAACGTTATACCATATAGCGTATTACGTTACAACGGTACACCATACAACGTTATGTCATATAACGTATTCCGCTATAACGCTATACCATATAACGTATTACGTTATGACGTTATGTTATATAACGTAATACGTTATAACGTGATGTTATATAACGTAATACGTTATAACGTTATGTTATATAACGTAATATGCTATAACGTTATGTTATATAACGTAATACGCTATAACGTGTTACCATATAATGTATTACGTTATATCGTTATACCATATAAAGTTATGTTATATAACGTAATACGTTATAACGTTATACCATATAACGTAGTACGTTATAACGTTATACCATATAACGTATTACGTTATGATGTTATACCATACAACGTTATGTTATATAACGTAATACGTTCTAACGTTGTAACGTTATACCATATAACGTGTTACGTTGTAACGTTACACAAGACAACGTTATGTTATATAACGTATTACGTTACAACGTTATACCATATAACGTATTACGTCATAACGTGTTACCATATAACGTATTACGTTATAACGTTATACCATATAGCGTAGTACGTTACAACGGTACACCATACAACGTTATGTTATATAACGTAATACGTTATAACGTTATACCATATAACGTAGTACGTTATAACGTTATACCATATAACGTATTACGTTATAACGTTATACCATACAACGTTATGTTATATAACGTAATACGATATAACGTTATACCATATAACGTATTACGTCATAACGTGTTACCATATAACGTATTACGTTATAACGTTATACCATATAGCGTATTACGTTACAACGGTACACCATACAACGTTATGTTATATAACGTAATACGTTATAACGTTATACCATATATCGTAGTACGTTATAACGTTATACCATATAACGTATTACGTTATGACGTTATACCATACAACGTTATGTTATATAACGTAATACGCTATAACGTTATACCATATAACGTAGTACGTTATAAGGTTATACCATATAACGTATTACGTTATGATGTTATACCATACAACGTTATGTTATATAACGTAATACCTTATAACGTTGTAACGTTATACCATATAACGTGTTACGTTGTAACGTTACACAAGACAACGTTATGTTATATAACGTATTACGTTACAACGATATACCATATAACGTATAACGTTATAACGTTACACAAGACAACGTTATGTTATATAACGTATTACGATATAACGTTATGCCATATAACGTAGTACGTTATAAAGTTACACAAGACAACGTTATGTTATATAACGTATTACGTTATAACGTTATACCATATAACGTATTACGTTATAACGTGTTACCATATAACGTATTAAGTTATAACGTGTTACCATATAACGTATTACGTTATAACGTTATACCATATAGCGTATTACGTTACAACGTTACACCATACAACGTTATGTTATATAACGTATTCCGTTATAACGTTATACCACATAACGTATTATGTTATAACGTTATGTCATATAACGTAATACGTTATAACGTTATGTTATATAACGTAATACGCTATAGCGTGTTACCATATAACGTATTACGTGATAACGTTATAACATATAACGTATTACGTTAGAACGTTATACCATATATCTTATTATGTTATAACGTTATACCATACAACGTATTACGTTATAACGATACACCATATAACGTTATGTTATATAACGCATTACGTTATAACGTTACACCATATAACGTATTATGTTATAGCGTTACACCATATATCGTATTACGTTATAAAATTACACCATATAACGTATTACATTATAACGTTATACCATATAACGTATTACGTGATAACGTTATATCATATAACGTATTACGTAATAACGTTATAACATATAACGTTATGTTACATAACGTAATACGTTATAAAGGTATGCCATATAACGTTATGTTATATAACGTAGTACGTTATAACGTAATACCATATAACGTATAGCGTTATAACGTTACACCATACAACGTTATGTTATATAACGTAATTCGTTATAACGTTATACCATATAACGTATTACGTTATAACGTTATACCATACAACGTTATGTTATATAACGTATTACGTTATAAGTTTATACTATATAACGTATTACGTTATAACGTTAAACCATACATCGTTATGTTACATAACGTAATACGTTATAACGTTATACCATATAACGTATTACGTTATAACGATACACCATACAACGTTATGTTATATAACCTATTACGTTATAACGTTATACCATATAGCGTATTACGTTACAACGTTACACCGTACAACGTTATGTTATATAACGTATTCCGTTATAACGTTATACCATATATCGTATTACGTTATAACGTTATACCATATAACGTTATGTTCTATAACGTAATACGTTATAACTTTATACCATATAACGTAATACGTTATAACGTAATACCATATAACGTATAGCGTTATAACGTTACACCGTACAACGTTATGTTATATAAATTATTACGTTATAATGTTATGTTATATAACGTAATACGCTACAACGTGTTACCATATAACGTATTACGTTCTATCGTTACACCATATAAAGTAAAACCATATAACGTAATACGTTATAACGTTATACCATATAACGCATTACGTTATAACGTTACACCATACAACGTTATGTTATATAACGTATTACGTTATAACTTTATACCATATAGCGCATTACGTTATAACGTGTTACCATATAACGTATTACGTTACAACGTTATACCATATAACGTATTACGTCATAACGTGTTATCATATAACGTATTACGTTATAACGTTATACCATATAGCGTATTACGTTAGAACGGTACACCATACAATGTTATGTTATATAACGTAATACGTTATAACGTTATACCATATAACGTAGTACGTTATAACGTTTTACCATATAACGTATTACGTTATAACGTTATACCATATAACGTACTACGTTATAACGTTATACCATACAACGTTATGTTATATAACGTAATACGATATAAGGTTATACCATATAACGTATTACGTC
This sequence comes from Bombus hypnorum, assembly GCA_911387925.2. Taxonomy (NCBI): domain Eukaryota; kingdom Metazoa; phylum Arthropoda; class Insecta; order Hymenoptera; family Apidae; genus Bombus; species Bombus hypnorum. The sequence goes on from OU427027.1 coordinate 290,589, forward strand.
ATAACGTGTTACCATATAACGTATTACGTCATAACGTGTTACCATATAACGTATTACGTTATAACGTTATACCATATAGCGTATTACGTTACAACGGTACACCATACAACGTTATGTCATATAACGTATTCCGCTATAACGCTATACCATATAACGTATTACGTTATGACGTTATGTTATATAACGTAATACGTTATAACGTGATGTTATATAACGTAATACGTTATAACGTTATGTTATATAACGTAATATGCTATAACGTTATGTTATATAACGTAATACGCTATAACGTGTTACCATATAATGTATTACGTTATATCGTTATACCATATAAAGTTATGTTATATAACGTAATACGTTATAACGTTATACCATATAACGTAGTACGTTATAACGTTATACCATATAACGTATTACGTTATGATGTTATACCATACAACGTTATGTTATATAACGTAATACGTTCTAACGTTGTAACGTTATACCATATAACGTGTTACGTTGTAACGTTACACTAGACAACGTTATGTTATATAACGTATTACGTTACAACGTTATACCATATAACGTATTACGTCATAACGTGTTACCATATAACGTATTACGTTATAACGTTATACCATATAGCGTATTACGTTACAACGGTACACCATACAACGTTATGTTATATAACGTAATACGTTATAACGTTATACCATATAACGTAGTACGTTATAACGTTATACCATATAACGTATTACGTTATAACGTTATACCATATAACGTATTACGTTATAACGTTATACCATACAACGTTATGTTATATAACGTAATACGATATAACGTTATACCATATAACGTATTACGTCATAACGTGTTACCATATAACGTATTACGTTATAACGTTATACCATATAGCGTATTACGTTACAACTGTACACCATACAACGTTATGTTATATAACGTAATACGTTATAACGTTATACCATATATCGTAGTACGTTATAACGTTATACCATATAACGTATTACGTTATGACGTTATACCATACAACGTTATGTTATATAACGTAATACGCTATAACGTTATACCATATAACGTAGTACGTTATAACGTTATACCATATAACGTATTACGTTATGATGTTATACAATACAACGTTATGTTATATAACGTAATACGTTATAACGTTGTAACGTTATACCATATAACGTGTTACGTTGTAACGTTACACAAGACAACGTTATGTTATATAACGTATTACGTTACAACGATATACCATATAACGTATAACGTTATAACGTTACACAAGACAACGTTATGTTATATAACGTATTACGATATAACGTTATGCCATATAACGTAGTACGTTATAAAGTTACACAAGACAACGTTATGTTATATAACGTATTACGTTATAACGTTATACCATATAACGTATTACGTTATAACGTGTTACCATATAACGTATTAAGTTATAACGTGTTACCATATAACGTATTACGTTATAACGTTATACCATATAGCGTATTACGTTACAACGTTACACCATACAACGTTATGTTATATAACGTATTCCGTTATAACGTTATACCACATAACGTATTATGTTATAACGTTATGTCATATAACGTAATACGTTATAACGTTATGTTATATAACGTAATACGCTATAGCGTGTTACCATATAACGTATTACGTGATAACGTTATAACATATAACGTATTACGTTAGAACGTTATACCATATATCTTATTATGTTATAACGTTATACCATACAACGTATTACGTTATAACGATACACCATATAACGTTATGTTATATAACGCATTACGTTATAACGTTACACCATATAACGTATTATGTTATAGCGTTACACCATATATCGTATTACGTTATAAAATTACACCATATAACGTATTACATTATAACGTTATACCATATAACGTATTACGTGATAACGTTATATCATATAACGTATTACGTAATAACGTTATAACATATAACGTTATGTTACATAACGTAATACGTTATAAATGTATGCCATATAACGTTATGTTATATAACGTAGTACGTTATAACGTAATACCATATAACGTATAGCGTTATAACGTTACACCATACAACGTTATGTTATATAACGTAATACGTTATAACGTTATACCATATAACGTATTACGTTATAACGTTATACCATACAACGTTATGTTATATAACGTATTACGTTATAAGTTTATACTATATAACGTATTACGTTATAACGTTAAACCATACATCGTTATGTTACATAACGTAATACGTTATAACGTTATACCATATAACGTATTACGTTATAACGGTACACCATACAACGTTATGTTATATAACCTATTACGTTATAACGTTATACCATATAGCGTATTACGTTACAACGTTACACCGTACAACGTTATGTTATATAACGTATTCCGTTATAACGTTATACCATATATCGTATTACGTTATAACGTTATACCATATAACGTTATGTTCTATAACGTAATACGTTATAACTTTATACCATATAACGTAATACGTTATAACGTAATACCATATAACGTATAGCGTTATAACGTTACACCGTACAACGTTATGTTATATAAATTATTACGTTATAATGTTATGTTATATAACGTAATACGCTACAACGTGTTACCATATAACGTATTACGTTCTATCGTTACACCATATAAAGTAAAACCATATAACGTAATACGTTATAACGTTATACCATATAACGCATTACGTTATAACGTTACACCATACAACGTTATGTTATATAACGTATTACGTTATAACTTTATACCATATAGCGCATTACGTTATAACGTGTTACCATATAACGTATTACGTTATAACGTTATACCATATAGCGTATTACGTTATAACGTTACACAAGACAACGTTATGTTATATAACGTAATACCTTATAAAGTTATACCACATAACGTGATACGTTATAACGTAATACCATATATCGTATAGCGTTATAACGTTACACCATACAACGTTATGTTATATAACGTAATACGTTATAACGCTATACCATATAAGGTATTACGTTATAACGTTATACCATACAACGTTATGTTATATAACGTATTACGTTATAACTTTATACTATATAACGTATTACGTTATAACGTTAAACCATACAACGTTATGTTATATAACGTATTACGATATAACGTTATACCATATAACGTATTACGTCATAACGTGTTACCATATAACGTATTACGTTATAACGTTATACCATATAGCGTATTACGATACAACGGTACACCATACAACGTTATGTCATATAACGTATTCCGCTATAACGTTATACCATATAACGTATTACGTTACGACGTTATGTTATATAACGTAATACGTTATAACGTGATGTTATATAACGTAATACGTTGTAACGTTATATTATATAACGTAATATGCTATAACGTTATGTTATATAACGTAATACGCTATAACGTGTTACCATATAATGTATTCCGTTATATCGTTATACCATATAAAGTTATGTTATATAACGTAATACGTTATAACGTTATACCATATAACGTTGTACGTTAAAACGTTACACCATATAACGTATTACGGTATGATGTTATACCATACAACGTTATGTTATATAACGTAATACGTTCTAACGTTGTAACGTTATACCATATAACGTGTTACGTTGTAACGTTACACAAGACAACGTTATGTTATATAACGTATTACGTTACAACGTTATACCATATAACGTATTACGTCATAACGTGTTACCATATAACGTATTACGTTATAACGTTATACCATATAGCGTATTACGTTACAACGGTACACCATACAACGTTATGTTATATAACGTAATACGTTATAACGTTATACCATATAACGTAGTACGTTATAACGTTATACCATATAACGTATTACGTTATAACGTTATACCATACAACGTTATGTTATATAACGTAATACGATATAACGTTATACCATATAACGTATTACGTTATAACGTATTACATTATATGTCATAACGTTTTTTTTTTTTTTTTTTTTTTTTTTTTTTTTTTTTTTTTTTTTATTTTTTTGCTTTAAATTTTACAATTTGTCCAGTAGGACATTTGGTAAAATGTTATAGCTGTTTACTAATATAACATGTGGGTGGCTACCCCCAATGGGGTTCCATCTTCGTGCTTGTTAGGGTGTATCCTTTATGAGATCTACTGGATGTTTCCTTTTTAATCTCCTTTCGATGAATGTGGTGATCGTTTCCGCTGCCAGCCGGTTCGGGTGCGTTGCTAATCTTTCTCTGTACCTTCTTGCGAATTTGCTAATCTCTTCCTTGACCGTTGGTATTCCAAGGTCTTTTCGTATGTCCTCGTTTCTAACGTACCATGGGGCGTTTACTATTGTTCTAAGTATTTTAGATTGCATTGCCTCTAGTTTGGTTATATGGCTCATTGCTGCAGTTCCCCATAGTGGTATTCCGTACGTCCAGATTGGTTTTATGATGGTTTTGTAGATTTTTAATTTGTTTTCTATGCTTAGTTTGGACTTTCGACTTGTTAACCAGTACATCTGTCTCCTTGCTATCTGTATTTTGCTTATTATTGATTTGATATGCTGTTTCCATGTGAATCTTGTATCAAAGTGTAGTCCTAGGTATTTGACTTGCCTTGTTTGTATTATGTGCGTGCCGTTGAGTGTAATGTTTGGTGGTAACTGTTTTCGCAGTGTGAATGTAATGTGGTTGCATTTATCAGGGTTTGCTTTAATTTGTTTAACTTGAAGCCACTTTTCTATTTTTGCAATATGCTCTTGTAGCAATGCGACTGCTGTTGCTGGGTTAGTGTGCCTGACTAGTACCACAGTGTCATCCGCAAATGTCAGTATTTTGCTGTTGGTGGTTGTTGGTATGTTGGCCGTGTATAGTGTGTAGAGAATTGGTCCCAAGACGCTTCCTTGCGGAACCCCTGCCTTGATGTCTTTAACTTGAGAGTATGTATCTTTAATTTTTACTGTAAAGGTTCTGTTGCTTAAGTAGGATTTAGTTAAATGGTATATCTGCTCCGGGAATTGTTTTCTGATTGATTGAAGTAGACTATCGTGGTTTATTTTGTCGAATGCTTTCTCGATGTCCATAAAGAGGGCTGTACAGTATTGTTTGTTTTCTATTGCTAGTATTATTTCGTTAGTGAGTCTGTGCATTTGCTCTATCGTGGAGTGTTTGTTCCTGAATCCAAATTGGTGATCTGGTATTAGTTTTTCCTTCTCTATTATTGGTTTTAGGCGGGCGTAAATTATTTTTTCCAGTATTTTGGAGAATACTGGAAGTAGTGATATTGGTCTGTACGATACTGTTTGATGTGGGTCTTTGCCTGGTTTAGGTAACATTATGATCTGTGCTAGTTTCCATAGTTTAGGATAGTATTGGATTCTTAATATTGCATTAAAGATTATTGTAATTAGCTGTATCGCTTTTGGAGGAAGGTTTTTCAAGATTATACCATTGATTAGGTCAATTCCTGGTGCCTTATTATTTTTTGTTTTCTCGATTATGTTTCTAATTTCATGTGCTGTTGTTTTAGGTATGTTGTAATGATTGTCAGTTGCAGTACTAGTGATTACCTCATCCTCGTCCATATGACAGTTGTGGTTGCTATTATTGATATTATGTGGTGTAAATATGTTGCTTAGGTGGTTGGAAAATTCATCAGCTTGTTCTTCGTTGCTTCTTGCCCATGTATTATCTGCTTTTCTGATTGCTGGGACTAGTTTTATTGGCTTCTTTATTTTTTTTGTGGCTTTCCAAAGGGAGTAGTTAGAGTTCTCGTGTGCAGATAGTGACTCTATGAATTTTGTGAACTCATTGTTATTGTGTTCTTTTATTTTGTTTTTTATTTCCTTTGCAAGTTTATTTACGTGTTTTTTGTTTTCTTTTGATCTATGTTTTTGCCATTTTGCTTTCGCTTTTCTTTTTTCTCTAATTTTTTCAAGGATGTCTGGCGGAATTATTTTTGTTGGTCTATTATTTGATTCAGGTATGGTGGTTGCCCATGCTGCTTCCTGAATAGTTTCTGTAAGCGTTATTACTGCTTGTTCGATATGTTCGGGTGTTTTCAATGGGATGTTGCAGTTGATTTTGCTCTCAATTATTTCTTTAAATGTTTGCCATTTGGTGGTTTTATTGCATAGTGTCTCTGAATTTTTATAAATTATTGGTTTGTTTAAGTATGTAATAATTATGGGTGTATGATCGGAGCTAAGCTCGAGGCTGGGTTCTATATTTAGTTTATTTGCATTTAGTCCTTTTGTAACTGCAAAATCAAGTAGGTCAGGTATTTTGCTCAAGTCTGTCGGCCAGTAAGTCGGTCTTCCTGTGGATAATATATTGAGGTTATTGTTTCTAATGTATTTCTCCAAAGTTCTACCTCGAGGTGTATTGATTCTTGATCCCCATAGTGTGTGCTTTGAATTATAGTCTCCCGCTGCAATATACTTATCACCTAAATGTTGAAAGTAATCTTCCCACATTTGAGATGTAATTTTATGTCGCGGTGGTACATATACTGCTGACAGCTGTAGATAGTTGCTGCTAGTTTGTACTGTAACGGTGGTTGCTTGGATATATTCTTTACTAACCTGACTGTGTAGATGGTGTTTAATATCGTTTCTTATTATTACTGCGGTTCCTCCGTGTGCTTTTCCTGAGGGATGCTTGGTATCATATATGGTGTAGTACGGTATTTTTAAATAGTTTTTTATAGTGAAGTGTGTTTCTGAAACAAGAAGTATATCGATATTATTGTTATACAGGAATGTTTTAGTTTCTAGGGCCCTTTGTTGTAGGCCGTTAGAGTTCCAGGCTGCTATTTTAAGCGTGTCCATTTTTATTTTTTAGTTAGCGTGTTTGTAAGTAGCTGTAGCATGAGTGTGATTTGTTGCGTTTGCTGTTTAAGGATTGCGTTTTGTTCACTTATCATTTTTGCCAGGAATTCTGTGTTTTTGATGGATATCTTTAATAGTTCTTTAATTTCTGCAGCGTCGTCGATGTTAATGTTCTGGTTGTGATTATCTAAAGGTGTTGACTGTTTGGCTACTTGCGCGTAGCTTCGGCTACCAAGGGTGTTGGTATTGTTATGGTTCATTACATTCTGAACGTTTGTTGATGTTTCAGTTACTATGCTATCCTGTTGAGTGTTAGAGTTATTATATGTCCTGTTACGAAGCGGCGGAAAAAGTTTTTTTTGTAGTTGCTTTCTGACTAAACAGCCTTTGTAACTAGCTGGGTGGTTTCCACCGCAATTGAAACACTTTGCGTTATTTATTTTTCCCGTATGTGGGCAGTTAGCTGTTAGGTGCTTTCCTGCGCATTTGACACACGCCGGGTTTCTGTTACAGTAGTTTTTTGTATGCCCATATTGTTGACACCTCATACATTGCGGTATGTCTTTTTTTTGTCTGGGTGGCTCAACTGTAATTATCGTGTTTAAAATTTTCTTAATTTCAAAAATTTCTTTGTTATTATTTTTAGGTTCTAATTCTATTAAAAATAGCGGTAGTGGTTGCTTGGTGTCAAATCTGGTTATGTTGTTAATCGTTCTCACCTGGTGTCCGATTTTGGCTAATTCCTCACATATGTTGTTTGTGTTCGATTTAGGATGTAAGCCTCTGATTACTGCTTTGTAGCTTTTATCAGATTTGGGTTGGTAGGTATGATACCCGGCGTTTTTTTCCTTTAGCGCTTTTGTTACTTTTCTATATATTTCCGGGGTATTGGTTTGTACTTTTACCTGTTCTAGTTTGAGTTGTTTGATGGTGTAATTTTCTTTTCCTGCCGTGATGTTTAGCAGTTCGATGAGGGGGTCTATTATTTTAGCATCAATGAAGATTGGTGGAGGTTTAGGAATGTTTGTTATTGGTTTATCAGCTGGGTCTACGTCCATCACTGCTGGCAGTGAGCTGAAAGAGTTATGTATAGGAATTTCCTGTAGCCATTTTTGTCCTTCTGGTTCTATCGTCCTCTTAGCATTTGTGTTTGTTCGTTTTTTGCTGGGAGTTGCAGTCTTCCAGCTTTCGTTGTAATGTGGTGGAACATTGCTAGTATTATTTTTTCCTTCATCTTTTTTCGTAATTTCCATCGCTATTTCGTTTGTATCTGAGCAATCCGATTCACTTGTTGATTTATTTGAGCTCTGTTGGTCTATTGCTCTGTTTATGGCATATGTTTCGCCTTTGTTTAGGATTTTTATAGTTGGTATTTTTTGGATGTTTTCCATCCTTTAGTTTTAGTATATTGGTTGTGTTACACTTCACTTTTCTTTTCTCTTCTCTTTTCTATCCCACTTGTCGCACTTACGGAAGCACTGGTTCTCACGTCCGCATAGCTCGACTGCTCGGGCAGAACTCATGACGTTGTATGGTAACGCGTTATATCGTGATACGTTATGTGGTATAACGTTATAACGTATTACGTTATATAACATAACGTTATATGGTATAACGATATGACGTAATACTTTATATGGTAACCCGTTTTAGCGTATTACGTTATATAACATAACGTTATAACGTATTACGTTATATAACATAACTTTATAACGTAATACGTTATATGGTATAACGTTATAACGTAATACGTTATATAACATAACGTTGTCTTGTGTAACGTTATAACGTAATACGTTATATGGTATAACGTTATATCGCAATACGTTGTATAACATAACGTTGTCTTGTGTAACGTTATAACGTAATACGTTATATAACATAACGTTATAACGTATTACGTTATATGGTATAACGTTGTAACGTAGTACGTTATATAACATAACGTTATAACGTATTACGTTATATAACATAACGTTATAAGGTAATACGTTATATGGTATAACTTTTTAACGTATTACGTTATATAACATATCGTTGTATGGTGTAACGTTGTAACGTAATACGCTATATGGTATGACGTTATAACGTATTACGTTATAGCGTTATACCATATAACGTATTACGATATAACGTTATACCATACAACGTTATGTTGTATAACGTATTACGTTATAACTTTATACTATATAACGTATTACGTTATAACGTTAAACCATACAACGTTATGTTACATAACGTAATACGTTATAACGTTATACCATATAACGTATTACGTTATAACGTTACACAAGACAACGTTATGTTACATAACGTAATACGTTATAACGTTATACCATATAACGTATTACGATATAACGTTACACAAGACAACGTTATGTTATATAACGTATTACGTTATAACGTTATACCATATAACGTATTACGTTATAACGTTATGTTATATAACGTAATACGTTATAACGTTATACCATATAACGTATTACGTTAGAACGTTATACCATATATCTTATTATGTTATAACGTTATACCATACAACGTATTACGTTATAACGATACACCATATAACGTTATGATATATAACGCATTACGTTATAACGTTACACCATATAACGTATTATGTTATAGCGTTACACCATATATCGTATTACGTTATAACATTACACCATATAACGTATTACATTATAACGTTATACCATATAACGTATTACGTGATAACGTTATATCATATAACGTATTACGCAATAACGTTATAACATATAACGTTATGTTACATAACGTAATACGTTATAAAGGTATGCCATATAGCGTTATGTTATATAACGTAGTACGTTATAACGTTATACCATATAACGTAGTACGTTATAACGTCATACCATATAACGTATTACGTTATGACGTTATACCATACAACGTTATGTTATATAACGTAATACGCTATAACGTTATACCATATAACGTAGTACGTTATAACGTTATACCATATAACGTATTACGTTATGATGTTATACCATACAACGTATTACGTTATAACGATACACCATATAACGTTATGTTATATAACGCATTACGTTATAACGTTACACCATATAACGTATTATGTTATAGCGTTACACCATATATCGTATTACGTTATAACATTACACAATATAACGCATTACATTATAACGTTATACCATATAACATATCACGTGATAACGTTATATCATATAACGTATTACGTAATAACGTTATAACATATAACGTTATGTTACATAACGTAATACGTTATAAAGGTATGCCATATAACGTTATGTTATATAACGTAGTACGTTATAACGTTATAGCATATAACGTAGTACGTTATAACGTTATACCATATAACGTATTACGTTATGACGTTATACCATACAACGTTATGTTATATAACGTAATACGCTATAACGTTATACCATATAACGTAGTACGTTATAACGTTATACCATATAACGTATTACGTTATGATGTTATGTTTGATAACGTAATACGTTATAACGTTATGTTATATAACGTACTACGTTACAACGTTATACCATATAACGTATTACGTTATGATGTTATACCATACAACGTATTACGTTATAACGATACACCATATAACGTTATGTTATATAACGCATTACGTTATAACGTTACACCATATAACGTATTATGTTATAGCGTTACACCATATATCGTATTACGTTATAACATTACACCATATAACGTATTACATTATAACGTTATACCATATAACGTATTACGTGATAACGTTATATCATATAACGTATTACGTAATAACGTTATAACATATAACGTTATGTTACATAACGTAATACGTTATAAAGGTATGCCATATAACGTTATGTTATATAACGTAGTACGTTATAACGTTATAGCATATAACGTAGTACGTTATAACGTTATACCATATAACGCATTACGTTATGACGTTATACCATACAACGTTATGTTATATAACGTAATACGCTATAACGTTATACCATATAACGTAGTACGTTATAACGTTATACCATATAACGTATTACGTTATGATGTTATGTTTGATAACGTAATACGTTATAACGTTATGTTATATAACGTAATACGTTATAACGTGTTACCATATAACGTATTACGTTATAACGTTACACCATACAACGTTATGTAATATAACGTATTACGTGATAACGTTATATCATATAACGTATTACGTAATAACGTTATAACATATAACGTTATGTTACATAACGTAATACGTTATAAAGGTATGCCATATAACGTTATGTTATATAACGTAGTACGTTATAACGTAATACCATATAACGTATAGCGTTATAACGTTATACCATATAGCGTATTACGTTATAACGTTACACAAGACAACGTTATGTTATATAACGTAATACCTTATAAAGTTATACCACATAACGTGATACGTTGTAACGTAATACCATATAACGTATAGCGTTATAACGTTACACCATACAACGTTATGTTATATAACGTATTCCGTTATAACGTTATACCATATATCGTATTACGTTATAACGTTATACCATACAACGTTATGTTACATAACGTATTATGTTATAACTTTATACTATATAACGTATTACGTTATAACGTTAAACCATACAACGTTATGTTACATAACGTAATACGTTATAACGTTATACCATATAACGTATTACGTAGTAACGTTACACAAGACAACGTTATGTTATATAACGTATTACGTTATAACGTTATACCATATGACGTATTACGTTATAACGTTACACAAGACAACGTTATGTTATATAACGTATTACGATATAACGTTATACCATAATACGTATTACGTTATAACGTTACACAAGACAACGTTATGTTATATAACGTATTACGTTATAACGCGTTGCCATATAACGTATTACGTTATAGCGTTATACCATATAGCGTATTACGTTACAACGTTACACCATACAACGTTATGTTATATAACGTACTCCGTTATAACGTTATACCATATAACGTATTACGTTATAACGTTATACCATATAACGTTATGTTATATAACGTAATACGCTACCACGTTATACCATGTAACGTATTACGTTATAACGTTATACCATGTAACGTATTACGTTATAACGTTATACCATGTAACGTATTACGTTGTAACGTTATACCATGTAACGTATTACGTTATAACGTAATGTTTGATAACGTAATACGTTATAACGTTATGTTATATAACGTAATACGTTATAACGTGTTACCATATAACGTATTACGTTATAACGTTACACCATACAACGTTATGTAATATAACGTATTACGTTATAACGTTATGTTATATAACGTATTGCTTTATAACGTTATGTTATATAACGTAATTTGATATAAGGTTATGCTATATAACGTAATACGTTATAACGTGATACCATATAACGTATTACGTTATAACGTTATACCATATAACGTATTACGTTATAACGTTATGCCATATAACGTATTACGTTATAACGTTATGTTATATAACGTAATACGTTATATCGTTATACCACATAACGTTATTTTATATAACGTAATACGTTATAACGTTATACCATGTAACGAAGTACGTTAGAACGTTATGCCACATAAGGTTATGTTATATAACGTAATACGTTATAATGTTATGTTATATTACGTAATACGTTATAACGTTATGTTATATAACGTAATACGTTATAACCTTATACCATGTAACGTTATGCTACATAGCGTAAAACGTTATAACGTTGTACCATATAACGTTATGTTATATAACGTAATACGTTATAACGTTATACCACATAACGTAATACGTTATAACGTAATACCATATAACGTATAGCGCTATAACGTTACACCATACAACGTTATGTTATTTAACGTATTACGTTATAACGTTATGTTATATACCTTAATACGTTATAACGTTATACCACATAACGTAATACGTTATAACGTAATACAATATAACGTATAGCGTTATATCGTTACACCATACAACGTTATGTTATATAACGTATTACGTTATAACTTTATACTATATAAGATATTACGTTATAACGTTAAACCATGCAACGTTATGTTACATAACGTAATACGTTATAACGTTATACCATATAACGTATTACGTTATAACGTTACACCATACAACGTTATGTTATATAACGTATTACGATATAACGTTATACCATATAACGTATTACGTCATAACGTGTTACCATATAACGTATTACGTTATAACGTTATACCATATAGCGTATTACGTTACAACGGTACACCATACAACGTTATGTTATATAACGTATTCCGCTATAACGTTATACCATATAAGGTATTACGTTATGACGTTATGTTATATAATGTAATACGTTATAACGTTATGTTATATAACGTAATACGTTATAACGTTATGTTATATAAGGTAATATGCTATAACGTTATGTTATATAACGTAATACGCTATAACGTGTTACCATATAACGTATTACGTTATAACGTTATACCATATAACGTATTACGTTAGAACGTTATACCATATATCTTATTATTGTATAACGTTATACCATACAACGTATTACGTTATAACGATACACCATATAACGTTATGTTATATAACGCATTACGTTATAACGTTACACCATATAACGTATTATGTTATAGCGTTACACCATATATCGTATTACGTTATAACATTACACCATATAACGTATTACATTATAACGTTATACCATATAACGTATTACGTGATAACGTTATATCATATAACGTATTACGTAATAACGTTATAACATATAACGTTATGTTACATAACGTAATACGTTATAAAGGTATGCCATATAACGTTATGTTATATAACGTAGTACGTTATAACGTTATAGCATATAACGTAGTACGTTATAACGTTATACCATATAACGCATTACGTTATGACGTTATACCATACAACGTTATGTTATATAACGTAATACGCTATAACGTTATACCATATAACGTAGTACGTTATAACGTTATACCATATAACGTATTACGTTATGATGTTATGTTTGATAACGTAATACGTTATAACGTTATGTTATATAACGTAATACGTTATAACGTGTTACCATATAACGTATTACGTTATAACGTTACACCATACAACGTTATGTAATATAACGTATTACGTGATAACGTTATATCATATAACGTATTACGTAATAACGTTATAACATATAACGTTATGTTACATAACGTAATACGTTATAAAGGTATGCCATATAACGTTATGTTATATAACGTAGTACGTTATAACGTAATACCATATAACGTATAGCGTTATAACGTTACACCATACAACGTTATGTTATATAACGTAATACGTTCTAACGTTATACCATATAACGTATTACGTTATAACGTTATACCATACAACGTTATGTTATATAACGTATTACGTGATAACGTTATATCATATAACGTATTACGTAATAACGTTATAACATATAACGTTATGTTACATAACGTAATACGTTATAAAGGTATGCCATATAACGTTATGTTATATAACGTAGTACGTTATAACGTAATACCATATAACGTATAGCGTTATAACGTTACACCATACAACGTTATGTTATATAACGTAATACGTTCTAACGTTATACCATATAACGTATTACGTTATAACGTTATACCATACAACGTATAACGTTATAACGTTACACAAGACAACGTTATGTTATATAACGTATTACGATATAACGTTATGCCATATAACGTAGTACGTTATAACGTTACACAAGACAACGTTATGTTATATAACGTATTACTTTATAACGTTATACCATATAACGTATTACGTTATAACGTGTTACCATATAACGTATTACGTTATAACGTGTTACCATATAACGTATTACGTTATAACGTTATACCATATAGCGTATTACGTTACAACGTTACACCATACAACGTTATGTTATATAACGTATTCCGTTATAACGTTATACCACATAACGTATTACGTTATAACGTTATGTTATATAACGTAATACGTTATAACGTTATGTTATATAACGTAATGCGCTATAGCGTGTTACCATATAACGTATTACGTTATATCGTTATATCATATAACGTTATCTTATATAACGTAATACGTTATAACTTTATACCATATAACGCATTACGTTATGACGTTAACCCATACAACGTTATGTTATATAACGTAATACGTTATAACGTTATACCATATAACGTATTACGTTAGAACGTTATACCATATATCTTATTATTGTATAACGTTATACCATACAACGTATTACGTTATAACGATACACCATATAACGTTATGTTATATAACGCATTACGTTATAACGTTACACCATATAACGTATTATGTTATAGCGTTACACCATATATCGTATTACGTTATAACATTACACCATATAACGTATTACATTATAACGTTATACCATATAACGTATTACGTGATAACGTTATATCATATAACGTATTACGTAATAACGTTATAACATATAACGTTATGTTACATAACGTAATACGTTATAAAGGTATGCCATATAACGTTATGTTATATAACGTAGTACGTTATAACGTTATAGCATATAACGTAGTACGTTATAACGTTATACCATATAACGCATTACGTTATGACGTTATACCATACAACGTTATGTTATATAACGTAATACGCTATAACGTTATACCATATAACGTAGTACGTTATAACGTTATACCATATAACGTATTACGTTATGATGTTATGTTTGATAACGTAATACGTTATAACGTTATGTTATATAACGTAATACGTTATAACGTGTTACCATATAACGTATTACGTTATAACGTTACACCATACAACGTTATGTAATATAACGTATTACGTGATAACGTTATATCATATACCGTATTACGTAATAACGTTATAACATATAACGTTATGTTACATAACGTAATACGTTATAAAGGTATGCCATATAATGTTATGTTATATAACGTAGTACGTTATAACGTAATACCATATAACGTATAGCGTTATAACGTTACACCATACAACGTTATGTTATATAACGTAATACGTTCTAACGTTATACCATATAACGTATTACGTTATAACGTTATACCATACAACGTTATGTTATATAACGTATTACGTTATAACTTTATACAATATAACGTATTACGTTATAACGTTAAACCATACAACGTTATGTTACATAACGTAATACGTTATAACGTTATACCATATAACGTATTACGTTATAACGATACACCATACAACGTTATGTTATATAACGTATTACGATATAACGTTATACCATATAACGTATTACGTTATAACGTTACGCAAGACAACGTTATGTTATATAACGTATTACGTTATAACGTTATACCATATAGCGTATTACGTTACAACGTTACACCATACAACGTTATGTTATATAACGTATTCCGTTATAACGTTATACCATATATCGTATTACGTTATAACGTTATACCATATAACGTTATGTTATATAACGTAATACGTTATAACTTTATACCATATAACGTAATACGTTATAACGTAATACCATATAACGTATTACGTTATAACGTTACACAAGACAACGTTATGTTATATAACGAATTACGATATAACGTTATACCATAATACGTATTACGTTATAACGATACACAAGACAACGTTATGTTATATAACGTATTTCGTTATAACGTTATACCATATAACGTATTACGTTATAACGTGTTACCATATAACGTATTACGTTATAACGTTATACCATATAGCGTATTACGTTATAACGTTATACCATATAACGTATTACGTTATAACGTTACACAAGACAACGTTATGTTATATAACGAATTACGATATAACGTTATACCATAATACGTATTACGTTATAACGTTACACAAGACAACGTAATGTTATATAACGTATTACGTTATAACGTTATACCATATAACGTATTACGTTATAACGTGTTACCATATAACGTATTACGTTATAACGTTATACCATATAGCGTATTACGTTATAACGTTACACAAGACAACGTTATGTTATATAACGTAATACCTTATAAAGTTATACCACATAACGTGATACGTTATAACGTAATACCATATAACGTATAGCGTTATAACGTTACACCATACAACGTTATGTTATATAACGTATTCCGTTATAACGTTATACCATATATCGTATTACGTTATAACGTTATACCATACAACGTTATGTTACATAACGTATTATGTTATAACTTTATACTATATAACGTATTACGTTATAACGTTAAACCATACAACGTTATGTTACATAACGTAATACGTTATAACGTTATACCATATAACGTATTACGTAGTAACGTTACACAAGACAACGTTATGTTATATAACGTATTACGTTATAACGTTATACCATATGACGTATTACGTTATAACGTTACACAAGACAACGTTATGTTATATAACGTATTACGATATAACGTTATACCATAATACGTATTACGTTATAACGTTACACAAGACAACGTTATGTTATATAACGTATTACGTTATAACGCGTTGCCATATAACGTATTACGTTATAGCGTTATACCATATAGCGTATTACGTTACAACGTTACACCATACAACGTTATGTTATATAACGTATTCCGTTATAACGTTATACCATATAACGTATTACGTTATAACGTTATACCATATAACGTTATGTTATATAACGTAATACGCTACCACGTTATACCATGTAACGTATTACGTTATAACGTTATACCATGTAACGTATTACGTTATAACGTTATACCATGTAACGTATTACGTTGTAACGTTATACCATGTAACGTATTACGTTATAACGTAATGTTTGATAACGTAATACGTTATAACGTTATGTTATATAACGTAATACGTTATAACGTGTTACCATATAACGTATTACGTTATAACGTTACACCATACAACGTTATGTAATATAACGTATTACGTTATAACGTTATGTTATATAACGTATTGCTTTATAACGTTATGTTATATAACGTAATTTGATATAAGGTTATGCTATATAACGTAATACGTTATAACGTTATACCATATAACGTATTACGTTATAACGTTATACCATATAACGTATTACGTTATAACGTTATGCCATATAACGTATTACGTTATAACGTTATGTTATATAACGTAATACGTTATATCGTTATACCACATAACGTTATTTTATATAACGTAATACGTTATAACGTTATACCATGTAACGAAGTACGTTAGAACGTTATGCCACATAAGGTTATGTTATATAACGTAATACGTTATAATGTTATGTTATATTACGTAATACGTTATAACGTTATGTTATATAACGTAATACGTTATAACCTTATACCATGTAACGTTATGCTACATAGCGTAAAACGTTATAACGTTGTACCATATAACGTTATGTTATATAACGTAATACGTTATAACGTTATACCACATAACGTAATACGTTATAACGTAATACCATATAACGTATAGCGCTATAACGTTACACCATACAACGTTATGTTATTTAACGTATTACGTTATAACGTTATGTTATATACCTTAATACGTTATAACGTTATACCACATAACGTAATACGTTATAACGTAATACAATATAACGTATAGCGTTATATCGTTACACCATACAACGTTATGTTATATAACGTATTACGTTATAACTTTATACTATATAAGATATTACGTTATAACGTTAAACCATGCAACGTTATGTTACATAACGTAATACGTTATAACGTTATACCATATAACGTATTACGTTATAACGTTACACCATACAACGTTATGTTATATAACGTATTACGATATAACGTTATACCATATAACGTATTACGTCATAACGTGTTACCATATAACGTATTACGTTATAACGTTATACCATATAGCGTATTACGTTACAACGGTACACCATACAACGTTATGTTATATAACGTATTCCGCTATAACGTTATACCATATAAGGTATTACGTTATGACGTTATGTTATATAATGTAATACGTTATAACGTTATGTTATATAACGTAATACGTTATAACGTTATGTTATATAAGGTAATATGCTATAACGTTATGTTATATAAGGTAATATGCTATAACGTTATGTTATATAACGTAATACGCTATAACGTGTTACCATATAACGTATTACGTTATAACGTTATACCATATAACGTATTACGTTAGAACGTTATACCATATATCTTATTATTGTATAACGTTATACCATACAACGTATTACGTTATAACGATACACCATATAACGTTATGTTATATAACGCATTACGTTATAACGTTACACCATATAACGTATTATGTTATAGCGTTACACCATATATCGTATTACGTTATAACATTACACCATATAACGTATTACATTATAACGTTATTCCATATAACGTATTACGTGATAACGTTATATCATATAACGTATTACGTAATAACGTTATAACATATAACGTTATGTTACATAACGTAATACGTTATAAAGGTATGCCATATAACGTTATGTTATATAACGTAGTACGTTATAACGTTATAGCATATAACGTAGTACGTTATAACGTTATACCATATAACGCATTACGTTATGACGTTATACCATACAACGTTATGTTATATAACGTAATACGCTATAACGTTATACCATATAACGTAGTACGTTATAACGTTATACCATATAACGTATTACGTTATGATGTTATGTTTGATAACGTAATACGTTATAACGTTATGTTATATAACGTAATACGTTATAACGTGTTACCATATAACGTATTACGTTATAACGTTACACCATACAACGTTATGTAATATAACGTATTACGTGATAACGTTATATCATATAACGTATTACGTAATAACGTTATAACATATAACGTTATGTTACATAACGTAATACGTTATAAAGGTATGCCATATAACGTTATGTTATATAACGTAGTACGTTATAACGTAATACCATATAACGTATAGCGTTATAACGTTACACCATACAACGTTATGTTATATAACGTAATACGTTCTAACGTTATACCATATAACGTATTACGTTATAACGTTATACCATACAACGTTATGTTATATAACGTATTACGTTATAACTTTATACTATATAACGTATTACGTTATAACGTTAAACCATACAACGTTATGTTACATAACGTAATACGTTATAACGTTATACCATATAACGTATTACGTTATAACGATACACCATACAACGTTATGTTATATAACGTATTACGATATAACGTTATACCATATAACGTATTACGTTATAACGTTACGCAAGACAACGTTATGTTATATAACGTATTACGTTATAACGTTATACCATATAGCGTATTACGTTACAACGTTACACCATACAACGTTATGTTATATAACGTAATACGTTATAACTTTATACCATATAACGTAATACGTTATAACGTAATACCATATAACGTATTACGATATAACGTTACACAAGACAACGTTATGTTATATAACGAATTACGATATAACGTTATACCATAATACGTATTACGTTATAACGATACACAAGACAACGTTATGTTATATAACGTATTTCGTTATAACGTTATACCATATAACGTATTACGTTATAACGTGTTACCATATAACGTATTACGTTATAACGTTATACCATATAGCGTATTACGTTATAACGTTATACCATATAACGTATTACGTTACACAACACAACGTACGCAAGACAACGTTATGTTATATAACGAATTACGATATAACGTTATACCATAATACGTATTACGTTATAACGTTACACAAGACAACGTAATGTTATATAACGTATTACGTTATAACGTTATACCATATAACGTATTACGTTATAACGTGTTACCATATAACGTATTACGTTATAACGTTATACCATATAGCGTATTACGTTATAACGTTACACAAGACAACGTTATGTTATATAACGTAATACCTTATAAAGTTATACCACATAACGTGATACGTTATAACGTAATACCATATAACGTATAGCGTTATAACGTTACACCATACAACGTTATGTTATATAACGTATTCCGTTATAACGTTATACCATATATCGTATTACGTTATAACGTTATACCATACAACGTTATGTTACATAACGTATTATGTTATAACTTTATACTATATAACGTATTACGTTATAACGCGTTGCCATATAACGTATTACGTTATAGCGTTATACCATATAGCGTATTACGTTACAACGTTACACCATACAACGTTATGTTATATAACGTATTCCGTTATAACGTTATACCATATAACGTATTACGTTATAACGTTATACCATATAACGTTATGTTATATAACGTAATACGCTACCACGTTATACCATGTAACGTATTACGTTATAACGTTATACCATGTAACGTATTACGTTATAACGTTATACCATGTAACGTATTACGTTATAACGTTATACCATGTAACGTATTACGTTATAACGTAATGTTTGATAACGTAATACGTTATAACGTTATGTTATATAACGTAATACGTTATAACGTGTTACCATATAACGTATTACGTTATAACGTTACACCATACAACGTTATGTAATATAACGTATTACGTTATAACGTTATGTTATATAACGTATTGCTTTATAACGTTATGTTATATAACGTAATTTGATATAAGGTTATGCTATATAACGTAATACGTTATAGCGTGATACCATATAACGTATTACGTTATAACGTTATACCATATAACGTATTACGTTATAACGTTATGCCATATAACGTATTACGTTATAACGTTATGTTATATAACGTAATACGTTATATCGTTATACCACATAACGTTATTTTATATAACGTAATACGTTATAACGTTATACCATGTAACGAAGTACGTTAGAACGTTATGCCACATAAGGTTATGTTATATAACGTAATACGTTATAATGTTATGTTATATTACGTAATACGTTATAACGTTATGTTATATAACGTAATACGTTATAACCTTATACCATGTAACGTTATGCTACATAGCGTAATACGTTATAACGTTGTACCATATAACGTTATGTTATATAACGTAATACGTTATAACGTTATACCACATAACGTAATACGTTATAACGTAATACCATATAACGTATAGCGCTATAACGTTACACCATACAACGTTATGTTATTTAACGTATTACGTTATAACGTTATGTTATATACCTTAATACGTTATAACGTTATACCACATAACGTAATACGTTATAACGTAATACAATATAACGTATAGCGTTATATCGTTACACCATACAACGTTATGTTATATAACGTATTACGTTATAACTTTATACTATATAAGATATTACGTTATAACGTTAAACCATGCAACGTTATGTTACATAACGTAATACGTTATAACGTTATACCATATAACGTATTACGTTATAACGTTACACCATACAACGTTATGTTATATAACGTATTACGATATAACGTTATACCATATAACGTATTACGTCATAACGTGTTACCATATAACGTATTACGTTATAACGTTATACCATATAGCGTATTACGTTACAACGGTACACCATACAACGTTATGTTATATAACGTATTCCGCTATAACGTTATACCATATAAGGTATTACGTTATGACGTTATGTTATATAATGTAATACGTTATAACGTTATGTTATATAACGTAATACGTTATAACGTTATGTTATATAAGGTAATATGCTATAACGTTATGTTATATAACGTAATACGCTATAACGTGTTACCATATAACGTATTACGTTATAACGTGTTACCATATAACGTATTACGTTAGAACGTTATACCATATATCTTATTATTGTATAACGTTATACCATACAACGTATTACGTTATAACGATACACCATATAACGTTATGTTATATAACGCATTACGTTATAACGTTACACCATATAACGTATTATGTTATAGCGTTACACCATATATCGTATTACGTTATAACATTACACCATATAACGTATTACATTATAACGTTATACCATATAACGTATTACATGATAACGTTATATCATATAACGTATTACGTAATAACGTTATAACATATAACGTTATGTTACATAACGTAATACGTTATAAAGGTATGCCATATAACGTTATGTTATATAACGTAGTACGTTATAACGTTATAGCATATAACGTAGTACGTTATAACGTTATACCATATAACGTATTACGTTATGACGTTATACCATACAACGTTATGTTATATAACGTAATACGCTATAACGTTATACCATATAGCGTATTACGTTACAACGTTACACCATACAACGTTATGTTATATAACGTATTCCGTTATAACGTTATACCACATAACGTATTACGTTATAACGTTATGTTATATAACGTAATACGTTATAACGTTATGTTATATAACGTAATGCGCTATAGCGTGTTACCATATAACGTATTACGTTATATCGTTATATCATATAACGTTATCTTATATAACATAATACGTTATAACTTTATACCATATAACGCATTACGTTATGACGTTAACCCATACAACGTTATGTTATATAACGTAATACGTTATAACGTTATACCATATAACGTATTACGTTAGAACGTTATACCATATATCTTATTATTGTATAACGTTATACCATACAACGTATTACGTTATAACGATACACCATATAACGTTATGTTATATAACGCATTACGTTATAACGTTACACCATATAACGTATTATGTTATAGCGTTACACCATATATCGTATTACGTTATAACATTACACCATATAACGTATTACATTATAACGTTATACCATATAACGTATTACGTGATAACGTTATATCATATAACGTATTACGTAATAACGTTATAACATATAACGTTATGTTACATAACGTAATACGTTATAAAGGTATGCCATATAACGTTATGTTATATAACGTAGTACGTTATAACGTTATACCATATAACGTATTACGTTATGACGTTATACCATACAACGTTATATTATATAACGTAATACGCTATAACGTTATACCATATAACGTAGTACGTTACAACGTTATACCATATAACGTATTACGTTATGACGTTATACCATACAACGTTATATTATATAACGTAATACGCTATAACGTTATACCATATAACGTAGTACGTTACAACGTTATACCATATAACGTATTACGTTATGATGTTATACCATATAACGTATTACGTTATGACGTTATACCATACAACGTTATGTTATATAACGTAATACGCTATAACGTTATACCATATAACGTAGTACGTTATAACGTTATACCATATAACGTATTACGTTATGATGTTATACCATACAACGTTATGTTATATAACGTAATACGTTATAACGTTGTAACGTTATACCAGATAACGTGTTACGTTATAAAGTTACACAAGACAACGTTATGTTATATAACGTATTACGTTACAACGTTATACCATATAACGTATAACGTTATAACGTTACACAAGACAACGTTATGTTATATAACGTATTACGATATAACGTTATGCCATATAACGTAGTACGTTAAAACGTTACACAAGACAACGTTATGTTATATAACGTATTACGTTATAACGTTATACCATATAACGGATTACGTTATAACGTGTTACCATATAACGTATTACGTTATAACGTGTTACCATATAACGTATTACGTTATAACGTTATACCATATAGCGTATTACGTTACAACGTTACACCATACAACGTTATGTTATATAACGTATTCCGTTATAACGTTATACCACATAACGTATTACGTTATAACGTTATGTTATATAACGTAATACGTTATAACGTTATGTTATATAACGTAATACGCTATAGCGTGTTACCATATAACGTATTACGTTATATCGTTATATCATATAACGTTATCTTATATAACGTAATACGTTATAACTTTATACCATATAACGCATTACGTTATGGCGTTAACCCATACAACGTTATGTTATATAACGTAATACGTTATAACGTTATACCATATAACGTATTACGTTAGAACGTGTTACCATATAACGTATTACGTTATAACGTGTTACCATATAACGTATTACGTTATAACGTTATACCATATAGCGTATTACGTTACAACGTTACAGCATACAACGTTATGTTATATAACGTATTCCGTTATAACGTTATACCACATAACGTATTACGTTATAACGTTATGTTATATAACGTAATACGTTATAACGTTATGTTATATAACGTAATGCGCTATAGCGTGTTACCATATAACGTATTACGTTATATCGTTATATCATATAACGTTATCTTATATAACGTAATACGTTATAACTTTATACCATATAACGCATTACGTTCTGACGTTAACCCATACAACGTTATGTTATATAACGTAATACGTTATAACGTTATACCATATAACGTATTACGTTAGAACGTAATACCATATATCGTATTACGTTATAACGTTATATTATATGACGTAATACGTTATAACGTGTTACCATATAACGTAATACGTTATAACGTGTTACCATATAACGTATACGTTATAACGTTATACCATATAACGTTATGTTATATAACGTAATACGCTACCACGTTATACCATGTAACGTATTACGTTATAACGTTATACCATGTAACGTATTACGTTATAACGTTATACTATATAATGTATTACGTTATAACGTTATGTTATATAACGTAACACGTTATAACGTTATGTTATATAACGTAATACGTTATAACGTGTTACCATATAAGGTATTACGTTATAACGTTACACCATACAACGTTATGTAATATAACGTATTACGTTATAACGTTATGTTATATAACGTATTGCTTTATAACGTTATGTTATATAACGTAATACGATATAACGTTATGCTATATAACGTAATACGTTATAACGTGTTACCATATAACGTATTACGTTATAACGTTATACCATATAACGTATTACGTTATAACGTAATGCCATATAACGTATTACGATATAACGTTATGTTATATAACGTAATACGTTATATCGTTATACCACATAACGTTATATTATATAACGTAATACGTTATAACGTTATACCATGAAACGAATTACGTTAGAACGTTATGCCATATAAGGTTATGTTATATAACGAAGTAAGTTATAATGTTAAATTATATAACGTAACACCATATAACGTTATGTTATATAACGTAATACGTTATAACGTTATACCATGTAACGAATTACGTTAGAACGTTATGCCATATAAGGTTATGTTATATAACGTAATACGTTATAATGTTATGTTATATAACGTAATACGTTATAACGTTATGTTATATAACGTAATACGTTATAACCTTATACCATGTAACATTATGTTATATGACGTAGTACGTTATAACAGTATGTTAGATATCTTAATACGTTATAACGTGGTACCATATAACGCATTACGTTATAACGTTACACCATACAACCTTATGTTATATAACGTAATACGTTATAACGTGTTACCATATAACGAATTACGTTAGAACGTTATACCATATAAGGTTATGTTATATAACGTAATACGTCATAACGTTATGATATGTAACATAATACGTTATAACGTTATGTTATATAACGTAACACGTTATAACGTTATGTTATATAACGTAATACGTTATAACGTGGTACCATATAACGCATTACGTAATAACGTTACAACATACAACCTTATGTTATATAACGTAATACGCTATAACGTTACACCATACAACCTTATGTTATTTAACGTAATACGTTATAACGTGTTACCATATAACGAATTACGTTAGAACTTTATACCATATAAGGTTATGTTATATAACGTAATACGTTATAACGTTATGTTATCTAACGTAATACGTTATAACGTTATGTTATATAACGTTCTACGTTATAACGTGTTACCATATAACGCATTAGGTTATAACGTTACAACATACAACCTTATGCTATATAACGTATTACGTTGTAACGTTATAAAATATAACGTGTTACGTTATAACGTTATGCCAAATAACGTTATGTTATATAACGTAATACGCTATAACGTTATACGATATAACGTCTTACGTCATAACGTTATACCATATAACGTATTACGTTATAACGTTATGCCATATAACGTATTACGTTATAACGTTATGTTATATATCTTAATACGTTATAACGTTATGTTATATAACGTAATACGTTATAACGTATTACGATATAACGTTATACCATATAACGTATTACGTTATAACCTTATACCATATAACGTTATGTTATATAACGTAATACGCTACCACGTTATACCATGTAACGTATTACGTTATAACGTTATACCACATAACGTAATACGTTATAACGTAATACCATATAACGTATAGCGCTATAACGTTACACCATACAACGTTATGTTATATAACGTATTACGTTATAACGTTATGTTATATACCTTAATACGTTATAACGTTATACCACATAACGTAATACGTTATAACGCAATACAATATAACGTATAGCGTTATAACGTTACACCATACAACGTTATGTTATATAACGTATTACGTTATAACGTTATGTTATATACCTTAATACGTTATAACGTAATACCATATAAGGTATAGCGTTATAACGTTACACCATACAACGTTATGTTATATAACGTAATACCTTATAACGTTATACCACATAACGTAATACGTTATAACGTAATACCATGTAACGTATAGCGTTATGACGTTACACCATACAACGTTATGTTATATAACGTATTACGTTATAACGTTTTGTCATATAACTTAATACGTTATAACGTTATGTTATAAAACGTAATATGTTATAACGTTATACCATATAACGTATTACGTTATACCGTTATGTTATATAACTTAATACGTTATAACGTTATGTTACATAACGTAATACGTTATAACGTTATACCATATAACGTTATGTTATATTACGCAGTACGTTATAACGTTATACCATATAACGTATTACGTTATAACGTTATACCATATAACGTAATACCATATAACGTAATACCTTATAACGTAAAACGTTAGAACGTTAGACCATACAACGTTATGTTATATACCGTATTCCGTTATAACGTAATACCATATATCGTATTACGTTATAACGTTATGTTATATAACGTAATACGTTATAACGTTATACCATATAACGTATTACGTTAAAACGTTACACCATACAACGTCATGTTATACAACGTATTCCGTTATAACGGTATACCATATAACGTATTAAGTTATAACGATATGTTATATAACGTAATACGCTATAACGTTATGTTATACAAATTAATATGTTATAAGGATATATTATATGACGTAATACGTTATAACGTTATGTCATATAACGTAAAACGTTATAACTTTATGTTATATAACTTAATACGTTATAACTTTATATCATATAACGTATTACGTTATAACGTTATACCATATAACGTATTACGTTATAACGTTTTATCCTATAACGTATTACGTTATAACGTTATACCATATAACGCTATGCTATATAACGTAATACGTTATAACGTTATACCATATAATGTATTACGTGATAAAGTTATACCATATAACGTATTACGTGATAAAGTTATACCATATAACGTATTACGTCATAACGTTACACCATACAACGTTATGTTATATAACGTATTACGTTATAACGTTTTATCCTATAACGTATTACGTTATAACGTTATACCATATAACGCTATGCTATATAACGTAATACGTTATAACGTTATACCATATAATGTATTACGTGATAAAGTTATACCACATAACGTATTACGTGATAAAGTTATACCATATAACGTATAGCGCTATAACGTTACACCATACAACGTTATGTTATATAACGTATTACGTTATAACGTTATGTTATATACCTTAATACGTTATAACGTTATACCACATAACGTAATACGTTATAACGCAATACAATATAACGTATAGCGTTATAACGTTACACCATACAACGTTATGTTATATAACGTATTACGTTATAACGTTATGTTATATACCTTAATACGTTATAACGTAATACCATATAAGGTATAGCGTTATAACGTTACACCATACAACGTTATGTTATATAACGTAATACCTTATAACGTTATACCACATAACGTAATACGTTATAACGTAATACCATGTAACGTATAGCGTTATGACGTTACACCATACAACGTTATGTTATATAACGTATTACGTTATAACGTTTTGTCATATAACTTAATACGTTATAACGTTATGTTATAAAACGTAATATGTTATAACGTTATACCATATAACGTATTACGTTATACCGTTATGTTATATAACTTAATACGTTATAACGTTATGTTACATAACGTAATACGTTATAACGTTATACCATATAACGTTATGTTATATTACGCAGTACGTTATAACGTTATACCATATAACGTATTACGTTATAACGTTATACCATATAACGTAATACCATATAACGTAATACCTTATAACGTAAAACGTTAGAACGTTAGACCATACAACGTTATGTTATATACCGTATTTCGTTATAACGTAATACCATATATCGTATTACGTTATAACGTTATGTTATATAACGTAATACGTTATAACGTTATACCATATAACGTATTACGTTAAAACGTTACACCATACAACGTCATGTTATACAACGTATTCCGTTATAACGGTATACCATATAACGTATTAAGTTATAACGATATGTTATATAACGTAATACGCTATAACGTTATGTTATACAAATTAATATGTTATAAGGATATATTATATGACGTAATACGTTATAACGTTATGTCATATAACGTAAAACGTTATAACTTTATGTTATATAACGTATTACGTTATAACGTTATACCATATAACGTATTACGTTATAACGTTTTATCCTATAACGTATTACGTTATAACGTTATACCATATAACGCTATGCTATATAACGTAATACGTTATAACGTTATACCATATAATGTATTACGTGATAAAGTTATACCATATAACGTATTACGTCATAACGTTACACCATACAACGTTATGTTATATAACGTAATACGTTATAACTTTATACCATATAACGTATTACGTTATAACGTTATACCATATAACGCTATGCTATATAACGTAATACGTTATAACGTTATACCATATAATGTATTACGTGATAACGTTATACCATATAACGTATTACGTTATAACGTTATACCATATAACGTTTTGCTATATAACGTAATACGTTACAACGTTATACCATATAACGTATTACGTGATAACGTTATACCATATAACGTATTACGTCATAACGTTACACCATACGACGTTATGTAATATAACGTAATACGTTATAACGTGTTACCGTATAACGTAATACGTTATAACGTAATACCATATAACGTATAGCGTTATAAAGTTACACCATACAACGTTATGTTATATAACTTAATACGTTATAACGTTATACCATATAGCTTTTTACGTTACAACGTTACAACATACAACCTTATGTTATATAACGTATTACGTTATAACGTTATAAAATATAACGTGTTACGTTATAACGTTATACCAAATAACGTTATGTTATATAACGTAATACGCTATAACGTTATACGATATAACGTATTACGTCATAATGTTATAACATATAACGTATTACCTTATAACGTTATGCCATATAACGTATTACGTTATAACGTTATGTTATATAACTTAATACGTTATAACGTTATACCATATAATGTATTACGTGATAACGTTATACCATATAACGTATTACGTCATAACGTCACACCATACAACGTTATGTTATATAACGTAATACGTTATAACTTTATACCATATAACGTATTACGTTATAACGTTATACCATATAACGTATTACGTTATAACGTTATACCACATAACGTATACGTTATAGCGTTATACCACATAACGTAATACGTTATAAGGTAATACCATATAACGTATAGCGTTATAAAGTTACACCATACAACGTTATGTTATATAACATATTCCGTTATAACGTTATACCATATAACGTATTACGTTATAACGTTATACCATATAACGTATTACGTTACAACGTTACAACATACAACGTTATGTTATATAAAGTATTAGGTTATAACGTTATACCATATAACGTTTTGCTATATAACGTAATACGTTATAACGTTATACCATATAACGTATTACGTGATAACGTTATACCATATAACGTATTACGTCATAACGTTATACCATACAACGTTATGTTATATAACGTATTACGTTATAACTTTATACTATATAACGTATTACGTTATAACGTTAAACCATACAACGTTATGTTATATAACATATTCCGTTATAACGTTATACCATATAACGTATTACGTTATAACGTTATACCATATAACGTATTACGTTACAACGTTACAACATACAACGTTATGTTATATAAAGTATTACGTTATAACGTTATACCATATAACGTTTTGCTATATAACGTAATACGTTATAACGTTATACCATATAACGTATTACGTGATAACGTTATACCATATAACGTATTACGTCATAACGTTATACCATACAACGTTATGTTATATAACGTATTACGTTATAACTTTATACTATATAACGTATTACGTTATAACGTTATACCATACAACGTTATGTTACATAACGTAATACGTTATAACGTTATACCATATAACGTATTACGTTATAACGTTACACAAGACAACGTTATGTTACATAACGTAATACGTTATAACGTTATTCCATATAACGTATTACGTTATATCGTTATGTTATATAACGTAATACGTTATAACGTTATACCATATAACGTATTACGTTATAACGTTATACCATATAACGTAATACGTTATAACGTTATGTTATATAACGTAATACGTTATAACGTTATGTTATATAACGTAATACGTTATAACGTTATGTTATATAACGTAATACGTTATAACGTTATGTTATATAACGTAATACGCTATAACGTTATACCATATAACGTATTACGTTATAACGTTATACCATATAACGTATTACGTTATAACGTTATGTTATATAACTTAATACGTTATAACTTTATACCATATAACGTATTACGTTATAACGTTATACCATACAACGTTATGTAATATAACGTAATACGTTATAACTTTATACCATATAACGTATTACGTTATAACGTTATACCATATAACGTATTACGTTATAACGTTATACCACATAACGTATACGTTATAGCGTTATACCACATAACGTAATACGTTATAAGGTAATACCATATAACGTATAGCGTTATAAAGTTACACCATACAACGTTATGTTATATAACATATTCCGTTATAACGTTATACCATATAACGTATTACGTTATAACGTTATACCATATAACGTATTACGTTACAACGTTACAACATACAACGTTATGTTATATAAAGTATTAGGTTATAACGTTATACCATATAACGTTTTGCTATATAACGTAATACGTTATGACGTTATACCATATAACGTATTACGTGATAACGTTATACCATATAACGTATTACGTCATAACGTTATACCATACAACGTTATGTTATATAACGTATTACGTTATAACTTTATACTATATAACGTATTACGTTATAACGTTAAACCATACAACGTTATGTTACATAACGTAATACGTTATAACGTTATACCATATAACGTATTACGTTATAACGTTACACAAGACAACGTTATGTTACATAACGTAATACGTTATAACGTTATTCCATATAACGTATTACGTTATATCGTTATGTTATATAACGTAATACGTTATAACGTTATACCATATAACGTATTACGTTATAACGTTATACCATATAACGTAATACGTTATAACGTTATGTTATATAACGTAATACGTTATAACGTTATGTTATATAACGTAATACGTTATAACGTTATGTTATATAACGTAATACGTTATAACGTTATGTTATATAACGTAATACGCTATAACGTTATACCATATAACGTATTACGTTATAACGTTATACCATATAACGTATTACGTTATAACGTTATGTTATATAACTTAATACGTTATAACTTTATACCATATAACGTATTACGTTATAACGTTATACCATACAACGTTATGTAATATAACGTAATACGTTATAACTTTATACCATATAACGTATTACGTTATAACGTTATACCATATAACGCATTACGTTATAACGTTATACCACATAACGTATACGTTATAGCGTTATACCACATAACGTAATACGTTATAAGGTAATACCATATAACGTATAGCGTTATAAAGTTACACCATACAACGTTATGTTATATAACATATTCCGTTATAACGTTATACCATATAACGTATTACGTTATAACGTTATACCATATAACGTATTACGTTACAACGTTACAACATACAACGTTATGTTATATAAAGTATTAGGTTATAACGTTATACCATATAACGTTTTGCTATATAACGTAATACGTTATGACGTTATACCATATAACGTATTACGTGATAACGTTATACCATATAACGTATTACGTCATAACGTTATACCATACAACGTTATGTTATATAACGTATTACGTTATAACTTTATACTATATAACGTATTACGTTATAACGTTAAACCATACAACGTTATGTTATATAACATATTCCGTTATAACGTTATACCATATAACGTATTACGTTATAACGTTATACCATATAACGTATTACGTTACAACGTTACAACATACAACGTTATGTTATATAAAGTATTACGTTATAACGTTATACCATACAACGTTTTGCTATATAACGTAATACGTTATAACGTTATACCATATAACGTATTACGTGATAACGTTATACCATATAACGTATTACGTCATAACGTTATACCATACAACGTTATGTTATATAACGTATTACGTTATAACTTTATACTATATAACGTATTACGTTATAACGTTAAACCATACAACGTTATGTTACATAACGTAATACGTTATAACGTTATACCATATAACGTATTACGTTATAACGTTACACAAGACAACGTTATGTTACATAACGTAATACGTTATAACGTTATTCCATATAACGTATTACGTTATATCGTTATGTTATATAACGTAATACGTTATAACGTTATACCATATAACGTATTACGTTATAACGTTATACCATATAACGTAATACGTTATAACGTTATGTTATATAACGTAATACGTTATAACGTTATGTTATATAACGTAATACGTTATAACGTTATGTTATATAACGTAATACGTTATAACGTTACGTTATATAAGGTAATACGCTATAACGTGTTACCATATAACGTATTACGTTATATCGTTATACCATATAACGTTATATTTTATAACGTAATACGTTATAACGTTATGTTATATAACGTATAACGTTATACCGTTATACCATATAACGTTATGCTATATAACGTAATACGTTATAACGTTATACCATATAACGTATTACGTTACAGCGTTATACCATATAACGTATTACGTTATAACGTTGTACCACATAACGTATTACGTTATAGCGTTATACCACTTAACGTAATACGTTACAAGGTAATACCATATAACGTATAGCGTTATAAAGTTACCCCATACAACGTTATGTTATATAACGTATTCCGTTATAACGTTATACCATATAACGTATTACGTTATAACGTTATACCATATAACGTATTACGTTATAACGTTACACAAGACAACGTTATGTTACATAACGTAATACGTTATAACGTTATACCATATAACGTATTACGTTATATCGTTATGTTATATAACGTAATACGTTATAACGTTATACCATATAACGTATTACGTTATAACGTTATGCCATATAACGTAATACGTTATAACGTTATGTTATATAACGTAATACGTTATAACGTTATGTTATATAACGTAATACGTTATAACGTTATGTTATATAACGTAATACGTTATAACGTTACGTTATATAAGGTAATACGCTATAACGTGTTACCATATAACGTATTACGTTATACTGTTATACCATATAACGTTATGCTATATAACGTAATACGTCATAACGTTATAACATATAACGTATTACCTTATAACGTTATGCCATATAACGTATTACGTTATAACGTTATGTTACATAACTTAATACGTTATAACGTTATACCATATAATGTATTACGTGATAACGTTATACCATATAACGTATTACGTCATAACGTCACACCATACAACGTTATGTTATATAACGTAATACGTTATAACTTTATAAGATATAACGTATTACGTTATAACGTTAAACCATACAACGTTATGTTACATAACGTAATACGTTATAACGTTATACCATAAAACGTATTACGTTATAACGTTACACGAGACAACGTTATGTTACATAACGTAAT
Source organism: Bombus hypnorum (assembly GCA_911387925.2). Taxonomy (NCBI): domain Eukaryota; kingdom Metazoa; phylum Arthropoda; class Insecta; order Hymenoptera; family Apidae; genus Bombus; species Bombus hypnorum. The sequence goes on from OU427027.1 coordinate 326,062, forward strand.
ACGTTATAACGTTATACCATATAACGTATTACGTTATAGCGTTATGTTATATAACGTAATACGTTATAACGTTATGTTATATAACGTAATACGTTATAACGTTATGTTATATAACGCAATACGTTATAACGTTATAACATATAACGTATTACGTTATAACGTTATGCCATATAACGTATTACGTTATAACGTTATGTTATATAACTTAATACGTTATAACGTTACACAAGACATCGTTATGTTATATAACGTATTGCGTTATAACGTTATACCATATAACGTATTACGTTATAACGTTACACAAGACAACGTTATGTTACATAACGTAATACGTTATAACGTTATACCATATAACGTATTACGTTATATCGTTATGTTATATAACGTAATACGTTATAACGTTATACCATATAACGTATTACGTTATAACGTTATACCATATAACGTAATACGTTATAACGTTATGTTATATAACGTAATACGTTATAACGTTATGTTATATAACGTAATACGTTATAACGTTATGTTATATAACGTAATACGTTATAACGTTACGTTATATAAGGTAATACGCTATAACGTGTTACCATATAACGTATTACGTTATATCGTTATACCATATAACGTATTACGTTACAGCGTTATACCATATAACGTATTACGTTATAACGTTGTACCACATAACGTATTACGTTATAGCGTTATGCCACTTAACGTAATACGTTACAAGGTAATACCATATAACGTATAGCGTTATAAAGTTACACCATACAACGTTATGTTATATAACGTATTCCGTTATAACGTTATACCATATAACGTATTACGTTATAACGTTGTACCACATAACGTATTACGTTATAGCGTTATGCCACTTAACGTAATACGTTACAAGGTAATACCATATAACGTATAGCGTTATAAAGTTACACCATACAACGTTATGTTATATAACGTATTCCGTTATAACGTTATACCATATAACGTATTACGTTATAACGTTATACCATATAACGTATTACGTTATAACGTTACACAAGACAACGTTATGTTACATAACGTAATACGTTATAACGTTATACCATATAACGTATTACGTTATATCGTTATGTTATATAACGTAATACGTTATAACGTTATACCATATAACGTATTACGTTATAACGTTATACCATATAACGTAATACGTTATAACGTTATGTTATATAACGTAATACGTTATAACGTTATACCATATAACGTATTACGTTATAACGTTATGATATATAACATAATACGTTATAACGTTCTGTTATATAACTTAATACGTTATAACATTATGTTATATAACGTAATACGTTATAACGTTATACCATATAACGTAATACGTTATAACGTTATACCATATAGCTTATTACATTACAACGTTACAACATACAACGTTATGTTATATAAAGTATTACGTTATAACGTTATACCATATAACGTTATGCTATATAACGTAATACGTTATAACGTTATACCATATAACGTATTACGTGATAACGTTATACCATATAACGTATTACGTCATAACGTTATACCATATAACGTATTACGTCATAACGTTACACCATACAACGTTATGTTATATAACGTAATACGTTATAACGTTATACCATATAACGTATTACGTTATAACGTTACACAAGACAACGTTATGTTACATAACGTAATACGTTATAACGCTATACCATATAACGTATTACGTTATAACGTTACACAAGACAACGTTATGTTATATAACGTAATACGTTATAACTTTATACCATATAACGCTATGCTATATAACGTAATACGTTATAACGTTATACCATATAATGTATTACGTTATAACGTTATACCATATAACGTATTACGTCATAACGTTACACCATACAACGTTATGTTATATAACGTAATACGTTATAACGTTATACCATATAACGTATTACGTTATAACGTTACACAAGACAACGTTATGTTACATAACGTAATACGTTATAACGTTATACCATATAACGTATTACATTATAACGTTACACAAGACAACGTTATGTTATATAACGTAATACGTTATAACGTTATACCATATAACGTATTACGTTATATCGTTATGTTATATAACGTAATACGTTATAACGTTATACCATATAACGTATTACGTTATAACGTTATGCCATATAACGTAATACGTTATAACGTTATGTTATATAACGTAATACGTTATAACGTTATGTTATATAACGTAATACGTTATAACGTTATGTTATATAACGTAATACGTTATAACGTTACGTTATATAAGGTAATACGCTATAACGTGTTACCATATAACGTATTACGTTATACTGTTATACCATATAACGTTATGCTATATAACGTAATACGTCATAACGTTATAACATATAACGTATTACCTTATAACGTTATGCCATATAACGTATTACGTTATAACGTTATGTTACATAACTTAATACGTTATAACGTTATACCATATAATGTATTACGTGATAACGTTATACCATATAACGTATTACGTCATAACGTCACACCATACAACGTTATGTTATATAACGTAATACGTTATAACTTTATAAGATATAACGTATTACGTTATAACGTTAAACCATACAACGTTATGTTACATAACGTAATACGTTATAACGTTATACCATAAAACGTATTACGTTATAACGTTACACGAGACAACGTTATGTTACATAACGTAATACGTTATAACGTTATACCATATAACGTATTACGTTATAGCGTTATGTTATATAACGTAATACGTTATAACGTTATGTTATATAACGTAATACGTTATAACGTTATGTTATATAACGCAATACGTTATAACGTTATAACATATAACGTATTACGTTATAACGTTATGCCATATAACGTATTACGTTATAACGTTATGTTATATAACTTAATACGTTATAATGTTACACAAGACATCGTTATGTTATATAACGTATTGCGTTATAACGTTATACCATATAACGTATTACGTTATAACGTTACACAAGACAACGTTATGTTACATAACGTAATACGTTATAACGTTATACCATATAACGTATTACGTTATATCGTTATGTTATATAACGTAATACGTTATAACGTTATACCATATAACGTATTACGTTATAACGTTATACCATATAACGTAATACGTTATAACGTTATGTTATATAACGTAATACGTTATAACGTTATGTTATATAACGTAATACGTTATAACGTTATGTTATATAACGTAATACGTTATAACGTTACGTTATATAAGGTAATACGCTATAACGTGTTACCATATAACGTATTACGTTATATCGTTATACCATATAACGTATTACGTTACAGCGTTATACCATATAACGTATTACGTTATAACGTTGTACCACATAACGTATTACGTTATAGCGTTATGCCACTTAACGTAATACGTTACAAGGTAATACCATATAACGTATAGCGTTATAAAGTTACACCATACAACGTTATGTTATATAACGTATTCCGTTATAACGTTATACCATATAACGTATTACGTTATAACGTTGTACCACATAACGTATTACGTTATAGCGTTATGCCACTTAACGTAATACGTTACAAGGTAATACCATATAACGTATAGCGTTATAAAGTTACACCATACAACGTTATGTTATATAACGTATTCCGTTATAACGTTATACCATATAACGTATTACGTTATAACGTTATACCATATAACGTATTACGTTATAACGTTACACAAGACAACGTTATGTTACATAACGTAATACGTTATAACGTTATACCATATAACGTATTACGTTATATCGTTATGTTATATAACGTAATACGTTATAACGTTATACCATATAACGTATTACGTTATAACGTTATACCATATATCGTAATACGTTATAACGTTATGTTATATAACGTAATACGTTATAACGTTATACCATATAACGTATTACGTTATAACGTTATGATATATAACATAATACGTTATAACGTTCTGTTATATAACTTAATACGTTATAACATTATGTTATATAACGTAATACGTTATAACGTTATACCATATAACGTAATACGTTATAACGTTATACCATATAGCTTATTACATTACAACGTTACAACATACAACGTTATGTTATATAAAGTATTACGTTATAACGTTATACCATATAACGTTATGCTATATAACGTAATACGTTATAACGTTATACCATATAACGTATTACGTGATAACGTTATACCATATAACGTATTACGTCATAACGTTATACCATATAACGTATTACGTCATAACGTTACACCATACAACGTTATGTTATATAACGTAATACGTTATAACGTTATACCATATAACGTATTACGTTATAACGTTACACAAGACAACGTTATGTTACATAACGTAATACGTTATAACGCTATACCATATAACGTATTACGTTATAACGTTACACAAGACAACGTTATGTTATATAACGTAATACGTTATAACTTTATACCATATAACGCTATGCTATATAACGTAATACGTTATAACGTTATACCATATAATGTATTACGTTATAACGTTATACCATATAACGTATTACGTCATAACGTTACACCATACAACGTTATGTTATATAACGTAATACGTTATAACGTTATACCATATAACGTATTACGTTATAACGTTACACAAGACAACGTTGTGTTACATAACGTAATACGTTATAACGTTATACCATATAACGTATTACATTATAACGTTACACAAGACAACGTTATGTTATATAACGTAATACGTTATAACGTTATGTCATATAACGTAAAACGTTATATCTTTATGTTATATAACGTAATACGTTATAACGTAATACCATATAACGTATAGCGTTATAAAGTTACACCATACAACGTTATGTTATATAACTTAATACGTTATAACGTTATGCTATATAACGTAATACGCTATAACGTTATACCATATAACGTATTACGATATAACGTTATACCATACAACGTTATGTTATATAACGTATTACGTTATAACTTTATACCATACAACGTTACGTTATATAACGTAATTCGTTATAACGTTATGTTTTATAACGTAATACGTTATATCGTTATACCATATAACGTTATGTTATATAACGTAATACGTTATAACGTTATACCATATAGCTTCTTACGTTACAACGTTACAACATACAACCTTATGTTATATAACGTATTACGTTATAACGTTATAAAATATAACGTGTTACGTTATAACGTTATACCAAATAACGTTATGTTATATAACGTAATACGCTATAACGTTATACGATATAACGTATTACGTCATAACTTTATAACATATAACGTATTACGTTATAACGTTATGCCATATAACGTATTACGTTATAACGTTATGTTATATAACTTAATACGTTATAACGTTATGTTATATAACGAAATATGTTATAACCTTATGTTATATAACGTAATACATTATAACGTTATGTTATATAACGTAATACGTTATAACGGTATGTTATATAACGTATTACGTTATAACGTTTTACCATATAACGTATTACGTTATAACGTTATACCATATAACGCTATGCTATATAACGTAATACGTTATAACGTTATACCATATAATGTATTACGTGATAACGTTATACCATATAACGTATTACGTCATAACGTTACACTATACAACGTTATGTTATATAACGTAATACGTTATAACTTTATACCATATAACGTATTACGTTGCAACGTTATACCATATAACGTATTACGTTATAACGTTATACCACATAACGTATTACGTTATAGCATTATACCACATAACGTAATACGTTATAAGGTAATACCATATAACGTATAGCGTTATAACGTTACACCATACAACGTTATGTTATATAACGTATTCCGTTATAACGTTATACCATATAACGTATTACGTTATAACGATATACCATATAACATATTACGATATAACGTTATACCATACAACGTTATGTTATATAACGTATTACGTTATAACTTTATACCATATAACGTATTACGTTATAACGTTATACCATATAACGTATTACGTTATAACGTTATACCACATAACGTATTACGTTATAGCGTTATACCACATAACGTAATACGTTATAAGGTAATACCATATAACGTATTACGTTATAACGTTACACAAGACAACGTTATGTTATATAACGTATTACGTTATAACGTTATACCATATAACGTATTACGTTATATCGTTATGTTACATAACGTAATACGTTATAACGTTATACCATATAACGTATTACGTTATAACGTTATACCATATAACGTAATACGTTATAACGTTATGTTATATAACGTAATACGTTATAACGTTATGTTATATAACGTAATACGTTAAAACGTTATGTTATATAACGTAATACGTTATAACGTTATGTTATATAACGTAATACGTTATAACGTTATGTTATATAACGTATTACGTTATACCGTTATACCATATAACGTTATGCTATATTACGTAATACGTTATTACGTTATACCATATAACATATTACGTTATAACGTTACACAAGACAACGTTATGTGATATAACGTATTACGTTATAACGTTATACCATATAACGTATAACGTTATGTTATATAACGTAATACGTTAAAACGTTATGTTATATAACGTAATACGTTTTAACGTTATGTTATATAACGTAATACGTTATAACGTTATGTTATATAACGTAATGCGCTATAACGTGTTACCATATAACGTATTACGTTATATCGTTATACCATATAACGTTATGTTATATAACGTAATACGTTATAACTTTATACCATATAACGTATTACGTTATAACGTTATACCATATAACGTATTACGTTCTAACGTTTTACCATATAACGTATTACGTTATAACGTTATACCATATAACGCTATGCTATATAACGTAATACGTTATAACGTTATACCATATAATGTATTACGTTATATCGTTATACCATATAACGTATTACGTCATAACGTTACACCATACAACGTTATGTTATATAACGTAATACGTTAAAACTTTATACCATATAACGTATTACGTTATAACGTTATACCATATAATGTATTACGTTATGACGTTATACCATATAACGTATTACGATATAACGTTATACCATACAACGTTATGTCATATAACGTATTACGTTATAACTTTATACTATATAACGTATTACGTTATAACGTTAAACCATACAACGTTATGTTACATAACATAATACGTTATAACGTTATACCGTATAACGTATTACGTTATAACGTTACACAAGACAACGTTATGTTACATAACGTAATACGTTATAACGTTATACCATATAACGTATTACGTTATAACGTTACACAAGACAACGTTATGTTATATAACGTATTACGTTATAACGTTATACCATATAACGTATTACATTATAACGTTATGTTATATAGCGTAATACGTTATACCGTTATACCATATAACGTATTACGTTATAACGTTATACCATATAACCTATTACGTTATAACGTTATACCATATAACGTATTATGTTATAACGTTATACCATATAACGTATTATGTTATAACGTTATACCATATAACGTATTACGTTATAACGTTACACAAGACATCGTTATGTTATATAACGTATTACGTTATAACTTTATACCATATAAAGTATTACGTTATAGCGTTATGTTATATAACGTAATACGTTATAACGTTATGTTATATAACGTAATACGTTATAACGTTCTGTGATATAACGTAATACGCTATAACGTGTTACCATATAACGTATTACGTTATATCGTTATACCATATAACGTTATGTTATATAACGTAATACGTTATAACTTTATACCATATAACGTATTACGTTATAACGTTATACCATATAACGTATTACGTTCTAACGTTTTACCATATAACGTATTACGTTATAACGTTATACCATATAACGCTATGCTATATAACGTAATACGTTATAACGTTATACCATATAATGTATTACGTTATAACGTTATACCATATAACGTATTACGTCATAACGTTACACCATACAACGTTATGTTATATAACGTAATACGTTAAAACTTTATACCATATAACGTATTACGTTATAACGTTATACCATATAATGTATTACGTTATGACGTTATACCATATAACGTATTACGATATAACGTTATACCATACAACGTTATGTCATATAACGTATTACGTTATAACTTTATACTATATAACGTATTACGTTATAACGTTAAACCATACAACGTTATGTTACATAACGTAATACGATATAACGTTATACCGTATAACGTATTACGTTATAACGTTACACAAGACAACGTTATGTTACATAACGTAATACGTTATAACTTTATACCATATAACGTATTACGTTATAACGTTACACAACACAACGTTATGTTATATAACGTATTACGTTATAACGTTATACCATATAACGTATTACATTATAACGTTATGTTATATAGCGTAATACGTTATACCGTTATACCATATAACGTATTACGTTATAACGTTATACCATATAACGTATTACGTTATAACGTTATACCATATAACGTATTATGTTATAACGTTATACCATATAACGTATTATGTTATAACGTTATACCATATAACGTATTACGTTATAACGTTACACAAGACATCATTATGTTATATAACGTATTACGTTATAACTTTATACCATATAAAGTATTACGTTATAACGTTATACCATATAACGTATTACGTTATAACGTTATACCATATCACGTATTACGTTATAACGTTATACCATATTTTTTTTTTTTTTTTTTTATTTATTTGCTTTAAATTTTACAATTTGTCCAGTAGGACATTTGGTAAAATGTTATAGCTGTTTACTAATATAACATGTGGGTGGCTACCCCCAATGGGGTTCCATCTTCGTGCTTGTTAGGGTGTATCCTTTATGAGATCTACTGGATGTTTCCTTTTTAATCTCCTTTCGATGAATGTGGTGATCGTTTCCGCTGCCAGCCGGTTCGGGTGCGTTGCTAATCTTTCTCTGTACCTTCTTGCGAATCTGCTAATCTCTTCCTTGACCGTTGGTATTCCAAGGTCTTTTCGTATGTCCTCGTTTCTAACGTACCATGGGGCGTTTACTATTGTTCTAAGTATTTTAGATTGCATTGCCTCTAGTTTGGTTATATGGCTCATTGCTGCTGTTCCCCATAGTGGTATTCCGTACGTCCAGATTGGTTTTATGATGGTTTTGTAGATTTTTAATTTGTTTTCTATGCTTAGTTTGGATTTTCGACTTGTTAACCAGTACATCTGTCTCCTTGCTATCTGTATTTTGCTTATTATTGATTTGATATGCTGTTTCCATGTGAATCTTGTATCAAAGTGTAGTCCTAGGTATTTGACTTGCCTTGTTTGTATTATGTGCGTGCCGTTGAGTGTAATGTTTGGTGGTAACTGTTTTCGCAGTGTGAATGTAATGTGGTTGCATTTATCAGGGTTTGCTTTAATTTGTTTAACTTGAAGCCACTTTTCTATTTTTGCAATATGCTCTTGTAGCAATGCGACTGCTGTTGCTGGGTTAGTGTGCCTGACTAGTACCACAGTGTCATCCGCAAATGTCAGTATTTTGCTGTTGGTGGTTGTTGGTATGTTGGCCGTGTATAGTGTGTAGAGAATTGGTCCCAAGACGCTTCCTTGCGGAACCCCTGCCTTGATGTCTTTAACTTGAGAGTATGTATCTTTAATTTTTACTGTAAAGGTTCTGTTGCTTAAGTAGGATTTAGTTAAATGGTATATCTGCTCCGGGAATTGTTTTCTGATTGATTGAAGTAGACTATCGTGGTTTATTTTGTCGAATGCTTTCTCGATGTCCATAAAGAGGGCTGTGCAGTATTGTTTGTTTTCTATTGCTAGTATTATTTCGTTTGTGAGTCTGTGCATTTGCTCTATCGTGGAGGTAATACATTATATGGTATGACGTTGTAACGTAATACGTTATATGGTATAACGTAATAACGTAATACGTTATATATCATAACATTACTTGGTATAACGTTATAACGTAACACGTTATATGGTATAACGTTATAACGTAATACGTTGCATAACATAAGGTTGTATGTTGTAACGTTATAAAGTAATGCCTTATATGGTACCACGTTATAACGTATTACGCTATACAACATAACGTTATAACGTATTAAGTTATATAACATAACGTTATAACGTATGAAGTTATATATGATAACGTTATAACGGAATACGTTACATGGTATAACGTTATAAAGTAATACGTTATATGGTATAACGTTATAACGTAATACGTTATATAACATAACGTTATTTGGTATAACGTTATAACGTAATACATTATATGGTATAACGTTATAACGTAACACGTTATATAACATAAGGTTGTATGTTCTAACGTTATAACGTAATGCGTTAGATGGTACCACGTTATAACGTATTACGTTATATAACATACCGTTATAACGTACTACGTTATATAACATAACGTTACATGGTATAAAGTTATAACGTATTACGTTATATAACATAACGTTATATGGTATAACGATATAACGTATTACGTTATATAACGTAACGTTATAACGTATTTCGTTATATATCATAACGTTATAACGTAATACGTTATATGGTATAACGTTATAAAGTAATACGTTATATGGTATAACGTTATAACGTAATACGTTATATAACATAACGTTATGTGGTATAACGTTATATGGTAATACGTTATATAACATAACGCTGTCTTGTGTAACGTTATAACGTAATACGTTATATGGTATAACGTTATATCGTAATACGTTATATAACATAACGTTATAACGTATTAAGTTATATAACATAACGTTATAACGTATTAAGTTATATAACATAACGTTATAACGTATTACGTTATATAACATAACGGTATAACGTATTACGTTATATGGTATAACATTATATGGTGTAACGTTATAACGTAATACGTTATATGTTAACACGTTATAGCGTATTACGTTATATAACATAACGTTATAACGTATTGCGTTATATAACATAACGTTATAACGTATTACGTTATATAACATAACGTTATAACATATTACGTTATATAACATAACGTTATAACGTATTAAGTTATATAACATAACGTTATAACGTAATACGATAAATGGCATAACGTTATAACGTAATACGTTATATGTTATAACGTTATGACGTAATACGTTATATCGTATAACGTTATAGCGTATTACGTTATATAACAGAACATTATAACGTATTACGTTATACAACATAACGTTATAACGTACTACATTATATAACATAACGTTATAACGTATTACGTTATATAACATAACGTTATAACGTATTACGTTATATAACATAACGTTATAACGTAATACGTTAGATAACATAACGTTGTCTTGTGTAACGTTATAACGTAATACGTTATATAACATAACGTTGTCTTGTATAACGTTATAACGTAATACGTTATATGTTATAACGTTATATCGTAATACGTTATATAACATAACGTTGTCTTGTGTAACGTTATAACGTAATACGTTATATAACATAACGTTATAACGTATTACGTATTATGGTATAACGTTATGACGTAATAGGGTATATGGTATAACGTTATAACGTAATACGTTATATAACATAACGTTGTCTTGTGTAACGTTATAACGTAACACGTTAGATGATATAACGTTATAACGTAATACGTTATATGGTGTAACGTTATAACTTAATACGTTATATGGTATAACGTTATAACGTAATACGTTATATGGTATAACGATATAACGTAATACGTTATATGGTAACACGTTATTGCGTATTACGTTATATAACATAACGTTATAACGTAATACGTTATGTGGTATAACGTTATAACGTAATACGTTATATAACATAACGTTGTCTTGTGTAACGTTATAACGTAATACGTTATATGGTATAACGTTATATCGTAATACGTTATATAACATAACGTTGTCTTGTGTAACGTTATAACGAAATACGTTATATAACATAACGTTATAACGTATTACGTGATATGGTATAACGTTGTAACGTAGTACGTTATATAACGTAACGTTATAACGTATTACGTTATCTAACATAACGTTATAACGTAATACGTTATATGGTATGACGTTATAACGTAATACGTTATATAACATAACGTTATAACGTATTACGTTATATGGTATAACGTTATGACGGAATACGTTATATGGTATAACGATATAACGTAATACGTTATATGGTAAGACGTTATTGCGTATTACGTTATATAACAGAACATTATAACGTATGACGTTATATAACATAACGTTATAACGTATTACGTTATATGGTATAACGTAATAACGTAATACGTTAGATAACGTAACGTTGACTTGTGTAACGTTATAACGTAATACGTTATATAACATAACGTTATAACGTATTACGTTATATAACATAACGGTATAACGTATTACGTTATATGGTATAACATTATATGGTGTAACGTTATAACGTAATACGTTATATGTTATAACGTTATATCGTAATACGTTATATAACATAACGTTGTCTTGTGTAACGTTATAACGTAATACGTTATATAACATAACGTTATAACGTATTACGTATTATGGTATAACGTTATGACGTAATAGGGTATATGGTATAACGTTATAACGTAATACGTTATATAACATAACGTTGTCTTGTGTAACGTTATAACGTAACACGTTAGATGATATAACGTTATAACGTAATACGTTATATGGTGTAACGTTATAACTTAATACGTTATATGGTATAACGTTATAACGTAATACGTTATATGGTATAACGATATAACGTAATACGTTATATGGTAACACGTTATTGCGTATTACGTTATATAACATAACGTTATAACGTAATACGTTATGTGGTATAACGTTATAACGTAATACGTTATATAACATAACGTTGTCTTGTGTAACGTTATAACGTAATACGTTATATGGTATAACGTTATATCGTAATACGTTATATAACATAACGTTGTCTTGTGTAACGTTATAACGAAATACGTTATATAACATAACGTTATAACGTATTACGTGATATGGTATAACGTTGTAACGTAGTACGTTATATAACGTAACGTTATAACGTATTACGTTATCTAACATAACGTTATAACGTAATACGTTATATGGTATGACGTTATAACGTAATACGTTATATAACATAACGTTATAACGTATTACGTTATATGGTATAACGTTATGACGGAATACGTTATATGGTATAACGATATAACGTAATACGTTATATGGTAAGACGTTATTGCGTATTACGTTATATAACAGAACATTATAACGTATGACGTTATATAACATAACGTTATAACGTATTACGTTATATGGTATAACGTAATAACGTAATACGTTAGATAACGTAACGTTGTCTTGTGTAACGTTATAACGTAATACGTTATATAACATAACGTTATAACGTATTACGTTATATAACATAACGGTATAACGTATTACGTTATATGGTATAACATTATATGGTGTAACGTTATAACGTAATACGTTATATGTTAACACGTTATAGCGTATTACGTTATATAACATAACGTTATAACGTATTGCGTTATATAACATAACTCTGTCTTGTGTTATAACGTAATACGTTATATGGTATAACGTTTTTTTTTTTTTTTTTTTTATTTATTTGCTTTAAATTTTACAATTTGTCCAGTAGGACATTTGGTAAAATGTTATAGCTGTTTACTAATATAACATGTGGGTGGCTACCCCCAATGGGGTTCCATCTTCGTGCTTGTTAAGGTGTATCCTTTATGAGATCTACTGGATGTTTCCTTTTTAACCTCCTTTCGATGAATGTGGTGATCGTTTCCGCTGCCAGCCGGTTCGGGTGCGTTGCTAATCTTTCTCTGTACCTTCTTGCGAATCTGCTAATCTCTTCCTTGACCGTTGGTATTCCAAGGTCTTTTCGTATGTCCTCGTTTCTAACGTACCATGGGGCGTTTACTATTGTTCTAAGTATTTTAGATTGCATTGCCTCTAGTTTGGTTATGTGGCTCATTGCTGCTGTTCCCCATAGTGGTATTCCGTACGTCCAGATTGGTTTTATGATGGTTTTGTAGATTTTTAATTTGTTTTCTATGCTTAGTTTGGATTTTCGACTTGTTAACCAGTACATCTGTCTCCTTGCTATCTGTATTTTGCTTATTATTGATTTGATATGCTGTTTCCATGTGAATCTTGAATCAAAGTGTAGTCCTAGGTATTTGACTTGCCTTGTTTGTATTATGTGCGTGCCGTTGAGTGTAATGTTTGGTGGTAACTGTTTTCGCAGTGTGAATGTAATGTGGTTGCATTTATCAGGGTTTGCTTTAATTTGTTTAACTTGAAGCCACTTTTCTATTTTTGCAATATGCTCTTGTAGCAATGCGACTGCTGTTGCTGGGTTAGTGTGCCTGACTAGTACCACAGTGTCATCCGCAAATGTCAGTATTTTGCTGTTGGTGGTTGTTGGTATGTTGGCCGTGTATAGTGTGTAGAGAATTGGTCCCAAGACGCTTCCTTGCGGAACCCCTGCCTTGATGTCTTTAACTTGAGAGTATGTATCTTTAATTTTTACTGTAAAGGTTCTGTTGCTTAAGTAGGATTTAGTTAAATGGTATATCTGCTCCGGGAATTGTTTTCTGATTGATTGAAGTAGACTATCGTGGTTTATTTTGTCGAATGCTTTCTCGATGTCCATAAAGAGGGCTGTGCAGTATTGTTTGTTTTCTATTGCTAGTATTATTTCGTTTGTGAGTCTGTGCATTTGCTCTATCGTGGAGTGTTTGTTCCTGAATCCAAATTGGTGATCTGGTATTAGTTTTTCCTTCTCTATTATTGGTTTTAGGCGGGCGTAAATTATTTTTTCCAGTATTTTGGAGAATACTGGAAGTAGTGATATTGGTCTGTACGATACTGTTTGATGTGGGTCTTTGCCTGGTTTAGGTAACATTATGATCTGTGCTAGTTTCCATAGTTTAGGATAGTATTGGATTCTTAATATTGCATTAAAGATTATTGTAATTAGCCGTATCGCTTTTGGAGGAAGGTTTTTCAAGATTATACCATTGATTAGGTCAATTCCTGGTGCCTTATTATTTTTTGTTTTCTCGATTATGTTTCTAATTTCATGTGCTGTTGTTTTAGGTATGATGTAATGATTGTCAGTTGCAGTACTAGTGATTACCTCATCCTCATCCATATGACAGTTGTGGTTGCTATTATTGATATTATGTGGTGTAAATATGTTGCTTAGGTGGTTGGAAAATTCTTCAGCTTGTTCTTCGTTGCTTCTTGCCCATGTATTATCTGCTTTTCTGATTGCTGGGACTAGTTTTATTGGCTTCTTTATTTTTTTTGTGGCTTTCCAAAGGGAGTAGTTAGAGTTCTCGTGTGCAGATAGTGACTCTATGAATTTTGTGAACTCATTGTTATTGTGTTCTTTTATTTTGTTTTTTATTTCCTTTGCAAGTTTATTTAGGTGTTTTTTGTTTTCTTTTGATCTATGTTTTTGCCATTTTGCTTTCGCTTTTCTTTTTTCTCTAATTTTTTCAAGGATGTCTGGCGGAATTATTTTTGTTGGTCTATTATTTGATTCAGGTATGGTGGTTGCCCATGCTGCTTCCTGAATAGTTTCTGTAAGCGTTATTACTGCTTGTTCGATATGTTCGGGTGTTTTCAATGGGATGTTGCAGTTGATTTTGCTCTCAATTATTTCTTTAAATGTTTGCCATTTGGTGGTTTTATTGCATAGTGTCTCTGAATTTTTATAAATTATTGGTTTGTTTAAGTATGTAATAATTATGGGTGTATGATCGGAGCTAAGCTCGAGGCTGGGTTCTATATTTAGTTTATTTGCATTTAGTCCTTTTGTAACTGCAAAATCAAGTAGGTCAGGTATTTTGCTCAAGTCTGTCGGCCAGTAAGTCGGTCTTCCTGTGGATAATATATTGAGGTTATTGTTTCTAATGTATTTCTCCAAAGTTCTACCTCGAGGTGTATTGATTCTTGATCCCCATAGTGTGTGCTTTGAATTATAGTCTCCCGCTGCAATATACTTATCACCTAAATGTTGAAAGTAATCTTCCCACATTTGAGATGTAATTTTATGTCGCGGTGGTACATATACTGCTGACAGCTGTAGATAGTTGCTGCTAGTTTGTACTGTAACGGTGGTTGCTTGGATATATTCTTTACTAACCTGACTGTGTAGATGGTGTTTAATATCGTTTCTTATTATTACTGCGGTTCCTCCGTGTGCTTTTCCTGAGGGATGCTTGGTATCATATATGGTGTAGTACGGTATTTTTAAATAGTTTTTTATAGTGAAGTGTGTTTCTGAAACAAGAAGTATATCGATATTATTGTTATACAGGAATGTTTTAGTTTCTAGGGCCCTTTGTTGTAGGCCGTTAGAGTTCCAGGCTGCTATTTTAAGCGTGTCCATTTTTATTTTTTAGTTAGCGTGTTTGTAAGTAGCTGTAGCATGAGTGTGATTTGTTGCGTTTGCTGTTTAAGGATTGCGTTTTGTTCACTTATCATTTTTGCCAGGAATTCTGTGTTTTTGATGGATATCTTTAATAGTTCTTTAATTTCTGCAGCGTCGTCGATGTTAATGTTCTGGTTGTGATTATCTAAAGGTGTTGACTGTTTGGCTACTTGCGCGTAGCTTCGGCTACCAAGGGTGTTGGTATTGTTATGGTTCATTACATTCTGAACGTTTGTTGATGTTTCAGTTACTATGCTATCCTGTTGAGTGTTAGAGTTATTATATGTCCTGTTACGAAGCGGCGGAAAAAGTTTTTTTTGTAGTTGCTTTCTGACTAAACAGCCTTTGTAACTAGCTGGGTGGTTTCCACCGCAATTGAAACATTTTGCGTTATTTATTTTTCCCGTATGTGGGCAGTTAGCTGTTAGGTGCTTTCCTGCGCATTTGACACACGCCGGGTTTCTGTTACAGTAGTTTTTTGTATGCCCATATTGTTGACACCTCATACATTGCGGTATGTCTTTTTTTTGTCTGGGTGGCTCAACTGTAATTATCGTGTTTAAAATTTTCTTAATTTCAAAAATTTCTTTGTTATTATTTTTAGGTTCTAATTCTATTAAAAATAGCGGTAGTGGTTGCTTGGTGTCAAATCTGGTTATGTTGTTAATCGTTCTCACCTGGTGTCCGATTTTGGCTAATTCCTCACATATGTTGTTTGTGTTCGATTTAGGATGTAAGCCTCTGATTACTGCTTTGTAGCTTTTATCAGATTTGGGTTGGTAGGTATGATACCCGGCGTTTTTTTCCTTTAGCGCTTTTGTTACTTTTCTATATATTTCCGGGGTATTGGTTTGTACTTTTACTTGTTCTAGTTTGAGTTGTTTTATGGTGTAATTTTCTTTTCCTGCCGTGATGTTTAGCAGTTCGATGAGGGGGTCTATTATTTTAGCATCAATGAAGATTGGTGGAGGTTTAGGAATGTTTGTTATTGGTTTATCAGCTGGGTCTACATCCATCACTTCTGGCAGTGAGCTGAAAGAGTTATGTATAGGAATTTCCTGTAGCCATTTTTGTCCTTCTGGTTCTATCGTCCTCTTAGCATTTGTGTTTGTTCGTTTTTTGCTGGGAGTTGCAGTCTTCCAGCTTTCGTTGTAATGTGGTGGAACATTGCTAGTATTATTTTTTCCTTCATCTTTTTTCGTAATTTCCATCGCTATTTCGTTTGTATCTGAGCAATCCGATTCACTTGTTGATTTATTTGAGCTCTGTTGGTCTATTGCTCTGTTTATGGCATATGTTTCGCCTTTGTTTAGGATTTTTATAGTTGGTATTTTTTGGATGTTTTCCATCCTTTAGTTTTAGTATATTGGTTGTGTTACACTTCACTTTTCTTTTCTCTTCTCTTTTCTATCCCACTTGTCGCACTTACGGAAGCACTGGTTCTCACGTCCGCATAGCTCGACTGCTCGGGCAGAACTCATGACGTTGTATGGTAACGCGTTATATCGTGATACGTTATGTGGTACAACGTTATAACGTATTACGTTATATAACATAACGTTATATGGTATAACGATATGACGTAATACTTTATATGGTAACCCGTTTTAGCGTATTACGTTATATAACATAACGTTATAACGTATTACGTTATATAACATAACTTTATAACGTAATACGTTATATGGTATAACGTTATAACGTAATACGTTATATAACATAACGTTGTCTTGTGTAACGTTATAACGTAATACGTTATATGGTATAACGTTATATCGCAATACGTTGTATAACATAACGTTGTCTTGTGTAACGTTATAACGTAATACGTTATATAACATAACGTTATAACGTATTACGTTATATGGTATAACGTTGTAACGTAGTACGTTATATAACATAACGTTATGACGTATTAAGTTATATAACATAACGTTATAACGTATTAAGTTGTATATCATAACGTTACAACGTAATACTTTTTATGGTATAACGTTATAACGTAATACGTAATATGGTATAACGTTATAACGTAATACGTTATATAACATAGGAGGAAGGTTTTTCAAGATTATACCATTGATTAGGTCAATTCCTGGTGCCTTATTATTTTTTGTTTTCTCGATTATGTTTCTAATTTCATGTGCTGTTGTTTTAGGTATTATGTAATGATTGTCAGTTGCAGTACTAGTGATTACCTCATCGTCGTCCATATGACAGTTGTGGTTGCTATTATTGATATTATGTGGTGTAAATATGTTGCTTAGGTGGTTGGAAAATTCTTCAGCTTGTTCTTCGTTGCTTCTTGCCCATGTATTATCTGCTTTTCTGATTGCTGGGACTAATTTTATTGGCTTCTTTATTTTTTTTGTGGCTTTCCAAAGGGAGTAGTTAGAGTTCTCGTGTGCAGATAGTGACTCTATGAATTTTGTGAACTCATTGTTATTGTGTTCTTTTATTTTGTTTTTTATTTCCTTTGCAAGTTTATTTAGGTGTTTTTTGTTTTCTTTTGATCTATGTTTTTGCCATTTTGCTTTCGCTTTTCTTTTTTCTCTAATTTTTTCAAGGATGTCTGGCGGAATTATTTTTGTTGGTCTATTAGTTGATTCAGGTATGGTGGTTGCCCATGCTGCTTCCTGAATAGTTTCTGTAAGCGTTATTACTGCTTGTTCGATATGTTCGGGTGTTTTCAATGGGATGTTGCAGTTGATTTTGCTCTCAATTATTTCTTTAAATGTTTGCCATTTGGTGGTTTTATTGCATAGTGTCTCTGAATTTTTATAAATTATTGGTTTGTTTAAGTATGTAATAATTATGGGTGTATGATCGGAGCTAAGCTCGAGGCTGGGTTCTATATTTAGTTTATTTGCATTTAGTCCTTTTGTAACTGCAAAATCAAGTAGGTGAGGTATTTTGCTCAAGTCTGTCGGCCAGTAAGTCGGTCTTCCTGTGGATAATATATTGAGGTTATTGTTTCTAATGTATTTCTCCAAAGTTCTACCTCGAGGTGTATTGATTCTTGATCCCCATAGTGTGTGCTTTGAATTATAGTCTCCCGCTGCAATATACTTATCACCTAAATGTTGAAAGTAATCTTCCCACATTTGAGATGTAATTTTATGTCGCGGTGGTACATATACTGCTGACAGCTGTAGATAGTTGCTGCTAGTTTGTACTGTAACGGTGGTTGCTTGGATATATTCTTTACTAACCTGACTGTGTAGATGGTGTTTAATATCGTTTCTTATTATTACTGCGGTTCCTCCGTGTGCTTTTCCTGAGGGATGCTTGGTATCATATATGGTGTAGTACGGTATTTTTAAATAGTTTTTTATAGTGAAGTGTGTTTCTGAAACAAGAAGTATATCGATATTATTGTTATACAGGAATGTTTTAGTTTCTAGGGCCCTTTGTTGTAGGCCGTTAGAGTTCCAGGCTGCTATTTTAAGCGTGTCCATTTTTATTTTTTAGTTAGCGTGTTTGTAAGTAGCTGTAGCATGAGTGTGATTTGTTGCGTTTGCTGTTTAAGGATTGCGTTTTGTTCACTTATCATTTTTGCCAGGAATTCTGTGTTTTTGATGGATATCTTTAATAGTTCTTTAATTTCTGCAGCGTCGTCGATGTTAATGTTCTGGTTGTGATTATCTAAAGGTGTTGACTGTTTGGCTACTTGCGCGTAGCTTCGGCTACCAAGGGTGTTGGTATTGTTATGGTTCATTACATTCTGAACGTTTGTTGATGTTTCAGTTACTGTGCTATCCTGTTGAGTGTTAGAGTTATTATATGTCCTGTTACGAAGCGGCGGAAAAAGTTTTTTTTGTAGTTGCTTTCTGACTAAACAGCCTTTGTAACTAGCTGGGTGGTTTCCACCGCAATTGAAACACTTTGCGTTATTTATTTTTCCCGTATGTGGGCAGTTAGCTGTTAGGTGCTTTCCTGCGCATTTGACACACGCCGGGTTTCTGTTACAGTAGCTTTTTGTATGCCCATATTGTTGACACCTCATACATTGCGGTATGTCTTTTTTTTGTCTGGGTGGCTCAACTGTGATTATCGTGTTTAAAATTTTCTTAATTTCAAAAATTTCTTTGTTATTATTTTTAGGTTCTAATTCTATTAAAAATAGCGGTAGTGGTTGCATGGTGTGAAATCTGGTTATGTTGTTAATCGTTCTCACCTGGTGTCCGATTTTGGCTAATTCCTCACATATGTTGTTTGTGTTCGATTTAGGATGTAAGCCTCTGATTACTGCTTTGTAGCTTTTATCAGATTTGGGTTGGTAGGTATGATACCCGGCGTTTTTTTCCTTTAGCGCTTTTGTTACTTTTCTATATATTTCAGGGGTATTGGTTTGTACTTTTACCTGTTCTAGTTTGAGTTGTTTGATGGTGTAATTTTCTTTTCCTGCCGTGATGTTTAGCAGTTCGATGAGGGGGTCTATTATTTTAGCATCAATGAAGATTGGTGGAGGTTTAGGAATGTTTGTTATTGGTTTATCAGCTGGGTCTACGTCCATCACTGCTGGCAGTGAGCTGAAAGAGTTATGTATAGGAATTTCCTGTAGCCATTTTTGTCCTTCTGGTTCTATCGTCCTCTTAGCATTTGTGTTTGTTCGTTTTTTGCTGGGAGTTGCAGTCTTCCAGCTTTCGTTGTAATGTGGTGGAACATTGCTAGTATTATTTTTTCCTTCATCTTTTTTCGTAATTTCCATCGCTATTTCGTTTGTATCTGAGCAATCCGATTCAATTGTTGATTTATTTGAGCTCTGTTGGTCTATTGCTCTGTTTATGGCATATGTTTCGCCTTTGTTTAGGATTTTTATAGTTGGTATTTTTTGGATGTTTTCCATCCTTTAGTTTTAGTATATTGGTTGTGTTACACTTCACTTTTCTTTTCTCTTCTCTTTTCTATCCCACTTGTCGCACTTACGGAAGCACTGGTTCTCACGTCCGCATAGCTCGACTGCTCGGGCAGAACTCATGACGTTGTATGGTAACGCGTTATATCGTGATACGTTATGTGGTATAACGTTATAACGTATTACGTTATATAACATAACGTTTCAACGTATTACGTTATATAACATAACGTTATAACGTATTACGTTATATAACATAACGTTATAATGTATTACGTTATATAACATAACGTTATAACGTAATACATTATATAACATAAGGTTATAACGTATTACGTTATCAAACATAACGTTATAACGTAATACGTTATATAACATAACGTTGTCTTGTGTAACGTTATAACGTAATACGTTATATAACATAACGTTGTATGGTGTAACTTTATAACGAAATCTGTTATATGGTATAACGTTGTTACGTATTATGTTATATGGCATAACGTTATATGGTATAACGTTATAACGTAATACGTTATATGGTATAATGTTATAACGTAATACGATATATGATATAACGTTATAACGTAATACGTTACATGGTATAAAGTTATAACGTATTACGTCATATAACATACAGTTATAACGTATTAAGTTATATAACAGAACGTTATAACGTATTATGTTATATATCATAACGTTATAACGTAATACGCTATATGGTATAACGTTATAACGTAATACGTTATATAGTATAAAGTTATAACGTAATACGTTATATAACATAACGTGGTGTGGAATAACGTTATAACGTAACACGTTATATGGTATAACGTTATAACGTATTACGTTATATAACATAAAGTTATAACGTATTAAGTTATATAACATAACGTTATAACGTAATACGTTATATAGTATAAAGTTATAACTTAATACGTTATATAACATAACGTTATAACGTATTACGTTATATAACATAACGTTTTAACGTATTACGTTATATAACATAACGTTATAACGTATTACGTTATATAACATAACGCTACAACGTAATACGTTATATGGTATAACGTTATAACGTAATACGTTATATAACATAACGTTGTCTTGTGTAACGTTGTAACGTAATACGTTATATGGTATAACGTTATAACGTATTACGTTACAGCATAACGTTATATGGTATAACGTTATAACGTAAAACGTTATATGGTATAACGTTATAACCTAATACGTTATATGGTATAACGTTATAACGTAATACGTTATATGGTATAAAGTTATAACGTATTACGTTATATAACATAACGTTATATGGTATAACGATATAACGTAATACGTTATATGGTAACACGTTATAGCGTATTACGTTATATCACAGAACGTTATAACGTATTACGTTATATAACATAACGTTATAACGTATTACGTTATATAACATAACGTTATAACGTATTACGTTATATAACATAACGTTATAACGTAATACGTTATATAACATAACGTTGTCTTGTGTAACATTATAACGTAATACGTTATATGGTATAACGTTATAACGTATTACGTTATATAACATAACGTTATATGGTATAACGATATAACGTAATACGTTATATGGTAACACGTTATAGCGTATTACGTTATATCACAGAACGTTATAACGTATTACGTTATATAACATAACGTTATAACGTATTACGTTATATAACATAACGTTACAACGTAATACGTTATATGGTATAACGTTATAACGTAATATTTTATATAACATAACGTTGTCTTGTGTAACGTTGTAACGTAATACGTTATATGGTATAACGTTATAACGTATTACGTTATATAGCATAACGTTATATGGTATAACGTTATAACGTAAAACGTTATATGGTATAACGTTATAACCTAATACGTTATATGGTATAACGTTATAACGTAATACGTTATATGGTATAAAGTTATAACGTATTACGTTATATAACATAACGTTATATGGTATAACGATATAACGTAATACGTTATATGGTAACACGTTATAGCGTATTACGTTATATCACAGAACGTTATAACGTATTACGTTATATAACATAACGTTATAACGTATTACGTTATATAACATAACGTTATAACGTATTACGTTATATAACATAACGTTATAACATATTACGTTATATAACATAACGTTATAACGTATTACGTTATATAACATAACGCTATAACGTAATACTTTATATGGTATAACGTTATAACGTAATACGTTATATAACATAACGATGTCTTGTGTAACGTTATAACGTAATACGTTATATGGTATAACGTTATAACATAATACGTTATATGGTATAACGTTATAACATAATACGTTATATGGTATAACGTTATAACGTAATACGTTATATGGTATAACGTTATAACGTAATACGTTATATGGTATAACGGTATAACGTATTACGTTATATAACATAACGTTATAATGTAATACGTTATATGGTATAACGTTATAACGTAATACGTTATATAACATAACGTTGTCTTGTGTAACGTTATAATGTATTACGTTATATCGTTATACCATATAACGTATTACGTCATAACGTTACACCATACAACGTTATGTTATATAACGTAATACGTTAAAACTTTATACCATATAACGTATTACGTTATAACGTTATACCATATAATGTATTACGTTATGACGTTATACCATATAACGTATTACGATATAACGTTATACCATACAACGTTATGTCATATAACGTATTACGTTATAACTTTATACTATATAACGTATTACGTTATAACGTTAAACCATACAACGTTATGTTACATAACATAATACGTTATAACGTTATACCGTATAACGTATTACGTTATAACGTTACACAAGACAACGTTATGTTACATAACGTAATACGTTATAACGTTATACCATATAACGTATTACATTATAACGTTATGTTATATAGCGTAATACGTTATACCGTTATACCATATAACGTATTACGTTATAACGTTATACCATATAACGTATTACGTTATAACGTTACACAAGACAACGTTATGTTATATAACGTATTACGTTATAACGTTATACCATATAACGTATTACATTATAACGTTATGTTATATAGCGTAATACGTTATAACGATATACCATATAACGTTTTACGATATAACGTTATTCCATACAACGTTATGTTATATAACGTATTCCGTTATAACGTTATACCATATAACGTATTACGTTATAACGATATACCATATAACGTATTACGATATAACGTTATACCATACAACGTTATGTTATATAACGTATTACGTTATAACTTTATACCATATAACGTATTACGTTATAACGTTATACCATATAACGTATTACGTTATAACGTTATACCATATAACGTATTACGTTATATCGTTATGTTACATAACGTAATACGTTATAACGTTATACCATATAACGTATTACGTTATAACGTTATACCATATAACGTAATACGTTATAACGTTATGTTATATAACGTAATACGTTATAACTTTATACCATATAACGTATTACGTTATAACGTTATACCATATAACGTATTACGTTATAACGTTATACCATATCACGTATTACGTTATAACGTTATACCATATAACGTATTACGTTATAACGTTATACCATATAGCGTTATGCTATATAACGTAATACGTTATAACGTTATACCATATAACGTATTACGTTACAACGTTACACAAGACAACGTTATGTTATATAACGTATTACGTTATAACGTTATACCATATAACGTATTACGTTATAACGTTATGTTATATAACGTAATACGTTATAACGTTATGTTATATAACGTAATACGTTAAAACGTTATGTTATATAACGTAATACGTTATAACGTTATGTTATATAACGTAATACGTTATAACGTTATGTTATATAACGTATTACGTTATACCGTTATACCATATAACGTTATGCTATATTACGTAATACGTTATTACGTTATACCATATAACATATTACGTTATAACGTTACACAAGACAACGTTATGTGATATAACGTATTACGTTATAACGTTATACCATATAACGTTTAACGTTATGTTATATAACGTAATACGTTAAAACGTTATGTTATATAACGTAATACGTTTTAACGTTATGTTATATAACGTAATTCGTTATAACGTTATGTTATATAACGTAATACGCTATAACGTGTTACCATATAACGTATTACGTTATAACGTTACACAAGACAACGTTATGTTACATAACGTAATACGTTATAACGTTATACCATATAACGTATTACGTTATAACGTTACACAAGACAACGTTATGTTATATAACGTATTACGTTATAACGTTATACCATATAACGTATTACGTCATAGCGTTATGTTATATAACGTAATACGTTATAACATTATGTTATATAACGTAATACGTTATAACGTTATGTTATATAACGTAATACGTTATAACGTTATGTTATATAACGTAATACGTTATAACGTTATGTTATATAACGTATTACGTTATACCGTTATACCATATAACGTTATGCTATATAACGTAATACGTTATAACGGTATGTTATATAACGTAATACGCTATAACGTGTTACCATATAACGTATTAGGTTATAGCGTTATACCATATAACGTTATGTTATATAACGTAATACGTTATAACTTTATACCATATAAGGGTATTACGTTACAACGTTATACCGTATAACGTATTACGTTATAACGTTTTACCATATAACGTATTACGTTATAACGTTATACCATATAACGCTATGCTATATAACGTTATACGTTATAACGTTATACCATATAATGTATTACGTGATAACGTTATACCATATAACGTATTACGTCATAACGTTACACCATACAACGTTATGTTATATAACGTAATACGTTATAACTTTATACCATATAACGTATTACGTTATAACGTTATACCATATAATGTATTACGTTATAACGTTATACCACATAACGTATTACGTCATAGCGTC
Organism: Bombus hypnorum; assembly: GCA_911387925.2. Classification (NCBI taxonomy): domain Eukaryota; kingdom Metazoa; phylum Arthropoda; class Insecta; order Hymenoptera; family Apidae; genus Bombus; species Bombus hypnorum. Next base: position 352,602 of record OU427027.1, read on the forward strand.
ATACCACATAACGTAATACGTTATAAGGTAATACCATATAACGTATAGCGTTATAAAGTTACACCATACAACGTTATGTTACATAACGTATTCCGTTATAACGTTATACCATACAACGTATTACATTATAACGTTATACCATATAACGTATTACGATATAACGTTATACCAAACAACGTTATGTCATATAACGTATTACGTTATAACTTTATACTATATAACGTATTACGTTATAACGTTAAACCATACAACGTTATGTTACATAACGTAATACGTTATAACGTTATACCATATAACGTATTACGTTATAACGTTACACAAGACAACGTTATGTTACATAACGTAATACGTTATAACGTTATACCATATAACGTATTACGTTATAACGTTACACAAGACAACGTTATGTTACATAACGTAATACGTTATAACGTTATACCATATAACGTATTACGTTATAACGTTACACAAGACAACGTTATGTTACATAACGTAATACGTTATAACGTTATACCATATAACGTATTACATTATAACGTTATCTTATATAACGTAATACGTTATACCGTTATACCATATAACGTATTACGTTATAACGTTATACCATATAACGTATTACGTTATAACGTTATACCATATAACGTATTATGTTATAACGTTATACCATATAACGTATTATGTTATAACGTTATACCATATAACGTATTACGTTATAACGTTACACAATACATCGTTATGTTATATAACGTATTACGTTATAACATTATACCATATAAAGTATTACGTTGTAGCGTTATGTTATATAACGTAATACGTTATAACGTTATGTTATATAACGTAATACGTTATAACGTTCTGTGATATAACGTAATACGCTATAACGTGTTACCATATAACGTATTACGTTATATCGTTATACCATATAACGTTATGTTATATAACGTAATACGTTATAACTTTATACCATATAACGTATTACGTTATAACGTTATACCATATAACGTATTACGTTATAGCGTTATACCATATAACGTATTACGATATAACGTTATACCATACAACGTTATGTTGTATAACGTATTACGTTATAACTTTATACTATATAACGTATTACGTTATAACGTTAAACCATACAACGTTATGTTACATAACGTAATACGTTATAACGTTATACCATATAACGTATTACGTTATAACGTTACACAAGACAACGTTATGTTACATAACGTAATACGTTATAACGTTATACCATATAACGTATTACGATATAACGTTACACAAGACAACGTTATGTTATATAACGTATTACGTTATAACGTTATACCATATAACGTATTACGTTATAACGTTATGTTATATAACGTAATACGTTATAACGTTATACCATATAACGTATTACGTTATAACGTTATACCATATAACGTATTACGTTATAACGTTATACCATATAACGTATTACGTTATAACGTTATACCATATAACGTATTACGTTATAACGTTACACAAGACATCGTTATGTTATATAACGTATTACGTTATAACGTTACACAAGACATCGTTATGTTATATAACGTATTACGTTATAACTTTATACCATATAACGTATTACGTTATAACGTTATACCATATAACGTATTACGTTATAACGTTTTACCATATAATGTATTACGTTATAACGTTATACCATATAACGTATTACGATATAACGTTATACCATACAACGTTATGTCATATAACGTATTACGTTATAACTTTATACTATATAACGTATTACGTTATAACGTTAAACCATACAACGTTATGTTACATAACGTAATACGTTATAACGTTATACCATATAACGTATTACGTTATAACGTTACACAAGACAACGTTATGTTACATAACGTAATACGTTATAACGTTATACCATATAACGTATTACATTATAACGTTACACAAGACAACGTTATGTTATATAACGTATTACGTTATAACGTTATACCATATAACGTATTACATTATAACGTTATGTTATATAACGTAATACGTTATACCGTTATACCATATAACGTATTACGTTATAACGTTATACCATATAACGTATTACGTTATAACGTTATACCATATAACGTATTATGTTATAACGTTATACCATATAACGTATTATGTTATAACGTTATACCATATAACGTATTACGTTATAACGTTACACAAGACATCGTTATGTTATATAACGTATTACGTTATAACGTTATACCATATAAAGTATTACGTTATAGCGTTATGTTATATAACGTAATACGTTATAACGTTATGTTATATAACGTAATATGTTATAACGTTATGTTATATAACGTAATACGTTATAACGTTATGTTATATAACGTAATACGTTATAACGTTATGTTATATAACGTAATACGTTATAACGTTCTGTGATATAACGTAATACGCTATAACGTGTTACCATATAACGTATTACGTTATATCGTTATACCATATAACGTTATGTTATATAACGTAATACGTTATAACTTTATACCATATAACGTATTACGTTATAACGTTATACCATATAACGTATTAGGTTATAACGTTATACCATATAACGTTTTACGTTATAACGTTATACCATATAACGTTATGCTATATAACGTAATACGTTATAACGTTATACCATATAACGTATTACGTTACAACGTTACACAAGACAACGTTATGTTATATAAAATATTACGTTATAACGTTATACCATATAACGTATTACGTTGTAACGTTATGTTATATAACGTAATACGTTATAACGTTATGTTATATAACGTAATACGTTATAACGTTCTGTGATATAACGTAATACGCTATAACGTGTTACCATATAACGTATTACGTTATATCGTTATACCATATAACGTTATGTTATATAACGTAATACGTTATAACGTTATACCATATAACGTATTACGTTATAATGTTACACAAGACAACGTTATGTTATATAACGTATTACGTTATAACGTTATGTTATATAACGTAATACGTTATAACGTTATGTTATATAACGTAATACGTTATAACGTTATGTTATATAACGTAATACGTTATAACGTTCTGTGATATAACGTAATACGCTATAACGTGTTACCATATAACGTATTACGTTATATCGTTATACCATATAACGTTATGTTATATAACGTAATACGTTATAACTTTATACCATATAACGTATTACGTTATAACGTTATACCATATAACGTATTAGGTTATAACGTTATACCATATAACGTTTTACGTTATAACGTTATACCATATAACGTTATGCTGTAACGTAATACGTTATAACGTTATACCATATAACGTATTACGTTACAACGTTACACAAGACAACGTTATGTTATATAACGTATTACGTTATAACGTTATACCATATAACGTATTACGTTGTAGCGTTATGTTATATAACGTAATACGTTATAACGTTATGTTATATAACGTAATACGTTAAAACGTTATGTTATATAACGTAATACGTTATAACGTTATGTTATATAACGTATTAAGTTATAACTTTATACTATATAACGTATTACGTTATAACGTTATGTTATATAACTTAATACGTTATAACTTTATGTTATATAACGTAATACGTTATAACGTTATACCATATAACGTGTTACGTTATAACGTTATTCCACACCACGTTATGTTATATAACGTATTACGTTATAACTTTATACTATATAACGTATTACGTTATAACGTTATACCATATAGCGTATTACGTTATAACGTTATGATATATAACATAATACGTTATAACGTTCTGTTATATAACTTAATACGTTATAACTGTATGTTATATAACGTAATACGTTATAACGTGTTACCATGTAACGTATTACGTTATAACGTTATATCATATATCGTATTCCGTTATAACGTTATACCATATAACGTATTACGTTATAACGTTATACCATATAACGTTATGCCATATAACATAATACGTAACAACGTTATACCATATAACAGATTTCGTTATAAAGTTACACCATACAACGTTATGTTATATAACGTATTACGTTATAACGTTACACAAGACAACGTTATGTTATATAACGTATTACGTTATAACGTTATGTTTGATAACGTAATACGTTATAACCTTATGTTATATAATGTATTACGTTATAACGTTATGTTATATAACGTAATACATTATAACGTTATGTTATATAACGTAATACGTTATAACGTTATGTTATATAACGTAATACGTTGAAACGTTATGTTATATAACGTAATACGTTATAACGTTATACCACATAACGTATCACGATATAACGCGTTACCATACAACGTCATGAGTTCTGCCCGAGCAGTCGAGCTATGCGGACGTGAGAACCAGTGCTTCCGTAAGTGCGACAAGTGGGATAGAAAAGAGAAGAGAAAAGAAAAGTGAAGTGTAACACAACCAATATACTAAAACTAAAGGATGGAAAACATCCAAAAAATACCAACTATAAAAATCCTAAACAAAGGCGAAACATATGCCATAAACAGAGCAATAGACCAACAGAGCTCAAATAAATCAACAAGTGAATCGGATTGCTCAGATACAAACGAAATAGCGATGGAAATTACGAAAAAAGATGAAGGAAAAAATAATACTAGCAATGTTCCACCACATTACAACGAAAGCTGGAAGACTGCAACTCCCAGCAAAAAACGAACAAACACAAATGCTAAGAGGACGATAGAACCAGAAGGACAAAAATGGCTACAGGAAATTCCTATACATAACTCTTTCAGCTCACTGCCAGCAGTGATGGACGTAGACCCAGCTGATAAACCAATAACAAACATTCCTAAACCTCCACCAATCTTCATTGATGCTAAAATAATAGACCCCCTCATCGAACTGCTAAACATCACGGCAGGAAAAGAAAATTACACCATCAAACAACTCAAACTAGAACAGGTAAAAGTACAAACCAATACCCCTGAAATATATAGAAAAGTAACAAAAGCGCTAAAGGAAAAAAACGCCGGGTATCATACCTACCAACCCAAATCTGATAAAAGCTACAAAGCAGTAATCAGAGGCTTACATCCTAAATCGAACACAAACAACATATGTGAGGAATTAGCCAAAATCGGACACCAGGTGAGAACGATTAACAACATAACCAGATTTCACACCATGCAACCACTACCGCTATTTTTAATAGAATTAGAACCTAAAAATAATAACAAAGAAATTTTTGAAATTAAGAAAATTTTAAACACGATAATCACAGTTGAGCCACCCAGACAAAAAAAAGACATACCGCAATGTATGAGGTGTCAACAATATGGGCATACAAAAAGCTACTGTAACAGAAACCCGGCGTGTGTCAAATGCGCAGGAAAGCACCTAACAGCTAACTGCCCACATACGGGAAAAATAAATAACGCAAAGTGTTTCAATTGCGGTGGAAACCACCCAGCTAGTTACAAAGGCTGTTTAGTCAGAAAGCAACTACAAAAAAAACTTTTTCCGCCGCTTCGTAACAGGACATATAATAACTCTAACACTCAACAGGATAGCACAGTAACTGAAACATCAACAAACGTTCAGAATGTAATGAACCATAACAATACCAACACCCTTGGTAGCCGAAGCTACGCGCAAGTAGCCAAACAGTCAACACCTTTAGATAATCACAACCAGAACATTAACATCGACGACGCTGCAGAAATTAAAGAACTATTAAAGATATCCATCAAAAACACAGAATTCCTGGCAAAAATGATAAGTGAACAAAACGCAATCCTTAAACAGCAAACGCAACAAATCACACTCATGCTACAGCTACTTACAAACACGCTAACTAAAAAATAAAAATGGACACGCTTAAAATAGCAGCCTGGAACTCTAACGGCCTACAACAAAGGGCCCTAGAAACTAAAACATTCCTGTATAACAATAATATCGATATACTTCTTGTTTCAGAAACACACTTCACTATAAAAAACTATTTAAAAATACCGTACTACACCATATATGATACCAAGCATCCCTCAGGAAAAGCACACGGAGGAACCGCAGTAATAATAAGAAACGATATTAAACACCATCTACACAGTCAGGTTAGTAAAGAATATATCCAAGCAACCACCGTTACAGTACAAACTAGCAGCAACTATCTACAGCTGTCAGCAGTATATGTACCACCGCGACATAAAATTACATCTCAAATGTGGGAAGATTACTTTCAACATTTAGGTGATAAGTATATTGCAGCGGGAGACTATAATTCAAAGCACACACTATGGGGATCAAGAATCAATACACCTCGAGGTAGAACTTTGGAGAAATACATTAGAAACAATAACCTCAATATATTATCCACAGGAAGACCGACTTACTGGCCGACAGACTTGAGCAAAATACCTCACCTACTTGATTTTGCAGTTACAAAAGGACTAAATGCAAATAAACTAAATATAGAACCCAGCCTCGAGCTTAGCTCCGATCATACACCCATAATTATTACATACTTAAACAAACCAATAATTTATCAAAATTCAGAGACACTATGCAATAAAACCACCAAATGGCAAACATTTAAAGAAATAATTGAGAGCAAAATCAACTGCAACATCCCATTGAAAACACCCGAACATATCGAACAAGCAGTAATAACGCTTACAGAAACTATTCAGGAAGCAGCATGGGCAACCACCATACCTGAATCAACTAATAGACCAACAAAAATAATTCCGCCAGACATCCTTGAAAAAATTAGAGAAAAAAGAAAAGCGAAAGCAAAATGGCAAAAACATAGATCAAAAGAAAACAAAAAACACCTAAATAAACTTGCAAAGGAAATAAAAAACAAAATAAAAGAACACAATAACAATGAGTTCACAAAATTCATAGAGTCACTATCTGCACACGAGAACTCTAACTACTACCTTTGGAAAGCCACAAAAAAAATAAAGAAGCCAATAAAATTAGTCCCAGCAATCAGAAAAGCAGATAATACATGGGCAAGAAGCAACGAAGAACAAGCTGAAGAATTTTCCAACCACCTAAGCAACATATTTACACCACATAATATCAATAATAGCAACCACAACTGTCATATGGACGACGATGAGGTAATCACTAGTACTGCAACTGACAATCATTACATAATACCTAAAACAACAGCACATGAAATTAGAAACATAATCGAGAAAACAAAAAATAATAAGGCACCAGGAATTGACCTAATCAATGGTATAATCTTGAAAAACCTTCCTCCAAAAGCGATACGGCTAATTACAATAATCTTTAACGCAATATTAAGAATCCAATACTATCCTAAACTATGGAAACTAGCACAGATCATAATGTTACCTAAACCAGGCAAAGACCCACATCAAACAGTATCGTACAGACCAATATCACTACTTCCAGTATTCTCCAAAATACTGGAAAAAATAATTTACGCCCGCCTAAAACCAATAATAGAGAAGGAAAAACTAATACCAGATCACCAATTTGGATTCAGGAACAAACACTCCACGATAGAGCAAATGCACAGACTCACAAACGAAATAATACTAGCAATAGAAAACAAACAATACTGTACAGCCCTCTTTATGGACATCGAGAAAGCATTCGACAAAATAAACCACGATAGTCTACTTCAATCAATCAGAAAACAATTCCCGGAGCAGATATACCATTTAACTAAATCCTACTTAAGCAACAGAACCTTTACAGTAAAAATTAAAGATACATACTCTCAAGTTAAAGACATCAAGGCAGGGGTTCCGCAAGGAAGCGTCTTGGGACCAATTCTCTACACACTATACACGGCCAACATACCAACAACCACCAACAGCAAAATACTGACATTTGCGGATGACACTGTGGTACTAGTCAGGCACACTAACCCAGCAACAGCAGTCGCATTGCTACAAGAGCATATTGCAAAAATAGAAAAGTGGCTTCAAGTTAAACAAATTAAAGCAAACCCTGATAAATGCAACCACATTACATTCACACTGCGAAAACAGTTACCACCAAACATTACACTCAACGGCACGCACATAATACAAACAAGGCAAGTCAAATACCTAGGACTACACTTTGATTCAAGATTCACATGGAAACAGCATATCAAATCAATAATAAGCAAAATACAGATAGCAAGGAGACAGATGTACTGGTTAACAAGTCGAAAATCCAAACTAAGCATAGAAAACAAATTAAAAATCTACAAAACCATCATAAAACCAATCTGGACGTACGGAATACCACTATGGGGAACAGCAGCAATGAGCCACATAACCAAACTAGAGGCAATGCAATCTAAAATACTTAGAACAATAGTAAACGCCCCATGGTACGTTAGAAACGAGGACATACGAAAAGACCTTGGAATACCAACGGTCAAGGAAGAGATTAGCAGATTCGCAAGAAGGTACAGAGAAAGATTAGCAACGCACCCGAACCGGCTGGCAGCGGAAACGATCACCACATTCATCGAAAGGAGGTTAAAAAGGAAACATCCAGTAGATCTCATAAAGGATACACCTTAACAAGCACGAAGATGGAACCCCATTGGGGGTAGCCACCCACATGTTATATTAGTAAACAGCTATAACATTTTACCAAATGTCCTACTGGACAAATTGTAAAATTTAAAGCAAATAAATAAAAAAAAAAAAAAAAAAAAAACGTTATACCATATAACGTATTACGTTATAACACAAGACAGAGTTATGTTATATAACGTATTACGTTATAACGTTATACCAAATAACGTTATGTTATATAACGTATTACGTTATAACGTTATACCATATTACGTATTACGTTATAACGTTATACCATAAAAAGTATTACGTTGTAACGTTATGATATACAACTTAATACGTTATAACGTTATGTTATATAACTTAATACGTCATAACGTTATGTTATATAACGTAATACCTTATAACGTTATACCATATAACGTAATACGTTATAACGTCATACCATATAGCGTATTACGTTACAACGTTACACCATACAACGATATGTTATATAACGTAATACGTTAAAAAGTTATACCATATAACGTATTACCTTATAACGTTATGTTATATAACGTAATACGTTATAACGTTATGTTATATAACGTACTACGTTACAACGTTATACCATATAACGTAATACGTTATAACGTTATGTTATATAACGTATTACGTTATAACGTTACACAAGACAACGTTATGTTATACAACGTATTGCGATATAACGTTATACCATATAACGTATTACGTTATAACGTTACACAAGACAACGTTATGTTATATAACGTATTACGTTATAACGTTATACCATATAACGTATTACGTTATAAAGTTATGTTATATAACGTAATACGTTATAACGTTATGTTATATAACGTAATACGCTAAAACGGGTTACCATATAAAGTATTACGTCATATCGTTATACCATATAACGTTATGTTATATAACGTAATACGTTATAACGTTATACCACATAACGTATCACGATATAACGCGTTACCATACAACGTCATGAGTTCTGCCCGAGCAGTCGAGCTATGCGGACGTGAGAACCAGTGCTTCCGTAAGTGCGACAAGTGGGATAGAAAAGAGAAGAGAAAAGAAAAGTGAAGTGTAACACAACCAATATACTAAAACTAAAGGATGGAAAACATCCAAAAAATACCAACTATAAAAATCCTAAACAAAGGCGAAACATATGCCATAAACAGAGCAATAGACCAACAGAGCTCAAATAAATCAACAAGTGAATCGGATTGCTCAGATACAAACGAAATAGCGATGGAAATTACGAAAAAAGATGAAGGAAAAAATAATACTAGCAATGTTCCACCACATTACAACGAAAGCTGGAAGACTGCAACTCCCAGCAAAAAACGAACAAACACAAATGCTAAGAGGACGATAGAACCAGAAGGACAAAAATGGCTACAGGAAATTCCTATACATAACTCTTTCAGCTCACTGCCAGCAGTGATGGACGTAGACCCAGCTGATAAACCAATAACAAACATTCCTAAACCTCCACCAATCTTCATTGATGCTAAAATAATAGACCCCCTCATCGAACTGCTAAACATCACGGCAGGAAAAGAAAATTACACCATCAAACAACTCAAACTAGAACAGGTAAAAGTACAAACCAATACCCCTGAAATATATAGAAAAGTAACAAAAGCGCTAAAGGAAAAAAACGCCGGGTATCATACCTACCAACCCAAATCTGATAAAAGCTACAAAGCAGTAATCAGAGGCTTACATCCTAAATCGAACACAAACAACATATGTGAGGAATTAGCCAAAATCGGACACCAGGTGAGAACGATTAACAACATAACCAGATTTCACACCATGCAACCACTACCGCTATTTTTAATAGAATTAGAACCTAAAAATAATAACAAAGAAATTTTTGAAATTAAGAAAATTTTAAACACGATAATCACAGTTGAGCCACCCAGACAAAAAAAAGACATACCGCAATGTATGAGGTGTCAACAATATGGGCATACAAAAAACTACTGTAACAGAAACCCGGCGTGTGTCAAATGCGCAGGAAAGCACCTAACAGCTAACTGCCCACATACGGGAAAAATAAATAACGCAAAGTGTTTCAATTGCGGTGGAAACCACCCAGCTAGTTACAAAGGCTGTTTAGTCAGAAAGCAACTACAAAAAAAACTTTTTCCGCCGCTTCGTAACAGGACATATAATAACTCTAACACTCAACAGGATAGCACAGTAACTGAAACATCAACAAACGTTCAGAATGTAATGAACCATAACAATACCAACACCCTTGGTAGCCGAAGCTACGCGCAAGTAGCCAAACAGTCAACACCTTTAGATAATCACAACCAGAACATTAACATCGACGACGCTGCAGAAATTAAAGAACTATTAAAGATATCCATCAAAAACACAGAATTCCTGGCAAAAATGATAAGTGAACAAAACGCAATCCTTAAACAGCAAACGCAACAAATCACACTCATGCTACAGCTACTTACAAACACGCTAACTAAAAAATAAAAATGGACACGCTTAAAATAGCAGCCTGGAACTCTAACGGCCTACAACAAAGGGCCCTAGAAACTAAAACATTCCTGTATAACAATAATATCGATATACTTCTTGTTTCAGAAACACACTTCACTATAAAAAACTATTTAAAAATACCGTACTACACCATATATGATACCAAGCATCCCTCAGGAAAAGCACACGGAGGAACCGCAGTAATAATAAGAAACGATATTAAACACCATCTACACAGTCAGGTTAGTAAAGAATATATCCAAGCAACCACCGTTACAGTACAAACTAGCAGCAACTATCTACAGCTGTCAGCAGTATATGTACCACCGCGACATAAAATTACATCTCAAATGTGGGAAGATTACTTTCAACATTTAGGTGATAAGTATATTGCAGCGGGAGACTATAATTCAAAGCACACACTATGGGGATCAAGAATCAATACACCTCGAGGTAGAACTTTGGAGAAATACATTAGAAACAATAACCTCAATATATTATCCACAGGAAGACCGACTTACTGGCCGACAGACTTGAGCAAAATACCTCACCTACTTGATTTTGCAGTTACAAAAGGACTAAATGCAAATAAACTAAATATAGAACCCAGCCTCGAGCTTAGCTCCGATCATACACCCATAATTATTACATACTTAAACAAACCAATAATTTATAAAAATTCAGAGACACTATGCAATAAAACCACCAAATGGCAAACATTTAAAGAAATAATTGAGAGCAAAATCAACTGCAACATCCCATTGAAAACACCCGAACATATCGAACAAGCAGTAATAACGCTTACAGAAACTATTCAGGAAGCAGCATGGGCAACCACCATACCTGAATCAACTAATAGACCAACAAAAATAATTCCGCCAGACATCCTTGAAAAAATTAGAGAAAAAAGAAAAGCGAAAGCAAAATGGCAAAAACATAGATCAAAAGAAAACAAAAAACACCTAAATAAACTTGCAAAGGAAATAAAAAACAAAATAAAAGAACACAATAACAATGAGTTCACAAAATTCATAGAGTCACTATCTGCACACGAGAACTCTAACTACTCCCTTTGGAAAGCCACAAAAAAAATAAAGAAGCCAATAAAATTAGTCCCAGCAATCAGAAAAGCAGATAATACATGGGCAAGAAGCAACGAAGAACAAGCTGAAGAATTTTCCAACCACCTAAGCAACATATTTACACCACATAATATCAATAATAGCAACCACAACTGTCATATGGACGACGATGAGGTAATCACTAGTACTGCAACTGACAATCATTACATAATACCTAAAACAACAGCACATGAAATTAGAAACATAATCGAGAAAACAAAAAATAATAAGGCACCAGGAATTGACCTAATCAATGGTATAATCTTGAAAAACCTTCCTCCAAAAGCGATACGGCTAATTACAATAATCTTTAACGCAATATTAAGAATCCAATACTATCCTAAACTATGGAAACTAGCACAGATCATAATGTTACCTAAACCAGGCAAAGACCCACATCAAACAGTATCGTACAGACCAATATCACTACTTCCAGTATTCTCCAAAATACTGGAAAAAATAATTTACGCCCGCCTAAAACCAATAATAGAGAAGGAAAAACTAATACCAGATCACCAATTTGGATTCAGGAACAAACACTCCACGATAGAGCAAATGCACAGACTCACAAACGAAATAATACTAGCAATAGAAAACAAACAATACTGTACAGCCCTCTTTATGGACATCGAGAAAGCATTCGACAAAATAAACCACGATAGTCTACTTCAATCAATCAGAAAACAATTCCCGGAGCAGATATACCATTTAACTAAATCCTACTTAAGCAACAGAACCTTTACAGTAAAAATTAAAGATACATACTCTCAAGTTAAAGACATCAAGGCAGGGGTTCCGCAAGGAAGCGTCTTGGGACCAATTCTCTACACACTATACACGGCCAACATACCAACAACCACCAACAGCAAAATACTGACATTTGCGGATGACACTGTGGTACTAGTCAGGCACACTAACCCAGCAACAGCAGTCGCATTGCTACAAGAGCATATTGCAAAAATAGAAAAGTGGCTTCAAGTTAAACAAATTAAAGCAAACCCTGATAAATGCAACCACATTACATTCACACTGCGAAAACAGTTACCACCAAACATTACACTCAACGGCACGCACATAATACAAACAAGGCAAGTCAAATACCTAGGACTACACTTTGATTCAAGATTCACATGGAAACAGCATATCAAATCAATAATAAGCAAAATACAGATAGCAAGGAGACAGATGTACTGGTTAACAAGTCGAAAATCCAAACTAAGCATAGAAAACAAATTAAAAATCTACAAAACCATCATAAAACCAATCTGGACGTACGGAATACCACTATGGGGAACAGCAGCAATGAGCCACATAACCAAACTAGAGGCAATGCAATCTAAAATACTTAGAACAATAGTAAACGCCCCATGGTACGTTAGAAACGAGGACATACGAAAAGACCTTGGAATACCAACGGTCAAGGAAGAGATTAGCAGATTCGCAAGAAGGTACAGAGAAAGATTAGCAACGCACCCGAACCGGCTGGCAGCGGAAACGATCACCACATTCATCGAAAGGAGGTTAAAAAGGAAACATCCAGTAGATCTCATAAAGGATACACCTTAACAAGCACGAAGATGGAACCCCATTGGGGGTAGCCACCCACATGTTATATTAGTAAACAGCTATAACATTTTACCAAATGTCCTACTGGACAAATTGTAAAATTTAAAGCAAATAAATAAAAAAAAAAAAAAAAAAAAACGTTATACCATATAACGTATTACGTTATAACACAAGACAGAGTTATGTTATATAACGTATTACGTTATAACGTTATACCAAATAACGTTATGTTATATAACGTATTACGTTATAACGTTATACCATATTACGTATTACGTTATAACGTTATACCATAAAAAGTATTACGTTGTAACGTTATGATATACAACTTAATACGTTATAACGTTATGTTATATAACTTAATACGTCATAACGTTATGTTATATAACGTAATACGTTATAACGTTATACCATATAACGTAATACGTTATAACGTCATACCATATAGCGTATTACGTTACAACGTTACACCATACAACGATATGTTATATAACGTAATACGTTATAAAGTTATACCATATAACGTATTACCTTATAACGTTATGTTATATAACGTAATACGTTATAACGTTATGTTATATAACGTACTACGTTACAACGTTATACCATATAACGTAATACGTTATAACGTTATGTTATATAACGTATTACGTTATAACGTTACACAAGACAACGTTATGTTATTCAACGTATTGCGATATAACGTTATACCATATAACGTATTACGTTATAACGTTACACAAGACAACGTTATGTTATATAACGTATTACGTTATAACGTTATACCATATAACGTATTACGTTATAAAGTTATGTTATATAACGTAATACGTTATAACGTTATGTTATATAACGTAATACGCTAAAACGGGTTACCATATAAAGTATTACGTCATATCGTTATACCATATAACGTTATGTTATATAACGTAATACGTTATAACGTTGTACCACATAACGTATCACGATATAACGCGTTACCATACAACGTCATGAGTTCTGCCCGAGCAGTCGAGCTATGCGGACGTGAGAACCAGTGCTTCCGTAAGTGCGACAAGTGGGATAGAAAAGAGAAGAGAAAAGAAAAGTGAAGTGTAACACAACCAATATACTAAAACTAAAGGATGGAAAACATCCAAAAAATACCAACTATAAAAATCCTAAACAAAGGCGAAACATATGCCATAAACAGAGCAATAGACCAACAGAGCTCAAATAAATCAACAAGTGAATCGGATTGCTCAGATACAAACGAAATAGCGATGGAAATTACGAAAAAAGATGAAGGAAAAAATAATACTAGCAATGTTCCACCACATTACAACGAAAGCTGGAAGACTGCAACTCCCAGCAAAAAACGAACAAACACAAATGCTAAGAGGACGATAGAACCAGAAGGACAAAAATGGCTACAGGAAATTCCTATACATAACTCTTTCAGCTCACTGCCAGCAGTGATGGACGTAGACCCAGCTGATAAACCAATAACAAACATTCCTAAACCTCCACCAATCTTCATTGATGCTAAAATAATAGACCCCCTCATCGAACTGCTAAACATCACGGCAGGAAAAGAAAATTACACCATCAAACAACTCAAACTAGAACAGGTAAAAGTACAAACCAATACCCCTGAAATATATAGAAAAGTAACAAAAGCGCTAAAGGAAAAAAACGCCGGGTATCATACCTACCAACCCAAATCTGATAAAAGCTACAAAGCAGTAATCAGAGGCTTACATCCTAAATCGAACACAAACAACATATGTGAGGAATTAGCCAAAATCGGACACCAGGTGAGAACGATTAACAACATAACCAGATTTCACACCATGCAACCACTACCGCTATTTTTAATAGAATTAGAACCTAAAAATAATAACAAAGAAATTTTTGAAATTAAGAAAATTTTAAACACGATAATCACAGTTGAGCCACCCAGACAAAAAAAAGACATACCGCAATGTATGAGGTGTCAACAATATGGGCATACAAAAAACTACTGTAACAGAAACCCGGCGTGTGTCAAATGCGCAGGAAAGCACCTAACAGCTAACTGCCCACATACGGGAAAAATAAATAACGCAAAGTGTTTCAATTGCGGTGGAAACCACCCAGCTAGTTACAAAGGCTGTTTAGTCAGAAAGCAACTACAAAAAAAACTTTTTCCGCCGCTTCGTAACAGGACATATAATAACTCTAACACTCAACAGGATAGCACAGTAACTGAAACATCAACAAACGTTCAGAATGTAATGAACCATAACAATACCAACACCCTTGGTAGCCGAAGCTACGCGCAAGTAGCCAAACAGTCAACACCTTTAGATAATCACAGCCAGAACATTAACATCGACGACGCTGCAGAAATTAAAGAACTATTAAAGATATCCATCAAAAACACAGAATTCCTGGCAAAAATGATAAGTGAACAAAACGCAATCCTTAAACAGCAAACGCAACAAATCACACTCATGCTACAGCTACTTACAAACACGCTAACTAAAAAATAAAAATGGACACGCTTAAAATAGCAGCCTGGAACTCTAACGGCCTACAACAAAGGGCCCTAGAAACTAAAACATTCCTGTATAACAATAATATCGATATACTTCTTGTTTCAGAAACACACTTCACTATAAAAAACTATTTAAAAATACCGTACTACACCATATATGATACCAAGCATCCCTCAGGAAAAGCACACGGAGGAACCGCAGTAATAATAAGAAACGATATTAAACACCATCTACACAGTCAGGTTAGTAAAGAATATATCCAAGCAACCACCGTTACAGTACAAACTAGCAGCAACTATCTACAGCTGTCAGCAGTATATGTACCACCGCGACATAAAATTACATCTCAAATGTGGGAAGATTACTTTCAACATTTAGGTGATAAGTATATTGCAGCGGGAGACTATAATTCAAAGCACACACTATGGGGATCAAGAATCAATACACCTCGAGGTAGAACTTTGGAGAAATACATTAGAAACAATAACCTCAATATATTATCCACAGGAAGACCGACTTACTGGCCGACAGACTTGAGCAAAATACCTCACCTACTTGATTTTGCAGTTACAAAAGGACTAAATGCAAATAAACTAAATATAGAACCCAGCCTCGAGCTTAGCTCCGATCATACACCCATAATTATTACATACTTAAACAAACCAATAATTTATAAAAATTCAGAGACACTATGCAATAAAACCACCAAATGGCAAACATTTAAAGAAATAATTGAGAGCAAAATCAACTGCAACATCCCATTGAAAACACCCGAACATATCGAACAAGCAGTAATAACGCTTACAGAAACTATTCAGGAAGCAGCATGGGCAACCACCATACCTGAATCAACTAATAGACCAACAAAAATAATTCCGCCAGACATCCTTGAAAAAATTAGAGAAAAAAGAAAAGCGAAAGCAAAATGGCAAAAACATAGATCAAAAGAAAACAAAAAACACCTAAATAAACTTGCAAAGGAAATAAAAAACAAAATAAAAGAACACAATAACAATGAGTTCACAAAATTCATAGAGTCACTATCTGCACACGAGAACTCTAACTACTCCCTTTGGAAAGCCACAAAAAAAATAAAGAAGCCAATAAAATTAGTCCCAGCAATCAGAAAAGCAGATAATACATGGGCAAGAAGCAACGAAGAACAAGCTGAAGAATTTTCCAACCACCTAAGCAACATATTTACACCACATAATATCAATAATAGCAACCACAACTGTCATATGGACGACGATGAGGTAATCACTAGTACTGCAACTGACAATCATTACATAATACCTAAAACAACAGCACATGAAATTAGAAACATAATCGAGAAAACAAAAAATAATAAGGCACCAGGAATTGACCTAATCAATGGTATAATCTTGAAAAACCTTCCTCCTATGTTATATAACGTATTACGTTATAACGTTATACCATATTACGTATTACGTTATAACGTTATACCATAAAAAGTATTACGTTGTAACGTTATGATATACAACTTAATACGTTATAACGTTATGTTATATAACTTAATACGTCATAACGTTATGTTATATAACGTACTACGTTACAACGTTATACCATATAACGTAATACGTTATAACGTTATGTTATATAACGTATTACGTTATAACGTTACACAAGACAACGTTATGTTATACAACGTATTGCGATATAACGTTATACCATATAACGTATTACGTTATAACGTTACACAAGACAACGTTATGTTATATAACGTATTACGTTATAACGTTATACCATATAACGTATTACGTTATAAAGTTATGTTATATAACGTAATACGTTATAACGTTATGTTATATAACGTAATACGCTAAAACGGGTTACCATATAAAGTATTACGTCATATCGTTATACCATATAACGTTATGTTATATAACGAAATACGTTATAACTTTATACCATATAACGTATTACGTTATAACGTTATACCATATAACGTTATGCTATATAACGTAATACGTTATAACGTTATAACATATAAAGTATTACGTGATAACGTTATACGATATAACGTATTACGTCATAACGTTACACCATACAACGTTATGTTATATAACGTAATACGTTACAACTTTATGTTATATAACGTACTACGTTACAACGTTTTACCATATAACGTAATACGTTATAACGTTATGTTATATAACGTATTACGTTATAACGTTACACAAGACAACGTTATGTTATATAACGTATTACGATATAACGTTATACCATGTAACGTATTACGTTATAACGTTACACAAGACAACGTTATGTTATATAACGTATTACGTTATAACGTTATACCATATAACGTATTACGTTGTAACGTTATGTTATATAACGTAATACGTTATAACGTTATGTTATATAACGTAATACGCTATAACGAGTTACCATATAACGTATTACGTTATAACGTTATACCATATAACGTATTACGTTAGAACGTTATGATATATAACGTAATACGTCATAAGGTTATACCATATAACGTAATACGTTATAACGTTATACCATATAGCGTATTACGTTACAACGTTACACCATACAACGTTATGTTATATAACGTATTCCGTTATAACGTTATACCATATAACGTATTACGTTATAACGTTATACCACATAACGTAATACGTTATAACGTAATACCATATAACGTATAGCGTTATAAAGTTACACCATACAACGTTATGTTATATAACGTATTCCGTTATAACGTTATACCATATAACGTATTACGTTATAACGTTATGTTATATAACGTAATACGTTATAACGTTATTTTATATAACGTAATATGTTATAACGTTATGTTATATAACGTAATACGTTATAAGGTTATGTTATATAACGTAATACGTTATAACGTTATGTTATGTAACGTAATACGCTATAACGAGTTACCATATAACGTATTACGTTATAACGTTACACCATATAAAGTTATACCATATAACGTAATACGTTATAACGTTATGTTATATAACGTAATACGTTATAACGTTATGTTATATTGTTACGTCCTCGTTTAAATCAAATTTAAGTTTGAATGTTGTTTAAATTAAATTTCTGGTTGATTTGAATTTAGTCGGAAGATTTAATTTGATATGTTTGTATAAGGAAATATTGGTTTAAAAATTTCCAATTTGAATTCGGTAGTTGCTGCCACCAGAAATAGTCTAAGGGCTATTTCAAAATATATTTTCTTTTATTGGACAATACTATTTTGAATATTTAAATG
This sequence comes from Bombus hypnorum, assembly GCA_911387925.2. Taxonomy (NCBI): domain Eukaryota; kingdom Metazoa; phylum Arthropoda; class Insecta; order Hymenoptera; family Apidae; genus Bombus; species Bombus hypnorum. The sequence goes on from OU427027.1 coordinate 372,149, forward strand.
AGCACTCGAAAACTATGATTTACACGGTAGTTACTGCCTCCGGAAACAGTCTGAGGACTGTTTCGATTAGAGAGATTTCTTTAAATAGTTTACCGATGAATTTATTGCTTATGGGTAGCGTTAGTTAGCGTTAGGCTATTGATAGATAAGTTCCACGTTTTCGGCTAACCTGCCATGTGCAGGAATACTGGCACGGGAGAGGATTAAAGTTGGATAAAATAAATATTTGACTTTGTTGCACAGAGTTTATTTAGGGTTAATATTGGTTTAAGATGTTATAATATATATAAATATATAAATATATATATATATATATATATATATATATATATATGTGTGTGTGTGTGTGTGTGTGTGTGTGTAAACAAGTTAAAAATTAAATTGTCCTTGAAATTCGATCTCGTTACGCAGAATTTAGTTAGGTCTGAATATCTGGTTGTTTAAATCGTATTGGATACATATATATTTATAAGTATATTTCTTCGCGTATGGTTGGTTTGCGAATTCAATTATTTCCAAGATTCGATTCTGCCGCACCGAATCTATTCGAATTCGGATATTAGATTGGTTAACTAACGAGATATATATATATATATATCTATTTTATGGTTCGCGTGTGATTGGTTAGAGGATTGAATTATCTTCAAAATTTGGTTTCGCCATGCAGAGTTTACTAGGTTGAAATGTCCGGTTGTTTAGATTTGAATACTGAATTATTCAAATAGATGTATGGGAATATATATATATATATATATATATATATATATATATATATATATATATATATACGTATCTTGATGTGTTAGCATTGGAACCAGCGGGACATGAAATTTGCGTGTTTGGGGTTCGGATAGGAGCTTGGGGTTCTGTTAGTCTGACACAAATTTACTTTTACGTTTCCTCTTTTCTTTCCCTAGGTTTCGTGAGTGGATTTGTTGTTTCAACTAAATCTCAGGTTGTCTGCTAGGGTGGTTTTGTCATTACGATTTCCCCGTCTCTCAAATTCAGTAATTAAACAAATGACTTTAACGATCCTCTCTGTGTGAGATTTGTGTGATTTCGCAAGCCTTGCCCAAAGACGGGCGATATTTGCCAACAGTGGGAGAAGGAATGCGAAGATCAATGGGTGTCCCCGACAAACGACAACACCTTTATTCACAAGCTGACACAGCGAATGATCCTTCAGTTAAAATCCTGGAGGAAACTTCTCTCCCTTTTTATGATTGTATGCAAGGATGGCGAGGATAAAGGTACCAATTAATCGAATGACGGTGATGGTGCAACCCTGCTGCGGGAGTTCGGTCTTGTATTATATATTTTATTAATCTGCAACAATGAGCTCAATAGTCCTCTCTGCGTAAAGTTTGTGTGATTTCGCAAGCCTTGCCCAAAGACGGGCGATATTTGCCAACAGTGGGAGGAGGAATGCGAAAATCAATAAGTGTTTCAATAAATGAAAACACCGTTGCACAAGATCACACAGCGAACGACTCTTTGTTTAAAGTTCAACACTAATGGTTTAGATTTGAACTCCCTTCAGGGTAAAAGGAAAATAAGACCGGATGTGTTACTTGGAGGTAAAGGAATTTAATTCGCCTCTTAATTATAATGAATTTATCGAAGGGGAAGGAGTTTTATAAATTTAATATATCTTACCTTGAAGAGAACGTGCTATCAGGAGCCATGTCTTCGTCGGTGTTGGTGACCGTCGGTGTATTTATAATCGGATTTAGTATTCGAATTCGGATATAATTATTATTAAAACTTTTCGTTTTACTGATTTATTCTAAGTATAATATACATCGAATAAAACTTATATCGCGGTTACTGGTATGTTTATTTTCTCTTGATTTCGCTAATGGAAGAGGAATACTTATAAAGCTTAGCACGACTTAGCTACTGACAAAGACCACAGAATGAAACGTACAATGGACGACAAAATAATGCGCGAATTCTTTGTTGCTGCGTTTATTTATAATAGCATCCCCCGCAGGGTGGAGGCTACCCGATAGTCCGCTTCCGTGGGAGTCCGGATGTCGAAGTTTAGGATTTCTGGAATTGTACGTGAGAGAATGTAAATTCCGTGATCGTTGGTGATTTCTTCTGCTTCGTTGTCTTGTCTCGAATTTCTAGACTTCCGTCGTTGGTACCTGAGAGGTTGCAATATTCCGTATTTCAACTTAGCTCTTGCATTTCTGCTGAGACAGTGTTTAGGAGACTTGGAGTCTTTCGTGCTGATCTAGTTTTCTCGAGAACTTCTATGTTAGTGCTGTGGGAATTGTCTGTATTCCTCGGTGGCGACTGGAGTCTCATTATTATATCGACGTTTGCTCGGACGACACGGTCCACTGCTCTCCCGTACTAAGGGTTTCCTCCGGGTTATTTTGCGTAAGTTTGGTTTTGATTAATATTTCCGCATCCTGGTTGTTTTCAGTATTCAGTTAAATTTGATTTTGCTAGTTCCGTAGGTTCCGGTGGTTTTTGGTTTGTGACGCTTGAATGATGGCTGCGGAGGCATTTTCTTCAGAGGTTCCTATGCAGTCTGTCCTGGTGCGTTTTGTCTTGTTTTAGACTGCTTATTTTATCCTGTTTTGTTTCATTATATTATATTATTTTAGCGCAAGAGGAAGAGAGACTGCGAAGAAACCGTGAGTGAGCCGTGCGAACGGAATCAACGCCCGAGGTGTTATGACCAACCACAAGTATCAGAGTTGTTGGAAGAGTTATGCGATATTGATATTGATATTGATATTGATGTCGATGCCTTGGATTTTTCGTCAGAGTCGAATTCTGCTGCTGATGAAAGCTTCTTCGATGCGGAAACTATCATTCTCGAGTGGGATGATCCTCTGCTCGAAGTTGTTGATACCGACCGATGTGTGAAGATGCGTTTCCCCGATGAAGTTCCTGAAGAAGTTTTGGAAGCACATCTTCGTCATTATACTTCCGGAAAAAGGGGAATTTCCCCTGTAGTGCGTCATTGGTGCATGTGTAAGTTTAGCGAGCTTTATCCTGGAGCTCCGTGTTTCGATTTCGACTTAGTATAGTTGCTTTATATTAGTTCGCTGTTCAACAATTTTGTTACATGTGTATATGAATATCTATATATATATATATATATGTATATGTATATACGTGTGTATATATGCATACATGTTTCATAATATAGTTTCATCGGATTGTTGTTTTGCTAGTATAAGGTAATGTTTTCCTTTTTATACTTACTATATATATATATTTTATTATATATGTATATATATATATTATATATATATATATATATATATATATATATATATATATATATAGATATTTTGTTTTTACATCTGTATTCGAAAATGTGGTTACGCATGGGATTTACTCAAAATTTAAAAGTGTTAGCTAATAGTGCGTTTTCATGATGTGTTTCTTATGGCTGATTTTTATCAATTTCTAACATTTCTGTTACAATAATGTGTTATGTTGTATTTATTATTATATATTTTTTTTTTATATATATATATTTTTTATCTTGTATCAAGTATTTACTGTTCCTTTATATTATATTTTTTTCCTTTTTTTTTTTTTTTTGAAAAAGAAAATATAACTTATTTGTAACGCGTAAAAATTACCATGTGTGTTGATTATCCAAAATGGCCGCCTATGAATGTCCCTAGTATATGGTGACTTTTTATTGATATCAGATCTCATTGTTTATTAATTACTTATGACCTATTTTAACCTTTGACGTAGGATAAAAGTGAGAATAATATAATTTGCATTTATATGGTTATTGCATGTATTCCGATGTGTACGTATAAGAGCTATTGACAATCTAAGATGGCTGCTCGTGAATGCAGAGTGACGGGTTTCGATATTGAAATAATTATTCGCCCGTCACTAAATTTATTTCGTTCTGGTGCGGTTTAAAATTGAAATGACCATAGTGTTGCTCGTGTAATTGTAATGTACAGATATATATATATATATATATATATATATATATATATATATATACATATATATATATATGTATGTATATCTATATATATTCATACATATATACATCTATGCGTATGTATTGGTGGTGTGGATTTTCGTGCAAAATTACTTTAAAGTTGTCTGAACAATTTTGTTTTTAATAATATCGTGTTGTGTATTCTATTTCTTTTATTGTTCATTTGGATTATCAGTGGTTAGATTTGAAGTATAGGTATCATATATATATATATATATATGTCGGGTTTACATTAGAATTAGAGTTAGGGGCGTGAAACGAATCTTCGTTTGGTCTACACGTGTCGTTAAGCAATAGAGAAGACATCGACTAGTGCAAGTACGATTATCATAGAACTGGACAAGTAACCGCGGTAATTAGTTACTCGAGAAACTAATGACAATGATCCTAGGTTCCATAACGAATCCGCGGTCGACGGGATGGTAGATTAACGTGCTCGCAAATTCTAAGTCGGACTCTTGGTTAAAACGTGAAACATCCACCGAGCGTACAGACTCTAAGTAACTCGCTAATACGACCTCACGAGAGAATGACTCTCCGTCGCGATGATGCTGCAGAGGAAAACTATGATGGGGTGTGTCTAAGGACACGAGATCATCGGATTCGTCGAGGAAAGCCTTCGTTCAGAAAGTAAGGGAAATTGGCGTTGCTGCTAATTGGTCAATCTCCATATCGGTGGTTAGAAAAAGATGCTAGCCACCCTCGGGGGAAAGTTGCTAGTGGGAGACGCCGTTCGTTGAAAAATAGGTCTCTCCTATCTTCCCGTAGCTGGGACAAAGACTGTTTGTTTGAAGGACTTTAGTCAACTAAATCCTAAGATTTATAACGGGCCCTCAGGCTAGCTGAACATGTACTGCGGAGACGCATCGACATCTGGCAATCATCTTACTCGAAGAATAGGGTCTGCGTGTGGCGAGCTACGGGACAGAGACCGTTGGAATGTTTACTGTCGCGTGCCGCCACGAATATTTCTTTTAAGGAGAGCTATAGAATTACTCTATACCTTTGTTAGACAAAGCGTTCATCCCGTGACCGCGGCTACGTTCGGCGACTGGCTGTCGCCTCGAGCCCAAGCTCATTATCACAAATCTCGAACAATTACAAATCGGATTGAATAACTACAATTGTTTAATTACAGCTAGGTTACAATGTTGCGGGATTATTATTCAAAATTCCAAAAGCTCCGGTGTTCTTTCATCTCCGACACGGCCATCCTGACTATCACACGTCCTCGTGTGTAACTAAAATATTGCGTTTTTCCAACATTAGACTCGATGTAACTGATATTATTTACCGTTCAACTAAATGTTCCAAATAAGTCAAGGGTCCAGTTTGGCAACAAAATTCTGTTCGGAGGTTTGACAAGCAAGGAAATGAAAGAGAAATAAAATTAGTAGCGTTTTAATTTGTCTTCAAAGTGCTAGTTGCATTCTGTGAGTTACCAGTCAGACCGTAATGACACGATAGATCATTTTCGATTTCGTACACTGATGAATCTCGGTTTGTTGGATCGTACCACTACGTTGGTTATATTACATGTGTGCTCGTCGTCGCGGTGGACGTATCAGAAAATACAGTATGTCGCGGTGGACATATCATAAAACAACACAAAACATCAAAGTGGGTATATTACATGTGCACCCATTGTCACGGTGGACGTATCAGAAAACACAGTACGTCGCGGTGGACATATCATAGAACAGCACAAACATCAAAGTGGGTATATCACACGTGCGCTCGTTGTCTCGGTGGACGTATCAGAAAATACAGTACATCGCGGTGGACATAGCGCGTTATATTACATGTGTGCTCATCGTCGCGGTGGACGTATCAGAAAATACAGTATGTCGCGGTGGACATATCATAAAACAGCACAAACATCAAAGTGGGTATATCACACGTGCGCTCGTTGTCTCGGTGGACGTATCAGAAAATACAGTACATCGCGGTGGACATAGCGCAGGGCCCCACTGGGAATATTACAAAAGGCGTGGTATTAATGATCCTCCGAGGTCAGTGTACTCGCATCGTTATTATCACTATCGTTGTCATCTACGTAAACGTCCAACTCGGCCGGAACGCCACTTTCCGGCATTGGTCTTAGTCTGTCATGTCTGTCCTTATATGATCGTTTGCCGTCTAAGGTTTCTAAAGTATACCTATCCCCGTCCAAAACTTCTGCTATCTGGAATGGACCCCTGAATTTCGGATCTAGCTTCGTCTGGTTCCTTTCCTCGTTTTTGCGCAATACAAAGTCACCAAGGTTAAACCTGACTACTTTAGCCTTATCTTTGTCGAACCTATTCTTATCGTATTTGGCGTTTGCGTCTATATTCTTTATCGCTTGCTGTCTTACATCGGAGATATCTACTTTTCTTTCTTCAATACCGTCGAGTATCAACGAGTCGTAGGATCTTTGCTGTTCTACCAATTAATAGTTCCAATGGACTCGATTTAGTCACGCGGTTGGTGGTGCAGTTCGAAGTCAACTGTATTTTGTCAATCGCGTCTAGCCGAGATCGCCCGGTCGTTTCTATGGTCGTGAATATGTTCTTTAGCGTACCCATGATACGCTCTACCTGTCCGTTGGCCCTACTCGCACCGGTTGAGATTAAGTGGAGTTTAATGTGTCTATCTAGACAAAAATCTTGAAATTCTTTGCCCGTAGGACACCTCTCTTGATCCGCTATCATCCAGCAAAGACTGCCGAATAAAATATAGCATACTTAAGTGCTTGAACGGTACTAGGAGAATCTATTTTACGAGTATGATGCAGATATGCGAATTTAGTGAAGCTGTCGAGCAAAACAATGACATATTCTTTCGAACCACTTTTACCGCTTAGTTTGTCCGTTATGTCCACGTGAACTGTATGCCAAGGTATGCTGGTCTTAGGTATAGGATGTAATTCAGCTTGTATTTTACCTGAACTGGCCTTCGAAACTTGACAAGCATGACAGTTCTCTACGAATTTGCGAACATACTTCGCCATTCCTTCGAACCAGTTATACTCGCACAGTTTCTCAAGCGTTTTATCCCAACCTAAGTGCATAATTGACTGTTGCACATGGTTAATAACGGACCACCTAAAACCTCTCGGGACAATGGGCAAGCAGAGAGTTCTGTCTTTTCTCTGTATTTTACGATGAAGGGTACCGGACCGTGACTCGTATGTATTCGCGACGTCTTCCGCGAGCTCTTCGTTCTGCAATTTGTTGACGATCTGAGAAATTTGTGGGTCGCGACGTTATTTCGCTAATAGCCAATCTTCGGAGGTTTCGGTCGGGTTGATTTCCCTCTCCATGACTTCGTTGATCGTACGGTGACCCAAGTCTACGGGATTTCGCGAGAAGAAGTCTACGTGGGCCACTCGTTTACCCTTCCGGTACAGAACGTCAAAAGTAAAAGTTTGTAAGTAAGCCCATCGCCTGTGAACCTTGTCTTTTAAATTTACTTTACTACTGGATGCCTTCAAAGAATTACAATCGGTGACGACAAGAAATTCTCGTCCGTGTAGATAATGACAGAAATGCTCGACGGCGTTTACAACCGTTAACGTTTCTAGTTCATAGGAATGATATCTAGATTCCGCAGGGCTACTCCTTATACTGTAATATTCTATTACTCTACTTTTTACCTTCAATCTTGTGCGTTAAAATAGCCTCGTGTCCATCCGAACTAGCGTCGGTATGAAGTCCTATCGGATAGTTCGGGTCAAATACCATTAACACCGGCGCGTCGATCAGGACGGAAATTACCTTTTGCGTTATTTTTCCATGCCTATCCGTCCAAGTCGTGTTTTTATTACCGGAAGTACGTGCATACATGGGTTTCGTTACCCGTGAAGCTTTAGGGACGAATTTTTCGGAAATGAAAGGTTAAACCTATGAACTGCCTGAGCTGTGTGACGGTCGTTGACGCAGGTAAAGAACTCAAGGCGTGTATTTTACCAGGACTGGAACGAATTTCTCCGTCGTGAATTACATATCCCAAATAGAGTACCGATGTCTTTAGAAAAGAACATTTTGAAAAGTTAAAGGAGATTCCGGCTTTTACGAGGGTATCTAACACGGTGTGCAATCCTCTTAGAGCTGGATCTATTGAGTCGGCAATAATTAGGACATCATCCGAATAGACAACAACGTACGAATGGCACGTTGGCTGCCATACGTGTTTTCAAAGGAGCCTCAAGAATGATCTCTCGTTTCGTTTGTTCGTAACATTAGAATCACCAGCCGCTGCTGGATACAATGAAGGAAAGTGTGGTACAGATCACTCCGATCAAATGGTTTCTTATGTGACTACAATTAGAAAAAGGGTCAAATGGTACAGATGACTTGGCATGCGACTCCTTCCGAGGATCTCCGTGGTAAACGCTTTGATGGTTTACAAAATTACAGCAAGGAAGAACACAAATATTAGAATATTCAGACAAGTATTAATTGCAGAATTATTAGGGTTGTCCGAAAATGCAAGAATCCCCGTTTTCGACGGAGTCAGCGTAATATCGCAGTTCGGAAAAGCGATTCCGAAAGAAACACCAGACGCGCACGCAACCATGCCATGCAATTAAAAGACGTCGAATGGACCGAACAAGGGCACACAGGAATTTGAAGAAAGCAACAACTTATTGTCCAAATCGTCCAACGGGGGTAGCCGATGCTGTGTATTTCCTAGAATTAGAATGAATAGGGATTTGGCGAAACCCGCTGGCCATGTCCAGACTAACAAAATATCTCGCTTTGGCAATCTCGCGACTTGATCCGCAATAAAGGGTAAAGGATACCGATCCGCGACCGTATTTTCATTTAGTTCTCGAAAATCTACCAATCATCTATCTGAACCATCGTTCGTCTTCACGAGTAACACAGGGCTCGCGAACGGTGAATTACTAGGCCTTATGATTTTCGGCTCTAATTAATTCGCTTATTCTCTCACGTACTATTCTGCGCTCCTCCCCGCGAAGTCTATTAGGACTCCTTGTACGGTGATGTTAGTATCAATTAATTGTAGTTCTAACTGGCCTGTATTTACGCGAGTACGTAGGAAGCCCGTAACTGATGAATCTTTGAATCTTCGAAAAGAAAATTAATCGACTTTTATCACTACCACGTACCTCATTGTCAACTTCATTAACATCGATCTCGTTTTCAGCGGTCTTATTACAGGCATTAATTATTTTCGTTTTACACATAGCGAGGCTAGTTTGTGTAATATTACGCTAAAACCTTGACTTAAAATTTCACGATCAATCGCGACATCATACCTTAAATAACTATCAGCGAGGATATAAAAATTTATCTTTAATCATTAACACCTGCAACGAACAAGATTTGAGAGGTACGTTTAGTACAAATATTTCTTATTCCTCGCATTACTACTATATCAATCGTTCCTTTGCCAGAAAATCTCAAGACTACGAGTTCTTTAATTAATGAACACTTGGCTCCAAAATCGGGGTAAAATGGAAACGACTCACCCGGATGGCTTGATCTACCAGTTGGCGCCTCCAATACGTAGAAGTCGATTTCATACTCGTTATTGAAAGTATATTCAGGGCACTGCTTCGTAAGGGGTTTTCCTCCATAATCAGATTGATAGCTGCGCGTCGTGCAGCGGAGTCGAAGCCCGCGGCTTCAGGGTTAAAACGCGGTGGCGAAAATTGTTAGGTTCCACACTCGATTTTGCACTAGCGACTGAATTAACTCGCGCACGATGGTCATAAGCTCTTGCACTGTTATAACCGGCACTGATCCCACTTCTGATGTCGGGTTTACATTAGAATTAGAGTTAGGGGCGTGAAACGAATCTTCGTTTGGTCTACACGTGTCGTTAAGCAATAGAGAAGACATCGACTAGTGCAAGTACGATTATCATAGAACTGGACAAGTAACCGCGGTAATTAGTTACTCGAGAAACTAATGACAATGATCCTAGGTTCCATAACGAATCCGCGGTCGACGGGATGGTAGATTAACGTGCTCGCAAATTCTAAGTCGGACTCTTGGTTAAAACGTGAAACATCCACCGAGCGTACAGACTCTAAGTAACTCGCTAATACGACCTCACGAGAGAATGACTCTCCGTCGCGATGATGCTGCAGAGGAAAACTATGATGGGGTGTGTCTAAGGACACGAGATCATCGGATTCGTCGAGGAAAGCCTTCGTTCAGAAAGTAAGGGAAATTGGCGTTGCTGCTAATTGGTCAATCTCCATATCGGTGGTTAGAAAAAGATGCTAGCCACCCTCGGGGGAAAGTTGCTAGTGGGAGACGCCGTTCGTTGAAAAATAGGTCTCTCCTATCTTCCCGTAGCTGGGACAAAGACTGTTTGTTTGAAGGACTTTAGTCAACTAAATCCTAAGATTTATAACGGGCCCTCAGGCTAGCTGAACATGTACTGCGGAGACGCATCGACATCTGGCAATCATCTTACTCGAAGAATAGGGTCTGCGTGTGGCGAGCTACGGGACAGAGACCGTTGGAATGTTTACTGTCGCGTGCCGCCACGAATATTTCTTTTAAGGAGAGCTATAGAATTACTCTATACCTTTGTTAGACAAAGCGTTCATCCCGTGACCGCGGCTACGTTCGGCGACTGGCTGTCGCCTCGAGCCCAAGCTCATTATCACAAATCTCGAACAATTACAAATCGGATTGAATAACTACAATTGTTTAATTACAGCTAGGTTACAATGTTGCGGGATTATTATTCAAAATTCCAAAAGCTCCGGTGTTCTTTCATCTCCGACATATATATATATATATATATATATATATATATATATATATATATATATATATATATGTACATGTGTATTTATTTCCGAAATTTGGCTGATCTTAATTACTCATTTTATGTTCAATTTAATATATATATATGGATATATATATATATGTATATATATATTATTTTTTTGATGGTGTAGTGTGATATTATATATTTGAGGTTATGTGTCAATTGTTTGATTTCATATATGTATTTTATAATATAATTGTAGTTTGTTTCTGATGTTTATAATTTGGTGTGATTATGCATATTTATACTGGGTGGTAGAGTTACTGTGCGTAACTCTCCAAGTCGTTGCAGTGTTAATTTTGATCGAGTGATTAATTTATAGTTAGTTCTGATGCTGTTATGTTGTGTGTTCTATTTTATGTTCATTTAGATGCATGTACGTTCCGTAATGTAGTTTTCATATATAATTATTTACTGAGATGGTGCCTAGCTTAATTATGTATTTCGTGTTGCGTCTACTAGATTATCAATTTGGTTTTATAACATAGAACACGCACACACATATATATATATATTTTTTTTTCTGACAATATGATTTAAAGTAATGTTGTGTATTTGGGGTGATGTGTCAATTATTTGATTTCATGTTCGTGATATGATAACATAGTATTGGAGATTTTGTTCTTGATATTAGGTTATTGTATGTTTGATGCGGTTATACATATTTATGCTGGACGGTAGAATTACTGTGCGTAATTCTCCAAGTCATAATGTTAATTGCTTTGATCGTGTGGTTAGTTAGTAGTTAGTTTAATGTTGTTTGGATTATTAGTATTTCAATTTGAAATGTAGATTTTATGTATATACATGCATGTCTCGTAGCACAGCCATCATACATGATTCCCCCGCTGGAGCATTGGCTGGTTTCCAATTATCGATTCAATTAATCATTAATTTGATAGAACACGCACACATATGTATATTTCTAACAATGTGATTTTATGTAAATTCTTCAATATTGTGTATTTAAGGTTATGCATTCGTTCGACTGTTAATCATTTGGTTTCTTATATACATATATATATATGTAGTTTGATAAGTTTGGATTTGTTACGTAGCACTGAGGATTTCGTCGCCAATATTAGGTTAAGTAAAAAGTTCTGAGCGTTTTTCGCTAGATGTCTTTAGTGAGCCATATCTCACGATGTGCACATCGCATCGAGTCATAGTATACACCGATTTCAAGGTGATATTACGCATCAAAAAGGTTCTTTGTCAGTTTTGTGTTCGGTGAAGCCAGTTGTGTGTTACAGCGTTCGAAAATGGAGATAAAAAAAGAGAAAATTCGATACATTCTTCAGTACCACTACGACCAAGGTGAAAAGGCGGAGCAGGCGGCCAAAAAAATTTGTGCTGTTTATGGACCCAGTACAGTATCGAATGCAACAGCAAAGCGGTGGTTCCAACGATTCCGTTCTGGTAATATGGACGTCGAAGATGAGGCACGCTCTGGTAGGCCAATCGTCGAAAATGTGGATAAAATCATGGAAATCGTCGAGTCGGACCGGCATGTGAGCACTTATTCCATTGCCCAGGAACTGAAGATTAGCCAGAAAACCGTTTGGAACCATTTGCATAAGGCTGGTCTCAAGAAGAAGCTCGACGTATGGGTGCCACATGAATTGACGCAAAAGAACCTTTTGGACCGAATTGATGCCTGCGATTCTTTGTTGAGACGTAACGAAATCGACCCATTTTTGAAGCGGATGGTGACTGGCGATGAAAAATGGGTCACATACGAGAACAACAGCCGAAAAAGATCGTGGTCCAATCGCGGTGGGCCGGCCCAAACGATCGCCAAGCGTGGATTAACGGCCAAGAAGGTTTTATTGTGTGTTTGGTGGGATTGGAAGGGAATCATCCATTATGAGCTGCTCCCATCGGGGCAAACACTTAATTCGGACCTCTATTGTCAACAACTGACCAGACTGAAGCAGGCGATCGACCAGAAGCGGCCAGAATTGGCCAATAGGAAAGGTGTTGTGTTCCATCAAGACAACGCCAGGCCGCACACATCTTTAACGACGCGTCAGAAGCTCCGAGAGCTTGGCTGGGAGGTTCTATCGCATCCGCCGTACAGTCCAGACCTGGCACCAAGCGATTATCACCTTTTTAAGTTTTTGCAAAATTTTCTTGATGGTACAAAACTGGCCTCAAGAGAGGCTTGTGAAAATGAGCTGGTCAAGTTTTTTACCAATAGGGACGAGGACTTCTTCAACCGCGGAATTATGAAATTGCCTTCAAAATGGACAAAAGTAATCGAACAAAACGGCGCATATTTAATCTAAATCGAATAATCTTGACTATGTTAATTTCATCGTCGAAATAAAGCGAAAAAGCGCTCAGAACTTTTTACTTCACCTAATATATTTATATTTGTATGTAGTTCTCTAAGTTATTGCGGTATTAATTGCTTTGGTCATTTTGATTTGTTAGTAGGTTTACTTAGTCGTTAATGTTTTATCCTTGCATTAAAATGTTTATTCCTGTTGTTTTGATTATTTCCCTTCCATAGTCATTCTTGTTTGGTTCGTCGGGGCAGTTAGTGTACTGTTGGTTAATTAGTTTCTTCAGTCGTTTACATATTTCATATTTGTAGATCAATTAACATAAGTTCTCCTATTGTTCTATTTATTTTCCTTTACTGATTATTCTTATTTCTTGATTTATTTGTTTGGTTCGTGACTCAGTTGATTCGTTAGTTAGTTTTATTTAAATTCTTCCTTCTTGATATTGAGCCATGTATTTTCAAATTCACTGAATGTTACATTCATATATTTTGTTTATTGGATGATTGAGCCATTGATTTCCAAATCACAAGTTGGTTATTGGTAGACTTATTTAATGTTATATTCATTTGTTTCGTGTATTGGTTGGTTTACACGGTACTGAGCCATGGGTTTTCAAATCGCGAATCAGTTATTGGTAGTTTTATTCAATGTTATATACATAGATTTTTGAACTATATATATATATATATTCGTCCTTATATGCGAGTCTATTAGTCGTCCCCTTATTTAATAATATTTTATGTTAATTTCTTATTTAACTTCGTAGTAGCGTGCGTTGATTGGTGTGTTCAAATCCTTTTCTCGCGTTAATTGGTGAATAGTAGTTTTGTTTCTTCGTTACGGCACGTGCGGAGCGCGGGACGTGACAATATAACGTAATACGTTATATCGTTATACCATATAACGTTATGTTATATAACGTAATACGTTAGATCGTTATACCATGTAACGTTATGTTATATAACGTAATACGTTATAACGTTATACCATATAACGTATTACGTTATAACGTTATGATATATAACGTAATACGTCATAAGGTTATACCATATAACGTAATACGTTATAACGTTATACCATATAGCGTATTACGTTATATCGTTGTGATATATAACATAATACGTTATAACGTTATGTTATATAACTTAATACGTTATAACGTTATGTTATATAACGTAATACGTTATAACGTTCTGTTATATAACGTAATACGCTATAACGTGTTACCATATAACGTATTACGTTATATAGTTATACCATATAACGTATTACGTTATAACGTTATACCATATAACGTATTACGTTATAACGTTACACAAGACAACGTTATGTTATATAACGTAGTACGTTATAACGGTATGTTATATAACGTAATACGTTATAACGTGGTACCATATAACGCATTACGTTATAACGGTAGAACATACAACCTTATGTTATATAACGTATTACGTTATAACGTTATACCATATAACGTGTAACGTTATAACGTTATACCATATAACGTATTTCGTTATAACGTTATACCAAATAACGTTATGTTATATAACGTATTACGTTATAACGTTATACCAAATAACGTTATGTTATATAACGTATTACGTTATAACGTTATACCATATAACGTATTACGTAATAACGTTATACCATATAATGTATTACGTTGTAACGTTATGATATATAACTTAATACGTTATAACGTTATGTTATATAACGTAGTACGTTATAACGGTATGTTATATAACGTAATACGTTATAACGTGGTACCATATAACGCATTACGTTATAACGTTAGAACATACAACCTTATGTTATATAACGTATTACGTTATAACGTTATACCATATAACGTTACGTTATATAACGTAATACGTTATAACTTTATTCCATATAACGTATTACGTTATAACGTTATACCATATAACATATTACGTTAAAACGTTATACCATATAACGTATTACGTTATAACGTTACACAAGACAATGTTATGTTATATAACGTAGTATGTTATAACGGTATGTTATATAACGTAATACGTTATAACGTGGTACCATATAACGCATTACGTTATAACGCGTTACCATATAACGTATTACGTTATAACGTTATACCATATAGCGTATTACGTTACAACGTTACACCATACAACGTTATGTTGTATAGCGTATTCCGTAATAACGTTATACGATATAACGTATTACGTTATAACGTTATGTTATATAACGTAATACGTTATAACGTTATACCATATAACGTGTAACGTTATAACGTTATACCATATAACGTATTTCGTTATAACGTTATACCATATAACGTGTAACGTTATAACGTTATACCATATAACGTATTTCGTTATAACGTTATACCATATAACGTGTAACGTTATAACGTTATACCATATAACGTATTTCGTTATAACGTTATACCAAATAACGTTATGTTCTATAACGTATTACGTTATAACGTTATACCATATAACGTTACGTTATATAACGTAATACGTTATAACTTTATTCCATATAACGTATTACGTTATAACGTTATACCATATAATGTATTACGTTGTAACGTTATGATATATAACTTAATACGTTATAACGTTATGTTATATAACGTAGTACGTTATAACGGTATGTTATATAACGTAATACGTTATAACGTGGTACCATATAACGCATTACGTTATAACGTTAGAACATACAACCTTATGTTATATAACGTATTACGTTATAACGTTATGTTATATAACGTATTACGTTATAACGTTATACCATATAACGTATTACTATAAAACGTTATACCACATAACGTATTACGTTATAACGTTATGTTATATAACGTAATACGTTATAACGTTATTTTATATAACGTAATATGTTATAACGTTATGTTATATAACGTAATACGTTATAAGGTTATGTTATATAACGTAATACGTTATAACGTTATGTTATATAACGTAATACTCTATAACGAGTTACCATATAACGTATTACGTTATAACGTTACACCATATAAAGTTATACCATATAACGTAATACGTTATAACGTTATGTTATATAACGTAATATGTTATAACGTTATGTTATATAACGTAATACGTTATATCGCTATACCATATAACGTTAAGTTATATAACGTAATACGCTATAACGTTATACCATGTAACGTTATGTTATATAACGTAATACTTTATAACGTTATGTTATATAACGTAATACGTTATAACGTTATGCCATATAGCTTATTACGTTACAACGTGACAACATACAACGTTATGTTATATAAAGTATTACGTTATAACGTTGTACCATATAACGTATTACGTTATAACACAAGACAAAGTTACGTTATATAACGTATTACGTTACAACGTTATACCATATAACGTATTACGTTATAACGTTATACCATATAACGTATTACGTCATAACGTTATGATATATAACGTAATACGTCATAAGGTTGTACCATATAACGTAATACGTTATAACGTTATACCATATAGCGGATTACGTTATAACGTTATGATATTTAACATAATGCGTTATAACGTTATGTTATATAACTTAATACGTTATAACGTTATGTTATATAACGTAATACGTTATAACGTTATACCATATAACGTAATACGTTATAACGTTATACCATATAGCTTATTACGTTACAACGTCACAACATACAACGTTATGTTATATAAAGTATTACGTTACAACGTAATACCATATAACGTATTACGTTATAACGCGTTACCATATAACGTATTACGTTATAACGTTATACCATATAGCGTATTACGTTACAACGTTACACCATACAACGTTATGTTGTATAGCGTATTCCGTAATAACGTTATACCATATAACGTATTACGTTATAACGTTATGTTATATAACGTAATACGTTATAACGTTATGTTATATAACGTAATACGTTATAACGTTCTGTTATATAACGTAATACGCTATAACGTGTTACCATATAACGTTACGTTATATAACGTAATACGTTATAACTTTATACCATATAACGTATTACGTTATAACGTTATGTTACATAACGTAATACGTTATAACGTTCTGTTATATAACGTAATACGTTATAACGTTATGTTATATAACGTAATACGTTATAACGTTATGTTATATAACGTAATACGCTATAACGTGTTACGATATAACGTATTACGTTATATCGTTTTACCATATAACGTTATGTTATATAACGTAATACGTTATAACTTTATACCATATAACGTATTACGTTATAACGTTATACCATATAACGTATTACGTTATAACGTTATACCATATAACGTATTACGTTATAACGTTGTACCATATAACGTTATGGCATATAACGTAATACGTTATAACGATATACCATATAACGTATTACGTTATAACGTTATGTTATATAACGTAATACGTTATAACGTTATGTTATATAACGCAATACGTTATAACGTTATGTTACATAACGTAATACGTTATAACGTTATGTTACATAACGTAATACGTTATAACGTTCTGTTATATAACGTAATACGTTATAACGTTATACCATATAACGTAATACGTTATAACGTCATACCATATAGCGTATTACGTTACAACGTTACACCATACAACGATATGTTATATAACGTATACCGTTATAACGTTATACCATATAACGTATTACGTTATAACGTTATGTTATATAACGTAATATGTTATAGCGTTATGTTATATAACGTACTACGTTACAACGTTATACCATATAACGTAATACGTTATAACGTTATGTTATATAACGTATTACGTTATAACGTTACACAAGACAACGTTATGTTATATAACGTATTACGATATAACGTTATACCATACAACGTATTACGTTATAACGTTATATTACATAACGTAATACGTTATAACGTTATGTTATATAACGTAATACGTTATAACGTTATGTTATATAACGTAATACGTTATAACGTTATGTTATATAAGGTAATTTGTTATAACGTTATGTTATATAACGTAATACGTTATAACGTTATGTTATATAAGGTAATTTGTTATAACGTTATGTTATATAACGTAATACGTTATAACTTTATACCATATAACGTATTACGTTATAACGTTATACCATATAACGTATTACGTTATAACGTTATACCATATAACGTATTACGTTAGAACGTTATACCATATAAGGTTATGCCATATAACGTAATACGTTATAACGTTATACCACATAACGTATTACGTTATAACGTTATGTTATACAACGTAATACGTTATAACGTTATGTTATATAACGTAATACGTTATAACGTTATGTTATATAACGTATTACGTTATAACGTTACACAAGACAACGTTATGTTATATAACGTATTACGATATAACGTTATACCATATAACGTATTACGTTATAACGTTACACAAGACAACATTATGTTATATAACGTATTACGATATAACGTTATACCAAATAACGTATTACGTTATAACGTTATACCAAATAACGTATTACGTTATAACGTTATGTTGTATAACGCAATACGTTATAACGTTATGTTATATAACGTAATACGTTATAACGTTATGTTATATAACGTAATACGTTATAACGTTATGTTATATAGCGTAATACGTTATAACGTTATGTTATATAGCGTAATACGTTATAACGTTATGTTATATAGCGTAATACGTTATAACGTTATACCATGTAACGTATTACGTCATATCGTTATGTTATATAACTTTATACGTTATATCTTTATGTTATATAACGTAATACGCTATAACGTGTTACCATATAACGTATTACGTTATAACGTTATACCAAATAACGTTATGTTATATAACGTATTACGTTATAACGTTATACCGTATAACGTATTACGTTATAACGTCATACCATATAACGTATTACGTTATAACGTTATGATATATAACATAATACGTAATAAGGTTATACCATATAACGTAATACGTTATAACGTTATACCATATAGCGTATTACGTAACAACGTTACACCATACAACGTTATGTTATATAACGTATTCCGTTATAACGTTATACCATATAACGTATTACGTTATAACGTGACACAAGACAACGTTATGTTGTATAACGTATTACGTTATAACGTTATACCCTATAACGTATTACGTTATAACGTTATACCATATAACGTATTACGTTATAACGTGACACAAGACAACGTTATGTTGTATAACGTATTACGTAATAAGGTTATACCATATAACGTAACACGTTATAACGTTATGTTATATAACGTAACACGTTATAACGTTATACCATGTAACGTTATGTTATATAACGTAGTACGTTATAACGGTATGTTATATAACGTAATACGTTATAACGTGGTACCATATAAGGCATTACGTTATAACGTTACAACATACAACCTTATGTTATACAACGTATTACGCTATCACGTTATACCATATAACGTGTTACGTTATAACGTTATACCAAATAACGTTATGTTATATAACGTATTACGTTATAACGTTATACCATATAACGTATTACGTTATAACGTTATACCATATAACGTATTACGTTATAACGTTATGATATATAACGTAATACGTCATAAGGTTGTACCATATAACGTAATACGTTATAACGTTATACCATATAGCGTATTACGTTATAACGTTATGATATATAACATAATACGTTATAACGTTGTGTTATATAACTTAATACGTTATAACGTTTTGTTATATAACATAATACGTTATAACGTTATACCATATAACGTAATACGTTATAACGTTATACCATATAGCTTATTACGTTACAACGTTACAACATACAACGTTATGTTATATAAAGTATTACGTTATAACGTTATACCATATAACGTATTACGTTATAACGTGACACAAGACAAAGTTATGTTATATAACGTATTACGTAATAACGTTATACCATATAACGTATTACGTTATAACGCGTTACCATATAACGTATTACGTTATAACGTTATACCATATAGCGTATTACGTTACAACGTTACACCATACAACGTTATGTTGTATAGCGTATTCCGTTATAACGTTATACCATATAACGTATTCCGTTATAACGTTACACAAGACAACGTTACGTTATATAACGTAATACGTTATAACTTTATACCATATAACGTATTACGTTATAACGTTATACCATATAATGTATTTCGTTGTAACGTTATACCATATAACGTATTACGTTATAACGTTGTACCATATAACGTTATGGCATATAACGTAATACGTTATAACGATATACCATATAACGTATTACGTTATAACGTTATGTTATATAACGTAATACGTTATAACGTTATGTTATATAACGTAATACGTTATAACGTTGTACCATATAACGTATTACGTTATAACGTTATGTTATATAACGTAATACGTTATAAAGATATGTTATATAACGTAATACGTTATAACGTTATGTTATATAACGTAATACGTTATAACGTTATGTTATATAACGTAATACGCTATAACGTGTTACGATATAACGTATTACGTTATATCGTTTTACCATATAACGTTATGTTATATAACGTAATACGTTATAACTTTATACCATATAACGTATTACGTTATAACGTTATACCATATAACGTATTACGTTATAACGTTATACCATATAACGTATTACGTTATAACGTTGTACCATATAACGTTATGGCATATAACGTAATACGTTATAACGATATACCATATAACGTATTACGTTATAACGTTATGTTATATAACGTAATACGTTATAACGTTATGTTATATAACGCAATACGTTATAACGTTATGTTATATAACGTAATACGTTATAACGTTATGTTACATAACGTAATACGTTATAACGTTCTGTTATATAACGTAATACGTTATAACGTTATACCATATAACGTAATACGTTATAACGTCATACCATATAGCGTATTACGTTACAACGTTACACCATACAACGATATGTTATATAACGTATACCGTTATAACGATATACCATATAACGTATTACGTTATAACGTTATGTTATATAACGTAATACGTTATAACGTTATGTTATATAACGCAATACGTTATAACGTTATGTTATATAACGTAATACGTTATAACGTTATGTTACATAACGTAATACGTTATAACGTTATGTTATATAACGTAATACGTTATAACTTTATACCATATAACGTATTACGTTATAACGTTATACCATATAACGTATTACGTTATAACGTTATACCATATAACGTAATACGCTATAACGTGTTACCATATAACGTATTACGTTGTAACGTTATACCAAATAACGTTATGTTATATAACGTATTACGTTATAACGTTATACCGTATAACGTATTACGTTATAACGTCATACCATATAACGTATTACGTTATAACGTTATGATATATAACATAATACGTAATAAGGTTATACCATATAACGTAATACGTTATAACGTTATACCATATAGCGTATTACGTGACAACGTTACACCATACAACGTTATGTTATATAACGTATTCCGTTATAACGTTATACCATATAACGTATTACGTTATAACGTGACACAAGACAACGTTATGTTGTATAACGTATTACGTTATAACGTTATACCCTATAACGTATTACGTTATAACGTTATACCATATAACGTATTACGTTATAACGTGACACAAGACAACGTTATGTTGTATAACGTATTACGTAATAAGGTTATACCATATAACGTAACACGTTATAACGTTATGTTATATAACGTAACACGTTATAACGTTATACCATGTAACGTTATGTTATATAACGTAGTACGTTATAACGGTATGTTATATAACGTAATACGTTATAACGTGGTACCATATAAGGCATTACGTTATAACGTTACAACATACAACCTTATGTTATACAACGTATTACGCTATCACGTTATACCATATAACGTGTTACGTTATAACGTTATACCAAATAACGTTATGTTATATAACGTATTACGTTATAACGTTATACCATATAACGTATTACGTTATAACGTTATACCATATAACGTATTACGTTATAACGTTATGATATATAACGTAATACGTCATAAGGTTGTACCATATAACGTAATACGTTATAACGTTATACCATATAGCGTATTACGTTATAACGTTATGATATATAACATAATACGTTATAACGTTGTGTTATATAACTTAATACGTTATAACGTTTTGTTATATAACATAATACGTTATAACGTTATACCATATAACGTAATACGTTATAACGTTATACCATATAGCTTATTACGTTACAACGTTACAACATACAACGTTATGTTATATAAAGTATTACGTTATAACGTTATACCATATAACGTATTACGTTATAACGTGACACAAGACAAAGTTATGTTATATAACGTATTACGTAATAACGTTATACCATATAACGTATTACGTTATAACGCGTTACCATATAACGTATTACGTTATAACGTTATACCATATAGCGTATTACGTTACAACGTTACACCATACAACGTTATGTTGTATAGCGTATTCCGTTATAACGTTATACCATATAACGTATTCCGTTATAACGTTACACAAGACAACGTTACGTTATATAACGTAATACGTTATAACTTTATACCATATAACGTATTACGTTATAACGTTATACCATATAACGTGTTCCGTTATAACGTTACACAAGACAACGTTATGTTATATAACGTATTACGTTATAACGTTATTCCATATAACGTATTACGTCATAACGTTACACCATACAACGCTATGTATTATAGCATAATACGTTATAACGTGTTACCATATAGCGTATTACGTTATAACATTATATCATATAACGTTATGCTATATAACGTAATACGTTATAACGTTATACCATAAAACGTATAGCGTTATAAAGTTACACCATACAACGTTATGTTATATAACTTAATACGTTGAAACGTTGTGTTATATAACGTTATACGTTATAACGTTATAACATACAACGTATTACGTGATAACGTTATACCATATAACGTATTACGTCATAACGTTACACCATACAACGTTATGTATTATAACGTATTCCGTTATAACGTTATACCATATAACGTATTAAGTTATAGCGTTATGTTATATAACTTAATACGTTATAACGTTATGTTATATAACGTAATACGTTATAACGTTATGTTATATAACGTAATACGTTATAACGATAAGTTATATAACGCAAAACGTTATAACGTTATGTTATATAACGTAATACGTTAAAACGTTATGTTATATAACGTAAAACGTTATAACGTTATGTTATATAACGTAATACGTTATAACGTTATGTTATATAACGTAAAACGTTATAACGTTATGTTATATAACGTAATACGTGATAACATTATACCATATAACGTATTACGTCATAACGTTACACAATACAACGTTATGTATTATAACGTAATACGTTATAACGCGATACCATACAACGTATTACGTTACAAAGTTGTACCATATAGCGTATTACGTTACAACGTTACACCATACAACGTTACGTTGTATAACGTATTCCGTTATAACGTTATACCATATAACGTATTACGTTATATCTTTATGTTATATAACGTAATACGTTATAACGTTATACCATATAACGTACTACGTTATAACGTTATACCACACAACGTTATGTTATATAACGTATTACGTTATAACTTTATACTAGATAACGTATTACGTTATAACGTTATACCATATAACGTATTACGTTATAGCGTTATGATATATAACATAATACGTTATAACGTTCTGTTATATAACTTAATACGTTATAGCTTTATGTTATATAACGTAATACGTTATAACGTGTTACCATATAACGTATTACGATATAACGTTATACAATATAACGTTACGTTATATAACGTAATACGTTATAACTTTATACCATATAACGTATAGCGTTATAAATTTACACCGTACAACGTTATGTTATATAACGTATTCCGTTATAACGTTATACCATATAACGTATTACGTTATAACGTTATGTTATATAACGTAGTACGTTATAACGTTATGTTATATAACGTAATATGTTATAACGTTATGTTATATAACGTAATACGTTATAAGGTTATGTTATATAACGTAATACGTTATAACGTTATGTTATATAACGTAATACGCTGTAACGAGTTACCATATAACGTATTACGTTATAACGTTACACCATATAAAGTTATACCATATAACGTTATGTTGTATAACGTAATACGTTATAACGTTATACCATGTAACGTTATGTTATATAACGTAATACGTTATAACGTTATGTTATATAACGTAATACGTTATAACGTGGTACCATATAAGGCATTACGTTATAACGTTACAACATACAACCTTATGTTTTTTTTTTTTTTTTATTTATTTGCTTTAAATTTTACAATTTGTCCAGTAGGACATTTGGTAAAATGTTATAGCTGTTTACTAATATAACATGTGGGTGGCTACCCCCAATGGGGTTCCATCTTCGTGCTTGTTAGGGTGTATCCTTTATGAGATCTACTGGATGTTTCCTTTTTAATCTCCTTTCGATGAATGTGGTGATCGTTTCCGCTGCCAGCCGGTTCGGGTGCGTTGCTAATCTTTCTCTGTACCTTCTTGCGAATCTGCTAATCTCTCCCTTGACCGTTGGTATTCCAAGGTCTTTTCGTATGTCCTCGTTTCTAACGTACCATGGGGCGTTTACTATTGTTCTAAGTATTTTAGATTGCATTGCCTCTAGTTTGGTTATATGGCTCATTGCTGCTGTTCCCCATAGTGGTATTCCGTACGTCCAGATTGGTTTTATGATGGTTTTGTAGATTTTTAATTTGTTTTCTATGCTTAGTTTGGATTTTCGACTTGTTAACCAGTACATCTGTCTCTTTGCTATCTGTATTTTGCTTATTATTGATTTGATATGCTGTTTCCATGTGAATCTTGTATCAAAGTGTAGTCCTAGGTATTTGACTTGCCTTGTTTGTATTATGTGCGTGCCGTTGAGTGTAATGTTTGGTGGTAACTGTTTTCGCAGTGTGAATGTAATGTGGTTGCATTTATCAGGGTTTGCTTTAATTTGTTTAACTTGAAGCCACTTTTCTATTTTTGCAATATGCTCTTGTAGCAATGCGACTGCTGTTGCTGGGTTAGTGTGCCTGACTAGTACCACAGTGTCATCCGCAAATGTCAGTATTTTGCTGTTGGTGGTTGTTGGTATGTTGGCCGTGTATAGTGTGTAGAGAATTGGTCCCAAGACGCTTCCTTGCGGAACCCCTGCCTTGATGTCTTTAACTTGAGAGTATGTATCTTTAATTTTTACTGTAAAGGTTCTGTTGCTTAAGTAGGATTTAGTTAAATGGTATATCTGCTCCGGGAATTGTTTTCTGATTGATTGAAGTAGACTATCGTGGTTTATTTTGTCGAATGCTTTCTCGATGTCCATAAAGAGGGCTGTACAGTATTGTTTGTTTTCTTTTGCTAGTATTATTTCGTTTGTGAGTCTGTGCATTTGCTCTATCGTGGAGTGTTTGTTCCTGAATCCAAATTGGTGATCTGGTATTAGTTTTTCCTTCTCTATTATTGGTTTTAGGCGGGCGTAAATTATTTTTTCCAGTATTTTGGAGAATACTGGAAGTAGTGATATTGGTCTGTACGATACTGTTTGATGTGGGTCTTTGCCTGGTTTAGGTAACATTATGATCTGTGCTAGTTTCCATAGTTTAGGATAGTATTGGATTCTTAATATTGCGTTAAAGATTATTGTAATTAGCCGTATCGCTTTTGGAGGAAGGTTTTTCAAGATTATACCATTGATTAGGTCAATTCCTGGTGCCTTATTATTTTTTGTTTTCTCGATTATGTTTCTAATTTCATGTGCTGTTGTTTTAGGTATTATGTAATGATTGTCAGTTGCAGTACTAGTGATTACCTCATCCTCGTCCATATGACAGTTGTGGTTGCTATTATTGATATTATGTGGTGTAAATATGTTGCTTAGGTGGTTGGAAAATTCTTCAGCTTGTTCTTCGTTGCTTCTTGCCCCTGTATTATCTGCTTTTCTGATTGCTGGGACTAGTTTTATTGGCTTCTTTATTTTTTTTGTGGCTTTCCAAAGGGAGTAGTCAGAGTTCTCGTGTGCAGATAGTGACTCTATGAATTTTGTGAACTCATTGTTATTGTGTTCTTTTATTTTGTTTTTTATTTCCTTTGCAAGTTTATTTAGGTGTTTTTTGTTTTCTTTTGATCTATGTTTTTGCCATTTTGCTTTCGCTTTTCTTTTTTCTCTAATTTTTTCAAGGATGTCTGGCGGAATTATTTTTGTTGGTCTATTAGTTGATTCAGGTATAGTGGTTGCCCATGCTGCTTCCTGAATAGTTTCTGTAAGCGTTATTACTGCTTGTTCGATATGTTCGGGTGTTTTCAATGGGATGTTGCAGTTGATTTTGCTCTCAATTATTTCTTTAAATGTTTGCCATTTGGTGGTTTTATTGCATAGTGTCTCTGAATTTTTATAAATTATTGGTTTGTTTAAGTATGTAATAATTATGGGTGTATGATCGGAGCTAAGCTCGAGGCTGGGTTCTATATTTAGTTTATTTGCATTTAGTCCTTTTGTAACTGCAAAATCAAGTAGGTCAGGTATTTTGCTCAAGTCTGTCGGCCAGTAAGTCGGTCTTCCTGTGGATAATATATTGAGGTTATTGTTTCTAATGTACTTCTCCAAAGTTCTACCTCGAGGTGTATTGATTCTTGATCCCCATAGTGTGTGCTTTGAATTATAGTCTCCCGCTGCAATATACTTATCACCTAAATGTTGAAAGTAATCTTCCCACATTTGAGATGTAATTTTATGTCGCGGTGGTACATATACTGCTGACAGCTGTAGATAGTTGCTGCTAGTTTGTACTGTAACGGTGGTTGCTTGGATATATTCTTTACTAACCTGACTGTGTAGATGGTGTTTAATATCGTTTCTTATTATTACTGCGGTTCCTCCGTGTGCTTTTCCTGAGGGATGCTTGGTATCATATATGGTGTAGTACGGTATTTTTAAATAGTTTTTTATAGTGAAGTGTGTTTCTGAAACAAGAAGTATATCGATATTATTGTTATACAGGAATGTTTTAGTTTCTAGGGCCCTTTGTTGTAGGCCGTTAGAGTTCCAGGCTGCTATTTTAAGCGTGTCCATTTTTATTTTTTAGTTAGCGTGTTTGTAAGTAGCTGTAGCATGAGTGTGATTTGTTGCGTTTGCTGTTTAAGGATTGCGTTTTGTTCACTTATCATTTTTGCCAGGAATTCTGTGTTTTTGATGGATATCTTTATTAGTTCTTTAATTTCTGCAGCGTCGTCGATGTTAATGTTCTGGTTGTGATTATCTAAAGGTGTTGACTGTTTGGCTACTTGCGCGTAGCTTCGGCTACCAAGGGTGTTGGTATTGTTATGGTTCATTACATTCTGAACGTTTGTTGATGTTTCAGTTACTATGCTATCCTGTTGAGTGTTAGAGTTATTATATGTCCTGTTACGAAGCGGCGGAAAAAGTTTTTTTTGTAGTTGCTTTCTGACTACACAGCCTTTGTAACTAGCTGGGTGGTTTCCACCGCAATTGAAACACTTTGCGTTATTTATTTTTCCCGTATGTGGGCAGTTAGCTGTTAGGTGCTTTCCTGCGCATTTGACACACGCCGGGTTTCTGTTACAGTAGTTTTTTGTATGCCCATATTGTTGACACCTCATACATTGCGGTATGTCTTTTTTTTGTCTGGGTGGCTCAACTGTAATTATCGTGTTTAAAATTTTCTTAATTTCAAAAATTTCTTTGTTATTATTTTTAGGTTCTAATTCTATTAAAAATAGCGGTAGTGGTTGCTTGGTGTCAAATCTGGTTATGTTGTTAATCGTTCTCACCTGGTGTCCGATTTTGGCTAATTCCTCACATATGTTGTTTGTGTTCGATTTAGGATGTAAGCCTCTGATTACTGCTTTGTAGCTTTTATCAGATTTGGGTTGGTAGGTATGATACCCGGCGTTTTTTTCCTTTAGCGCTTTTGTTACTTTTCTATATATTTCCGGGGTATTGGTTTGTACTTTTACTTGTTCTAGTTTGAGTTGTTTTATGGTGTAATTTTCTTTTCCTGCCGTGATGTTTAGCAGTTCGATGAGGGGGTCTATTATTTTAGCATCAATGAAGATTGGTGGAGGTTTAGGAATGTTTGTTATTGGTTTATCAGCTGGGTCTACATCCATCACTTCTGGCAGTGAGCTGAAAGAGTTATGTATAGGAATTTCCTGTAGCCATTTTTGTCCTTCTGGTTCTATCGCCCTCTTAGCATTTGTGTTTGTGTTTATCCTTCGTTTTTTGCTGGGAGTTGCAGTCTTCCAGCTTTCGTTGTAATGTGGTGGAACATTGCTAGTATTATTTTTTCCTTCATCTTTTTTCGTAATTTCCATCGCTATTTCGTTTGTATCTGAGCAATCCACTTCACTTGTTGATTTATTTGAGCTCTGTTGGTCTATTGCTCTGTTTATGGCATATGTTTCGCCTTTGTTTAGGATTTTTATAGTTGGTATTTTTTGGATGTTTTCCATCCTTTAGTTTTAGTATATTGGTTGTGTTGCACTTCACTTTTCTTTTCTCTTCTCTTTTCTTTCCCACTTGTCGCACTTACGGAAGCACTGGTTCTCACGTCCGCATAGCTCGACTGCTCGGGCAGAACTGACCTTATGTTATACAACGTATTACGCTATAACGTTATACCATATAACGTGTTACGTTATAACGTTATACCAAATAACGTTATGTTATATAACGTATTACGTTATAATGTTATACCATATAACGTATTACGTTATAACGTTATACCATATAACGTATTACGTTATAACGTTATACCATATAACGTATTACGTTATAACGTTATGATATATAACGTAATACGTCATAAGGTTATACCATATAACGTAATACGTTATAACGTTATACCATATAGCGTATTACGTTATAACGTTATGATATATAACATAATACGTTATAACGTTATGTTATATAACTTAATACGTTATAACGTTTTGTTATATAACATAATACGTTATAACGTTATACCATATAACGTAATACGTTATAACGTTATACCATATAGCTTATTACGTTACAACGCTACAACATACAACGTTATGTTATATAAAGTATTACGTTATAACGTTATACCATATAACGTATTACGTTATAACGTGACACAAGACAAAGTTATGTTATATAACGTATTACGTAATAACGTTATACCATATAACGTATTACGTTATAACGCGTTACCATATAACGTATTACGTTATAACGTTATACCATATAGCGTATTACGTTACAACGTTACACCATACAACGTTATGTTGTATAGCGTATTCCGTTATAACGTTATACCATATAACGTATTACGTTATAACGTTATGATATATAACGTAATACGTCATAAGGTTATACCATATAACGTAATACGTTATAACGTTATACCATATAACGTATTACGTTATAACGTGACACAAGACAAAGTTATGTTATATAACGTATTACGTAATAACGTTATACCATATAACGTATTACGTTATAACGCGTTACCATATAACGTATTACGTTATAACGTTATACCATATAGCGTATTACGTTACAACGTTACACCATACAACGTTATGTTGTATAGCGTATTCCGTTATAACGTTATACCATATAACGTATTACGTTATATCTTTATGTTATATAACGTAATACGTTATAACGTAATACCATATAACGTATTACGTTATAACGTTATACCACACAACGTTATGTTATAGAACGTATTACGTTATAACTTTATACTATATAACGTATTACGTTATAACGTTATACCATATAACGTATTACGATATAATGTTATGATATATAACATAATACGTTATAACGTTATGTTATATGACGTAATACGTTATAACGTTATGTTATATAACGTAATACGTTATAACGATATGTTATATAACGCAAAACGTTATAACGTTATGTTATATAACGTAATACGTTATAACGTTATGTTATATAACGTAAAACGTTATAACGTTATGTTATATAACGTAATACGTGATAACATTATACCATATAACGTATTACGTCATAACGTTACGCAATACAACGTTATGTATTATAACGTAATACGTTATAACGCGTTACCATACAACGTATTGCGTTACAACGTTGTACCATATAGCGTATTACGTTACAACGTTACACCATACAACGTTACGTTGTATAACGTATTCCTTTATAACGTTATACCATGTAACGTATTACGTTATATCTTTATGTTATATAACGTAATACGTTATATGGTATGACGTTATAACGTAATACGTTATATGGTATAACGTTATAACGTAATAAGTTATATAACATAACGTTATTTGGTATAACGTTATAACGTAACACGTTATATGGTATAACGTTATAGCGTAATACGTTGTATAACATAAGGTTGTATGTTGTAACGTTATAACGTAATGCCTTATATGGTTATGATATATAACGTAATACGTTATAAGGTTATATCATATAACGTAATACGTTATAACGTTATTCCATATAGCGTATTACGTTACAACGTTACACCATACAACGTTATGTTATATAACGTATTCCGTTATAACGTTATACCATATAACGTATTACGTTATAACGTGACACAAGACAACGTTATGTTGTATAACGTATTACGTTATAACGTTATACCATATAACGTATTTCGTTATAACGTGGTACCATATAAGGCATTACGTTATAACGTTACAACATACAACCTTATGTTATACAACGTATTACGTTACAACGTATTACGTTATAAGGTTATACCATATAACGTATTACGATATAACGTTATACCATACGACGTTATGTTATATAACGTATTACGAAATAACTTTATACTATATAACGTATTACGTCATAACGTTATGTTATATAACTTTATACGTCATATCTTTATGTTATATAACATAATACGTTATAACGTTATACCATATAACGTATTACGTTATAACGTTATACCACACAACGTTATGTTATATAACGTATTACGTTATAACTTTATACTATATAACGTATTGCGTTATAACGTTATACCATATAACGTATTACGATATAACGTTATGATATATAACATAATACGTTATAACGTTATGTTATATGACGTAATACGTTATAACGTTATACCATATAACGTATTACGTCATAACGTTACACCATACAACGTTATGTAATATAACGTAATACGTTATAACGTGTTACCATATAACGTATTACGATATAACGTTATACAATATAACGTTACGTTATATAACGTAATACGTTATAACTTTATACCATATAACGTATTACGTTATAACGTTATACCACATAACGTAATACATTATAACGTAATACCATATAACGTATAGCGTTATAAATTTACACCATACAACGCTATGTTATATAACGTATTCCGTTATAACGTTATACCATATAACGTATTACGTTATAACGTTATGTTATATAACGTAGTACGTTATAACGTTATGCTATATCACGTAATACGTTATAACGTTATGTTATATAACGTAATACGTTATAACGATATGTTATATAACGCAAAACGTTATAACGTTATGTTATATAACTTAATACGTTATAACGTTATGTTATATAACGTAAAACGTTATAACGTTATGTTATATAACGTAATACGTGATAACATTATACCATATAACGTATTACGTCATAAGGTTACACAATACAACGTTATGTATTATAACGTAATACGTTATAACGCGTTACCATACAACGTATTACGTTACAACGTTGTACCATATAGCGTATTACGTTACAACGTTACACCATACAACGTTACGTTGTATAACGTATTCCGTTATAACGTTAAACCATGTAACGTATTACGTTATATCTTTATGTTATATAACGTAGTACGTTATAACGTTATACCATATAACGTGTTACGTTATAACGTTATACCAAATGACGTTATGTTATATAACGTATTACGTTATAACGTTATACCATATAACGTATTACGTTACAACGTTACACCATACAACGTTACGTTGTATAACGTATTCCGTTATAACGTTATACCATGTAACGTATTACGTTATATCTTTATGTTATATAACGTAGTACGTTATAACGTTATACCATATAACGTGTTACGTTATAACGTTATACCAAATAACGTTATGTTATATAATGTAATACGTTATAAGGTTATGTTATATAACGTAATACGTGATAACATTATACCATATAACGTATTACGTCATAAGGTTACACAATACAACGTTATGTATTATAACGTAATACGCTGTAACGAGTTACCATATAACGTATTACGTTATAACGTTACACCATATAAAGTTATACCATATAACGTAATACGTTATAACGTTATGTTATATAACGTAATACGTTATAACGTTATGTCATATAACGTAATACGTTATATTGTTATACCATATAACGTTATGTTATATAACGTAATACGTTATAACGTTATACCATATAACGTGTTACGTTATAACGTTATACCAAATAACGTTATGTTATATAACGTATTACGTTATAATGTTATACCATATAACGTATTACGTTATAACGTTATACCATATAACGTATTACGTTATAACGTTATGATATATAACGTAATACGTCATAAGGTTATACCATATAACGTAATACGTTATAACGTTATACCATATAGCTTATTACGTTACAACGTTACAACATACAACGTTATGTTATATAAAGTATTACGTTATAACGTTATACCATATAACGTATTACGTTATAACGTGACACAAGACAAAGTTATGTTATATAACGTATTACGTAATAACGTTATACCATATAACGTATTACGTTATAACGCGTTACCATATAACGTATTACGTTATAACGTTATACCATATAGCGTATTACGTTACAACGTTACACCATACAACGTTATGTTGTATAGCGTATTCCGTTATAACGTTATACCATATAACGTATTACGTTATAACGTTATGTTATATAACGTAATACGTTATAACGTTCTGTTATATAACGTAATACGCTATAACGTGTTACCATATAACGTATTACGTTATATAGTTATACCATATAACGTTACGTTATATAACGAAATACGTTATAACTTTATACCATATAACGTATTACGTTATAACGTTATACCATATAACGTATTCCGTCATAACGTTACACAATACAACGTTATGTATTATAACGTAATACGTTATAACGCGTTACCATACAACGTATTACCTTACAACGTTGTACCATATAGCGTATTACGTTACAACGTTACACCATACAACGTTACGTTGTATAACGTATTCCGTTATAACGTTATACCATGTAACGTATTACGTTATATCTTTATGTTATATAACGTAATGCGTTATAACGTTATGTTATATAACGTAATACGTTATAACGTTATGTTATATAACTTAATACGTTATAACGTTATGTTATATAACGTAATACGTTATAACGTTATACCACACAACGTATTACGATATAACGTTGTACCATAGAACGTTATGTTATATAACGTATTACGTTATAACTTTATACTATATAACGTATTACGTCATAACGTTATGTTATATAACTTTATACGTTATATCTTTATGTTATATAACGTAATACGTTATAACGTTATACCATATAACGTATTACGTTATAACGTTATACCACACAACGTTATGTTATATAACGTAATGCGTTATAACGTTATGTTATATAACGTAATACGTTATAACGTTATGTTATATAACGTAATACGTTATAACGATTTGTTATATAACGCAAAACGTTATAACGTTATGTTATATAACGTAATACGTTATAACGTTATGTTATATAACGTAAAACGTTATAACGTTATGTTATATAACGTAATACGTGATAACGTTATACCATATAACGTATTACGTCATAACGTTACACCATACAACGTTATGTATTATAGCGTAATACGTAATAACGCCTTACAACACAACGTATTACGTTACAACGTTATACAATATAACGTTACGTTATATAACGTAATACGTTATAACTTTACACCATATAACGTATTACGTTATAACGTTATACCATATAACGTATTACGTTATAACGTTATACCATATAACGTATTACATTATAACGTTACACAAGACAACGTTATGTTATATAACGTATTACGTTATAACGTTATACCATATAACGTATTACGTTATAACGCGTTACCATACAACGTATTACGTTATAACGTTATACCACATAACGTAATACGTTATAACGTAATACCATATAACGTATAGCGTTTTAAAGTTACACCATACAACGTTATGTTATATAACTTAACACGTTATAACGTTATGTTATATAACGTAATACGTTGTAACGTTCTGTTATATAACGTAATACGCTATAACGTGTTACCATATAACGTATTTCGTTATATCGTTATGCCATATAACGTTATGTTATATAACGTAATACGTTATAACTTTATACCATATATCGTATTACGTTATAACGTTATACCATATAACGTATTACGTTACAACGTTATGTTATATAACGTATTACGTTATAACGTTATACCATATAACGTATTACGTTATAACGTTATGTTATATAACGTATTACGTTATAACGTTACACAAGACAACGTTATGTTATGTAACGTATTACGATATAACATTATACCATATAACGTATTACGTTATAACGTTACACAAGACAACGTTATGTTATATAACGTATTACGCTATAACGTTACACAAGACAACGTTATGTTATCTAACGTATTACGTTATAACGTTATACCATATAACGTATTACGTTATAACGTTATACCATATAACGTATTGCGTTATAACGTTATACCATATAACGTATTACGTTATAACGTTATGATATATAACGTAATACGTCATAAGGTTATACCATATAACGTAATACTATATAACGTTATACCATATAGCTTATTACGTTACAACGTTACAACATACAACGTTATGTTATATAAAGTATTACGTTATAACGTTATACCATATAACGTATTACGTTATAACGTGACACAAGACAAAGTTATGTTATATAACGTATTACGTAATAACGTTATACCATATAACGTATTACGTTATAACGCGTTACCATATAACGTATTACGTTATAACGTTATACCATATAGCGTATTACGTTACAACGTTACACCATACAACGTTATGTTGTATAGCGTATTCCGTTATAACGTTATACCAAATAACGTATTACGTTATAACGTTATGTTATATAACGTAATACGTTATAACGTTCTGTTATATAACGTAATACGCTATAACGTGTTACCATATAACGTATTACGTTATATAGTTATACCATATAACGTTACGTTATATAACGAAATACGTTATAACTTTATACCATATAACGTATTACGTTATAACGTTATACCATATAACGTATTCCGTCATAACGTTACACAATACAACGTTATGTATTATAACGTAATACGTTATAACGCGTTACCATACACCGTATTACGTTACAACGTTGTACCATATAGCGTATTACGTTACAACGTTACACCATACAACGTTACGTTGTATAACGTATTCCGTTATAACGTTATACCATGTAACGTATTACGTTATATCTTTATGTTATATAACGTAATGCGTTATAACGTTATGTTATATAACGTAATACGTTATAACGTTATGTTATATAACTTAATACGTTATAACGTTATGTTATATAACGTAATACGTTATAACGTTATACCACACAACGTATTACGATATAACGTTGTACCATACAACGTTATGTTATATAACGTATTACGTTATAACTTTATACTATATAACGTATTACGTCATAACGTTATGTTATATAACTTTATACGTTATATCTTTATGTTATATAACGTAATACGTTATAACGTTATACCATATAACGTATTACGTTATAACGTTATACCACACAACGTTATGTTATATAACGTAATGCGTTGTAACGTTATGTTATATAACGTAATACGTTATAACGTTATGTTATATAACGTAATACGTTATAACGATTTGTTATATAACGCAAAACGTTATAACGTTATGTTATATAACGTAATACGTTATAACGTTATGTTATATAACGTAAAACGTTATAACGTTATGTTATATAACGTAATACGTGATAACGTTATACCATATAACGTATTACGTCATAACGTTACACCATACAACGTTATGTATTATAACGTAATACGTAATAACGCCTTACAACACAACGTATTACGTTACAACGTTATACAATATAACGTTACGTTATATAACGTAATACGTTATAACTTTACACCATATAACGTATTACGTTATAACGTTATACCATATAACGTATTACGTTATAACGTTATACCATATAACGTATTACATTATAACGTTACACAAGACAACGTTATGTTATATAACGTATTACGTTATAACGTTATACCATATAACGTATTACGTTATAACGC
The DNA here is from genome assembly GCA_911387925.2 of Bombus hypnorum. Taxonomy (NCBI): domain Eukaryota; kingdom Metazoa; phylum Arthropoda; class Insecta; order Hymenoptera; family Apidae; genus Bombus; species Bombus hypnorum. The sequence goes on from OU427027.1 coordinate 408,904, forward strand.
GTTACCATACAACGTATTACGTTATAACGTTATACCACATAACGTAATACGTTATAACGTAATACCATATAACGTATAGCGTTTTAAAGTTACACCATACAACGTTATGTTATATAACTTAACACGTTATAACGTTATGTTATATAACGTAATACGTTGTAACGTTCTGTTATATAACGTAATACGCTATAACGTGTTACCATATAACGTATTTCGTTATATCGTTATGCCATATAACGTTATGTTATATAACGTAATACGTTATAACTTTATACCATATATCGTATTACGTTATAACGTTATACCATATAACGTATTACGTTACAACGTTATGTTATATAAAGTATTACGTTATAACGTTATACCATATAACGTATTACGTTATAACGTGACACAAGACAAAGTTATGTTATATAACGTATTACGTAATAACGTTATACCATATAACGTATTACGTTATAACGCGTTACCATATAACGTATTACGTTATAACGTTATACCATATAGCGTATTATGTTACAACGTTACACCATACAACGTTATGTTGTATAGCGTATTCCGTTATAACGTTATACCAAATAACGTATTACGTTATAACGTTATGTTATATAACGTAATACGTTATAACGTTCTGTTATATAACGTAATACGCTATAACGTGTTACCATATAACGTATTACGTTATATAGTTATACCATATAACGTTACGTTATATAACGAAATACGTTATAACTTTATACCATATAACGTATTACGTTATAACGTTATACCATATAACGTATTCCGTCATAACGTTACACAATACAACGTTATGTATTATAACGTAATACGTTATAACGCGTTACCATACAACGTATTACGTTACAACGTTGTACCATATAGCGTATTACGTTACAACGTTACACCATACAACGTTACGTTGTATAACGTATTCCGTTATAACGTTATACCATGTAACGTATTACGTTATATCTTTATGTTATATAACGTAATGCGTTATAACGTTATGTTATATAACGTAATACGTTATAACGTTATGTTATATAACTTAATACGTTATAACGTTATGTTATATAACGTAATACGTTATAACGTTATACCACACAACGTATTACGATATAACGTTGTACCATACAACGTTATGTTATATAACGTATTACGTTATAACTTTATACTATATAACGTATTACGTCATAACGTTATGTTATATAACTTTATACGTTATATCTTTATGTTATATAACGTAATACGTTATAACGTTATACCATATAACGTATTACGTTATAACGTTATACCACACAACGTTATGTTATATAACGTAATGCGTTATAACGTTATGTTATATAACGTAATACGTTATAACGTTATGTTATATAACGTAATACGTTATAACGATTTGTTATATAACGCAAAACGTTATAACGTTATGTTATATAACGTAATACGTTATAACGTTATGTTATATAACGTAATACGTTATAACGTTATGTTATATAACGTAATACGTTATAACGTTCTGTTATATAACGTAATACGCAATAACGTGTTACCGTATAACGTATTACGTTATATCGTTATACCATATAATGTATTACGTTATAACGTTATACCATATAACGTGTTACGTTATAACGTTACACAAGACAAGGTTATGTTATATAACCTATTACGTTATAACGTTATACCATATACCGTATTACGTCATAACGTTATACCATATAACGTATTACGTTATAACGTTATGATATATAACTTAATACGTTATAACGTTATGTTATATAACTTAATACGTAATACGTTATATCGTTATACCATATAACGTTATGTTATATAACGTAATACGTTATAACGTTATACCATGTAACGTTATGTTATATAACGTATTACGTTATAACGTTATACCATATAACGTATTACGTCACAACGTTATGTTACATAACGTAATACGTTATAACGTTATGTTATATAACGTACTACGTTACAACGTTACACCATACAACGTTATGTTGTATAACGTATTCCGTCATAACGTTATACCATATAACGTATTACGTTATAACGTTATGTTATATAACGTAATACGTTATATCGTTATGTTATATAACGTAATACGTTATAGCGTTCTGTTATATAACGTAATACGCTATAACGTGTTACCATATAACGTATTACGTTATATCGTTATGCCATATAACGTTATGTTATATAACGTAATACGTTATAACTTTATACCATATAACGTATTACGTTATAACGGTGTACCATATAACGTGTTACGTTATAACGTTACACAAGACAAGGTTATGTTGTATAACCTATTACGTTATAACGTTATACCATATACCGTATTACGTCAAAACGTTATACCATATAACGTATTACGTTATAACGTTATGATATATAACTTAATACGTTATAACGTTATGTTATATAACTTAATACGTAATACGTTATATCGTTATACCATATAACGTTATGTTATATAACGTAATACGTTATAACGTGGTACCATATAACGCATTACGTTATAACGTTAGAACATACAACTTTATGTTATATAACGTATTACGTTATAACGTTATACCATATAACGTGTTACGTTATAACGTAATACGTTATAACGTTATACCAAATAACGTTATGTTATATAACGTATTACGTTATAACGTTATGCAATATAACGTATTACGTTATAACGTTATACCATATAACGTATTACGTTATAACGTTATGATATATAACGTAATACGTTATAACGTTATGTTACATAACTTAATACGTTATAACGTTATGTTATATAACGTAATACGTTATAACATTATACCATATAACATAATACGTTATAACGTCATACCATATAGCGCATTACGTTACAACGTTACACCATACAACGATATGTTATATATGTCGGAGATGCAAGAAAGACCGGAGCCTTCCCTTCGCAATTTTGGGAAAAGTCCTCTAATGTTATAGTTTAGATTTTATCATAGCTATAATTAAGCAATTTTTATCATCCGATCTGATTATAATTGTACGAGATTTGCGATAGCGAAATTGGGTTCGAGGTGACAACTGGTCGCCGAACGTAGCCACGGTCACGGGATAAACGTTTAGCTTGACGAAAGTGTAGAACGGTTGTGTGGTTTCCCTAGATATGTGGTATGTGGCGGCATACGGCCTCAAGAACGGGTCTAGTCACATATGATTGTATTTTGGAGGTGTCGATATTATGGGACACACGTTGTATTAAGAATCAAACTCCAGACAGAAATTGCTTAGCAACGGCGATTGGAACTTTCTCGATGCTTCCAACGAGTAAATAATAAACTTTTGGCAGAGAATGCTTAGCAACGGTGATTGGAACCTTCTCGATGCTTCCAGCGAGCATGTAACTAACAAAATGCAATCGTACAGCGAGAAAGAATTCCATCAGATTAGGCATTCGTGTGATCGTCTTGGAAAGTGACACATCGAGTAATATACAGAGCGTCTCAGTGAATAATTATCCCGTTGGCCGTGGATTCGTTTGAACCCAAAGAAAACATTGTTATTAGCGTATATTAAATTCATTCTTCGTTAAATTTAGTATTCCTAAAATTTATTGTTCGTTAAACTTATTAATCGTTAGTTTTATTATTCGTTAAATTTATTATTCGTTAATCTAATCATTCGTTAAACTTATTATTTGTTAAGCTCATTGTTCATTTAACACAATATTCATTAAACCTTTGTAAAATCGTGTGCATACGTGTAAATACAATCTCAGTTTTGATAAAACAATGACTAATTCAAACGAAGAAGCGTTAGACGCCCTCAAGTCTAATGTGAATCCGACATATAACGTATTCCGTTATAACGTTATACCATATAACGTATTACGTTATAACGTTTTGTTATATAACGTACTACGTTACAACGTTATACCATATAACGTAATACGTTATAACGTTATGTTATATAACGTATTACGTTATAACGTTACACAAGACAACGTTATGTTATATAACATATTGCGATATAACGTTATACCATATAACGTATTACGTTATAACGTTACACAAGACAACATTATGTTATATAACGTATTACGTTATAACGTTATACCACATAACGTATTACGTTATAACGTTATGATATATAACGTAATACGTTATAACGTTACGTTATATAACGTAATACGTTATATCGTTATACCATATAACGTTATGTTATATAACGTAATACGTTATAACGTTATGTTATATAACGTAATACGTTATAACGTTATGTTATATAACGTAATACGTTATAACGTTATGTTATATAACGTAATACGTTATATCTTTATACCATATAACGTTATGTTATATAACGTAATACGTTATAACGTTATGTTATATAACGTAGTACGTTATAACGGTATGTTATATAACGTAATACGTTATAACGTTATGTTATGTAACCTAATACGTTATAACGTTATACCATATAACGTTATGTTATATAACGTAATATGTTATAACGTTATGTTATATAACATAATACGTTATAACGTTATGTTATATAACGTATTACGTTATAACGTTACACAAGACAACATTATGTTATATAACGCACTACGTTACAACGTTATACCATGTAACGTATTACGTTATAACGTTATGTTATATAACGTAATACGTTATAACGTTATGTTATGTAACGTAATACGTTATAACGTTATGTTATGTAACGTAATACGTTATAACGTTATGTTATGTAACGTAATACGTTATAACGTTATGTTATATAACGTATTACGTTATAACGTTATGTTATATAACGTAATACGTTATATCGTTATACCATATAACGTTATGTTATATAACGTAATACGTTATAACGATATACCATGTAACGTTATGTTATATAACGTAGTACGTTATAACCGTATGTTATATAACGTAATACGTTATAACGTTAAGTTATATAACGTATTACGTTATAACGTTATGTTATATAACGTAATACGTTATAACGTTATGTTATATAACGTAATACGTTATAACGTTCTGTTATATAACGTAATACGCAATAACGTGTTACCATATAACGTATTACGTTATATCGTTATACCATATAACGTATTACGTTATAACGTTATACCATATAACGTATTACGTTATAACGTTATACCATATAACGTATTACGTTATAACGTTATGATATATAACTTAATACGTTATAACGTTATGTTATATAACTTAATACGTTATAACGTTATGTTATATAACGTAATACGTTATAACGTTATACCATATAACGTAATACGTTATAACGTTATAGCATATAGCGTATTACGTTACAACGTTACACCATACAACGTTATGTTATATAACGTAATACGTTATAACGTTATGTTATATAACGCAATACGTTATAACGTTATGTCATATAACGTAATACGCTATAACGTGTTACCATATATCGTATTACGTTATAACGTTACACCATATAATGTTATACCATATAACGTAATACGTTATAACGTTATACCATGTAACGTTATGTTATATAACGTAGTTCGTCATAACGGTATGTTATATAACGTAATACGTTATAACGTGGTACCATATAACGCATTACGTTATAACGCATTACCGTACAACGTATTACGTTATAACGTTATACCATACAGCGTATTACGTTACAACGTTACACCATACAACGTTATGTTGTATAACGTATTCCGTTTTAACGTTATACCATATAACGTATTACGTTATAGCGTTATGTTATATAACGTAATACGTTATAACGTTATGTTATATAACGTAATACGTTATAACGTTATACCATATAACGTAATACGTTATAACGTTATAGCATATAGCGTATTACGTTACAACGTTACACCATACAACGTTATACCATATAACGTATTACGTTATAACGTCATACCATATAACGTATTACGTTATAACGTCATACCATATAACGTATTACGTTATAACGTTATGATATATAACGTAATACGTTATAAGGTTATATCATATAACGTAATACGTTATAACGATATACCATATAGCGTATTACGTTACAACGTTACACCATACAACGTTATGTATTATAACGTAATACGTTTTAACGTGTTTCCATATAACGTATTACGTTATAACGTGACACAAGACAACGTTATGTTATATAACGTAATACGCTATAACGTTATACGATATAACGTATTACGTCATAACGTTATAACATATAACGTATTACGTTATAACGTTACACAAGACAACGTTATGTTATATAACGTAATACGTTATAACGTTATGTTATATAACGTAATACGTTATAACGTTATGTTATATAACGTAATACGTTATAACGTTATGTTATATAACGTAATACGTTATAACGTGGTTCCATATAAGGCATTACTTTATAACGTTACAACATACAACCTTATGTTATACAACGGATTACGTTATAACGTTATACCATATAACGTGTTACGTTATAACGTTATACCAAGTAACGTTATGTCATATAACGTATTACGTTATAATGTTATACCATATAACGTATTACGTTATAACGTTATACCAAATAACGTTATGTTATATAAGGTATTACGTTATAACGTTATACCATATAACGTATTACTTTATAACGTTATACCATATAACGTATTACGTTATAACGTTATACCATATAACGTATTACGTTATAACGTCATACCATATAACGTATTACGTTATAACGTTATGATATATAACGTAATACGTTATAACGTTATACCATATAGCGTATTACGTTACGACGTTACACCATACAACGTTATGTTATATAACGTATTCCGTTATAACGTTATAACGTTATGTTATATAACGTAATACGTTATAACGTTATGTTATATAACGTACTACGTTACAACGTTATACCATGTAACGTATTACGTTATAACGTTATGTTATATAACGTAATACGTCATAACGTTATGTTGTATAACGTAATACGTTATAACGTTCTGTTATATAACGTAATACACAATAACGTGTTACCATATAACGTATTACGTTATATCGTTATACCATATAGCGAATTACGTTATAACGTTATACCATATAACGTATTACGTTATAACGTTATACCATATAACGTATTACGTTATAACGTTATACCATATAACGTGTTACGTTATAACGTTACACAAGACAACGTTATGTTATATAACGTATTACGTTATAACGTTATACCATATACCGTATTACGTCATAACGTTTTACCATATAACGTATTACGTTATAACGTTATGATATATAACTTAATACGTTATAACGTTATGTTATATAACTTAATACGTTATAACGTTGTACCATATAACGTAATACGTTATAACGTTATACCATATAACGTAATACGCTATAACGTGGTACCATTTAACGCATTACGTTATAACGTTACAACATACAACCTTATGTTATATAACGTATTACGTTATAACGTTATAAAATATAACGTGTTACGTTATAACGTTATACCAAATAACGTTATGTTATATAACGTAATACGCTATAACGTTATACGATATAACGTATTACGTCATAACGTTATAACATATAACGTATTACGTTATAACGTTATGCCATTTAACGTATTACGTTATAACGTTATGATATATAACTTAATACGTTATAACGTTATGTTATATAACTTAATACGTTATAACGTTATGTTATATAACGTAATACGTTATAACGTGGTACCATATAAGGCATTACTTTATAACGTTACAACATACAACCTTATGTTATACAACGGATTACGTTATAACGTTATACCATATAACGTGTTACGTTATAACGTTATACCAAGTAACGTTATGTCATATAACGTATTACGTTATAATGTTATACCATATAACGTATTACGTTATAACGTTATACCAAATAACGTTATGTTATATAAGGTATTACGTTATAACGTTATACCATATAACGTATTACTTTATAACGTTATACCATATAACGTATTACGTTATAACGTTATACCATATAACGTATTACGTTATAACGTCATACCATATAACGTATTACGTTATAACGTTATGATATATAACGTAATACGTTATAACGTTATACCATATAGCGTATTACGTTACGACGTTACACCATACAACGTTATGTTATATAACGTATTCCGTTATAACGTTATAACGTTATGTTATATAACGTAATACGTTATAACGTTATGTTATATAACGTACTACGTTACAACGTTATACCATGTAACGTATTACGTTATAACGTTATGTTATATAACGTAATACGTTATAACGTTATGTTGTGTAACGTAATACGTTATAACGTTATGTTATATAACGTAATACGTTATAACTTTATGCTATATAACGTAATACGTTATAACGTTATGTTATATAACGTAATACGTCATAACGTTATGTTGTATAACGTAATACGTTATAACGTTCTGTTATATAACGTAATACACAATAACGTGTTACCATATAACGTATTACGTTATATCGTTATACCATATAACGAATTACGTTATAACGTTATACCATATAACGTATTACGTTATAACGTTATACCATATAACGTATTACGTTATAACGTTATACCATATAACGTGTTACGTTATAACGTTACACAAGACAACGTTATGTTATATAACGTATTACGTTATAACGTTATACCATATACCGTATTACGTTATAACGTTTTACCATATAACGTATTACGTTATAACGTTATGATATATAACTTAATACGTTATAACGTTATGTTATATAACTTAATACGTTATAACGTTGTACCATATAACGTAATACGTTATAACGTTATACCATATAACGTAATACGCTATAACGTGGTACCATTTAACGCATTACGTTATAACGTTACAACATACAACCTTATGTTATATAACGTATTACGTTATAACGTTATAAAATATAACGTGTTACGTTATAACGTTATACCAAATAACGTTATGTTATATAACGTAATACGCTATAACGTTATACGATATAACGTATTACGTCATAACGTTATAACATATAACGTATTACGATATAACGTTATGCCATTTAACGTATTACGTTATAACGTTATACCATATAACGTGTTACGTTATAACGTTACACAAGACAACGTTATGTTATATAACGTATTACGTTATAACGTTATACCATATACCGTATTACGTCATAACGTTTTACCATATAACGTATTACGTTATAACGTTATGATATATAACTTAATACGTTATAACGTTATGTTATATAACTTAATACGTTATAACGTTGTACCATATAACGTAATACGTTATAACGTTATACCATATAACGTAATACGCTATAACGTGGTACCATTTAACGCATTACGTTATAACGTTACAACATACAACCTTATGTTATATAACGTATTACGTTATAACGTTATAAAATATAACGTGTTACGTTATAACGTTATACCAAATAACGTTATGTTATATAACGTAATACGCTATAACGTTATACGATATAACGTATTACGTCATAACGTTATAACATATAACGTATTACGTTATAACGTTATGCCATTTAACGTATTACGTTATAACGTTATGATATATAACTTAGTACGTTATAACGTTATGTTATATAACTTAATACGTTATAACGTTATGTTATATAACGTAATACGTTATAACGTGGTACCATATAAGGCATTACTTTATAACGTTACAACATACAACCTTATGTTATACAACGTATTACGTTATAACGTTATACCATATAATGGGTTACGTTATAACGTTATACCAAGTAACGTTATGTTATATAACGTATTACGTTATAACGTTATACCATATAACGTATTACGGTATAACGTCATACCATATAACGTATTACGTTATAACGTTATGATATATAACGTAATACGTTATAAGGTTATATCATATAACGTAATACGTTATAACGTTATACCATATAGCGTATTACGTTACAACGTCACACCATACAACGTTATGTTATATAACGTATTCCGTTATAACGTTATACCATATAACGTATTAGGTTATAACGTGACAAAAGACAACGTTATGTTGTATAACGTATTACGTTATAACGTTATACCATATAACGTATTTCGTTATAACGCGTTACCGTATAACGTATTACGTTATAACGTGGTACCATATAAGGCATTACGTTATAACGTTACAACATACAACCATATGTTATACAACGTATTACGTTTTAACGTTATACCATATAACGTGTTACGTTATAACGTTATACCAAATAACGTTATGTTATATAACGTATTACGTTATAACGTTATACCATGTAACGTATTACGTTATAACGTCATACCATATAACGTATTACGTTATAACGTTATGATATATAACGTAATACGTTATAAGGTTATATCATATAACGTAACACGGTATAACGTTATACCATATACCGTATTACGTCTTAACGTTATACCATATAACGTATTACGTTATAACGTTACACCATATAATGTTATATCATACAACGTAATACGTTATAACGTTATACCATGTAACGTTATGTTATATAACGTAGTACGTCATAACGGTATGTTATATAACGTAATACGTTATAACGTGTTACCATATAACGCATTACGTTATAACGTTAGAACATACAACCTTATGTTATATAACGTATTACGTTATAACGTTATACCATATAACGTGTTACGTTATAACGTTATACCATATAACGTATTACGTTATAACGTTATACCATATAACGTATTACGTTATAACGTTATACCATATTACGTGTTACGTTATAACGTTACACAAGACAACGTTATGTTATATAACGTATTACGTTATAACGTTATACCATATACCGTATTCCGTTATAACGTTATACCATATAACGTATTACGTTATAACGTTATGTTATATAACGTATTACGATATAACGTTATACCATATAACGTATTACGTTATAACGTTACACAAGACAACATTATGTTATATAACGAATTACGTTATAACGTAATACCACATAACGTATTACGTTATAACGTTATGTTATATAACGTAATACGTTATAACGTTATGTTATATAACGTAATACGTTATAACGTTATGTTATATAACGTAATACGCCATAACGTTATGTTATGTAACGTAATACGTTATAACGTTATGTTATATAACGTAATACGTTATATCGTTATACCATATAACGTTATGTTATATAACGTAATACGTTATAACGTTATGTTATCTAACGTAATACGTTATAACTTTATGTTATATAACGTAATACGTTATAACGTTATGTTATATAACGTAATACGTTATAACGTTATGTTATATAACGTAATACGTTATAACGTTATGTTATATAACGTATTACGTTATAACGTTATGTTATATAACGTAATACGTTATATCGTTATACCATATAACGTTATGTTATATAACGTAATACGTTATAACGTTATACCATGTAACGTTATGTTATATAACGTAGTACGTTATAACCGTATGTTATATAACGTAATACGTTATAACGTTATACCATATAACGTAATACGTTATAACGTTATGATATATAATGTAATACGTTATAACGTTATGTTATATAACGTAATACGTTATAACGTTATGTTATATAACGTAGTACGTTATAACCGTATGTTATATAACGTAATACGTTATAACGTTATACCATATAACGTAATACGTTATAACGTTATGATATATAATGTAATACGTTATAACGTTATGTTATATAACTTAATACGTTATAACGTTATGTTATATAACGTAATACGTTATAACGTTATACCATATAACGTAATACGTTATAACGTTATGTTATATAACGTAATACGCCATAACGTTATGTTATATAACGTAATACGTTATAACGTTATGTTATATAACGTAATACGTTATATCGTTATACCATATAACGTAATACGTTATAACGTTATAGCATATAGCGTATTACGTTACAACGTTACACCATACAACGTTATGTTATATAACGTAATACGTTATAACGTGGTACCATTTAACGCATTACGTTATAACGTTACAACATACAACCTTATGTTATATAACGTATTTCGTTATAACGTTATAAAATATAACGTGTTACGTTATAACGTTATACCAAGTAACGTTATGTTATATAACGTATTACGTTATAACGTTATACCATATAACGTATTACGTTATAACGTCATACCATATAACGTATTACGTTATAACGTCATACCATATAACGTATTACGTTATAACGTTATGATATATAACGTAATACGTTATAAGGTTATATCATATAACGTAATACGTTATAACGATATACCATATAGCGTATTACGTTACAACGTTACACCATACAACGTTATGTTATATAACGTATTCCGTTATAACGTTATACCATATAACGTATTAGGTTATAACGTGACACAAGACAACGTTATGTTGCATAACGTATTACGTTATAACGTTATACCATATAACGTATTTCGTTATAACGCGTTGCCATATAACGTATTACGTTATAACGTGGTACCATATAAGGCATTACGTTATAACGTTACAACATACAACCATATGTTATACAACGTATTACGTTATAACGTTATACCATATAACGTGCTACGTTATAACGTTATACCAAATAACGTTATGTTATATAACGTATTACGTTATAACGTTATACCATATAACGTATTACGTTATAACGCATTACCGTACAACGTATTACGTTATAACGTTATACCATACAGCGTATTACGTTACAACGTTACACCATACAACGTTATGTTGTATAACGTATTCCGTTTTAACGTTATACCATATAACGTATTACGTTATAGCGTTATGTTATATAACGTAATACGTTATAACGTTATGTTATATAACGAAATACGTTATAACGTTATGTTATATAACGTAATACGTTACAACGTTATGTTATATAACGTAATACGTTATAACGTTATGTTATGTAACGTAATACGTTATAAATTTATACCATATAACGTATTACGTTATAACCTTATAACATATAACGTATTACGTGATAACGTTATACCATATAACGTATTACGTCATAACGTTACACCATACAACGTTATGTATTATAACGTAATACGTTTTAACGTGTTTCCATATAACGTATTACGTTATAACGTTATAACACATAACGTTATGTTATATAACGTAATACGCTATAACGTTATACGATATAACGTATTACGTCATAACGTTATAACATATAACGTATTACGTTATAACGTTACACAAGACAACGTTATGTTATATAACGTAATACGTTATAACGTTATGTTATATAACGTAATACGTTATAACGTTATGTTATATAACGTAATACGTTATAACGTTATGTTATATAACGTAATACGTTATAACGTTATGTTATATGACGTAATACGTTATAACGTGGTTCCATATAAGGCATTACTTTATAACGTTACAACATACAACCTTATGTTATACAACGGATTACGTTATAACGTTATACCATATAACGTGTTACGTTATAACGTTATACCAAGTAACGTTATGTCATATAACGTATTACGTTATAATGTTATACCATATAACGTATTACGTTATAACGATATACCAAATAACGTTATGTTATATAAGGTATTACGTTATAACGTTATACCATATAACGTATTACTTTATAACGTTATACCATATAACGTATTACGTTATAACGTTATACCATATAACGTATTACGTTATAACGTCATACCATATAACGTATTACGTTATAACGTTATGATATATAACGTAATACGTTATAACGTTATACCATATAGCGTATTACGTTACGACGTTACACCATACAACGTTATGTTATATAACGTATTCCGTTATAACGTTATACCATATAACGTATTAGGTTATAACGTGACACAAGGCAACGTTATGTTGTATAACGTATTACGTTATAACGTTATAGCATATAACGTATTAACTTACAACGTTATACCATATAACGTATTAAGTTATAACGTTATACCATATAACGTATTACGTTATAACGTTATACCATATAACGTATTACGTTATAACGTTATGATATATAACGTAATACGTTATAAGGTTATATCATATAACGTAATACGTTATAACGTTATACCATATAGCGTATTACGTTACAACGTTACACCATACAACGTTATGTTATATAACGTATTCCGTTATAACGTTATAACGTTATGTTATATAACGTAATACGTTATAACGTTATGTTATATAACGTACTACGTTACAACGTTATACCATGTAACGTATTACGTTATAACGTTATGTTATATAACGTAATACGTTATAACGTTATGTTGTGTAACGTAATACGTTATAACGTTATGTTATATAACGTAATACGTTATAACTTTATGCTATATAACGTAATACGTTATAACGTTATGTTATATAACGTAATACGTCATAACGTTATGTTGTATAACGTAATACGTTATAACGTTCTGTTATATAACGTAATACACAATAACGTGTTACCATATAACGTATTACGTTATATCGTTATACCATATAACGAATTACGTTATAACGTTATACCATATAACGTATTACGTTATAACGTTATACCATATAACGTATTACGTTATAACGTTATACCATATAACGTGTTACGTTATAACGTTACACAAGACAACGTTATGTTATATAACGTATTACGTTATAACGTTATACCATATACCGTATTACGTCATAACGTTTTACCATATAACGTATTACGTTATAACGTTATGATATATAACTTAATACGTTATAACGTTATGTTATATAACTTAATACGTTATAACGTTGTACCATATAACGTAATACGTTATAACGTTATACCATATAACGCAATACGCTATAACGTGGTACCATTTAACGCATTACGTTATAACGTTACAACATACAACCTTATGTTATATAACGTATTACGTTATAACGTTATAAAATATAACGTGTTACGTTATAACGTTATACCAAATAACGTTATGTTATATAACGTAATACGCTATAACGTTATACGATATAACGTATTACGTCATATCGTTATAACATATAACGTATTACGTTATAACGTTATACCATATAGCGTATTACGTTACAACGTTACACCATACAACGTTATGTTATATAACGTATTCCGTTATGACGTTATACCATATAACGTATTACGTTATAACGTTATGATATATAACGTAATACGTTATAACGTTATGTTATATAACGTACTACGTTACAACGTTATACCATATAACGTAATACGTTATAACGTTATGTTATATAACGTATTACGTTATAACGTTACACCATACAACGTTATGTTATATAACGTAATACGCTATAACGTGGTACCATTTAACGCATTACGTTATAACGTTACAACATACAACCTTATGTTATATAACGTATTACGTTATAACGTTATAAAATATAACGTGTTACGTTATAACGTTATACCAAATAACGTTATGTTATATAACGTAATACGCTATATCGTTATACGATATAACGTATTACGTCATAACGTTATAACATATAACGTATTACGTTATAACGTTATGCCATTTAACGTATTACGTTATAACGTTATGATATATAACTTAATACGTTATAACGTTATGTTATATAACTTAATACGTTATAACGTTATGTTATATAACGTAATACGTTATAACTTTATACCATATAATGTAATACGTTATAACGTTATACCATATAGCGTATTACGTTTCAACGTTACACCATACAACGTTATGTTATATAACGTATTCCGTTATAACGTTATACCATATAACGTATTACGTTATAACGTTATGTTATATAACGTAATACGTTATAACGTTACACAAGACAACGTTATGTTATATAACGTATTACGTTATAACGTTATACCACATATCGTATTACGTTATAACGATATGTTATATAACGTAATACGTTATAACGTTATGTTATATAACGTACTACGTTACAACGTTATGCCATATAACGTAATACGTTATAACGTTATGTTATATAACGTATTACGTTATAACGTTACACAAGACAACGTTATGTTATATAACGTATTACGATATAACGTTATACCATATAACGTATTACGTTATAACGTTACACAAGACAACGTTATGTTATATAACGTATTACGTTATAACGTTATACCACATATCGTATTACGTTATAACGATATGTTATATAACGTAATACGCAATAACGTTATGTTATATAACGTAATACGTTATAACGTTATGTTATATAACGTAATACGTTATAACGTTATGTTATATAACGTAATACGTTATAACGTTATGTTATATAACGTAATACGTTATAACGTTATGTTATATAACGTAATACGTTATAACGTTATGTTACATAACGTAGTACGTTAGAACGTGGTACCATATAAGGCATTACTTTATAACGTTACAACATACAACCTTATGTTATACAACGTATTACGTTATAACGTTATACCATATAACGTATTACGTTATAACGTCATACCATATAACGTATTACGTTATAACGTAATGATATATAACGTAATACGTTATAAGTTTATATCATATAACGTAATACGTTATAACGTTATACTATATACCGTATTACGTCATAACGTTATACCATATAACGCAATACGTTATAACGTTATAGCATATAGCGTATTACGTTACAACGTTACACCATACAACGTTATGTTATATAACGTAATACGTTATAACGTGGTACCATTTAACGCATTACGTTATAACGTTACAACATACAACCTTATGTTATATAACGTATTACGTTATAACGTTATAAAACATAACGTGTTACGTTATAACGTTAATACCAAATAACGTTATTCTATATAACGTAATACGCTATAACGTTATACGATATAACGTATTACGTCATAACGTTATAACATATAACGTATTACGTTATAACGTTATGCCATTTAACGTATTACGTTATAACGTTATGTTATATAACTTAATACGTTACAACGTTATGTTATATAACTTAATACGTTATAACGTTATGTTATATAACGTAATACGTTATAACGTTATACCATATAACGTAATACGTTATAACGTCATACCATATAGCGTATTACGTTACAACGTTATACCATATAACGTATTACTTTATAACGTTATACCATATAACGTAATACGTTATAACGTTATGTTATATAACGTAATACGTTATAACGTTATACCATATAACGCAATACGTTATAACGTTATAGCATATAGCGTATTACGTTACAACGTTACACCATACAACGTTATGTTATATAACGTAATACGTTATAACGTGGTACCATTTAACGCATTACGTTATAACGTTACAACATACAACCTTATGTTATATAACGTATTACGTTATAACGTTATAAAATATAACGTGTTACGTTATAACGTTAATACCAAATAACGTTATGTTATATAACTTAATACGTTATAACGTTGTACCATATAACGTAATACGTTATAACGTTATACCATATAACGTAATACGCTATAACGTGGTACCATTTAACGCATTACGTTATAACGTTACAACATACAACCTTATGTTATATAACGTTTTACGTTATAACGTTATAAAATATAACGTGTTACGTTATAACGTTATACCAAATAACGTTATGTTATATAACTTAATACGCTATAACGTTATACGATATAACGTATAACGTCATAACGTTATAACATATAACGTATTACGTTATAACGTTATGCCATTTAACGTATTACGTTATAACGTTATGATATATAACTTAATACGTTATAACGTTATGTTATATAACTTAATACGTTATAACGTTATGTTATATAACGTAATACGTTATAACGTTATACCATATAATGTAATACGTTATAACGTTATACCATATAGCGTATTACGTTACAACGTTACACCATACAACGTTATGTTATATAACGTATTCCGTTATAACGTTATACCATATAACGTATTACGTTATAACGTTATGTTATATAACGTAATACGTTATAACGTTATGTTATATAACGTACTACGTTACAACGTTATACCATATAACGTAATACGTTATAACGTTATGTTATATAACTCAATACGTTTATAATGTTATGTTATATAACGTAATATGTTATAACGTTATGTTATATAACGTAGTACGTTATAACGTTATGTTATATAACGTCATACCATATAACGTATTACGTTATAACGTTATGATATAAAACGTATTACGTTATAACGTTATGTTATATAACGTAATATGTTATAACGTTATGTTATATAACGTAGTACGTTATAACGTTATGTTATATAACGTCATACGTTATAACGTTATGTTATATAACGTAATACGTTATAACGGTATACCATATAACGTATTACGTTATAACGTCATACCATATAACGTATTACGTTATAACGTTATGATATATAACGTAATACGTTATAAGGTTATATCATATAACGTAATACGTTATAACGTTATACCATATAGCGTATTACGTTACAACGTAACACCATACAACGTTATGTTATATAACGTAATACGTTATAACGTGGTACCATTTAACGCATTACGTTATAACGTTACAACATACAACCTTATGTTATATAACGTATTACGTTATAACGTTATAAAATATAACGTGTTACGTTATAACGTTACTCCTAATAATGTTATGTTATATAACGTAATACGCTATAACGTTATACAATATAACGTATTACGTCATAACGTTATAACATATGACGTATTACGTTATAACGTTATGCCATTTAACGTATTACGTTATAACGTTATGTTATATAACTCAATACGTTTATAATGTTATGTTATATAACGAAATATGTTATAACGTTATGTTATATAACGTAATACGCTATAACGTGTTACCATAAAACGTATTACGTTATAACGTTACACCATATAATGTTATACCACATAACGTAAAACGTTATAACGTTATGTTATATAACGTAATACGTTATAACGTTATGTTATATAACGTAATACGTTATATCGTTATACCATATAACGTTATGTTATATAGCGTAATACGTTATAACGATATACCATGTAACGTTATGTTATATAACGTAGTACGTTATAACGGTATGTTATATAACGTATTACGTTATAACGTTATACCATATAACGTGTTACGTTATAATGTTATGTTATATAACGTAATACGTTATAACGTTATGTTATATAACGTAATACGCTATAACGTGTTACCATAAAACGTATTACGTTATAACGTTACACCATATAATGTTATACCATATAACGTAATACGTTATAACGTTATGTTATATAACGTAATACGTTATAACGTTATGTTATATAACGTAATACGTTATATCGTTATACCATATAACGTTATGTTATATAACGTAATACGTTATAACGTTATGCCATATAACGTATTACGTTATAACGTTATACCATATAACGTATTACGTTATAACGTTATACCATATAACATATTACGTTATAAGGTTATGATATATAACTTAATACGTTATAACGTTATGTAATATAACTTAATACGTTATAACGTTATGTTATATAACGTAATACGTTATAACGTTATACTACATAACGTATTACGTTATAACGTTATAGCATATAGCGTATTACGTTACAACGTTACACCATACAACGTTATGTTATATAACGTAATACGTTATAACGTGGTACCATTTAACGCATTACGTTATAACGTTACAACATACAACCTTATGTTATATAACGTATTACGTTATAACGTTATAAAATATAACGTGTTACGTTATAACGTTATTCCAAATAACGTTATGTTATATAACGTAATACGCTATAACGTTATACGATATAACGTATTACGTCATAACGTTATAACATATAACGTATTACGTTATAACGTTATACCATATAACGTAGTACGTTATAACGGTATGTTATATAACGTAATACGTTATAACGTGGTACCATATAACGCATTACGTTATAACGTTAGAACATACAACCTTATGTTATATAACGTATTACGTTATAACGTTATACCATATAACGTGTTACGTTATAACGTTATACCATATAACGTATTACGTTATAACGTTATACCAAATAACGTTATGTTATATAACGTATTACGTTATAACGTTATGCCATATAACGTATTACGTTATAACGTTATACCATATATCGTGTTACGTTATAACGTTACACAAGACAACGTTATGTTATATAACGTATTCCGTTATAACGTTATATCATATAACGTATTACGTTATAACGTTATGTTATATAACGTATTACGTTATGACGTTATGCCATACAACGTTATGTTATATAACGTAATACGTTATAACGTTATGTTATATAACTTAATAGGTCATAACGTTATACCATATAGCGTATTACGTAACAACGTTACAACATACAACGTTATGTTATATAACGTATTCATTTATAACGTTATACCATATAACGTATTACGTTATAACGTTATGTTATATAACGTGTTACGTTATGACGTTACACAAGACAACGTTATGTTATATAACGTATTCCGTTATAACGTTATATCATATAACGTATTACGTTATAACGTTATGTTATATAACGTATTACGTTATGACGTTATGCCATACAACGTTATGTTATATAACGTATTCCGTTATAACGTTATACCATATAACGTATTACGTTATAACGTTATGTTATATAACGTAATACGTTATAACGTTGTGTTGTATAACGTAATACGTTATAACGTCATGTTGTATAACGTAATACGTTATAACGTTATGTTATATAACGTAATACGTTATAACGTTATGTTATATAACGTAATACGTTATAACGTTATGTTATATAACGTAATACGCTATAACGTGTTACCATATAACGTATTACGTTATATCGTTATACCATATAACGTTATGTTATATAACGTAATACGTTATAACGTTACGTTACATAACATAATACGTTATAACGTTATGTTATATAACGTAATACGTTATAACGTTATGTTATATAACGTAATACGCTATAACGTCTTACCATATAACGTATTACATTATAACGTTACACCGTACGACGTCATGTTATATAAGTTAATACGTTATAAAGTGTTTCCATATAACGTGTTACGTTATAACGTGTTTCCATATAACGAATTACGTTATAACGTTAAACCATATATCGTATTACGTTATAATTTTATACCATATAACGTATTACGTTATATCGTTATACCATTTAACGTTATGTTATATAACGTAATACGTTATAACTTTATACCATATAACGTATTACGTTATGATGATATAACATATAACGTTATAGTCATATAACGTAATACGTTATAACGTTGTAACGTTATACCATATAGCGTATTACGTCATAACGTTACACCATACAACGTTATGAAATATAACGTAATACGTTATAACGTGTTACCATATAACGTGTTACGTTATAACGTTATACCATATAACGTCATGCTATATAACGTAATACGTTATAACGTTATCCCATATAACGCATTACATTATAACGTTGCACCATACGACGTTATGTTATATAACGTAATACGTTATAACGTTATGTTATATAACTTAATACGTTATAACGTTATGTTATATATCGTAATACGTCATAACGTTATACCATATATCGTATTACGTTATAACGTTATACCATACAACGTTATGTTACATAACGTAATACGTTATAACGTTATACCATATATCGTGTTACGTTATAACGTTACACAAGACAACGTTATGTTATATAACGTATTCCGTTATAACGTTATACCATATAACGTATTACGTTATATCGTTATGTTATATAACGAATTACGTTATGACGTTATACCGTATAACGTTATGTTATATAACGTAATACGTTATAACGTTATGTTATATAACGTAATACGTTATAACGTTATACCATATATCGTGTTACGTTATAACGTTACACAAGACAACGTTATGTTATATAACGTATTCCGTTATAACGTTATATCATATAACGTATTACGTTATAACGTTATGTTATATAACGTATTACGTTATGACGTTATGCCATACAACGTTATGTTATATAACGTAATACGTTATAACGTTATCTTATATAACTTAATAGGTCATAACGTTATACCATATAGCGTATTACGTAACAACGTTACAACATACAACGTTATGTTATATAACGTATTCATTTATAACGTTATACCATATAACGTATTACGTTATAACGTTATGTTATATAACGTATTACGTTATGACGTTACACAAGACAACGTTATGTTATATAACGTATTCCGTTATAACGTTATATCATATAACGTATTACGTTATAACGTTATGTTATATAACGTATTACGTTATGACGTTATGCCATACAACGTTATGTTATATAACGTATTCCGTTATAACGTTATACCATATAACGTATTACGTTATAACGTTATGTTATATAACGTAATACGTTATAACGTTGTGTTGTATAACGTAATACGTTATAACGTCATGTTGTATAACGTAATACGTTATAACGTCATGTTGTATAACGTAATACGTTATAACGTTATGTTATATAACGTAATACGTTATAACGTTATGTTATATAACGTAATACGCTATAACGTGTTACCATATAACGTATTACGTTATATCGTTATACCATATAACGTTATGTTATATAACGTAATACGTTATAACGTTACGTTACATAACATAATACGTTATAACGTTGTGTTATATAACGTAATACGTTATAACGTTGTGTTGTATAACGTAATACGTTATAACGTCATGTTGTATAACGTAATACGTTATAACGTTATACCATATATCGTGTTACGTTATAACGTTACACAAGACAACGTTATGTTATATAACGTATTCCGTTATAACGTTATATCATATAACGTATTACGTTATAACGTTATGTTATATAACGTATTACGTTATGACGTTATGCCATACAACGTTATGTTATATAACGTAATACGTTATAACGTTATGTTATATAACTTAATACGTCATAACGTTATACCATATAGCGTATTACGTAACAACGTTACAACATACAACGTTATGTTATATAACGTATTCATTTATAACGTTATACCATATAACGTATTACGTTATAACGTTATGTTATATAACGTATTACGTTATGACGTTATACCATACATCGTTATAGTCATATAACGTAATACGTTATTAAAGTTGTAACGTTATACCATATAGCGTATTACGTCATAACGTTACACCATACAACGTTATGAAATATAACGTAATTCGTTATAACGTGTTACCATATAACGTGTTACCATATGACGTTATACCATACGACGTTATGTTATATAACGTAATACGTTATAACGTTATACCATATAACGTATTACGTGATAACGTTATACCATATAACGTATTACGTCATAACGTTACACCATACAACATTATGTAATATAACGTAATTCGTTATAACGTGTTACCATACAACGTATTACGTCATAACGTTACACCATACAACATTATGTAATATTACGTAATACGTTATAACGTGTTACCATATTACGAATTACGTTATAACGTTATACCATATAACGTTATGTTATATAACGTAATACGTTATAACGTGTTTCCACATAACGCATTACGTTATAACGTTATACCATACAACGTATTACGTTATAACGATACACCATATAACGTTATGTTATATAACGCATTACAGTATAACGTTATGGTATATAACGTAATACGATATAACGTTATACCATATGACGTATTACGTGATAACGTTATACCATATAACATATTACGTCATAACGTTACACCATACAACGTTATATAATATAACGTAATACGTTATAACGTGTTACCATATAACGTATTACATTATAACGTTATACCATATAATGTTATGCTATATAACGTAACACGCTATAACGTTATACCGTATAACGTTATGTTATATAACGTAATACGTTATAACGTTATACCACGTAACATAATACGTTATAACGTAATACCATATAACGAATAGCGTTATAAAGTTACACCATACAACGTTATATTATATAACTTAATACGTTATAACGTTATGTTATATAACGTACTACGTTATACCGTTATACCATATGGCGTATTACGTTATAACGTTACACAAGACAACGTTATGTTATATAACGTATTCCGTTATAACGTTATACCATATAACGTATTACGTTATAACGTTATGTTATATAACGTAATACGTTATAACGTTGTGTTATATAACGTAATACGTTATAACGTTATGTTGTATAACGTAATACGTTATAACGTTATGTTATATAACGTAACACGTTATAACGTTATGTTATATAACGTAATACGTTATAACGTTATGTTATATAACGTAATACGCTATAACGTGTTACCATATAACGTATTACGTTATATCGTTATACCATATAACGTTATGTTATATAACGTAATACGTTATAACGTTACGTTATATAACATAATACGTTATAACGTTATGTTATATAACGTAATACGTTATAACGTTATGTTATATAACGTAATACGCTATAACGTCTTACCATATAACGTATTACATTATAACGTTACACCGTACGACGTCATGTTATATAAGTTAATACGTTATAACGTGTTTCCATATAACGTGTTACGTTATAACGTGTTTCCATATAACGAATTACGTTATAACGTTAAACCATATATCGTATTACGTTATAATTTTATACCATATAACGTATTACGTTATATCGTTATACCATATAACGTTATGTTATATAACGTAATACGTTATAACTTTATACCATATAACGTATTACGTTATGATGATATAACATATAACGTTATAGTCATATAACGTAATACGTTATAACGTTGTAACGTTATACCATATAGCGTATTACGTCATAACGTTACACCATACAACGTTATGTAATATAACGTAATACGTTATAACGTTGTGTTATATAACGTAATACGTTATAACGTTATGTTATATAACTTAATACGTTACAACGTTATGTTATATATCGTAATACGTCATAACGATATACCATATGTCGTATTACGTTATAACGTTATACCATACAACGTTATGTTACATAACGTAATACGTTATAACGTTATAACATATATCGTGTTACGTTATAACGTTACACAAGACAACGTTATGTTATATAACGTATTCCGTTATAACGTTATACCATATAACGTATTACGTTATATCGTTATGTTATATAACGTATTACGTTATGACGTTATGTTATATATCGTATTACGTTATAACGTTATACCATACAACGTTATGTTACATAACGTAATACGTTATAACGTTATACCATATATCGTGTTACGTTATAACGTTACACAAGACAACGTTATGTTATATAACGTATTCCGTTATAACGTTATACCATATAACGTATTACGTTATATCGTTATGTTATATAACGTATTACGTTATGACGTTATACCGTATAACGTTATGTTATATAACGGAATACGTTATAACGTTATGTTATATAACGTAATACGTTATAACGTTATACCATATATCGTGTTACGTTATAACGTTACACAAGACAACGTTATGTTATATAACTTATTCCGTTATAACGTTATATCATATAACGTATTACGTTATAACGTTATGTTATATAACGTATTACGTTATGACGTTGTGCCATACAACGTTATGTTATATAACGTAATACGTTATAACGTTATGTTATATAACTTAATACGTCATAACGTTATACCATATAGCGTATTACGTAACAACGTTACAACATACAACGTTATGTTATATAACGTATTCATTTATAACGTTATACCATATAACGTATTACGTTATAACGTTATGTTATATAACGTATTACGTTATGACGTTATAACATACATCGTTATAGTCATATAACGTAATACGTTATAACGTTATGTTATATAACGTAATACGCTATAACGTCTTACCATATAACGTATTACATTATAACGTTACACCGTTCGACGTCATGTTATATAAGTTAATACGTTATAACGTGTTTCCATATAACGTGTTACGTTATAACGTGTTTCCATATAACGAATTACGTTATAACGTTAAACCATATATCGTATTACGTTATAATTTTATACCATATAACGTATTACGTTATATCGTTATACCATATAACGTTATGTTATATAACGTAATACGTTATAACTTTATACCATATAACGTATTACGTTATGATGATATAACATATAACGTTATAGTCATATAACGTAATACGTTATAACGTTGTAACGTTATACCATATAGCGTATTACGTCATAACGTTACACCATACAACGTTATGTAATATAACGTAATACGTTATAACGTTGTGTTATATAACGTAATACGTTATAACGTTATGTTATATAACTTAATACGTTACAACGTTATGTTATATATCGTAATACGTCATAACGTTATACCATATATCGTATTACGTTATAACGTTATACCATACAACGTTATGTTACATAACGTAATACGTTATAACGTTATACCATATATCGTGTTACGTTATAACGTTACACAAGACAACGTTATGTTATATAACGTATTCCGTTATAACGTTATACCATATAACGTATTACGTTATATCGTTATGTTATATAACGTATTACGTTATGACGTTATACCGTATAACGTTATGTTATATAACGTAATACGTTATAACGTTATGTTATATAACGTAATACGTTATAATGTTATACCATATATCGTGTTACGTTATAACGTTACACAAGACAACGTTATGTTATATAACGTATTCCGTTATAACGTTATATCATATAACGTATTACGTTATAACGTTATGTTATATAACGTATTACGTTATGAGGTTATGCCATACAACGTTATGTTATATAACGTAATACGTTATAACGTTATGTTATATAACTTAATACGTCATAACGTTATACCATATAGCGTATTACGTAACAACGTTACAACATACAACGTTATGTTATATAACGTATTCATTTATAACGTTATACCATATAACGTATTACGTTATAACGTTATGTTATATAACGTATTACGTTATGACGTTATACCATACATCGTTATAGTCATTTAACGTAATACGTTATAACGTTGTAACGTTATACCATATAGCGTATTACGTCATAACGTTACACCATACAACGTTATGAAATATAACGTAATTCGTTATAACGTGTTACCATATAACGTGTTACCATATGACGTTATACCATACGACGTTATGTTATATAACGTAATACGTTATAACGTGTTTCCATATAACGTATTACGTTATAACGTTATACCATACAACGTATTACGTTATAACGATACACCATATAACGTTATGTTATATAACGTAATACGATATAACGTTATACCATATAACGTATTACGTGATAACGTTATACCATATAACGTATTACGTCATAACGTTACACCATACAACATTATGTAATATAACGTAATACGTTACAACGTGTTACCATATAACGTATTACATTATAACGTTATACCGTATAACGTTATGTTATATAACGTAATACGTTATAACGTTATGTTATATGACGTAATACGATATAACGTTATTCCATATAACGTATTACGTTATAACGTTATACCATATAACATATTACGTCATAACGTTACACCATACAACGTTATATAATATAACGTAATACGTTATAACGTGTTACCATATTACGAATTACGTTATAACGTTACACCATATAACGTTATGTTATATAACGTAATACGTTATAACTTGTTTCCACATAACGTATTACGTTATAACGTTATACCATACAACGTATTACGTTATAACGATACACCATATAACGTTATGTTATATAACGCACTACAGTATAACGTTATGGTATAAAACGTAATACGATATAACGTTATACCATATGACGTATTACGTGATAACGTTATACCATATAACATATTACGTCATAACGTTACACCATACAACGTTATATAATATAACGTAATACGTTATAACGTGTTACCATATAACGTATTACATTATAACGTTATACCGTATAACGTTATGTTATATAACGTAATACGTTATAACGTTATGTTATATGACGTAATACGATATAACGTTATTCCATATAACGTATTACGTTATAACGTTATACCATACAACGTTATGTTATATAACGTATTACATTATAAATTTATACTATATAACGTATTACGTTATAACGTTAAACCATACAACGTTATGTTACATAACGTAATACGTTATAACGTGTTACCATATAACGTGTTACGTTATAACGTGTTTCCATATAACGTATTACGTTATAACGTTATACCATATAACGATATGCTATATAACGTAATACGTTATAACGTTATCCCATATAACGCATTACATTATAACGTTACAGCATACGACGTTTTGTTATATAACGTAATACGTTATAACGTGTTTCCATATAACGAATTACGTTATAACGTTAAACCGTATATCGTATTACGTTATAATTTTATACCATATAAAGTTATGTTATATAACGTAATACGTTATAACGTGTTTCCATATAACGTATTACGTTATAACGTTATACCATACAACGTATTACGTTATAGCGATACACCATATAACGTTATGTTATATAACGCATTACAGTATAACGTTATGCTATATAACGTAATACGATATAACGTTATACCATATGACGTATTACGTGATAACGTTATACCATATAACATATTACGTCATAACGTTACACCATACAACGTTATGTAATATAACGTAATACGTTATAACGTGTTACCATATAACGTATTACATTATAACGTTATACCATATAACTTTATGCTATATAACGTAATACGTTATAACGTTAGACCGTATAACGTTATGTTATATAACGTAATACCTTATAACGTTATACCACGTAACGTAATACGTTATAACGTTGTGTTATATAACGGAATACGTTATAACGTTATGTTATATAACGTAATACGTCATAACGTTATGTTATATAATGTAATACGTAATAACGTTATGTTATATAACGTAATACGTTATAACGTTATGTTATATAACGTAATACGCTATAACGTGTTGCCATATAACGTAGTACGTTATATCGTTATACCATATAACGTATAACGTTATAAAGTTACACCATACAACGTTATGTTATATAACTTAATACGTCATAACGTTATGTTATATAACGTATTGCGTTATAACTTTATACTATATAACGTATTACGTTATAACGTTAAACCATACAACGTTATGTTACATCACGTAATACGTTAGAACGTTACACCATACAACGTTATGGTATATAACGTATTACGTTAGAACGTTATACCATACAACGTTATGGTATACAACGTATTACGTTAGAACGCTATACCATATAACGTATTACGTTGTAACGTTACACAGGACAACGTTATGTTATATAACGTATTACGTTATAACGTTATACCATATAACGTATTACGTTATAACGTGTTACCATATAACGTGTTACGTTATAACGTTATACCATATAACGTTATGCTATATAACGTAATACGTTGTAACGTTATCCCATATAACGCATTACATTATAACGTTAAACAATACAACGTTATGTTATATAACGTATTACGTTACAACGTTATACCATATAACGTATTACGTTATAACGTTACACAAGACAACGTTATGTTATATAACGTATTACGATATAACGTTATACCACATAACGTAATACGTTATAACGTAATACCATATAACGTATTACGTTATGACGTTACACCATACAATGTTATGCTATATAACGTATTACGTTATAACGTTATGTTATATAACTTAATACGTTATAACGTTATGTTATATGACGTAATACGTTATAACGTTATACCATATAACGTAATACGTTATAACGTTATACCATACAACGTTATGTTATATAACGTATTACGTTATAACTTTATACAATATAACGTATTACGTTATATCGTTAAACCATACAACGTTATGTTACATAACGTAATACGTTATAACGTTACACCATACAACGTTATGGTATATAACGTATTACGTTAGAACGTTATACCATATAACGTATTACGTTATAACGTTACACAAGACAACGTTATGTTATATAACGTAATACGTTATAACGTTATACCATATAACGTTATGCTATATAACGTATTACATTATAACGTTATACCATATAACGTTATGCTATATAACGTAATACGTTATAACGTTATACCGTATAACGTTATGTTATATAACGTAATACGTTATAACGTTATACCACGTATCGTAATACGTTATAACGTAATACCATATAACGTATAGCGTTATTAAGTTACAGCATACAACGTTATGTTATATAACTTAATACGTTATAACGTTATGTTATATGACGTAATACGTTATAACGTTATACCATATAACGTAATACGTTATAACGTTATACCATACAACGTTATGTTATATAACGTATTACGTTATAACTTTATACTATATAACGTATTACGTTATATCGTTAAACCATACAACGTTATGTTACATAACGTAATACGTTATAACGTTACACCATACAACGTTATGGTATATAACGTATTACGTTAGAACGTTATACCATATAACGTATTACGTTATAACGTTACACTAAACACCGTTATGTTATATAACGTATTACGTTATAACGTTATACCATATGACGTATTACGTTATAACGTGTTACCATATAACGAATTACGTTATAACGTTGTACCATATAGCGTATTACGTTACAACGTTACACCATACAACGTTATGCTATATAACGTATTCCGTTATAACGTTATACCATATAACGTATTACGTTATAACGTTATGTTATATAACGTAATACGTTATAACTTTATACCATTTAACGTATTACGTTATGACGTTATACCATACAACGGTATGTTATATAACGTAATAAGTTATAACGTTTTACCATATAACGTAGTACGTTATAACGTTATACCATATAACGTATTACGTTATGATGTTATACCATACAACGATATGTTATATAACGTAATACGTTATAACATTGTAACGTTATACCATATAACGTGTTACGTTGTAACGTTACACAAGACAACGTTATGTTATATAACGTATTACGTTACAACGTTATACCATATAACGTATTACGTTATAACGTTACACAAGACAACGTTATGTTATATAATGTATTACGATATAACGCTATGTTATATAACGTAGTACGTTATAACGTTGTACCATATAACGTATTATGTTATGACGTTATACCATACAGCGTTATGTTACATAACGTAATACGTTATAACGTTATACCATATAACGTATTACGTTATGACGATATACCATACAGCGTTATGTTACATAACGTAATACGTTATAACGTTATACCATATAACGTATTACGTTATAACGTTAAACCATACAACGTTATGTTACATAACGTAATACGTTATAACGTTATACCACATAACGTTATGTTATATAACGTAGTACGTTATAACGTTATACCATATAACGTATTACGTTATGACGTTATACCATACAGCGTTAAGTTACATAACGTAATACGTTATAACGTTATACCATATAACTTATTACGTTATATCGTTATACCATATAACGTTATGTTATATAACGTAATACGTTATAACTTTATACCATATAACGTATTACGTTATGACGTTATACCATACAGCGTTATGTTATATAACGTAATACGTTATAACGCTATACCATATAACGTATTACGTTATAATTCTATACCATATAACGTATTACGTTAGAACGTAATACCATATAACGTATTAAGTTATAACGTTATACCATACAACGTATTACGTTATAACGATACACCATATAACGTTATGTTATATAGCGCATTACGTTATAACGTTACACCATATAACGTATTACGTTATGACGTTATACCATACAACGTTATGTTATATAACGCATTACGTTATAACTTTATACTATATAACGTATTACGTTATAACGTTAAATCATACAACGTTATGTTACATAACGTAATACGTTATGACGTTATACCATATAGCGTATTACGTTATAACGTTACACCATACAACGCTATGTTACATAACGTATTACGATATAACGTTATACCATATAACGTATTACGTTACAACGTTACGCAAGACAACGTTATGTTATATAACGTATTACGTTATAACGTTATAATATATAACGTATTACGTTATAACGTGTTACCATATAACGTATTACGTTATAACGTTATACCATATAGCGTATTACGTTACAACGTTACACCATACAACGTTATGTTATATAACGTATTCCGTTATAACGTTATACCATATATCGTATTACGTTATAACGTTATACCATATAACGTTATGTTATATAACGTAATACGTTATAACGTAATACCATATAACGTATAGCGTTCTAACGTTACACCATATATAATAAAACCATATAACGTAATACGTTATAACGTTATTCCATATAACGTATAGCGTTATAACGTTACACCATACAACGTTATGTTATATAAAGTATTACGTTATAATGTTATGTTATATAACGTAATACGCTGCAACGTTATACCATATAACGTATTACGTTCTAACGTTACACAAGACAACGTTATGTTATACAACGTATTGCGTTACAACCTTATACCATATAACGTAATACGTTATAACGTAATACCATATAACGTATAGCGTTATAACGTTACACCATACAACGTTATGTTATATAAAGTATTACGTTATAATGTTATGTTATATAACGTAATACGCTACAACGTGTTACCATATAACGTATTATGTTCTAACGTTACACCATATATAATAAAACCATATAACGTAATACGTTATAACATTATACCATATAACGCATTACGTAATAACGTTACACCATACAACGTTATGGTATATAACGTATTCCGTTATAACGTTATACCATATAACGTATTACATTATAACGTTATACCGTATAACGTATTACGTTATAACGTGTTACCATATAACGTATTACGTTATAACGTGTTACCATATAACGTATTACGTTATAACGATATACAATATAGCGTATTACGTTACAACGTTACACCATACAACGTTATGTTATATAACGTATTCCGTTATAACGTTATACCATATAACGTATTACATTATAACGTTATACCGTATAACGTATTACGATATAACGTTATACCATATAACGTATTACGTCATAACGTTACACAAGACAACGTTATGTTATATATCGTATTACGTTATAACGTTATACCATATAACGTAGTACGTTATAACGTTATACCATATAACGTATTACGTTATGATGTTATACCATACAACGTTATGTTATATAACGTAATACGCTATAACGTGTTACCATATAATGTATTACGTTATATTGTTATACCATATAACGTTATGTTATATAACGTAATACGTTATAACTTTATACCATATAACGTAGTACGTTATGACGTTATACCATACAACGTTATGTTATATAACGTAATACGTTATAACGTTATACCATATAACGTAGTACGTTATAACGTTATACCATATAACGTATTACGTTATGATGTTATACCATACAACGTTATGTTATATAACGTAATACGCTATAACGTGTTACCATATAATGTATTACGTTATATCGTTATACCATATAACGTTATGTTATATAACGTAATACGTTATAACTTTATACCATATAACGTAGTACGTTATGACGTTATACCATACAACGTTATGTTATATAACGTAATACGTTATAACGTTATACCATATAACGTAGTACGTTATAACGTTATACCATATAACGTATTACGTTATGATGTTTTACCATACAACGTTATGTTATATAACGTAATACGTTATAACGTTGTAACGTTATACCATATAACGTGTTACGTTGTAACGTTACACGAGACAACGTTATGTTATACAACGTATTACGTTACAACGTTATACCATATAACGTATTACGTTATAACGTTACACAAGACAACGTTATGTTATATAACGTATTACGATATAACGTTATGCCATATAACGTAGTACGTCATAACGTTACACAAGACAACGTTATGTTATATAACGTATTACGTTATAACGTTATACCATATAACGTATTACGATATAACGTGTTACCATACAACGTATTACGTTATAACGTGTTACCATATAACGTATTACGTTATAACGTGTTACCATATAACGTATTACGTTATAACGTTATACAATATAGCGTATTAGGTTACAACGTTACACCATACAACGTTATGTTATATAACGTATTCCGTTATAACGTTATACCATATAACGTATTACATTATAACGTTATACCGTATAACGTATTACGTGATAACGTTATACCATATAACGTATTACATAATAATGTTATAACATATAACGTTATGTCACATAACGTAATACGTTATAAAGTTGTGCCATATAACGTTATGTTATATAACGTAATACGTTATAACGTAATACCATATAAAGTATTACGTTCTAACGTTACACAAGACAACGTTATGTTATATAACGTATTACGTTATAACGTTATACCATATAACGTATTACGTTCTAACGTTACACAAGACAACGTTATGTTATATAACGTATTACGTTACAACCTTATACCATATAACGTAATACGTTATAACGTAATACCATATAACGTATAGCGTTATAACGTTACACCATACAACGTTATGTTATATAAAGTATTACGTTATAATGTTATGTTATATAACGTAATACGCTACAACGTGTTACCATATAACGTATTACGTTCTAACGTTACACCATATATAATAAAACCATATAACGTAATACGTTATAACGTTATACCATATAACGCATTACGTAATAACGTAACACCATACAACGTTATGTTATATAACGTAATACGTTATAACGTTATACCATATAACGTAGTACGTTATAACGTTATACCATATAACGTATTACGTTATGATGTTTTACCATACAACGTTATGTTATATAACGTAATACGTTATAACGTTGTAACGTTATACCATATAACGTGTTACGTTGTAACGTTACACGAGACAACGTTATGTTATACAACGTATTACGTTACAACGTTATACCATATAACGTATTACGTTATAACGTTATACAATATAGCGTATTAGGTTACAACGTTACACCATACAACGTTATGTTATATAACGTATTCCGTTATAACGTTATACCATATAACGTATTACATTATAACGTTATACCGTATAACGTATTACGTGATAACGTTATACCATATAACGTATTACATAATAATGTTATAACATATAACGTTATGTCACATAACGTAATACGTTATAAAGTTGTGCCATATAACGTTATGTTATATAACGTAATACGTTATAACGTAATACCATATAAAGTATTACGTTCTAACGTTACACAAGACAACGTTATGTTATATAACGTATTACGTTATAACGTTATACCATATAACGTATTACGTTGTAACGTTACACAAGACAACGTTATGTTATATAACGTATTACGTTACAACCTTATACCATATAACGTAATACGTTATAACGTAATACCATATAACGTATAGCGTTATAACGTTACACCATACAACGTTATGTTATATAAAGTATTACGTTATAATGTTATGTTATATAACGTAATACGCTACAACGTGTTACCATATAACGTATTACGTTCTAACGTTACACCATATATAATAAAACCATATAACGTAATACGTTATAACGTTATACCATATAACGCATTACGTAATAACGTAACACCATACAACGTTATGGTATATAACGTATTACGTTATAACGTTATACCATATAACGTATTACGTTGTTACGATACACAAGTCAACGTTATGTTATATAACGCATTACGTTATAACGTTATACCATATAACGTATTACGTTATAACGTTACACAAGACAACGCTATGTTATATAACGTATTACGATATAACGTTATACCATATAACGTATTACGTCATAACGTTACACAAGACAACGTTATGTTATATAACGTATTACGTTATAACGTTATACCATAACGTAGTACGTTATACCGTTATACCATATAACGTATTACGTTATGATGTTATACCATACAACGTTATGTTATATAACGTAATACGTTATAACGTTATACCGTATAACGCTATGTTATATAACTTAATACGTTATAACGTTTTGTTATATAACGTAATACGTTATACCGGTATACCATACAACGTTATGTTATATAGCGTAATACGTTATAACATTGTAACGTTATACCATATAACGTGTTACGTTGTAACGTTACACAAGACAACGTTATGTTATATAACGTATTACGTTACAACGTTATACCATATAACGTATTACGTTATAACGTTACACAAGACAACGTTATGTTATATAACGTATTACGATATAACGCTATGTTATATAAAGTAGTACGTTATAACGTTATACCATATAACGTATTTCGTTATGACGTTATACCATACAGCGTTATGTTACATAACGTATTCCGTTATAACGTTATACCATATAACGTATTACATTATAACGTTATACCGTATAACGTATTACGTGATAACGTTATACCATACAACGCATTACGTTCTAACGTTACACAAGACAACGTTATGTTATATAACGTATTACGTTATAACGTTATACCATATAACGTATTACGTTCTAACGTTACACAAGACAACGTTATGTTATATAACGTATTACGTTACAACCTTATACCATATAGCGTATTACGTTATAACGTTACACAAGACAACGTTATGTTATATAACGTATTACGTTATAACGTTACACCACATAACTTATTCCGTTATAACGTGTTACCATATAACGTATTACGTTATAACGTTATATCATATAGCGTATTACGTTACAACGTTACACCATACAACGTTATGTTATATATCGTATTCCGTTATAACGTTACACCATGTAACGTATTATGTTATAACGTTACACCATATATCGTATTACGTTATAACGTTATACCACATAACGTATTACATTATAACGTTATACCATATAACGTATTACGAGATGACGTTAAACCATATAACGTATTACGTAATAACGTTATAACATATAACGTTATGTTATATAACGTAATACGTTATAACGTTATACCATATAACGTATTACATTATAACCTTATACCATATAACGTATTACGAGATGACGTTAAACCATATATCGTATTACGTAATAACGTTATAACAAATAACGTTATGTTATATAACGTAATACGTTATAACGTTATACCATACAACATATTACGTCATAACGTTACACCATACAACGTTATGTAATATAACGTAATACGTTATAACGTGTTACCATATAACGTATTACGTTATAACGTTATACAAGACAACGTTATGTTATATAACGTAATACGCTATAACGTGTTCCCATATAACGTATTACGTTATATCGTTATACCATATAACGTTATGTTATACAACGTAATACGTTATAACTTTGTACCATATAACGTATTACGTTATGACGTTATACCATACAGCGTTATGTTATATAACGTAACACATTATAAAGTTATACCATATAACGTATTACGTTATATCGTTATACCATATAACGTTATGTTATATAATGTAATACGTTATAACTTTATACCATATAGCGTGTTACGTTTTGACGTTATACCATACAACGTATTACGTTATAACGATACACCATATAACGTTATGTTATATAGCGCATTACGTTATAACGTTACACCATATAACGTTATGTTATATAACGTAATACGTTATAACGTTCTACCATATAACGTTATGCTATATAACGTAATACGTTATAACGTTATACCATATAACGTTATGTTATATAACGTAATACGTTATAACGTTATACCACATAACGTAATACGTTATAACGTAATAGCATATAACGTATAGCGTTATAACGTTACACCATACAACGTTATGTTATATAACGTATTACGTTATAACGTTATGTTATATAACTTAATACGTTATAACGTTATGTTATATAACGTAATACGTTATAACGTTATACCATATAACGTATTACGTTATAACGTTATACCATATAACGTTATGTTATATAACGTAATACGTTATAACTTTATACTATATAACGTAATACGTTATAACGTAATACCATATAACGTATAGCGTTATAACGTTACACCATACAACGTTATGTTATATAAAGTATTACGTTATAATGTTATGTTATATAACGTAATACGCTACAATGTGTTACCATATAACGTATAAGAGTTCTAACGTTACACCATACAACGTTATGTTATATAACGTAATACGTTATAACGCTATACCATATAACGTATT
This sequence comes from Bombus hypnorum, assembly GCA_911387925.2. Classification (NCBI taxonomy): domain Eukaryota; kingdom Metazoa; phylum Arthropoda; class Insecta; order Hymenoptera; family Apidae; genus Bombus; species Bombus hypnorum. Next base: position 447,402 of record OU427027.1, read on the forward strand.
ACGTTATAATTCTATACCATATAACGTATTACGTTAGAACGTAATACCATATAACGTATTAAGTTATGACGTTATACCATACAAGGTTATGTTATATAACGTATTACGTTATAACTTTATACTATATAACCTATTACGTTATAACGTTAAATCATACAACGTTATGTTACATAACGTAATACGTTATAACGTTATACCATATAACGTATTACGTAATAACGTTACACCATACAACGTTATGGTATATAACGTATTACGTTATAACGTTATACCATATAACGTACTACGTTGTTACTTTACACAAGTCAACGTTATGTTATATAACGCATTACGTTATAACGTTATACCATATAACGTATTACGATATAATGTTGCACAAGACAACGCTATGTTATATAACGTATTACGTTATAACGTTATACCATATAACGTATTACGTTATAATGTTACACAAGACAACGTTATGTTATATAACGTATTACGTTATAACGTTATACCATATAACGTAGTACGTTATAACGTTATACCATATAACGTATTACGTTATAACGTTACACCATACAACGCTATATTACATAACGTATTACGATATAACGTTATACCATATAACGTATTACGTTATAACGTTACGCAAGCCAACGTTATGTTATATAACGTATTACGTTATAACGTTATACTATATAACGTATTACGTTATAACGTGTTACCATATAACGTATTACGTTATAACGTTATACCATATAGCGTATTACGTTACAACGTTACACCATATAACGTTATGTTATATAACGTATTCCGTTATAACGTTATACCATATATCGTATTACGTTATAACGTTATACCATATAACGTTATGTTATATAACGTAATACGTTATAACTTTATACCATATAACGTAATACGTTATAACGTAATACCATATAGCGTATTACGTTACAACGTTACACCAAACAACGTTATGTTATATGACGTATTCCGTTATAACGTTATACCACATAACGTATTACGTTATAACGTTATACCATATAACGTATTACGTTAGAACGTTATACCATATAACGTATTACGTTGTAACGTTACACAAGACAACGTTATGTTATATAACGTATTACGTTATAACGTTATACCATATAACGTATTACGTTATAACGTTACACAAGACAAGGTTATGTTATATAACGTATTACGATATAACGTTGTACCATATAACGTATTATGTTATAACGTTACACAAGACAACGTTATGTTATATAACGTATTACGTTATAGCGTTATACCATATAACGTATTTCGTTATAACGTTACGCAAGGCAACGTTATGTTATATAACGTAATACCTTATAAAGTTATACCACATAACGTGATACGTTATAACGTAACACCATATAACGCATAGCGTTATAACGTTACACCATACAACGTTATGTTATATAACGTATTACGTTATAACGTTATACCATATAGCGTATTACATTACAACGGTACACGATACAACGTTATGTTATATAACGTATTCCGCTATAACGTTATACCATATAACGTATTACGTTATAACGTTATGTTATATAACGTAATACGTTATAACGTTATGTTATATAACGTAATACGCTATAACGTTATGTTATATAACGTAATACGCTATAACGTGTTACCATATAATGTATTACGCTATATCGTTATGCCATATAACGTTATGTTATATAACGTAATACGTTATAACTTCATACCACATAACGTATTACGTTATGACGTTATACCATATAATGTAGTACGTTATAACGTTATACCATATAACGTATTATGTTATAACGTTACACAAGACAACGTTATGTTATATAACGTATTACGTTATAGCGTTATACCATATAACGTATTACGTTATAACGTGTTACCATATAACGTATTACGTTAAAACGTTATACCGTATAGCGTATTACGTTATAACGTTACACAAGACAACGTTATGTTATATAACGTAATACCTTATAAAGTTATACCACATAACGTGATACGTTATAACGTAATACCATATAACGCATAGCGTTATAACGTTACACCATACAACGTTATGTTATATAACGTAATACGTTATATGGTATAACGTTATAACGTATTATGTTATAACGTTACACAAGACAACGTTATGTTATATAACGTATTACGTTATAGCGTTATACCATATAACGTATTACGTTATAACGTGTCACCATATAACGTATTACGTTATAACGTTATACCGTATAGCGTATTACGTTATAACGTTACACAAGACAACGTTATGCTATATAACGTAATACCTTATAAAGTTATACCACATAACGTGATACGTTATAACGTAATACCATATAACGCATAGCGTTATAACGTTACACCATACAACGTTATGTTATATAACGTAATACGTTATAACGTTATACCATATAACGTATTACGTTATAACGTTATACCATACAACGTTATGTTATATAACGTATTACGTTATAACTTTATACTATATAACGTATTACTTTATAACGTTAAACCATACAATGTTATGTTACATAACGTAATACGTTATAACGATATACCATATAACGTATGACGTTATAACGTTACACCATACAACGTTATGTTATATAACGTATTACGATATAACGTTATACCATATAACGTATTACGTTATAACGTTACGCAAGACAACGTTATGTTATATAACGTATTACGATATAACGTTATACCATATAACGTATTACGTTACAACGTTACACCATACAACGTTATGTTATATAACGTATTCCGTTATAACGTTATACCATATATCGTATTACGTTATAACGTTATACCATATAACGTTATGTTATATAACGTATTACGATATAACGTTATACCATATAACGTATTACGTTACAACGTTACACCATACAACGTTATGTTATATAACGTATTCCGTTATAACGTTATACCATATATCGTATTACGTTATAACGTTATACCATATAACGTTATGTTATATAACGTAATACGTTATAACTTTATACCATATAACGTAATACATTATAACGTAATACCATATAAAGTATTACGTTATAACGTTACGCAAGACAACGTTATGTTACATAACGTGTTACGTTATAACGTGTTACCATATAACGTGTTACGTTATTACGTTATACCATATAACGTATTACGTTATGACGTTATACCATATAGCGTATTACGTTACAACGTTACACCATACAACGTTATGTTATATAACGTATTCCGTTATAACGTTATACCATATATCGTATTACGTTATAACGTTATACCATATAACGTTATGTTATATAACGTAATACGTTATAACGTTATACCATATAGCGTATTACGTTATAACGTTACACCATACAACGTTACGTTATATAACGTATTACGATATAACGTTATACCATATAACGTATTTCGTTATAACGTTACGCAAGACAACGTTATGTTATATAACGTAATACCTCATAAAGTTATACCACATAACGTGATACGTTATAACGTAACACCATATAACGCATAGCGTTATAACGTTACACCATACAACGTTATGTTATATAACGTATTACGTTATAACGTTATACCATATAGCGTATTACATTACAACGGTACACGATACAACGTTATGTTATATAACGTATTCCGCTATATCGTTATACCATATAACGTAATACGTTATAACGTTATGTTATATAACGTAATACGTTATAACGTTATGTTATATAACGTAATACGTTATAACGTTATGTTATATAACGTAATACGCTATAACGTTATGTTATATAACGTAATACGCTATAACGTGTTACCATATAATGTATTACGCTATATCGTTATGCCATATAACGTTATGTTATATAACGTAATACGTTATAACTTCATACCACATAACGTATTACGTTATGACATTATACCATACAACGTAATGTTATATAACGTAATGCGTTATAACGTTATGCCATATAATGTAGTACGTTATACCGTTATACCATATAACGTATTACGTTATGATGTTATACCATACAACGTTATGTTATATAACGTAATACGTTATAACGTTGTAACGTTATACCATATAACGTGTTACGTTGTAACGTTACACAAGACAACGTTATGTTATATAACGTATTACGATATAACGTTATGCCATATAACGTAAAACGTTATAACGTTACACAAGACAACGTTATGTTATATAACGTATTACGTTATAACGTGTTACCATATAACGTATTACGTTATAACGTAATACCATATAGCGTATTACGTTACAACGTTACACCAAACAACGTTATGTTATATAACGTATTCCGTTATAACGTTATACCACATAACGTATTACGTTATAACGTTATACCATATAACGTATTACGTTAGAACGTTATACCATATAACGTATTACGTTGTAACGTTACACAAGACAACGTTATATTATATAACGTATTACGTTATAACGTTATACCATATAACATATTACGTTATAACGTTACACAAGACAACGTTATGTTATATAACGTATTACGTTATAACGTTATACCATATAACGTATTACGTTATAACGTTACACAAGACAACGTTATGTTATATAACGTATTACGTTATAGCGTTATACCATATAACGTATTACGTTATAACGTTATACCATATAACGTATTACGTTATAACGTTATACCATATAACGTATTACGTTGTAACGTTACACAAGACAACGTTATGTTATATAACGTAATACGTTATAACGTTATACCATATAACGTATTACGTTATAACGTTACACCATACAACGTTATGTTATATAACGTATTCCGTTATAACGTTATACCATATATCGTATTACGTTATAACGTTATACCATATAACGTTATGTTATATAACGTAATACGTTATAACTTTATACCATATAACGTATTACGTTATAACGTTACACAAGACAACGTTATGTTATATAACGTATTACGATATAACGTTATACCATATAACGTATTACGTTATAACGTGTTACCATATAACGTATTACGGTATAACGTTATACCGTATAGCGTATTACGTTATAACGTTACACAAGACAACGTTATGTTATATAACGTAATACCTTATAAAGTTATACCACATAACGTAATACGTTATAACGTAATACCATATAACGCATAGCGTTATAACGTTACACCATACAACGTTATGTTATATAACGTAATACGTTATAACGTTATACCATATAACGTATTACGTTATAACGTTATACCATACAACGTTATGTTATATAACGTATTACGTTATAACATTATACTATATAACGTATTACGTTATAACGTTAAACCATACAACGTTATGTTATATAACGTATTCCGTTATAACGTTATACCATATATCGTATTACGTTATAACGTTATACCATATAACGTTATGTTATATAACGTAATACGTTATAACTTTATACCATATAACGTAATACATTATAACGTAATACCATATAACGTATTACGTTATAACGTTACGCAAGACAACGTTATGTCATATAACGTATTACGTTATAACGTTATACCATATAACGTATTACGTTATAACGTGTTACCATATAACGTATTACGTTATAACGTTATACCATATAGCGTATTACGTTACAACGTTACACCATACAACGTTATGTTATATAACGTATTCCGTTATAACGTTATACCATATATCGTATTACGTTATAACGTTATACCATATAACGTTATGTTATATAACGTAATACGTTATAACTTTATACCATATAACGTATTACGTTATAACGTTACACAAGACAACGTTATGTTATATAACGTATTACGATATAACGTTATACCATATAACGTATTACGTTATAACGTTACACAAGACAACGTTACGTTATATAACGTATTACGATATAACGTTATACCATATAACGTATTACGTTATAACGTGTTACCATATAACGTATTACGTTATAACGTTAAACCATACAACGTTGTGTTACATAACGTAATACGTTATAACGTTATTCCATATAACGTATTACGTTATAACGTTACACCATACAACGTTACGTTATATAACGTATTACGAGATAACGTTATACCATATAACGTATTACGTTATAACGTTACGCAAGACAACGTTATGTTATATAACGTGTTACGTTATAACGTCTTACCATATAACGTGTTACGTTATTACGTTATACCATATAACGATATGTTATATAACGTAATACGTTATAACTTTACACCATATAACGTATTACGTTATGATGTTATACCATAGAACGTTATGTCATATAACGTAATACGTTATAACGTTGTAACGTTATACCATATAGCATATTACGTCATAACGTTACACCATACAACGTTATGTAATATAACGTAATACGTTATGACGTGTTACCATATAACGTATTACGTTACAACGTTGCACTATACAACGTTATGTTATATAACGTACTCCGTTATAACGTTATACCATATATCGAATTACGTTATAACGTTATACCGTATAACGTATTACGTTATAACGTTATACCATATAGCGTATTACGTTATAACGTTACACAAGACAACGTTATGTTATATAACGTAATACCTTATAAAGTTATACCACATAACGTGATACGTTACAACGTAATACCATATAACGTATAGCGTAATAACGTTACACCATACAACGTTATGTTACATAACGTAATACGTTATAATGTTATACCATATAACGTATTACGTTATAACGTTATGCCATACAACGTTATGTTATATAACGTATTACGTTATAACTTCATACTATATAACGTATTACGTTATAACGTTAAACCATACAACGTTATGTTACATAACGTATTACGTTATAACGTGTTACCATATAACGTATTACGTTATAACGTTACGCAAGACAACGTTATGTTATATAACGTAATACCTCATAAAGTTATACCACATAACGTGATACGTTATAACGTAACACCATATAACGCATAGCGTTATAACGTTACACCATACAACGTTATGTTATATAACGTATTACGTTATAACGTTATACCATATAGCGTATTACATTACAACGGTACACGATACAACGTTATGTTATATAACGTATTCCGCTATATCGTTATACCATATAACGTAATACGTTATAACGTTATGTTATATAACGTAATACGTTATAACGTTATGTTATATAACGTAATACGTTATAACGTTATGTTATATAACGTAATACGCTATAACGTTATGTTATATAACGTAATACGCTATAACGTGTTACCATATAATGTATTACGTTACAACGTTACACCATACAACGTTATGTTATATAACGTATTCCGTTATAACGTTATACCATATATCGTATTACGTTATAACGTTATACCATATAACGTTATGTTATATAACGTAATACGTTATAACGTTATACCATATAGCGTATTACGTTATAACGTTACACCATACAACGTTACGTTATATAACGTATTACGATATAACGTTATACCATATAACGTATTTCGTTATAACGTTACGCAAGACAACGTTATGTTATATAACGTAATACCTCATAAAGTTATACCACATAACGTGATACGTTATAACGTAACACCATATAACGCATAGCGTTATAACGTTACACCATACAACGTTATGTTATATAACGTATTACGTTATAACGTTATACCATATAGCGTATTACATTACAACGGTACACGATACAACGTTATGTTATATAACGTATTCCGCTATATCGTTATACCATATAACGTAATACGTTATAACGTTATGTTATATAACGTAATACGTTATAACGTTATGTTATATAACGTAATACGTTATAACGTTATGTTATATAACGTAATACGCTATAACGTTATGTTATATAACGTAATACGCTATAACGTGTTACCATATAATGTATTACGCTATATCGTTATGCCATATAACGTTATGTTATATAACGTAATACGTTATAACTTCATACCACATAACGTATTACGTTATGACATTATACCATACAACGTTATGTTATATAACGTAATGCGTTATAACGTTATGCCATATAATGTAGTACGTTATACCGTTATACCATATAACGTATTACGTTATGATGTTATACCATACAACGTTATGTTATATAACGTAATACGTTATAACGTTGTAACGTTATACCATATAACGTGTTACGTTGTAACGTTACACAAGACAACGTTATGTTATATAACGTATTACGATATAACGTTATGCCATATAACGTAAAACGTTATAACGTTACACAAGACAACGTTATGTTATATAACGTATTACGTTATAACGTGTTACCATATAACGTATTACGTTATAACGTAATACCATATAGCGTATTACGTTACAACGTTACACCAAACAACGTTATGTTATATAACGTATTCCGTTATAACGTTATACCACATAACGTATTACGTTATAACGTTATACCATATAACGTATTACGTTAGAACGTTATACCATATAACGTATTACGTTGTAACGTTACACAAGACAACGTTATATTATATAACGTATTACGTTATAACGTTATACCATATAACATATTACGTTATAACGTTACACAAGACAAGGTTATGTTATATAACGTATTACGTTATAACGTTATACCATATAACGTATTACGTTATAACGTTACACAAGACAACGTTATGTTATATAACGTATTACGTTATAGCGTTATACCATATAACGTATTACGTTATAACGTTATACCATATAACGTATTACGTTATAACGTTATACCATATAACGTATTACGTTGTAACGTTACACAAGACAACGTTATGTTATATAACGTAATACGTTATAACGTTATACCATATAACGTATTACGTTATAACGTTATACCATACAACGTTATGTTATATAACGTATTCCGTTATAACGTTATACCATATATCGTATTACGTTATAACGTTATACCATATAACGTTATGTTATATAACGTAATACGTTATAACTTTATACCATATAACGTATTACGTTATAACGTTACACAAGACAACGTTATGTTATATAACGTATTACGATATAACGTTATACCATATAACGTATTACGTTATAACGTGTTACCATATAACGTATTACGGTATAACGTTATACCGTATAGCGTATTACGTTATAACGTTACACAAGACAACGTTATGTTATATAACGTAATACCTTATAAAGTTATACCACATAACGTAATACGTTATAACGTAATACCATATAACGCATAGCGTTATAACGTTACACCATACAACGTTATGTTATATAACGTAATACGTTATAACGTTATACCATATAACGTATTACGTTATAACGTTATACCATACAACGTTATGTTATATAACGTATTACGTTATAACATTATACTATATAACGTATTACGTTATAACGTTAAACCATACAACGTTATGTTATATAACGTATTCCGTTATAACGTTATACCATATATCGTATTACGTTATAACGTTATACCATATATCGTATTACGTTATAACGTTATACCATATAACGTTATGTTATATAACGTAATACGTTATAACTTTATACCATATAACGTATTACGTTATAACGTTACACAAGACAACGTTATGTTATATAACGTATTACGATATAACGTTATACCATATAACGTATTACGTTATAACGTTACACAAGACAACGTTACGTTATATAACGTATTACGATATAACGTTATACCATATAACGTATTACGTTATAACGTGTTACCATATAACGTATTACGTTATAACGTTAAACCATACAACGTTGTGTTACATAACGTAATACGTTATAACGTTATTCCATATAACGTATTACGTTATAACGTTACACCATACAACGTTACGTTATATAACGTATTACGAGATAACGTTATACCATATAACGTATTACGTTATAACGTTACGCAAGACAACGTTATGTTATATAACGTGTTACGTTATAACGTCTTACCATATAACGTGTTACGTTATTACGTTATACCATATAACGATATGTTATATAACGTAATACGTTATAACTTTACACCATATAACGTATTACGTTATGATGTTATACCATAGAACGTTATGTCATATAACGTAATACGTTATAACGTTGTAACGTTATACCATATAGCATATTACGTCATAACGTTACACCATACAACGTTATGTAATATAACGTAATACGTTATGACGTGTTACCATATAACGTATTACGTTACAACGTTGCACTATACAACGTTATGTTATATAACGTACTCCGTTATAACGTTATACCATATATCGAATTACGTTATAACGTTATACCGTATAACGTATTACGTTATAACGTTATACCATATAGCGTATTACGTTATAACGTTACACAAGACAACGTTATGTTATATAACGTAATACCTTATAAAGTTATACCACATAACGTGATACGTTACAACGTAATACCATATAACGTATAGCGTAATAACGTTACACCATACAACGTTATGTTACATAACGTAATACGTTATAACGTGTTACCATATAACGTATTACGTTATAACGTTATATCTTATAGCGCATTACATTACAACGGTACACGATGCAACGTTATGTTATATAACGTATTCCGCTATAACGTTATTCCATATAACGTATTACGTTATGACGTTATGTTATATAACGTAATACGTTATAAATTTATGTTATATAACGTAATACCTTATAACGTTATGTTATATAACGTAATACGCTATAACGTTATGTTATATAACGTAATACGCTATAACGTGTTACCATATAATGTATTACGCTATATCGTTATTCCATACAACGTTATGTTATATAACGTAATACGTTATAACTTTATACCATATAACGCATTACGTTATGACGTTATAGCATACAACGTTATGTTATATAACGTAATACGTTATAACGTTATACCATATAACGTAGTACGTTATAACGTTATACCATATAACGTATTACGTTATGATGTTATACCATACAACGTTATGTTATATAACGTATTACGTTATAACGTTGTAACGTTATACCATATAACGTGTTACGTTGTAACGTTACACAAGACAACGTTATGTTATATAACGTATTACGTTATAACGTTACACAAGACAACGTTATGTTATATAACGTATTGCCATTATATAACGTTATGCCATATAACGTAGTACGTTATAACGTTACACAAGACATCGTTATGTTATATAACGTATTACTTTATAACGTTATACCATATAACGTATTACGTTATAACGTGTTACCATATAACGTATTACGTTATAACGTGTTACCATATAACGTATTACGTTATAACGTTATACCATATAGCGTATTACGTTACAACGTTACACCATACAACGTTATGTTATATAACGTATTCCGTTATAACGTATTACGTTATAACGTTATGTTATATAACGTAATACGTTATAACGTTATGTTATATAACGTAATACGTTATAACGTTATGTTATATAACGTAACACGCTATAGCGTGTTACCATATAACGTATTACGTTATAATGTTATACCATATAGCGTATTACGTTATAACGTTACACAAGACAAGGTTATGTTATATAACGTAATACCTTATAAAGTTATACCACATAACGTGATACGTTATAACGTTATACCATATAACGTATTACGTTATAACGTTATACCCTACAACGTTATGTTATATAACGTATTACGTTATAACTTTATACTATATAACGTATTACGTTATAACGTTAAACCATACAACGTTATGTTATATAACGTATTACGTTATAACGTTATACCATATATCGTATTACCTTATAACGTCATACCATACAACGTTATGTTATATATCGTATTATGTTATAACTTTATACTATACAACGTATTACGTTATAACGTTAAACCATACAACGTTATGATACATAACGTAATACGTTATAACGTTATACCATATAACGTATTACGTTATAACGTTACACCATACAACGTTACGTTATATAACGTATTACGAGATAACGTTATACCATATAACGTATTACGTTATAAGGTTACGCAAGACAACGTTATGTTATATAACGTGTTACGTTATAACGTGTTACCATATAACGTGTTACGTTATTACGTTATACCATATAACGATATGTTATATAACGTAATACGTTATAACTTTATACCATATAACGTATTACGTAATGATGTTATACCATAGAACGTTATGTCATATAACGTAATACGTTATAACGTTGTAACGTTACACCATATATCGTATTACGTGATAACGTTATACCATATAACGTATTACATTATAACGTTATACCATATAACGTATTACGTGATAACGTTATACCATATAACGTATTACGTAATAACGTTATACCATATAACGTTATGTTATATAACGTAATACGTTATAACGTTATACCATATAACGTATTACGTTATAACGTTAAACCATACAACGTATTACGTTATAACGTTATACCATATAATGTTATGTCTTATAACGTAATACGTTATAACATTGTACCACATAACGTAATACGTTATATCGTAATACCATATAACGTATACCGTTATAACGTTACACCATACAACGTTATGTTATAAAACGTATTACGTTATAACGTTATGTTATATAACTTAATACGTTCTAACGTTATGTTATGTAAAGTGATACGTTATAACGTTACGCAAGACAACGTTATGTTATATAACGTATTACGTTATAACGTTATACCATATAACGTATTACGTTATAACGTGTTACCATATAACGTATTACGTTATAACGTTATACCATATAGCGTATTACGTTACAACGTTGCACCATACAACGTTAAGTTATATAACGTATTCCGTTATAACGTTATACCATATATCGAATTTCGTTATAACGTTATACCATATAACGTATTACGTTATAACGTTATACCATATAGCGTATTACGTTATAACGTTACACAAGACAACGTTATGTTATATAACGTAATATCTTATAAAGTTATACCACATAACGTGATACGTTATAACGTAATACCATATACCGTATAGCGTTATAACGTTACACCATACAACGTTATGTTATATAACATAATACGTTATAACGTTATACCATATAACGTATTACGTTATAACGTTATGCCATACAACGTTATGTTATATAACGTATTACGTTATAACTTCATACTATATAACGTGTTACGTTATAACGTTAAACCATACAACGTTATGTTATATAACGTAATACGTTATAACGTTGTAACGTTATACCATATAACGTGTTACGTTGTAACTTTACACAAGACAACGTTATGTTATATAACGTATTACGTTACAACGTTATACCATATAACGTATTACGTTATAACGTTACACAAGACAACGTTATGTTATATAACGTATTACGATATAACGTTATGCCATATAACGTAGCACGTTATAACGTTACACAAGACAACGTTATGTTATATAACGTATTACTTTATAACGTTATACCATATAACGTATTACGTTATAACGTGTTACCATATAACGTATAGCGTAATAACGTTACACCATACAACGTTATGTTACATAACGTAATACGTTATAATGTTATACCATATAACGTATTACGTTATAACGTTATGCCATACAACGTTATGTTATATAACGTATTACGTTATAACTTCATACTATATAACGTATTACGTCATAACGTTAAACCATACAACGTTATGTTACATAACGTATTACGTTATAACGTGTTACCGTATAACGTATTACGTTATAACGTTATACCTTATAGCGCATTACATTACAACGGTACACGATGCAACGTTATGTTATATAACGTATTCCGCTATAACGTTATTCCATATAACGTATTACGTTATGACGTTATGTTATATAACGTAATACGTTATAACATTATGTTATATAACGTAATACGTTATAAATTTATGTTATATAACGTAATACCTTATAACGTTATGTTATATAACGTAATACGCTATAACGTGTTACCATATAATGTATTACGCTATATCGTTATACCATATAACGTTATGTTATATAACGTAATACGTTATAACTTTATACCATATAACGTATTACGTTATGACGTTATAGCATACAACGTTATGTTATATAACGTAATACGTTATAACGTTATACCATATAACGTAGTACGTTATAACGATATACCATATAACGTATTACGTTATGATGTTATACCATACAACGTTATGTTATATAACGTATTACATTATAACGTTGTAACGTTATACCATATAACGTGTTACGTTGTAACGTTACACAAGACAACGTTATGTTATATAACGTATTACGTTACAACGTTATACCATATAACGTAGTACGTTATAACGTTACACAAGACAACGTTATGTTATATAACGTATTACTTTATAACGTTATACCATATAACGTATTACGTTATAACGTGTTACCATATAACGTATTACCTTATAACGTGTTACCATATAACGTATTACGTTATAACGTTATACCATATAGCGTATTACGTTACAACGTTACACCATACAACGTTATGTTATATAACGTATTCCGTTATAACGTATTACGTTATAACGTTATGTTATATAACGTAATACGTTATAACGTTATGTTATATAACGTAATACGTTATAACGTTATGTTATATAACGTAACACGCTATAGCGTGTTACCATATGACGTATTACGTTATAACGTTATACCATATAGCGTATTACGTTATAACGTTACACAAGACAAGGTTATGTTATATAACGTAATACCTTATAAAGTTATACCACATAACGTGATACGTTATAACGTTATACCATATAACGTATTACGTTATAACGTTATACCATACAACGTTATGTTATATAATGTATTACGTTATAACTTTATACTATATAACGTATTACGTTATAACTTTATACTATATAACGTATTACGTTATAACGTTAAACCATACAACGTTATGTTACATAACGTAATACGTTATAACGTTACACCATATAACGTATTACGTTATAACGTTACACCATACAACGTTATGTTATATAACGTAATACGTTATAACGTTATACCATATAACGTATTACGTTATAACGTTACACCATACAACGTTATGTTATATAACGTAATACCTTATAAAGTTATACCACATAACGTATTACGTTATAACGTTACACCATACAACGTTATGTTATATAACGTAATACGTTATAACGTTGTAACGTTATACCATATAACGTGTTACGTTGTAACTTTACACAAGACAACGTTATGTTATATAACGTATTACTTTATAACGTTATACCATATAACGTATTACGTTATAACGTGTTACCATATAACGTATAGCGTAATAACGTTACACCATACAACGTTATGTTACATAACGTAATACGTTATAATGTTATACCATATAACGTATTACGTTATAACGTTATGCCATACAACGTTATGTTATATAACGTATTACGTTATAACTTCATACTATATAACGTATTACGTTATAACGTTAAACCATACAACGTTATGTTACATAACGTATTATGTTATAACGTGTTACCGTATAACGTATTACGTTATAACGTTATACCTTATAGCGCATTACATTACAACGGTACACGATGCAACGTTATGTTATATAACGTATTCCGCTATAACGTTATTCCATATAACGTATTACGTTATGACGTTATGTTATATAACGTAATACGTTATAACATTATGTTATATAACGTAATACGTTATAAATTTATGTTATATAACGTAATACCTTATAACGTTATGTTATATAGCGTAATACGCTATAACGTGTTACCATATAATGTATTACGCTATATCGTTATACCATATAACGTTATGTTATATAACGTAATACGTTATAACGTTGTAACGTTATACCATATAACGTGTTACGTTGTAACTTTACAAAAGACAACGTTATGTTATATAACGTATTACGTTACAACGTTATACCATATAACGTATTACGTTATGGCGTTATGTTATATAACGTAATACGTTATAACATTATGTTATATAACGTATTACGATATAACGTTATACCATATAACGTATTACGTTATAACGTTACGCAAGACAACGTTATGTTATATAACGTATTACGTTACAACGTTGCACCATACAACGTTATGTTATATAAAGTATTACGTTATAATGTTATGTTATATAACGTAATACGCTACAACGTGTTACCATATAACGTATTACGTTCTAACGTTACACCATATAAAGTAAAACCATATAACGTAATACGTTATAACGTTACGCAAGACAACGTTATGTTATATAACGTGTTACGTTATAACGTTACACCATACAACGTTATGTTATATAACGTATTACGATATAACGTTATACCATATATCGTATTACGTTATAACGTCATACCATACAACGTTATGTTATATAACGTATTATGTTATAACTTTATACTATACAACGTATTACGTTATAACGTTAAACCATACAACGTTATGTTAAATAACGTAATACGTTATAACGTTATACCATATAACGTATTACGTTATAACGTTACACCATACAACGTTACGTTATATAACGTATTACGATATAACGTTATACCATATAACGTATTACGTTATAACGTTACGCAAGACAACGTCATGTTATATAACGTGTTACGTTATAACGTTACACCATACAACGTTATGTAATATAACGTATTACGATATAACGTTATACCATATATCGTATTACGTTATAACGTGTTACCATATAACGTATTACGTTATAACGTTATACCTTATAGCGTATTACATTACAACGGTACACGATGCAACGTTATGTTATATAACGTATTCCGCTATAACGTTATACCATATAACGTATTACGATATAACGTTATGTTATATAACGTAATACGTTAAAACATTATGTTATATAACGTAATACGTTATATCGTTACACCATACAACGTTATGTTATATAACGTATTACGATATAGCGTTATACCATATATCGTATTACGTTATAACGTGTTACCATATAACGTATTACGTTATAACGTTATACCTTGTAGCGTATTACATTACAACGGTACACGATGCAAAGTTATGTTATATAACGTATTCCGCTATAACGTTATACCATATAACGTAGTACGATATAACGTTATACCATATAACGTATTACGTTATGATGTTATACCATACAACGTTATGTTATATAACGTAATACGTTATAACGTTGTAACGTTATACCATATAACGTGTTACGTTGTAACTTTACACAAGACAACGTTATGTTATATAACGTATTACGTTACAACGTTATACCATATAACGTATTACGTTATAACGTTACACAAGACAACGTTATGTTATATAACGTATTACGATATAACGTTATGCCATATAACGTAGCACGTTATAACGTTACACAAGACAACGTTATGTTATATAACGTATTACTTTATAACGTTATACCATATAACGTATTACGTTATAACGTGTTACCATATAACGTATAGCGTAATAACGTTACACCATACAACGTTATGTTACATAACGTAATACGTTATAATGTTATACCATATAACGTATTACGTTATAACGTTATGCCATACAACGTTATGTTATATAACGTATTACGTTATAACTTCATACTATATAACGTATTACGTTATAACGTTAAACCATACAACGTTATGTTACATAACGTATTATGTTATAACGTGTTACCGTATAACGTATTACGTTATAACGTTATACCTTATAGCGCATTACATTACAACGGTACACGGTGCAACGTTATGTTATATAACGTATTCCGCTATAACGTTATTCCATATAACGTATTACGTTATGACGTTATGTTATATAACGTAATACGTTATAACATTATGTTATATAACGTAATACGTTATAAATTTATGTTATATAACGTAATAGCTTATAACGTTATGTTATATAACGTAATACGCTATAACGTGTTACCATATAATATATTACGCTATATCGTTATACCATATAACGTTATGTTATATAACGTAATACGTTCTAACTTTATACCATATAACGTATTACGTTATGATGTTATACCATAGAACGTTATGTCATATAACGTAATACGTTATAACGTTGTAACGTTATACCATATAGCGTATTACGTCATAACGTTACACCATACAACGTTATGTAATATAACGTAATACGTTATGACGTGTTACCATATAACGTGTTGCGTTATAACGTTATACCATATAACGTTATGCTATATAACGTAATACGTTATAACGTTATCCCATATAACGCATTACATTATAATGTTACAGCATACGACGTTATGTTTTATGACGTAATACGTTATAACGTGTTTCCGTATAACGTATTACGTTATAACATTATACCATATAACGTATTACGTTATGATGTTATAACATAGAACGTTATGTCATATAACGTAATACGTTATAACGTTGTAACGTTACACCATATAACGTATTATGTTATAACGTTACACCATATATCGTATTACGTTATAACGTTATACCATATAACGTATTACATTATAACGTTATACCATATAACGTATTACGTGATAACGTTATACCATATAACGTATTACGTAATAACGTTATACCATATAACGTTATGTTATATAACGTAATACGTTATAACGTTATACCATATAACGTATTACGTTATAACGTTAAACCATACAACGTATTACGTTATAACGTTATACCATATAATGTTATGTCTTATAACGTAATACGTTATAACATTGTACCACATAACGTAATACGTTATATCGTAATACCATATAACGTATGGCGTTATAACGTTACACCATACAACGTTATGTTATAAAACGTATTACGTTATAACGTTATGTTATATAACTTAATACGTTATAACGTTATGTTATGTAACGTGATACGTTATAACGTTACGCAAGACAACGTTATGTTATATAACGTATTACGTTATAACGTTATACCATATAACGTATTACGTTATAACGTGTTACCATATAACGTACTACGTTATGACGTTATACCATATAGCGTATTACGTCTCAACGTTGCACCATACAACGTTATGTTATATAACGTATTCCGTTATAACCTTATACCATATATCGAATTTCGTTATAACGTTATACCATATAACGTATTACGTTATAACGTTATACCATATAGCGTATTACGTTATAACGTTACACAAGACAACGTTATGTTATATAACGTAATATCTTATAAAGTTATACCACATAACGTGATACGTTATAACGTAATACCATATAACGTATAGCGTTATAACGTTACACCATACAACGTTATGTTATATAACATAATACGTTATAACGTTATACCATATAACGTATTACGTTATAACGTTATGCCATACAACGTTATGTTATATAACGTATTACGTTATAACTTCATACTATATAACGTGTTACGTTATAACGTTAAACCATACAACGTTATGTTACATAACGCAATATGTTATAACGTTATACCATTTAACGTATTACGTTATAACGTTACACCATACAACGTTATGTTATATAACGTATTACGATATAACGTAATACCATATATCGTATTACGTTATAACGTGTTACCATATAACGTATTACGTTATAACGTTATACCTTATAGCGTATTACATTACAACGGTACACGATGCAACGTTGTGTTATATAACGTATTCCGCTATAACGTTATACCATATAACGTATTACGATATAACGTAATGTTATATAACGTAATACGTTATGATGTTATACCATACAACATTATGTTATATAACGTAATACGTTATAACGTTATACCATATAACGTAGTACAATATAACGTTATACCATATAACGTATTACGTTATGATGTTATACCATACAACGTTATGTTATATAACGTAATACGTTATAACGTTGTAACGTTATACCATATAACGTGTTACGTTGTAACTTTACACAAGACAACGTTATGTTATATAACGTATTACGTTACAACGTTATACCATATAACGTATTACGTTATAACGTTACACAAGACAACGTTATGTTATATAACGTATTACGATATAACGTTATGCCATATAACGTAGCACGTTATAACGTTACACAAGACAACGTTATGTTATATAACGTATTACTTTATAACGTTATACCATATAACGTATTACGTTATAACGTGTTACCATATAACGTATTACGTTATAACGTGTTACCATATAACGTATTACGTTATAACGTTATACCATATAGCGTATTACGTTACAACGTTACACCATACAACGTTATGTTATATAACGTATTCCGTTATAACGTTATACCACATAACGTATTACGTTATAACGTTATGTTATATAACGTAATACGTTATACCGTTATGTTATATAACGTAATACGTTATAACGTTATGTTATATAACGTAATACGTTATAACGTTATGTTATATAACGTAATACGTTATAACGTTATGTTATATAACGTAATACGCTATAGCGTGTTACCATATAACGTATTACGTTATATCGTTATACCATATAACGTTATTTTATATAACGTAATACGTTATAACTTTATACCATATAACGTATTACGTTATGACGTTAACCCATACAACGTTATGTTATATTATATAACGTATTACGTTACAACTTTATACTATATAACGTATTACGTTATAACGTTAAACCATACAACGTTTTGTTATATAACGTATTCCGTTATAACGTTATACCACATAACGTATTACGTTATAACGTTATGTTATATAACGTAATACGTTATACCGTTATGTTATATAACGTAATACGTTATAACGTTATGTTATATAACGTAATACGTTATAACGTTATGTTATATAACGTAATACGTTATAACGTTATGTTATATAACGTAATACGCTATAGCGTGTTACCATATAACGTATTACGTTATATCGTTATACCATATAACGTTATTTTATATAACGTAATACGTTATAACTTTATACCATATAACGTATTACGTTACAACGTTACACCATACAACGTTATGTTATATAACGTATTCCGTTATAACGTTATACCACATAACGTATTACGTTATAACGTTATGTTATATAACGTAATACGTTATACCGTTATGTTATATAACGTAATACGTTATAACGTTATGTTATATAACGTAATACGTTATAACGTTATGTTATATAACGTAATACGTTATAACGTTATGTTATATAACGTAATACGCTATAGCGTGTTACCATATAACGTATTACGTTATATCGTTATACCATATAACGTTATTTTATATAACGTAATACGTTATAACTTTATACCATATAACGTATTACGATATAACGTTATGCCATATAACGTAGCACGTTATAACGTTACACAAGACAACGTTATGTTATATAACGTATTACTTTATAACGTTATACCATATAACGTATTACGTTATAACGTGTTACCATATAACGTATTACGTTATAACGTGTTACCATATAACGTATTACGTTATAACGTTATACCATATAGCGTATTACGTTACAACGTTACACCATACAACGTTATGTTATATAACGTATTCCGTTATAACGTTATACCACATAACGTATTACGTTATAACGTTATGTTATATAACGTAATACGTTATACCGTTATGTTATATAACGTAATACGTTATACCGTTATGTTATATAACGTAATACGTTATAACGTTATGTTATATAACGTAATACGTTATAACGTTATGTAATATAACGTAATACGTTATGACGTGTTACCATATAACGTGTTGCGTTATAACGTTATACCATATAACGTTATGCTATATAACGTAATACGTTATAACGTTATACCATATAATGTTATGTTTTATAACATAATACGTTATAACATTATACCACATAACCAAATACGATATATCGTAATACCATATAACGTATTACGTTATGATGTTATACCATAGAACGTTATGTCATATAACGTATTATGTTATAACTTTATACTATACAACGTATTACGTTATAACGTTAAACCATACAACGTTATGTTACATAACGTAATACGTTATAACGTTATACCATATAACGTATTACGTTATAACGTTACGCAAGACAACGTTATGTTATATAACGTGTTACGTTATAACGTGTTACCATATAACGTGTTACGTTATTACGTTATACCATATAACGTTATGCTGTATAACGTAATACGTTATAACATTATCCCATATAACGCATTACATTATAACGTTACAGCATACGACGTTATGTTATATAACGTAATACGTTATAACTTTATACCATATAACGTATTACGTTATGATGTTATACCATAGAACGTTATGTCATATAACGTAGTACGTTATAACGTTGTAACGTTATACCATATAGCGTATTACGTCATAACGTTACACCATACAACGTTATGTAATATAAGGCAATACGTTATAACGTGTTTCCATATAACGAATTACGTTATAACGTTAAACCATATATCGTATTACGTTATAACATTATACCATATAACGTATTACGTTATAACGTTATACCATATAACGTATTACGTGATAACGTTATACCATATATCGTATTACGTAATAACGTTATACCATATAACGTTATGTTATATAACGAAATACGTTATAACGTTATACCATATAACGTATTACGTTATAACGTTAAACCATACAACGTATTACGTTATAACGTTATACCATACAACGTTATGTTATATAACGTATTACGTTATAACGTTATACCATATGACGTATTACGTAATAACGTTATAACATATAACGTTATGTTATATAACGTAATACGTTATAGCGTGTTACCATATAACGTATTACGTTATATCGTTATACCATATAACATTATTTTATATAACGTATTACGTTATATCGTTATACCATATAACGTATTACGTTATAACGTTATACCATATAACGTTATGTTATATAACGTAATACGTTATAACTTTATACCATATAACGTAATACATTATAACGTAATACCATATAACATTATTTTATATAACGTATTACGTTATATCGTTATACCATATAACGTATTACGTTATAACGTTACACAAGACAACGTTATGTTATATAACGTATTACGATATAACGTTATACCATATGACGTATTACGTTATAACGTTACACAAGACAACGTTATGTTATATAACGTATTACGTTATAACGTTATACTATATAACGTATTACGTTACAACGTGACACCACACAATGTTATGTTATATAACGTATTCCGTTATAACGTTATACCATATATCGTATTACGTTATAACGTTATACCATATAACGTTATGTTATATTAAGTAATACGTTATAACTTTATACCATATAACGTAATACATTGTAACGTAATACCATATAACGTATTACGTTATAACGTTATACCATATAGTGTATTACGTTATAACGTTACACAAGACAACGTTATGTTATATAACGTAATACCTTATAAATATATACCACAAAATGTGGTACGTTATAACGTAATACCATATAACGTATTGCGTTATAACGTTACACCATACAACGTTATGTTATATAACGTATTCCGTTATAACGTTATACCATATATCGTATTACGTTATAACGTCATACCATACAACGTTATGTTATATAACGTATTATGTTATAACTTTATACTATACAACGTATTACGTTATAACGTTAAACCATACAACGTTATGTTACATAACGTAATACGTTATAACGTTATACCATATAATATTATGTTATATAACGTAGTACGTTATAACGTTACACGATGTAACGTATTACCATATAGCGTTAAACCATACAACGTTATGTTACATAACGTAATACGTTATAACGTTATACCATATAACGTTATGTTATATAACGTAGTACGTTATAACGTTATAACATACAGCGTATTACGGTAAAACGTTATACCAAATAACGATATGTTATATAACGTAATACGTTTTAACGTTATACCATACAACGTATTACGTCATAACGTTACACCATACAACGTTATGTAATATAATGTAATACGTTATAACGTGTTACCATATAACGTATTACGTTATAACGTTACACAAGACAACGTTATGTTATATAACGTATTACGTTATAACGTTATACTATATAACGTATTACGTTACAACGTTACACCACACAATGTTATGTAATATAACGTATTCCGTTATAACGTTATACCATATATCGTATTACGTTATAACGTTATACCATATAACGTTTTGTTATATAACGTAATACGTTATAACTTTATACCATATAACGTAATACATTATAACGTAATACCATATAACGTATTACGTTATAACGTTATACCATATAGTGTATTACGTTATAACGTTACACAAGACAACGTTATGTTATATAACGTATTACGTTATAACGTTATACTATATAACGTATTACGTTACAATGTTACACCACACAATGTTATGTAATATAACGTATTCCGTTATAACATTATCCCATATAACGCATTACATTATAACGTTACAGCATACGACGTTATGTTATATAACGTAATACGTTATAACTTTATACCATATAACGTATTACGTTATGATGTTATACCATAGAACGTTATATCATATAACGTAATACGTTATAACGTTGTAACGTTATACCATATAGCGTATTACGTCATAACGTTACACCATACAGCGTTATGTAATATAACGCAATACGTTATAACGTGTTTCCATATAACGAATTACGTTATAACGTTAAACCATATATCGTATTACGTTATAACTTTATACCATATAACGTATTACGTTATAACCTTATACCATATAACGTATTACGTGATAACGTTATACCATATAGCGTGCTAGGTTATAACGTTACACAAGACAACGCTATGTTATATAACATATTACGTTATGACGTTATACCATACAGCGTTATGTTATGCAACGTAATACGTTATAACGTTATAGCGTATAACGTATTACGTTATAACTTTATACCATATAACGTATTACGTTACCACGTAATACCATATAACGTATTACGTTATAACGTCAGTTCTGCCCGAGCAGTCGAGCTATGCGGACGTGAGAACCAGTGCTTCCGTAAGTGCGACAAGTGGGAAAGAAAAGAGAAGAGAAAAGAAAAGTGAAGTGCAACACAACCAATATACTAAAACTAAAGGATGGAAAACATCCAAAAAATACCAACTATAAAAATCCTAAACAAAGGCGAAACATATGCCATAAACAGAGCAATAGACCAACAGAGCTCAAATAAATCAACAAGTGAAGTGGATTGCTCAGATACAAACGAAATAGCGATGGAAATTACGAAAAAAGATGAAGGAAAAAATAATACTAGCAATGTTCCACCACATTACAACGAAAGCTGGAAGACTGCAACTCCCAGCAAAAAACGAAGGATAAACACAAACACAAATGCTAAGAGGGCGATAGAACCAGAAGGACAAAAATGGCTACAGGAAATTCCTATACATAACTCTTTCAGCTCACTGCCAGAAGTGATGGATGTAGACCCAGCTGATAAACCAATAACAAACATTCCTAAACCTCCACCAATCTTCATTGATGCTAAAATAATAGACCCCCTCATCGAACTGCTAAACATCACGGCAGGATAAGAAAATTACACCATAAAACAACTCAAACTAGAACAAGTAAAAGTACAAACCAATACCCCGGAAATATATAGAAAAGTAACAAAAGCGCTAAAGGGAAAAAACGCCGGGTATCATACCTACCAACCCAAATCTGATAAAAGCTACAAAGCAGTAATCAGAGGCTTACATCCTAAATCGAACACAAACAACATATGTGAGGAATTAGCCAAAATCGGACACCAGGTGAGAACGATTAACAACATAACCAGATTTGACACCAAGCAACCACTACCGCTATTTTTAATAGAATTAGAACCTAAAAATAATAACAAAGAAATTTTTGAAATTAAGAAAATTTTAAACACGATAATTACAGTTGAGCCACCCAGACAAAAAAAAGACATACCGCAATGTATGAGGTGTCAACAATATGGGCATACAAAAAACTACTGTAACAGAAACCCGGCGTGTGTCAAATGCGCAGGAAAGCACCTAACAGCTAACTGCCCACATACGGGAAAAATAAATAACGCAAAGTGTTTCAATTGCGGTGGAAACCACCCAGCTAGTTACAAAGGCTGTGTAGTCAGAAAGCAACTACAAAAAAAACTTTTTCCGCCGCTTCGTAACAGGACATATAATAACTCTAACACTCAACAGGATAGCATAGTAACTGAAACATCAACAAACGTTCAGAATGTAATGAACCATAACAATACCAACACCCTTGGTAGCCGAAGCTACGCGCAAGTAGCCAAACAGTCAACACCTTTAGATAATCACAACCAGAACATTAACATCGACGACGCTGCAGAAATTAAAGAACTATTAAAGATATCCATCAAAAACACAGAATTCCTGGCAAAAATGATAAGTGAACAAAACGCAATCCTTAAACAGCAAACGCAACAAATCACACTCATGCTACAGCTACTTACAAACACGCTAACTAAAAAATAAAAATGGACACGCTTAAAATAGCAGCCTGGAACTCTAACGGCCTACAACAAAGGGCCCTAGAAACTAAAACATTCCTGTATAACAATAATATCGATATACTTCTTGTTTCAGAAACACACTTCACTATAAAAAACTATTTAAAAATACCGTACTACACCATATATGATACCAAGCATCCCTCAGGAAAAGCACACGGAGGAACCGCAGTAATAATAAGAAACGATATTAAACACCATCTACACAGTCAGGTTAGTAAAGAATATATCCAAGCAACCACCGTTACAGTACAAACTAGCAGCAACTATCTACAGCTGTCAGCAGTATATGTACCACCGCGACATAAAATTACATCTCAAATGTGGGAAGATTACTTTCAACATTTAGGTGATAAGTATATTGCAGCGGGAGACTATAATTCAAAGCACACACTATGGGGATCAAGAATCAATACACCTCGAGGTAGAACTTTGGAGAAGTACATTAGAAACAATAACCTCAATATATTATCCACAGGAAGACCGACTTACTGGCCGACAGACTTGAGCAAAATACCTGACCTACTTGATTTTGCAGTTACAAAAGGACTAAATGCAAATAAACTAAATATAGAACCCAGCCTCGAGCTTAGCTCCGATCATACACCCATAATTATTACATACTTAAACAAACCAATAATTTATAAAAATTCAGAGACACTATGCAATAAAACCACCAAATGGCAAAAATTTAAAGAAATAATTGAGAGCAAAATCAACTGCAACATCCCATTGAAAACACCCGAACATATCGAACAAGCAGTAATAACGCTTACAGAAACTATTCAGGAAGCAGCATGGGCAACCACTATACCTGAATCAACTAATAGACCAACAAAAATAATTCCGCCAGACATCCTTGAAAAAATTAGAGAAAAAAGAAAAGCGAAAGCAAAATGGCAAAAACATAGATCAAAAGAAAACAAAAAACACCTAAATAAACTTGCAAAGGAAATAAAAAACAAAATAAAAGAACACAATAACAATGAGTTCACAAAATTCATAGAGTCACTATCTGCACACGAGAACTCTAACTACTCCCTTTGGAAAGCCACAAAAAAAATAAAGAAGCCAATAAAACTAGTCCCAGCAATCAGAAAAGCAGATAATACATGGGCAAGAAGCAACGAAGAACAAGCTGAAGAATTTTCCAACCACCTAAGCAACATATTTACACCACATAATATCAATAATAGCAACCACAACTGTCATATGGACGAGGATGAGGTAATCACTAGTACTGCAACTGACAATCATTACATCATACCTAAAACAACAGCACATGAAATTAGAAACATAATCGAGAAAACAAAAAATAATAAGGCACCAGGAATTGACCTAATCAATGGTATAATCTTGAAAAACCTTCCTCCAAAAGCGATACGGCTAATTACAATAATCTTTAATGCAATATTAAGAATCCAATACTATCCTAAACTATGGAAACTAGCACAGATCATAATGTTACCTAAACCAGGCAAAGACCCACATCAAACAGTATCGTACAGACCAATATCACTACTTCCAGTATTCTCCAAAATACTGGAAAAAATAATTTACGCCCGCCTAAAACCAATAATAGAGAAGGAAAAACTAATACCAGATCACCAATTTGGATTCAGGAACAAACACTCCAAGATAGAGCAAATGCACAGACTCACAAACGAAATAATACTAGCAATAGAAAACAAACAATACTGCACAGCCCTCTTTATGGACATCGAGAAAGCATTCGACAAAATAAACCACGATAGTCTACTTCAATCAATCAGAAAACAATTCCCGGAGCAGATATACCATTTAACTAAATCCTACTTAAGCAACAGAACCTTTACAGTAAAAATTAAAGATACATACTCTCAAGTTAAAGACATCAAGGCAGGGGTTCCGCAAGGAAGCGTCTTGGGACCAATTCTCTACACACTATACACGGCCAACATACCAACAACCACCAACAGCAAAATACTGACATTTGCGGATGACACTGTGGTACTAGTCAGGCACACTAACCCAGCAACAGCAGTCGCATTGCTACAAGAGCATATTGCAAAAATAGAAAAGTGGCTTCAAGTTAAACAAATTAAAGCAAACCCTGATAAATGCAACCACATTACATTCACACTGCGAAAACAGTTACCACCAAACATTACACTCAACGGCACGCACATAATACAAACAAGGCAAGTCAAATACCTAGGACTACACTTTGATACAAGATTCACATGGAAACAGCATATCAAATCAATAATAAGCAAAATACAGATAGCAAAGAGACAGATGTACTGGTTAACAAGTCGAAAATCCAAACTAAGCATAGAAAACAAATTAAAAATCTACAAAACCATCATAAAACCAATCTGGACGTACGGAATACCACTATGGGGAACAGCAGCAATGAGCCATATAACCAAACTAGAGGCAATGCAATCTAAAATACTTAGAACAATAGTAAACGCCCCATGGTACGTTAGAAACGAGGACATACGAAAAGACCTTGGAATACCAACGGTCAAGGAAGAGATTAGCAGATTCGCAAGAAGGTACAGAGAAAGATTAGCAACGCACCCGAACCGGCTGGCAGCGGAAACGATCACCACATTCATCGAAAGGAGATTAAAAAGGAAACATCCAGTAGATCTCATAAAGGATACACCCTAACAAGCACGAAGATGGAACCCCATTGGGGGTAGCCACCCACATGTTATATTAGTAATCAGCTATAACATTTTACCAAATGTCCTACTGGACAAATTGTAAAATTTAAAGCAAATAAATAAAAAAAAAAGAAAAAAAAAACGTTATAACGTTATACCATTCAACGTATTACGTTATAACGATACACCATATAACGTTATGTTATATAACGCATTACGTTATAACGTTACACCATATAACGTACAATGTTATAACGTTACACCATATATCGTATTACGTTATAACGTTAGACCATATAACGTATTACATTATAACGTTATGCCATATAACGTATTACGTGATAACGTTATACCATATAACGTATTACGTAATAACGTTATACCATATAACGTTATGTTATATAACGTAATACGTTATAACGTTATACCATATAACGTATTACGTTATAACGTTACACAAGACAACGTTATGCTATATAACGTATTACGTTGTAACGTTACACAAGACAACGTTATGTTATGTAACGTATTACGTTATAAAGTTATACCATATAACGTAATACGTTATAACGTGTTACCATATAACGTATTACGTTATAACGTTATACCAAAAAACGTTATGTTATATAACGTAATACGCTATAACGTTATACGATATAACCTATTACGTTATAACGTTATACCATATAACGTACTACGTTATAACGTTAAGCCATATAACGTGTTACGTCATAACGTTACACCATACAACGTTATGTAATATAACGTAATACGTTATAACGATATACCATACAACGTTATGCTATATAACGTAATACGTTATAACGTTACGTTATATATCGTAATACGTTATAGCGTTATGTTATATAACGTAATACGCTATAACGTGTTACGATATAACGTATTACGTTATAACGTTACACCATATAATGTTATACCATATAACGTAATACGTTATAACGTTATGTTATATAACGTAATACGTTATAACGTTATGTTATATAACGTAATACGTTATATCGTTATACCATATAACGTTATGTTATATAACGTAATACGTTATAACGTTATACCATATAACGTGTTACGTTATAACGTTATACCATATAACGTATTACGTTATAACGTTATACCAAATAACGTTATGTTATATAACGTATTACGTTATAACGTTATGCCATATAACGTATTACGTTATAACGTTATACCATATAACGTATTACGTTATAACGTTGTGATATATAACTTAATACGTTATAACGTTATACCATATAAAGTGTTACGTTATAAGGTTATACCATATAACGTATTACGTTATAACGTTATACCATATAACGTATTACGTTATAACGTTATGATATATAACTTAATACGTTATAACGTTATGTTATAAAAACTTAATACGTTATAACGTTATGTTATATAACGTAATACGTTATAACGTTATACCATATAACGTAATACGTTATAACGTTATACCATATAGGGTATTACGTTACAACGTTACCCCATACAACGTTATGTTATATAACGTATTCCGTTATAACGTTATACCATATAACGTGTTACGTTATAACGTTATACCATATAACGTATTACGTTATAACGTTGTGATATATAACTTAATACGTTATAACGTTATGTTATATAACGTATTACGTTATAACGTTATACCATATAACGTTATCCTATATAACGTAATACGTTATAACGTTATACCATATAACGTATTACGATATAACGTTATACCATACAACGTTATGTTATATAACGTATTACGTTATAACTTTATACCATACAACGTTATGTTATATAACGTATTCCGTTATTACGTTATACCATATAACGTATTACGTTATAACGTGACACAAGACAAAGTTATGTTATATAACGTATTACGTTATACCGTTATATCATATAACGTATTACGTTATAACGCGTTACCATATAACGTATTACAGTATAACGTTATACCATATAACGTATTACGTCATAACGTTACACCATACAACGTTATGTAATATAACGTAATACGTTATAACGGGTTACCATATAACGTATTACGTTATAACGTTATACCATATAACGTTATGCTATATTACGTATTACGTTATAACGTTATACCATATAACGTTATGCTGTATAACGTAATACGTTATAACGTTACACCATATAACGTATTACGTGATAACGTTATACCATATAGCGTATTACGTTACAACGTTACACCATACAACGTTATGTTGTATAACGTATTCCGTTATAACGTTATACCATATAACGTATTACGTTATAATGTTATGTTATATAACGTAATATGTTATAACGTTATGTTATATAACGTAATACGTTATAACGTGTTACCATATAACGTATTACGTTATAACGTTATACCATATAACGTTATGCTATATAACGTAATACATTAGAACGTTATGCCACATAACGTAATACGTTATAACGTAATACCATATAACGTATAGCGTTATAAAGTTACACCATACAACGTTATGTTATATAACTTAATACGTTATAACGTTATGTTATATAACGTAATACGTTATAACGTTATGCAATATAACGTATTACGATATAACGTTATACCATACAACGCGTATGTTATATAACGTATTACGCGATAACGTTATACCATATAACGTATTACGTCATAACGTTACACCATACAACGTTATGTAATATAACGTAATACGTTATAACGTTATACCATATAACGTATTACGTTATAACGTTATACCATATAACGTTATGCTATAGAACGTAATACGTTATAACGTTATACCACATAACGTAATACGTTATAACGTAATACGTTATAACGTAATACCATATAACGTATAGCGTTATAAAGTTACACCATACAACGTTATGCTATATAACTTAGTACGTTATAACGTTATGTTATATAACGTAATACGTTATAACGTTATACC
This sequence comes from Bombus hypnorum, assembly GCA_911387925.2. Taxonomy (NCBI): domain Eukaryota; kingdom Metazoa; phylum Arthropoda; class Insecta; order Hymenoptera; family Apidae; genus Bombus; species Bombus hypnorum. The sequence goes on from OU427027.1 coordinate 479,603, forward strand.
ATATAACGTATTACGATATAACGTTATACCATACAACGTTATGTTATATAACGTATTACGTTATAACTTTATACCATACAACGTTATGTTATATAACGTAATACGTTATAACGTTATGTTATATAACGTAATACGTTATAACGTTATGTTATATAACGTAATACGTTATATCGTTATACCATATAACGTTATGTTATATAACGTAATACGTTATAACGTTTTACCATGTAACGTTATGTTATATAACGTAGTACGTTATGACGGTATGTTATATAACGTAATACGCTATAACGTGGTACCATATAACGCATTACGTTATAACGTTAGAACATACAACCTTATGTTATATAACGTATTACGTTATAACGTTATACCATATAACGTGTTACGTTATAACGTTATACCATATAACGTATTACGTTATAACGTTGTGATATATAACTTATTACGTTATAGCGTTATGTTATATAACTTAGAACGTTATAACGTTATGTTATATAACGTAATACGTTATAACGTTATACCATATAACGTAATCCGTTATAACGTCATACCATATAGCGTATTACGTTACAGCGTTACACCATACACCGATATGTTATATAACGTATTCCGTTATAACGTTATACCATATAACGTATTACGTTATAACGTTATGTTATATAACGTAATACGTTATAACGTTATGTTATATAACGTACTACGTTACAACGTTATACCATATAACGTATTACGTTATAACGTTTTACCATATAACGTATTACGTTATAACGTTATACCATATAACGTATTACCTTATAACGTTATGATATATAACTTAATACCTTGTAACGTTATGTTATATAACTTAATACGTTATAACGTTATGTTACATAACGTAATACGTTATAACGTTATGTTATATAACGTAATACGTTATAACGTTATACCATATAACGTAATACGTTATATCGTTATACCATATAGCGTATTACGTTGCAGCGTTACACCATACACCGATATGTTATATAACGTATTCCGTTATAACGTTATACCATATAACGTATTACGTTATAACGTTATGTTATATAACGTAATACGTTATAACGTTATGTTATATAACGTACTACGTTACAACGTTATACCATATAACGTATTACGTTATAACGTTTTACCATATAACGTATTACGTTATAACGTTATACCATATAACGTATTACCTTATAACGTTATGATATATATCTTAATACCTTGTAACGTTATGTTATATAACTTAATACGTTATAACGTTATGTTACATAACGTAATACGTTATAACGTTATGTTATATAACGTAATACGTTATAACGTTATACCATATAACGTAATACGTTATATCGTTATACCATATAGCGTATTACGTTACAATGTTACCCCATACAACGTTATGTTATATAACGTATTCCGTTATAACGTTATACCATATAACGTGTTACGTTATAACGTTATACCATATAGCGTATTACGTTACAATGTTACCCCATACAACGTTATGTTATATAACGTATTCCGTTATAACGTTATATCATATAACGTATTACGTTCTAACGCGTTACCATATAACGTATTACGTTATAACGTTATACCATATAGCGTATTACGTTACAACGTTACACCATACAACGATATGTTATATATCGTATTCCGTTATAACGTTATACCATATAACGTATTACGATATAACGTTATGTTATATAACTTAATACGCAATAACGTTATGTTATATAACGTAATACGTTATAACGTTATGTTATATAACGTAATACGTTATATCGTTATACCTTATAACGATATGTTATATAACGTAATACGTTATAACGTTATACCATATAACGTATTACGTGATAACGTTATTCCATACAACGTTATGTTATATAACGTATTACGTTATAACTTTATACCATACAACGTTATGTTATATAACGTAATACGTTATAACGTTATGTTATATAACGTAATACGTTATAACGTTATGTTATATAACGTAATACGTTATAACGTTATGTTATATAACGTAATACGCTATAACGTGTTACCATATAGCGTATTACGTTATAACGTTACACCATATAAAGTTATACCATATAACGTAATACGTTATAACGTTATGTTATATAACGTAATACGTTATATCGTTATACCTTATAACGATATGTTATATAACGTAATACGTTATAACGTTATACCATGTAACGTTATGTTATATAACGTAGTACGTTATAACGGTATGTTATATAACGTAATACGTTATAACGTGGTACCATATAACGCATTACGTTATAACGTTAGAACATACAATCTTATGAGATATAACGTATTACGTTATAACGTTATACCATTGAACGTGTTACGTTATAACGTTATACCATATGACGTATTACGTTATAACGTTATACCAAATAACGTTATGTTATATAACGTATTACGTGATAACGTTATACCATATAACGTATTACGTCATAACGTTACACCATACAACGTTATGTAATATAACGTAATAGGTTATAACGTGTTACCATATAACGTATTACGTTATAACGTTATGCCATATAACGTTATGCTATATAACGTAATACGTTAGAACGTTGTAGCACCAAACGTAATACGTTATAACGTAATACCATATAACGTAGAGCGTTATAATGTTACACCATACAACGTTATGTTATATAAGTTAATACGTTATAACGTTATGTTACATAACGTAATACGTTATAACGTTATACCATATAATGTATTACGATATAACGTTATACCATACAACGTTATGTTATATAACGTATTACGTTATAACTTTATACCATACAACGTTATGTTATATAACGTAATACGTTATAACGTTATGTTATATAACGTAATACGTTATAACGTTATGTTATATAACGTAATGCGCTATAACGTGTAACCATATAACGTATTACGTTATAACGTTACACCATATAAAGTTATACCATATAACGTAATACGTTATAACGTTATGTTATATAACGTAATACGTTATAACGTTATGTTATATAACGTAATACGTTATATCGTTATACCATATAACGTTATGTTATATAACGTAATACGTTATTACGTTATACCATGTAACGTTATGTTATTTAACGTAGTACGTTATAACTGTATGTTATATAACGTAATACGTTATAACGTGGTACCATATAACGCATTACATTATAACGTTAGAACATACAACCTTATGTTATATAACGTATTACGTTATAACGATATACCATATAACGTGTTACGTTATAACGTTATACCATATAACGTATTACGTTATAACGTTATAACAAATAACGTTATGTTATATAACGTATTACGTTATAACGTTATGCCATATAACGTATTACGTTATAACGTTATACCATATAACGTATTACGTTATAACGTTGTGATATATAACTTAACACGTTATAACGTTATGTTATATAACTTAATACGTTATAAAGTTATGTTATATAACGTATTACGTTATAACGTTATACCATATAACGTATTACGTCATAACGTTACACCACACAACGTTATGTAATATAGCGTAATACGTTATAACGTTATACCATATAACGTATTACGTTATAACGTTATACCATATAACGTTATGCTATATAACGTAATACGTTATAACGTTATACCACATAACGTAATACGTTATAACGTAATACCATATAACGTATAGCGTTATAAAGTTACACCATGCAACGTTATGTTATATAACGTATTCCATTATAACGTTATACCATATAACGTGTTACGTTATAACGTTATACCATATAACGTATTACGTTATAACGTTACCCCATATAAAGTTATACCATATAACGTAATACGTTATAACGTTATGTTATATAACGTAATACGTTATAACGTTATGTTATATAACGTAATACGTTATAACGTTATGTTATATAACGTAATACGTTATATCGTTATACCATATAACGTATTACGTTATAACGTTATACCATATAACGTATTACGTTATAGCGTTATGATATATAACGTAATACGTTATAACGTTATGTTATATAACGTAATACGTTATAACGTTATACCATGTAACGTTATGTTATATAACGTAGTACGTTATGACGGTATGTTATATAACGTAATACGTTATAACGTGGTACCATATAACGCATTACGTTATAACGTTAGAACATACAACCTTATGTTATATAACGTATTACGTTATAACGTTATACCATATAACGTGTTACGTTATAACGTTATACCATATAACGTATTACGTTATAACGTTATACCATATAGCGTATTACGTTACAACGTTACACCATACAACGATATGTTATATATCGTATTCCGTTATAACGTTATACCATATAACGTATTACGATATAACGTTATGTTATATAACTTAATACGCTATAACGTTATGTTATATAACGTAATACGTTATAACGTTATGTTATATAACGTAATACGTTATATCGTTATACCTTATAACGATATGTTATATAACGTAATACGTTATAACGTTATAACATATAACGTATTACGTGATAACGTTATTCCATACAACGTTATGTTATATAACGTATTACGTTATGACTTTATACCATACAACGTTATGTTATATAACGTAATACGTTATAACGTTATGTTATATAACGTAATACGTTATAACGTTATGTTATATAACGTAATACGTTATAACGTTATGTTATATAACGTAATACGCTATAACGTGTTACCATATAGCGTATTACGTTATAACGTTACACCATATAAAGTTATACCATATAACGTAATACGTTATAACGTTATGTTATATAACGTAATACGTTATATCGTTATACCTTATAACGATATGTTATATAACGTAATACGTTATAACGTTATACCATGTAACGTTATGTTATATAACGTAGTACGTTATAACGGTATGTTATATAACGTAATACGTTATAACGTGGTACCATATAACGCATTACGTTATAACGTTAGAACATACAATCTTATGAGATATAACGTATTACGTTATAACGTTATACCATTGAACGTGTTACGTTATAACGTTATACCATATGACGTATTACGTTATAACGTTATACCAAATAACGTTATGTTATATAACGTATTACGTGATAACGTTATACCATATAACGTATTACGTCATAACGTTACACCATACAACGTTATGTAATATAACGTAATAGGTTATAACGTGTTACCATATAACGTATTACGTTATAACGTTATGCCATATAACGTTATGCTATATAACGTAATACGTTAGAACGTTGTAGCACCAAACGTAATACGTTATAACGTAATACCATATAACGTAGAGCGTTATAATGTTACACCATACATCGTTATGTTATATAAGTTAATACGTTATAACGTTATGTTACATAACGTAATACGTTATAACGTTATACCATATAATGTATTACGATATAACGTTATACCATACAACGTTATGTTATATAACGTATTACGTTATAACTTTATACCATACAACATTATGTTATATAACGTAATACGTTATAACGTTATGTTATATAACGTAATACGTTATAACGTTATGTTATATAACGTAATGCGCTATAACGTGTAACCATATAACGTATTACGTTATAACGTTACACCATATAAAGTTATACCATATAACGTAATACGTTATAACGTTATGTTATATAACGTAATACGTTATAACGTTATGTTATATAACGTAATACGTTATATCGTTATACCATATAACGTTATGTTATATAACGTAATACGTTATTACGTTATACCATGTAACGTTATGTTATTTAACGTAGTACGTTATAACTGTATGTTATATAACGTAATACGTTATAACGTTATACCATATAACGCATTACATTATAACGTTAGAACATACAACCTTATGTTATATAACGTATTACGTTATAACGTTATAACAAATAACGTTATGTTATATAACGTAATACGTTATAACGTGTTACCATATAACGTATTACGTTATAACGTTATACCATATAACGTTATGCTATATAACGTAATACATTAGAACGTTATGCCACATAACGTAATACGTTATAACGTAATACCATATAACGTATAGCGTTATAAAGTTACACCATACAACGTTATGTTATATAACTTAATACGTTATAACGTTATGTTATATAACGTAATACGTTATAACGTTATGCAATATAACGTATTACGATATAACGTTATACCATACAACGCGTATGTTATATAACGTATTACGTGATAACGTTATACCATATAACGTATTACGTCATAACGTTACACCATACAACGTTATGTAATATAACGTAATACGTTATAACGTTATACCATATAACGTATTACGTTATAACGTTATACCATATAACGTTATGCTATAGAACGTAATACGTTATAACGTTATACCACATAACGTATTACGTTATAACGTAATACGTTATAACGTAATACCATATAACGTATAGCGTTATAAAGTTACACCATACAACGTTATGCTATATAACTTAGTACGTTATAACGTTATGTTATATAACGTAATACGTTATAACGTTATACCATATAACGTATTACGATATAACGTTATACCATACAACGTTATGTTATATAACGTATTACGTTATAACTTTATACCATACAACGTTATGTTATATAACGTAATACGTTATAACGTTATGTTATATAACGTAATACGTTATAACGTTATGTTATATAACGTAATACGTTATATCGTTATACCATATAACGTTATGTTATATAACGTAATACGTTATAACGTTATACCATGTAACGTTAATTTATATAACGTAGTACGTTATGACGGTATGTTATATAACGTAATACGTTATAACGTGGTACCATATAACGCATTACGTTATAACGTTAGAACATACAACCTTATGTTATATAACGTATTACGTTATAACGTTATACCATATAACGTGTTACGTTATAACGTTATACCATATAACGTATTACGTTATAACGTTGTGATATATAACTTATTACGTTATAGCGTTATGTTATATAACTTAGAACGTTATAACGTTATGTTATATAACGTAATACGTTATAACGTTATACCATATAACGTAATCCGTTATAACGTCATACCATATAGCGTATTACGTTACAGCGTTACACCATACACCGATATGTTATATAACGTATTCCGTTATAACGTTATACCATATAACGTATTACGTTATAACGCTATGTTATATAACGTAATACATTATAACGTTATGTTATATAACGTACTACGTTACAACGTTATACCATATAACGTATTACGTTATAACGTTTTACCATATAACGTATTACGTTATAACGTTATACCATATAACGTATTACCTTATAACGTTATGATATATAACTTAATACCTTATAACGTTATGTTATATAACTTAATACGTTATAACGTTATGTTACATAACGTAATACGTTATAACGTTATGTTATATAACGTAATACGTTATAACGTTATACCATATAACGCAATACGTTATATCGTTATACCATATAGCGTATTACGTTACAATGTTACCCCATACAACGTTATGTTATATAACGTATTCCGTTATAACGTTATACCATATAACGTGTTACGTTATAACGTTATACCATATAGCGTATTACGTTACAATGTTACCCCATACAACGTTATGTTATATAACGTATTCCGTTATAACGTTATATCATATAACGTATTACGTTCTAACGCGTTACCATATAACGTATTACGTTATAACGTTATACCATATAGCGTATTACGTTACAACGTTACACCATACAACGATATGTTATATATCGTATTCCGTTATAACGTTATACCATATAACGTATTACGATATAACGTTATGTTATATAACTTAATACGCTATAACGTTATGTTATATAACGTAATACGTTATAACGTTATGTTATATAACGTAATACGTTATATCGTTATACCTTATAACGATATGTTATATAACGTAATACGTTATAACGTTATACCATATAACGTATTACGTGATAACGTTATTCCATACAACGTTATGTTATATAACGTATTACGTTATAACTTTATACCATACAACGTTATGTTATATAACGTAATACGTTATAACGTTATGTTATATAACGTAATACGTTATAACGTTATGTTATATAACGTAATACGTTATATCGTTATACCTTATAACGATATGTTATATAACGAAATACGTTATAACGTTATACCATGTAACGTTATGTTATATAACGTAGTACGTTATAACGGTATGTTATATAACGTAATACGTTATAACGTGGTACCATATAACGCATTACGTTATAACGTTAGAACATACAATCTTATGAGATATAACGTATTACGTTATAACGTTATACCATTGAACGTGTTACGTTATAACGTTATACCATATGACGTATTACGTTATAACGTTATACCAAATAACGTTATGTTATATAACGTATTACGTGATAACGTTATACCATATAACGTATTACGTCATAACGTTACACCATACAACGTTATGTAATATAACGTAATAGGTTATAACGTGTTACCATATAACGTATTACGTTATATCGTTATGCCATATAACGTTATGCTATATAACGTAATACGTTAGAACGTTGTAGCACCAAACGTAATACGTTATAACGTAATACCATATAACGTAGAGCGTTATAATGTTACACCATACAACGTTATGTTATATAAGTTAATACGTTATAACGTTATGTTACATAACGTAATACGTTATAACGTTATACCATATAATGTATTACGATATAACGTTATACCATACAACGTTATGTTATATAACGTATTACGTTATAACTTTATACCATACAACGTTATGTTATATAACGTAATACGTTATAACGTTATGTTATATAACGTAATACGTTATAACGTTATGTTATATAACGTAATGCGCTATAACGTGTAACCATATAACGTATTACGTTATAACGTTACACCATTATATAACGTAATACGTTATAACGTTATGTTATATAACGTAATACGTTATAACGTTATGTTATATAACGTAATACGTTATATCGTTATACCATATAACGTTATGTTATATAACGTAATACGTTATTACGTTATACCATGTAACGTTATGTTATTTAACGTAGTACGTTATAACTGTATGTTATATAACGTAATACGTTATAACGTGGTACCATATAACGCATTACATTATAACGTTAGAACATACAACCTTATGTTATATAACGTATTACGTTATAACGATATACCATATAACGTGTTACGTTATAACGTTATACCATATAACGTATTACGTTATAACGTTATAACAAATAACGTTATGTTATATAACGTATTACGTTATAACGTTATGCCATATAACGTATTACGTTATAACGTTATACCATATAACGTATTACGTTATAACGTTGTGATATATAACTTAACACGTTATAACGTTATGTTATATAACGTAATACGTTATAACGTTATGTTATATAACGTAATGCGCTATAACGTGTAACCATATAACGTATTACGTTATAACGTTACACCATATAAAGTTATACCATATAACGTAATACGTTATAACGTTATGTTATATAACGTAATACGTTATAACGTTATACCATATAACGCAATACGCTATATCGTTATACCATATAGCGTATTACGTTACAATGTTACCCCATACAACGTTATGTTATATAACGTATTCCGTTATAACGTTATACCATATAACGTGTTACGTTATAACGTTATACCATATAGCGTATTACGTTACAATGTTACCCCATACAACGTTATGTTATATAACGTATTCCGTTATAACGTTATATCATATAACGTGTTACGTTCTAACGCGTTACCATATAACGTATTACGTTATAACGTTATACCATATAGCGTATTACGTTACAACGTTACACCATACAACGATATGTTATATATCGTATTCCGTTATAACGTTATACCATATAACGTATTACGATATAACGTTATGTTATATAACTAAATACGCTATAACGTTATGTTATATAACGTAATACGTTATAACGTTATGTTATATAACGTAATACGTTATATCGTTATACCTTATAACGATATGTTATATAACGTAATACGTTATAACGTTATACCATATAACGTATTACGTGATAACGTTATTCCATACAACGTTATGTTATATAACGTATTACGTTATAACTTTATACCATACAACGTTATGTTATATAACGTAATACGTTATAACGTTATGTTATATAACGTAATACGTTATAACGTTATGTTATATAACGTAATACGTTATATCGTTATACCTTATAACGATATGTTATATAACGTAATACGTTATAACGTTATACCATGTAACGTTATGTTATATAACGTAGTACGTTATAACGGTATGTTATATAACGTAATACGTTATAACGTGGTACCATATAACGCATTACGTTATAACGTTAGAACATACAATCTTATGAGATATAACGTATTACGTTATAACGTTATACCATTGAACGTGTTACGTTATAACGTTATACCATATGACGTATTACGTTATAACGTTATACCAAATAACGTTATGTTATATAACGTATTACGTGATAACGTTATACCATATAACGTATTACGTCATAACGTTACACCATACAACGTTATGTAATATAACGTAATAGGTTATAACGTGTTACCATATAACGTATTACGTTATATCGTTATGCCATATAACGTTATGCTATATAACGTAATACGTTAGAACGTTGTAGCACCAAACGTAATACGTTATAACGTAATACCATATAACGTAGAGCGTTATAATGTTACACCATACAACGTTATGTTATATAAGTTAATACGTTATAACGTTATGTTACATAACGTAATACGTTATAACGTTATACCATATAATGTATTACGATATAACGTTATACCATACAAGGTTATGTTATATAACGTATTACGTTATAACTTTATACCATACAACGTTATGTTATATAACGTAATACGTTATAACGTTATGTTATATAACGTAATACGTTATAACGTTATGTTATATAACGTAATGCGCTATAACGTGTAACCATATAACGTATTACGTTATAACGTTACACCATATAAAGTTATACCATATAACGTAATACGTTATAACGTTATGTTATATAACGTAATACGTTATAACGTTATGTTATATAACGTAATACGTTATATCGTTATACCATATAACGTTATGTTATACAACGTAATACGTTATTACGTTATACCATGTAACGTTATGTTATTTAACGTAGTACGTTATAACTGTATGTTATATAACGTAATACGTTATAACGTGGTACCATATAACGCATTACATTATAACGTTAGAACATACAACCTTATGTTATATAACGTATTACGTTATAACGATATACCATATAACGTGTTACGTTATAACGTAAATACCATATAACGTATTACGTTATAACGTTGTGATATATAACTTAACACGTTATAACGTTATGTTATATAACTTAATACGTTATAACGTTATGTTATATAACGTAATACGTTATAACGTTATACCATATAACGTAATACGTTATAACGTCATTCCATATAGCGTATTACGTTACAACGTTACATCATACAACGATATGATATGTAACGTATTGCGGTATAACGTTATACCATATAACGTATTACGTCATAACGTTACACCACACAACGTTATGTAATATAGCGTAATACGTTATAACGTTATACCATATAACGTATTACGTTATAACGTTATACCATATAACGTTATGCTATATAACGTAATACGTTATAACGTTATACCACATAACGTAATACGTTATAACGTAATACCATATAACGTATAGCGTTATAAAGTTACACCATGCAACGTTATGTTATATAACGTATTCCATTATAACGTTATACCATATAACGTGTTACGTTATAACGTTATACCATATAACGTATTACGTTATAACGTTACCCCATATAAAGTTATACCATATAACGTAATACGTTATAACGTTATGTTATATAACGTAATACGTTATAACGTTATGTTATATAACGTAATACGTTATATCGTTATACCATATAACGTATTACGTTATAACGTTATACCATATAACGTATTACGTTATAGCGTTATGATATATAACGTAATACGTTATAACGTTATGTTATATAACGTAATACGTTATAACGTTATGTTATATAACGTAATACGTTATATCGTTACACCATATAACGTTATGTTATATAACGTAATACGTAATAACGTTATACCATATAACGTTATACCATATAACGTATTACGTTATAACGTTATGATATATAACGTAATACGTTATAACGTTATGTTATATAACGTAATACGTTATAACGTTATGTTATATAACGTAATACGTTATAACGTTATGTTATATAACGTAATACGTTATAACGTTATACCATATAACGTAATACGTTATAACGTCATACCATATAGCGTATTACGTTACAACGTTACACCATACAACGATATGTTATATAACGTATTCCGTTATAACGTTATACCATATAACGTATTACGTTATAACGTTATGATATATAACGTAATACGTTATAACGTTATGTTATATAACGTAATACGTTATAACGTTATGTTATATAACGTAATACGTTATAACGTTATACCATATAACGTATTACGTTATAACGTTATACCATATAACGTGTTACGTTATAACGTTATACCATATAACGTATTACGTTAGAACGTTATACCAAATAACGTTATGTTATATAACGTATTACGTTATAACGTTATGCCATATAACGTATTACGTTACAACGTTACACCATACAACGATATGTTATATAACGTATTCCGTTATAACGTTATACCATATAACGTATTACGTTATAACGTTATACCATACAACGTATTACGTTATAACGTTGTGATATATAACTTAACACGTTATAACGTTATGTTATATAACTTAATACGTTATAACGTTATGTTATATAACGTAATACGTTATAACGTTATACCATATAACGTAATACGTTATAACGTCATACCATATAGCGTATTACGTTACAACGTTACTCCATACAACGATATGTTATGTAACGTATTGCGTTATAACGTTATACCATATAACGTATTACGTCATAACGTTAACCACACAACGTTATGTAATATAGCGTAATACGTTATAACGTTATACCATATAACGTATTACGTTACAACGTTACACCATACAACGATATGTTATGTAACGTATTGCGTTATAACGTTATACCATATAACGTATTACGTCATAACGTTAACCACACAACGTTATGTAATATAGCGTAATACGTTATAACGTTATACCATATAACGTATTACGTTATAACGTTATACCATATAACGTTATGCTATATAACGTAATACGTTATAACGTTATACCATATAACGTATTACGTTATAACGTTATACCATATAACGTTATGCTATATAACGTATTCCATTATAACGTTATACCATATACCGTATTACGTTATAACGTTATACCATATAACGTATTACGTTATAACGTTATGCTATATAACTTAGTACGTTATAACGTTATGTTATATAACTTAATACGTTATAACGTTATGTTATATAACGTAAAACGTTATAACGTTATACCATATAACGTAATACGTTATAACGTTATACCATATAACGTAATACGTTATAACGTTATACCATATAGCGTATTACGTTACAACGTTACACCATACAACGTTATGTTATATAACGTATTTCGTTATAACGTTATACCATATAACGTGTTACGTTATAACGTTATACCTTATAACGTATTACGTTATAGCGTTATACCAAATAACGTTATGTTATATAACGTATTACGTTATAACGTTATGCCATATAACGTATTACGTTATAACGTTATACCATATAACGTATTACGTTATAACGTTATGATATATAACTTAATACGTTATAACGTTATGTTGTATAACTTAATACGTTATAACGTTATGTTATATAACGTAATACGTTATAACGTTATACCATATGACGTAATACGTTATAACGTTATACCATATAGCGTATTACGTTACAACGTTACACCATACAACGATATGTTATATAACGTATTCCATTATAACGTTATACCATATAACGTGTTACGTTATAACGTTATACCATATAACGTGTTACGTTATAACGTTATACCATATAACGTATTACGTTATAACGTGACACAAGACAAAGTTATGTTATATAACGTATTACGTTATAACGCGTTACCATATAACGTATTACGTTATAACGTTATGCCATACAACGTATTACGTTATAACGATACACCATATAACGTTATGTTATATAACGCATTACAGTATAACGTTATGCTATATAACGTAATACGATATAACGTTATACCATATGACGTATTACGTGATAACGTTATACCATATAACATATTACGTCATAACGTTACACCATACAATGTTATGTAATATAACGTAATACGTTATAACGTGTTACCATATAACGTATTACATTACAACGTAATACCATATAACGTTATGTTATATAACGTAATACCTTATAACGTTATACCACGTAACGTAATACGTTATAACGTAATACCATATAACGTATAGCGTTATAACGTTACACCATACAACGTTATGTTATATAATGCATTCCGTTATAACGTGATGTTATATAACTTAATACGTTATAACGTTATGTTATATGACGTAATACGTTATAACGTAATACCATATAACGTAATACGTTATAACGTTACACCATACAACGTTATGGTATATAACGTATTACGTTAGAACGTTATACCATATAACGTATTACGTTGTAACATTACACAAGACAACGTTATGTTATATAAAGTATTACGATATAACGTTATACCATATAACGTATTACGTTATAACGTTACACAAGACAACGTTATGTTATATAACGTATTACGTTATAACGTTATACCATGTGACGTATTACGTTATAACGTGTTACCATATAACGAATTACGTTATAACGTTATACCATATAGCGTATTACGTTACAACGTTACACCATACAACGTTATGTTGTATAACGTATTCCGTTATAACGTTATACCATATAACGTATTACGTTATAACGTTATGTTATATAACGTATTCCGTTATAACGTTATACCATATAACGTATTACGTTATAACGATATGTTATATAACGTAATACGCTATAACGTGTTACCATATAACGTATTACGTTATGTCGTTATACCATATAACGTTATGTTATATAACGTAATACGCTATAACGTGTTACCATATAACGTATTACGTTATATCGTTATACCATGTAACGTTATGTTATATAACGTAATACGTTATTACTTTATACCATATAACGTATTACGTTATGACGTTATACCATACAACGTTATGTTATATAACGTAATACGTTATAACGTTATACCATATAGCGTATTACGTTACAACGTTACACCATACAAAGTTATGTTATATAACGTATTCCGTTATAACGTTATAGCATATAACGTATTACGTTATAACTTTATGTGATATAACGTAATACGTTATCACGTTATGTTATATAACGTAATACGTTATAACGTTATGTTATATAACGCCATACGTTATAACGTTATGTTATATAACGTAATACGTTATAACGTTATGTTATATAACGTAATACGTTATAACGTTATGTTATATAACGTAATACGTTGTAACGTTATGTTATATAACGTAATACGTTGTAACGTTATGTTATATAACGTAATACGCTATAACGTGTTACCATATAACGTATTACGTTATATCGTTATACCATATAACGTTATGTTATATAACGTAATACGTTATAACTTTATACCATATAACGTATTACGTTATGACGTTATACCATACAACGTTATGTTATATAACGTAATACGTTATAACGTTATACCATATAACGTATTACGTTATAACGTTATACCATATAACGTATTACGTTATAACGTTATACCATATAACGTATTACGTTATAACGTTATGATATATAACTTAATACGTTATAACGTTATGTTATGTAACGTAATACGTTATAACGTTAGGTTATATTACGTAATACGTTATAACGTTATGTTATATAACGTAATACGCTATAACGTGTTACCATATAACGTATTACGTTATATCGTTATACCATATAACGTTATGTTATATTACGTATTACGTTATATCGTTATACCATATAACGTTATGTTTTATAACGTAATACGTTATAACGTTATACCATATAACGTATTACGTTATGACGTTATACCATACAACGTTATGTTATATAACGTAATACGTTATAACGTTATACCATATAACGTATTACGTTCTAACGTTATACCATATGACGTATTACGTTATGATGTTATACCATACTACGTTATGTTATATAACGTAATACGTTATAACGTGTTTCCATATAACGGATTACGTTATAACGTGTTTCCATATAACGTATTACGTTATAACGTTATACCATACAACGTATTACGTTATAACGATACACCATATAACGTTATGTTATATAACGCATTACAGTATAACGTTATGCTATATAACGTAATACGATATAACGTTATACCATATGACGTATTACGTGATAACGTTATACCATATAACATATTACGTCATAACTTTACACCATACAACGTTATGTAATATACGTAATACGTTATAACGTGTTACCATATAACATATTACATTATAACGTTATACCATATAACGTTATGCTATATAACATAATACGTTATAACGTTATACCGTATAACGTTATGTTATATAACGTAATACCTTATAACGTTATACCACGTAACGTAATACGTTATAACGTAATACCATATAACGTATAGCGTTATACCGTTACACCATACAACGTTATGTTATATAATGCATTACGTTATAACGTGATGTTATATAACTTAATACGTTATAACGTTATGTTATATGACGTAATACGTTATAACGTAATACCATATAACGTAATACGTTAAAACGTTACACCATACAACGTTATGGTATATAACGTATTACGTTAGAACGTTATACCATATAACGTA
This sequence comes from Bombus hypnorum, assembly GCA_911387925.2. NCBI lineage: Eukaryota > Metazoa > Arthropoda > Insecta > Hymenoptera > Apidae > Bombus > Bombus hypnorum. The sequence continues at coordinate 496,730 of OU427027.1, forward strand.
TTACGTTGTAACGTTACACAAGACAACGTTATGTTATATAACGTATTACGTTATAACGTTATACCATATGACGTATTACGTTATAACGTGTTACCATATAACGAATTACGTTATAACGTTATACCATGTAGCGTATTACGTTACAACGTTACACCATACAACGTTATGTTATATAACGTATTCCGTTATAACGTTATACCATATAACGTATTACGTTATAACGTTATGTTATATATCGTAATACGTTATAACGTTATGTTATATAACGTAATACGCTATAACGTGTTACCATATAACGTATTACGTTATATCGTTATACCATATAACGTTATGTTATATAACGTAATACGCTATAACGTGTTACCATATAACGTATTACGTTATAACGTTATACCATATAACGTTATGTTATATAACTTAATACGCTATAACGTGTTACCATATAACGTATTACGTTATATCTTTATACCATGTAACGTTATGTTATATTAGGTGAAGTAAAAAGTTCTGAGCGCTTTTTCGCTTTATTTCGACGATGAAATTAACATAGTCAAGATTATTCGATTTAGATTAAATATGCGCCGTTTTGTTCGATTACTTTTGTCCATTTTGAAGGCAATTTCATAATTCCGCGGTTGAAGAAGTCCTCGTCCCTATTGGTAAAAAACTTGACCAGCTCATTTTCACAAGCCTCTCTTGAGGCCAGTTTTGTACCATCAAGAAAATTTTGCAAAAACTTAAAAAGGTGATAATCGCTTGGTGCCAGGTCTGGACTGTACGGCGGATGCGATAGAACCTCCCAGCCAAGCTCTCGGAGCTTCTGACGCGTCGTTAAAGATGTGTGCGGCCTGGCGTTGTCTTGATGGAACACAACACCTTTCCTATTGGCCAATTCTGGCCGCTTCTGGTCGATCGCCTGCTTCAGTCTGGTCAGTTGTTGACAATAGAGGTCCGAATTAAGTGTTTGCCCCGATGGGAGCAGCTCATAATGGATGATTCCCTTCCAATCCCACCAAACACACAATAAAACCTTCTTGGCCGTTAATCCACGCTTGGCGATCGTTTGGGCCGGCCCACCGCGATTGGACCACGATCTTTTTCGGCTGTTGTTCTCGTATGTGACCCATTTTTCATCGCCAGTCACCATCCGCTTCAAAAATGGGTCGATTTCGTTACGTCTCAACAAAGAATCGCAGGCATCAATTCGGTCCAAAAGGTTCTTTTGCGTCAATTCATGTGGCACCCATACGTCGAGCTTCTTCTTGAGACCAGCCTTATGCAAATGGTTCCAAACGGTTTTCTGGCTAATCTTCAGTTCCTGGGCAATGGAATAAGTGCTCACATGCCGGTCCGACTCGACGATTTCCATGATTTTATCCACATTTTCGACGATTGGCCTACCAGAGCGTGCCTCATCTTCGACGTCCATATTACCAGAACGGAATCGTTGGAACCACCGCTTTGCTGTTGCATTCGATACTGTACTGGGTCCATAAACAGCACAAATTTTTTTGGCCGCCTGCTCCGCCTTTTCACCTTGGTCGTAGTGGTACTGAAGAATGTATCGAATTTTCTCTTTTTTTATCTCCATTTTCGAACGCTGTAACACACAACTGGCTTCACCGAACACAAAACTGACAAAGAACCTTTTTGATGCGTAATATCACCTTGAAATCGGTGTATACTATGACTCGATGCGATGTGCACATCGTGAGATATGGCTCACTAAAGACATCTAGCGAAAAACGCTCAGAACTTTTTACTTAACCTAATATTACGTTATCTGGTATTATCTTATAACGTATAACGTTATATGGTATTATGTTATAACGTATAACGTTATATAGTATTGCGTTATAACGTATAACGTTATATAGTATTACGTTATAACGAATAACGCTATATAGTATTATGTTATAACGTATTACGTTTAGTTAGTGTTACGTCATAAGCTATAACGTTATATATTATTACGTTATAACATATAACGTTATATAGTATTACGTTATATGGTATTATGTTATAACGTATAACGTTATATAGTATTACGTTATAACGTATAACGTTATATAGTATTACGTTATAACGTATAATCGTTATATAGTATTACGTTATAACGTATAACGTTATACAGTATTACGTTATCTGGTATTATCTTATAACGTATAACGTTATATGGTATTATGTTATAACGTATAACGTTATATAGTATTACGTTATAACGTATAAAGTTATATAGTATTACGTTATAACGTAAGACGTTATTTAGTATTAACCTATAACTTATAACGTTATATGGTAATATGTCATAACGTATAACATTATATAATACTACGTTATAACGTACAACGCTATATAGTGTTATGTTATAACGTATAACGTTATATAGAATTACGTTATAACGTATAACGTTATATATTTTTAAGTTATAACGTATAACGTTATATAGTATTACGTTATATGGTATTATGTTATAACGTATAAAGTTATATAGTATTACGTTATAACGTATAACGTTATATAGTACTACGTTATATGGTATTATGTTATAACGTATAACGTTATATAGTATTACGTTATAACGCATAACGTTATATAGTACTACGTTATATGGTATTTTGTTATAACGTATAAAGTTATATAGTATTACGTTATAACGTGTAAAGTTATATAGTATTACGTTATAACGTATAACGTTATAAAGTATTACGTTATAACGTATAACGTTATATAGTACTGCGTTATATGGTATTACGTTATAACGTATAATCGTTATATAGTATTACGTTCTAACGTTTAACGTTATATAGTATTACGTTATAACGTATAACGTTATATAGTATTACGTTATATGGTATTACGTTATAACGTATGACGTTATACTGTATTACGTTATAACGTATTACGTTCTATAGTACTGCGTTATATGGTATTACGTTATAACGTGTACCATTATATAATATTACGTTATGAAGTACAACGCTATATAGTATTATGTTATAACGTATAACGTTATATAGTATTACGTTACAACGTATAACATTATATAATATTACGTTATACCGAATAACGCTATATAGTATTATGTTATAACGAATTACGTTTATTTAGTGTTACGTCATAACCTAACACGTTATATAGTATTACGTTATAACGTATAACGTTATATAGTATTATGTTATAACATATAACGTTATATAGTATCACGTTATATGGTATTATGTTATAACGTATAAAGTTAGGTAGTATTACGTAATAACGTATAACGTTACACAGTGTTACGTTATAACGTATAACGTTATATAGTATTACGTTATATGGTATTATGTTATAACGTTTAACGTTATATAGTATTACGTTATAACGTATAATCGTTATACAGTATTACGTTATAGCGTATAACGTTATATAGTATTAGGTGAAGTAAAAAGTTCTGAGCGCTTTTTCGCTTTATTTCGACGATGAAATTAACATAGTCAAGATTATTCGATTTAGATTAAATATGCGCCGTTTTGTTCGATTACTTTTGTCCATTTTGAAGGCAATTTCATAATTCCGCGGTTGAAGAAGTCCTCGTCCCTATTGGTAAAAAACTTGACCAGCTCATTTTCACAAGCCTCTCTTGAGGCCAGTTTTGTACCATCAAGAAAATTTTGCAAAAACTTAAAAAGGTGATAATCGCTTGGTGCCAGGTCTGGACTGTACGGCGGATGCGATAGAACCTCCCAGCCAAGCTCTCGGAGCTTCTGACGCGTCGTTAAAGATGTGTGCGGCCTGGCGTTGTCTTGATGGAACACAACACCTTTCCTATTGGCCAATTCTGGCCGCTTCTGGTCGATCGCCTGCTTCAGTCTGGTCAGTTGTTGACAATAGAGGTCCGAATTAAGTGTTTGCCCCGATGGGAGCCGCTCATAATGGATGATTCCCTTCCAATCCCACCAAACACACAATAAAACCTTCTTGGCCGTTAATCCACGCTTGGCGATCGTTTGGGCCGGCCCACCGCGATTGGACCACGATCTTTTTCGGCTGTTGTTCTCGTATGTGACCCATTTTTCATCGCCAATCACCATCCGCTTCAAAAATGGGTCGATTTCGTTACGTCTCAACAAAGAATCGCAGGCATCAATTCGGTCCAAAAGGTTCTTTTGCGTCAATTCATGTGGCACCCATACGTCGAGCTTCTTCTTGAGACCAGCCTTATGCAAATGGTTCCAAACGGTTTTCTGGCTAATCTTCAGTTCCTGGGCAATGGAATAAGTGCTCACATGCCGGTCCGACTCGACGATTTCCATGATTTTATCCACATTTTCGACGATTGGCCTACCAGAGCGTGCCTCATCTTCGACGTCCATATTACCAGAACGGAATCGTTGGAACCACCGCTTTGCTGTTGCATTCGATACTGTACTGGGTCCATAAACAGCACAAATTTTTTTGGCCGCCTGCTCCGCCTTTTCACCTTGGTCGTAGTGGTACTGAAGAATGTATCGAATTTTCTCTTTTTTTATCTCCATTTTCGAACGCTGTAACACACAACTGGCTTCACCGAACACAAAACTGACAAAGAACCTTTTTGATGCGTAATATCACCTTGAAATCGGTGTATACTATGACTCGATGCGATGTGCACATCGTGAGATATGGCTCACTAAAGACATCTAGCGAAAAACGCTCAGAACTTTTTACTTAACCTAATATTACGTTATCTGGTATTATCTTATAACGTATAACGTTATATGGTATTATGTTATAACGTATAACGTTATATAGTATTGCGTTATAACGTATAACGTTATATAGTATTACGTTATAACGAATAACGCTATATAGTATTATGTTATAACGTATTACGTTTAGTTAGTGTTACGTCATAAGCTATAACGTTATATATTATTACGTTATAACATATAACGTTATATAGTATTACGTTATATGGTATTATGTTATAACGTATAACGTTATATAGTATTACGTTATAACGTATAACGTTATATAGTATTACGTTATAACGTATAATCGTTATATAGTATTACGTTATAACGTATAACGTTATACAGTATTACGTTATCTGGTATTATCTTATAACGTATAACGTTATATGGTATTATGTTATAACGTATAACGTTATATAGTATTACGTTATAACGTATAAAGTTATATAGTATTACGTTATAACGTAAGACGTTATTTAGTATTAACCTATAACTTATAACGTTATATGGTAATATGTCATAACGTATAACATTATATAATACTACGTTATAACGTACAACGCTATATAGTGTTATGTTATAACGTATAACGTTATATAGAATTACGTTATAACGTATAACGTTATATATTTTTAAGTTATAACGTATAACGTTATATAGTATTACGTTATATGGTATTATGTTATAACGTATAAAGTTATATAGTATTACGTTATAACGTATAACGTTATATAGTACTACGTTATATGGTATTATGTTATAACGTATAACGTTATATAGTATTACGTTATAACGCATAACGTTATATAGTACTACGTTATATGGTATTTTGTTATAACGTATAAAGTTATATAGTATTACGTTATAACGTGTAAAGTTATATAGTATTACGTTATAACGTATAACGTTATAAAGTATTACGTTATAACGTATAACGTTATATAGTACTGCGTTATATGGTATTACGTTATAACGTATAATCGTTATATAGTATTACGTTCTAACGTTTAACGTTATATAGTATTACGTTATAACGTATAACGTTATATAGTATTACGTTATATGGTATTACGTTATAACGTATGACGTTATACTGTATTACGTTATAACGTATTACGTTCTATAGTACTGCGTTATATGGTATTACGTTATAACGTGTACCATTATATAATATTACGTTATGAAGTACAACGCTATATAGTATTATGTTATAACGTATAACGTTATATAGTATTACGTTACAACGTATAACATTATATAATATTACGTTATACCGAATAACGCTATATAGTATTATGTTATAACGAATTACGTTTATTTAGTGTTACGTCATAACCTAACACGTTATATAGTATTACGTTATAACGTATAACGTTATATAGTATTATGTTATAACATATAACGTTATATAGTATCACGTTATATGGTATTATGTTATAACGTATAAAGTTAGGTAGTATTACGTAATAACGTATAACGTTACACAGTGTTACGTTATAACGTATAACGTTATATAGTATTACGTTATATGGTATTATGTTATAACGTTTAACGTTATATAGTATTACGTTATAACGTATAATCGTTATACAGTATTACGTTATAGCGTATAACGTTATATAGTATTAGGTGAAGTAAAAAGTTCTGAGCGCTTTTTCGCTTTATTTCGACGATGAAATTAACATAGTCAAGATTATTCGATTTAGATTAAATATGCGCCGTTTTGTTCGATTACTTTTGTCCATTTTGAAGGCAATTTCATAATTCCGCGGTTGAAGAAGTCCTCGTCCCTATTGGTAAAAAACTTGACCAGCTCATTTTCACAAGCCTCTCTTGAGGCCAGTTTTGTACCATCAAGAAAATTTTGCAAAAACTTAAAAAGGTGATAATCGCTTGGTGCCAGGTCTGGACTGTACGGCGGATGCGATAGAACCTCCCAGCCAAGCTCTCGGAGCTTCTGACGCGTCGTTAAAGATGTGTGCGGCCTGGCGTTGTCTTGATGGAACACAACACCTTTCCTATTGGCCAATTCTGGCCGCTTCTGGTCGATCGCCTGCTTCAGTCTGGTCAGTTGTTGACAATAGAGGTCCGAATTAAGTGTTTGCCCCGATGGGAGCCGCTCATAATGGATGATTCCCTTCCAATCCCACCAAACACACAATAAAACCTTCTTGGCCGTTAATCCACGCTTGGCGATCGTTTGGGCCGGCCCACCGCGATTGGACCACGATCTTTTTCGGCTGTTGTTCTCGTATGTGACCCATTTTTCATCGCCAGTCACCATCCGCTTCAAAAATGGGTCGATTTCGTTACGTCTCAACAAAGAATCGCAGGCATCAATTCGGTCCAAAAGGTTCTTTTGCGTCAATTCATGTGGCACCCATACGTCGAGCTTCTTCTTGAGACCAGCCTTATGCAAATGGTTCCAAACGGTTTTCTGGCTAATCTTCAGTTCCTGGGCAATGGAATAAGTGCTCACATGCCGGTCCGACTCGACGATTTCCATGATTTTATCCACATTTTCGACGATTGGCCTACCAGAGCGTGCCTCATCTTCGACGTCCATATTACCAGAACGGAATCGTTGGAACCACCGCTTTGCTGTTGCATTCGATACTGTACTGGGTCCATAAACAGCACAAATTTTTTTGGCCGCCTGCTCCGCCTTTTCACCTTGGTCGTAGTGGTACTGAAGAATGTATCGAATTTTCTCTTTTTTTATCTCCATTTTCGAACGCTGTAACACACAACTGGCTTCACCGAACACAAAACTGACAAAGAACCTTTTTGATGCGTAATATCACCTTGAAATCGGTGTATACTATGACTCGATGCGATGTGCACATCGTGAGATATGGCTCACTAAAGACATCTAGCGAAAAACGCTCAGAACTTTTTACTTAACCTAATATAACGTAATACGTTATAACTTTATACCATATAACGTATTACGTTATGACGTTATACCATAAAACGTTATGTTATATAACGTAATACGTTATAACGTTATACCATATAGCGTATTACGTTACAACGTTACACCATACAAAGTTATGTTATATAACGTATTCCGTTATAACGTTATAGCATATAACGTATTACGTTATAACTTTATGTGATATAACGTAATTCGTTATCACGTTATGTTATATAACGTAATACGTTATAACGTTATGTTATATAACGCCATACGTTATAACGTTATGTTATATACGTAATTACGTTATAACGTTAGGTTATATAACGTTTTTTTTTTATTTATTTGTGCTTTAAATTTTACAATTTGTCCAGTAGGACATTTGGTAAAATGTTATAGCTATTTACTAGTATAACATGTGGGTGGCTACCCCCAATGGGGTTCCATCTTCGTGCTTGTTAGGGTGTATCCTTTATGAGATCTACTGGATGTTTCCTTTTTAACCTCCTTTCGATGAATGTGGTGATCGTTTCCGCTGCCAGCCGGTTCGGGTGCGTTGCTAATCTTTCTCTGTACCTTCTTGCGAATCTGCTAATCTCTTCCTTGACCGTTGGTATTCCAAGGTCTTTTCGTATGTCCTCGTTTCTAACGTACCATGGGGCGTTTACTATTGTTCTAAGTATTTTAGATTGCATTGCCTCTAGTTGGTTATGTGGCTCATTGCTGCTGTTCCCCATAGTGGTATTCCGTACGTCCAGATTGGTTTTATGATGGTTTTGTAGATTTTTAATTTGTTTTCTATGCTTAGTTTGGATTTTCGACTTGTTAACCAGTACATCTGTCTCCTTGCTATCTGTATTTTGCTTATTATTGATTTGATATGCTGTTTCCATGTGAATCTTGTATCAAAGTGTAGTCCTAGGTATTTGACTTGCCTTGTTTGTATTATGTGCGTGCCGTTGAGTGTAATGTTTGGTGGTAACTGTTTTCGCAGTGTGAATGTAATGTGGGTTGCATTTATCAGGGTTTGCTTTAATTTGTTTAACTTGAAGCCACTTTTCTATTTTTGCAATATGCTCTTGTAGCAATGCGACTGCTGTTGCTGAGTTAGTGTGCCTGACTAGTACCACAGTGTCATCCGCAAATGTCAGTATTTTGCTGTTGGTGGTTGTTGGTATGTTGGCCGTGTATTGTGTGTAGAGAATTGGTCCCAAGACGCTTCCTTGCGGAACCCCTGCCTTGATGTCTTTTAACTTGAGAGTATGTATCTTTAATTTTTACTGTAAAGGTTCTGTTGCTTAAGTAGGATTTAGTTAAATGGTATATCTGCTCCGGGAATTGTTTTCTGATTGATTGAAGTAGACTATCGTGGTTTATTTTGTCGAATGCTTTCTCGATGTCCATAAAGAGGGCTGTGCAGTATTGTTTGTTTTCTATTGCTAGTATTATTTCGTTTGTGAGTCTGCGCATTTGCTCTATCGTGGAGTGTTTGTTCCTGAATCCAAATTGGTGATCTGGTATTAGTTTTTCCTTCTCTATTATTGGTTTTAGGCGGGCGTAAATTATTTTTTCCAGTATTTTGGAGAATACTGGAAGTAGTGATATTGGTCTGTACGATACTGTTTGATGTGGGTCTTTGCCTGGTTTAGGTAACATTATGATCTGTGCTAGTTTCCATAGTTTAGGATAGTATTGGATTCTTAGTATTGCATTAAAGATTATTGTAATTAGCCGTATCCCTTTTGGAGGAAGGTTTTTCAAGATTATACCATTGATTAGGTCAATTCCTGGTGCCTTATTATTTTTTGTTTTCTCGATTATGTTTCTAATTTCATGTGCTGTTGTTTTAGGTATGATGTAATGATTGTCAGTTGCAGTACTAGTGATTACCTCATCCTCGTCCATATGACAGTTGTGGTTGCTATTATTGATATTATGTGGTGTAAATATGTTGCTTAGGTGGTTGGAAAATTCTTCAGCTTGTTCTTCGTTGCTTCTTGCCCATGTATTATCTGCTTTTCTGATTGCTGAGACTAGTTTTATTGGCTTCTTTATTTTTTTTGTGGCTTTCCAAAGGGAGTAGTTAGAGTTCTCGTGTGCAGATAGTGACTCTATGAATTTTGTGAACTCATTGTTATTGTGTTCTTTTATTTTGTTTTTCATTTCCTTTACAAGTTTATTTAGGTGTTTTTTGTTTTCTTTTGATCTATGTTTTTGCCATTTTGCTTTCGCTTTTCTTTTTTCTCTAATTTTTTCAAGGATGTCTGGCGGAATTATTTTTGTTGGTCTATTAGTTGATTCAGGTATGGTGGTTGCCCATGCTGCTTCCTGAATAGTTTCTGTAAGCGTTATTACTGCTTGTTCGATATGTTCGGGTGTTTTCAATGGGATGTTGCAGTTGATTTTGCTCTCAATTATTTCTTTAAATGTTTGCCATTTGGTGGTTTTATTGCATAGTGTCTCTGAATTTTTATAAATTATTGGTTTGTTTAAGTATGTAATAATTATGGGTGTATGATCGGAGCTAAGCTCGAGGCTGGGTTCTATATTTAGTTTATTTGCATTTAGTCCTTTTGTAACTGCAAAATCAAGTAGGTCAGGTATTTTGCTCAAGTCTGTCGGCCAGTAAGTCGGTCTTCCTGTGGATAATATATTGAGGTTATTGTTTCTAATGTATTTCTCCAAAGTTCTACCTCGAGGTGTATTGATTCTTGATCCCCATAGTGTGTGCTTTGAATTATAGTCTCCCGCTGCAATATACTTATCACCTAAGTGTTGAAAGTAATCTTCCCACATTTGAGATGTAATTTTATGTCGCGGTGGTACATATACTGCTGACAGCTGTAGATAGTTGCTGCTAGTTTGTACTGTAACGGTGGTTGCTTGGATATATTCTTTACTAACCTGACTGTGTAGATGGTGTTTAATATCGTTTCTTATTATTACTGCGGTTCCTCCGTGTGCTTTTCCTGAGGGATGCTTGGTATCATATATGGTGTAGTACGGTATTTTTAAATAGTTTTTTATAGTGAAGTGTGTTTCTGAAACAAGAAGTATATCGATATTATTGTTATACAGGAATGTTTTAGTTTCTAGGGCCCTTTGTTGTAGGCCGTTAGAGTTCCAGGCTGCTATTTTAAGCGTGTCCATTTTTATTTTTTAGTTAGCGTGTTTGTAAGTAGCTGTAGCATGAGTGTGATTTGTTGCGTTTGCTGTTTAAGGATTGCGTTTTGTTCACTTATCATTTTTGCCAGGAATTCTGTGTTTTTGATGGATATCTTTAATAGTTCTTTAATTTCTGCAGCGTCGTCGATGTTAATGTTCTGGTTGTGATTATCTAAAGGTGTTGACTGTTTGGCTACTTGCGCGTAGCTTCGGCTACCAAGGGTGTTGGTATTGTTATGGTTCATTACATTCTGAACGTTTGTTGATGTTTCGGTTACTGTGCTATCCTGTTGAGTGTTAGAGTTATTATATGTCCTGTTACGAAGCGGCGGAAAAAGTTTTTTTTGTAGTTGCTTTCTGACTAAACAGCCTTTGTAACTAGCTGGGTGGTTTCCACCGCAATTGAAACACTTTGCGTTATTTATTTTTCCCGTATGTGGGCAGTTAGCTGTTAGGTGCTTTCCTGCGCATTTGACACACGCCGGGTTTCTGTTACAGTAGTCTTTTGTATGCCCATATTGTTGACACCTCATACATTGCGGTATGTCTTTTTTTTGTCTGGGTGGCTCAACTGTAATTATCGTGTTTAAAATTTTCTTAATTTCAAAAATTTCTTTGTTATTATTTTTAATTTCTAATTCTATTAAAAATAGCGGTAGTGGTTGCTTGGTGTCAAATCTGGTTATGTTGTTAATCGTTCTCACCTGGTGTCCGATTTTGGCTAATTCCTCACATATGTTGTTTGTGTTCGATTTAGGATGTAACCCTCTGATTACTGCTTTGTAGCTTTTATCAGATTTGGGTTGGTAGGTATGATACCCGGCGTTTTTTTCCTTTAGCGATTTTGTTACTTTTCTATATATTTCTGGGGTATTGGTTTGTACTTTTACCTGTTCTAGTTTGAGTTGTTTGATGGTGTAATTTTCTTTTCCTGCCGTGATGTTTAGCAGTTCGATGAGGGGGTCTATTATTTTAGCATCAATGAAGATTGGTGGAGGTTTAGGAATGTTTGTTATTGGTTTATCAGCTGGGTCTACATCCATCACTTCTGGCAGTGAGCTGAAAGAGTTATGTATAGGAATTTCCTGTAGCCATTTTTGTCCTTCTGGTTCTATCGTCCTCTTAGCATTTGTGTTTGTGTTTATCCTTCGCTTTTTGCTGGGAGTTGCAGTCTTCCAGCTTTCGTTGTAATGTGGTGGAACATTGCTAGTATTATTTTTTCCTTCATCTTTTTTCGTAATTTCCATCGCTATTTCGTTTGTATCTGAGCAATCCACTTCACTTGTTGATTTATTTGAGCTCTGTTGGTCTATTGCTCCGTTTATGGCATATGTTTCGCCTTTGTTTAGGATTTTTATAGTTGGTATTTTTTGGATGTTTTCCATCCTTTAGTTTTAGTATATTGGTTGTGTTGCACTTCACTTTTCTTTTCTCTTCTCTTTTCTTTCCCACTTGTCGCACTTACGGAAGCACTGGTTCTCACGTCCGCATAGCTCGACTGCTCGGGCAGTACTGGGTTATATAACGTAATACGTTATAACGTTATGTTATATAACGTAATACCTTATAACGTTATGTTATATAACGTAATACGTTATAACGTTATGTTATATAACGTAATACGTTATAACGTTATGTTATATAACGTAATACGCTATAACGTGTTACCATATAACGTATTACGTTATATCGTTATACCATATAACGTTATGTTATATAACGTAATACGTTATAACTTTATACCATATAACGTATTACGTTATGACGTTATACCATAAAACGTTACGTTATATAACGTAATACGTCATAACGTTATACCATATAACGTTATGTTATATAACGTAATACGTTATAACGTTATACCATATAACGTATTACGTTATAACGTTATACCATATAACGTATTACGTTATAACGTTATGTTATATAACGTAATACGTTATAACGTTATGTTATATAACGTAATACGTTATAACGTTATGTTATATAACGTAATACGCTACAACGTTATGTTATATAACGTAATACGCTACAACGTGTTACCATATAACCTATTACGTTCTAACGTTACACCATATAAAGTAAAACCATATAACGTAATACGTTATAACGTTATACCATATAACGCATTACGTTATAACGTTACACCATACAACGTTATGGTATATAACGTATTACGTTATAACGTTATGCCATATAACGTATTACGTTATAACGTTACACAAGACAACGTTATGTTCTATAACGTATTACGTTATAACGTTATACCATATAACGTATTACGTTATAACGTGTTACCATATAACGAATTACTTTATGGTGTTATACCATACAACGTTATGTTATATAACGTAATACGTTATAATGTTGTAACGTTATATCATATAGCGTATTACGTTATAACGTTATACCATACAACGTATTACGTCATAACGTTACACCATACAACGCTATGTAATATAACGTAATACGTTATAAAGTGTTACCATATAACGTATTACGTTATAACGTTATACCATATAACGTATTACGTTATAACGTTATACCATATACCGTTATGCTATATAACGTAATACCTTATAACGTTATAACATATAACGCATTACATTATAACGTTACACCATACGACGTTATGTTATATAACGTAATACGTTATAACGTGTTTCCATATACCGTATTACGTTATAACGTGTTACCATATAACGAATTACGTTATAGCGTTATACCATGTAACGTATTACGATACAACGTTACACCATACAACGTTATGTTATATAACGTATTCCGTTATAACGTTACACCATATAACGTGTTACGTTATAGCGTTATGTTATATAACGTAATACGTTATAACGTTATGCTGTATAACGTAATACGCTATAAAGTGTTACCATATAACGTATTACGTTATATCGTTATACCATATAGCGTTATGTTATATAATGTAATACGTTATAACTTTATACCATATAACGTATTACGTTATGACGTTATACCATACAACGTTAGGTTATATAACGTAATACGTTATAACGTTATACCATATAACGTATTACGTTCTAACGTTATACCATATGACGTATTACGTTATGATGTTATACCATACGACGTTATGTTATATAACGTAATATGTTATAACGTTGTTACGTTATACCATATAGCGTATTACGTTATAACGTTATACCATACAACGTATTACGTCATAACGTTACACCATACAACGTTATGTTATATAACGTAATACGTTATAACTTTATACCATATAACGTATTACGTTATGATGCTATACCATACAACGTTATGTCATATAACGTAATACGTCATAACGTTGTAACGTTATACCATATAGCGTATTACGTCATAACGTTACAACATACAAGGTTATGTAATATAACGTAATACGTTATAACGTGTTACCATATAACGTGTTACGTTATAACGTAATACCATATAACGTAATGCTATATAACGTAATACGTTATAACTTTATCCCATTTAACGCATTACATTATAACGTTACACCATACGACGTTATGTTATATAACGTAACACGTTATAACCTGTTTCCATATAACGTATTACGTTATAACGTTATACCATACAACGTATTACGTTATAACGATACACCATAAAACGTTATGTTATATAACGCATTACAGTATAACGTTATGCTATATAACGTAATACGATATAACGTTATACCATATGACGTATTACGTGATAACGTTATACCATATAACATATTACGTCATAACGTTACACCATACAACGTTATGTAATATAACGTAATACGTTATAACGTGTTACCATATAACGTATTACATTATAACGTTGTACCATATAACGTTATGCTATATAACGTAATACGTTATAACGTTATACCGTATAACGTTATGTTATATAACGTAATACCTTATAACGTTATACCACGTAACGTAATACGTTATAACGTAATACCATATAACGTATAGCGTTATAACGTTACACCATACAATGTTATGTTATATAACGCATTACGTTATAACGTGATGTTATATGACGTAATACGTTATAACGTTATACCATATAACGTAATACGTTATAACGTTATACCATACAACGTTATGTTATATAACGTATTTCGTTATAACTTTATACTATATAACGTATTACGTTATATCGTTAAACCATACAAAGTTATGTTACATAACGTAATACGTTAAAACGTTACACCATACAACGTTATGGTATATAACGTATTACGTTAGAACGTTATACCATATAACGTATTACGTTGTAACGTTACACAAGACAACGTTATGTTATATAACGTATTACGTTATAACGTTATACCATATGACGTATTACGTTATAACGTGTTACCATATAACGAATTACGTTATAGCGTAATACCATGTAACGTATTACGATGCAACGTTACACCATACAACGTTATGTTATATAACGTATTCCGTTATAACGTTACACCATATAACGTGTTACGTTATAAAGTTATGTTATATAACGTAATACGTTATAACGTTATGCTGTATAACGTAATACGCTATAAAGTGTTACCATATAACGTATTACGTTATATCGTTATACCATATAGCGTTATGTTATATAACGTAAGACGCTATAACGTGTTACCATATAACGTATTACCTTATATCGTTATACCATATAACGTTATGTTATATAACGTAATACGCTATAACGTGTTACCATATAACGTATTACGTTATAACGTTATACCATATGACGCATTACGTTATAACGTGTTACCATATAACGAATTACGTTATAGCGTAATACCATGTAACGTATTACGATACAACGTTACACCATACAACGTTATGTTATATAACGTATTCCGTTATAACGTTACACCATATAACGTGTTACGCTATAACGTAATGTTATATAACGTAATACGTTATAACGTTATGCTGTATAACGTAATACGCTATAAAGTGTTACCATATAACGTATTACGTTATATCGTTATACCATATAGCGTTATGTTATATAACGCAAGACGCTATAACGTGTTACCATATAACGTATTACCTTATATCGTTATACCATATAACGTTATGTTATATAACGTAATACGCTATAACGTGTTACCATATAACGTATTGCGTTATATCGTTATACCATATAACGTTATGTTATATAACGTAATACGCTATAACGTGTTACCATATAACGTATTACGTTATATCGTTATACCATGTAACGTTATGTTATATAACGTAATACGTTATAACTTTATACCATATAACGTATTACGTTATGACGTTATACCATACAACGTTATGTTATATAACGTAATACGTTATAACGTTATACCATATAACGTATTACGTTACAACGTTATACCATACAAAGTTATGTTATATAACGTATTCCGTTATAACGTTATAGCATATAACGTATTACGTTATAACTTTATGTGATATAACGTAATACGTTATAACGTTATGTTATATAACGTAATACGTTATATCGTTATGTTATATAACGCCATACGTTATAACGTTATGTTATATAACGTAATACGTTATAACGTTATGTTATATAACGTAATACGTTATAACGTTATGTTATATAACGTAATACGTTATAACGTTATGTTATATAACGTAATACGTTATAACGTTATGTTATATAACGTAATACGCTATAACGTGTTACCATATAACGTATTACGTTATATCGTTATACCATATAACGTATTACGTTATAACGTGTTACCATATAACGTATTACGTTATAACGTTATACCATATACCGTTATGCTATATAACGTAATACCTTATAACGTTATAACATATAACGCATTACATTATAACGTTACACCATACGACGTTATGTTATATAACGTAATACGTTATAACGTGTTTCCATATACCGTATTACGTTATAACGTGTTACCATATAACGAATTACGTTATAGCGTTATACCATGTAACGTATTACGATACAACGTTACACCATACAACGTTATGTTATATAACGTATTCCGTTATAACGTTACACCATATAACGTGTTACGTTATAACGTTATGTTATATAATGTAATACGTTATAACGTGATGCTGTATAACGTAATACGCTATAAAGTGTTACCATATAACGTATTACGTTATATCGTTATACCATATAGCGTTATGTTATATAATGTAATACGTTATAACTTTATACCATATAACGTATTACGTTATGACGTTATACCATACAACGTTAGGTTATATAACGTAATACGTTATAACGTTATACCATATATCGTATTACGTTCTAACGTTATACCGTATGACGTATTACGTTATGATGTTATACCATACGACGTTATGTTATATAACGTAATATGTTATAACGTTGTAACGTTATACCATATAGCGTATTACGTTATAACGTTATACCATACAACGTATTACGTCATAACGTTACACCACACAACGATATGTAATATAACGTAATACGTTATAACGTGTTACCATATAACGTGTTACGTTATAACGTGTTTCCATATAACGTGTTACGTTATAACGTTATACCTTATAACGTTATGCTATATAACGTAATACGTTATAACGTTATCCCATATAACGCATTACATTATAACGTTACACCATACGACGTTTTGTTATATAACGTAATACGTTGTAACGTCTTTCCATATAACGTATTATGTTATAACGTGTTTCCAAATAACGAGTTACGTTATAACGTTAAACCGTATATCGTATTACGTTATAATTTTATACCATATAACGTATTACGTTATATCGTAATACCATATAACGTTATGTTATATAACGTAATGCGTTATAACTTTATACCATATAACGTATTACGTTATGATGTTATAGCATACAACGATATGTCATATAACGTAATACGTCATAACGTTGTAACGTTATACCATATAGCGTATTACGTCATAACGTTACAACATACAAGGTTATGTAATATAACGTAATACGTTATAACGTGTTACCATATAACGTGTTACGTTATAACGTAATACCATATAACGTTATGCTATATAACGTAATACGTTATAACTTTATCCCATATAACGCATTACATTATAACGTTACACCATACGACGTTATGTTATATAACGTAATACGTTATAACGTGTTTCCATATAACGTATTACGTTATAACGTTATACCATACAACGTATTACGTTATAACGATACACCATAAAACGTTATGTTATATAACGCATTACAGTATAGCGTTATGCTATATAACGTAATACGATATAACGTTATGCCATATGACGTATTACGTGATAACGTTATACCATATAACATATTACGTCATAACGTTACACCATACAACGTTATGTAATATAACGTAATACGTTATAACGTGTTACCATATAACGTATTACATTATAACGTTATACCATATAACGTTATGCTATATAACGTAATACGTTATAACGTTATACCGTATAACGTAATGTTATATAACGTAATACCTTATAACGTTATACCACGTAACGTAATACGTTATAACGTAATACCATATAACGTATAGCGTTATAACGTTACACCATACAACGTTATGTTATATAACGCATTACGTTATAACGTGATGTTATATAACTTAATACGTTATAACGTTATGTTATATGACGTAATACGTTATAACGTTATACCATATAACGTAATACGTTATAACGTTATACCATAAAACGTTATGTTATATAACGTATTACGTTATAACTTTATACTATATAACGTATTACGTTATATCGTTAAACCATACAAAGTTATGTTACATAACGTAATACGTTAAAACGTTACACCATACAACGTTACGGTATATAACGTGTTACGTTAGAACGTTATACCATATAACGTATTACGTGGTAACGTTACACAAGACAACGTTATGTTATATAACGTATTACATTAGAACGTTATACCATATGACGTATTACGTTATAACGTTACACCAGACAACGTTATGTTATATAACGTATTACGATATAACGTTATACCATATAACGTATTACGATATAACGTTGTACCATATAACGTATTACGTTATAACGTTACACAAGACAGCGTTATGTTATATTACGTATTACGATATAACGTTATGCCATTTAACGTATTACGTTACAACGGTACACCATACAACGTTATGTTATATAACGTATTCCGCTATAACGTTATACCATATAACGTATTCCGTTATAACGTTAGACCATATAGCGTATTACGTTACAACGGTACACCATATAACGTATTAGGTTGTGATGTTATACCATACAACGTTATGTTATATAACGTAATACGTTATAACGTTGTAACGTTATACCATTTAGCGTATTAAGTTATAACGTTATACCATACAACGTATTACGTCATAACGTTACACCATACAACGTTATGTATTATAACGTAATACGTTGTAACGTGTTACCATATAACGTGTTACGTTATAACGTGTTACCATATAACGTGTTACGTTATAACGTGTTACCATATAACGTGTTACATTATAACGTTATACCATATAACGTAATACGTTATAACGTGTTACCATATAACGTGTTACGTTATAACGTTTTACCATATATCGTATTACGTTATAACGTTATACGATATAACGTATTACATTATAACGTTATACCATATAACGTAATACGTTATAACGTGTTACCATATAACGTGTTACGTTATTACGTTATACCATATAACGTTATGCTATATAACGTAATACGATATAACGTTATACCATATGACGTATTACGTGATAACGTTATACCATATAACATATTACGTCATAACGTTACACCATACAACGTTATGTAATATAACGTAATACGTTATAACGTGTTACCATATAACATATTACGTCATAACGTTACACCATACAACGTTATGTAATATGACGTAATACGTTATAACATGTTACCATATAACGTATTACGTTATAACGTGTTACCATATAACGTGTTACGTTATAACGTTATACCATATGACGTTATGTTATATAACGTAATACCTTATAACGTTATAACATATAACGCATTACATTATAACGTTACACCATACGACGTTATGTCATATAACGTAATACATTATAACGTGTTTCCATATGCCGTATTACGTTATAACGTGTTGCCATATAACGAATTACGTTATAGCGTTATACCATGTAACGTATTACGATACAACGTTACACCATACAACGTTATGTTATATAACGTATTCCGTTATAACGTTATACCTTATAACGTGTTACGTTATAACGTTATGCTGTATAACGTAATACGCTATAACGTGTTACCATATAACGTATTACGTTATATCGTTATACCATATAGCGTTATGTTATATAATGTAATACGTTATAACTTTATACCATATAACGTATTATGTTATGACGTTATACCATACAACGTTATGTAATATAACGTAATACGTTATAACGTGTTACCATATAACGTATTACAATATAACTTTATACCATATAACGTATTACGTTATAACGCTACATCAGACAACGTTATGTTATATAACGTTTTACGATATAACGTTATACCATATAACGTATTACGTTATAACGTTACACCATACGACGTTTTGTTATATAACGTACTACGTTATAACGTGTTAGCATATAACGTGTTACGTTATAACGTGTTTCCATATAACGTGTTACGTTATGATGTTATACCATACAACGTTATGTTATATAACGTAATATGTTATAACGTTGTCACGTTATACCATATAGCGTATTACGTTATAACGTTATACCATACAACGTATTACGTCATAACGTTACACCATACAACGTTATGTAATATAACGTAATACGTTATAACGTGTTACCATATAACGTGTTACGTTATAACGTGTTTCCATATAACGTGTTACGTTATAACGTTATACCTTATAACGTTATGCTATATAACGTTATACGTTACAACGTTATCCCATATAACGCATTACATTATAGCGTTACACCATACGACGTTTTGTTATATTACGTACTACGTTATAACGTGTTTCCATATAACGTATTATGTTATAACGTGTATCCAAATAACGAATTACGTCATAACGTTAAACCGTATATCGTATTACGTTATAAATTTATACCATATAACTTATTACGTTATATCGTAATACCATATAACGTTATGTTATATAACGTAATACGTTATAACTTTATACCATATAACGTATTACGTTATGATGTTATACCATACAACGTTATGCCATATAACGTAATACGTCATAACGTTGTAACGTTATACCATATAGCGTATTACGTCATAACGTTACAACATACAAGGTTATGTAATATAACGTAATACGTTATAACGTGTTACCATATAACGTGTTACATTGTAACGTTACACCATACGACGTTATGTTATATAACGTAATACGTTATAGCGTGTTTCCATATAACGTATTACGTTATAACGTTATACCATACAACGTATTACGTTATAACGATACACCATATAACGTTATGCTATATAACGTAATACGTTATAACGTTATACCGTATAACGTTTTGTTATATAACGTAATGCATTATAACGTTATACCAAGTAACGTAATACATTATAACGTAATACCATATAACGTATAGCGTTATAACGTTACACCATACAACGTTATGTTATATAACTCATTACGTTATAACGTGATGTTATATAACTTAATACGTTATAACGTTATGTTGTATAACGTAATACGTTATAACGTTATACCATATAACGTATTACGTTATAACGTTATACCATACAACGTTATGTTATATAACGTAATACGTTATAACGTTATGTTATATAACGTAATACGTTATAACGTTATGTTATATAACGTAATACGCTATAACGTGATACCATTTGACGTATTACGTTATATCGTTATACCATATAACGTTATGTTATACAACGTAATACGTTATAACTTTATACCATATAACGTATTAGGTTATGATGTTATACCATACAACGTCATGTTATATAACGTAATACGTTATAACGTTGTAACGTTATACCATTTAGCGTATTAAGTTATAACGTTATACCATACAACGTATTACGTCATAACGTTACACCATACAACGTTATGTATTATAACGTAATACGTTATAACGTGTTACCATATAACGTGTTACGTTATAACGTTATACCATATAACGTATTACGTTATGATGTTATACCATACAACGTTATGTTATATAACGTAATACGTTATAACGTTGTAACGTTATACCATTTAGCGTATTAAGTTATATCGTTATACCATACAACGTATTACGTCATAACGTTACACCATACAACGTTATGTATTATAACGTACTACGTTATAACGTGTTACCATATAACGTGTTACGTTATAACGTGTTTCCATATAACGTGTTACGTTATAACGTTATACCTTATAACGTTATGCTATATAACGTAATACGTCATAACGTTATACCATATAACGTATTACGTTCTAACGTTATACCATATGACGTATTACGTTATGATGTTATACCATACAACGTTATGTTATATAACGTAATATGTTATAACGTTGTAACGTTATACCATATAGCGTATTACGTAATAACGTTATACCATACAACGTATTACGTCATAACGTTACACCATACAACGTTATGTAATATAACGTAATACGTTATAACGAGTTACCATATAACGTGTTACGTTATAACGTGTGTCCATATAACGTGTTACGTTATAACGTTATACCTTATAACGTTATGCTATATAACGTAATACGTTATAACGTTATCCCATATAACGCATTACATTATAACGTTACACCATACGACGTTTTGTTATATTACGTACTACGTTATAACGTGTGTCCATATAACGTGTTACGTTATAACGTTATACCTTATAACGTTATCTTATATAACGTAATACGTTATAACTTTATACCATATAACGTATTACGTTATGATGTTATACCATACAACGTTATGTCATATAACGTAATACGTCATAACGTTGTAACGTTATACCATATAGCGTATTACGTCATAACGTTACAACATACAAGGTTATGTAATATAACGTAATACGTTATAACGTGTTACCATATAACGTGTTACATTGTAACGTTACACCATACGACGTTATGTTATATAACGTAATACGTTATAACGTGTTTCCATATAACGTATTCCGTTATAACGTTATGTTATATAACGTAATACGTTATAACGTTATGTTATATAACTTAATACGTTATAACGTTTTGTTATATAACGTAATACGTTATAACGTTATGTTATATAACGTAATATGTTATAACGTTATGTTATATAACGCAATACGTTATAACGTTATGTTATATAACATAATACGCTACAACGTGTTACCATATGACGTATTACGTTCTAACGTTACACTATATAAAGTAAAACCATATAACGGAATACGTTATAACGTTATACCATATAACGCATTACGTTATAACGTTACACCATACAACGTTGTGGTATATAACGTATTACGTTATAACGTTATACCATATAACGTGTTACGTTGTAACGTTACACAAGACAACGTTATGTTATATAACGTATTACGTTACAACGTTATACCATATAACGTATTACGTTATAACGTTACGCAAGACAGCGTTATGTTATATTACGTATTACGATATAACGTTATGCGATATAACGTATTACGTTATAACGTTATACCATATAACGTATTACGTTATAACGTGTTACCATATAACGTATTACGTTATAACGTTATACCATATAGCGTATTACGTTACAACGGTACACCATACAACGTTATGTTATATAACGTATTCCGCTATAACGTTATACCATATAACGTATTCCGTTATAACGTTATGTTATATAACGTAATACGTTATAACGTTATGTTATATAACGTAATACGTTATAACGTTATGTTATATAACGTAATACGTTATAACGTTATGTTATATTACGTAATACGTTATAACGTTATGTTATATAACGTAATACGTTATAACGTTATGTTATATAACGTAATACGTTATAACGTTATGTTATATAACGTAATACGTTATAACGTTATGTTATATAACGTAATACGTTATAACGTTATGTTATATAACGTAATACGCTATAACGTGATACCATATAACGTATTACGTTATGACGTTAAACCATACAACGTTATGTTACATGACGTGATACGTTATAACGTTACACCATACAACGTTATGGTATATAACGTATTACGTTATAACGTTATACCATACAACGTTATGGTATATAACGTATTACGTTAGAACGTTATACCATATAACGTATTACGTTATAACGTGTTACCATATAACGTATTACATTATAACGTTATACCATATAACTTTATGCTATATAACGTAATACGTTATAACGTTATACCGTATAACGTTATGTTATATAACGTAATACGTTATAACGTTATACCACGTAACGTAATACGTTATAACGTAATACCATATAACGTATAGCGTTATAATGTTACACCATACAACGTTATGATATATAACGTATTACATTATAACGTTATACCATATAACGTATTACGTTATAACGCTACACCAGACAACGTTATGTTATATAACGTTTTACGATATAACGTTATACCATATGACGTATTACGTTATAACGTGTTACCATATAACGAATTACGTTATAAAGTTATACCATATAGCGTATTACGTTACAACGTTACACCATACAACGTTATGTTATATAACGTATTCCGTTATAACGTTATACCATATAACGTATTACGTTATAACGTTATGTTACATAACGTAATACGTTATAACGTTATGTTATATAACGTAATACGTTATAACGTTATGTTATATAACGTAATACGTTATAACGTTATGTTATATATCGTAAAACGTTATAACGTTATGTTATATAACGCAATACGTTATAACGTTATTATATATATCGTAATACGTTATAACGTTATGTTATATAACGTAATACGTTATAACGTTATGTTATACAACGTAATACGCTATAACGTGTTACCATATAATGTATTACGTTATATCGTTATACCATATAACGTTATGTTATATAACGTAATACCATATAACGTATAGCGTTATAATGTTACACCATACAACGTTATGTTATATAACGTATTACATTATAACGTTATACCATATAACGTATTACGTTATAACGCTACACCAGACAACGTTATGTTATATAACGTTTTACGATATAACGTTATACCATATAACGTATTACGTTATAACGTTACACTAGACACGGTTATGTTATATAACGTATTACGTTATAACGTTATACCATATGACGTATTACGTTATAACGCGTTACCATATAACGAATTACGTAATAACGTTATACCACATAACGTAGTACGTTATAACGTAATACCATATAACGTATAGCGTTATAAAGTTACACCATACAACGTTATGTTATATAACGTATTACGTTATAACGTTATGTTATATAACGTAATACGTTATAACGTTATACCATATAACGTATTACGTTATAACGTTATACCATGCAACGTATTACGTTATAACGATACACCATATAACGTTATGTTATATAACGCATTAGGTTATAAAGTTACACCATATAACGTATTATGTTATAACGTTACACCATATATCGTATTACGTTATAACGTTATACCATATAACGTATTACATTATAACGTTATACCATATAACGTAATACGTTATAACGTGTTACCATATAACGTGTTACGTTATAACGTTTTACCATATATCGTATTACGTTATAACGTTATACGATATAACGTATTACATTATAACGTTATACCATATAACGTAATACGTTATAACGTGTTACCATATAACGTGTTACGTTATTACGTTATACCATATAACGTTATGCTATATAACGTAATACGATATAACGTTATACCATATGACGTATTACGTGATAACGTTATACCATATAACATATTACGTCATAACGTTACACCATACAACGTTATGTAATATAACGTAATACGTTATAACGTGTTACCATATAACATATTACGTCATAACGTTACACCATACAACGTTATGTAATATGACGTAATACGTTATAACATGTTACCATATAACGTATTACGTTATAACGTGTTACCATATAACGTGTTACGTTATAACGTTATACCATACGACGTTATGTTATATAACGTAATACGTTATAACGGGTTTCCATATAACGTATTACGTTATAACGTTATACAATACAACGTATCACGTTATAACGATACACCATATAACGTTATGTTATATAACGTAATACGTTATAGCGTTATACCACATAACGTAGTACGTTATAACGTAATACCATATAACGTATAGCGTTATAAAGTTACACCATACAACGTAATGTTATATAACTTAATACGTTATAACGTTATGTTATATAACGTAATACGTTATAACGTTATACCATATAACGTATTACGTTATAACGTGTTACCATATAACGAATTACGTTATGATGTTATACCATACAACGTTATGTTATATAACGTAACACGTTATAACGTTGTAACGTTATACCATCTAGCGTATTACGTTATAACGTTATACCATAGAACGTATTACGTCATAACGTTACACCATACAACGTTATGTAATATAACGTAATACGTTATAACGAGTTACCATATAACGTAATACGTTATAACGTGTTACCATATAACGTATTACAGTATAACTTTATACCATATAACGTATTACGTTATAACGCTACATCAGACAACGTTATGTTATATAACGTTTTACGATATAACGTTATACCATATAACGTATTACGTTATAACGTTACACTAGACACCGTTATGTTATATAACGTATTACGTTATAACGTTATACCATATGACGTATTACGTTATAACGTGTTACCATATAACGAATTACGTTATAACGTTATACCATATAGCGTATTACGTTACAACGTTACACCATACAACGTTATGTTATATAACTTAATACGTTATAACGTTATGTTATATAACGTAATACGTTATAACGTTATACCATATAACGTATTACGTTATAACGTTATACCAGGCAACGTATTACGTTATAACGATACACCATATAACGTTATGTTATATAACGCATTAGGTTATAAAGTTACACCATATAACGTATTATGTTATAACGTTACACCATATATCGTATTACGTTATAACGTTATACCATATAACGTATTACATTATAACGTTATACCATATAACGTAATACGTTATAACGTGTTACCATATAACGTTTTTTTTTTTTTTTTTTTTTTTTATTTATTTGCTTTAAATTTTACAATTTGTCCAGTAGCACATTTGGTAAAATGTTATAGCTGTTTACTAATATAACATGTGGGTGGCTACCCCCAATGGGGTTCCATCTTCGTGCTTGTTAGGGTGTATCCTTTATGAGATCTACTGGATGTTTCCTTTTTAATCTCCTTTCGATGAATGTGGTGATCGTTTCCGCTGCCAGCCGGTTCGGGTGCGTTGCTAATCTTTCTCTGTACCTTCTTGCGAATCTGCTAATCTCTTCCTTGACCGTTGGTATTCCAAGGTCTTTTCGTATGTCCTCGTTTCTAACGTACCATGGGGCGTTTACTATTGTTCTAAGTATTTTAGATTGCATTGCCTCTAGTTTGGTTATATGGCTCATTGCTGCAGTTCCCCATAGTGGTATTCCGTAAGTCCAGATTGGTTTTATGATGGTTTTGTAGATTTTTAATTTGTTTTCTATGCTTAGTTTGGACTTTCGACTTGTTAACCAGTACATCTGTCTCCTTGCTATCTGTATTTTGCTTATTATTGATTTGATATGCTGTTTCCATGTGAATCTTGTATCAAAGTGTAGTCCTAGGTATTTGACTTGCCTTGTTTGTATTATGTGCGTGCCGTTGAGTGTAATGTTTGGTGGTAACTGTTTTCGCAGTGTGAATGTAATGTGGTTGCATTTATCAGGGTTTGCTTTAATTTGTTTAACTTGAAGCCACTTTTCTATTTTTGCAATATGCTCTTGTAGCAATGCGACTGCTGTTGCTGGGTTAGTGTGCCTGACTAGTACCACAGTGTCATCCGCAAATGTCAGTATTTTGCTGTTGGTGGTTGTTGGTATGTTGGCCGTGTATAGTGTGTAGAGAATTGGTCCCAAGACGCTTCCTTGCGGAACCCCTGCCTTGATGTCTTTAACTTGAGAGTATGTATCTTTAATTTTTACTGTAAAGGTTCTGTTGCTTAAGTAGGATTTAGTTAAATGGTATATCTGCTCCGGGAATTGTTTTCTGATTGATTGAAGTAGACTATCGTGGTTTATTTTGTCGAATGCTTTCTCGATGTCCATAAAGAGGGCTGTACAGTATTGTTTGTTTTCTATTGCTAGTATTATTTCGTTTGTGAGTCTGTGCATTTGCTCTATCGTGGAGTGTTTGTTCCTGAATCCAAATTGGTGATCTGGTATTAGTTTTTCCTTCTCTATTATTGGTTTTAGGCGGGCGTAAATTATTTTTTCCAGTATTTTGGAGAATACTGGAAGTAGTGATATTGGTCTGTACGATACTGTTTGATGTGGGTCTTTGCCTGGTTTAGGTAACATTATGATCTGTGCTAGTTTCCATAGTTTAGGATAGTATTGGATTCTTAATATTGCATTAAAGATTATTGTAATTAGCCGTATCGCTTTTGGAGGAAGGTTTTTCAAGATTATACCATTGATTAGGTCAATTCCTGGTGCCTTATTATTTTTTGTTTTCTCGATTATGTTTCTAATTTCATGTGCTGTTGTTTTAGGTATGTTGTAATGATTGTCAGTTGCAGTACTAGTGATTACCTCATCCTCGTCCATATGACAGTTGTGGTTGCTATTATTGATATTATGTGGTGTAAATATGTTGCTTAGGTGGTTGGAAAATTCTTCAGCTTGTTCTTCGTTGCTTCTTGCCCATGTATTATCTGCTTTTCTGATTGCTGGGACTAGTTTTATTGGCTTCTTTATTTTTTTTGTGGCTTTCCAAAGGGAGTAGTTAGAGTTCTCGTGTGCAGATAGTGACTCTATGAATTTTGTGAACTCATTGTTATTGTGTTCTTTTATTTTGTTTTTTATTTCCTTTGCAAGTTTATTTACGTGTTTTTTGTTTTCTTTTGATCTATGTTTTTGCCATTTTGCTTTCGCTTTTCTTTTTTCTCTAATTTTTTCAAGGATGTCTGGCGGAATTATTTTTGTTGGTCTATTATTTGATTCAGGTATGGTGGTTGCCCATGCTGCTTCCTGAATAGTTTCTGTAAGCGTTATTACTGCTTGTTCGATATGTTCGGGTGTTTTCAATGGGATGTTGCAGTTGATTTTGCTCTCAATTATTTCTTTAAATGTTTGCCATTTGGTGGTTTTATTGCATAGTGTCTCTGAATTTTTATAAATTATTGGTTTGTTTAAGTATGTAATAATTATGGGTGTATGATCGGAGCTAAGCTCGAGGCTGGGTTCTATATTTAGTTTATTTGCATTTAGTCCTTTTGTAACTGCAAAATCAAGTAGGTCAGGTATTTTGCTCAAGTCTGTCGGCCAGTAAGTCGGTCTTCCTGTGGATAATATATTGAGGTTATTGTTTCTAATGTATTTCTCCAAAGTTCTACCTCGAGGTGTATTGATTCTTGATCCCCATAGTGTGTGCTTTGAATTATAGTCTCCCGCTGCAATATACTTATCACCTAAATGTTGAAAGTAATCTTCCCACATTTGAGATGTAATTTTATGTCGCGGTGGTACATATACTGCTGACAGCTGTAGATAGTTGCTGCTAGTTTGTACTGTAACGGTGGTTGCTTGGATATATTCTTTACTAACCTGACTGTGTAGATGGTGTTTAATATCGTTTCTTATTATTACTGCGGTTCCTCCGTGTGCTTTTCCTGAGGGATGCTTGGTATCATATATGGTGTAGTACGGTATTTTTAAATAGTTTTTTATAGTGAAGTGTGTTTCTGAAACAAGAAGTATATCGATATTATTGTTATACAGGAATGTTTTAGTTTCTAGGGCCCTTTGTTGTAGGCCGTTAGAGTTCCAGGCTGCTATTTTAAGCGTGTCCATTTTTATTTTTTAGTTAGCGTGTTTGTAAGTAGCTGTAGCATGAGTGTGATTTGTTGCGTTTGCTGTTTAAGGATTGCGTTTTGTTCACTTATCATTTTTGCCAGGAATTCTGTGTTTTTGATGGATATCTTTAATAGTTCTTTAATTTCTGCAGCGTCGTCGATGTTAATGTTCTGGTTGTGATTATCTAAAGGTGTTGACTGTTTGGCTACTTGCGCGTAGCTTCGGCTACCAAGGGTGTTGGTATTGTTATGGTTCATTACATTCTGAACGTTTGTTGATGTTTCAGTTACTATGCTATCCTGTTGAGTGTTAGAGTTATTATATGTCCTGTTACGAAGCGGCGGAAAAAGTTTTTTTTGTAGTTGCTTTCTGACTAAACAGCCTTTGTAACTAGCTGGGTGGTTTCCACCGCAATTGAAACACTTTGCGTTATTTATTTTTCCCGTATGTGGGCAGTTAGCTGTTAGGTGCTTTCCTGCGCATTTGACACACGCCGGGTTTCTGTTACAGTAGTTTTTTGTATGCCCATATTGTTGACACCTCATACATTGCGGTATGTCTTTTTTTTGTCTGGGTGGCTCAACTGTAATTATCGTGTTTAAAATTTTCTTAATTTCAAAAATTTCTTTGTTATTATTTTTAGGTTCTAATTCTCTTAAAAATAGCGGTAGTGGTTGCTTGGTGTCAAATCTGGTTATGTTGTTAATCGTTCTCACCTGGTGTCCGATTTTGGCTAATTCCTCACATATGTTGTTTGTGTTCGATTTAGGATGTAAGCCTCTGATTACTGCTTTGTAGCTTTTATCAGATTTGGGTTGGTAGGTATGATACCCGGCGTTTTTTTCCTTTAGCGCTTTTGTTACTTTTCTATATATTTCCGGGGTATTGGTTTGTACTTTTACTTGTTCTAGTTTGAGTTGTTTTATGGTGTAATTTTCTTTTCCTGCCGTGATGTTTAGCAGTTCGATGAGGGGGTCTATTATTTTAGCATCAATGAAGATTGGTGGAGGTTTAGGAATGTTTGTTATTGGTTTATCAGCTGGGTCTACATCCATCACTTCTGGCAGTGAGCTGAAAGAGTTATGTATAGGAATTTCCTGTAGCCATTTTTGTCCTTCTGGTTCTATCGTCCTCTTAGCATTTGTGTTTGTGTTTATCCTTCGTTTTTTGCTGGGAGTTGCAGTCTTCCAGCTTTCGTTGTAATGTGGTGGAACATTGCTAGTATTATTTTTTCCTTCATCTTTTTTCGTAATTTCCATCGCCATTTCGTTTGTATCTGAGCAATCCACTTCACTTGTTGATTTATTTGAGCTCTGTTGGTCTATTGCTCTGTTTATGGCATATGTTTCGCCTTTGTTTAGGATTTTTATAGTTGGTATTTTTTGGATGTTTTCCATCCTTTAGTTTTAGTATATTGGTTGTGTTGCACTTCACTTTTCTTTTCTCTTCTCTTTTCTTTCCCACTTGTTGCACTTACGGAAGCACTAGTTCTCACGTCCGCATAGCTCGACTGCTCGGGCAGAACTACCATATAACGTGTTACGTTATAACGTTATACCATACGACGTTATGTTATATAACGTAATACGTTATAACGGGTTTCCATATAACGTATTACGTTATAACGTTATACAATACAACGTATCACGTTATAACGATACACCATATAACGTTATGTTATATAACGTAATACGTTATAGCGTTATACCACATAACGTAGTACGTTATAACGTAATACCATATAACGTATAGCGTTATAAAGTTACACCATACAACGTAATGTTATATAACTTAATACGTTATAACGTTATGTTATATAACGTAATACGTTATAACGTTATACCATATAACGTATTACGTTATAACGTGTTACCATATAACGAATTACGTTATGATGTTATACCATACAACGTTATGTTATATAACGTAATACGTTATAACGTTGTAACGTTATACCATCTAGCGTATTACGTTATAACGTTATACCATAGAACGTATTACGTCATAACGTTACACCATACAACGTTATGTAATATAACGTAATACGTTATAACGAGTTACCATATAACGTAATACGTTATAACGTGTTACCATATAACGTATTACAATATAACTTTATACCATATAACGTATTACGTTATAACGCTACATCAGACAACGTTATGTTATATAACGTTTTACGATATAACGTTATACCATATAACGTATTACGTTATAACGTTACACTAGACACCGTTATGTTATATAACGTATTACGTTATAACGTTATACCATATGACGTATTACGTTATAACGTGTTACCATATAACTAATTACGTTATAACGTTACACCATATAGCGTATTACGTTACAACGTTACACCATACAACGTTATGTTATATAACTTAATACGTTATAACGTTATGTTATATAACGTAATACGTTATAACGTTATACCATATAACGTATTACGTTATAACGTTATACCATGCAACGTATTACGTTATAACGATACACCATATAACGTTATGTTATATAACGCATTAGGTTATAAAGTTACACCATATAACGTATTATGTTATAACGTTACACCATATATCGTATTACGTTATAACGTTATACCATATAACGTATTACATTATAACGTTATACCATATAACGTAATACGTTATAACGTGTTACCATATAACGTGTTACGTTATAACGTTTTACCATATATCGTATTACGTTATAACGTTATACGATATAACGTATTACATTATAACGTTATACCATATAACGTAATACGTTATAACGTGTTACCATATAACGTGTTACGTTATTACGTTATACCATATAACGTTATGCTATATAACGTAATACGATATAACGTTATACCATATGACGTATTACGTGATAACGTTATACCATATAACATATTACGTCATAACGTTACACCATACAACGTTATGTAATATAACGTAATACGTTATAACGTGTTACCATATAACATATTACGTCATAACGTTACACCATACAACGTTATGTAATATGACGTAATACGTTATAACATGTTACCATATAACGTATTACGTTATAACGTGTTACCATATAACGTGTTACGTTATAACGTTATACCATACGACGTTATGTTATATAACGTAATACGTTATAACGGGTTTCCATATAACGTATTACGTTATAACGTTATACAATACAACGTATCACGTTATAACGATACACCATATAACGTTATGTTATATAACGTAATACGTTATAGCGTTATACCACATAACGTAGTACGTTATAACGTAATACCATATAACGTATAGCGTTATAAAGTTACACCATACAACGTAATGTTATATAACTTAATACGTTATAACGTTATGTTATATAACGTAATACGTTATAACGTTATACCATATATCGTATTACGTTATAACGTGTTACCATATAACGAATTACGTTATGATGTTATACCATACAACGTTATGTTATATAACGTAATACGTTATAACGTTGTAACGTTATACCATCTAGCGTATTACGTTATAACGTTATACCATAGAACGTATTACGTCATAACGTTACACCATACAACGTTATGTAATATAACGTAATACGTTATAACGAGTTACCATATAACGTAATACGTTATAACGTGTTACCATATAACGTATTACAATATAACTTTATACCATATAACGTATTACGTTCTAACGCTACATCAGACAACGTTATGTTATATAACGTTTTACGATATAACGTTATACCATATAACGTATTACGTTATAACGTTACACTAGACACCGTTATGTTATATAACGTATTACGTTATAACGTTATACCATATGACGTATTACGTTATAACGTGTTACCATATAACTAATTACGTTATAACGTTATACCATATAGCGTATTACGTTACAACGTTACACCATACAACGTTATGTTATATAACTTAATACGTTATAACGTTATGTTATATAACGTAATACGTTATAACGTTATACCATATAACGTATTACGTTATAACGTTATACCATGCAACGTATTACGTTATAACGATACACCATATAACGTTATGTTATATAACGCATTAGGTTATAAAGTTACACCATATAACGTATTATGTTATAACGTTACACCATATATCGTATTACGTTATAACGTTATACCATATAACGTATTACATTATAACGTTATACCATATAACGTAATACGTTATAAATTGTTACCATATAACGTGTTACGTTATAACGTTTTACCATATATCGTATTACGTTATAACGTTATACGATATAACGTATTACATTATAACGTTATACCATATAACGTAATACGTTATAACGTGTTACCATATAACTAATTACGTTATAACGTTATACCATATAGCGTATTACGTTATAACTTTATACCATACAACGTTATGTTATATAACGTAATACGTTATAACGTTATGTTATATAACGTAATACGTTATAACGTTATGTTATATAACGTAATACGTTATAACGTTATGTTATATATCGTAAAACGTTATAACGTTATGTTATATAACGCAATACGTTATAACGTTATTATATATATCGTAATACGTTATAACGTTATGTTATATAACGTAATACGTTATAACGTTATGTTATACAACGTAATACGCTATAACGTGTTACCATATAATGTATTACGTTATATCGTTATACCATATAACGTTATGTTATATAACGTAATACCATATAACGTATAGCGTTATAATGTTACACCATACAACGTTATGTTATATAACGTATTACATTATAACGTTATACCATATAACGTATTACGTTATAACGCTACACCAGACAACGTTATGTTATATAACGTTTTACGATATAACGTTATACCATATAACGTATTACGTTATAACGTTACACTAGACACGGTTATGTTATATAACGTATTACGTTATAACGTTATACCATATGACGTATTACGTTATAACGCGTTACCATATAACGAATTACGTAATAACGTTATACCACATAACGTAGTACGTTATAACGTAATACCATATAACGTATAGCGTTATAAAGTTACACCATACAACGTTATGTTATATAACTTAATACGTTATAACGTTATGTTATATAACGTAATACGTTATAACGTTATACCATATAACGTATTACGTTATAACGTTATACCATGCAACGTATTACGTTATAACGATACACCATATAACGTTATGTTATATAACGCATTAGGTTATAAAGTTACACCATATAACGTATTATGTTATAACGTTACACCATATATCGTATTACGTTATAACGTTATACCATATAACGTATTACATTATAACGTTATACCATATAACGTAATACGTTATAACGTGTTACCATATAACGTGTTACGTTATAACGTTTTACCATATATCGTATTACGTTATAACGTTATACGATATAACGTATTACATTATAACGTTATACCATATAACGTAATACGTTATAACGTGTTACCATATAACGTGTTACGTTATTACGTTATACCATATAACGTTATGCTATATAACGTAATACGATATAACGTTATACCATATGACGTATTACGTGATAACGTTATACCATATAACATATTACGTCATAACGTTACACCATACAACGTTATGTAATATAACGTAATACGTTATAACGTGTTACCATATAACATATTACGTCATAACGTTACACCATACAACGTTATGTAATATGACGTAATACGTTATAACATGTTACCATATAACGTATTACGTTATAACGTGTTACCATATAACGTGTTACGTTATAACGTTATACCATACGACGTTATGTTATATAACGTAATACGTTATAACGGGTTTCCATATAACGTATTACGTTATAACGTTATACAATACAACGTATCACGTTATAACGATACACCATATAACGTTATGTTATATAACGTAATACGTTATAGCGTTATACCACATAACGTAGTACGTTATAACGTAATACCATATAACGTATAGCGTTATAAAGTTACACCATACAACGTAATGTTATATAACTTAATACGTTATAACGTTATGTTATATAACGTAATACGTTATAACGTTATACCATATAACGTATTACGTTATAACGTGTTACCATATAACGAATTACGTTATGATGTTATACCATACAACGTTATGTTATATAACGTAACACGTTATAACGTTGTAACGTTATACCATCTAGCGTATTACGTTATAACGTTATACCATAGAACGTATTACGTCATAACGTTACACCATACAACGTTATGTAATATAACGTAATACGTTATAACGAGTTACCATATAACGTAATACGTTATAACGTGTTACCATATAACGTATTACAGTATAACTTTATACCATATAACGTATTACGTTATAACGCTACATCAGACAACGTTATGTTATATAACGTTTTACGATATAACGTTATACCATATAACGTATTACGTTATAACGTTACACTAGACACCGTTATGTTATATAACGTATTACGTTATAACGTTATACCATATGACGTATTACGTTATAACGTGTTACCATATAACGAATTACGTTATAACGTTATACCATATAGCGTATTACGTTACAACGTTACACCATACAACGTTATGTTATATAACTTAATACGTTATAACGTTATGTTATATAACGTAATACGTTATAACGTTATACCATATAACGTATTACGTTATAACGTTATACCATGCAACGTATTACGTTATAACGATACACCATATAACGTTATGTTATATAACGCATTAGGTTATAAAGTTACACCATATAACGTATTATGTTATAATGTTACACCATATATCGTATTACGTTATAACGTTATACCATATAACGTATTACATTATAACGTTATACCATATAACGTAATACGTTATAACGTGTTACCATATAACGTGTTACGTTATAACGTTATACC
Source organism: Bombus hypnorum (assembly GCA_911387925.2). NCBI lineage: Eukaryota > Metazoa > Arthropoda > Insecta > Hymenoptera > Apidae > Bombus > Bombus hypnorum. The sequence continues at coordinate 533,571 of OU427027.1, forward strand.
ATACGACGTTATGTTATATAACGTAATACGTTATAACGGGTTTCCATATAACGTATTACGTTATAACGTTATACAATACAACGTATCACGTTATAACGATACACCATATAACGTTATGTTATATAACGTAATACGTTATAGCGTTATACCACATAACGTAGTACGTTATAACGTAATACCATATAACGTATAGCGTTATAAAGTTACACCATACAACGTAATGTTATATAACTTAATACGTTATAACGTTATGTTATATAACGTAATACGTTATAACGTTATACCATATAACGTATTACGTTATAACGTGTTACCATATAACGAATTACGTTATGATGTTATACCATACAACGTTATGTTATATAACGTAATACGTTATAACGTTGTAACGTTATACCATCTAGCGTATTACGTTATAACGTTATACCATAGAACGTATTACGTCATAACGTTACACCATACAACGTTATGTAATATAACGTAATACGTTATAACGAGTTACCATATAACGTAATACGTTATAACGTGTTACCATATAACGTATTACAATATAACTTTATACCATATAACGTATTACGTTATAACGCTACATCAGACAACGTTATGTTATATAACGTTTTACGATATAACGTTATACCATATAACGTATTACGTTATAACGTTACACTAGACACCGTTATGTTATATAACGTATTACGTTATAACGTTATACCATATGACGTATTACGTTATAACGTGTTACCATATAACTAATTACGTTATAACGTTACACCATATAGCGTATTACGTTACAACGTTACACCATACAACGTTATGTTATATAACTTAATACGTTATAACGTTATGTTATATAACGTAATACGTTATAACGTTATACCATATAACGTATTACGTTATAACGTTATACCATGCAACGTATTACGTTATAACGATACACCATATAACGTTATGTTATATAACGCATTAGGTTATAAAGTTACACCATATAACGTATTATGTTATAACGTTACACCATATATCGTATTACGTTATAACGTTATACCATATAACGTATTACGTTATAACGTTATACCATATAACGTAATACGTTATAACGTGTTACCATATAACGTGTTACGTTATAACGTTTTACCATATATCGTATTACGTTATAACGTTATACGATATAACGTATTACATTATAACGTTATACCATATAACGTAATACGTTATAACGTGTTACCATATAACGTGTTACGTTATTACGTTATACCATATAACGTTATGCTATATAACGTAATACGATATAACGTTATACCATATGACGTATTACGTGATAACGTTATACCATATAACATATTACGTCATAACGTTACACCATACAACGTTATGTAATATAACGTAATACGTTATAACGTGTTACCATATAACATATTACGTCATAACGTTACACCATACAACGTTATGTAATATGACGTAATACGTTATAACATGTTACCATATAACGTATTACGTTATAACGTGTTACCATATAACGTGTTACGTTATAACGTTATACCATACGACGTTATGTTATATAACGTAATACGTTATAACGGGTTTCCATATAACGTATTACGTTATAACGTTATACAATACAACGTATCACGTTATAACGATACACCATATAACGTTATGTTATATAACGTAATACGTTATAGCGTTATACCACATAACGTAGTACGTTATAACGTAATACCATATAACGTATAGCGTTATAAAGTTACACCATACAACGTAATGTTATATAACTTAATACGTTATAACGTTATGTTATATAACGTAATACGTTATAACGTTATACCATATATCGTAATACGCTATAACGTGTTACCATATAACGTATTACGTTATGACGTTATACCATACAACGTTATGTTATATAACGTAATACGTTATAACGTTGTAACGTTATACCATCTAGCGTATTACGTTATAACGTTATACCATAGAACGTATTACGTCATAACGTTACACCATACAACGTTATGTAATATAACGTAATACGTTATAACGAGTTACCATATAACGTAATACGTTATAACGTGTTACCATATAACGTATTACAATATAACTTTATACCATATAACGTATTACGTTCTAACGCTACATCAGACAACGTTATGTTATATAACGTTTTACGATATAACGTTATACCATATAACGTATTACGTTATAACGTTACACTAGACACCGTTATGTTATATAACGTATTACGTTATAACGTTATACCATATGACGTATTACGTTATAACGTGTTACCATATAACTAATTACGTTATAACGTTATACCATATATCGTATTACGTTACAACGTTACACCATACAACGTTATGTTATATAACTTAATACGTTATAACGTTATGTTATATAACGTAATACGTTATAACGTTATACCATATAACGTATTACGTTATAACGTTATACCATGCAACGTATTACGTTATAACGATACACCATATAACGTTATGTTATATAACGCATTAGGTTATAAAGTTACACCATATAACGTATTATGTTATAACGTTACACCATATATCGTATTACGTTATAACGTTATACCATATAACGTATTACATTATAACGTTATACCATATAACGTAATACGTTATAAATTGTTACCATATAACGTGTTACGTTATAACGTTTTACCATATATCGTATTACGTTATAACGTTATACGATATAACGTATTACATTATAACGTTATACCATATAACGTAATACGTTATAACGTGTTACCATATAACTAATTACGTTATAACGTTATACCATATAGCGTATTACGTTATAACTTTATACCATACAACGTTATGTTATATAACGTAATACGTTATAACGTTATGTTATATAACGTAATACGTTATAACGTTATGTTATATAACGTAATGCGCTATAACGTGTAACCATATAACGTATTACGTTATAACGTTACACCATATAAAGTTATACCATATAACGTAATACGTTATAACGTTATGTTATATAACGTAATACGTTATAACGTTATGTTATATAACGTAATACGTTATATCGTTATACCATATAACGTTATGTTATATAACGTAATACGTTATTACGTTATACCATGTAACGTTATGTTATTTAACGTAGTACGTTATAACTGTATGTTATATAACGTAATACGTTATAACGTGGTACCATATAACGCATTACATTATAACGTTAGAACATACAACCTTATGTTATATAACGTATTACGTTATAACGATATACCATATAACGTGTTACGTTATAACGTTATACCATATAACGTATTACGTTATAACGTTATAACAAATAACGTTATGTTATATAACGTATTACGTTATAACGTTATGCCATATAACGTATTACGTTATAACGTTATACCATATAACGTATTACGTTATAACGTTGTGGTATATAACTTAACACGTTATAACGTTATGTTATATAACTTAATACGTTATAACGTTATGTTATATAACGTAATACGTTATAACGTTATACCATATAACGTAATACGTTATAACGTCATTCCATATAGCGTATTACGTTACAACGTTACATCATACAACGATATGATATGTAACGTATTGCGGTATAACGTTATACCATATAACGTATTACGTCATAACGTTACACCACACAACGTTATGTAATATAGCGTAATACGTTATAACGTTATACCATATAACGTATTACGTTATAACGTTATACCATATAACGTTATGCTATATAACGTAATACGTTATAACGTTATACCACATAACGTAATACGTTATAACGTAATACCATATAACGTATAGCGTTATAAAGTTACACCATGCAACGTTATGTTATATAACGTATTCCATTATAACGTTATACCATATAACGTGTTACGTTATAACGTTATACCATATAACGTATTACGTTATAACGTTACCCCATATAAAGTTATACCATATAACGTAATACGTTATAACGTTATGTTATATAACGTAATACGTTATAACGTTATGTTATATAACGTAATACGTTATAACGTTATGTTATATAACGTAATACGTTATATCGTTATACCATATAACGTATTACGTTATAACGTTATACCATATAACGTATTACGTTATAGCGTTATGATATATAACGTAATACGTTATAACGTTATGTTATATAACGTAATACGTTATAACGTTATGTTATATAACGTAATACGTTATATCGTTACACCATATAACGTTATGTTATATAACGTAATACGTAATAACGTTATACCATATAACGTTATACCATATAACGTATTACGTTATAACGTTATGATATATAACGTAATACGTTATAACGTTATGTTATATAACGTAATACGTTATAACGTTATGTTATATAACGTAATACGTTATATCGTTATACCATACAACGTTATGTTATATAACGTAATACGTTATAACGTTATACCATGTAACGTTATGTTATATAACGTAGTACGTTATAACGGTATGTTATATAACGTAATACGTTATAACGTGGTACCATATAACGCATTACGTTATAACGTTAGAACATGCAACCTTATGTTATATAACGTATTACGTTATAACATTATACCATATAACGTGTTACGTTATAACGTTATACCATATAACGTATTACGTTATAACGTTATGATATATAACGTAATACGTTATAACGTTATGTTATATAACGTAATACGTTATAACGTTATGTTATATAACGTAATACGTTATATCGTTATACCATATAACGTTATGTTATATAACGTAATACGTTATAACGTTATACCATGTAACGTTATGTTATATAACGTAGTACGTTATAACGGTATGTTATATAACATAATACGTTGTAACGTGGTACCATATAACGCATTACGTTATAACGTTAGAACATACAACCTTATGTTATATAACGTATTACGTCATAACGTTATACCATATAACGTGTTACGTTATAACGTTATACCATATAACGTATTACGTTAGAACGTTATACCAAATAACGTTATGTTATATAACGTATTACGTTATAACGTTATGCCATATAACGTATTACGTTACAACGTTACACCATACAACGATATGTTATATAACGTATTCCGTTATAACGTTATACCATATAACGTATTACGTTATAACGTTATACCATACAACGTATTACGTTATAACGTTGTGATATATAACTTAACACGTTATAACGTTATGTTATATAACTTAATACGTTATAACGTTATGTTATATAACGTAATACGTTATAACGTTATACCATATAACGTAATACGTTATAACGTCATACCATATAGCGTATTACGTTACAACGTTACACCATACAACGATATGTTATGTAACGTATTGCGTTATAACGTTATACCATATAACGTATTACGTCATAACGTTAACCACACAACGTTATGTAATATAGCGTAATACGTTATAACGTTATACCATATAACGTATTACGTTACAACGTTACACCATACAACGATATGTTATGTAACGTATTGCGTTATAACGTTATACCATATAACGTATTACGTCATAACGTTAACCACACAACGTTATGTAATATAGCGTAATACGTTATAACGTTATACCATATAACGTATTACGTTATAACGTTATACCATATAACGTTATGCTATATAACGTAATACGTTATAACGTTATACCATATAACGTATTACGTTATAACGTTATACCATATAACGTTATGCTATATAACGTAATACGTTATAACGTTATACCATATAACGTATTACGTTATAACGTTATACCATATAACGTTATGCTATATAACGTATTCCATTATAACGTTATACCATATACCGTATTACGTTATTACGTTATACCATATAACGTATTACGTTATAACGTTATGCTATATAACTTAGTACGTTATAACGTTATGTTATATAACTTAATACGTTATAACGTTATGTTATATAACGTAATACGTTATAACGTTATACCATATAACGTAATACGTTATAACGTTATACCATATAACGTAATACGTTATAACGTTATACCATATAGCGTATTACGTTACAACGTTACACCATACAACGTTATGTTATATAACGTATTTCGTTATAACGTTATACCATATAACGTGTTGCGTTATAACGTTATACCTTATAACGTATTACGTTATAGCGTTATACCAAATAACGTTATGTTATATAACGTATTACGTTATAACGTTATGCCATATAACGTATTACGTTATAACGTTATACCATATAACGTATTACGTTATAACGTTATGATATATAACTTAATACGTTATAACGTTATGTTGTATAACTTAATACGTTATAACGTTATGTTATATAACGTAATACGTTATAACGTTATACCATATGACGTAATACGTTATAACGTTATACCATATAGCGTATTACGTTACAACGTTACACCATACAACGTTATGTTATATAACGTATTCCATTATAACGTTATACCATATAACGTGTTACGTTATAACGTTATACCATATAACGTATTACGTTATAACGTGACACAAGACAAAGTTATGTTATATAACGTATTACGTTATAACGCGTTACCATATAACGTATTACGTTATAACGTTATGCCATATAACGTATTACGTTACAACGTTACACCATACAACGATATGTTATATAACGTATTCCGTTATAACGTTATACCATATAACGTATTACGTTATACCGTTATGTTATATAACGTAATACGTTATAACGATATGTTATATAACGTACTACGTTACAACGTTATACCATATAACGTATTACGTTATAACGTTATACCATATAACGTATTACGTTATAACGTTATGATATATAACTTAATACGTTATAACGTTATGTTATATAACTTAATACGTTATAACGTTATGTTATATAACGTAATACGTTATAACGTTATACCATATGACGTAATACGTTATAACGTTATACCATATAGCGTATTACGTTACAACGTTACACCATACAACGTTATGTTATATAACGTATTCCATTATAACGTTATACCATATAACGTGTTACGTTATAATGTTATACCATATAACGTATTACGTTATAACGTTATAACGTTATACCATATAACGTATTACGTTATAACGTTACACCATATAAAGTTATACCGTATAACGTAATACGTTATAACGTTATGTTATATAACGTAATACGTTATAACGTTATGTTATATAACGTAATACGTTATATCGTTATACCATATAACGTTATGTTATATAACGTAATACGTTATAACGTTATACCATGTAACGTTATGTTATATAACGTAGTACGTTATGACGGTATGTTATATAACGTAATACGTTATAACGTGGTACCATATAACGCATTACGTTATAACGTTAGAACATACAACCTTATGTTATATAACGTATTACGTTATAACGTTATACCATATAACGTGTTACGTTATAACGTTATACCATATAACGTATTACGTTATAACGTTATACCAAATAACGTTATGTTATATAACGTATTACGTTATAACGTTATGCCATATAACGTATTACGTTATAACGTTATACCATACAACGTATTACGTTATAACGTTGTGATATACAACTTAATACGTTATAACGTTATGTTATATAACTTAATACGATATAACGTTATGTTATATAACGTAATACGTTATAACGTTATGTTATATAACGTAATACGTTATCTCGTTATACCATATAACGTTATGTTACATAACGTTATACGTTATAACGTTATACCATGTAACGTTATGAGATACAACGTAGTACGTTATAACGGTATGTTATATAACGTAATACGTTATAACGTGGTACCATATAACGTATTACGTTATAACGTTAGAACATACAATCTTATGTTATACAACGTATTACGTTATAACGTTATACCATATAACGTGTTACGTTATAACGTTATACCATATAACGTATTACGTTATAACGTTATACCAAATAACGTTACGTTATATAACGTATTACGTTATACCGTTATGCCATATAACGTATTACGTTATAACGTTATACGATATAACGTATTACGTTATAACGTTGTGATATATAACTTGACACGTTATAACGTTATGTTATATAACGTAATACGTTATATCGTTATACCATATAACGTTATGTTATATAACGTAATACGTTATAACGTTATACCATGTAACGTTATGTTATATAACGTAGTACGTTATGACGGTATGTTATATAACGTAATACGTTATAACGTGGTACCATATAACGCATTACGTTATAACGTTAGAACATACAACCTTATGTTATATAACGTATTACGTTATAACGTTATACCATATAACGTGTTACGTTATAACGTTATACCATATAACGTATTACGTTATAACGTTATACCAAATAACGTTATGTTATATAACGTATTACGTTATAACGTTATGCCATATAACGTATTACGTTATAACGTTATACCATACAACGTATTACGTTATAACGTTGTGATATACAACTTAATACGTTATAACGTTATGTTATATAACTTAATACGATATAACGTTATGTTATATAACGTAATACGTTATAACGTTATGTTATATAACGTAATACGTTATCTCGTTATACCATATAACGTTATGTTACATAACGTTATACGTTATAACGTTATACCATGTAACGTTATGAGATACAACGTAGTACGTTATAACGGTATGTTATATAACGTAATACGTTATAACGTGGTACCATATAACGCATTACGTTATAACGTTAGAAAATACAATCTTATGTTATATAACGTATTACGTTATAACGTTATACCATATAACGTGTTACGTTATAACGTTATACCATATAACGTATTACGTTATAACGTTATACCAAATAACGTTACGTTATATAACGTATTACGTTATACCGTTATGCCATATAACGTATTACGTTATAACGTTATACGATATAACGTATTACGTTATAAAGTTGTGATATATAACTTGACACGTTATAACGTTATGTTATATAACGTAATACGTTATAACGTTATACCATATAACGTAATACGTTATAACGTCATACCATATAGCGTATTACGTTACAACGTTACACCATACAACGATATGTTATATAACGTATTCCGTTATAGCGTTATACCATATAACGTAATACGTTATAACGTTATGTTATATAACGTAATACGTTATAACGTTATGTTATATAACGTACTACGTTACAACGTTATACCATATAACGTAATACGTTATAACGTTGTAACGTTACACAAGACAACGTTATGTTATATAACGTATTACGATATAACGTTATACCATATAACGTATTACGTTATAACGTTACACAAGACAACGTTATGTTATATAACGTATTACGTTTTAACGTTATACCATATAACGTATTACGTTGTAACGTTATACCATATAACGTATTACGTTATAACGTTAAGATATATAACGTAATAAGTTATAACGTTATGTTATATAACGTAATACGTTATCTCGTTATACCATATAACGTTATGTTACATAACGTTATACGTTATAACGTTATACCATGTAACGTTATGTGATACAACGTAGTACGTTATAACGGTATGTTATATAACGTAATACGTTATAACGTGGTACCAGATAACGCATTACGTTATAACGTTAGAACATACAACCTTATGTTATATAACGTATTACGTTATGACATTATACCATATAACGTGTTACGTTATAACGTTATACCATATAACGTATTACGTTATAACGTTATACCAAATAACGTTATGTTATATAACGTATTACGTTATAACGTTATGGCATATAACGTATTACGTTATAACGTTATACCATATAACGTATTACGTTATAACGTAGTGATATATAACTTGACACGTTATAACGTTTTGTTATATAACTTAATACGTTACAACGTTATGTTATATAACGTAATGCGCTATGACGTGTTACCATATAACGTATTACGTTATATCGTTATACCATATAACGTATTACGTTATAACGTTATACCATATAACGTATTACGTTATAACGTTTTACCATATAACGTATTACGTTATAACGTTATACCATATAACGTATTACGTTATAACGTTATACCATATAACGTATTACGTTATAACGTTACACAAGACAACGTTATGTTATATAACGTATTACGTTATAACGTTATACCATATCTCGTATTACGTTATAACGTTAATATATATAACTTAATACGTTATAACGTTATGTTATATAACTTAATACGTTATAACGTTATGTTATATAACGTAATACGTTATAACGTTATGTTATATAACGTAATACGTTATCTCGTTATACCATATAACGTTATGTTACATAACGTTATACGTTATAACGTTATACCATGTAACGTTATGTGATACAACGTAGTACGTTATAACGGTATGTTATATAACGTAATACGTTATAACGTGGTACCATATAACGCATTACGTTATATCGTTAGAACATACAACCTTATGTTATATAACATATTACGTTATAACGTTACACAAGACAACGTTATGTTATATAACGTATTACGTTATAACGTTATACCATATAACGTATTACGTTATAACGTTATACCACATAACGTATTACGTTATAACGTTAATATATATAACTTAATACGTTATAACGTTATGTTATATAACTTAATACGTTATAACGTTATGTTATATAACGTAATACGTTATAACGTTATGTTATACAACGTATTACGTTATAACGTTATACCATATAGCGTATTACGTTACAACGTTACACCTTACAACGTTATGTTGTATAACGTATTCCGTTATAACGTTATACCATATAACTTATTACGTTATAGCGTTATGTTATATAACGTAATACGTTATAACGTTATGTTATATAACGAAATACGTTATAACGTTATGTTATATAACGTAATGCGTTATAACGTTATGTTATATAACGTAATACGTTATAACGTTATGTTATATAACGTAATACGTTATAACGTTATACCATATAACGTAATACGTTATAACGTTATACCATATAACGTAATACGTTATAACGTTATACCATATAGCGTATTACGTTACAACCATACAACGTTATGATATATAACGTATTCCGTTATAACGTTATACCATATAACGTATTACGCTATAACGTGACACAAGACAAAGTTATGTTATATAACCTATTACGTTATAACGTTATACCATATAACGTAATACGTTATAACGTTATACCATATAGCGCATTACGTTACAACGTTACACCATACAACGTTGTGTTATATAACGTATTCCCTTATAACGTTATACCATATAACGTGTTACGTTATAACGTTATACCAAATAACGTTATGTTATATAACGTATTACGTTATAACGTTATACCATATAACGTGTTACGTTATAACGTTATACCAAATAACGTATTACGTTATAACGTTATGATATATAACGTAATACGTTATAAGGTTATACCATATAACGTAATACGTTATAACGTTAAACCATTTAGCGTATTACGTTACAACGTTACACCATACAACGTTATGTTATATAACGTATTCCGTTATAACGTTATACCATATAACGTATTACGCTATAACGTGACACAAGACAAAGTTATGTTATATAACCTATTACGTTATAACGTTATACCATATAACGTGTTGCGTTATAACGTTATACCAAATAACGTTATGTTATATAACGTATTACGTTATAACGTTATACCATATAACGTAATACGTTATAACGCGTTTCCATATAACGTATTACGTTATAACGTTATACTATATAACGTATTACGTTATAACGTTATGATATATAACTTAATACGTTATAACGTTATGGTATATGACATAATACGTTATAACGTTATGTTATATAACGTAATACGTTATAGCGTTATACCATATAACGTAATACGTTATAACGTTATACCATATAGCGTATTACGTTACAACGTTACACCATACAACGTTACACCATACAACGTTATGTTATATAACGTATTCCGTTATAACGTTATACCATATAACGTATTACGTTATAACGTTATGTTATATAACATAATACGTTATAACGTTATGTTATATAACGTAATACGTTATATCGTTATACCATATAACGTTATGTTATATAACGTAATACGTTATAACGTTATACCATGTAACGTTATGTTATATAACGTAGTACGTTATAACGGTATGTTATATAACGTAATACGTTATAACGTGGTACCATATAACGCATTACGTTATAACGTTAGAACATACAACCTTATGTTATATAACGTATTACGTTATAACGTTATGCCATATAACGTGTTACGTTATAACGTTATACCATATAACGTATTACGTTATAACGTTATACCAAATATCGTTATGTTATATAACGTATTACGTTATTACGTTATAACGTTATACCATATAACGTATTACGTTATAACGTTATACCATATGACGTAATACGTTATAACGTCATACCATATAGCGTATTACGTTACAACGTTACACCATACAACGATATGTTATATAACGTATTACGTTATAACGTTATACCATATAACGTATTACGTTATAACGTTATGTTATATAACGTAATACGTTATAACGTTATGTTATATAACGTACTACGTTACAACGTTATACCATATAACGTAATACGTTATAACGTTATGTTATATAACGTATTACGTTATAACGTTACACAAGACAACGTTATGTTATATAACGTATTACGATATAACGTTATACCATATAACGTATTGCGTTATAACGTTACACAAGACGACGTTATGTTATATAACGTATTACGTTATAACGTTATGTTATATAACGTAATACGTTATAACGTTATGTTATATAACGTAATACGTTATAACGTTATGTTATATAACGTAATACGTTAAAACGTTATGTTATATAACGTAATAAGTTATAACGTGGTACCATATAAGGCATTACGCTATAACGTGACACAAGACAAAGTTATGTTATATAACCTATTACGTTATAACGTTATACCATATAACGTGTTACGTTATAACGTTATACCAAATAACGTTATGTTATATAACGTATTACGTTATAACGTTATACCATATAACGTAATACGTTATAACGCGTTACCATATAACGTATTACGTTATAACGTTATACTATATAACGTATTACGTTATAACGTTATGATATATAACTTAATACGTTATAACGTTATGGTATATGACATAATACGTTATAACGTTATGTTATATAACGTAATACGTTATAGCGTTATACCATATAACGTAATACGTTATAACGTTATACCATATAGCGTATTACGTTACAACGTTACACCATACAACGTTACACCATACAACGTTATGTTATATAACGTATTCCGTTATAACGTTATACCATATAACGTATTACGTTATAACGTTATGTTATATAACATAATACGTTATAACGTTATGTTATATAACGTAATACGTTATATCGTTACACCATATAACGTTATGTTATATAACGTAATACGTTATAACGTTATACCATGTAACGTTATGTTATATAACGTAGTACGTTATAACGGTATGTTATATAACGTAATACGTTATAACGTGGTACCATATAACGCATTACGTTATAACGTTAGAACATACAACCTTATGTTATATAACGTATTACGTTATAACGTTATGCCATATAACGTGTTACGTTATAACGTTATACCATATAACGTATTACGTTATAACGTTATACCAAATATCGTTATGTTATATAACGTATTACGTTATTACGTTATAACGTTATACCATATAACGTATTACGTTATAACGTTATACCATATGACGTAATACGTTATAACGTCATACCATATAGCGTATTACGTTACAACGTTACACCATACAACGATATGTTATATAACGTATTACGTTATAACGTTATAGCATATAACGTATTACGTTATAACGTTATGTTATATAACGTATTACGTTATAACGTTACACAAGACAACGTTATGTTATATAACGTATTACGATATAACGTTATACCATATAACGTATTGCGTTATAACGTTACACAAGACGACGTTATGTTATATAACGTATTACGTTATAACGTTATGTTATATAACGTACTACGTTACAACGTTATACCATATAACGTAATACGTTATAACGTTATGTTATATAACGTATTACGTTATAACGTTACACAAGACAACGTTATGTTATATAACGTATTACGATATAACGTTATACCATATAACGTATTGCGTTATAACGTTACACAAGACGACGTTATGTTATATAACGTATTACGTTATAACGTTATGTTATATAACGTAATACGTTATAACGTTATGTTATATAACGTAATACGTTATAACGTTATGTTATATAACGTAATACGTTAAAACGTTATGTTATATAACGTAATACGTTATAACGTGGTACCATATAAGGCATTACGTTATAACCTTACAACATACAACCTTATGTTATACAACGTATTACGTTATAACGTTATACCATATAACGTGTTACGTCATAACGTTATACCAAATAACGTTATGTTATATAACGTATTACGTTATAACGTTATACCATATAACGTATTACGTTATAACTTCATACCATATAACGTATTACGTTATAACGTTATGATATATAACGAAATACGTTATAAGGTTATACCATATAACGTAATACGTTATAACGTTTTACCATACAACGTTATGTTATATAACGTATTGCGTTATAACTTTATACTATATAACGTATTACGTTATAACATTAAACCATACATCGTTATGTTACATAACGTAATAGGCTATAACGTTATACCATATAACGTATTGCGTTATAACGTTACACCATACAACGTTATGTTATATAATGAAATACGTTATAACTTTATACCACATAACGTATTACGTTATAACGTTATGATATATAACGTAATACGTTATAAGGTTATACCATATAACGTAATACGTTATAACGTTATACCATACAACGTTATGTTATATAACGTATTGCGTTATAACTTTATACTATATAACGTATTACGTTATAACATTAAACCATACAACGTTATGTTACATAACGTAATAGGCTATAACGTTATACCATATAACGTATTACGTTACAACGTTACACCATACAACGTTATGTAATATAACGTATTCCGTTATAACGTTATACCATATAACGTATTACGTTATAACGTTATACCATACAACGTTATGTTATATAACGTATTGCGTTATAACTTTATACTATATAACGTATTACGTTCTAACATTAAACCATACAACGTTATGTTACATAACGTAATAGGCTATAACGTTATACCATATAACGTATTGCGTTATAACGTTACACCATACAACGTTATGTTATATAACGTGTTACGTTATAACGTTATGTTATATAACTTAATACGTTATAACGTTATGTTATATGACGTAATACGTTATAACGTTATTCCATATAACGTATTACGTTATAACGTTATACCATACAACGTTATGTTATATAATGAAATACGTTATAACTTTATACCATATAACGTATTCCGTTATAACGTTATACCATATAACGTGTTACGTTATAACGTTATGTTATATAACGTAATACGTTGTAACGTTATGCTGTATAACGTAATACGCTATAACGTGTTACCATATAACGTATTACGTTATATCGTTATACCATATAGCGTTATGTTATATAATGTAATACGGTATAACGTTATGTTATATAACTTAATACGTTATAACGTTATGTTATATGACGTAATACGTTATAACGTTATTCCATATAACGTATTACGTTATAACGTTATACCATACAACGTTATGTTATATAATGAAATACGTTATAACTTTATACCATATAACGTATTACGTTATGACGTTATACCATACAACGTTAGGTTATATAACGTAATACCATATAACGTTATGTTATATAACGTAATACCTTATAACGTTATACCACGTAACGTAATACGTTATAACGTAATACCATATAACGTATAGCGTTATAACGTTACACCATACAACGTTATGTTATATAATGCATTACGTTATAACGTGATGTTATATAACTTAATACGTTATAACGTTATGTTATATGACGTAATACGTTATAACGTAATACCATATTACGTAATACGTTAAAACGTTACACCATACAACGTTATGGTATATAACGTATTACGTTAGAACGTTATACCATATAACGTATTACGTTGTAACGTTACACAAGACAACGTTATGTTATATAACGTATTACGATATAACGTTATACCATATAACGTATTACGTTATAACGTTACACAAGACAACATTATGTTATATAACGTATTACGTTATAACGTTATACCATATGACGTATTACGTTATAACGTGTTACCATATAACGAATTACGTTATAACGTTATATCATATAGCGTATTACGTTACAACGTTACACCATACAACGTTATGTTGTATAACGTATTCCGTTATAACGTTATACCATATAACGTATTACGTTATAACGTTATGTTATATAACGTGTTCCGTTATAACGTTATACCATATAACGTATTACGTTATAACGTTATGTTATATAACGTAATACGCTATAACGTGTTACCATATAACGTATTACGTTATATCGTTATACCATATAACGTTATGTTATATAACGTAATACACTATAACGTGTTACCATATAACGTATTACGTTATATCGTTATACCATGTAACGTTATGTTATATTACGTAATACGTTATAACTTTATACCATATAACGTATTACGTTATGACGTTATACCATACAACGTTATGTTATATAACGTAATACGTTATAACGTTATACCATATAGCGTATTACGTTACAACGTTACACCATACAAAGTTATGTTATATAACGTATTCCGTTATAACGTTATAGCATATAACGTATTACGTTATAACTTTATGTGATATAACGTAATACGTTATCACGTTATGTTATATAACGTAATACGTTATAACGTTATGTTATATAACGCCATACGTTATAACGTTATGTTATATAACGTAATACGTTATAACGTTATGTTATATAACGTAATACGTTATAACGTTATGTTATATAACGTAATACGTTGTAACGTTATGTTATATAACGTAATACGTTGTAACGTTATGTTATATAACGTAATACGCTATAACGTGTTACCATATAACGTATTACGTTATATCGTTATACCATATAACGTTAGGTTCTATAACGTAATACGTTTTAACTTTATACCATATAACGTATTACGTTATAACGCGATACCATACAACGTTATCTTATATAACGTAATACGTTATAACGTTATACCATATAACGTATTACGTTATAACGTTATACCATATAACGCATTACGTTATAACGTTATGATATATCACTTAATACGTTATAACGTTATGTTATATAACGTAATACGCTATAACGTGTTACCATATAACGTATTACGTTGTATCGTTTAACCATATAACGTTATGTTATATAACGTATTACGTTATATCGTCATACCATATAACGTTATGTTATATAACGCATTACAGTATAACGTTATGCTATATAACGTAATACGGTATAACGTTATACCATATGACGTATTACGTGATAACGTTATACCATATAACATATTACGTCATAACGTTACACCATACAATGTTATGTAATATAACGTAATACGTTATAACGTGTTACCATATAACGTATTACATTATAACGTAATACCATATAACGTTATGTTATATAACGTAATACCTTATAACGTTATACCACGTAACGTAATACGTTATAACGTAATACCATATAACGTATAGCGTTATAACGTTACACCATACAACGTTATGTTATATAATGCATTCCGTTATAACGTGATGTTATATAACTTAATACGTTATAACGTTATGTTATATGACGTAATACGTTATAACGTAATACCATATAACGTAATACGTTATAACGTTACACCATACAACGTTATGGTATATAACGTATTACGTTAGAACGTTATACCATATAACGTATTACGTTGTAACATTACACAAGACAACGTTATGTTATATAAAGTATTACGATATAACGTTATACCATATAACGTATTACGTTATAACGTTACACAAGACAACGTTATGTTATATAACGTATTACGTTATAACGTTATACCATGTGACGTATTACGTTATAACGTGTTACCATATAACGAATTACGTTATAACGTTATACCATATAGCGTATTACGTTACAACGTTACACGATAAAACGTTATGTTATATAACGTATTCCGTTATAACGTTATACCATATAACGTATTACGTTATAACGTTATGTTATATAACGTATTACGTTATAACGTTATACCATATAACGTATTACGTTATAACGATATGTTATATAACGTAATACGCTATAACGTGTTACCATATAACGTATTACGTTATATCGTTATACCATATAACGTTATGTTATATAACGTAATACGCTATAACGTGTTACCATATAACGTATTACGTTATATCGTTATACCATGTAACGTTATGTTATATAACGTAATACGTTATTACTTTATACCATATAACGTATTACGTTATGACGTTATACCATACAACGTTATGTTATATAACGTAATACGTTATAACGTTATACCATATAGCGTATTACGTTACAACGTTACACCATACAAAGTTATGTTATATAACGTATTCCGTTATAACGTTATAGCATATAACGTATTACGTTATAACTTTATGTGATATAACGTAATACGTTATCACGTTATGTTATATAACGTAATACGTTATAACGTTATGTTATATAACGCCATACGTTATAACGTTATGTTATATAACGTAATACGTTATAACTTTATGTTATATAACGTAATACGTTATAACGTTATGTTATATAACGTAATACGTTGTAACGTTATGTTATATAACGTAATACGTTGTAACGTTATGTTATATAACGTAATACGCTATAACGTGTTACCATATAACGTATTACGTTATATCGTTATACCATATAACGTTATGTTATATAACGTAATACGTTATAACTTTATACCATATAACGTATTACGTTATGACGTTATACCATACAACGTTATGTTATATAACGTAATACGTTATAACGTTATGTTATATAACGTAATACGCTATAACGTGTTACCATATAACGTATTACGTTATATCGTTATACCATATAACGTTATGTTATATAACGTAATACGTTATAACTTTATACCATATAACGTATTACGTTATGACGTGATACCATACAACGTTATGTTATATAACGTAATACGTTATAACGTTATACCATATAACGTATTACGTTATAACGTTATACCATATAACGCATTACGTTATAACGTTATGATATATCACTTAATACGTTATAACGTTATGTTATATAACGTAATACGCTATAACGTGTTACCATATAACGTATTACGTTGTATCGTTTAACCATATAACGTTATGTTATATAACGTATTACGTTATATCGTCATACCATATAACGTTATGTTATATAACGCATTACAGTATAACGTTATGCTATATAACGTAATACGATATAACGTTATACCATATGACGTATTACGTGATAACGTTATACCATATAACATATTACGTCATAACGTTACACCATACAATGTTATGTAATATAACGTAATACGTTATAACGTGTTACCATATAACGTATTACATTATAACGTAATACCATATAACGTTATGTTATATAACGTAATACCTTATAACGTTATACCACGTAACGTAATACGTTATAACGTAATACCATATAACGTATAGCGTTATAACGTTACACCATACAACGTTATGTTATATAATGCATTCCGTTATAACGTGATGTTATATAACTTAATACGTTATAACGTTATGTTATATGACGTAATACGTTATAACGTAATACCATATAACGTAATACGTTATAACGTTACACCATACAACGTTATGTTATATAACGTATTACGTTACAACGTTATACCATATAACGTATTACGTTGTAACATTACACAAGACAACGTTATGTTATATAAAGTATTACGATATAACGTTATACCATATAACGTATTACGTTATAACGTTACACAAGACAACGTTATGTTATATAACGTATTACGTTATAACGTTATACCATGTGACGTATTACGTTATAACGTGTTACCATATAACGAATTACGTTATAACGTTATACCATATAGCGTATTACGTTACAACGTTACACCATACAACGTTATGTTGTATAACGTATTCCGTTATAACGTTATACCATATAACGTATTACGTTATAACGTTATGTTATATAACGTATTCCGTTATAACGTTATACCATATAACGTATTACGTTATAACGATATGTTATATAACGTAATACGCTATAACGTGTTACCATATAACGTATTACGTTATATCGTTATACCATATAACGTTATGTTATATAACGTAATACGCTATAACGTGTTACCATATAACGTATTACGTTATATCGTTATACCATGTAACGTTATGTTATATAACGTAATACGTTATTACTTTATACCATATAACGTATTACGTTATGACGTTATACCATACAACGTTATGTTATATAACGTAATACGTTATAACGTTATACCATATAGCGTATTACGTTACAACGTTACACCATACAAAGTTATGTTATATAACGTATTCCGTTATAACGTTATAGCATATAACGTATTACGTTATAACTTTATGTGATATAACGTAATACGTTATCACGTTATGTTATATAACGTAATACGTTATAACGTTATGTTATATAACGCCATACGTTATAACGTTATGTTATATAACGTAATACGTTGTAACGTTATGTTATATAACGTAATACGTTGTAACGTTATGTTATATAACGTAATACGTTGTAACGTTATGTTATATAACGTAATACGTTGTAACGTTATGTTATATAACGTAATACGCTATAACGTGTTACCATATAACGTATTACGTTATATCGTTATACCATATAACGTTATGTTATATAACGTAATACGTTATAACTTTATACCATATAACGTATTACGTTATGACGTTATACCATACAACGTTATGTTATATAACGTAATACGTTATAACGTTATACCATATAACGTATTACGTTATAACGTTATACCATATAACGTATTACGTTATAACGTTATACCATATAACGTATTACGTTATAACGTTATGATATATAACTTAATACGTTATAACGTTATGTTATGTAACGTAATACGTTATAACGTTAGGTTATATTACGTAATACGTTATAACGTTATGTTATATAACGTAATACGCTATAACGTGTTACCATATAACGTATTACGTTATATCGTTATACCATATAACGTTATGTTATATTACGTATTACGTTATATCGTTATACCATATAACGTTATGTTATATAACGTAATACGTTATAACGTTATACCATATAACGTATTACGTTATGACGTTATACCATACAACGTTATGTTATATAACGTAATACGTTATAACGTTATACCATATAACGTATTACGTTCTAACGTTATACCATATGACGTATTACGTTATGATGTTATACCATACTACGTTATGTTATATAACGTAATACGTTATAACGTGTTTCCATATAACGGATTACGTTATAACGTGTTTCCATATAACGTATTACGTTATAACGTTATACCATAGAACGTATTACGTTATAACGATACACCATATAACGTTATGTTATATAACGCATTACAGTATAACGTTATGCTATATAACGTAATACGATATAACGTTATACCATATGACGTATTACGTGATAACGTTATACCATATAACATATTACGTCATAACTTTACACCATACAACGTTATGTAATATACGTAATACGTTATAACGTGTTACCATATAACATATTACATTATAACGTTATACCATATAACGTTATGCTATATAACATAATACGTTATAACGTTATACCGTATAACGTTATGTTATATAACGTAATACCTTATAACGTTATACCACGTAACGTAATACGTTATAACGTAATACCATATAACGTATAGCGTTATACCGTTACACCATACAACGTTATGTTATATAATGCATTACGTTATAACGTGATGTTATATAACTTAATACGTTATAACGTTATGTTATATGACGTAATACGTTATAACGTAATACCATATAACGTAATACGTTAAAACGTTACACCATACAACGTTATGGTATATAACGTATTACGTTAGAACGTTATACCATATAACGTATTACGTTGTAACGTTACACAAGACAACGTTATGTTATATAACGTATTACGTTATAACGTTATACCATATGACGTATTACGTTATAACGTGTTACCATATAACGAATTACGTTATAACGTTATACCATGTAGCGTATTACGTTACAACGTTACACCATACAACGTTATGTTATATAACGTATTCCGTTATAACGTTATACCATATAACGTATTACGTTATAACGTTATGTTATATATCGTAATACGTTATAACGTTATGTTATATAACGTAATACGCTATAACGTGTTACCATATAACGTATTACGTTATATCGTTATACCATATAACGTTATGTTATATAACGTAATACGCTATAACGTTTTACCATATAACGTATTACGTTATAACGTTATACCATATAACGTTATGTTATATAACTTAATACGCTATAACGTGTTACCATATAACGTATTACGTTATATCTTTATACCATGTAACGTTATGTTATATAACGTAATACGTTATAACTTTATACCATATAACGTATTACGTTATGACGTTATACCATAAAACGTTATGTTATATAACGTAATACGTTATAACGTTATACCATATAGCGTATTACGTTACAACGTTACACCATACAAAGTTATGTTATATAACGTATTCCGTTATAACGTTATAGCATATAACGTATTACGTTATAACTTTATGTGATATAACGTAATACGTTATCACGTTATGTTATATAACGTAATACGTTATAACGTTATGTTATATAACGCCATACGTTATAACGTTATGTTATATAACGTAATACGTTATAACGTTAGGTTATATAACGTTTTTTTTTTTTATTTATTTGCTTTAAATTTTACAATTTGTCCAGTAGGACATTTGGTAAAATGTTATAGCTATTTACTAGTATAACATGTGGGTGGCTACCCCCAATGGGGTTCCATCTTCGTGCTTGTTAGGGTGTATCCTTTATGAGATCTACTGGATGTTTCCTTTTTAACCTCCTTTCGATGAATGTGGTGATCGTTTCCGCTGCCAGCCGGTTCGGGTGCGTTGCTAATCTTTCTCTGTACCTTCTTGCGAATCTGCTAATCTCTTCCTTGACCGTTGGTATTCCAAGGTCTTTTCGTATGTCCTCGTTTCTAACGTACCATGGGGCGTTTACTATTGTTCTAAGTATTTTAGATTGCATTGCCTCTAGTTTGGTTATGTGGCTCATTGCTGCTGTTCCCCATAGTGGTATTCCGTACGTCCAGATTGGTTTTATGATGGTTTTGTAGATTTTTAATTTGTTTTCTATGCTTAGTTTGGATTTTCGACTTGTTAACCAGTACATCTGTCTCCTTGCTATCTGTATTTTGCTTATTATTGATTTGATATGCTGTTTCCATGTGAATCTTGTATCAAAGTGTAGTCCTAGGTATTTGACTTGCCTTGTTTGTATTATGTGCGTGCCGTTGAGTGTAATGTTTGGTGGTAACTGTTTTCGCAGTGTGAATGTAATGTGGTTGCATTTATCAGGGTTTGCTTTAATTTGTTTAACTTGAAGCCACTTTTCTATTTTTGCAATATGCTCTTGTAGCAATGCGACTGCTGTTGCTGAGTTAGTGTGCCTGACTAGTACCACAGTGTCATCCGCAAATGTCAGTATTTTGCTGTTGGTGGTTGTTGGTATGTTGGCCGTGTATTGTGTGTAGAGAATTGGTCCCAAGACGCTTCCTTGCGGAACCCCTGCCTTGATGTCTTTAACTTGAGAGTATGTATCTTTAATTTTTACTGTAAAGGTTCTGTTGCTTAAGTAGGATTTAGTTAAATGGTATATCTGCTCCGGGAATTGTTTTCTGATTGATTGAAGTAGACTATCGTGGTTTATTTTGTCGAATGCTTTCTCGATGTCCATAAAGAGGGCTGTGCAGTATTGTTTGTTTTCTATTGCTAGTATTATTTCGTTTGTGAGTCTGCGCATTTGCTCTATCGTGGAGTGTTTGTTCCTGAATCCAAATTGGTGATCTGGTATTAGTTTTTCCTTCTCTATTATTGGTTTTAGGCGGGCGTAAATTATTTTTTCCAGTATTTTGGAGAATACTGGAAGTAGTGATATTGGTCTGTACGATACTGTTTGATGTGGGTCTTTGCCTGGTTTAGGTAACATTATGATCTGTGCTAGTTTCCATAGTTTAGGATAGTATTGGATTCTTAGTATTGCATTAAAGATTATTGTAATTAGCCGTATCCCTTTTGGAGGAAGGTTTTTCAAGATTATACCATTGATTAGGTCAATTCCTGGTGCCTTATTATTTTTTGTTTTCTCGATTATGTTTCTAATTTCATGTGCTGTTGTTTTAGGTATGATGTAATGATTGTCAGTTGCAGTACTAGTGATTACCTCATCCTCGTCCATATGACAGTTGTGGTTGCTATTATTGATATTATGTGGTGTAAATATGTTGCTTAGGTGGTTGGAAAATTCTTCAGCTTGTTCTTCGTTGCTTCTTGCCCATGTATTATCTGCTTTTCTGATTGCTGAGACTAGTTTTATTGGCTTCTTTATTTTTTTTGTGGCTTTCCAAAGGGAGTAGTTAGAGTTCTCGTGTGCAGATAGTGACTCTATGAATTTTGTGAACTCATTGTTATTGTGTTCTTTTATTTTGTTTTTTATTTCCTTTGCAAGTTTATTTAGGTGTTTTTTGTTTTCTTTTTGATCTATGTTTTTGCCATTTTGCTTTCGCTTTTCTTTTTTCTCTAATTTTTTCAAGGATGTCTGGCGGAATTATTTTTGTTGGTCTATTAGTTGATTCAGGTATGGTGGTTGCCCATGCTGCTTCCTGAATAGTTTCTGTAAGCGTTATTACTGCTTGTTCGATATGTTCGGGTGTTTTCAATGGGATGTTGCAGTTGATTTTGCTCTCAATTATTTCTTTAAATGTTTGCCACTTGGTGGTTTTATTGCATAGTGTCTCTGAATTTTTATAAATTATTGGTTTGTTTAAGTATGTAATAATTATGGGTGTATGATCGGAGCTAAGCTCGAGGCTGGGTTCTATATTTAGTTTATTTGCATTTAGTCCTTTTGTAACTGCAAAATCAAGTAGGTCAGGTATTTTGCTCAAGTCTGTCGGCCAGTAAGTCGGTCTTCCTGTGGATAATATATTGAGGTTATTGTTTCTAATGTATTTCTCCAAAGTTCTACCTCGAGGTGTATTGATTCTTGATCCCCATAGTGTGTGCTTTGAATTATAGTCTCCCGCTGCAATATACTTATCACCTAAGTGTTGAAAGTAATCTTCCCACATTTGAGATGTAATTTTATGTCGCGGTGGTACATATACTGCTGACAGCTGTAGATAGTTGCTGCTAGTTTGTACTGTAACGGTGGTTGCTTGGATATATTCTTTACTAACCTGACTGTGTAGATGGTGTTTAATATCGTTTCTTATTATTACTGCGGTTCCTCCGTGTGCTTTTCCTGAGGGATGCTTGGTATCATATATGGTGTAGTACGGTATTTTTAAATAGTTTTTTATAGTGAAGTGTGTTTCTGAAACAAGAAGTATATCGATATTATTGTTATACAGGAATGTTTTAGTTTCTAGGGCCCTTTGTTGTAGGCCGTTAGAGTTCCAGGCTGCTATTTTAAGCGTGTCCATTTTTATTTTTTAGTTAGCGTGTTTGTAAGTAGCTGTAGCATGAGTGTGATTTGTTGCGTTTGCTGTTTAAGGATTGCGTTTTGTTCACTTATCATTTTTGCCAGGAATTCTGTGTTTTTGATGGATATCTTTATTAGTTCTTTAATTTCTGCAGCGTCGTCGATGTTAATGTTCTGGTTGTGATTATCTAAAGGTGTTGACTGTTTGGCTACTTGCGCGTAGCTTCGGCTACCAAGGGTGTTGGTATTGTTATGGTTCATTACATTCTGAACGTTTGTTGATGTTTCGGTTACTGTGCTATCCTGTTGAGTGTTAGAGTTATTATATGTCCTGTTACGAAGCGGCGGAAAAAGTTTTTTTTGTAGTTGCTTTCTGACTAAACAGCCTTTGTAACTAGCTGGGTGGTTTCCACCGCAATTGAAACACTTTGCGTTATTTATTTTTCCCGTATGTGGGCAGTTAGCTGTTAGGTGCTTTCCTGCGTATTTGACACACGCCGGGTTTCTGTTACAGTAGTCTTTTGTATGCCCATATTGTTGACACCTCATACATTGCGGTATGTCTTTTTTTTGTCTGGGTGGCTCAACTGTAATTATCGTGTTTAAAATTTTCTTAATTTCAAAAATTTCTTTGTTATTATTTTTAATTTCTAATTCTATTAAAAATAGCGGTAGTGGTTGCTTGGTGTCAAATCTGGTTATGTTGTTAATCGTTCTCACCTGGTGTCCGATTTTGGCTAATTCCTCACATATGTTGTTTGTGTTCGATTTAGGATGTAACCCTCTGATTACTGCTTTGTAGCTTTTATCAGATTTGGGTTGGTAGGTATGATACCCGGCGTTTTTTTCCTTTAGCGATTTTGTTACTTTTCTATATATTTCTGGGGTATTGGTTTGTACTTTTACCTGTTCTAGTTTGAGTTGTTTGATGGTGTAATTTTCTTTTCCTGCCGTGATGTTTAGCAGTTCGATGAGGGGGTCTATTATTTTAGCATCAATGAAGATTGGTGGAGGTTTAGGAATGTTTGTTATTGGTTTATCAGCTGGGTCTACATCCATCACTTCTGGCAGTGAGCTGAAAGAGTTATGTATAGGAATTTCCTGTAGCCATTTTTGTCCTTCTGGTTCTATCGTCCTCTTAGCATTTGTGTTTGTGTTTATCCTTCGCTTTTTGCTGGGAGTTGCAGTCTTCCAGCTTTCGTTGTAATGTGGTGGAACATTGCTAGTATTATTTTTTCCTTCATCTTTTTTCGTAATTTCCATCGCTATTTCGTTTGTATCTGAGCAATCCACTTCACTTGTTGATTTATTTGAGCTCTGTTGGTCTATTGCTCCGTTTATGGCATATGTTTCGCCTTTGTTTAGGATTTTTATAGTTGGTATTTTTTGGATGTTTTCCATCCTTTAGTTTTAGTATATTGGTTGTGTTGCACTTCACTTTTCTTTTCTCTTCTCTTTTCTTTCCCACTTGTCGCACTTACGGAAGCAGTGGTTCTCACGTCCGCATAGCTCGACTGCTCGGGCAGTACTGGGTTATATAACGTAATACGTTATAACGTTATGTTATATAACGTAATACGTTATAACGTTATGTTATATAACGTAATACGTTATAACGTTATGTTATATAACGTAATACGTTATAACGTTATGTTATATAACGTAATACGCTATAACGTGTTACCATATAACGTATTACGTTATATCGTTATACCATATAACGTTATGTTATATAACGTAATACGTTATAACTTTATACCATATAACGTATTACGTTATGACGTTATACCATAAAACGTTACGTTATATAACGTAATACGTTATAACGTTATACCATATAACGTTATGTTATATAACGTAATACGTTATAACGTTATACCATATAACGTATTACGTTATAACGTTATACCATATAACGTATTACGTTATAACGTTACGTTATATAACGTAATACGTTATAACGTTATGTTATATAACGTAATACGTTATAACGTTATGTTATATAACGTAATACGCTACAACGTTACGTTATATAACGTAATACGCTACAACGTGTTACCATATAACCTATTACGTTCTAACGTTACACCATATAAAGTAAAACCATATAACGTAATACGTTATAACGTTATACCATATAACGCATTACGTTATAACGTTACACCATACAACGTTATGGTATATAACGTATTACGTTATAACGTTATACCATATAACGTATTACGTTATAACGTTACACAAGACAACGTTATGTTATATAACGTATTACGATATAACGTTATGCCATATAACGTATTACGTTATAACGTTACACAAGACAACGTTATGTTATATAACGTATTACGTTATAACGTTATACCATATAACGTATTACGTTATAACGTGTTACCATATAACGAATTACTTTATGGTGTTATACCATACAACGTTATGTTATATAACGTAATACGTTATAATGTTGTAACGTTATATCATATAGCGTATTACGTTATAACGTTATACCATACAACGTATTACGTCATAACGTTACACCATACAACGCTATGTAATATAACGTAATACGTTATAAAGTGTTACCATATAACGTATTACGTTATAACGTTATACCATATAACGTATTACGTTATAACGTTATACCATATACCGTTATGCTATATAACGTAATACCTTATAACGTTATAACATATAACGCATTACATTATAACGTTACACCATACGACGTTATGTTATATAACGTAATACGTTATAACGTGTTTCCATATACCGTATTACGTTATAACGTGTTACCATATAACGAATTACGTTATAGCGTTATACCATGTAACGTATTACGATACAACGTTACACCATACAACGTTATGTTATATAACGTATTCCGTTATAACGTTACACCATATAACGTGTTACGTTATAGCGTTATGTTATATAACGTAATACGTTATAACGTTATGCTGTATAACGTAATACGCTATAAAGTGTTACCATATAACGTATTACGTTATATCGTTATACCATATAGCGTTATGTTATATAATGTAATACGTTATAACTTTATACCATATAACGTATTACGTTATGACGTTATACCATACAACGTTAGGTTATATAACGTAATACGTTATAACGTTATACCATATAACGTATTACGTTCTAACGTTATACCATATGACGTATTACGTTATGATGTTATACCATACGACGTTATGTTATATAACGTAATATGTTATAACGTTGTTACGTTATACCATATAGCGTATTACGTTATAACGTTATACCATACAACGTATTACGTCATAACGTTACACCATACAACGTTATGTTATATAACGTAATACGTTATAACCTTATACCATATAACGTATTACGTTATGATGCTATACCATACAACGTTATGTCATATAACGTAATACGTCATAACGTTGTAACGTTATACCATATAGCGTATTACGTCATAACGTTACAACATACAAGGTTATGTAATATAACGTAATACGTTATAACGTGTTACCATATAACGTGTTACGTTATAACGTAATACCATATAACGTAATGCTATATAACGTAATACGTTATAACTTTATCCCATTTAACGCATTACATTATAACGTTACACCATACGACGTTATGTTATATAACGTAACACGTTATAACCTGTTTCCATATAACGTATTACGTTATAACGTTATACCATACAACGTATTACGTTATAACGATACACCATAAAACGTTATGTTATATAACGCATTACAGTATAACGTTATGCTATATAACGTAATACGATATAACGTTATACCATATGACGTATTACGTGATAACGTTATACCATATAACATATTACGTCATAACGTTACACCATACAACGTTATGTAATATAACGTAATACGTTATAACGTGTTACCATATAACGTATTACATTATAACGTTGTACCATATAACATTATGCTATATAACGTAATACGTTATAACGTTATACCGTATAACGTTATGTTATATAACGTAATACCTTGTAACGTTATACCACGTAACGTAATACGTTATAACGTAATACCATATAACGTATAGCGTTATAACGTTACACCATACAATGTTATGTTATATAACGCATTACGTTATAACGTGATGTAATATGACGTAATACGTTATAACGTTATACCATATAACGTAATACGTTATAACGTTATATCATACAACGTTATGTTATATAACGTATTTCGTTATAACTTTATACTATATAACGTATTACGTTATATCGTTAAACCATACAAAGTTATGTTACATAACGTAATACGTTAAAACGTTACACCATACAACGTTATGGTATATAACGTATTACGTTAGAACGTTATACCATATAACGTATTACTTTGTAACGTTACACAAGACAACGTTATGTTATATAACGTATTACGTTATAACGTTATACCATATGACGTATTACGTTATAACGTGTTACCATATAACGAATTACGTTATAGCGTAATACCATGTAACGTATTACGATGCAACGTTACACCATACAACGTTATGTTATATAACGTATTCCGTTATAACGTTACACCATATAACGTGTTACGTTATAAAGTTATGTTATATAACGTAATACGTTATAACGTTATGCTGTATAACGTAATACGCTATAAAGTGTTACCATATAACGTATTACGTTATATCGTTATACCATATAGCGTTATGTTATATAACGTAAGACGCTATAACGTGTTACCATATAACGTATTACCTTATATCGTTATACCATATAACGTTATGTTATATAACGTAATACGCTATAACGTGTTACCATATAACGTATTACGTTATAACGTTATACCATATGACGCATTACGTTATAACGTGTTACCATATAACGAATTACGTTATAGCGTAATACCATGTAACGTATTACGATACAACGTTACACCATACATCGTTATGTTATATAACGTATTCCGTTATAACGTTACACCATATAACGTGTTACGTTATAACGTAATGTTATATAACGTAATACGTTATAACGTTATGCTGTATAACGTAATACGCTATAAAGTGTTACCATATAACGTATTACGTTATATCGTTATACCATATAGCGTTATGTTATATAACGCAAGACGCTATAACGTGTTACCATATAACGTATTACCTTATATCGTTATACCATATAACGTTATGTTATATAACGTAATACGCTATAACGTGTTACCATATAACGTATTACGTTATATCGTTATACCATATAACGTTATGTTATATAACGTAATACGCTATAACGTGTTACCATATAACGTATTACGTTATATCGTTATACCATGTAACGTTATGTTATATAACGTAATACGTTATAACTTTATACCATATAACGTATTACGTTATGACGTTATACCATACAACGTTATGTTATATAACGTAATACGTTATAACGTTATACCATATAACGTATTACGTTACAACGTTATACCATACAAAGTTATGTTATATAACGTATTCCGTTATAACGTTATAGCATATAACGTATTACGTTATAACTTTATGTGATATAACGTAATACGTTATAACGTTATGTTATATAACGTAATACGTTATATCGTTATGTTATATAAGGCCATACGTTATAACGTTATGTTATATAACGTAATACGTTATAACGTTATGTTATATAACGTAATACGTTATAACGTTATGTTATATAACGTAATACGTTATAACGTTATGTTATATAACGTAATACGTTATAACGTTATGTTATATAACGTAATACGTTATAACGTTATGTTATATAACGTAATACGCTATAACGTGTTACCATATAACGTATTACGTTATATCGTTATACCATATAACGTATTACGTTATAACGTGTTACCATATAACGTATTACGTTATAACGTTATACCATATACCGTTATGCTATATAACGTAATACCTTATAACGTTATAACATATAACGCATTACATTATAACGTTACACCATACGACGTTATGTTATATAACGTAATACGTTATAACGTGTTTCCATATACCGTATTACGTTATAACGTGTTACCATATAACGAATTACGTTATAGCGTTATACCATGTAACGTATTACGATACAACGTTACACCATACAACGTTATGTTATATAACGTATTCCGTTATAACGTTACACCATATAACGTGTTACGTTATAACGTTATGTTATATAATGTAATACGTTATAACGTTATGCTGTGTAACGTAATACGCTATAAAGTGTTACCATATAACGTATTACGTTATATCGTTATACCATATAGCGTTATGTTATATAATGTAATACGTTATAACTTTATACCATATAACGTATTACGTTATGACGTTATACCATACAACGTTATTTTATATAACGTAATACGTTATAACGTTATACCATATATCGTATTACGTTCTAACGTTATACCGTATGACGTATTACGTTATGATGTTATACCATACGACGTTATGTTATATAACGTAATATGTTATAACGTTGTAACGTTATACCATATAGCGTATTACGTTATAACGTTATACCATACAACGTATTACGTCATAACGTTACACCACACAACGATATGTAATATAACGTAATACGTTATAACGTGTTACCATATAACGTGTTACGTTATAACGTGTTTCCATATAACGTGTTACGTTATAACGTTATACCTTATAACGTTATGCTATATAACGTAATACGTTATAACGTTATCCCATATAACGCATTACATTATAACGTTACACCATACGACGTTTTGTTATATAACGTAATACGTTGTAACGTCTTTCCATATAACGTATTATGTTATAACGTGTTTCCAAATAACGAGTTACGTTATAACGTTAAACCGTATATCGTATTACGTTATAATTTTATACCATATAACGTATTACGTTATATCGTAATACCATATAACGTTATGTTATATAACGTAATGCGTTATAACTTTATACCATATAACGTATTACGTTATGATGTTATAGCATACAACGATATGTCATATAACGTAATACGTCATAACGTTGTAACGTTATACCATATAGCGTATTACGTCATAACGTTACAACATACAAGGTTATGTAATATAACGTAATACGTTATAACGTGTTACCATATAACGTGTTACGTTATAACGTAATACCATATAACGTTATGCTATATAACGTAATACGTTATAACTTTATCCCATATAACGCATTACATTATAACGTTACACCATACGACGTTATGTTATATAACGTAATACGTTATAACGTGTTTCCATATAACGTATTACGTTATAACGTTATACCACACAACGTATTACGTTATAACGATACACCATAAAACGTTATGTTATATAACGCATTACAGTATAGCGTTATGCTATATAACGTAATACGATATAACGTTATGCCATATGACGTATTACGTGATAACGTTATACCATATAACATATTACGTCATAACGTTACACCATACAACGTTATGTAATATAACGTAATACGTTATAACGTAATACCATATAACGTATAGCGTTATAACGTTACACCATACAACGTTATGTTATATAACGCATTACGTTATAACGTGATGTTATATAACTTAATACGTTATAACGTTATGTTATATGACGTAATACGTTATAACGTTATACCACGTAACGTAATATGTTATAACGTTATACCATAAAACGTTATGTTATATAACGTATTACGTTATAACTTTATACTATATAACGTATTACGTTATATCGTTAAACCATACAAAGTTATGTTACA
Organism: Bombus hypnorum; assembly: GCA_911387925.2. Taxonomy (NCBI): domain Eukaryota; kingdom Metazoa; phylum Arthropoda; class Insecta; order Hymenoptera; family Apidae; genus Bombus; species Bombus hypnorum. The sequence continues at coordinate 567,280 of OU427027.1, forward strand.
TAACGTAATACGTTAAAACGTTACACCATACAACGTTATGGTATATAACGTGTTACGTTAGAACGTTATACCATATAACGTATTACGTTATAACGTTACACCAGACAACGTTATGTTATATAACGTATTACGATATAACGTTATACCATATAACGTATTACGTTATAACGTTATACCATATAACGTATTACGTTATAACGTTACACAAGACAACGTTATGTTATATAACGTATTACGTTATAACGTTATGTTATATAACGTAATACGTTATAACGTTATGTTATATAACGTAATACGTTATAACGTTATGTTATATAACGTAATACGTTATGACGTGTTACCATATAACGTATTACGTTATATCGTTATACCATATAACGTTATGTTATATAACGTAATACGCTATAACGTGTTACCATATAACGTATTACGTTAGAACGTTATGTTATATAACGTAATACGCTATAACGTGTTACCATATAACGTATTACGTTATATCGTTATACCATATAACGTTATGTTATATAACGTAATACGCTATAACGTGTTACCATATAACGTATTACGTTATATCGTTATACCATGTAACGTTATGTTATATAACGTAATACGTTATAACTTTATACCATATAACGTATTACGTTATGACGTTATACCATACAACGTTATGTTATATAACGTAATACGTTATAACGTTATACCATGTAACGTATTACGTTATAACGTTATACCACATAACGTATTACGTTATAACGTTATGATATATAACTTAATACGTTATAACGTTATGTTATATAACTTAATACGTTATAACGTTATGTTATATAACGTAATACGTTATAACGTTATACCACACAACGTATTACGTTATAACGATACACCATAAAACGTTATGTTATATAACGCATTACAGTATAGCGTTATGCTATATAACGTAATACGATATAACGTTATGCCATATGACGTATTACGTGATAACGTTATACCATATAACATATTACGTCATAACGTTACACCATACAACGTTATGTAATATAACGTAATACGTTATAACGTAATACCATATAACGTATAGCGTTATAACGTTACACCATACAACGTTATGTTATATAACGCATTACGTTATAACGTGATGTTATATAACTTAATACGTTATAACGTTATGTTATATGACGTAATACGTTATAACGTTATACCACGTAACGTAATACGTTATAACGTTATACCATAAAACGTTATGTTATATAACGTATTACGTTATAACTTTATACTATATAACGTATTACGTTATATCGTTAAACCATACAAAGTTATGTTACATAACGTAATACGTTAAAACGTTACACCATACAACGTTATGGTATATAACGTGTTACGTTAGAACGTTATACCATATAACGTATTACGTGGTAACGTTACACAAGACAACGTTATGTTATATAACGTATTACATTAGAACGTTATACCATATAACGTATTACGTTATAACGTTACACCAGACAACGTTATGTTATATAACGTATTACGATATAACGTTATACCATATAACGTATTACGATATAACGTTATACCATATAACGTATTACGTTATAACGTTACACAAGACAACGTTATGTTATATAACGTATTACGTTATAACGTTATGTTATATAACGTAATACGTTATAACGTTATGTTATATAACGTAATACGTTATAACGTTATGTTATATAACGTAATACGTTATGACGTGTTACCATATAACGTATTACGTTATATCGTTATACCATATAACGTTATATTATATAACGTAATACGCTATAACGTGTTACCATATAACGTATTACGTTATATCGTTATACCATATAACGTTATGTTATATAACGTAATACGCTATAACGTGTTACCATATAACGTATTACGTTATATCGTTATACCATATAACGTTATGTTATATAACGTAATACGCTATAACGTGTTACCATATAACGTATTACGTTATATCGTTATACCATGTAACGTTATGTTATATAACGTAATACGTTATAACTTTATACCATATAACGTATTACGTTATGACGTTATACCATACAACGTTATGTTATATAACGTAATACGTTATAACGTTATACCATGTAACGTATTACGTTATAACGTTATACCACATAACGTATTACGTTATAACGTTATGATATGTAACTTAATACGTTATAACGTTATGTTATATAACTTAATACGTTATAACGTTATGTTATATAACGTAATACGTTATAATGTTATACCATATAACGTAATACGTTATAACGTTATACCATATAGCGTATTACGTTACAACGTTACACCATACAACGTTATGTTATATAACGTAATACGTTATAACGTTATGTTATATAACGTAATACGTTATAACGTTATGTTATATAACGTAATAAGATATAACGAAATGTTATGTAACGTAATACGTTATAACGTTATGTTATATAACGTAATACGCTACAATGTGTTACCATATAACGTATTACGTTCTAACGTTACACCATATAAAGTAAAACCATATAACGTAATACGTTATAACGTTATACCATATAACGCATTACGTTATAACGTTACACCATACAACGTTGTGGTATATAACGTATTACGTTATAACGTTATACCATATAACGTGTTACGTTGTAACGTTACACAAGACAACGTTATGTTATATAACGTATTACGTTACAACGTTATACCATATAACGTATTACGTTATAACGTTACACAAGACAGCGTTATGTTATATTACGTATTACGATATAACGTTATGCCATTTAACGTATTACGTTACAACGGTACACCATACAACGTTATGTTATATAACGTATTCCGCTATAACGTTATACCATATAACGTATTCCGTTATAACGTTAGACCATATAGCGTATTACGTTACAACGGTACACCATATAACGTATTAGGTTGTGATGTTATACCATACAACGTTATGTTATATAACGTAATACGTTATAACGTTGTAACGTTATACCATTTAGCGTATTAAGTTATAACGTTATACCATACAACGTATTACGTCATAACGTTACACCATATAACGTTATGCTATATAACGTAATACGTTATAACGTTATACCGTATAACGTTTTGTTATATAACGTAATGCCTTATAACGTTATACCACGTAACGTAATACGTTATAACGTAATACCATATAACGTATAGCGTTATAACGTTACACCATACAACTTTATGTTATATAACTCATTACGTTATAACGTGATGTTATATAACTTAATACGTTATAACGTTATGTTGTATAACGTAATACGTTATAACGTTATACCATATAACGTATTACGTTATAACGTTATACCATACAACGTTATGTTATATAACGTAATACGTTATAACGTTATGTTATATAACGTAATACGCTATAACGTGATACCATATGACGTATTACGTTATATCGTTATACCATATAACGTTATGTTATACAACGTAATACGTTATAACTTTATACCATATAACGTATTAGGTTATGATGTTATACCATACAACGTCATGTTATATAACGTAATACGTTATAACGTTGTAACGTTATACCATTTAGCGTATTAAGTTATAACGTTATACCATACAACGTATTACGTCATAACGTTACACCATACAACGTTATGTATTATAACGTAATACGTTATAACGTGTTACCATATAACGTGTTACGTTATAACGTTATACCATATAACGTATTACGTTATGATGTTATACCATACAACGTTATGTTATATAACGTAATACGTTATAACGTTGTAACGTTATACCATTTAGCGTATTAAGTTATAACGATATACCATACAACGTATTACGTCATAACGTTACACCATACAACGTTATGTATTATAACGTACTACGTTATAACGTGTTACCATATAACGTGTTACGTTATAACGTGTTTCCATATAACGTGTTACGTTATAACGTTATACCTTATAACGTTATGCTATATAACGTAATACGTCATAACGTTATACCATATAACGTATTACGTTCTAACGTTATACCATATGACGTATTACGTTATGATGTTATACCATACAACGTTATGTTATATAACGTAATATGTTATAACGTTGTAACGTTATACCATATAGCGTATTACGTTATAACGTTATACCATACAACGTATTACGTCATAACGTTACACCATACAACGTTATGTAATATAACGTAATACGTTATAACGTGTTACCATATAACGTGTTACATTGTAACGTTACACCATACGACGTTATGTTATATAACGTAATACGTTATAACGTGTTTCCATATAACGTATTCCGTTATAACGTTATGTTATATAACGTAATACGTTATAACGTTATGTTATATAACTTAATACGTTATAACGTTTTGTTATATAACGTAATACGTTATAACGTTATGTTATATAACGTAATATGTTATAACGTTATGTTATATAACGCAATACGTTATAACGTTATGTTATATAACGTAATACGCTACAACGTGTTACCATATGACGTATTACGTTCTAACGTTACACTATATAAAGTAAAACCATATAACGGAATACGTTATAACGTTATACCATATAACGCATTACGTTATAACGTTACACCATACAACGTTGTGGTATATAACGTATTACGTTATAACGTTATACCATATAACGTGTTACGTTGTAACGTTACACAAGACAACGTTATGTTATATAACGTATTACGTTACAACGTTATACCATATAACGTATTACGTTATAACGTTACGCAAGACAGCGTTATGTTATATTACGTATTACGATATAACGTTATGCGATATAACGTATTACGTTATAACGTTATACCATATAACGTATTACGTTATAACGTGTTACCATATAACGTATTACGTTATAACGTTATACCATATAGCGTATTACGTTACAACGGTACACCATACAACGTTATGTTATATAACGTATTCCGCTATAACGTTATACCATATAACGTATTCCGTTATAACGTTATGTTATATAACGTAATACGTTATAACGTTATGTTATATAACGTAATACGTTATAACGTTATGTTATATAACGTAATACGTTATAACGTTATGTTATATTACGTAATACGTTATAACGTTATGTTATATAACGTAATACGTTATAACGTTATGTTATATAACGTAATACGTTATAACGTTATGTTATATAACGTAATACGTTATAACGTTATGTTATATAACGTAATACGTTATAACGTTATGTTATATAACGTAATACGTTATAACGTTATGTTATATAACGTAATACGCTATAACGTGATACCATATAACGTATTACGTTATGACGTTAAACCATACAACGTTATGTTACATGACGTGATACGTTATAACGTTACACCATACAACGTTATGGTATATAACGTATTACGTTATAACGTTATACCATACAACGTTATGGTATATAACGTATTACGTTAGAACGTTATACCATAAAACGTATTACGTTGTAACGTTACACAAGACAACGTTATGTTATATAACGTATTACGTTATAACGTTATACCATATAACGTATTACGTTATAACGTGTTACCATATAACGTATTACATTATAACGTTATACCATATAACGTTGTGCTATATAACGTAATACGTTATAACGTTATACCGTATAACGTTATGTTATATAACGTAATACGTTATAACGTTATACCACGTAACGTAATACGTTATAACGTAATACCATATAACGTATAGCGTTATAATGTTACACCATACAACGTTATGATATATAACGTATTACATTATAACGTTATACCATATAACGTATTACGTTATAACGCTACACCAGACAACGTTATGTTATATAACGTTTTACGATATAACGTTATACCATATGACGTATTACGTTATAACGTGTTACCATATAACGAATTACGTTATAAAGTTATACCATATAGCGTATTACGTTACAACGTTACACCATACAACGTTATGTTATATAACGTATTCCGTTATAACGTTATACCATATAACGTATTACGTTATAACGTTATGTTACATAACGTAATACGTTATAACGTTTTGTTATATAACGTAATACGTTATAACGTTATGTTATATAACGTAATACGTTATAACGTTATGTTATATATCGTAAAACGTTATAACGTTATGTTATATAACGCAATACGTTATAACGTTATTATATATATCGTAATACGTTATAACGTTATGTTATATAACGTAATACGTTATAACGTTATGTTATACAACGTAATACGCTATAACGTGTTACCATATAATGTATTACGTTATATCGTTATACCATATAACGTTATGTTATATAACGTAATACCATATAACGTATAGCGTTATAATGTTACACCATACAACGTTATGTTATATAACGTATTACATTATAACGTTATACCATATAACGTATTACGTTATAACGCTACACAAGACAACGTTATGTTATATAACGTTTTACGATATAACGTTATACCATATAACGTATTACGTTATAACGTTACACTAGACACGGTTATGTTATATAACGTATTACGTTATAACGTTATACCATATGACGTATTACGTTATAACGCGTTACCATATAACGAATTACGTAATAACGTTATACCACATAACGTAGTACGTTATAACGTAATACCATATAACGTATAGCGTTATAAAGTTACACCATACAACGTTATGTTATATAACTTAATACGTTATAACGTTATGTTATATAACGTAATACGTTATAACGTTATACCATATAACGTATTACGTTATAACGTTATACCATGCAACGTATTACGTTATAACGATACACCATATAACGTTATGTTATATAACGCATTAGGTTATAAAGTTACACCATATAACGTATTATGTTATAACGTTACACCATATATCGTATTACGTTATAACGTTATACCATATAACGTATTACATTATAACGTTATACCATATAACGTAATACGTTATAACGTGTTACCATATAACGTGTTACGTTATAACGTTTTACCATATATCGTATTACGTTATAACGTTATACGATATAACGTATTACATTATAACGTTATACCATATAACGTAATACGTTATAACGTGTTACCATATAACGTGTTACGTTATTACGTTATACCATATAACATATTACGTCATAACGTTACACCATACAACATTATGTAATATAACGTAATACGTTATAACGTGTTACCATATAACATATTACGTCATAATGTTACACCATACAACGTTATGTAATATGACGTAATACGTTATAACATGTTACCATATAACGTATTACGTTATAACGTGTTACCATATAACGTGTTACGTTATAACGTTATACCATACGACGTTATGTTATATAACGTAATACGTTATAACGGGTTTCCATATAACGTATTACGTTATAACGTTATACAATACAACGTATCACGTTATAACGATACACCATATAACGTTATGTTATATAACGTAATACGTTATAGCGTTATACCACATAACGTAGTACGTTATAACGTAATACCATATAACGTATAGCGTTATAAAGTTACACCATACAACGTAATGTTATATAACTTAATACGTTATAACGTTATGTTATATAACGTAATACGTTATAACGTTATACCATATAACGTATTACGTTATAACGTGTTACCATATAACGAATTACGTTATGATGTTATACCATACAACGTTACGTTATATAACGTAATACGTTATAACGTTGTAACGTTATACCATCTAGCGTATTACGTTATAACGTTATACCATAGAACGTATTACGTCATAACGTTACACCATACAACGTTATGTAATATAACGTAATACGTTATACCATATAATGTATTACGTTGTAACGTTATGATATATAACTTAATACGTTATAACGTTATGTTATATAACGTAGTACGTTATAACGGTATGTTATATAACGTAATACGTTATAACGTGGTACCATATAACGCATTACGTTATAACGTTAGAACATACAACCTTATGTTATATAACGTATTACGTTATAACGTTATACCATATAACGTGTAACGTTATAACGTTATACCATATAACGTATTTCGTTATAACGTTATACCAAATAACGTTATGTTATATAACGTATTACGTTATAACGTTATACCATATAACGTATTACGTTATTACGTTATACCAAATAACGTTATGTTATATAACGTATTACGTTATAACGTTATACCATATAACGTATTACGTTATAACGTTATACCACATAACGTATTACGTTATAACGTTATACCATATAACGTATTACGTTATAACGTTATGATATATAACGTAATACGTCATAAGGTTATACCATATAACGTAATACGTTATAACGTAATACCATATAGCGTATTACGTTATAACGTTATGATATATAACATAATACGTTATAACGTTATGTTATATAACTTAATACGTTATAACGTTATGTTATATAACGTAATACGTTATAACGTGGTACCATATAACGCATTACGTTATAACGTTAGAACATACAACCTTATGTTATATAACGTATTACGTTATAACGTTATACCATATAACGTGTAACGTTATAACGTTATACCATATAACGTATTTCGTTATAACGTTATACCAAATAACGTTATGTTATATAACGTATTACGTTATAACGTTATACCATATAACGTATTACGTTATATGGTATAACCTTATGACCTATTACGTTATAACGTTATGATATATATCGTAATACGTCATAAGGTTATACCATATAACGTAATGCCTTATAACGTTATACCATATAGCGTATTACGTTATAACGTTATGATATATAACATAATACGTTATAACGTTATGTTCTATAACTTAATACGTTATAACGTTATGTTATATAACGTAATACGTTATAACGTTATACCATATAGCTTATTGCGTTACAACGTTACAACATACAATGTTATGTTATATAAAGTATTACGTTATAACGTTATACCATATAACGTATTACGTTATAACGTGACACAAGACAAAGTTATGTTATATAACATATTACGTTATAACGTTATACCATATAACGTATTACGTTATAACGCGTTACCATATAACGTATTACGTTATATAGTTATACCATATAACGTTACGTTATACCATATAGCGTATTACGTTACAACGTTACATCATACAACGTTATGTTGTATAGCGTATTCCGTAATAACGTTATACCATATAACGTATTACGTTATAACGTTGTGTTGTATAACGTAATAAGTTATAACGTTATGTTATATAACGTAATACGTTATAACGTTCTGTTATATAACGTAATACGCTATAACGTGTTACCATATAACGTATTACGTTATATAGTTATACCATATAACGTTACGTTATATAACGTAATACGTTATAACTTTATTCCATATAACGTATTACGTTATAACGTTATACCATATAACATATTACGTTAAAACGTTATACCATATAACGTATTACGTTATAACGTTACACAAGACAATGTTATGTTATATAACGTAGTATGTTATAACGGTATGTTATATAACGTAATACGTTATAACGTGGTACCATATAACGCATTACGTTATAACGCGTTACCATATAACGTATTACGTTATAACGTTATACCATATAGCGTATTACGTTACAACGTTACACCATACAACGTTATGTTGTATAGCGTATTCCGTAATAACGTTATACGATATAACGTATTACGTTATAACGTTATGTTATATAACGTAATACGTTATAACGTTATACCATATAACGTGTAACGTTATAACGTTATACCATATAACGTATTTCGTTATAACGTTATACCATATAACGTGTAACGTTATAACGTTATACCATATAACGTATTTCGTTATAACGTTATACCATATAACGTGTAACGTTATAACGTTATACCATATAACGTATTTCGTTATAACGTTATACCATATAACGTGTAACGTTATAACGTTATACCATATAACGTATTTCGTTATAACGTTATACCAAATAACGTTATGTTCTATAACGTATTACGTTATAACGTTATACCATATAACGTTACGTTATATAACGTAATACGTTATAACTTTATTCCATATAACGTATTACGTTATAACGTTATACCATATAATGTATTACGTTGTAACGTTATGATATATAACTTAATACGTTATAACGTTATGTTATATAACGTAGTACGTTATAACGGTATGTTATATAACGTAATACGTTATAACGTGGTACCATATAACGCATTACGTTATAACGTTAGAACATACAACCTTATGTTATATAACGTATTACGTTATAACGTTATGTTATATAACGTATTACGTTATAACGTTATACCATATAACGTATTACTATAAAACGTTATACCACATAACGTATTACGTTATAACGTTATGTTATATAACGTAATACGTTATAACGTTATTTTATATAACGTAATATGTTATAACGTTATGTTATATAACGTAATACGTTATAAGGTTATGTTATATAACGTAATACGTTATAACGTTATGTTATATAACGTAATACTCTATAACGAGTTACCATATAACGTATTACGTTATAACGTTACACCATATAAAGTTATACCATATAACGTAATACGTTATAACGTTATGTTATATAACGTAATATGTTATAACGTTATGTTATATAACGTAATACGTTATATCGCTATACCATATAACGTTAAGTTATATAACGTAATACGCTATAACGTTATACCATGTAACGTTATGTTATATAACGTAATACTTTATAACGTTATGTTATATAACGTAATACGTTATAACGTTATGCCATATAGCTTATTACGTTACAACGTGACAACATACAACGTTATGTTATATAAAGTATTACGTTATAACGTTGTACCATATAACGTATTACGTTATAACACAAGACAAAGTTACGTTATATAACGTATTACGTTACAACGTTATACCATATAACGTATTACGTTATAACGTTATACCATATAACGTATTACGTTATAACGTTATGATATATAACGTAATACGTCATAAGGTTATACCATATAACGTAATACGTTATAACGTTATACCATATAGCGGATTACGTTATAACGTTATGATATTTAACATAATGCGTTATAACGTTATGTTATATAACTTAATACGTTATAACGTTATGTTATATAACGTAATACGTTATAACGTTATACCATATAACGTAATACGTTATAACGTTATACCATATAGCTTATTACGTTACAACGTCACAACATACAACGTTATGTTATATAAAGTATTACGTTACAACGTAATACCATATAACGTATTACGTTATAACGCGTTACCATATAACGTATTACGTTATAACGTTATACCATATAGCGTATTACGTTACAACGTTACACCATACAACGTTATGTTGTATAGCGTATTCCGTAATAACGTTATACCATATAACGTATTACGTTATAACGTTATGTTATATAACGTAATACGTTATAACGTTATGTTATATAACGTAATACGTTATAACGTTCTGTTATATAACGTAATACGCTATAACGTGTTACCATATAACGTTACGTTATATAACGTAATACGTTATAACTTTATACCATATAACGTATTACGTTATAACGTTATACCAAATAACGTTATGTTATATAACGTATTACGTTATAACGTTATACCATATAACGTATTACGTTATAACGTTATACCATATAATGTATTTCGTTGTAACGTTATGATATATAACTTAATACGTTATAACGTTATGTTATATAACTTAATACGTTATAACGTTATGTTATATAACGTAATACGTTATAACGTTGTACCATATAACGTATTACGTTATAACGTTATGTTATATAACGTAATACGTTATAAAGATATGTTATATAACGTAATACGTTATAACGTTATGTTATATAACGTAATACGTTATAACGTTATGTTATATAACGTAATACGCTATAACGTGTTACGATATAACGTATTACGTTATATCGTTTTACCATATAACGTTATGTTATATAACGTAATACGTTATAACTTTATACCATATAACGTATTACGTTATAACGTTATACCATATAACGTATTACGTTATAACGTTATACCATATAACGTATTACGTTATAACGTTGTACCATATAACGTTATGGCATATAACGTAATACGTTATAACGATATACCATATAACGTATTACGTTATAACGTTATGTTATATAACGTAATACGTTATAACGTTATGTTATATAACGCAATACGTTATAACGTTATGTTATATAACGTAATACGTTATAACGTTATGTTATATAACTTAATACGTTATAACGTTATGTTATATAACGTAATACGTTATAACGTTGTACCATATAACGTATTACGTTATAACGTTATGTTATATAACGTAATACGTTATAAAGATATGTTATATAACGTAATACGTTATAACGTTATGTTATATAACGTAATACGTTATAACGTTATGTTATATAACGTAATACGCTATAACGTGTTACGATATAACGTATTACGTTATATCGTTTTACCATATAACGTTATGTTATATAACGTAATACGTTATAACTTTATACCATATAACGTATTACGTTATAACGTTATACCATATAACGTATTACGTTATAACGTTATACCATATAACGTATTACGTTATAACGTTGTACCATATAACGTTATGGCATATAACGTAATACGTTATAACGATATACCATATAACGTATTACGTTATAACGTTATGTTATATAACGTAATACGTTATAACGTTATGTTATATAACGCAATACGTTATAACGTTATGTTATATAACGTAATACGTTATAACGTTATGTTACATAACGTAATACGTTATAACGTTCTGTTATATAACGTAATACGTTATAACGTTATACCATATAACGTAATACGTTATAACGTCATACCATATAGCGTATTACGTTACAACGTTACACCATACAACGATATGTTATATAACGTATACCGTTATAACGTTATACCATATAACGTATTACGTTATAACGTTATGTTATATAACGTAATATGTTATAGCGTTATGTTATATAACGTACTACGTTACAACGTTATACCATATAACGTAATACGTTATAACGTTATGTTATATAACGTATTACGTTATAACGTTACACAAGACAACGTTATGTTATATAACGTATTACGATATAACGTTATACCATACAACGTATTACGTTATAACGTTATATTACATAACGTAATACGTTATAACGTTATGTTATATAACGTAATACGTTATAACGTTATGTTATATAACGTAATACGTTATAACGTTATGTTATATAAGGTAATTTGTTATAACGTTATGTTATATAACGTAATACGTTATAACGTTATGTTATATAAGGTAATTTGTTATAACGTTATGTTATATAACGTAATACGTTATAACGTTATGTTATATAAGGTAATTTGTTATAACGTTATGTTATATAACGTAATACGTTATAACGATATGTTATATAACGCAAAACGTTATAACGTTATGTTATATAACGTAATACGTTATAACGTTATGTTATATAACGTAAAACGTTATAACGTTATGTTATATAACGTAATACGTGATAACATTATACCATATAACGTATTACGTCATAACGTTACGCAATACAACGTTATGTATTATAACGTAATACGTTATAACGCGTTACCATACAACGTATTGCGTTACAACGTTGTACCATATAGCGTATTACGTTACAACGTTACACCATACAACGTTACGTTGTATAACGTATTCCTTTATAACGTTATACCATGTAACGTATTAAGTTATATCTTTATGTTATATAACGTAATACGTTATATGGTATGACGTTATAACGTAATACGTTATATGGTATAACGTTATAACGTAATAAGTTATATAACATAACGTTATTTGGTATAACGTTATAACGTAACACGTTATATGGTATAACGTTATAGCGTAATACGTTGTATAACATAAGGTTGTATGTTGTAACGTTATAACGTAATGCCTTATATGGTTATGATATATAACGTAATACGTTATAAGGTTATATCATATAACGTAATACGTTATAACGTTATTCCATATAGCGTATTACGTTACAACGTTACACCATACAACGTTATGTTATATAACGTATTCCGTTATAACGTTATACCATATAACGTATTACGTTATAACGTGACACAAGACAACGTTATGTTGTATAACGTATTACGTTATAACGTTATACCATATAACGTATTTCGTTATAACGTGGTACCATATAAGGCATTACGTTATAACGTTACAACATACAACCTTATGTTATACAACGTATTACGTTACAACGTATTACGTTATAAGGTTATACCATATAACGTATTACGATATAACGTTATACCATACGACGTTATGTTATATAACGTATTACGAAATAACTTTATACTATATAACGTATTACGTCATAACGTTATGTTATATAACTTTATACGTCATATCTTTATGTTATATAACATAATACGTTATAACGTTATACCATATAACGTATTACGTTATAACGTTATGATATATAACGTAATACGTCATAAGGTTATACCATATAACGTAATACGTTATAACGTTATACCATATAGCGGATTACGTTATAACGTTATGATATTTAACATAATGCGTTATAACGTTATGTTATATAACTTAATACGTTATAACGTTATGTTATATAACGTAATACGTTATAACGTTATACCATATAACGTAATACGTTATAACGTTATACCATATAGCTTATTACGTTACAACGTCACAACATACAACGTTATGTTATATAAAGTATTACGTTACAACGTAATACCATATAACGTATTACGTTATAACGCGTTACCATATAACGTATTACGTTATAACGTTATACCATATAGCGTATTACGTTACAACGTTACACCATACAACGTTATGTTGTATAGCGTATTCCGTAATAACGTTATGTTATATAACGTAATACGTTATAACGTTATGTTATATAAGGTAATTTGTTATAACGTTATGTTATATAACGTAATACGTTATAACGTTATGTTATATAAGGTAATTTGTTATAACGTTATGTTATATAACGTAATACGTTATAACGATATGTTATATAACGCAAAACGTTATAACGTTATGTTATATAACGTAATACGTTATAACGTTATGTTATATAACGTAAAACGTTATAACGTTATGTTATATAACGTAATACGTGATAACATTATACCATATAACGTATTACGTCATAACGTTACGCAATACAACGTTATGTATTATAACGTAATACGTTATAACGCGTTACCATACAACGTATTGCGTTACAACGTTGTACCATATAGCGTATTACGTTACAACGTTACACCATACAACGTTACGTTGTATAACGTATTCCTTTATAACGTTATACCATGTAACGTATTAAGTTATATCTTTATGTTATATAACGTAATACGTTATATGGTATGACGTTATAACGTAATACGTTATATGGTATAACGTTATAACGTAATAAGTTATATAACATAACGTTATTTGGTATAACGTTATAACGTAACACGTTATATGGTATAACGTTATAGCGTAATACGTTGTATAACATAAGGTTGTATGTTGTAACGTTATAACGTAATGCCTTATATGGTTATGATATATAACGTAATACGTTATAAGGTTATATCATATAACGTAATACGTTATAACGTTATTCCATATAGCGTATTACGTTACAACGTTACACCATACAACGTTATGTTATATAACGTATTCCGTTATAACGTTATACCATATAACGTATTACGTTATAACGTGACACAAGACAACGTTATGTTGTATAACGTATTACGTTATAACGTTATACCATATAACGTATTTCGTTATAACGTGGTACCATATAAGGCATTACGTTATAACGTTACAACATACAACCTTATGTTATACAACGTATTACGTTACAACGTATTACGTTATAAGGTTATACCATATAACGTATTACGATATAACGTTATACCATACGACGTTATGTTATATAACGTATTACGAAATAACTTTATACTATATAACGTATTACGTCATAACGTTATGTTATATAACTTTATACGTCATATCTTTATGTTATATAACATAATACGTTATAACGTTATACCATATAACGTATTACGTTATAACGTTATGATATATAACGTAATACGTCATAAGGTTATACCATATAACGTAATACGTTATAACGTTATACCATATAGCGGATTACGTTATAACGTTATGATATTTAACATAATGCGTTATAACGTTATGTTATATAACTTAATACGTTATAACGTTATGTTATATAACGTAATACGTTATAACGTTATACCATATAACGTAATACGTTATAACGTTATACCATATAGCTTATTACGTTACAACGTCACAACATACAACGTTATGTTATATAAAGTATTACGTTACAACGTAATACCATATAACGTATTACGTTATAACGCGTTACCATATAACGTATTACGTTATAACGTTATACCATATAGCGTATTACGTTACAACGTTACACCATACAACGTTATGTTGTATAGCGTATTCCGTAATAACGTTATACCATATAACGTATTACGTTATAACGTTATGTTATATAACGTAATACGTTATAACGTTATGTTATATAACGTAATACGTTATAACGTTCTGTTATATAACGTAATACGCTATAACGTGTTACCATATAACGTTACGTTATATAACGTAATACGTTATAACTTTATACCATATAACGTATTACGTTATAACGTTATACCATACAACGTTATGTTATATAACGTATTACGTTATAACGTTATACCATATAACGTATTACGTTATAACGTTATACCATATAATGTATTTCGTTGTAACGTTATGATATATAACTTAATACGTTATAACGTTATGTTATATAACTTAATACGTTATAACGTTATGTTATATAACGTAATACGTTATAACGTTGTACCATATAACGTATTACGTTATAACGTTATGTTATATAACGTAATACGTTATAAAGATATGTTATATAACGTAATACGTTATAACGTTATGTTATATAACGTAATACGTTATAACGTTATGTTATATAACGTAATACGCTATAACGTGTTACGATATAACGTATTACGTTATATCGTTTTACCATATAACGTTATGTTATATAACGTAATACGTTATAACGTTATACCATATAACGTATTACGTTATAACGTTATACCATATAACGTATTACGTTATAACGTTATACCATATAACGTATTACGTTATAACGTTGTACCATATAACGTTATGGCATATAACGTAATACGTTATAACGATATACCATATAACGTATTACGTTATAACGTTATGTTATATAACGTAATACGTTATAACGTTATGTTATATAACGCAATACGTTATAACGTTATGTTATATAACGTAATACGTTATAACGTTATGTTACATAACGTAATACGTTATAACGTTCTGTTATATAACGTAATACGTTATAACGTTATACCATATAACGTAATACGTTATAACGTCATACCATATAGCGTATTACGTTACAACGTTACACCATACAACGATATGTTATATAACGTATACCGTTATAACGTTATACCATATAACGTATTACGTTATAACGTTATGTTATATAACGTAATATGTTATAGCGTTATGTTATATAACGTACTACGTTACAACGTTATACCATATAACGTAATACGTTATAACGTTATGTTATATAACGTATTACGTTATAACGTTACACAAGACAACGTTATGTTATATAACGTATTACGATATAACGTTATACCATACAACGTATTACGTTATAACGTTATATTACATAACGTAATACGTTATAACGTTATGTTATATAACGTAATACGTTATAACGTTATGTTATATAACGTAATACGTTATAACGTTATGTTATATAAGGTAATTTGTTATAACGTTATGTTATATAACGTAATACGTTATAACGTTATGTTATATAAGGTAATTTGTTATAACGTTATGTTATATAACGTAATACGTTATAACGTTATGTTATATAAGGTAATTTGTTATAACGTTATGTTATATAACGTAATACGTTATAACGATATGTTATATAACGCAAAACGTTATAACGTTATGTTATATAACGTAATACGTTATAACGTTATGTTATATAACGTAAAACGTTATAACGTTATGTTATATAACGTAATACGTGATAACATTATACCATATAACGTATTACGTCATAACGTTACGCAATACAACGTTATGTATTATAACGTAATACGTTATAACGCGTTACCATACAACGTATTGCGTTACAACGTTGTACCATATAGCGTATTACGTTACAACGTTACACCATACAACGTTACGTTGTATAACGTATTCCTTTATAACGTTATACCATGTAACGTATTACGTTATATCTTTATGTTATATAACGTAATACGTTATATGGTATGACGTTATAACGTAATACGTTATATGGTATAACGTTATAACGTAATAAGTTATATAACATAACGTTATTTGGTATAACGTTATAACGTAACACGTTATATGGTATAACGTTATAGCGTAATACGTTGTATAACATAAGGTTGTATGTTGTAACGTTATAACGTAATGCCTTATATGGGTATGATATATAACGTAATACGTTATAAGGTTATATCATATAACGTAATACGTTATAACGTTATTCCATATAGCGTATTACGTTACAACGTTACACCATACAACGTTATGTTATATAACGTATTCCGTTATAACGTTATACCATATAACGTATTACGTTATAACGTGACACAAGACAACGTTATGTTGTATAACGTATTACGTTATAACGTTATACCATATAACGTATTTCGTTATAACGTGGTACCATATAAGGCATTACGTTATAACGTTACAACATACAACCTTATGTTATACAACGTATTACGTTACAACGTATTACGTTATAAGGTTATACCATATAACGTATTACGATATAACGTTATACCATACGACGTTATGTTATATAACGTATTACGAAATAACTTTATACTATATAACGTATTACGTCATAACGTTATGTTATATAACTTTATACGTCATATCTTTATGTTATATAACATAATACGTTATAACGTTATACCATATAACGTATTACGTTATAACGTTATACCACACAACGTTATGTTATATAACGTATTACGTTATAACTTTATACTATATAACGTATTGCGTTATAACGTTATACCATATAACGTATTACGATATAACGTTATGATATATAACATAATACGTTATAACGTTATGTTATATGACGTAATACGTTATAACGTTATACCATATAACGTATTACGTCATAACGTTACACCATACAACGTTATGTAATATAACGTAATACGTTATAACGTGTTACCATATAACGTATTACGATATAACGTTATACAATATAACGTTACGTTATATAACGTAATACGTTATAACTTTATACCATATAACGTATTACGTTATAACGTTATACCACATAACGTAATACATTATAACGTAATACCATATAACGTATAGCGTTATAAATTTACACCATACAACGCTATGTTATATAACGTATTCCGTTATAACGTTATACCATATAACGTATTACGTTATAACGTTATGTTATATAACGTAGTACGTTATAACGTTATGCTATATGACGTAATACGTTATAACGTTATGTTATATAACGTAATACGTTATAACGATATGTTATATAACGCAAAACGTTATAACGTTATGTTATATAACTTAATACGTTATAACGTTATGTTATATAACGTAAAACGTTATAACGTTATGTTATATAACGTAATACGTGATAACATTATACCATATAACGTATTACGTCATAAGGTTACACAATACAACGTTATGTATTATAACGTAATACGTTATAACGCGTTACCATACAACGTATTACGTTACAACGTTGTACCATATAGCGTATTACGTTACAACGTTACACCATACAACGTTACGTTGTATAACGTATTCCGTTATAACGTTATACCATGTAACGTATTACGTTATATCTTTATGTTATATAACGTAGTACGTTATAACGTTATACCATATAACGTGTTACGTTATAACGTTATACCAAATAACGTTATGTTATATAACGTATTACGTTATAACGTTATACCATATAACGTATTACGTTACAACGTTACACCATACAACGTTACGTTGTATAACGTATTCCGTTATAACGTTATACCATGTAACGTATTACGTTATATCTTTATGTTATATAACGTAGTACGTTATAACGTTATACCATATAACGTGTTACGTTATAACGTTATACCAAATAACGTTATGTTATATAATGTAATACGTTATAAGGTTATGTTATATAACGTAATACGTGATAACATTATACCATATAACGTATTACGTCATAAGGTTACACAATACAACGTTATGTATTATAACGTAATACGCTGTAACGAGTTACCATATAACGTATTACGTTATAACGTTACACCATATAAAGTTATACCATATAACGTAATACGTTATAACGTTATGTTATATAACGTAATACGTTATAACGTTATGTCATATAACGTAATACGTTATATTGTTATACCATATAACGTTATGTTATATAACGTAATACGTTATAACGTTATACCATATAACGTGTTACGTTATAACGTTATACCAAATAACGTTATGTTATATAACGTATTACGTTATAATGTTATACCATATAACGTATTACGTTATAACGTTATACCATATAACGTATTACGTTATAACGTTATGATATATAACGTAATACGTCATAAGGTTATACCATATAACGTAATACGTTATAACGTTATACCATATAGCTTATTACGTTACAACGTTACAACATACAACGTTATGTTATATAAAGTATTACGTTATAACGTTATACCATATAACGTATTACGTTATAACGTGACACAAGACAAAGTTATGTTATATAACGTATTACGTAATAACGTTATACCATATAACGTATTACGTTATAACGCGTTACCATATAACGTATTACGTTATAACGTTATACCATATAGCGTATTACGTTACAACGTTACACCATACAACGTTATGTTGTATAGCGTATTCCGTTATAACGTTATACCATATAACGTATTACGTTATAACGTTATGTTATATAACGTAATACGTTATAACGTTCTGTTATATAACGTAATACGCTATAACGTGTTACCATATAACGTATTACGTTATATAGTTATACCATATAACGTTACGTTATATAACGAAATACGTTATAACTTTATACCATATAACGTATTACGTTATAACGTTATACCATATAACGTATTCCGTCATAACGTTACACAATACAACGTTATGTATTATAACGTAATACGTTATAACGCGTTACCATACAACGTATTACGTTACAACGTTGTACCATATAGCGTATTACGTTACAACGTTACACCATACAACGTTACGTTGTATAACGTATTCCGTTATAACGTTATACCATGTAACGTATTACGTTATATCTTTATGTTATATAACGTAATGCGTTATAACGTTATGTTATATAACGTAATACGTTATAACGTTATGTTATATAACTTAATACGTTATAACGTTATGTTATATAACGTAATACGTTATAACGTTATACCACACAACGTATTACGATATAACGTTGTACCATACAACGTTATGTTATATAACGTATTACGTTATAACTTTATACTATATAACGTATTACGTCATAACGTTATGTTATATAACTTTATACGTTATATCTTTATGTTATATAACGTAATACGTTATAACGTTATACCATATAACGTATTACGTTATAACGTTATACCACACAACGTTATGTTATATAACGTAATGCGTTATAACGTTATGTTATATAACGTAATACGTTATAACGTTATGTTATATAACGTAATACGTTATAACGATTTGTTATATAACGCAAAACGTTATAACGTTATGTTATATAACGTAATACGTTATAACGTTATGTTATATAACGTAATACGTTATAACGTTATGTTATATAACGTAATACGTTATAACGTTCTGTTATATAACGTAATACGCAATAACGTGTTACCGTATAACGTATTACGTTATATCGTTATACCATATAATGTATTACGTTATAACGTTATACCATATAACGTGTTACGTTATAACGTTACACAAGACAAGGTTATGTTATATAACCTATTACGTTATAACGTTATACCATATACCGTATTACGTCATAACGTTATACCATATAACGTATTACGTTATAACGTTATGATATATAACTTAATACGTTATAACGTTATGTTATATAACTTAATACGTAATACGTTATATCGTTATACCATATAACGTTATGTTATATAACGTAATACGTTATAACGTTATACCATGTAACGTTATGTTATATAACGTATTACGTTATAACGTTATACCATATAACGTATTACGTCACAACGTTATGTTACATAACGTAATACGTTATAACGTTATGTTATATAACGTACTACGTTACAACGTTACACCATACAACGTTATGTTGTATAACGTATTCCGTCATAACGTTATACCATATAACGTATTACGTTATAACGTTATGTTATATAACGTAATACGTTATATCGTTATGTTATATAACGTAATACGTTATAGCGTTCTGTTATATAACGTAATACGCTATAACGTGTTACCATATAACGTATTACGTTATATCGTTATGCCATATAACGTTATGTTATATAACGTAATACGTTATAACTTTATACCATATAACGTATTACGTTATAACGGTGTACCATATAACGTGTTACGTTATAACGTTACACAAGACAAGGTTATGTTGTATAACCTATTACGTTATAACGTTATACCATATACCGTATTACGTCAAAACGTTATACCATATAACGTATTACGTTATAACGTTATGATATATAACTTAATACGTTATAACGTTATGTTATATAACTTAATACGTAATACGTTATATCGTTATACCATATAACGTTATGTTATATAACGTAATACGTTATAACGTGGTACCATATAACGCATTACGTTATAACGTTAGAACATACAACTTTATGTTATATAACGTATTACGTTATAACGTTATACCATATAACGTGTTACGTTATAACGTAATACGTTATAACGTTATACCAAATAACGTTATGTTATATAACGTATTACGTTATAACGTTATGCAATATAACGTATTACGTTATAACGTTATACCATATAACGTATTACGTTATAACGTTATGATATATAACGTAATACGTTATAACGTTATGTTACATAACTTAATACGTTATAACGTTATGTTATATAACGTAATACGTTATAACATTATACCATATAACATAATACGTTATAACGTCATACCATATAGCGCATTACGTTACAACGTTACACCATACAACGATATGTTATATATGTCGGAGATGCAAGAAAGACCGGAGCCTTCCCTTCGCAATTTTGGGAAAAGTCCTCTAATGTTATAGTTTAGATTTTATCATAGCTATAATTAAGCAATTTTTATCATCCGATCTGATTATAATTGTACGAGATTTGCGATAGCGAAATTGGGTTCGAGGTGACAACTGGTCGCCGAACGTAGCCACGGTCACGGGATAAACGTTTAGCTTGACGAAAGTGTAGAACGGTTGTGTGGTTTCCCTAGATATGTGGTATGTGGCGGCATACGGCCTCAAGAACGGGTCTAGTCACATATGATTGTATTTTGGAGGTGTCGATATTATGGGACACACGTTGTATTAAGAATCAAACTCCAGACAGAAATTGCTTAGCAACGGCGATTGGAACTTTCTCGATGCTTCCAACGAGTAAATAATAAACTTTTGGCAGAGAATGCTTAGCAACGGTGATTGGAACCTTCTCGATGCTTCCAGCGAGCATGTAACTAACAAAATGCAATCGTACAGCGAGAAAGAATTCCATCAGATTAGGCATTCGTGTGATCGTCTTGGAAAGTGACACATCGAGTAATATACAGAGCGTCTCAGTGAATAATTATCCCGTTGGCCGTGGATTCGTTTGAACCCAAAGAAAACATTGTTATTAGCGTATATTAAATTCATTCTTCGTTAAATTTAGTATTCCTAAAATTTATTGTTCGTTAAACTTATTAATCGTTAGTTTTATTATTCGTTAAATTTATTATTCGTTAATCTAATCATTCGTTAAACTTATTATTTGTTAAGCTCATTGTTCATTTAACACAATATTCATTAAACCTTTGTAAAATCGTGTGCATACGTGTAAATACAATCTCAGTTTTGATAAAACAATGACTAATTCAAACGAAGAAGCGTTAGACGCCCTCAAGTCTAATGTGAATCCGACATATAACGTATTCCGTTATAACGTTATACCATATAACGTATTACGTTATAACGTTTTGTTATATAACGTACTACGTTACAACGTTATACCATATAACGTAATACGTTATAACGTTATGTTATATAACGTATTACGTTATAACGTTACACAAGACAACGTTATGTTATATAACATATTGCGATATAACGTTATACCATATAACGTATTACGTTATAACGTTACACAAGACAACATTATGTTATATAACGTATTACGTTATAACGTTATACCACATAACGTATTACGTTATAACGTTATGATATATAACGTAATACGTTATAACGTTATGTTATATAACGTAATACGTTATATCGTTATACCATATAACGTTATGTTATATAACGTAATACGTTATAACGTTATGTTATATAACGTAATACGTTATAACGTTATGTTATATAACGTAATACGTTATAACGTTATGTTATATAACGTAATACGTTATATCTTTATACCATATAACGTTATGTTATATAACGTAATACGTTATAACGTTATGTTATATAACGTAGTACGTTATAACGGTATGTTATATAACGTAATACGTTATAACGTTATGTTATGTAACCTAATACGTTATAACGTTATACCATATAACGTTATGTTATATAACGTAATATGTTATAACGTTATGTTATATAACATAATACGTTATAACGTTATGTTATATAACGTATTACGTTATAACGTTACACAAGACAACATTATGTTATATAACGTACTACGTTACAACGTTATACCATGTAACGTATTACGTTATAACGTTATGTTATATAACGTAATACGTTATAACGTTATGTTATGTAACGTAATACGTTATAACGTTATGTTATGTAACGTAATACGTTATAACGTTATGTTATCTAACGTAATACGTTATAACGTTATGTTATATAACGTATTACGTTATAACGTTATGTTATATAACGTAATACGTTATATCGTTATACCATATAACGTTATGTTATATAACGTAATACGTTATAACGATATACCATGTAACGTTATGTTATATAACGTAGTACGTTATAACCGTATGTTATATAACGTAATACGTTATAACGTTAAGTTATATAACGTATTACGTTATAACGTTATGTTATATAACGTAATACGTTATAACGTTATGTTATATAACGTAATACGTTATAACGTTATGTTATATAACGTAATACGTTATAACGTTCTGTTATATAACGTAATACGCAATAACGTGTTACCATATAACGTATTACGTTATATCGTTATACCATATAACGTATTACGTTATATCGTTATACCATATAACGTATTACGTTATAACGTTATACCATATAACGTATTACGTTATAACGTTATACCATATAACGTATTACGTTATAACGTTATGATATATAACTTAATACGTTATAACGTTATACCATATAACGTATTACGTTATAACGTTATACCATATAACGTATTACGTTATAACGTTATGTTATATAACGTAATACGTTATAACGTTATGTTATATAACGCAATACGTTATAACGTTATGTCATATAACGTAATACGCTATAACGTGTTACCATATATCGTATTACGTTATAACGTTACACCATATAATGTTATACCATATAACGTAATACGTTATAACGTTATACCATGTAACGTTATGTTATATAACGTAGTTCGTCATAACGGTATGTTATATAACGTAATACGTTATAACGTGGTACCATATAACGCATTACGTTATAACGCATTACCGTACAACGTATTACGTTATAACGTTATACCATACAGCGTATTACGTTACAACGTTACACCATACAACGTTATGTTGTATAACGTATTCCGTTTTAACGTTATACCATATAACGTATTACGTTATAGCGTTATGTTATATAACGTAATACGTTATAACGTTATGTTATATAACGTATTACGTTATAACGTTATGTTATATAACGTAATACGTTATAACGCTATGTTATATAACGTAATACGCTATAACGTTATGTTATATAACGTAATACGTTATAACGTTATACCATATAACGTAATACGTTATAACGTTATAGCATATAGCGTATTACGTTACAACGTTACACCATACAACGTTATGTTATATAACGTAATACGTTATAACGTGGTACCATTTAACGCATTACGTTATAACGTTACAACATACAACCTTATGTTATATAACGTATTTCGTTATAACGTTATAAAATATAACGTGTTACGTTATAACGTTATACCAAGTAACGTTATGTTATATAACGTATTACGTTATAACGTTATACCATATAACGTATTACGTTATAACGTCATACCATATAACGTATTACGTTATAACGTCATACCATATAACGTATTACGTTATAACGTTATGATATATAACGTAATACGTTATAAGGTTATATCATATAACGTAATACGTTATAACGATATACCATATAGCGTATTACGTTACAACGTTACACCATACAACGTTATGTATTATAACGTAATACGTTTTAACGTGTTTCCATATAACGTATTACGTTATAACGTGACACAAGACAACGTTATGTTATATAACGTAATACGCTATAACGTTATACGATATAACGTATTACGTCATAACGTTATAACATATAACGTATTACGTTATAACGTTACACAAGACAACGTTATGTTATATAACGTAATACGTTATAACGTTATGTTATATAACGTAATACGTTATAACGTTATGTTATATAACGTAATACGTTATAACGTTATGTTATATAACGTAATACGTTATAACGTGGTTCCATATAAGGCATTACTTTATAACGTTACAACATACAACCTTATGTTATACAACGGATTACGTTATAACGTTATACCATATAACGTGTTACGTTATAACGTTATACCAAGTAACGTTATGTCATATAACGTATTACGTTATAATGTTATACCATATAACGTATTACGTTATAACGTTATACCAAATAACGTTATGTTATATAAGGTATTACGTTATAACGTTATACCATATAACGTATTACTTTATAACGTTATACCATATAACGTATTACGTTATAACGTTATACCATATAACGTATTACGTTATAACGTCATACCATGTAACGTATTACGTTATAACGTTATGATATATAACGTAATACGTTATAACGTTATGATATATAACGTAATACGTTATAACGTTATACCATATAGCGTATTACGTTACGACGTTACACCATACAACGTTATGTTATATAACGTATTCCGTTATAACGTTATAACGTTATGTTATATAACGTAATACGTTATAACGTTATGTTATATAACGTACTACGTTACAACGTTATACCATGTAACGTATTACGTTATAACGTTATGTTATATAACGTAATACGTTATAACGTTATGTTGTGTAACGTAATACGTTATAACGTTATGTTATATAACGTAATACGTTATAACGTTATGTTATGTAACGTAATACGTTATAACTTTATACCATATAACGTATTACGTTATAACCTTATAACATATAACGTATTACGTGATAACGTTATACCATATAACGTATTACGTCATAACGTTACACCATACAACGTTATGTATTATAACGTAATACGTTTTAACGTGTTTCCATATAACGTATTACGTTATAACGTTATACCACATAACGTTATGTTATATAACGTAATACGCTATAACGTTATACGATATAACGTATTACGTCATAACGTTATAACATATAACGTATTACGTTATAACGTTACACAAGACAACGTTATGTTATATAACGTAATACGTTATAACGTTATGTTATATAACGTAATACGTTATAACGTTATGTTATATAACGTAATACGTTATAACGTTATGTTATATAACGTAATACGTTATAACGTGGTTCCATATAAGGCATTACTTTATAACGTTACAACATACAACCTTATGTTATACAACGGATTACGTTATAACGTTATACCATATAACGTGTTACGTTATAACGTTATACCAAGTAACGTTATGTCATATAACGTATTACGTTATAATGTTATACCATATAACGTATTACGTTATAACGTTATACCAAATAACGTTATGTTATATAAGGTATTACGTTATAACGTTATACCATATAACGTATTACTTTATAACGTTATACCATATAACGTATTACGTTATAACGTTATACCATATAACGTATTACGTTATAACGTCATACCATATAACGTATTACGTTATAACGTTATGATATATAACGTAATATGTTATAACGTTATACCATATAGCGTATTACGTTACGACGTTACACCATACAACGTTATGTTATATAACGTATTCCGTTATAACGTTATAACGTTATGTTATATAACGTAATACGTTATAACGTTATGTTATATAACGTACTACGTTACAACGTTATACCATGTAACGTATTACGTTATAACGTTATGTTATATAACGTAATACGTCATAACGTTATGTTGTATAACGTAATACGTTATAACGTTCTGTTATATAACGTAATACACAATAACGTGTTACCATATAACGTATTACGTTATATCGTTATACCATATAGCGAATTACGTTATAACGTTATACCATATAACGTATTACGTTATAACGTTATACCATATAACGTATTACGTTATAACGTTATACCATATAACGTGTTACGTTATAACGTTACACAAGACAACGTTATGTTATATAACGTATTACGTTATAACGTTATACCATATACCGTATTACGTCATAACGTTTTACCATATAACGTATTACGTTATAACGTTATGATATATAACTTAATACGTTATAACGTTATGTTATATAACTTAATACGTTATAACGTTATGTTATATAACTTAATACGTTATAACGTTATGTTATATAACGTAATACGTTATAACGTGGTACCATTTAACGCATTACGTTATAACGTTACAACATACAACCTTATGTTATATAACGTATTACGTTATAACGTTATAAAATATAACGTGTTACGTTATAACGTTATACCAAATAACGTTATGTTATATAACGTAATACGCTATAACGTTATACGATATAACGTATTACGTCATAACGTTATAACATATAACGTATTACGATATAACGTTATGCCATTTAACGTATTACGTTATAACGTTATACCATATAACGTGTTACGTTATAACGTTACACAAGACAACGTTATGTTATATAACGTATTACGTTATAACGTTATACCATATACCGTATTACGTCATAACGTTTTACCATATAACGTATTACGTTATAACGTTATGATATATAACTTAATACGTTATAACGTTATGTTATATAACTTAATACGTTATAACGTTGTACCATATAACGTAATACGTTATAACGTTATACCATATAACGTAATACGCTATAACGTGGTACCATTTAACGCATTACGTTATAACGTTACAACATACAACCTTATGTTATATAACGTATTACGTTATAACGTTATAAAATATAACGTGTTACGTTATAACGTTATACCAAATAACGTTATGTTATATAACGTAATACGCTATAACGTTATACGATATAACGTATTACGTCATAACGTTATAACATATAACGTATTACGTTATAACGTTATGCCATTTAACGTATTACGTTATAACGTTATGATATATAACTTAGTACGTTATAACGTTATGTTATATAACTTAATACGTTATAACGTTATGTTATATAACGTAATACGTTATAACGTGGTACCATATAAGGCATTACTTTATAACGTTACAACATACAACCTTATGTTATACAACGTATTACGTTATAACGTTATACCATATAATGGGTTACGTTATAACGTTATACCAAGTAACGTTATGTTATATAACGTATTACGTTATAACGTTATACCATATAACGTATTACGTTATAACGTCATACCATATAACGTATTACGTTATAACGTTATGATATATAACGTAATACGTTATAAGGTTATATCATATAACGTAATACGTTATAACGTTATACCATATAGCGTATTACGTTACAACGTCACACCATACAACGTTATGTTATATAACGTATTCCGTTATAACGTTATACCATATAACGTATTAGGTTATAACGTGACAAAAGACAACGTTATGTTGTATAACGTATTACGTTATAACGTTATACCATATAACGTATTTCGTTATAACGCGTTACCGTATAACGTATTACGTTATAACGTGGTACCATATAAGGCATTACGTTATAACGTTACAACATACAACCATATGTTATACAACGTATTACGTTTTAACGTTATACCATATAACGTGTTACGTTATAACGTTATACCAAATAACGTTATGTTATATAACGTATTACGTTATAACGTTATACCATGTAACGTATTACGTTATAACGTCATACCATATAACGTATTACGTTATAACGTTATGATATATAACGTAATACGTTATAAGGTTATATCATATAACGTAACACGGTATAACGTTATACCATATACCGTATTACGTCTTAACGTTATACCATATAACGTATTACGTTATAACGTTACACCATATAATGTTATATCATACAACGTAATACGTTATAACGTTATACCATGTAACGTTATGTTATATAACGTAGTACGTCATAACGGTATGTTATATAACGTAATACGTTATAACGTGTTACCATATAACGCATTACGTTATAACGTTAGAACATACAACCTTATGTTATATAACGTATTACGTTATAACGTTATACCATATAACGTGTTACGTTATAACGTTATACCATATAACGTATTACGTTATAACGTTATACCATATAACGTATTACGTTATAACGTTATACCATATTACGTGTTACGTTATAACGTTACACAAGACAACGTTATGTTATATAACGTATTACGTTATAACGTTATACCATATACCGTATTCCGTTATAACGTTATACCATATAACGTATTACGTTATAACGTTATGTTATATAACGTATTACGATATAACGTTATACCATATAACGTATTACGTTATAACGTTACACAAGACAACATTATGTTATATAACGAATTACGTTATAACGTAATACCACATAACGTATTACGGTATAACGTTATGTTATATAACGTAATACGTTATAACGTTATGTTATATAACGTAATACGTTATAACGTTATGTTATATAACGTAATACGCCATAACGTTATGTTATGTAACGTAATACGTTATAACGTTATGTTATATAACGTAATACGTTATATCGTTATACCATATAACGTTATGTTATATAACGTAATACGTTATAACGTTATGTTATCTAACGTAATACGTTATAACTTTATGTTATATAACGTAATACGTTATAACGTTATGTTATATAACGTAATACGTTATAACGTTATGTTATATAACGTAATACGTTATAACGTTATGTTATATAACGTATTACGTTATAACGTTATGTTATATAACGTAATACGTTATATCGTTATACCATATAACGTTATGTTATATAACGTAATACGTTATAACGTTATACCATGTAACGTTATGTTATATAACGTAGTACGTTATAACCGTATGTTATATAACGTAATACGTTATAACGTTATACCATATAACGTAATACGTTATAACGTTATGATATATAATGTAATACGTTATAACGTTATGTTATATAACGTAATACGTTATAACGTTATGTTATATAACGTAGTACGTTATAACCGTATGTTATATAACGTAATACGTTATAACGTTATACCATATAACGTAATACGTTATAACGTTATGATATATAATGTAATACGTTATAACGTTATGTTATATAACTTAATACGTTATAACGTTATGTTATATAACGTAATACGTTATAACGTTATACCATATAACGTAATACGTTATAACGTTATGTTATATAACGTAATACGCCATAACGTTATGTTATATAACGTAATACGTTATAACGTTATGTTATATAACGTAATACGTTATATCGTTATACCATATAACGTTATGTTATATAACGTAATACGTTATAACGTTATGTTATCTAACGTAATACGTTATAACTTTATGTTATATAACGTAATACGTTATAACGTTATGTTATATAACGTAATACGTTATAACGTTATGTTATATAACGTAATACGTTTTAACGTTATGTTATATAACGTATTACGTTATAACGTTATGTTATATAACGTAATACGTTATATCGTTATACCATATAACGTTATGTTATATAACGTAATACGTTATAACGTTATACCATGTAACGTTATGTTATATAACGTAGTACGTTATAACCGTATGTTATATAACGTAATACGTTATAACGTTATACCATATAACGTAATACGTTATAACGTTATGATATATAATGTAATACGTTATAACGTTATGTTATATAACGTAATACGTTATAACGTTATGTTATATAACGTAGTACGTTATAACCGTATGTTATATAACGTAATACGTTATAACGTTATACCATATAACGTAATACGTTATAACGTTATGATATATAATGTAATACGTTATAACGTTATGTTATATAACTTAATACGTTATAACGTTATGTTATATAACGTAATACGTTATAACGTTATACCATATAACGTAATACGTTATAACGTTATGATATATAATGTAATACGTTATAACGTTATGTTATATAACGTACTACGTTACAACGTTATGTTATATAACGTAATACGCTATAACGTTATGTTATATAACGTAATACGTTATAACGTTATACCATATAACGTAATACGTTATAACGTTATAGTATATAGCGTATTACGTTACAACGTTTCACCATACAACGCTATGTTATATAACGTAATACGTTATAACGTGGTACCATTTAACGCATTACGTTATAACGTTACAACATACAACCTTATGTTATATAACGTATTACGTTATAACGTTATAAAATATAACGTGTTACGTTATAACGTTATACCAAATAACGTTATGTTATATAACGTAATACGCTATAACGTTATACGATATAACGTATTACGTCATAACGTTATAACATATAACGTATTACGTTATAACGTTACACAAGACAACGTTATGTTATATAACGTATGACGTTATAACGTTATACCACATAACGTATTACGGTATAACGTTATGTTATATAACGTAATACGTTATAACGTTATGTTATGTAACGTAATACGTTATAACGTTATGTTATATAACGTAATACGTTATAACGTTATGTTATATAACGTAATACGTTATAACGTTATGTTATATAACGTAATACGTTATAACGTGGTACCATATAAGGCATTACTTTATAACGTTACAACATACAACCTTATGTTATACAACGTATTACGTTATAACGTTATACCATATAATGGGTTACGTTATAACGTTATACCAAGTAACGTTATGTTATATAACGTATTACGTTATAACGTTATACCATATAACGTATTACGTTATAACGTCATACCATATAACGTATTACGTTATAGCGTTATGATATATAACGTAATACGTTATAAGGTTATATCATATAACGTAATACGTTATAACGTTATACCATATAGCGTATTACGTTACAACGTCACACCATACAACGTTATGTTATATAACGTATTCCGTTATAACGTTATACCATATAACGTATTAGGTTATAACGTGACACAAGACAACGTTATGTTGTATAACGTATTACGTTATAACGTTATACCATATAACGTATTTCGTTATAACGCGTTACCGTATAACGTATTACGTTATAACGTGGTACCATATAAGGCATTACGTTATAACGTTACAACATACAACCATATGTTATACAACGTATTACGTTTTAACGTTATACCATATAACGTGTTACGTTATAACGTTATACCAAATAACGTTATGTTATATAACGTATTACGTTATAACGTTATACCATGTAACGTATTACGTTATAACGTCATACCATATAACGTATTACGTTATAACGTTATGATATATAACGTAATACGTTATAAGGTTATATCATATAACGTAACACGGTATAACGTTATACCATATACCGTATTACGTCTTAACGTTATACCATATAACGTATTACGTTATAACGTTACACCATATAATGTTATATCATACAACGTAATACGTTATAACGTTATACCATGTAACGTTATGTTATATAACGTAGTACGTCTTAAAGGTATGTTATATAACGTAATACGTTATAACGTGTTACCATATAACGCATTACGTTATAACGTTAGAACATACAACCTTATGCTATATAACGTATTACGTTATAACGTTATACCATATAACGTGTTACGTTATAACGTTATACCATATAATGTATTACGTTATAACGTTATACCAAATAACGTTATGTTATATAACTTATTACTTTATAACGTTATACCATATAACATATTACTTTATAACGTTATACCATTTAACGTATTACGTTATAACGTTATGATATATAACTTAATACGTTATAACGTTATAGCATATAGCGTATTACGTTACAACGTTACACCATACAACGTTATGTTATATAACGTAATACGTTATAACGTTATGTTATATAACGTATTACGTTATAACGTTACACAAGACAACGTTATGTTATATAACGTATTACGATATAACGTTATACCATATAACGTATTACGTTATAATATTACACAAGACAACGTTATGTTATATAACGCATTACGTTATAACGTTATACCACATAACGTATTACGTTATAACGTTATGTTATATAACGTAATACGTTATAACGCTATGTTATATAACGTAATACGCTATAACGTTATGTTATATAACGTAATACGTTATAACGTTATACCATATAACGTAATACGTTATAACGTTATAGCATATAGCGTATTACGTTACAACGTTACACCATACAACGTTATGTTATATAACGTAATACGTTATAACGTGGTACCATTTAACGCATTACGTTATAACGTTACAACATACAACCTTATGTTATATAACGTATTTCGTTATAACGTTATAAAATATAACGTGTTACGTTATAACGTTATACCAAGTAACGTTATGTTATATAACGTATTACGTTATAACGTTATACCATATAACGTATTACGTTATAACGTCATACCATATAACGTATTACGTTATAACGTCATACCATATAACGTATTACGTTATAACGTTATGATATATAACGTAATACGTTATAAGGTTATATCATATAACGTAATACGTTATAACGATATACCATATAGCGTATTACGTTACAACGTTACACCATACAACGTTATGTTATATAACGTATTCCGTTATAACGTTATACCATATAACGTATTAGGTTATAACGTGACACAAGACAACGTTATGTTGCATAACGTATTACGTTATAACGTTATACCATATAACGTATTTCGTTATAACGCGTTGCCATATAACGTATTACGTTATAACGTGGTACCATATAAGGCATTACGTTATAACGTTACAACATACAACCATATGTTATACAACGTATTACGTTATAACGTTATACCATATAACGTGCTACGTTATAACGTTATACCAAATAACGTTATGTTATATAACGTATTACGTTATAACGTTATACCATATAACGTATTACGTTATAACGCATTACCGTACAACGTATTACGTTATAACGTTATACCATACAGCGTATTACGTTACAACGTTACACCATACAACGTTATGTTGTATAACGTATTCCGTTTTAACGTTATACCATATAACGTATTACGTTATAGCGTTATGTTATATAACGTAATACGTTATAACGTTATGTTATATAACGAAATACGTTATAACGTTATGTTATATAACGTAATACGTTACAACGTTATGTTATATAACGTAATACGTTATAACGTTATGTTATGTAACGTAATACGTTATAAATTTATACCATATAACGTATTACGTTATAACCTTATAACATATAACGTATTACGTGATAACGTTATACCATATAACGTATTACGTCATAACGTTACACCATACAACGTTATGTATTATAACGTAATACGTTTTAACGTGTTTCCATATAACGTATTACGTTATAACGTTATAACACATAACGTTATGTTATATAACGTAATACGCTATAACGTTATACGATATAACGTATTACGTCATAACGTTATAACATATAACGTATTACGTTATAACGTTACACAAGACAACGTTATGTTATATAACGTAATACGTTATAACGTTATGTTATATAACGTAATACGTTATAACGTTATGTTATATAACGTAATACGTTATAACGTTATGTTATATAACGTAATACGTTATAACGTTATGTTATATGACGTAATACGTTATAACGTGGTTCCATATAAGGCATTACTTTATAACGTTACAACATACAACCTTATGTTATACAACGGATTACGTTATAACGTTATACCATATAACGTGTTACGTTATAACGTTATACCAAGTAACGTTATGTCATATAACGTATTACGTTATAATGTTATACCATATAACGTATTACGTTATAACGATATACCAAATAACGTTATGTTATATAAGGTATTACGTTATAACGTTATACCATATAACGTATTACTTTATAACGTTATACCATATAACGTATTACGTTATAACGTTATACCATATAACGTATTACGTTATAACGTCATACCATATAACGTATTACGTTATAACGTTATGATATATAACGTAATACGTTATAACGTTATACCATATAGCGTATTACGTTACGACGTTACACCATACAACGTTATGTTATATAACGTATTCCGTTATAACGTTATACCATATAACGTATTAGGTTATAACGTGACACAAGGCAACGTTATGTTGTATAACGTATTACGTTATAACGTTATAGCATATAACGTATTAACTTACAACGTTATACCATATAACGTATTAAGTTATAACGTTATACCATATAACGTATTACGTTATAACGTTATACCATATAACGTATTACGTTATAACGTTATGATATATAACGTAATACGTTATAAGGTTATATCATATAACGTAATACGTTATAACGTTATACCATATAGCGTATTACGTTACAACGTTACACCATACAACGTTATGTTATATAACGTATTCCGTTATAACGTTATAACGTTATGTTATATAACATAACGTTATAACGTTATGTTATATAACGTACTACGTTACAACGTTATACCATGTAACGTATTACGTTATAACGTTATGTTATATAACGTAATACGTTATAACGTTATGTTGTGTAACGTAATACGTTATAACGTTATGTTATATAACGTAATACGTTATAACTTTATGCTATATAACGTAATACGTTATAACGTTATGTTATATAACGTAATACGTCATAACGTTATGTTGTATAACGTAATACGTTATAACGTTCTGTTATATAACGTAATACACAATAACGTGTTACCATATAACGTATTACGTTATATCGTTATACCATATAACGAATTACGTTATAACGTTATACCATATAACGTATTACGTTATAACGTTATACCATATAACGTATTACGTTATAACGTTATACCATATAACGTGTTACGTTATAACGTTACACAAGACAACGTTATGTTATATAACGTATTACGTTATAACGTTATACCATATACCGTATTACGTCATAACGTTTTACCATATAACGTATTACGTTATAACGTTATGATATATAACTTAATACGTTATAACGTTATGTTATATAACTTAATACGTTATAACGTTGTACCATATAACGTAATACGTTATAACGTTATACCATATAACGTAATACGCTATAACGTGGTACCATTTAACGCATTACGTTATAACGTTACAACATACAACCTTATGTTATATAACGTATTACGTTATAACGTTATAAAATATAACGTGTTACGTTATAACGTTATACCAAATAACGTTATGTTATATAACGTAATACGCTATAACGTTATACGATATAACGTATTACGTCATATCGTTATAACATATAACGTATTACGTTATAACGTTATGCCATTTAACGTATTACGTTATAACGTTATGATATATAACTTAATACGTTATAACGTTATGTTATATAACTTAATACGTTATAACGTTATGTTATATAACGTAATACGTTATAACGTTATACCATATAATGTAATACGTTATAACGTTATACCATATAGCGTATTACGTTACAACGTTACACCATACAACGTTATGTTATATAACGTATTCCGTTATAACGTTATACCATATAACGTATTACGTTATAACGTTATGATATATAACGTAATACGTTATAACGTTATGTTATATAACGTACTACGTTACAACGTTATACCATATAACGTAATACGTTATAACGTTATGTTATATAACGTATTACGTTATAACGTTACACCATACAACGTTATGTTATATAACGTAATACGCTATAACGTGGTACCATTTAACGCATTACGTTATAACGTTACAACATACAACCTTATGTTATATAACGTATTACGTTATAACGTTATAAAATATAACGTGTTACGTTATAACGTTATACCAAATAACGTTATGTTATATAACGTAATACGCTATATCGTTATACGATATAACGTATTACGTCATAACGTTATAACATATAACGTATTACGTTATAACGTTATGCCATTTAACGTATTACGTTATAACGTTATGATATATAACTTAATACGTTATAACGTTATGTTATATAACTTAATACGTTATAACGTTATGTTATATAACGTAATACGTTATAACTTTATACCATATAATGTAATACGTTATAACGTTATACCATATAGCGTATTACGTTTCAACGTTACACCATACAACGTTATGTTATATAACGTATTCCGTTATAACGTTATACCATATAACGTATTACGTTATAACGTTATGTTATATAACGTAATACGTTATAACGTTACACAAGACAACGTTATGTTATATAACGTATTACGTTATAACGTTATACCACATATCGTATTACGTTATAACGATATGTTATATAACGTAATACGTTATAACGTTATGTTATATAACGTACTACGTTACAACGTTATGCCATATAACGTAATACGTTATAACGTTATGTTATATAACGTATTACGTTATAACGTTACACAAGACAACGTTATGTTATATAACGTATTACGATATAACGTTATACCATATAACGTATTACGTTATAACGTTACACAAGACAACGTTATGTTATATAACGTATTACGTTATAACGTTATACCACATATCGTATTACGTTATAACGATATGTTATATAACGTAATACGTTATAACGTTATGTTATATAACGTAATACGTTATAACGTTATGTTATATAACGTAATACGTTATAACGTTATGTTATATAACGTAATACGTTATAACGTTATGTTATATAACGTAATACGTTATAACGTTATGTTATATAACGTAATACGTTATAACGTTATGTTATATAACGTAGTACGTTATAACGTGGTACCATATAAGGCATTACTTTATAACGTTACAACATACAACCTTATGTTATACAACGTATTACGTTATAACGTTATACCATATAACGTATTACGTTATAACGTCATACCATATAACGTATTACGTTATAACGTAATGATATATAACGTAATACGTTATAAGTTTATATCATATAACGTAATACGTTATAACGTTATACTATATACCGTATTACGTCATAACGTTATACCATATAACGTATTACGTTATAACGTTATAGCATATAGCGTATTACGTTACAACTTTACACCATACAACGTTATGTTATATAACGTAATACGTTATAACGTGGTACCACTTAACGCATTACGTTATAACCTTACAACATACAACCTTATGTTATATAACGTATTACGTTATAACGTTATAACATATAACGTGTTATGTTATAACGTTATACCAAATAACGTTATGTTATATAACGTAATACGCTATAACGTTATACGATATAACGTATTACGTCATAACGTTATAACATATAACGTATTACGTTATAACGTTACACAAGACAACGTTATGTTATATAACGTATGACGTTATAACGTTATACCACATAATGTATTACGGTATAACGTTATGTTATATAACGTAATACGTTATAACGTTATGTTATATAACGTAATACGTTATAACGTTATGTTATATAACGTAATACGTTATAACGTTATGTTGTATAACGTAATTCGTTATAACGTGGTACCATTTAACGCATTACGTTATAACGTTACAACATACAACCTTATGTTATATAACGTATTACGTTATAACGTTATAAAATATAACGTGTTACGTTATAACGTTATACCAAATAACGTTATGTTATATAACGTAATACGCTATAACGTTATACGATATAACGTATTACGTCATAACGTTATAACATATAACGCATTACGTTATAACGTTACACAAGACAGCGTTATGTTATATAACGTATTACGTTATAACGTTAAACCACATAACGTATTACGGTATAACGTTATGTTATATAACGTAATACGTTATAACGTTATGTTATATAACGTAATACGTTATAACGTTATGTTATATAACGTAGTACGTTATAACGTTATGTTATATAACGTAATACCTTATAGCGTTATGTTATATAACTTAATACGTTATAACGTTATGTTATATAACGTAATACGTTATAACGTGGTACCATATAAGGCATTACTTTATAACGTTACAACATACAACCTTATGTTATACAACGTATTACGTTATAACGTTATACCATATAACGTATTACGTTATAACGTCATACCGTATAACGTATTACGTTATAACGTAATGATATATAACGTAATACGTTATAAGTTTATATCATATAACGTAATACGTTATAACGTTATACTATATACCGTATTACGTCATAACGTTATACCATACAACGTATTACGTTATAACGTTATAGCATATAGCGTATTACGTTACAACGTTACACCATACAACGTTATGTTATATAACGTAATACGTTATAACGTGGTACCACTTAACGCATTACGTTATAACGTTACAACATACAACCTTATGTTATATAACGTATTACGTTATAACGTTATAAAATATAACGTGTTATGTTATAACGTTATACCAAATAACGTTATGTTATATAACGTAATACGCTATAACGTTATACGATATAACGTATTACGTCATAACGTTATAACATATAACGTATTACGTTATAACGTTACACAAGACAACGTTATGTTATATAACGTATGACGTTATAACGTTATACCACATAATGTATTACGGTATAACGTTATGTTATATAACGTATTACGTTATAACGTTAAACCACATAACGTATTACGGTATAACGTTATGTTATATAACGTAATACGTTATAACGTTATGTTATATAACGTAATACGTTATAACGTTATGTTATATAACGTAGTACGTTATAACGTTATGTTATATAACGTAATACCTTATAGCGTTATGTTATATAACGTAATACGTTATAACGTTATGTTATATAACGTAATACGTTATAACGTGGTACCATATAAGGCATTACTTTATAACGTTACAACATACAACCTTATGTTATACAACGTATTACGTTATAACGTTATACCATATAACGTGTTACGTTATAACGTTATACCAAGTAACGTTATGTTATATAACGTATTACGTTATAACGTTATACCATATAACGTATTACGTTATAACGTCATACCATATAACGTATTACGTTATAACGATATGATATATAACGTAATACGTTATAAGGTTATATCATATAACGTAATACGTTATAACGATATACCATATAGCGTATTACGTTACAACATTACACCATACAACGTTATGTTATATAACGTATTCCGTTATAACGTTATACCATATAACGTATTAGGTTATAACGTGACACAAGACAACGTTATGTTGTATAACGTATTACGTTATAACGTTATACCATATAACGTATTTCGTTATAACGCGTTGCCATATAACGTATTACGTTATAACGTGGTACCATATAAGGCATTACGTTATAACGTTACAACATACAACCATATGTTATACAACGTATTACGTTATAACGTTATAACGTTATACCAAATAACGTTATTTTATATAACGTATTACGTTATAACGTTATACCATATAACGTATTACGTTATAACGCGTTACCGTACAACGTATTACGTTATAACGTTATACCATACAGCGTATTACGTTACAACGATACACCATACAACGTTATGTTGTATAACGTATTCCGTTATAACGTTATACCATATAACGTATTACGTTATAGTGTTATGTTATATAACGTAATACGTTATAACGTTATGTTATATAACGAAATACT
This sequence comes from Bombus hypnorum, assembly GCA_911387925.2. Lineage (NCBI taxonomy): Eukaryota > Metazoa > Arthropoda > Insecta > Hymenoptera > Apidae > Bombus > Bombus hypnorum. The sequence goes on from OU427027.1 coordinate 610,123, forward strand.
TTATAACGTTATGTTATATAACGTCATACGTTATAACGTTATGCTATATAACGTAATACGTTATAACGTTATGTTATATAACGTAATACGTTATAACGTTATGTTATATAACGTAATACGTTAAAACGTTATGTTATATAACGTAATACGTTACAACGTTATGTTATATAACGTAATACGTTACAACGTTATGTTATATAACGTAATACGTTATAACGTTATGTTATGTAACGTAATACGTTATAAATTTATACCATATAACGTATTACGTTATAACCTTATAACATATAACGTATTACGTGATAACGTTATACCATATAACGTATTACGTCATAACGTTACACCATACAACGTTATGTATTATAACGTAATACGTTTTAACGTGTTTCCATATAACGTATTACGTTATAACGTTATACCACATAACGTTATGTTATATAACGTAATACGCTATAACGTTATACGATATAACGTATTACGTCATAACGTTATAACATATAACGTATTACGTTATAACGTTACACAAGACAACGTTATGTTATATAACGTAATACGTTATAACGTTATGTTATATAACGTAATACGTTATAACGTTATGTTATATAACGTAATACGTTATAACGTTATGTTATATAACGTAATACGTTATAACGTTATGTTATATAACGTAATACGTTATAACGTTATGTTATATAACGTAATACGTTATAACGTGGTTCCATATAAGGCATTACTTTATAACGTTACAACATACAACCTTATGTTATACAACGGATTACGTATTAACGTTATACCATATAACGTGTTACGTTATAACGTTATACCAAGTAACGTTATGTCATATAACGTATTACGTTATAATGTTATACCATATAACGTATTACGTTATAACGATATACCAAATAACGTTATGTTATATAAGGTATTACGTTATAACGTTATACCATATAACGTATTACTTTATAACGTTATACCATATAACGTATTACGTTATAACGTTATACCATATAACGTATTACGTTATAACGTCATACCATATAACGTATTACGTTATAACGTTATGATATATAACGTAATACGTTATAACGTTATACCATATAGCGTATTACGTTACGACGTTACACCATACAACGTTATGTTATATAACGTATTCCGTTATAACGTTATACCATATAACGTATTAGGTTATAACGTGACACAAGGCAACGTTATGTTGTATAACGTATTACGTTATAACGTTATAGCATATAACGTATTAACTTACAACGTTATACCATATAACGTATTAAGTTATAACGTTATACCATATAACGTATTACGTTATAACGTTATACCATATAACGTATTACGTTATAACGTTATGATATATAACGTAATACGTTATAAGGTTATATCATATAACGTAATACGTTATAACGTTATACCATATAGCGTATTACGTTACAACGTTACACCATACAACGTTATGTTATATAACGTATTCCGTTATAACGTTATAACGTTATGTTATATAACGTAATACGTTATAACGTTATGTTATATAACGTACTACGTTACAACGTTATACCATGTAACGTATTACGTTATAACGTTATGTTATATAACGTAATACGTTATAACGTTATGTTGTGTAACGTAATACGTTATAACGTTATGTTATATAACGTAATACGTTATAACTTTATGCTATATAACGTAATACGTTATAACGTTATGTTATATAACGTAATACGTCATAACGTTATGTTGTATAACGTAATACGTTATAACGTTCTGTTATATAACGTAATACACAATAACGTGTTACCATATAACGTATTACGTTATATCGTTATACCATATAACGAATTACGTTATAACGTTATACCATATAACGTATTACGTTATAACGTTATACCATATAACGTATTACGTTATAACGTTATACCATATAACGTGTTACGTTATAACGTTACACAAGACAACGTTATGTTATATAACGTATTACGTTATAACGTTATACCATATACCGTATTACGTCATAACGTTTTACCATATAACGTATTACGTTATAACGTTATGATATATAACTTAATACGTTATAACGTTATGTTATATAACTTAATACGTTATAACGTTGTACCATATAACGTAATACGTTATAACGTTATACCATATATCGTAATACGCTATAACGTGGTACCATTTAACGCATTACGTTATAACGTTACAACATACAACCTTATGTTATATAACGTATTACGTTATAACGTTATAAAATATAACGTGTTACGTTATAACGTTATACCAAATAACGTTATGTTATATAACGTAATACGCTATAACGTTATACGATATAACGTATTACGTCATATCGTTATAACATATAACGTATTACGTTATAACGTTATGCCATTTAACGTATTACGTTATAACGTTATGATATATAACTTAATACGTTATAACGTTATGTTATATAACTTAATACGTTATAACGTTATGTTATATAACGTAATACGTTATAACGTTATACCATATAATGTAATACGTTATAACGTTATACCATATAGCGTATTACGTTACAACGTTACACCATACAACGTTATGTTATATAACGTATTCCGTTATAACGTTATACCATATAACGTATTACGTTATAACGTTATGTTATATAACGTAATACGTTATAACGTTATGTTATATAACGTACTACGTTACAACGTTATACCATATAACGTAATACGTTATAACGTTATGTTATATAACGTATTGCGTTATAACGTTACACCATACAACGTTATGTTATATAACGTAATACGCTATAACGTGGTACCATTTAACGCATTACGTTATAACGTTACAACATACAACCTTATGTTATATAACGTATTACGTTATAACGTTATAAAATATAACGTGTTACGTTATAACGTTATACCAAATAACGTTATGTTATATAACGTAATACGCTATATCGTTATACGATATAACGTATTACGTCATAACGTTATAACATATAACGTATTACGTTATAACGTTATGCCATTTAACGTATTACGTTATAACGTTATGATATATAACTTAATACGTTATAACGTTATGTTATATAACTTAATACGTTATAACGTTATGTTATATAACGTAATACGTTATAACTTTATACCATATAATGTAATACGTTATAACGTTATACCATATAGCGTATTACGTTTCAACGTTACACCATACAACGTTATGTTATATAACGTATTCCGTTATAACGTTATACCATATAACGTATTACGTTATAACGTTATGTTATATAACGTAATACGTTATAACGTTACACAAGACAACGTTATGTTATATAACGTATTACGTTATAACGTTATACCACATATCGTATTACGTTATAACGATATGTTATATAACGTAATACGTTATAACGTTATGTTATATAACGTACTACGTTACAACGTTATGCCATATAACGTAATACGTTATAACGTTATGTTATATAACGTATTACGTTATAACGTTACACAAGACAACGTTATGTTATATAACGTATTACGATATAACGTTATACCATATAACGTATTACGTTATAACGTTACACAAGACAACGTTATGTTATATAACGTATTACGTTATAACGTTATACCACATATCGTATTACGTTATAACGATATGTTATATAACGTAATACGCAATAACGTTATGTTATATAACGTAATACGTTATAACGTTATGTTATATAACGTAATACGTTATAACGTTATGTTATATAACGTAATACGTTATAACGTTATGTTATATAACGTAATACGTTATAACGTTATGTTATATAACGTAATACGTTATAACGTTATGTTACATAACGTAGTACGTTAGAACGTGGTACCATATAAGGCATTACTTTATAACGTTACAACATACAACCTTATGTTATACAACGTATTACGTTATAACGTTATACCATATAACGTATTACGTTATAACGTCATACCATATAACGTGTTACGTTATAACGTAATGATATATAACGTAATACGTTATAAGTTTATATCATATAACGTAATACGTTATAACGTTATACTATATACCGTATTACGTCATAACGTTATACCATATAACGTATTACGTTATAACGTTATAGCATATAGCGTATTACGTTACAACGTTACACCATACAACGTTATGTTATATAACGTAATACGTTATAACGTGGTACCACTTAACGCATTACGTTATAACGTTACAACATACAACCTTATGTTATATAACGTATTACGTTATAACATTATAAAATATAACGTGTTATGTTATAACGTTATACCAAATAACGTTATGTTATATAACGTAATACGCTATAACGTTATACGATATAACGTATTACGTCATAACGTTATAACATATAACGTATTACGTTATAACGTTACACAAGACAACGTTATGTTATATAACGTATGACGTTATAACGTTATACCACATAATGTATTACGGTATAACGTTATGTTATATAACGTAATACGTTATAACGTTATGTTATATAACGTAATACGTTATAACGTTATGTTATATAACGTAATACGTTATAACGTTATGTTGTATAACGTAATACGTTATAACGTGGTACCATTTAACGCATTACGTTATAACGTTACAACATACAACCTTATGTTATATAACGTATTACGTTATAACGTTATAAAATATAACGTGTTACGTTATAACGTTATACCAAATAACGTTATGTTATATAACGTAATACGCTATAACGTTATACGATATAACGTATTACGTCATAACGTTATAACATATAACGTATTACGTTATAACGTTACACAAGACAGCGTTATGTTATATAACGTATTACGTTATAACGTTAAACCACATAACGTATTACGGTATAACGTTATGTTATATAACGTAATACGTTATAACGTTATGTTATATAACGTAATACGTTATAACGTTATGTTATATAACGTAGTACGTTATAACGTTATGTTATATAACGTAATACCTTATAGCGTTATGTTATATAACGTAATACGTTATAACGTTATGTTATATAACGTAATACGTTATAACGTGGTACCATATAAGGCATTACTTTATAACGTTACAACATACAACCTTATGTTATACAACGTATTACGTTATAACGTTATACCATATAACGTGTTACGTTATAACGTTATACCAAGTAACGTTATGTTATATAACGTATTACGTTATAACGTTATACCATATAACGTATTACGTTATAACGTCATACCATATAACGTATTACGTTATAACGATATGATATATAACGTAATACGTTATAAGGTTATATCATATAACGTAATACGTTATAACGATATACCATATAGCGTATTACGTTACAACATTACACCATACAACGTTATGTTATATAACGTATTCCGTTATAACGTTATACCATATAACGTATTAGGTTATAACGTGACACAAGACAACGTTATGTTGTATAACGTATTACGTTATAACGTTATACCATATAACGTATTTCGTTATAACGCGTTGCCATATAACGTATTACGTTATAACGTGGTACCATATAAGGCATTACGTTATAACGTTACAACATACAACCATATGTTATACAACGTATTACGTTATAACGTTATACCATATAACGTGTTACGTTATAACGTTATACCAAATAACGTTATGTTATATAACGTATTACGTTATAACGTTATACCATATAACGTATTACGTTATAACGCGTTACCGTACAACGTATTACGTTATAACGTTATACCATACAGCGTATTACGTTACAACGATACACCATACAACGTTATGTTGTATAACGTATTCCGTTATAACGTTATACCATATAACGTATTACGTTATAGTGTTATGTTATATAACGTAATACGTTATAACGTTATGTTATATAACGAAATACTTTATAACGTTATGTTATATAACGTCATACGTTATAACGTTATGCTATATAACGTAATACGTTATAACGTTATGTTATATAACGTAATACGTTATAACGTTATGTTATATAACGTAATACGTTAAAACGTTATGTTATATAACGTAATACGTTATAACTTTATACCATATAACGTATTACGTTATAACGTTATAACATATAACGTATTACGTGATAACGTTATACCATATAACGTATTACGTCATAACGTTACACCATACAACGTTATGTATTATAACGTAATACGTTTTAACGTGTTACCATATAACGTATTACGTTATAACGTTATACCACATAACGTTATGTTATATAACGTAATACGCTATAACGTTATACGATATAACGTATTACGTCATAACGTTATAGCATATAACGTATTACGTTATAACGTTACACAAGACAACGTTATGTTATATAACGTATTACATTATAACGTTATACCACATAACGTATTACGGTGTAACGTTATGTTATATAACGTAATACGTTATAACGTTATGTTATATAACGTAATACGTTATAACGTTATGTTATATAACGTAATACGTTATAACGTTATGTTATATAACGTAGTACGTTATAACGTGGTACCATATAAGTCATTACTTTATAACGTTATAACATACAACCTTATGTTGTACAACGTATTACGTTATAACGTTATACCATATAACGTATTACGTTATAACGTCATACCATATAACGTATTACGTTATAACGTAATGATATATAACGTAATACGTTATAAGTTTATATCATATAACGTAATACGTTATAACGTTATACTATATACCGTATTACGTCATAACGTTATACCATATAACGTATTACGTTATAACGTTATGATATATAACTTAATACGTTATAACGTTATGTTATATAACTTAATACGTTATAACGTTATGTTATATAACGTAATACGTTATAACGTTATACCATATAACGCAATACGTTATAACGTTATAGCATATAGCGTATTACGTTACAACGTTACACCATACAACGTTATGTTATATAACGTAATACGTTATAACGTGGTACCATTTAACGCATTACGTTATAACGTTACAACATACAACCTTATGTTATATAACGTATTACGTTATAACGTTATAAAACATAACGTGTTACGTTATAACGTTAATACCAAATAACGTTATTCTATATAACGTAATACGCTATAACGTTATACGATATAACGTATTACGTCATAACGTTATAACATATAACGTATTACGTTATAACGTTATGCCATTTAACGTATTACGTTATAACGTTATGTTATATAACTTAATACGTTACAACGTTATGTTATATAACTTAATACGTTATAACGTTATGTTATATAACGTAATACGTTATAACGTTATACCATATAACGTAATACGTTATAACGTCATACCATATAGCGTATTACGTTACAACGTTATACCATATAACGTATTACTTTATAACGTTATACCATATAACGTAATACGTTATAACGTTATGTTATATAACGTAATACGTTATAACGTTATACCATATAACGCAATACGTTATAACGTTATAGCATATAGCGTATTACGTTACAACGTTACACCATACAACGTTATGTTATATAACGTAATACGTTATAACGTGGTACCATTTAACGCATTACGTTATAACGTTACAACATACAACCTTATGTTATATAACGTATTACGTTATAACGTTATAAAATATAACGTGTTACGTTATAACGTTAATACCAAATAACGTTATGTTATATAACTTAATACGTTATAACGTTGTACCATATAACGTAATACGTTATAACGTTATACCATATAACGTAATACGCTATAACGTGGTACCATTTAACGCATTACGTTATAACGTTACAACATACAACCTTATGTTATATAACGTTTTACGTTATAACGTTATAAAATATAACGTGTTACGTTATAACGTTATACCAAATAACGTTATGTTATATAACTTAATACGCTATAACGTTATACGATATAACGTATAACGTCATAACGTTATAACATATAACGTATTACGTTATAACGTTATGCCATTTAACGTATTACGTTATAACGTTATGATATATAACTTAATACGTTATAACGTTATGTTATATAACTTAATACGTTATAACGTTATGTTATATAACGTAATACGTTATAACGTTATACCATATAATGTAATACGTTATAACGTTATACCATATAGCGTATTACGTTACAACGTTACACCATACAACGTTATGTTATATAACGTATTCCGTTATAACGTTATACCATATAACGTATTACGTTATAACGTTATGTTATATAACGTAATACGTTATAACGTTATGTTATATAACGTACTACGTTACAACGTTATACCATATAACGTAATACGTTATAACGTTATGTTATATAACTCAATACGTTTATAATGTTATGTTATATAACGTAATATGTTATAACGTTATGTTATATAACGTAGTACGTTATAACGTTATGTTATATAACGTCATACCATATAACGTATTACGTTATAACGTTATGATATAAAACGTATTACGTTATAACGTTATGTTATATAACGTAATATGTTATAACGTTATGTTATATAACGTAGTACGTTATAACGTTATGTTATATAACGTCATACGTTATAACGTTATGTTATATAACGTAATACGTTATAACGGTATACCATATAACGTATTACGTTATAACGTCATACCATATAACGTATTACGTTATAACGTTATGATATATAACGTAATACGTTATAAGGTTATATCATATAACGTAATACGTTATAACGTTATACCATATAGCGTATTACGTTACAACGTAACACCATACAACGTTATGTTATATAACGTAATACGTTATAACGTGGTACCATTTAACGCATTACGTTATAACGTTACAACATACAACCTTATGTTATATAACGTATTACGTTATAACGTTATAAAATATAACGTGTTACGTTATAACGTTACTCCTAATAATGTTATGTTATATAACGTAATACGCTATAACGTTATACAATATAACGTATTACGTCATAACGTTATAACATATGACGTATTACGTTATAACGTTATGCCATTTAACGTATTACGTTATAACGTTATGTTATATAACTCAATACGTTTATAATGTTATGTTATATAACGAAATATGTTATAACGTTATGTTATATAACGTAATACGCTATAACGTGTTACCATAAAACGTATTACGTTATAACGTTACACCATATAATGTTATACCACATAACGTAAAACGTTATAACGTTATGTTATATAACGTAATACGTTATAACGTTATGTTATATAACGTAATACGTTATATCGTTATACCATATAACGTTATGTTATATAGCGTAATACGTTATAACGATATACCATGTAACGTTATGTTATATAACGTAGTACGTTATAACGGTATGTTATATAACGTATTACGTTATAACGTTATACCATATAACGTGTTACGTTATAATGTTATGTTATATAACGTAATACGTTATAACGTTATGTTATATAACGTAATACGCTATAACGTGTTACCATAAAACGTATTACGTTATAACGTTACACCATATAATGTTATACCATATAACGTAATACGTTATAACGTTATGTTATATAACGTAATACGTTATAACGTTATGTTATATAACGTAATACGTTATATCGTTATACCATATAACGTTATGTTATATAACGTAATACGTTATAACGTTATGCCATATAACGTATTACGTTATAACGTTATACCATATAACGTATTACGTTATAACGTTATACCATATAACATATTACGTTATAAGGTTATGATATATAACTTAATACGTTATAACGTTATGTAATATAACTTAATACGTTATAACGTTATGTTATATAACGTAATACGTTATAACGTTATACTACATAACGTATTACGTTATAACGTTATAGCATATAGCGTATTACGTTACAACGTTACACCATACAACGTTATGTTATATAACGTAATACGTTATAACGTGGTACCATTTAACGCATTACGTTATAACGTTACAACATACAACCTTATGTTATATAACGTATTACGTTATAACGTTATAAAATATAACGTGTTACGTTATAACGTTATTCCAAATAACGTTATGTTATATAACGTAATACGCTATAACGTTATACGATATAACGTATTACGTTATAACGTTATACCATATAACGTATTACGTTATAACGTTATACCATATAACGTAGTACGTTATAACGTTATGTTATATAACGTAATACGTTATAACGTGGTACCATATAACGCATTACGTTATAACGTTAGAACATACAACCTTATGTTATATAACGTATTACGTTATAACGTTATACCATATAACGTGTTACGTTATAACGTTATACCATATAACGTATTACGTTATAACGTTATACCAAATAACGTTATGTTATATAACGTATTACGTTATAACGTTATGCCATATAACGTATTACGTTATAACGTTATACCATATATCGTGTTACGTTATAACGTTACACAAGACAACGTTATGTTATATAACGTATTCCGTTATAACGTTATATCATATAACGTATTACGTTATAACGTTATGTTATATAACGTATTACGTTATGACGTTATGCCATACAACGTTATGTTATATAACGTAATACGTTATAACGTTATGTTATATAACTTAATAGGTCATAACGTTATACCATATAGCGTATTACGTAACAACGTTACAACATACAACGTTATGTTATATAACGTATTCATTTATAACGTTATACCATATAACGTATTACGTTATAACGTTATGTTATATAACGTGTTACGTTATGACGTTACACAAGACAACGTTATGTTATATAACGTATTCCGTTATAACGTTATATCATATAACGTATTACGTTATAACGTTATGTTATATAACGTATTACGTTATGACGTTATGCCATACAACGTTATGTTATATAACGTATTCCGTTATAACGTTATACCATATAACGTATTACGTTATAACGTTATGTTATATAACGTAATACGTTATAACGTTGTGTTGTATAACGTAATACGTTATAACGTCATGTTGTATAACGTAATACGTTATAACGTTATGTTATATAACGTAATACGTTATAACGTTATGTTATATAACGTAATACGTTATAACGTTATGTTATATAACGTAATACGCTATAACGTGTTACCATATAACGTATTACGTTATATCGTTATACCATATAACGTTATGTTATATAACGTAATACGTTATAACGTTACGTTACATAACATAATACGTTATAACGTTATGTTATATAACGTAATACGTTATAACGTTATGTTATATAACGTAATACGCTATAACGTCTTACCATATAACGTATTACATTATAACGTTACACCGTACGACGTCATGTTATATAAGTTAATACGTTATAAAGTGTTTCCATATAACGTGTTACGTTATAACGTGTTTCCATATAACGAATTACGTTATAACGTTAAAGCATATATCGTATTACGTTATAATTTTATACCATATAACGTATTACGTTATATCGTTATACCATTTAACGTTATGTTATATAACGTAATACGTTATAACTTTATACCATATAACGTATTACGTTATGATGATATAACATATAACGTTATAGTCATATAACGTAATACGTTATAACGTTGTAACGTTATACCATATAGCGTATTACGTCATAACGTTACACCATACAACGTTATGAAATATAACGTAATACGTTATAACGTGTTACCATATAACGTGTTACGTTATAACGTTATACCATATAACGTCATGCTATATAACGTAATACGTTATAACGTTATCCCATATAACGCATTACATTATAACGTTGCACCATACGACGTTATGTTATATAACGTAATACGTTATAACGTTATGTTATATAACTTAATACGTTATAACGTTATGTTATATATCGTAATACGTCATAACGTTATACCATATATCGTATTACGTTATAACGTTATACCATACAACGTTATGTTACATAACGTAATACGTTATAACGTTATACCATATATCGTGTTACGTTATAACGTTACACAAGACAACGTTATGTTATATAACGTATTCCGTTATAACGTTATACCATATAACGTATTACGTTATATCGTTATGTTATATAACGAATTACGTTATGACGTTATACCGTATAACGTTATGTTATATAACGTAATACGTTATAACGTTATGTTATATAACGTAATACGTTATAACGTTATACCATATATCGTGTTACGTTATAACGTTACACAAGACAACGTTATGTTATATAACGTATTCCGTTATAACGTTATATCATATAACGTATTACGTTATAACGTTATGTTATATAACGTATTACGTTATGACGTTATGCCATACAACGTTATGTTATATAACGTAATACGTTATAACGTTATGTTATATAACTTAATAGGTCATAACGTTATACCATATAGCGTATTACGTAACGACGTTACAACATACAACGTTATGTTATATAACGTATTCATTTATAACGTTATACCATATAACGTATTACGTTATAACGTTATGTTATATAACGTATTACGTTATGACGTTACACAAGACAACGTTATGTTATATAACGTATTCCGTTATAACGTTATATCATATAACGTATTACGTTATAACGTTATGTTATATAACGTATTACGTTATGACGTTATGCCATACAACGTTATGTTATATAACGTATTCCGTTATAACGTTATACCATATAACGTATTACGTTATAACGTTATGTTATATAACGTAATACGTTATAACGTTGTGTTGTATAACGTAATACGTTATAACGTCATGTTGTATAACGTAATACGTTATAACGTTATGTTATATAACGTAATACGTTATAACGTTATGTTATATAACGTAATACGTTATAACGTTATGTTATATAACGTAATACGCTATAACGTGTTACCATATAACGTATTACGTTATATCGTTATACCATATAACGTTATGTTATATAACGTAATACGTTATAACGTTACGTTACATAACATAATACGTTATAACGTTATGTTATATAACGTAATACGTTATAACGTTGTGTTGTATAACGTAATACGTTATAACGTCATGTTGTATAACGTAATACGTTATAACGTTATACCATATATCGTGTTACGTTATAACGTTACACAAGACAACGTTATGTTATATAACGTATTCCGTTATAACGTTATATCATATAACGTATTACGTTATAACGTTATGTTATATAACGTATTACGTTATGACGTTATGCCATACAACGTTATGTTATATAACGTAATACGTTATAACGTTATGTTATATAACTTAATACGTCATAACGTTATACCATATAGCGTATTACGTAACAACGTTACAACATACAACGTTATGTTATATAACGTATTCATTTATAACGTTATACCATATAACGTATTACGTTATAACGTTATGTTATATAACGTATTACGTTATGACGTTATACCATACATCGTTATAGTCATATAACGTAATACGTTATTAAAGTTGTAACGTTATACCATATAGCGTATTACGTCATAACGTTACACCATACAACGTTATGAAATATAACGTAATTCGTTATAACGTGTTACCATATAACGTGTTACCATATGACGTTATACCATACGACGTTATGTTATATAACGTAATACGTTATAACGTTATACCATATAACGTATTACGTGATAACGTTATACCATATAACGTATTACGTCATAACGTTACACCATACAACATTATGTAATATAACGTAATTCGTTATAACGTGTTACCATACAACGTATTACGTCATAACGTTACACCATACAACATTATGTAATATTACGTAATACGTTATAACGTGTTACCATATTACGAATTACGTTATAACGTTATACCATATAACGTTATGTTATATAACGTAATACGTTATAACGTGTTTCCACATAACGCATTACGTTATAACGTTATACCATACAACGTATTACGTTATAACGATACACCATATAACGTTATGTTATATAACGCATTACAGTATAACGTTATGGTATATAACGTAATACGATATAACGTTATACCATATGACGTATTACGTGATAACGTTATACCATATAACATATTACGTCATAACGTTACACCATACAACGTTATATAATATAACGTAATACGTTATAACGTGTTACCATATAACGTATTACATTATAACGTTATACCATATAATGTTATGCTATATAACGTAACACGCTATAACGTTATACCGTATAACGTTATGTTATATAACGTAATACGTTATAACGTTATACCACGTAACATAATACGTTATAACGTAATACCATATAACGAATAGCGTTATAAAGTTACACCATACAACGTTATATTATATAACTTAATACGTTATAACGTTATGTTATATAACGTACTACGTTATACCGTTATACCATATGGCGTATTACGTTATAACGTTACACAAGACAACGTTATGTTATATAACGTATTCCGTTATAACGTTATACCATATAACGTATTACGTTATAACGTTATGTTATATAACGTAATACGTTATAACGTTGTGTTATATAACGTAATACGTTATAACGTTATGTTGTATAACGTAATACGTTATAACGTTATGTTATATAACGTAACACGTTATAACGTTATGTTATATAACGTAATACGTTATAACGTTATGTTATATAACGTAATACGCTATAACGTGTTACCATATAACGTATTACGTTATATCGTTATACCATATAACGTTATGTTATATAACGTAATACGTTATAACGTTACGTTATATAACATAATACGTTATAACGTTATGTTATATAACGTAATACGTTATAACGTTATGTTATATAACGTAATACGCTATAACGTCTTACCATATAACGTATTACATTATAACGTTACACCGTACGACGTCATGTTATATAAGTTAATACGTTATAACGTGTTTCCATATAACGTGTTACGTTATAACGTGTTTCCATATAACGAATTACGTTATAACGTTAAACCATATATCGTATTACGTTATAATTTTATACCATATAACGTATTACGTTATATCGTTATACCATATAACGTTATGTTATATAACGTAATACGTTATAACTTTATACCATATAACGTATTACGTTATGATGATATAACATATAACGTTATAGTCATATAACGTAATACGTTATAACGTTGTAACGTTATACCATATAGCGTATTACGTCATAACGTTACACCATACAACGTTATGTAATATAACGTAATACGTTATAACGTTGTGTTATATAACGTAATACGTTATAACGTTATGTTATATAACTTAATACGTTACAACGTTATGTTATATATCGTAATACGTCATAACGATATACCATATATCGTATTACGTTATAACGTTATACCATACAACGTTATGTTACATAACGTAATACGTTATAACGTTATAACATATATCGTGTTACGTTATAACGTTACACAAGACAACGTTATGTTATATAACGTATTCCGTTATAACGTTATACCATATAACGTATTACGTTATATCGTTATGTTATATAACGTATTACGTTATGACGTTATGTTATATATCGTATTACGTTATAACGTTATACCATACAACGTTATGTTACATAACGTAATACGTTATAACGTTATACCATATATCGTGTTACGTTATAACGTTACACAAGACAACGTTATGTTATATAACGTATTCCGTTATAACGTTATACCATATAACGTATTACGTTATATCGTTATGTTATATAACGTATTACGTTATGACGTTATACCGTATAACGTTATGTTATATAACGGAATACGTTATAACGTTATGTTATATAACGTAATACGTTATAACGTTATACCATATATCGTGTTACGTTATAACGTTACACAAGACAACGTTATGTTATATAACTTATTCCGTTATAACGTTATATCATATAACGTATTACGTTATAACGTTATGTTATATAACGTATTACGTTATGACGTTGTGCCATACAACGTTATGTTATATAACGTAATACGTTATAACGTTATGTTATATAACTTAATACGTCATAACGTTATACCATATAGCGTATTACGTAACAACGTTACAACATACAACGTTATGTTATATAACGTATTCATTTATAACGTTATACCATATAACGTATTACGTTATAACGTTATGTTATATAACGTATTACGTTATGACGTTATAACATACATCGTTATAGTCATATAACGTAATACGTTATAACGTTATGTTATATAACGTAATACGCTATAACGTCTTACCATATAACGTATTACATTATAACGTTACACCGTTCGACGTCATGTTATATAAGTTAATACGTTATAACGTGTTTCCATATAACGTGTTACGTTATAACGTGTTTCCATATAACGAATTACGTTATAACGTTAAACCATATATCGTATTACGTTATAATTTTATACCATATAACGTATTACGTTATATCGTTATACCATATAACGTTATGTTATATAACGTAATACGTTATAACTTTATACCATATAACGTATTACGTTATGATGATATAACATATAACGTTATAGTCATATAACGTAATACGTTATAACGTTGTAACGTTATACCATATAGCGTATTACGTCATAACGTTACACCATACAACGTTATGTAATATAACGTAATACGTTATAACGTTGTGTTATATAACGTAATACGTTATAACGTTATGTTATATAACTTAATACGTTACAACGTTATGTTATATATCGTAATACGTCATAACGTTATACCATATATCGTATTACGTTATAACGTTATACCATACAACGTTATGTTACATAACGTAATACGTTATAACGTTATACCATATATCGTGTTACGTTATAACGTTACACAAGACAACGTTATGTTATATAACGTATTCCGTTATAACGTTATACCATATAACGTATTACGTTATATCGTTATGTTATATAACGTATTACGTTATGACGTTATACCGTATAACGTTATGTTATATAACGTAATACGTTATAACGTTATGTTATATAACGTAATACGTTATAACGTTATACCATATATCGTGTTACGTTATAACGTTACACAAGACAACGTTATGTTATATAACGTATTCCGTTATAACGTTATATCATATAACGTATTACGTTATAACGTTATGTTATATAACGTATTACGTTATGAGGTTATGCCATACAACGTTATGTTATATAACGTAATACGTTATAACGTTATGTTATATAACTTAATACGTCATAACGTTATACCATATAGCGTATTACGTAACAACGTTACAACATACAACGTTATGTTATATAACGTATTCATTTATAACGTTATACCTTATAACGTATTACGTTATAACGTTATGTTATATAACGTATTACGTTATGACGTTATACCATACATCGTTATAGTCATTTAACGTAATACGTTATAACGTTGTAACGTTATACCATATAGCGTATTACGTCATAACGTTACACCATACAACGTTATGAAATATAACGTAATTCGTTATAACGTGTTACCATATAACGTGTTACCATATGACGTTATACCATACGACGTTATGTTATATAACGTAATACGTTATAACGTGTTTCCATATAACGTATTACGTTATAACGTTATACCATACAACGTATTACGTTATAACGATACACCATATAACGTTATGTTATATAACGTAATACGATATAACGTTATACCATATAACGTATTACGTGATAACGTTATACCATATAACGTATTACGTCATAACGTTACACCATACAACATTATGTAATATAACGTAATACGTTACAACGTGTTACCATATAACGTATTACATTATAACGTTATACCGTATAACGTTATGTTATATAACGTAATACGTTATAACGTTATGTTATATGACGTAATACGATATAACGTTATTCCATATAACGTATTACTTTATAACGTTATACCATATAACATATTACGTCATAACGTTACACCATACAACGTTATATAATATAACGTAATACGTTATAACGTGTTACCATATTACGAATTACGTTATAACGTTACACCATATAACGTTATGTTATATAACGTAATACGTTATAACTTGTTTCCACATAACGTATTACGTTATAACGTTATACCATACAGCGTATTACGTTATAACGATACACCATATAACGTTATGTTATATAACGCACTACAGTATAACGTTATGGTATAAAACGTAATACGATATAACGTTATACCATATGACGTATTACGTGATAACGTTATACCATATAACATATTACGTCATAACGTTACACCATACAACGTTATATAATATAACGTAATACGTTATAACGTGTTACCATATAACGTATTACATTATAACGTTATACCGTATAACGTTATGTTATATAACGTAATACGTTATAACGTTATGTTATATGACGTAATACGATATAACGTTATTCCATATAACGTATTACGTTATAACGTTATACCATACAACGTTATGTTATATAACGTATTACATTATAAATTTATACTATATAACGTATTACGTTATAACGTTAAACCATACAACGTTATGTTACATAACGTAATACAATAAACGTTACACCATACAACGTTATGGTATATAACGTATTACGTTTGAACGTTATACCATATAACGTATTACGTTGTAACGTTACACAAGACAACGTTATGTTATATAACGTAATACATTATAACGTTATACCATATAACGTATTACGTTATAACGTTACACCAGACAACGTTATGTTATATAACGTATTACGATACAACGTTATACCATATAACGTATTACGTTATAACGTTACACAAGACAACGTTCTGTTATATAACGTATTACGTTATAGCGTTATACCATATCACGTATTACGTTATAACGTGTTACCATATAACGAATAACGTTATAACGTTATACCATATAGCGTATTACGTTAGAACGTTACACCATACAACGTTATGTTATATAACGTATTCCGTTATAACGTTATGTTATATAACTTAATACGTTATAACGTTATGTTATATAACGTAATACGTCATAACGTTATACCATAAAACGTTATGTTATATAACGTAATACGTTATAACTTTATACCATATAACGTATTACGTTAAGATGATATATCATACAACGTTATAGTCATATAACGTAATACGTTATAGCGTTGTAACGTTATACCATATAGCGTATTACGTTATAATGTTATACCATACAACGTATTACTTCATAACGTTACACCATACAACGTTATGTAATATAACGTAATACGTTATAACGTGTTACCATATAACGTGTTACGTTATAACGTGTTTCCATATAACGTATTACGTTATAACGTTATACCATATAACGATATGCTATATAACGTAATACGTTATAACGTTATCCCATATAACGCATTACATTATAACGTTACAGCATACGACGTTTTGTTATATAACGTAATACGTTATAACGTGTTTCCATATAACGAATTACGTTATAACGTTAAACCGTATATCGTATTACGTTATAATTTTATACCATATAAAGTTATGTTATATAACGTAATACGTTATAACGTGTTTCCATATAACGTATTACGTTATAACGTTATACCATACAACGTATTACGTTATAGCGATACACCATATAACGTTATGTTATATAACGCATTACAGTATAACGTTATGCTATATAACGTAATACGATATAACGTTATACCATATGACGTATTACGTGATAACGTTATACCATATAACATATTACGTCATAACGTTACACCATACAACGTTATGTAATATAACGTAATACGTTATAACGTGTTACCATATAACGTATTACATTATAACGTTATACCATATAACTTTATGCTATATAACGTAATACGTTATAACGTTAGACCGTATAACGTTATGTTATATAACGTAATACCTTATAACGTTATACCACGTAACGTAATACGTTATAACGTTGTGTTATATAACGGAATACGTTATAACGTTATGTTATATAACGTAATACGTCATAACGTTATGTTATATAATGTAATACGTAATAACGTTATGTTATATAACGTAATACGTTATAACGTTATGTTATATAACGTAATACGCTATAACGTGTTGCCATATAACGTAGTACGTTATATCGTTATACCATATAACGTATAACGTTATAAAGTTACACCATACAACGTTATGTTATATAACTTAATACGTTATAACGTTATGTTATATAACGTATTGCGTTATAACTTTATACTATATAACGTATTACGTTATAACGTTAAACCATACAACGTTATGTTACATCACGTAATACGTTAGAACGTTACACCATACAACGTTATGGTATATAACGTATTACGTTAGAACGTTATACCATACAACGTTATGGTATACAACGTATTACGTTAGAACGCTATACCATATAACGTATTACGTTGTAACGTTACACAGGACAACGTTATGTTATATAACGTATTACGTTATAACGTTATACCATATAACGTATTACGTTATAACGTGTTACCATATAACGTGTTACGTTATAACGTTATACCATATAACGTTATGCTATATAACGTAATACGTTGTAACGTTATCCCATATAACGCATTACATTATAACGTTAAACAATACAACGTTATGTTATATAACGTATTACGTTACAACGTTATACCATATAACGTATTACGTTATAACGTTACACAAGACAACGTTATGTTATATAACGTATTACGATATAACGTTATACCACATAACGTAATACGTTATAACGTAATACCATATAACGTATTACGTTATGACGTTACACCATACAATGTTATGCTATATAACGTATTACGTTATAACGTTATGTTATATAACTTAATACGTTATAACGTTATGTTATATGACGTAATACGTTATAACGTTATACCATATAACGTAATACGTTATAACGTTATACCATACAACGTTATGTTATATAACGTATTACGTTATAACTTTATACAATATAACGTATTACGTTATATCGTTAAACCATACAACGTTATGTTACATAACGTAATACGTTATAACGTTACACCATACAACGTTATGGTATATAACGTATTACGTTAGAACGTTATACCATATAACGTATTACGTTATAACGTTACACAAGACAACGTTATGTTATATAACGTAATACGTTATAACGTTATACCATATAACGTTATGCTATATAACGTATTACATTATAACGTTATACCATATAACGTTATGCTATATAACGCAATACGTTATAACGTTATACCGTATAACGTTATGTTATATAACGTAATACGTTATAACGTTATACCACGTATCGTAATACGTTATAACGTAATACCATATAACGTATAGCGTTATTAAGTTACAGCATACAACGTTATGTTATATAACTTAATACGTTATAACGTTATGTTATATGACGTAATACGTTATAACGTTATACCATATAACGTAATACGTTATAACGTTATACCATACAACGTTATGTTATATAACGTATTACGTTATAACTTTATACTATATAACGTATTACGTTATATCGTTAAACCATACAACGTTATGTTACATAACGTAATACGTTATAACGTTACACCATACAACGTTATGGTATATAACGTATTACGTTAGAACGTTATACCATATAACGTATTACGTTATAACGTTACACTAAACACCGTTATGTTATATAACGTATTACGTTATAACGTTATACCATATGACGTATTACGTTATAACGTGTTACCATATAACGAATTACGTTATAACGTTGTACCATATAGCGTATTACGTTACAACGTTACACCATACAACGTTATGCTATATAACGTATTCCGTTATAACGTTATACCATATAACGTATTACGTTATAACGTTATGTTATATAACGTAATACGTTATAACTTTATACCATTTAACGTATTACGTTATGACGTTATACCATACAACGGTATGTTATATAACGTAATAAGTTATAACGTTTTACCATATAACGTAGTACGTTATAACGTTATACCATATAACGCATTACGTTATGATGTTATACCATACAACGATATGTTATATAACGTAATACGTTATAACATTGTAACGTTATACCATATAACGTGTTACGTTGTAACGTTACACAAGACAACGTTATGTTATATAACGTATTACGTTACAACGTTATACCATATAACGTATTACGTTATAACGTTACACAAGACAACGTTATGTTATATAATGTATTACGATATAACGCTATGTTATATAACGTAGTACGTTATAACGTTGTACCATATAACGTATTATGTTATGACGTTATACCATACAGCGTTATGTTACATAACGTAATACGTTATAACGTTATACCATATAACGTATTACGTTATGACGATATACCATACAGCGTTATGTTACATAACGTAATACGTTATAACGTTATACCATATAACGTATTACGTTATAACGTTAAACCATACAACGTTATGTTACATAACGTAATACGTTATAACGTTATACCACATAACGTTATGTTATATAACGTAGTACGTTATAACGTTATACCATATAACGTATTACGTTATGACGTTATACCATACAGCGTTAAGTTACATAACGTAATACGTTATAACGTTATACCATATAACTTATTACGTTATATCGTTATACCATATAACGTTATGTTATATAACGTAATACGTTATAACTTTATACCATATAACGTATTACGTTATGACGTTATACCATACAGCGTTATGTTATATAACGTAATACGTTATAACGCTATACCATATAACGTATTACGTTATAATTCTATACCATATAACGTATTACGTTAGAACGTAATACCATATAACGTATTAAGTTATAACGTTATACCATACAACGTATTACGTTATAACGATACACCATATAACGTTATGTTATATAGCGCATTACGTTATAACGTTACACCATATAACGTATTACGTTATGACGTTATACCATACAACGTTATGTTATATAACGCATTACGTTATAACTTTATACTATATAACGTATTACGTTATAACGTTAAATCATACAACGTTATGTTACATAACGTAATACGTTATAACGTTATACCATATAGCGTATTACGTTATAACGTTACACCATACAACGCTATGTTACATAACGTATTACGATATAACGTTATACCATATAACGTATTACGTTACAACGTTACGCAAGACAACGTTATGTTATATAACGTATTACGTTATAACGTTATAATATATAACGTATTACGTTATAACGTGTTACCATATAACGTATTACGTTATAACGTTATACCATATAGCGTATTACGTTACAACGTTACACCATACAACGTTATGTTATATAACGTATTCCGTTATAACGTTATACCATATATCGTATTACGTTATAACGTTATACCATATAACGTTATGTTATATAACGTAATACGTTATAACGTAATACCATATAACGTATTACGTTCTAACGTTACACCATATATAATAAAACCATATAACGTAATACGTTATAACGTAATACCATATAACGCATTACGTAATAACGTTACACCATACAACGTTATGGTATATAACGTATTACGTTATAACGTTATACCATATAACGTATTACGTTGTTACGTTACACAAGTCAACGTTATGTTATATAACGCATTACGCTATAACGTTATACCATATAACGTATTACGTTATAACGTTACACAAGACAACGCTATGTTATATAACGTATTACGATATAACGTTATACCATATAACGTATTACGTCATAACGTTACACAAGACAACGTTATGTTATATAACGTATTACGTTATAACGTTATACCATATAACGTAGTACGTTATAACGTTATACCATATAACGTATTACGTTATGATGTTATACCATACAACGTTATGTTATATAACGTAATACGCTATAACGTGTTACCATATAATGTATTACGTTATATCGTTATACCATATAACGTTATGTTATATCACGTAATACGTTATAACTTTATATCATATAACGTAGTACGTTATGACGTTATACCATACAACGTTATGTTATATAACGTAATACGTTATAACGTTATACCATATAACGTAGTACGTTATAACGTTATACCATATAACGTATTACGTTATGATGTTTTACCATACAACGTTATGTTATATAACGTAATACGTTATAACGTTGTAACGTTATACCATATAACGTGTTACGTTGTAACGTTACACGAGACAACGTTATGTTATACAACGTATTACGTTACAACGTTATACCATATAACGTAATACGTTATAACGTTACACAAGACAACGTTATGTTATATAACGTATTACGACATAACGTTATACCATATAACGTATTACGTTCTAACGTTACACAAGACAACGTTATGTTATACAACGTATTGCGTTACAACCTTATACCATATAACGTAATACGTTATAACGTAATACCATATAACGTATAGCGTTATAACGTTACACCATACAACGTTATGTTATATAAAGTATTACGTTATAATGTTATGTTATATAACGTAATACGCTACAACGTGTTACCATATAACGTATTATGTTCTAACGTTACACCATATATAATAAAACCATATAACGTAATACGTTATAACATTATACCATATAACGCATTACGTAATAACGTTACACCATACAACGTTATGGTATATAACGTATTCCGTTATAACGTTATACCATATAACGTATTACATTATAACGTTATACCGTATAACGTATTACGTTATAACGTGTTACCATATAACGTATTACGTTATAACGTGTTACCATATAACGTATTACGTTATAACGATATACAATATAGCGTATTACGTTACAACGTTACACCATACAACGTTATGTTATATAACGTATTCCGTTATAACGTTATACCATATAACGTATTACATTATAACGTTATACCGTATAACGTATTACGATATAACGTTATACCATATAACGTATTACGTCATAACGTTACACAAGACAACGTTATGTTATATATCGTATTACGTTATAACGTTATACCATATAACGTAGTACGTTATAACGTTATACCATATAACGTATTACGTTATGATGTTATACCATACAACGTTATGTTATATAACGTAATACGCTATAACGTGTTACCATATAATGTATTACGTTATATTGTTATACCATATAACGTTATGTTATATAACGTAATACGTTATAACTTTATACCATATAACGTAGTACGTTATGACGTTATACCATACAACGTTATGTTATATAACGTAATACGTTATAACGTTATACCATATAACGTAGTACGTTATAACGTTATACCATATAACGTATTACGTTATGATGTTATACCATACAACGTTATGTTATATAACGTAATACGCTATAACGTGTTACCATATAATGTATTACGTTATATCGTTATACCATATAACGTTATGTTATATAACGTAATACGTTATAACTTTATACCATATAACGTAGTACGTTATGACGTTATACCATACAACGTTATGTTATATAACGTAATACGTTATAACGTTATACCATATAACGTAGTACGTTATAACGTTATACCATATAACGTATTACGTTATGATGTTTTACCATACAACGTTATGTTATATAACGTAATACGTTATAACGTTGTAACGTTATACCATATAACGTGTTACGTTGTAACGTTACACGAGACAACGTTATGTTATACAACGTATTACGTTACAACGTTATACCATATAACGTATTACGTTATAACGTTACACAAGACAACGTTATGTTATATAACGTATTACGATATAACGTTATGCCATATAACGTAGTACGTCATAACGTTACACAAGACAACGTTATGTTATATAACGTATTACGTTATAACGTTATACCATATAACGTATTACGATATAACGTGTTACCATACAACGTATTACGTTATAACGTGTTACCATATAACGTATTACGTTATAACGTGTTACCATATAACGTATTACGTTATAACGTTATACAATATAGCGTATTAGGTTACAACGTTACACCATACAACGTTATGTTATATAACGTATTCCGTTATAACGTTATACCATATAACGTATTACATTATAACGTTATACCGTATAACGTATTACGTGATAACGTTATACCATATAACGTATTACATAATAATGTTATAACATATAACGTTATGTCACATAACGTAATACGTTATAAAGTTGTGCCATATAACGTTATGTTATATAACGTAATACGTTATAACGTAATACCATATAAAGTATTACGTTCTAACGTTACACAAGACAACGTTATGTTATATAACGTATTACGTTATAACGTTATACCATATAACGTATTACGTTCTAACGTTACACAAGACAACGTTATGTTATATAACGTATTACGTTACAACCTTATACCATATAACGTAATACGTTATAACGTAATACCATATAACGTATAGCGTTATAACGTTACACCATACAACGTTATGTTATATAAAGTATTACGTTATAATGTTATGTTATATAACGTAATACGCTACAACGTGTTACCATATAACGTATTACGTTCTAACGTTACACCATATATAATAAAACCATATAACGTAATACGTTATAACGTTATACCATATAACGCATTACGTAATAACGTAACACCATACAACGTTATGTTATATAACGTAATACGTTATAACGTTATACCATATAACGTAGTACGTTATAACGTTATACCATATAACGTATTACGTTATGATGTTTTACCATACAACGTTATGTTATATAACGTAATACGTTATAACGTTGTAACGTTATACCATATAACGTGTTACGTTGTAACGTTACACGAGACAACGTTATGTTATACAACGTATTACGTTACAACGTTATACCATATAACGTATTACGTTATAACGTTACACAAGACAACGTTATGTTATATAACGTATTACGATATAACGTTATGCCATATAACGTAGTACGTCATAACGTTACACAAGACAACGTTATGTTATATAACGTATTACGTTATAACGTTATACCATATAACGTATTACGATATAACGTGTTACCATACAACGTATTACGTTATAACGTGTTACCATATAACGTATTACGTTATAACGTGTTACCATATAACGTATTACGTTATAACGTTATACAATATAGCGTATTAGGTTACAACGTTACACCATACAACGTTATGTTATATAACGTATTCCGTTATAACGTTATACCATATAACGTATTACATTATAACGTTATACCGTATAACGTATTACGTGATAACGTTATACCATATAACGTATTACATAATAATGTTATAACATATAACGTTATGTCACATAACGTAATACGTTATAAAGTTGTGCCATATAACGTTATGTTATATAACGTAATACGTTATAACGTAATACCATATAAAGTATTACGTTCTAACGTTACACAAGACAACGTTATGTTATATAACGTATTACGTTATAACGTTATACCATATAACGTATTACGTTCTAACGGTACACAAGACAACGTTATGTTATATAACGTATTACGTTACAACCTTATACCATATAACGTAATACGTTATAACGTAATACCATATAACGTATAGCGTTATAACGTTACACCATACAACGTTATGTTATATAAAGTATTACGTTATAATGTTATGTTATATAACGTAATACGCTACAACGTGTTACCATATAACGTATTACGTTCTAACGTTACACCATATATAATAAAACCATATAACGTAATACGTTATAACGTTATACCATATAACGCATTACGTAATAACGTAACACCATACAACGTTATGGTATATAACGTATTACGTTATAACGTTATACCATATAACGTATTACGTTGTTACGATACACAAGTCAACGTTATGTTATATAACGCATTACGTTATAACGTTATACCATATAACGTATTACGTTATAACGTTACACAAGACAACGCTATGTTATATAACGTATTACGATATAACGTTATACCATATAACGTATTACGTCATAACGTTACACAAGACAACGTTATGTTATATAACGTATTACGTTATAACGTTATACCATATAACGTAGTACGTTATACCGTTATACCATATAACGTATTACGTTATGATGTTATACCATACAACGTTATGTTATATAACGTAATACGTTATAACGTTATACCGTATAACGCTATGTTATATAACTTAATACGTTATAACGTTTTGTTATATAACGTAATACGTTATACCGGTATACCATACAACGTTATGTAATATAGCGTAATACGTTATAACATTGTAACGTTATACCATATAACGTGTTACGTTGTAACGTTACACAAGACAACGTTATGTTATATAACGTATTACGTTACAACGTTATACCATATAACGTATTACGTTATAACGTTACACAAGACAACGTTATGTTATATAACGTATTACGATATAACGCTATGTTATATAAAGTAGTACGTTATAACGTTATACCATATAACGTATTTCGTTATGACGTTATACCATACAGCGTTATGTTACATAACGTATTCCGTTATAACGTTATACCATATAACGTATTACATTATAACGTTATACCGTATAACGTATTACGTGATAACGTTATACCATACAACGCATTACGTTCTAACGTTACACAAGACAACGTTATGTTATATAACGTATTACGTTATAACGTTATACCATATAACGTATTACGTTCTAACGTTACACAAGACAACGTTATGTTATATAACGTATTACGTTACAACCTTATACCATATAGCGTATTACGTTATAACGTTACACAAGACAACGTTATGTTATATAACGTATTACGTTATAACGTTACACCACATAACTTATTCCGTTATAACGTGTTACCATATAACGTATTACGTTATAACGTTATATCATATAGCGTATTACGTTACAACGTTACACCATACAACGTTATGTTATATATCGTATTCCGTTATAACGTTACACCATGTAACGTATTATGTTATAACGTTACACCATATATCGTATTACGTTATAACGTTATACCACATAACGTATTACATTATAACGTTATACCATATAACGTATTACGAGATGACGTTAAACCATATAACGTATTACGTAATAACGTTATAACATATAACGTAATACGTTATAACGTTATACCATATAACGTATTACATTATAACCTTATACCATATAACGTATTACGAGATGACGTTAAACCATATATCGTATTACGTAATAACGTTATAACAAATAACGTTATGTTATATAACGTAATACGTTATAACGTTATACCATACAACATATTACGTCATAACGTTACACCATACAACGTTATGTAATATAACGTAATACGTTATAACGTGTTACCATATAACGTATTACGTTATAACGTTATACAAGACAACGTTATGTTATATAACGTAATACGCTATAACGTGTTCCCATATAACGTATTACGTTATATCGTTATACCATATAACGTTATGTTATACAACGTAATACGTTATAACTTTGTACCATATAACGTATTACGTTATGACGTTATACCATACAGCGTTATGTTATATAACGTAACACATTATAAAGTTATACCATATAACGTATTACGTTATATCGTTATACCATATAACGTTATGTTATATAATGTAATACGTTATAACTTTATACCATATAGCGTGTTACGTTTTGACGTTATACCATACAACGTATTACGTTATAACGATACACCATATAACGTTATGTTATATAGCGCATTACGTTATAACGTTACACCATATAACGTTATGTTATATAACGTAATACGTTATAACGTTCTACCATATAACGTTATGCTATATAACGTAATACGTTATAACGTTATACCATATAACGTTATGTTATATAACGTAATACGTTATAACGTTATACCACATAACGTAATACGTTATAACGTAATAGCATATAACGTATAGCGTTATAACGTTACACCATACAACGTTATGTTATATAACGTATTACGTTATAACGTTATGTTATATAACTTAATACGTTATAACGTTATGTTATATAACGTAATACGTTATAACGTTATACCATACAACGTATTACGTTATAACGTTATACCATATAACGTTATGTTATATAACGTAATACGTTATAACTTTATACCATATAACGTAATACGTTATAACGTAATACCATATAACGTATAGCGTTATAACGTTACACCATACAACGTTATGTTATATAAAGTATTACGTTATAATGTTATGTTATATAACGTAATACGCTACAATGTGTTACCATATAACGTATAAGAGTTCTAACGTTACACCATACAACGTTATGTTATATAACGTAATACGTTATAACGCTATACCATATAACGTATTACGTTATAATTCTATACCATATAACGTATTACGTTAGAACGTAATACCATATAACGTATTAAGTTATGACGTTATACCATACAAGGTTATGTTATATAACGTATTACGTTATAACTTTATACTATATAACCTATTACGTTATAACGTTAAATCATACAACGTTATGTTACATAACGTAATACGTTATAACGTTATACCATATAACGTATTACGTAATAACGTTACACCATACAACGTTATGGTATATAACGTATTACGTTATAACGTTATACCATATAACGTACTACGTTGTTACTTTACACAAGTCAACGTTATGTTATATAACGCATTACGTTATAACGTTATACCATATAACGTATTACGATATAATGTTGCACAAGACAACGCTATGTTATATAACGTATTACGATATAACGTTATACCATATAACGTATTACGTTATAATGTTACACAAGACAACGTTATGTTATATAACGTATTACGTTATAACGTTATACCATATAACGTAGTACGTTATAACGTTATACCATATAACGTATTACGTTATAACGTTACACCATACAACGCTATATTACATAACGTATTACGATATAACGTTATACCATATAACGTATTACGTTATAACGTTACGCAAGACAACGTTATGTTATATAACGTATTACGTTATAACGTTATACTATATAACGTATTACGTTATAACGTGTTACCATATAACGTATTACGTTATAACGTTATACCATATAGCGTATTACGTTACAACGTTACACCATATAACGTTATGTTATATAACGTATTCCGTTATAACGTTATACCATATATCGTATTACGTTATAACGTTATACCATATAACGTTATGTTATATAACGTAATACGTTATAACTTTATACCATATAACGTAATACGTTATAACGTAATACCATATAGCGTATTACGTTACAACGTTACACCAAACAACGTTATGTTATATGACGTATTCCGTTATAACGTTATACCACATAACGTATTACGTTATAACGTTATACCATATAACGTATTACGTTAGAACGTTATACCATATAACGTATTACGTTGTAACGTTACACAAGACAACGTTATGTTATATAACGTATTACGTTATAACGTTATACCATATAACGTATTACGTTATAACGTTACACAAGACAAGGTTATGTTATATAACGTATTACGATATAACGTTGTACCATATAACGTATTATGTTATAACGTTACACAAGACAACGTTATGTTATATAACGTATTACGTTATAGCGTTATACCATATAACGTATTTCGTTATAACGTTACGCAAGGCAACGTTATGTTATATAACGTAATACCTTATAAAGTTATACCACATAACGTGATACGTTATAACGTAACACCATATAACGCATAGCGTTATAACGTTACACCATACAACGTTATGTTATATAACGTATTACGTTATAACGTTATACCATATAGCGTATTACATTACAACGGTACACGATACAACGTTATGTTATATAACGTATTCCGCTATAACGTTATACCATATAACGTATTACGTTATAACGTTATGTTATATAACGTAATACGTTATAACGTTATGTTATATAACGTAATACGCTATAACGTTATGTTATATAACGTAATACGCTATAACGTGTTACCATATAATGTATTACGCTATATCGTTATGCCATATAACGTTATGTTATATAACGTAATACGTTATAACTTCATACCACATAACGTATTACGTTATGACGTTATACCATATAATGTAGTACGTTATAACGTTATACCATATAACGTATTATGTTATAACGTTACACAAGACAACGTTATGTTATATAACGTATTACGTTATAGCGTTATACCATATAACGTATTACGTTATAACGTGTTACCATATAACGTATTACGTTAAAACGTTATACCGTATAGCGTATTACGTTATAACGTTACACAAGACAACGTTATGTTATATAACGTAATACCTTATAAAGTTATACCACATAACGTGATACGTTATAACGTAATACCATATAACGCATAGCGTTATAACGTTACACCATACAACGTTATGTTATATAACGTAATACGTTATAACGTTATACCATATAACGTATTACGTTATAACGTTAAACCATAAAACGTTATGTTACATAACGTTATACGTTATAACGATATACCATATAACGTATGACGTTATAACGTTACACCATACAACGTTATGTTATATAACGTATTACGTTAGAACGTTATACCATATAACGTATTACGTTGTAACGTTACACAAGACAACGTTATGTTATATAACGTATTACGTTATAACGTTATACCATATAACGTATTACGTTATAACGTTACACAAGACAAGGTTATGTTATATAACGTATTACGATATAACGTTATACCATATAACGTATTATGTTATAACGTTACACAAGACAACGTTATGTTATATAACGTATTACGTTATAGCGTTATACCATATAACGTATTACGTTATAACGTGTCACCATATAACGTATTACGTTATAACGTTATACCGTATAGCGTATTACGTTATAACGTTACACAAGACAACGTTATGCTATATAACGTAATACCTTATAAAGTTATACCACATAACGTGATACGTTATAACGTAATACCATATAACGCATAGCGTTATAACGTTACACCATACAACGTTATGTTATATAACGTAATACGTTATAACGTTATACCATATAACGTATTACGTTATAACGTTATACCATACAACGTTATGTTATATAACGTATTACGTTATAACTTTATACTATATAACGTATTACTTTATAACGTTAAACCATACAATGTTATGTTACATAACGTAATACGTTATAACGATATACCATATAACGTATGACGTTATAACGTTACACCATACAACGTTATGTTATATAACGTATTACGATATAACGTTATACCATATAACGTATTACGTTATAACGTTACGCAAGACAACGTTATGTTATATAACGTATTACGATATAACGTTATACCATATAACGTATTACGTTACAACGTTACACCATACAACGTTATGTTATATAACGTATTCCGTTATAACGTTATACCATATATCGTATTACGTTATAACGTTATACCATATAACGTTATGTTATATAACGTATTACGATATAACGTTATACCATATAACGTATTACGTTACAACGTTACACCATACAACGTTATGTTATATAACGTATTCCGTTATAACGTTATACCATATATCGTATTACGTTATAACGTTATACCATATAACGTTATGTTATATAACGTAATACGTTATAACTTTATACCATATAACGTAATACATTATAACGTAATACCATATAAAGTATTACGTTATAACGTTACGCAAGACAACGTTATGTTACATAACGTGTTACGTTATAACGTGTTACCATATAACGTGTTACGTTATTACGTTATACCATATAACGTATTACGTTATGACGTTATACCATATAGCGTATTACGTTACAACGTTACACCATACAACGTTATGTTATATAACGTATTCCGTTATAACGTTATACCATATATCGTATTACGTTATAACGTTATACCATATAACGTTATGTTATATAACGTAATACGTTATAACGTTATACCATATAGCGTATTACGTTATAACGTTACACCATACAACGTTACGTTATATAACGTATTACGATATAACGTTATACCATATAACGTATTTCGTTATAACGTTACGCAAGACAACGTTATGTTATATAACGTAATACCTCATAAAGTTATACCACATAACGTGATACGTTATAACGTAACACCATATAACGCATAGCGTTATAACGTTACACCATACAACGTTATGTTATATAACGTATTACGTTATAACGTTATACCATATAGCGTATTACATTACAACGGTACACGATACAACGTTATGTTATATAACGTATTCCGCTATATCGTTATACCATATAACGTAATACGTTATAACGTTATGTTATATAACGTAATACGTTATAACGTTATGTTATATAACGTAATACGTTATAACGTTATGTTATATAACGTAATACGCTATAACGTTATGTTATATAACGTAATACGCTATAACGTGTTACCATATAATGTATTACGCTATATCGTTATGCCATATAACGTTATGTTATATAACGTAATACGTTATAACTTCATACCACATAACGTATTACGTTATGACATTATACCATACAACGTTATGTTATATAACGTAATGCGTTATAACGTTATGCCATATAATGTAGTACGTTATACCGTTATACCATATAACGTATTACGTTATGATGTTATACCATACAACGTTATGTTATATAACGTAATACGTTATAACGTTGTAACGTTATACCATATAACGTGTTACGTTGTAACGTTACACAAGACAACGTTATGTTATATAACGTATTACGATATAACGTTATGCCATATAACGTAAAACGTTATAACGTTACACAAGACAACGTTATGTTATATAACGTATTACGTTATAACGTGTTACCATATAACGTATTACGTTATAACGTAATACCATATAGCGTATTACGTTACAACGTTACACCAAACAACGTTATGTTATATAACGTATTCCGTTATAACGTTATACCACATAACGTATTACGTTATAACGTTATACCATATAACGTATTACGTTAGAACGTTATACCATATAACGTATTACGTTGTAACGTTACACAAGACAACGTTATATTATATAACGTATTACGTTATAACGTTATACCATATAACATATTACGTTATAACGTTACACAAGACAACGTTATGTTATATAACGTATTACGTTATAACGTTATACCATATAACGTATTACGTTATAACGTTACACAAGACAACGTTATGTTATATAACGTATTACGTTATAGCGTTATACCATATAACGTATTACGTTATAACGTTATACCATATAACGTATTACGTTATAACGTTATACCATATAACGTATTACGTTGTAACGTTACACAAGACAACGTTATGTTATATAACGTAATACGTTATAACGTTATACCATATAACGTATTACGTTATAACGTTATACCATACAACGTTATGTTATATAACGTATTACGTTATAACGTTATACCATATAACGTATTACGTTATAACGTTATACCATATAACGTTATGTTATATAACGTAATACGTTATAACTTTATACCATATAACGTATTACGTTATAACGTTACACAAGACAACGTTATGTTATATAACGTATTACGTTATAACGTTATACCATATAACGTATTACGTTATAACGTGTTACCATATAACGTATTACGGTATAACGTTATACCGTATAGCGTATTACGTTATAACGTTACACAAGACAACGTTATGTTATATAACGTAATACCTTATAAAGTTATACCACATAACGTAATACGTTATAACGTAATACCATATAACGCATAGCGTTATAACGTTACACCATACAACGTTATGTTATATAACGTAATACGTTATAACGTTATACCATATAACGTATTACGTTATAACGTTATACCATACAACGTTATGTTATATAACGTATTACGTTATAACATTATACTATATAACGTATTACGTTATAACGTTAAACCATACAACGTTATGTTATATAACGTATTCCGTTATAACGTTATACCATATATCGTATTACGTTATAACGTTATACCATATAACGTTATGTTATATAACGTAATACGTTATAACTTTATACCATATAACGTAATACATTATAACGTAATACCATATAACGTATTACGTTATAACGTTACGCAAGACAACGTTATGTTACATAACGTGTTACGTTATAACGTGTTACCATATAACGTGTTACGTTATTACGTTATACCATATAACGTATTACGTTATGACGTTATACCATATAGCGTATTACGTTACAACGTTACACCATACAACGTTATGTTATATAACGTATTCCGTTATAACGTTATACCATATATCGTATTACGTTATAACGTTATACCATATAACGTTATGTTATATAACGTAATACGTTATAACGTTATACCATATAGCGTATTACGTTATAACGTTACACCATACAACGTTACGTTATATAACGTATTACGATATAACGTTATACCATATAACGTATTTCGTTATAACGTTACGCAAGACAACGTTATGTTATATAACGTAATACCTCATAAAGTTATACCACATAACGTGATACGTTATAACGTAACACCATATAACGCATAGCGTTATAACGTTACACCATACAACGTTATGTTATATAACGTATTACGTTATAACGTTATACCATATAGCGTATTACATTACAACGGTACACGATACAACGTTATGTTATATAACGTATTCCGCTATATCGTTATACCATATAACGTAATACGTTATAACGTTATGTTATATAACGTAATACGTTATAACGTTATGTTATATAACGTAATACGTTATAACGTTATGTTATATAACGTAATACGCTATAACGTTATGTTATATAACGTAATACGCTATAACGTGTTACCATATAATGTATTACGCTATATCGTTATGCCATATAACGTTATGTTATATAACGTAATACGTTATAACTTCATACCACATAACGTATTACGTTATGACATTATACCATACAACGTTATGTTATATAACGTAATGCGTTATAACGTTATGCCATATAATGTAGTACGTTATACCGTTATACCATATAACGTATTACGTTATGATGTTATACCATACAACGTTATGTTATATAACGTAATACGTTATAACGTTGTAACGTTATACCATATAACGTGTTACGTTGTAACGTTACACAAGACAACGTTATGTTATATAACGTATTACGATATAACGTTATGCCATATAACGTAAAACGTTATAACGTTACACAAGACAACGTTATGTTATATAACGTATTACGTTATAACGTGTTACCATATAACGTATTACGTTATAACGTAATACCATATAGCGTATTACGTTACAACGTTACACCAAACAACGTTATGTTATATAACGTATTCCGTTATAACGTTATACCACATAACGTATTACGTTATAACGTTATACCATATAACGTATTACGTTAGAACGTTATACCATATAACGTATTACGTTGTAACGTTACACAAGACAACGTTATATTATATAACGTATTACGTTATAACGTTATACCATATAACATATTACGTTATAACGTTACACAAGACAAGGTTATGTTATATAACGTATTACGTTATAACGTTATACCATATAACGTATTACGTTATAACGTTACACAAGACAACGTTATGTTATATAACGTATTACGTTATAGCGTTATACCATATAACGTATTACGTTATAACGTTATACCATATAACGTATTACGTTATAACGTTATACCATATAACGTATTACGTTGTAACGTTACACAAGACAACGTTATGTTATATAACGTAATACGTTATAACGTTATACCATATAACGTATTACGTTATAACGTTATACCATACAACGTTATGTTATATAACGTATTACGTTATAACGTTATACCATATATCGTATTACGTTATAACGTTATACCATATAACGTTATGTTATATAACGTAATACGTTATAACTTTATACCATATAACGTATTACGTTATAACGTTACACAAGACAACGTTATGTTATATAACGTATTACGATATAACGTTATACCATATAACGTATTACGTTATAACGTGTTACCATATAACGTATTACGGTATAACGTTATACCGTATAGCGTATTACGTTATAACGTTACACAAGACAACGTTATGTTATATAACGTAATACCTTATAAAGTTATACCACATAACGTAATACGTTATAACGTAATACCATATAACGCATAGCGTTATAACGTTACACCATACAACGTTATGTTATATAACGTAATACGTTATAACGTTATACCATATAACGTATTACGTTATAACGTTATACCATACAACGTTATGTTATATAACGTATTACGTTATAACATTATACTATATAACGTATTACGTTATAACGTTAAACCATACAACGTTATGTTATATAACGTATTCCGTTATAACGTTATACCATATATCGTATTACGTTATAACGTTATACCATATAACGTTATGTTATATAACGTAATACGTTATAACTTTATACCATATAACGTAATACATTATAACGTAATACCATATAACGTATTACGTTATAACGTTACGCAAGACAACGTTATGTCATATAACGTATTACGTTATAACGTTATACCATATAACGTATTACGTTATAACGTGTTACCATATAACGTATTACGTTATAACGTTATACCATATAGCGTATTACGTTACAACGTTACACCATACAACGTTATGTTATATAACGTATTCCGTTATAACGTTATACCATATATCGTATTACGTTATAACGTTATACCATATAACGTTATGTTATATAACGTAATACGTTATAACTTTATACCATATAACGTATTACGTTATAACGTTACACAAGACAACGTTATGTTATATAACGTATTACGATATAACGTTATACCATATAACGTATTACGTTATAACGTTACACAAGACAACGTTACGTTATATAACGTATTACGATATAACGTTATACCATATAACGTATTACGTTATAACGTGTTACCATATAACGTATTACGTTATAACGTTAAACCATACAACGTTGTGTTACATAACGTAATACGTTATAACGTTATTCCATATAACGTATTACGTTATAACGTTACACCATACAACGTTACGTTATATAACGTATTACGAGATAACGTTATACCATATAACGTATTACGTTATAACGTTACGCAAGACAACGTTATGTTATATAACGTGTTACGTTATAACGTATTACCATATAACGTGTTACGTTATTACGTTATACCATATAACGATATGTTATATAACGTAATACGTTATAACTTTACACCATATAACGTATTACGTTATGATGTTATACCATAGAACGTTATGTCATATAACGTAATACGTTATAACGTTGTAACGTTATACCATATAGCATATTACGTCATAACGTTACACCATACAACGTTATGTAATATAACGTAATACGTTATGACGTGTTACCATATAACGTATTACGTTACAACGTTGCACTATACAACGTTATGTTATATAACGTACTCCGTTATAACGTTATACCATATATCGAATTACGTTATAACGTTATACCGTATAACGTATTACGTTATAACGTTATACCATATAGCGTATTACGTTATAACGTTACACAAGACAACGTTATGTTATATAACGTAATACCTTATAAAGTTATACCACATAACGTGATACGTTACAACGTAATACCATATAACGTATAGCGTAATAACGTTACACCATACAACGTTATGTTACATAACGTAATACGTTATAATGTTATACCATATAACGTATTACGTTATAACGTTATGCCATACAACGTTATGTTATATAACGTATTACGTTATAACTTCATACTATATAACGTATTACGTTATAACGTTAAACCATACAACGTTATGTTACATAACGTATTACGTTATAACGTGTTACCATATAACGTACTACGTTATAACGTTATATCTTATAGCGCATTACATTACAACGGTACACGATGCAACGTTATGTTATATAACGTATTCCGCTATAACGTTATTCCATATAACGTATTACGTTATGACGTTATGTTATATAACGTAATACGTTATAAATTTATGTTATATAACGTAATACCTTATAACGTTATGTTATATAACGTAATACGCTATAACGTTATGTTATATAACGTAATACGCTATAACGTGTTACCATATAATGTATTACGCTATATCGTTATTCCATACAACGTTATGTTATATAACGTAATACGTTATAACTTTATACCATATAACGCATTACGTTATGACGTTATAGCATACAACGTTATGTTATATAACGTAATACGTTATAACGTTATACCATATAACGTAGTACGTTATAACGTTATACCATATAACGTATTACGTTATGATGTTATACCATACAACGTTATGTTATATAACGTATTACGTTATAACGTTGTAACGTTATACCATATAACGTGTTACGTTGTAACGTTACACAAGACAACGTTATGTTATATAACGTATTACGTTACAACGTTATACCATATAACGTATTACGTTATAACGTTACACAAGACAACGTTATGTTATATAACGTATTACGATATAACGTTATGCCATATAACGTAGTACGTTATAACGTTACACAAGACATCGTTATGTTATATAACGTATTACTTTATAACGTTATACCATATAACGTATTACGTTATAACGTGTTACCATATAACGTATTACGTTATAACGTGTTACCATATAACGTATTACGTTATAACGTTATACCATATAGCGTATTACGTTACAACGTTACACCATACAACGTTATGTTATATAACGTATTCCGTTATAACGTATTACGTTATAACGTTATGTTATATAACGTAATACGTTATAACGTTATGTTATATAACGTAATACGTTATAACGTTATGTTATATAACGTAACACGCTATAGCGTGTTACCATATAACGTATTACGTTATAATGTTATACCATATAGCGTATTACGTTATAACGTTACACAAGACAAGGTTATGTTATATAACGTAATACCTTATAAAGTTATACCACATAACGTGATACGTTATAACGTTATACCATATAACGTATTACGTTATAACGTTATACCCTACAACGTTATGTTATATAACGTATTACGTTATAACTTTATACTATATAACGTATTACGTTATAACGTTAAAGCATACAACGTTATGTTATATAACGTATTACGTTATAACGTTATACCATATATCGTATTACCTTATAACGTCATACCATACAACGTTATGTTATATATCGTATTATGTTATAACTTTATACTATACAACGTATTACGTTATAACGTTAAACCATACAACGTTATGATACATAACGTAATACGTTATAACGTTATACCATATAACGTATTACGTTATAACGTTACACCATACAACGTTACGTTATATAACGTATTACGAGATAACGTTATACCATATAACGTATTACGTTATAACGTTACGCAAGACAACGTTATGTTATATAACGTGTTACGTTATAACGTGTTACCATATAACGTGTTACGTTATTACGTTATACCATATAACGATATGTTATATAACGTAATACGTTATAACTTTATACCATATAACGTATTACGTAATGATGTTATACCATAGAACGTTATGTCATATAACGTAATACGTTATAACGTTGTAACGTTATACCATATAGCGTATTACGTCATAACGTTACACCATACAACGTTATGTAATATAACGTAATACGTTATGACGTGTTACCATATAACGTGTTGCGTTATAACGTTATACCATATAACGTTATGCTATATAACGTAATACGTTATAACGTTATCCCATATAACGCATTACATTATAATGTTACAGCATACGACGTTATGTTTTATGACGTAATACGTTATAACGTGTTTCCATATAACGTATTACGTTATAACTTTATACCATATAACGTATTACGTTATGATGTTATAACGTAGAACGTTATGTCATATAACGTAATACGTTATAACGTTGTAACGTTACACCATATAACGTATTATGTTATAACGTTACACCATATATCGTATTACGTGATAACGTTATAC
The DNA here is from genome assembly GCA_911387925.2 of Bombus hypnorum. Lineage (NCBI taxonomy): Eukaryota > Metazoa > Arthropoda > Insecta > Hymenoptera > Apidae > Bombus > Bombus hypnorum. The sequence continues at coordinate 652,203 of OU427027.1, forward strand.
CATATAACGTATTACATTATAACGTTATACCATATAACGTATTACGTGATAACGTTATACCATATAACGTATTACGTAATAACGTTATACCATATAACGTTATGTTATATAACGTAATACGTTATAACGTTATACCATATAACGTATTACGTTATAACGTTAAACCATACAACGTATTACGTTATAACGTTATACCATATAATGTTATGTCTTATAACGTAATACGTTATAACATTGTACCACATAACGTAATACGTTATATCGTAATACCATATAACGTATACCGTTATAACGTTACACCATACAACGTTATGTTATAAAACGTATTACGTTATAACGTTATGTTATATAACTTAATACGTTCTAACGTTATGTTATGTAAAGTGATACGTTATAACGTTACGCAAGACAACGTTATGTTATATAACGTATTACGTTATAACGTTATACCATATAACGTATTACGTTATAACGTGTTACCATATAACGTATTACGTTATAACGTTATACCATATAGCGTATTACGTTACAACGTTGCACCATACAACGTTAAGTTATATAACGTATTCCGTTATAACGTTATACCATATATCGAATTTCGTTATAACGTTATACCATATAACGTACTACGTTATAACGTTATACCATATAGCGTATTACGTTATAACGTTACACAAGACAACGTTATGTTATATAACGTAATATCTTATAAAGTTATACCACATAACGTGATACGTTATAACGTAATACCATATACCGTATAGCGTTATAACGTTACACCATACAACGTTATGTTATATAACATAATACGTTATAACGTTATACCATATAACGTATTACGTTATAACGTTATGCCATACAACGTTATGTTATATAACGTATTACGTTATAACTTCATACTATATAACGTGTTACGTTATAACGTTAAACCATACAACGTTATGTTATATAACGTAATACGTTATAACGTTGTAACGTTATACCATATAACGTGTTACGTTGTAACTTTACACAAGACAACGTTATGTTATATAACGTATTACGTTACAACGTTATACCATATAACGTATTACGTTATAACGTTACACAAGACAACGTTATGTTATATAACGTATTACGATATAACGTTATGCCATATAACGTAGCACGTTATAACGTTACACAAGACAACGTTATGTTATATAACGTATTACTTTATAACGTTATACCATATAACGTATTACGTTATAACGTGTTACCATATAACGTATAGCGTAATAACGTTACACCATACAACGTTATGTTACATAACGTAATACGTTATAATGTTATACCATATAACGTATTACGTTATAACGTTATGCCATACAACGTTATGTTATATAACGTATTACGTTATAACTTCATACTATATAACGTATTACGTCATAACGTTAAACCATACAACGTTATGTTACATAACGTATTACGTTATAACGTGTTACCGTATAACGTATTACGTTATAACGTTATACCTTATAGCGCATTACATTACAACGGTACACGATGCAACGTTATGTTATATAACGTATTCCGCTATAACGTTATTCCATATAACGTATTACGTTATGACGTTATGTTATATAACGTAATACGTTATAACATTATGTTATATAACGTAATACGTTATAAATTTATGTTATATAACGTAATACCTTATAACGTTATGTTATATAACGTAATACGCTATAACGTGTTACCATATAATGTATTACGCTATATCGTTATACCATATAACGTTATGTTATATAACGTAATACGTTATAACTTTATACCATATAACGTATTACGTTATGACGTTATAGCATACAACGTTATGTTATATAACGTAATACGTTATAACGTTATACCATATAACGTAGTACGTTATAACGATATACCATATAACGTATTACGTTATGATGTTATACCATACAACGTTATGTTATATAACGTATTACATTATAACGTTGTAACGTTATACCATATAACGTGTTACGTTGTAACGTTACACAAGACAACGTTATGTTATATAACGTATTACGTTACAACGTTATACCATATAACGTAGTACGTTATAACGTTACACAAGACAACGTTATGTTATATAACGTATTACTTTATAACGTTATACCATATAACGTATTACGTTATAACGTGTTACCATATAACGTATTACGTTATAACGTGTTACCATATAACGTATTACGTTATAACGTTATACCATATAGCGTATTACGTTACAACGTTACACCATACAACGTTATGTTATATAACGTATTCCGTTATAACGTATTACGTTATAACGTTATGTTATATAACGTAATACGTTATAACGTTATGTTATATAACGTAATACGTTATAACGTTATGTTATATAACGTAACACGCTATAGCGTGTTACCATATGACGTATTACGTTATAACGTTATACCATATAGCGTATTACGTTATAACGTTACACAAGACAAGGTTATGTTATATAACGTAATACCTTATAAAGTTATACCACATAACGTGATACGTTATAACGTTATACCATATAACGTATTACGTTATAACGTTATACCATACAACGTTATGTTATATAACGTATTACGTTATAACTTTATACTATATAACGTATTACGTTATAACTTTATACTATATAACGTATTACGTTATAACGTTAAACCATACAACGTTATGTTACATAACGTAATACGTTATAACGTTACACCATATAACGTATTACGTTATAACGTTACACCATACAACGTTATGTTATATAACGTAATACGTTATAACGTTATACCATATAACGTATTACGTTATAACGTTACACCATACAACGTTATGTTATATAACGTAATACCTTATAAAGTTATACCACATAACGTATTACGTTATAACGTTACACCATACAACGTTATGTTATATAACGTAATACGTTATAACGTTGTAACGTTATACCATATAACGTGTTACGTTGTAACTTTACACAAGACAACGTTATGTTATATAACGTATTACTTTATAACGTTATACCATATAACGTATTACGTTATAACGTGTTACCATATAACGTATAGCGTAATAACGTTACACCATACAACGTTATGTTACATAACGTAATACGTTATAATGTTATACCATATAACGTATTACGTTATAACGTTATGCCATACAACGTTATGTTATATAACGTATTACGTTATAACTTCATACTATATAACGTATTACGTTATAACGTTAAACCATACAACGTTATGTTACATAACGTATTATGTTATAACGTGTTACCGTATAACGTATTACGTTATAACGTTATACCTTATAGCGCATTACATTACAACGGTACACGATGCAACGTTATGTTATATAACGTATTCCGCTATAACGTTATTCCATATAACGTATTACGTTATGACGTTATGTTATATAACGTAATACGTTATAACATTATGTTATATAACGTAATACGTTATAAATTTATGTTATATAACGTAATACCTTATAACGTTATGTTATATAACGTAATACGCTATAACGTGTTACCATATAATGTATTACGCTATATCGTTATACCATATAACGTTATGTTATATAACGTAATACGTTATAACGTTGTAACGTTATACCATATAACGTGTTACGTTGTAACTTTACAAAAGACAACGTTATGTTATATAACGTATTACGTTACAACGTTATACCATATAACGTATTACGTTATGGCGTTATGTTATATAACGTAATACGTTATAACATTATGTTATATAACGTATTACGATATAACGTTATACCATATAACGTATTACGTTATAACGTTACGCAAGACAACGTTATGTTATATAACGTATTACGTTACAACGTTGCACCATACAACGTTATGTTATATAAAGTATTACGTTATAATGTTATGTTATATAACGTAATACGCTACAACGTGTTACCATATAACGTATTACGTTCTAACGTTACACCATATAAAGTAAAACCATATAACGTAATACGTTATAACGTTACGCAAGACAACGTTATGTTATATAACGTGTTGCGTTATAACGTTACACCATACAACGTTATGTTATATAACGTATTACGATATAACGTTATACCATATATCGTATTACGTTATAACGTCATACCATACAACGTTATGTTATATAACGTATTATGTTATAACTTTATACTATACAACGTATTACGTTATAACGTTAAACCATACAACGTTATGTTAAATAACGTAATACGTTATAACGTTATACCATGTAACGTATTACGTTATAACGTTACACCATACAACGTTACGTTATATAACGTATTACGATATAACGTTATACCATATAACGTATTACGTTATAACGTTACGCAAGACAACGTCATGTTATATAACGTGTTACGTTATAACGTTACACCATACAACGTTATGTTATATAACGTATTACGATATAACGTTATACCATATATCGTATTACGTTATAACGTGTTACCATATAACGTATTACGTTATAACGTTATACCTTATAGCGTATTACATTACAACGGTACACGATGCAACGTTATGTTATATAACGTATTCCGCTATAACGTTATACCATATAACGTATTACGATATAACGTTATGTTATATAACGTAATACGTTAAAACATTATGTTATATAACGTAATACGTTATATCGTTACACCATACAACGTTATGTTATATAACGTATTACGATATAGCGTTATACCATATATCGTATTACGTTATAACGTGTTACCATATAACGTATTACGTTATAACGTTATACCTTGTAGCGTATTACATTACAACGGTACACGATGCAAAGTTATGTTATATAACGTATTCCGCTATAACGTTATACCATATAACGTAGTACGATATAACGTTATACCATATAACGTATTACGTTATGATGTTATACCATACAACGTTATGTTATATAACGTAATACGTTATAACGTTGTAACGTTATACCATATAACGTGTTACGTTGTAACTTTACACAAGACAACGTTATGTTATATAACGTATTACGTTACAACGTTATACCATATAACGTATTACGTTATAACGTTACACAAGACAACGTTATGTTATATAACGTATTACGATATAACGTTATGCCATATAACGTAGCACGTTATAACGTTACACAAGACAACGTTATGTTATATAACGTATTACTTTATAACGTTATACCATATAACGTATTACGTTATAACGTGTTACCATATAACGTATAGCGTAATAACGTTACACCATACAACGTTATGTTACATAACGTAATACGTTATAATGTTATACCATATAACGTATTACGTTATAACGTTATGCCATACAACGTTATGTTATATAACGTATTACGTTATAACTTCATACTATATAACGTATTACGTTATAACGTTAAACCATACAACGTTATGTTACATAACGTATTATGTTATAACGTGTTACCGTATAACGTATTACGTTATAACGTTATACCTTATAGCGCATTACATTACAACGGTACACGGTGCAACGTTATGTTATATAACGTATTCCGCTATAACGTTATTCCATATAACGTATTACGTTATGACGTTATGTTATATAACGTAATACGTTATAACATTATGTTATATAACGTAATACGTTATAAATTTATGTTATATAACGTAATAGCTTATAACGTTATGTTATATAACGTAATACGCTATAACGTGTTACCATATAATGTATTACGCTATATCGTTATACCATATAACGTTATGTTATATAACGTAATACGTTCTAACTTTATACCATATAACGTATTACGTTATGATGTTATACCATAGAACGATATGTCATATAACGTAATACGTTATAACGTTGTAACGTTATACCATATAGCGTATTACGTCATAACGTTACACCATACAACGTTATGTAATATAACGTAATACGTTATGACGTGTTACCATATAACGTGTTGCGTTATAACGTTATACCATATAACGTTATGCTATATAACGTAATACGTTATAACGTTATCCCATATAACGCATTACATTATAATGTTACAGCATACGACGTTATGTTTTATGACGTAATACGTTATAACGTGTTTCCGTATAACGTATTACGTTATGATGTTATAACATAGAACGTTATGTCATATAACGTAATACGTTATAACGTTGTAACGTTACACCATATAACGTATTATGTTATAACGTTACACCATATATCGTATTACGTTATAACGTTATACCATATAACGTATTACATTATAACGTTATACCATATAACGTATTACGTGATAACGTTATACCATATAACGTATTACGTAATAACGTTATACCATATAACGTTATGTTATATAACGTAATACGTTATAACGTTATACCATATAACGTATTACGTTATAACGTTAAACCATACAACGTATTACGTTATAACGTTATACCATATAATGTTATGTCTTATAACGTAATACGTTATAACATTGTACCACATAACGTAATACGTTATATCGTAATACCATATAACGTATGGCGTTATAACGTTACACCATACAACGTTATGTTATAAAACGTATTACGTTATAACGTTATGTTATATAACTTAATACGTTATAACGTTATGTTATGTAACGTGATACGTTATAACGTTACGCAAGACAACGTTATGTTATATAACGTATTACGTTATAACGTTATACCATATAACGTATTACGTTATAACGTGTTACCATATAACGTACTACGTTATGACGTTATACCATATAGCGTATTACGTCTCAACGTTGCACCATACAACGTTATGTTATATAACGTATTCCGTTATAACCTTATACCATATATCGAATTTCGTTATAACGTTATACCATATAACGTATTACGTTATAACGTTATACCATATAGCGTATTACGTTATAACGTTACACAAGACAACGTTATGTTATATAACGTAATATCTTATAAAGTTATACCACATAACGTGATACGTTATAACGTAATACCATATAACGTATAGCGTTATAACGTTACACCATACAACGTTATGTTATATAACATAATACGTTATAACGTTATACCATATAACGTATTACGTTATAACGTTATGCCATACAACGTTATGTTATATAACGTATTACGTTATAACTTCATACTATATAACGTGTTACGTTATAACGTTAAACCATACAACGTTATGTTACATAACGCAATATGTTATAACGTTATACCATTTAACGTATTACGTTATAACGTTACACCATACAACGTTATGTTATATAACGTATTACGATATAACGTAATACCATATATCGTATTACGTTATAACGTGTTACCATATAACGTATTACGTTATAACGTTGTACCTTATAGCGTATTACATTACAACGGTACACGATGCAACGTTGTGTTATATAACGTATTCCGCTATAACGTTATACCATATAACGTATTACGATATAACGTAATGTTATATAACGTAATACGTTATGATGTTATACCATACAACATTATGTTATATAACGTAATACGTTATAACGTTATACCATATAACGTAGTACAATATAACGTTATACCATATAACGTATTACGTTATGATGTTATACCATACAACGTTATGTTATATAACGTAATACGTTATAACGTTGTAACGTTATACCATATAACGTGTTACGTTGTAACTTTACACAAGACAACGTTATGTTATATAACGTATTACGTTACAACGTTATACCATATAACGTATTACGTTATAACGTTACACAAGACAACGTTATGTTATATAACGTATTACGATATAACGTTATGCCATATAACGTAGCACGTTATAACGTTACACAAGACAACGTTATGTTATATAACGTATTACTTTATAACGTTATACCATATAACGTATTACGTTATAACGTGTTACCATATAACGTATTACGTTATAACGTGTTACCATATAACGTATTACGTTATAACGTTATACCATATAGCGTATTACGTTACAACGTTACACCATACAACGTTATGTTATATAACGTATTCCGTTATAACGTTATACCACATAACGTATTACGTTATAACGTTATGTTATATAACGTAATACGTTATACCGTTATGTTATATAACGTAATACGTTATAACGTTATGTTATATAACGTAATACGTTATAACGTTATGTTATATAACGTAATACGTTATAACGTTATGTTATATAACGTAATACGTTATAACGTTATGTTATATAACGTAATACGCTATAGCGTGTTACCATATAACGTATTACGTTATATCGTTATACCATATAACGTTATTTTATATAACGTAATACGTTATAACTTTATACCATATAACGTATTACGTTATGACGTTAACCCATACAACGTTATGTTATATTATATAACGTATTACGTTACAACTTTATACTATATAACGTATTACGTTATAACGTTAAACCATACAACGTTTTGTTATATAACGTAATTCGTTGTAACGTTATACCATATAGCGTATTACGTCATAACGTTACACCATACAACGTTATGTAATATAACGTAATACGTTATGACGTGTTACCATATACCGTGTTGCGTTATAACGTTATACCATATAACGTTATGCTATATAACGTAATACGTTATAACGTTATACCATATAATGTTATGTTTTATAACATAATACGTTATAACATTATACCACATAACCAAATACGATATATCGTAATACCATATAACGTATTACGTTATGATGTTATACCATAGAACGTTATGTCATATAACGTATTATGTTATAACTTTATACTATACAACGTATTACGTTATAACGTTAAACCATACAACGTTATGTTACATAACGTAATACGTTATAACGTTATACCATATAACGTATTACGTTATAACGTTACGCAAGACAACGTTATGTTATATAACGTGTTACGTTATAACGTGTTACCATATAACGTGTTACGTTATTACGTTATACCATATAACGTTATGCTGTATAACGTAATACGTTATAACATTATCCCATATAACGCATTACATTATAACGTTACAGCATACGACGTTATGTTATATAACGTAATACGTTATAACTTTATACCATATAACGTATTACGTTATGATGTTATACCATAGAACGTTATGTCATATAACGTAGTACGTTATAACGTTGTAACGTTATACCATATAGCGTATTACGTCATAACGTTACACCATACAACGTTATGTAATATAACGCAATACGTTATAACGTGTTTCCATATAACGAATTACGTTATAACGTTAAACCATATATCGTATTACGTTATAACATTATACCATATAACGTATTACGTTATAACGTTATACCATATAACGTATTACGTGATAACGTTATACCATATATCGTATTACGTAATAACGTTATACCATATAACGTTATGTTATATAACGAAATACGTTATAACGTTATACCATATAACGTATTACGTTATAACGTTAAACCATACAACGTATTACGTTATAACGTTATACCATACAACGTTATGTTATATAACGTATTACGTTATAACGTTATACCATATGACGTATTACGTAATAACGTTATAACATATAACGTTATGTTATATAACGTAATACGTTATAGCGTGTTACCATATAACGTATTACGTTATATCGTTATACCATATAACATTATTTTATATAACGTATTACGTTATATCGTTATACCATATAACGTATTACGTTATAACGTTATACCATATAACGTTATGTTATATAACGTAATACGTTATAACTTTATACCATATAACGTAATACATTATAACGTAATACCATATAACATTATTTTATATAACGTATTACGTTATATCGTTATACCATATAACGTATTACGTTATAACGTTACACAAGACAACGTTATGTTATATAACGTATTACGATATAACGTTATACCATATGACGTATTACGTTATAACGTTACACAAGACAACGTTATGTTATATAACGTATTACGTTATAACGTTATACTATATAACGTATTACGTTACAACGTGACACCACACAATGTTATGTTATATAACGTAATACGTTTTAACGTTATACCATACAACGTATTACGTCATAACGTTACACCATACAACGTTATGTAATATAACGTAATACGTTATAACGAGTTACCATATAACGTATTACGTTATAACGTCACACAAGACAACGTTACGTTATATAACGTATTACGTTATAACGTTATACCAAAAAACGTTATGTTATATAACGTAATACGCTATAACGTTATAACGTTAAGCCATATAACGTATTACGATATAACGTTATACTATATAACGTATTACGTTATAACGTTACGCAAGACAACGTTATGTTATATAACGTGTTACGTTATAACGTGTTACCATATAACGTGTTACGTTATTACGTTATACCATATAACGTTATGCTGTATAACGTAATACGTTATAACATTATCCCATATAACGCATTACATTATAACGTTACAGCATACGACGTTATGTTATATAACGTAATACGTTATAACTTTATACCATATAACGTATTACGTTATGATGTTATACCATAGAACGTTATGTCATATAACGTAATACGTTATAACGTTGTAACGTTATACCATATAGCGTATTACGTCATAACGTTACACCATACAGCGTTATGTAATATAACGCAATACGTTATAACGTGTTTCCATATAACGAATTACGTTATAACGTTAAACCATATATCGTATTACGTTATAACTTTATACCATATAACGTATTACGTTATAACCTTATACCATATAACGTATTACGTGATAACGTTATACCATATAGCGTGCTAGGTTATAACGTTACACAAGACAACGCTATGTTATATAACATATTACGTTATGACGTTATACCATACAGCGTTATGTTATGCAACGTAATACGTTATAACGTTATAGCGTATAACGTATTACGTTATAACTTTATACCATATAACGTATTACGTTACCACGTAATACCATATAACGTATTACGTTATAACGTCAGTTCTGCCCGAGCAGTCGAGCTATGCGGACGTGAGAACCAGTGCTTCCGTAAGTGCGACAAGTGGGAAAGAAAAGAGAAGAGAAAAGAAAAGTGAAGTGCAACACAACCAATATACTAAAACTAAAGGATGGAAAACATCCAAAAAATACCAACTATAAAAATCCTAAACAAAGGCGAAACATATGCCATAAACAGAGCAATAGACCAACAGAGCTCAAATAAATCAACAAGTGAAGTGGATTGCTCAGATACAAACGAAATAGCGATGGAAATTACGAAAAAAGATGAAGGAAAAAATAATACTAGCAATGTTCCACCACATTACAACGAAAGCTGGAAGACTGCAACTCCCAGCAAAAAACGAAGGATAAACACAAACACAAATGCTAAGAGGGCGATAGAACCAGAAGGACAAAAATGGCTACAGGAAATTCCTATACATAACTCTTTCAGCTCACTGCCAGAAGTGATGGATGTAGACCCAGCTGATAAACCAATAACAAACATTCCTAAACCTCCACCAATCTTCATTGATGCTAAAATAATAGACCCCCTCATCGAACTGCTAAACATCACGGCAGGATAAGAAAATTACACCATAAAACAACTCAAACTAGAACAAGTAAAAGTACAAACCAATACCCCGGAAATATATAGAAAAGTAACAAAAGCGCTAAAGGAAAAAAACGCCGGGTATCATACCTACCAACCCAAATCTGATAAAAGCTACAAAGCAGTAATCAGAGGCTTACATCCTAAATCGAACACAAACAACATATGTGAGGAATTAGCCAAAATCGGACACCAGGTGAGAACGATTAACAACATAACCAGATTTGACACCAAGCAACCACTACCGCTATTTTTAATAGAATTAGAACCTAAAAATAATAACAAAGAAATTTTTGAAATTAAGAAAATTTTAAACACGATAATTACAGTTGAGCCACCCAGACAAAAAAAAGACATACCGCAATGTATGAGGTGTCAACAATATGGGCATACAAAAAACTACTGTAACAGAAACCCGGCGTGTGTCAAATGCGCAGGAAAGCACCTAACAGCTAACTGCCCACATACGGGAAAAATAAATAACGCAAAGTGTTTCAATTGCGGTGGAAACCACCCAGCTAGTTACAAAGGCTGTGTAGTCAGAAAGCAACTACAAAAAAAACTTTTTCCGCCGCTTCGTAACAGGACATATAATAACTCTAACACTCAACAGGATAGCATAGTAACTGAAACATCAACAAACGTTCAGAATGTAATGAACCATAACAATACCAACACCCTTGGTAGCCGAAGCTACGCGCAAGTAGCCAAACAGTCAACACCTTTAGATAATCACAACCAGAACATTAACATCGACGACGCTGCAGAAATTAAAGAACTATTAAAGATATCCATCAAAAACACAGAATTCCTGGCAAAAATGATAAGTGAACAAAACGCAATCCTTAAACAGCAAACGCAACAAATCACACTCATGCTACAGCTACTTACAAACACGCTAACTAAAAAATAAAAATGGACACGCTTAAAATAGCAGCCTGGAACTCTAACGGCCTACAACAAAGGGCCCTAGAAACTAAAACATACCTGTATAACAATAATATCGATATACTTCTTGTTTCAGAAACACACTTCACTATAAAAAACTATTTAAAAATACCGTACTACACCATATATGATACCAAGCATCCCTCAGGAAAAGCACACGGAGGAACCGCAGTAATAATAAGAAACGATATTAAACACCATCTACACAGTCAGGTTAGTAAAGAATATATCCAAGCAACCACCGTTACAGTACAAACTAGCAGCAACTATCTACAGCTGTCAGCAGTATATGTACCACCGCGACATAAAATTACATCTCAAATGTGGGAAGATTACTTTCAACATTTAGGTGATAAGTATATTGCAGCGGGAGACTATAATTCAAAGCACACACTATGGGGATCAAGAATCAATACACCTCGAGGTAGAACTTTGGAGAAATACATTAGAAACAATAACCTCAATATATTATCCACAGGAAGACCGACTTACTGGCCGACAGACTTGAGCAAAATACCTGACCTACTTGATTTTGCAGTTACAAAAGGACTAAATGCAAATAAACTAAATATAGAACCCAGCCTCGAGCTTAGCTCCGATCATACACCCATAATTATTACATACTTAAACAAACCAATAATTTATAAAAATTCAGAGACACTATGCAATAAAACCACCAAATGGCAAACATTTAAAGAAATAATTGAGAGCAAAATCAACTGCAACATCCCATTGAAAACACCCGAACATATCGAACAAGCAGTAATAACGCTTACAGAAACTATTCAGGAAGCAGCATGGGCAACCACCATACCTGAATCAAATAATAGACCAACAAAAATAATTCCGCCAGACATCCTTGAAAAAATTAGAGAAAAAAGAAAAGCGAAAGCAAAATGGCAAAAACATAGATCAAAAGAAAACAAAAAACACGTAAATAAACTTGCAAAGGAAATAAAAAACAAAATAAAAGAACACAATAACAATGAGTTCACAAAATTCATAGAGTCACTATCTGCACACGAGAACTCTAACTACTCCCTTTGGAAAGCCACAAAAAAAATAAAGAAGCCAATAAAACTAGTCCCAGCAATCAGAAAAGCAGATAATACATGGGCAAGAAGCAACGAAGAACAAGCTGAAGAATTTTCCAACCACCTAAGCAACATATTTACACCACATAATATCAATAATAGCAACCACAACTGTCATATGGACGAGGATGAGGTAATCACTAGTACTGCAACTGACAATCATTACAACATACCTAAAACAACAGCACATGAAATTAGAAACATAATCGAGAAAACAAAAAATAATAAGGCACCAGGAATTGACCTAATCAATGGTATAATCTTGAAAAACCTTCCTCCAAAAGCGATACGGCTAATTACAATAATCTTTAATGCAATATTAAGAATCCAATACTATCCTAAACTATGGAAACTAGCACAGATCATAATGTTACCTAAACCAGGCAAAGACCCACATCAAACAGTATCGTACAGACCAATATCACTACTTCCAGTATTCTCCAAAATACTGGAAAAAATAATTTACGCCCGCCTAAAACCAATAATAGAGAAGGAAAAACTAATACCAGATCACCAATTTGGATTCAGGAACAAACACTCCACGATAGAGCAAATGCACAGACTCACAAACGAAATAATACTAGCAATAGAAAACAAACAATACTGTACAGCCCTCTTTATGGACATCGAGAAAGCATTCGACAAAATAAACCACGATAGTCTACTTCAATCAATCAGAAAACAATTCCCGGAGCAGATATACCATTTAACTAAATCCTACTTAAGCAACAGAACCTTTACAGTAAAAATTAAAGATACATACTCTCAAGTTAAAGACATCAAGGCAGGGGTTCCGCAAGGAAGCGTCTTGGGACCAATTCTCTACACACTATACACGGCCAACATACCAACAACCACCAACAGCAAAATACTGACATTTGCGGATGACACTGTGGTACTAGTCAGGCACACTAACCCAGCAACAGCAGTCGCATTGCTACAAGAGCATATTGCAAAAATAGAAAAGTGGCTTCAAGTTAAACAAATTAAAGCAAACCCTGATAAATGCAACCACATTACATTCACACTGCGAAAACAGTTACCACCAAACATTACACTCAACGGCACGCACATAATACAAACAAGGCAAGTCAAATACCTAGGACTACACTTTGATACAAGATTCACATGGAAACAGCATATCAAATCAATAATAAGCAAAATACAGATAGCAAAGAGACAGATGTACTGGTTAACAAGTCGAAAATCCAAACTAAGCATAGAAAACAAATTAAAAATCTACAAAACCATCATAAAACCAATCTGGACGTACGGAATACCACTATGGGGAACAGCAGCAATGAGCCATATAACCAAACTAGGGGCAATGCAATCTAAAATACTTAGAACAATAGTAAACGCCCCATGGTACGTTAGAAACGAGGACATACGAAAAGACCTTGGAATACCAACGGTCAAGGAAGAGATTAGCAGATTCGCAAGAAGGTACAGAGAAAGATTAGCAACGCACCCGAACCGGCTGGCAGCGGAAACGATCACCACATTCATCGAAAGGAGATTAAAAAGGAAACATCCAGTAGATCTCATAAAGGATACACCCTAACAAGCACGAAGATGGAACCCCATTGGGGGTAGCCACCCACATGTTATATTAGTAAACAGCTATAACATTTTACCAAATGTCCTACTGGACAAATTGTAAAATTTAAAGCAAATAAATAAAAAAAAAAGAAAAAAAAAACGTTATAACGTTATACCATTCAACGTATTACGTTATAACGATACACCATATAACGTTATGTTATATAACGCATTACGTTATAACGTTACACCATATAACGTACAATGTTATAACGTTACACCATATATCGTATTACGTTATAACGTTAGACCATATAACGTATTACATTATAACGTTATGCCATATAACGTATTACGTGATAACGTTATACCATATAACGTATTACGTAATAACGTTATACCATATAACGTTATGTTATATAACGTAATACGTTATAACGTTATACCATATAAC
Source organism: Bombus hypnorum (assembly GCA_911387925.2). Lineage (NCBI taxonomy): Eukaryota > Metazoa > Arthropoda > Insecta > Hymenoptera > Apidae > Bombus > Bombus hypnorum. The sequence continues at coordinate 667,834 of OU427027.1, forward strand.
GTATTACGTTATAACGTTACACAAGACAACGTTATGCTATATAACGTATTACGTTACAACGTTACACAAGACAACGTTATGCTATATAACGTATTACGTTATAACGGTATACCATATAACGTAATACGTTATAACGTGTTACCATATAACGTATTACGTTATAACGTTATACCAAAAAACGATATGTTATATAACGTAATACGCTATAACGTTATACGATATAACCTATTACGTTATAACGTTATACCATATAACGTACTACGTTATAACGTTAAGCCATATAACGTGTTACGTCATAACGTTACACCATACAACGTTATGTAATATAACGTAATACGTTATAACGATATACCATACAACGTTATGCTATATAACGTAATACGTTATAACGTTACGTTATATATAGTAATACGTTATAGCGTTATGTTATATAACGTAATACGCTATAACGTGTTACGATATAACGTATTACGTTATAACGTTACACCATATAATGTTATACCATATAACGTAATACGTTATAACGTTATGTTATATAACGTAATACGTTATAACGTTATGTTATATAACGTAATACGTTATAACGTTATGTTATATAACGTAATACGTTATATCGTTATACCATATAACGTTATGTTATATAACGTAATACGTTATAACGTTATACCATATAACGTGTTACGTTATAACGTTATACCATATAACGTATTACGTTATAACGTTATACCAAATAACGTTATGTTATATAACGTATTACGTTATAACGTTATGCCATATAACGTATTACGTTATAACGTTATACCATATAACGTATTACGTTATAACGTTGTGATATATAACTTAATACGTTATAACGTTATACCATATAAAGTGTTACGTTATAAGGTTATACCATATAACGTATTACGTTATAACGTTATACCATATAACGTATTACGTTATAACGTTATGATATATAACTTAATACGTTATAACGTTATGTTATAAAAACTTAATACGTTATAACGTTATGTTATATAACGTAATACGTTATAACGTTATACCATATAACGTAATACGTTATAACGTTATACCATATAGGGTATTACGTTACAACGTTACCCCATACAACGTTATGTTATATAACGTATTCCGTTATAACGTTATACCATATAACGTGTTACGTTATAACGTTATACCATATAACGTATTACGTTATAACGTTGTGATATATAACTTAATACGTTATAACGTTATGTTATATAACGTATTACGTTATAACGTTATACCATATAACGTTATCCTATATAACGTAATACGTTATAACGTTATACCATATAACGTATTACGATATAACGTTATACCATACAACGTTATGTTATATAACGTATTACGTTATAACTTTATACCATACAACGTTATGTTATATAACGTATTCCGTTATTACGTTATACCATATAACGTATTACGTTATAACGTGACACAAGACAAAGTTATGTTATATAACGTATTACGTTATAACGTTATATCATATAACGTATTACGTTATAACGCGTTACCATATAACGTATTACAGTATAACGTTATACCATATAACGTATTACGTCATAACGTTACACCATACAACGTTATGTAATATAACGTAATACGTTATAACGGGTTACCATATAACGTATTACGTTATAACGTTATACCATATAACGTTATGCTATATTACGTATTACGTTATAACGTTATACCATATAACGTTATGCTGTATAACGTAATACGTTATAACGTTACACCATATAACGTATTACGTGATAACGTTATACCATATAGCGTATTACGTTACAACGTTACACCATACAACGTTATGTTGTATAACGTATTCCGTTATAACGTTATACCATATAACGTATTACGTTATAATGTTATGTTATATAACGTAATATGTTATAACGTTATGTTATATAACGTAATACGTTATAACGTGTTACCATATAACGTATTACGTTATAACGTTATACCATATAACGTTATGCTATATAACGTAATACATTAGAACGTTATGCCACATAACGTAATACGTTATAACGTAATACCATATAACGTATAGCGTTATAAAGTTACACCATACAACGTTATGTTATATAACTTAATACGTTATAACGTTATGTTATATAACGTAATACGTTATAACGTTATGCAATATAACGTATTACGATATAACGTTATACCATACAACGCGTATGTTATATAACGTATTACGTGATAACGTTATACCATATAACGTATTACGTCATAACGTTACACCATACAACGTTATGTAATATAACGTAATACGTTATAACGTTATACCATATAACGTATTACGTTATAACGTTATACCATATAACGTTATGCTATAGAACGTAATACGTTATAACGTTATACCACATAACGTAATACGTTATAACGTAATACGTTATAACGTAATACCATATAACGTATAGCGTTATAAAGTTACACCATACAACGTTATGCTATATAACTTAGTACGTTATAACGTTATGTTATATAACGTAATACGTTATAACGTTATACCATATAACGTATTACGATATAACGTTATACCATACAACGTTATGTTATATAACGTATTACGTTATAACTTTATACCATACAACGTTATGTTATATAACGTAATACGTTATAACGTTATGTTATATAACGTAATACGTTATAACGTTATGTTATATAACGTAATACGTTATATCGTTATACCATATAACGTTATGTTATATAACGTAATACGTTATAACGTTTTACCATGTAACGTTATGTTATATAACGTAGTACGTTATGACGGTATGTTATATAACGTAATACGCTATAACGTGGTACCATATAACGCATTACGTTATAACGTTAGAACATACAACCTTATGTTATATAACGTATTACGTTATAACGTTATACCATATAACGTGTTACGTTATAACGTTATACCATATAACGTATTACGTTATAACGTTGTGATATATAACTTATTACGTTATAGCGTTATGTTATATAACTTAGAACGTTATAACGTTATGTTATATAACGTAATACGTTATAACGTTATACCATATAACGTAATCCGTTATAACGTCATACCATATAGCGTATTACGTTACAGCGTTACACCATACACCGATATGTTATATAACGTATTCCGTTATAACGTTATACCATATAACGTATTACGTTATAACGTTATGTTATATAACGTAATACGTTATAACGTTATGTTATATAACGTACTACGTTACAACGTTATACCATATAACGTATTACGTTATAACGTTTTACCATATAACGTATTACGTTATAACGTTATACCATATAACGTATTACCTTATAACGTTATGATATATAACTTAATACCTTGTAACGTTATGTTATATAACTTAATACGTTATAACGTTATGTTACATAACGTAATACGTTATAACGTTATGTTATATAACGTAATACGTTATAACGTTATACCATATAACGTAATACGTTATATCGTTATACCATATAGCGTATTACGTTACAGCGTTACACCATACACCGATATGTTATATAACGTATTCCGTTATAACGTTATACCATATAACGTATTACGTTATAACGTTATGATATATAACGTAATACGTTATAACGTTATGTTATATAACGTACTACGTTACAACGTTATACCATATAACGTATTACGTTATAACGTTTTACCATATAACGTATTACGTTATAACGTTATACCATATAACGTATTACCTTATAACGTTATGATATATAACTTAATACCTTGTAACGTTATGTTATATAACTTAATACGTTATAACGTTATGTTACATAACGTAATACGTTATAACGTTATGTTATATAACGTAATACGTTATAACGTTATACCATATAACGTAATACGTTATATCGTTATACCATATAGCGTATTACGTTACAATGTTACCCCATACAACGTTATGTTATATAACGTATTCCGTTATAACGTTATACCATATAACGTGTTACGTTATAACGTTATACCATATAGCGTATTACGTTACAATGTTACCCCATACAACGTTATGTTATATAACGTATTCCGTTATAACGTTATATCATATAACGTATTACGTTCTAACGCGTTACCATATAACGTATTACGTTATAACGTTATACCATATAGCGTATTACGTTACAACGTTACACCATACAACGATATGTTATATATCGTATTCCGTTATAACGTTATACCATATAACGTATTACGATATAACGTTATGTTATATAACTTAATACGCAATAACGTTATGTTATATAACGTAATACGTTATAACGTTATGTTATATAACGTAATACGTTATATCGTTATACCTTATAACGATATGTTATATAACGTAATACGTTATAACGTTATACCATATAACGTATTACGTGATAACGTTATTCCATACAACGTTATGTTATATAACGTATTACGTTATAACTTTATACCATACAACGTTATGTTATATAACGTAATACGTTATAACGTTATGTTATATAACGTAATACGTTATAACGTTATGTTATATAACGTAATACGTTATAACGTTATGTTATATAACGTAATACGCTATAACGTGTTACCATATAACGTATTACGTTATAACGTTACACCATATAAAGTTATACCATATAACGTAATACGTTATAACGTTATGTTATATAACGTAATACGTTATATCGTTATACCTTATAACGATATGTTATATAACGTAATACGTTATAACGTTATACCATGTAACGTTATGTTATATAACGTAGTACGTTATAACGGTATGTTATATAACGTAATACGTTATAACGTGGTACCATATAACGCATTACGTTATAACGTTAGAACATACAATCTTATGAGATATAACGTATTACGTTATAACGTTATACCATTGAACGTGTTACGTTATAACGTTATACCATATGACGTATTACGTTATAACGTTATACCAAATAACGTTATGTTATATAACGTATTACGTGATAACGTTATACCATATAACGTATTACGTCATAACGTTACACCATACAACGTTATGTAATATAACGTAATAGGTTATAACGTGTTACCATATAACGTATTACGTTATAACGTTATGCCATATAACGTTATGCTATATAACGTAATACGTTAGAACGTTGTAGCACCAAACGTAATACGTTATAACGTAATACCATATAACGTAGAGCGTTATAATGTTACACCATACAACGTTATGTTATATAAGTTAATACGTTATAACGTTATGTTACATAACGTAATACGTTATAACGTTATACCATATAATGTATTACGATATAACGTTATACCATACAACGTTATGTTATATAACGTATTACGTTATAACTTTATACCATACAACGTTATGTTATATAACGTAATACGTTATAACGTTATGTTATATAACGTAATACGTTATAACGTTATGTTATATAACGTAATGCGCTATAACGTGTAACCATATAACGTATTACGTTATAACGTTACACCATATAAAGTTATACCATATAACGTAATACGTTATAACGTTATGTTATATAACGTAATACGTTATAACGTTATGTTATATAACGTAATACGTTATATCGTTATACCATATAACGTTATGTTATATAACGTAATACGTTATTACGTTATACCATGTAACGTTATGTTATTTAACGTAGTACGTTATAACTGTATGTTATATAACGTAATACGTTATAACGTGGTACCATATAACGCATTACATTATAACGTTAGAACATACAACCTTATGTTATATAACGTATTACGTTATAACGATATACCATATAACGTGTTACGTTATAACGTTATACCATATAACGTATTACGTTATAACGTTATAACAAATAACGTTATGTTATATAACGTATTACGTTATAACGTTATGCCATATAACGTATTACGTTATAACGTTATACCATATAACGTATTACGTTATAACGTTGTGATATATAACTTAACACGTTATAACGTTATGTTATATAACTTAATACGTTATAAAGTTATGTTATATAACGTATTACGTTATAACGTTATACCATATAACGTATTACGTCATAACGTTACACCACACAACGTTATGTAATATAGCGTAATACGTTATAACGTTATACCATATAACGTATTACGTTATAACGTTATACCATATAACGTTATGCTATATAACGTAATACGTTATAACGTTATACCACATAACGTAATACGTTATAACGTAATACCATATAACGTATAGCGTTATAAAGTTACACCATGCAACGTTAAGTTATATAACGTATTCCATTATAACGTTATACCATATAACGTGTTACGTTATAACGTAATACCATATAACGTATTACGTTATAACGTTACCCCATATAAAGTTATACCATATAACGTAATACGTTATAACGTTATGTTATATAACGTAATACGTTATAACGTTATGTTATATAACGTAATACGTTATAACGTTATGTTATATAACGTAATACGTTATATCGTTATACCATATAACGTATTACGTTATAACGTTATACCATATAACGTATTACGTTATAGCGTTATGATATATAACGTAATACGTTATAACGTTATGTTATATAACGTAATACGTTATAACGTTATACCATGTAACGTTATGTTATATAACGTAGTACGTTATGACGGTATGTTATATAACGTAATACGTTATAACGTGGTACCATATAACGCATTACGTTATAACGTTAGAACATACAACCTTATGTTATATAACGTATTACGTTATAACGTTATACCATATAACGTGTTACGTTATAACGTTATACCATATAACGTATTACGTTATAACGTTGTGATATATAACTTATTACGTTATAGCGTTATGTTATATAACTTAGAACGTTATAACGTTATGTTATATAACGTAATACGTTATAACGTTATACCATATAACGTAATCCGTTATAACGTCATACCATATAGCGTATTACGTTACAGCGTTACACCATACACCGATATGTTATATAACGTATTCCGTTATAACGTTATACCATATAACGTATTACGTTATAACGTTATGTTATATAACGTAATACGTTATAACGTTATGTTATATAACGTACTACGTTACAACGTTATACCATATAACGTATTACGTTATAACGTTTTACCATATAACGTATTACGTTATAACGTTATACCATATAACGTATTACCTTATAACGTTATGATATATAACTTAATACCTTGTAACGTTATGTTATATAACTTAATACGTTATAACGTTATGTTACATAACGTAATACGTTATAACGTTATGTTATATAACGTAATACGTTATAACGTTATACCATATAACGTAATACGTTATATCGTTATACCATATAGCGTATTACGTTAGAATGTTACCCCATACAACGTTATGTTATATAACGTATTCCGTTATAACGTTATATCATATAACGTGTTACGTTCTAACGCGTTACCATATAACGTATTACGTTATAACGTTATACCATATAGCGTATTACGTTACAACGTTACACCATACAACGATATGTTATATATCGTATTCCGTTATAACGTTATACCATATAACGTATTACGATATAACGTTATGTTATATAACTTAATACGCTATAACGTTATGTTATATAACGTAATACGTTATAACGTTATGTTATATAACGTAATACGTTATATCGTTATACCTTATAACGATATGTTATATAACGTAATACGTTATAACGTTATAACATATAACGTATTACGTGATAACGTTATTCCATACAACGTTATGTTATATAACGTATTACGTTATGACTTTATACCATACAACGTTATGTTATATAACGTAATACGTTATAACGTTATGTTATATAACGTAATACGTTATAACGTTATGTTATATAACGTAATACGTTATAACGTTATGTTATATAACGTAATACGCTATAACGTGTTACCATATAGCGTATTACGTTATAACGTTACACCATATAAAGTTATACCATATAACGTAATACGTTATAACGTTATGTTATATAACGTAATACGTTATATCGTTATACCTTATAACGATATGTTATATAACGTAATACGTTATAACGTTATACCATGTAACGTTATGTTATATAACGTAGTACGTTATAACGGTATGTTATATAACGTAATACGTTATAACGTGGTACCATATAACGCATTACGTTATAACGTTAGAACATACAATCTTATGAGATATAACGTATTACGTTATAACGTTATACCATTGAACGTGTTACGTTATAACGTTATACCATATGACGTATTACGTTATAACGTTATACCAAATAACGTTATGTTATATAACGTATTACGTGATAACGTTATACCATATAACGTATTACGTCATAACGTTACACCATACAACGTTATGTAATATAACGTAATAGGTTATAACGTGTTACCATATAACGTATTACGTTATAACGTTATGCCATATAACGTTATGCTATATAACGTAATACGTTAGAACGTTGTAGCACCAAACGTAATACGTTATAACGTAATACCATATAACGTAGAGCGTTATAATGTTACACCATACAACGTTATGTTATATAAGTTAATACGTTATAACGTTATGTTACATAACGTAATACGTTATAACGTTATACCATATAATGTATTACGATATAACGTTATACCATACAACGTTATGTTATATAACGTATTACGTTATAACTTTATACCATACAACATTATGTTATATAACGTAATACGTTATAACGTTATGTTATATAACGTAATACGTTATAACGTTATGTTATATAACGTAATGCGCTATAACGTGTAACCATATAACGTATTACGTTATAACGTTACACCATATAAAGTTATACCATATAACGTAATACGTTATAACGTTATGTTATATAACGTAATACGTTATAACGTTATGTTATATAACGTAATACGTTATATCGTTATACCATATAACGTTATGTTATATAACGTAATACGTTATTACGTTATACCATGTAACGTTATGTTATTTAACGTAGTACGTTATAACTGTATGTTATATAACGTAATACGTTATAACGTGGTACCATATAACGCATTACATTATAACGTTAGAACATACAACCTTATGTTATATAACGTATTACGTTATAACGATATACCATATAACGTGTTACGTTATAACGTTATACCATATAACGTATTACGTTATAACGTTATAACAAATAACGTTATGTTATATAACGTAATACGTTATAACGTGTTACCATATAACGTATTACGTTATAACGTTATACCATATAACGTTATGCTATATAACGTAATACATTAGAACGTTATGCCACATAACGTAATACGTTATAACGTAATACCATATAACGTATAGCGTTATAAAGTTACACCATACAACGTTATGTTATATAACTTAATACGTTATAACGTTATGTTATATAACGTAATACGTTATAACGTTATGCAATATAACGTATTACGATATAACGTTATACCATACAACGCGTATGTTATATAACGTATTACGTGATAACGTTATACCATATAACGTATTACGTCATAACGTTACACCATACAACGTTATGTAATATAACGTAATACGTTATAACGTTATACCATATAACGTATTACGTTATAACGTTATACCATATAACGTTATGCTATAGAACGTAATACGTTATAACGTTATACCACATAACGTATTACGTTATAACGTAATACGTTATAACGTAATACCATATAACGTATAGCGTTATAAAGTTACACCATACAACGTTATGCTATATAACTTAGTACGTTATAACGTTATGTTATATAACGTAATACGTTATAACGTTATACCATATAACGTATTACGATATAACGTTATACCATACAACGTTATGTTATATAACGTATTACGTTATAACTTTATACCATACAACGTTATGTTATATAACGTAATACGTTATAACGTTATGTTATATAACGTAATACGTTATAACGTTATGTTATATAACGTAATACGTTATATCGTTATACCATATAACGTTATGTTATATAACGTAATACGTTATAACGTTATACCATGTAACGTTAATTTATATAACGTAGTACGTTATGACGGTATGTTATATAACGTAATACGTTATAACGTGGTACCATATAACGCATTACGTTATAACGTTAGAACATACAACCTTATGTTATATAACGTATTACGTTATAACGTTATACCATATAACGTGTTACGTTATAACGTTATACCATATAACGTATTACGTTATAACGTTGTGATATATAACTTATTACGTTATAGCGTTATGTTATATAACTTAGAACGTTATAACGTTATGTTATATAACGTAATACGTTATAACGTTATACCATATAACGTAATCCGTTATAACGTCATACCATATAGCGTATTACGTTACAGCGTTACACCATACACCGATATGTTATATAACGTATTCCGTTATAACGTTATACCATATAACGTATTACGTTATAACGCTATGTTATATAACGTAATACGTTATAACGTTATGTTATATAACGTACTACGTTACAACGTTATACCATATAACGTATTACGTTATAACGTTTTACCATATAACGTATTACGTTATAACGTTATACCATATAACGTATTACCTTATAACGTTATGATATATAACTTAATACCTTATAACGTTATGTTATATAACTTAATACGTTATAACGTTATGTTACATAACGTAATACGTTATAACGTTATGTTATATAACGTAATACGTTATAACGTTATACCATATAACGCAATACGTTATATCGTTATACCATATAGCGTATTACGTTACAATGTTACCCCATACAACGTTATGTTATATAACGTATTCCGTTATAACGTTATACCATATAACGTGTTACGTTATAACGTTATACCATATAGCGTATTACGTTACAATGTTACCCCATACAACGTTATGTTATATAACGTATTCCGTTATAACGTTATATCATATAACGTATTACGTTCTAACGCGTTACCATATAACGTATTACGTTATAACGTTATACCATATAGCGTATTACGTTACAACGTTACACCATACAACGATATGTTATATATCGTATTCCGTTATAACGTTATACCATATAACGTATTACGATATAACGTTATGTTATATGACTTAATACGCTATAACGTTATGTTATATAACGTAATACGTTATAACGTTATGTTATATAACGTAATACGTTATATCGTTATACCTTATAACGATATGTTATATAACGTAATACGTTATAACGTTATACCATATAACGTATTACGATATAACGTTATACCATACAACGTTATGTTATATAACGTATTACGTTATAACTTTATACCATACAACGTTATGTTATATAACGTAATACGTTATAACGTTATGTTATATAACGTAATACGTTATAACGTTATGTTATATAACGTAATACGTTATATCGTTATACCATATAACGTTATGTTATATAACGTAATACGTTATAACGTTATACCATGTAACGTTAATTTATATAACGTAGTACGTTATGACGGTATGTTATATAACGTAATACGTTATAACGTGGTACCATATAACGCATTACGTTATAACGTTAGAACATACAACCTTATGTTATATAACGTATTACGTTATAACGTTATACCATATAACGTGTTACGTTATAACGTTATACCATATAACGTATTACGTTATAACGTTGTGATATATAACTTATTACGTTATAGCGTTATGTTATATAACTTAGAACGTTATAACGTTATGTTATATAACGTAATACGTTATAACGTTATACCATATAACGTAATCCGTTATAACGTCATACCATATAGCGTATTACGTTACAGCGTTACACCATACACCGATATGTTATATAACGTATTCCGTTATAACGTTATACCATATAACGTATTACGTTATAACGCTATGTTATATAACGTAATACGTTATAACGTTATGTTATATAACGTACTACGTTACAACGTTATACCATATAACGTATTACGTTATAACGTTTTACCATATAACGTATTACGTTATAACGTTATACCATATAACGTATTACCTTATAACGTTATGATATATAACTTAATACCTTATAACGTTATGTTATATAACTTAATACGTTATAACGTTATGTTACATAACGTAATACGTTATAACGTTATGTTATATAACGTAATACGTTATAACGTTATACCATATAACGCAATACGTTATATCGTTATACCATATAGCGTATTACGTTACAATGTTACCCCATACTACGTTATGTTATATAACGTATTCCGTTATAACGTTATACCATATAACGTGTTACGTTATAACGTTATACCATATAGCGTATTACGTTACAATGTTACCCCATACAACGTTATGTTATATAACGTATTCCGTTATAACGTTATATCATATAACGTATTACGTTCTAACGCGTTACCATATAACGTATTACGTTATAACGTTATACCATATAGCGTATTACGTTACAACGTTACACCATACAACGATATGTTATATATCGTATTCCGTTATAACGTTATACCATATAACGTATTACGATATAACGTTATGTTATATGACTTAATACGCTATAACGTTATGTTATATAACGTAATACGTTATAACGTTATGTTATATAACGTAATACGTTATATCGTTATACCTTATAACGATATGTTATATAACGTAATACGTTATAACGTTATACCATATAACGTATTACGTGATAACGTTATTCCATACAACGTTATGTTATATAACGTATTACGTTATAACTTTATACCATACAACGTTATGTTATATAACGTAATACGTTATAACGTTATGTTATATAACGTAATACGTTATAAAGTTATGTTATATAACGTAATACGTTATATCGTTATACCTTATAACGATATGTTATATAACGAAATACGTTATAACGTTATACCATGTAACGTTATGTTATATAACGTAGTACGTTATAACGGTATGTTATATAACGTAATACGTTATAACGTGGTACCATATAACGCATTACGTTATAACGTTAGAACATACAATCTTATGAGATATAACGTATTACGTTATAACGTTATACCATTGAACGTGTTACGTTATAACGTTATACCATATGACGTATTACGTTATAACGTTATACCAAATAACGTTATGTTATATAACGTATTACGTGATAACGTTATACCATATAACGTATTACGTCATAACGTTACACCATACAACGTTATGTAATATAACGTAATAGGTTATAACGTGTTACCATATAACGTATTACGTTATATCGTTATGCCATATAACGTTATGCTATATAACGTAATACGTTAGAACGTTGTAGCACCAAACGTAATACGTTATAACGTAATACCATATAACGTAGAGCGTTATAATGTTACACCATACAACGTTATGTTATATAAGTTAATACGTTATAACGTTATGTTACATAACGTAATACGTTATAACGTTATACCATATAATGTATTACGATATAACGTTATACCATACAACGTTATGTTATATAACGTATTACGTTATAACTTTATACCATACAACGTTATGTTATATAACGTAATACGTTATAAGGTTATGTTATATAACGTAATACGTTATAACGTTATGTTATATAACGTAATGCGCTATAACGTGTAACCATATAACGTATTACGTTATAACGTTACACCATATAAAGTTATACCATATAACGTAATACGTTATAACGTTATGTTATATAACGTAATACGTTATAACGTTATGTTATATAACGTAATACGTTATATCGTTATACCATATAACGTTATGTTATATAACGTAATACGTTATTACGTTATACCATGTAACGTTATGTTATTTAACGTAGTACGTTATAACTGTATGTTATATAACGTAATACGTTATAACGTGGTACCATATAACGCATTACATTATAACGTTAGAACATACAACCTTATGTTATATAACGTATTACGTTATAACGATATACCATATAACGTGTTACGTTATAACGTTATACCATATAACGTATTACGTTATAACGTTATAACAAATAACGTTATGTTATATAACGTATTACGTTATAACGTTATGCCATATAACGTATTACGTTATAACGTTATACCATATAACGTATTACGTTATAACGTTGTGATATATAACTTAACACGTTATAACGTTATGTTATATAACGTAATACGTTATAACGTTATGTTATATAACGTAATGCGCTATAACGTGTAACCATATAACGTATTACGTTATAACGTTACACCATATAAAGTTATACCATATAACGTAATACGTTATAACGTTATGTTATATAACGTAATACGTTATAACGTTATACCATATAACGCAATACGCTATATCGTTATACCATATAGCGTATTACGTTACAATGTTACCCCATACAACGTTATGTTATATAACGTATTCCGTTATAACGTTATACCATATAACGTGTTACGTTATAACGTTATACCATATAGCGTATTACGTTACAATGTTACCCCATACAACGTTATGTTATATAACGTATTCCGTTATAACGTTATATCATATAACGTATTACGTTCTAACGCGTTACCATATAACGTATTACGTTATAACGTTATACCATATAGCGTATTACGTTACAACGTTACACCATACAACGATATGTTATATATCGTATTCCGTTATAACGTTATACCATATAACGTATTACGATATAACGTTATGTTATATAACTTAATACGCTATAACGTTATGTTATATAACGTAATACGTTATAACGTTATGTTATATAACGTAATACGTTATATCGTTATACCTTATAACGATATATTATATAACGTAATACGTTATAACGTTATACCATATAACGTATTACGTGATAACGTTATTCCATACAACGTTATGTTATATAACGTATTACGTTATAACTTTATACCATACAACGTTATGTTATATAACGTAATACGTTATAACGTTATGTTATATAACGTAATACGTTATAACGTTATGTTATATAACGTAATACGTTATATCGTTATACCTTATAACGATATGTTATATAACGTAATACGTTATAACGTTATACCATGTAACGTTATGTTATATAACGTAGTACGTTATAACGGTATGTTATATAACGTAATACGTTATAACGTGGTACCATATAACGCATTACGTTATAACGTTAGAACATACAATCTTATGAGATATAACGTATTACGTTATAACGTTATACCATTGAACGTGTTACGTTATAACGTTATACCATATGACGTATTACGTTATAACGTTATACCAAATAACGTTATGTTATATAACGTATTACGTGATAACGTTATACCATATAACGTATTACGTCATAACGTTACACCATACAACGTTATGTAATATAACGTAATAGGTTATAACGTGTTACCATATAACGTATTACGTTATATCGTTATGCCATATAACGTTATGCTATATAACGTAATACGTTAGAACGTTGTAGCACCAAACGTAATACGTTATAACGTAATACCATATAACGTAGAGCGTTATAATGTTACACCATACAACGTTATGTTATATAAGTTAATACGTTATAACGTTATGTTACATAACGTAATACGTTATAACGTTATACCATATAATGTATTACGATATAACGTTATACCATACAAGGTTATGTTATATAACGTATTACGTTATAACTTTATACCATACAACGTTATGTTATATAACGTAATACGTTATAACGTTATGTTATATAACGTAATACGTTATAACGTTATGTTATATAACGTAATGCGCTATAACGTGTAACCATATAACGTATTACGTTATAACGTTACACCATATAAAGTTATACCATATAACGTAATACGTTATAACGTTATGTTATATAACGTAATACGTTATAACGTTATGTTATATAACGTAATACGTTATATCGTTATACCATATAACGTTATGTTATACAACGTAATACGTTATTACGTTATACCATGTAACGTTATGTTATTTAACGTAGTACGTTATAACTGTATGTTATATAACGTAATACGTTATAACGTGGTACCATATAACGCATTACATTATAACGTTAGAACATACAACCTTATGTTATATAACGTATTACGTTATAACGATATACCATATAACGTGTTACGTTATAACGTTATACCATATAACGTATTACGTTATAACGTTGTGATATATAACTTAACACGTTATAACGTTATGTTATATAACTTAATACGTTATAACGTTATGTTATATAACGTAATACGTTATAACGTTATACCATATAACGTAATACGTTATAACGTCATTCCATATAGCGTATTACGTTACAACGTTACATCACACAACGATATGATATGTAACGTATTGCGGTATAACGTTATACCATATAACGTATTACGTCATAACGTTACACCACACAACGTTATGTAATATAGCGTAATACGTTATAACGTTATACCATATAACGTATTACGTTATAACGTTATACCATATAACGTTATGCTATATAACGTAATACGTTATAACGTTATACCACATAACGTAATACGTTATAACGTAATACCATATAACGTATAGCGTTATAAAGTTACACCATGCAACGTTATGTTATATAACGTATTCCATTATAACGTTATACCATATAACGTGTTACGTTATAACGTTATACCATATAACGTATTACGTTATAACGTTACCCCATATAAAGTTATACCATATAACGTAATACGTTATAACGTTATGTTATATAACGTAATACGTTATAACGTTATGTTATATAACGTAATACGTTATATCGTTATACCATATAACGTATTACGTTATAACGTTATACCATATAACGTATTACGTTATAGCGTTATGATATATAACGTAATACGTTATAACGTTATGTTATATAACGTAATACGTTATAACGTTATGTTATATAACGTAATACGTTATATCGTTACACCATATAACGTTATGTTATATAACGTAATACGTAATAACGTTATACCATATAACGTTATACCATATAACGTATTACGTTATAACGTTATGATATATAACGTAATACGTTATAACGTTATGTTATATAACGTAATACGTTATAACGTTATGTTATATAACGTAATACGTTATAACGTTATGTTATATAACGTAATACGTTATAACGTTATACCATATAACGTAATACGTTATAACGTCATACCATATAGCGTATTACGTTACAACGTTACACCATACAACGATATGTTATATAACGTATTCCGTTATAACGTTATACCATATAACGTATTACGTTATAACGTTATACCATACAACGTATTACGTTATAACGTTATGATATATAACGTAATACGTTATAACGTTATGTTATATAACGTAATACGTTATAACGTTATGTTATATAACGTAATACGTTATAACGTTATACCATATAACGTATTACGTTATAACGTTATACCATATAACGTGTTACGTTATAACGTTATACCATATAACGTATTACGTTAGAACGTTATACCAAATAACGTTATGTTATATAACGTATTACGTTATAACGTTATGCCATATAACGTATTTCGTTACAACGTTACACCATACAACGATATGTTATATAACGTATTCCGTTATAACGTTATACCATATAACGTATTACGTTATAACGTTATACCATACAACGTATTACGTTATAACGTTGTGTTATATAACTTAACACGTTATAACGTTATGTTATATAACTTAATACGTTATAACGTTATGTTATATAACGTAATACGTTATAACGTTATACCATATAACGTAATACGTTATAACGTCATACCATATAGCGTATTACGTTACAACGTTACTCCATACAACGATATGTTATGTAACGTATTGCGTTATAACGTTATACCATATAACGTATTACGTCATAACGTTAACCACACAACGTTATGTAATATAGCGTAATACGTTATAACGTTATACCATATAACGTATTACGTTACAACGTTACACCATACAACGATATGTTATGTAACGTATTGCGTTATAACGTTATACCATATAACGTATTACGTCATAACGTTAACCACACAACGTTATGTAATATAGCGTAATACGTTATAACGTTATACCATATAACGTATTACGTTATAACGTTATACCATATAACGTTATGCTATATAACGTAATACGTTATAACGTTATACCATATAACGTATTACGTTATAACGTTATACCATATAACGTTATGCTATATAACGTAATACGTTATAACGTTATACCATATAACGTATTACGTTATAACGTTATACCATATAACGTTATGCTATATAACGTATTCCATTATAACGTTATACCATATACCGTATTACGTTATAACGTTATACCATATAACGTATTACGTTATAACGTTATGCTATATAACTTAGTACGTTATAACGTTATGTTATATAACTTAATACGTTATAACGTTATGTTATATAACGTAAAACGTTATAACGTTATACCATATAACGTAATACGTTATAACGTTATACCATATAACGTAATACGTTATAACGTTATACCATATAGCGTATTACGTTACAACGTTACACCATACAACGTTATGTTATATAACGTATTTCGTTATAACGTTATACCATATAACGTGTTACGTTATAACGTTATACCTTATAACGTATTACGTTATAGCGTTATACCAAATAACGTTATGTTATATAACGTATTACGTTATAACGTTATGCCATATAACGTATTACGTTATAACGTTATACCATATAACGTATTACGTTATAACGTTATGATATATAACTTAATACGTTATAACGTTATGTTGTATAACTTAATACGTTATAACGTTATGTTATATAACGTAATACGTTATAACGTTATACCATATGACGTAATACGTTATAACGTTATACCATATAGCGTATTACGTTACAACGTTACACCATACAACGATATGTTATATAACGTATTCCATTATAACGTTATACCATATAACGTGTTACGTTATAACGTTATACCATATAACGTGTTACGTTATAACGTTATACCATATAACGTATTACGTTATAACGTGACACAAGACAAAGTTATGTTATATAACGTATTACGTTATAACGCGTTACCATATAACGTATTACGTTATAACGTTATGCCATACAACGTATTACGTTATAACGATACACCATATAACGTTATGTTATATAACGCATTACAGTATAACGTTATGCTATATAACGTAATACGATATAACGTTATACCATATGACGTATTACGTGATAACGTTATACCATATAACATATTACGTCATAACGTTACACCATACAATGTTATGTAATATAACGTAATACGTTATAACGTGTTACCATATAACGTATTACATTATAACGTAATACCATATAACGTTATGTTATATAACGTAATACCTTATAACGTTATACCACGTAACGTAATACGTTATAACGTAATACCATATAACGTATAGCGTTATAACGTTACACCATACAACGTTATGTTATATAATGCATTCCGTTATAACGTGATGTTATATAACTTAATACGTTATAACGTTATGTTATATGACGTAATACGTTATAACGTAATACCATATAACGTAATACGTTATAACGTTACACCATACAACGTTATGGTATATAACGTATTACGTTAGAACGTTATACCATATAACGTATTACGTTGTAACATTACACAAGACAACGTTATGTTATATAAAGTATTACGATATAACGTTATACCATATAACGTATTACGTTATAACGTTACACAAGACAACGTTATGTTATATAACGTATTACGTTATAACGTTATACCATGTGACGTATTACGTTATAACGTGTTACCATATAACGAATTACGTTATAACGTTATACCATATAGCGTATTACGTTACAACGTTACACCATACAACGTTATGTTGTATAACGTATTCCGTTATAACGTTATACCATATAACGTATTACGTTATAACGTTATGTTATATAACGTATTCCGTTATAACGTTATACCATATAACGTATTACGTTATAACGATATGTTATATAACGTAATACGCTATAACGTGTTACCATATAACGTATTACGTTATATCGTTATACCATATAACGTTATGTTATATAACGTAATACGTTATAACGTGTTAGCATATAACGTATTACGTTATATCGTTATACCATGTAACGTTATGTTATATAACGTAATACGTTATAACTTTATACCATATAACGTATTACGTTATGACGTTATACCATACAACGTTATGTTATATAACGTAATACGTTATAACGTTATACCATATAGCGTATTACGTTACAACGTTACACCATACAAAGTTATGTTATATAACGTATTCCGTTATAACGTTATAGCATATAACGTATTACGTTATAACTTTATGTGATATAACGTAATACGTTATCACGTTATGTTATATAACGTAATACGTTATAACGTTATGTTATATAACGCCATACGTTATAACGTTATGTTATATAACGTAATACGTTATAACGTTATGTTATATAACGTAATACGTTATAACGTTATGTTATATAACGTAATACGTTGTAACGTTATGTTATATAACGTAATACGTTGTAACGTTATGTTATATAACGTAATACGCTATAACGTGTTACCATATAACGTATTACGTTATATCGTTATACCATATAACGTTATGTTATATAACGTAATACGTTATAACTTTATACCATATAACGTATTACGTTATGACGTTATACCATACAACGTTATGTTATATAACGTAATACGTTATAACGTTATACCATATAACGTATTACGTTATAACGTTATACCATATAACGTATTACGTTATAACGTTATACCATATAACGTATTACGTTATAACGTTATGATATATAACTTAATACGTTATAACGTTATGTTATGTAACGTAATACGTTATAACGTTAGGTTATATTACGTAATACGTTATAACGTTATGTTATATAACGTAATACGCTATAACGTGTTACCATATAACGTATTACGTTATATCGTTATACCATATAACGTTATGTTATATTACGTATTACGTTATATCGTTATACCATATAACGTTATGTTATATAACGTAATACGTTATAACGTTATACCATATAACGTATTACGTTATGACGTTATACCATACAACGTTATGTTATATAACGTAATACGTTATAACGTTATACCATATAACGTATTACGTTATAACGTTATACCATATGACGTATTACGTTATGATGTTATACCATACTACGTTATGTTATATAACGTAATACGTTATAACGTGTTTCCATATAACGGATTACGTTATAACGTGTTTCCATATAACGTATTACGTTATAACGTTATACCATACAACGTATTACGTTATAACGATACACCATATAACGTTATGTTATATAACGCATTACAGTATAACGTTATGCTATATAACGTAATACGATATAACGTTATACCATATGACGTATTACGTGATAACGTTATACCATATAACATATTACGTCATAACTTTACACCATACAACGTTATGTAATATACGTAATACGTTATAACGTGTTACCATATAACATATTACATTATAACGTTATACCATATAACGTTATGCTATATAACATAATACGTTATAACGTTATACCGTATAACGTTATGTTATATAACGTAATACCTTATAACGTTATACCACGTAACGTAATACGTTATAACGTAATACCATATAACGTATAGCGTTATACCGTTACACCATACAACGTTATGTTATATAATGCATTACGTTATAACGTGATGTTATATAACTTAATACGTTATAACGTTATGTTATATGACGTAATACGTTATAACGTAATACCATATAACGTAATACGTTAAAACGTTACACCATACAACGTTATGGTATATAACGTATTACGTTAGAACGTTATACCATATAACGTATTACGTTGTAACGTTACACAAGACAACGTTATGTTATATAACGTATTACGTTATAACGTTATACCATATGACGTATTACGTTATAACGTGTTACCATATAACGAATTACGTTATAACGTTATACCATGTAGCGTATTACGTTACAACGTTACACCATACAACGTTATGTTATATAACGTATTCCGTTATAACGTTATACCATATAACGTATTACGTTATAACGTTATGTTATATATCGTAATACGTTATAACGTTATGTTATATAACGTAATACGCTATAACGTGTTACCATATAACGTATTACGTTATATCGTTATACCATATAACGTTATGTTATATAACGTAATACGCTATAACGTGTTACCATATAACGTATTACGTTATAACGTTATACCATATAACGTTATGTTATATAACTTAATACGCTATAACGTGTTACCATATAACGTATTACGTTATATCTTTATACCATGTAACGTTATGTTATATAACGTAATACGTTATAACTTTATACCATATAACGTATTACGTTATGACGTTATACCATAAAACGTTATGTTATATAACGTAATACGTTATAACGTTATACCATATAGCGTATTACGTTACAACGTTACACCATACAAAGTTATGTTATATAACGTATTCCGTTATAACGTTATAGCATATAACGTATTACGTTATAACTTTATGTGATATAACGTAATTCGTTATCACGTTATGTTATATAACGTAATACGTTATAACGTTATGTTATATAACGCCATACGTTATAACGTTATGTTATATAACGTAATACGTTATAACGTTAGGTTATATAACGTTTTTTTTTTTATTTATTTGCTTTAAATTTTACAATTTGTCCAGTAGGACATTTGGTAAAATGTTATAGCTATTTACTAGTATAACATGTGGGTGGCTACCCCCAATGGGGTTCCATCTTCGTGCTTGTTAGGGTGTATCCTTTATGAGATCTACTGGATGTTTCCTTTTTAACCTCCTTTCGATGAATGTGGTGATCGTTTCCGCTGCCAGCCGGTTCGGGTGCGTTGCTAATCTTTCTCTGTACCTTCTTGCGAATCTGCTAATCTCTTCCTTGACCGTTGGTATTCCAAGGTCTTTTCGTATGTCCTCGTTTCTAACGTACCATGGGGCGTTTACTATTGTTCTAAGTATTTTAGATTGCATTGCCTCTAGTTTGGTTATGTGGCTCATTGCTGCTGTTCCCCATAGTGGTATTCCGTACGTCCAGATTGGTTTTATGATGGTTTTGTAGATTTTTAATTTGTTTTCTATGCTTAGTTTGGATTTTCGACTTGTTAACCAGTACATCTGTCTCCTTGCTATCTGTATTTTGCTTATTATTGATTTGATATGCTGTTTCCATGTGAATCTTGTATCAAAGTGTAGTCCTAGGTATTTGACTTGCCTTGTTTGTATTATGTGCGTGCCGTTGAGTGTAATGTTTGGTGGTAACTGTTTTCGCAGTGTGAATGTAATGTGGTTGCATTTATCAGGGTTTGCTTTAATTTGTTTAACTTGAAGCCACTTTTCTATTTTTGCAATATGCTCTTGTAGCAATGCGACTGCTGTTGCTGGGTTAGTGTGCCTGACTAGTACCACAGTGTCATCCGCAAATGTCAGTATTTTGCTGTTGGTGGTTGTTGGTATGTTGGCCGTGTATAGTGTGTAGAGAATTGGTCCCAAGACGCTTCCTTGCGGAACCCCTGCCTTGATGTCTTTAACTTGAGAGTATGTATCTTTAATTTTTACTGTAAAGGTTCTGTTGCTTAAGTAGGATTTAGTTAAATGGTATATCTGCTCCGGGAATTGTTTTCTGATTGATTGAAGTAGACTATCGTGGTTTATTTTGTCGAATGCTTTCTCGATGTCCATAAAGAGGGCTGTACAGTATTGTTTGTTTTCTATTGCTAGTATTATTTCGTTTGTGAGTCTGTGCATTTGCTCTATCGTGGAGTGTTTGTTCCTGAATCCAAATTGGTGATCTGGTATTAGTTTTTCCTTCTCTATTATTGGTTTTAGGCGGGCGTAAATTATTTTTTCCAGTATTTTGGAGAATACTGGAAGTAGTGATATTGGTCTGTACGATACTGTTTGATGTGGGTCTTTGCCTGGTTTAGGTAACATTATGATCTGTGCTAGTTTCCATAGTTTAGGATAGTATTGGATTCTTAGTATTGCATTAAAGATTATTGTAATTAGCCGTATCCCTTTTGGAGGAAGGTTTTTCAAGATTATACCATTGATTAGGTCAATTCCTGGTGCCTTATTATTTTTTGTTTTCTCGATTATGTTTCTAATTTCATGTGCTGTTGTTTTAGGTATGATGTAATGATTGTCAGTTGCAGTACTAGTGATTACCTCATCCTCGTCCATATGACAGTTGTGGTTGCTATTATTGATATTATGTGGTGTAAATATGTTGCTTAGGTGGTTGGAAAATTCTTCAGCTTGTTCTTCGTTGCTTCTTGCCCATGTATTATCTGCTTTTCTGATTGCTGAGACTAGTTTTATTGGCTTCTTTATTTTTTTTGTGGCTTTCCAAAGGGAGTAGTTAGAGTTCTCGTGTGCAGATAGTGACTCTATGAATTTTGTGAACTCATTGTTATTGTGTTCTTTTATTTTGTTTTTCATTTCCTTTGCAAGTTTATTTAGGTGTTTTTTGTTTTCTTTTGATCTATGTTTTTGCCATTTTGCTTTCGCTTTTCTTTTTTCTCTAATTTTTTCAAGGATGTCTGGCGGAATTATTTTTGTTGGTCTATTAGTTGATTCAGGTATGGTGGTTGCCCATGCTGCTTCCTGAATAGTTTCTGTAAGCGTTATTACTGCTTGTTCGATATGTTCGGGTGTTTTCAATGGGATGTTGCAGTTGATTTTGCTCTCAATTATTTCTTTAAATGTTTGCCATTTGGTGGTTTTATTGCATAGTGTCTCTGAATTTTTATAAATTATTGGTTTGTTTAAGTATGTAATAATTATGGGTGTATGATCGGAGCTAAGCTCGAGGCTGGGTTCTATATTTAGTTTATTTGCATTTAGTCCTTTTGTAACTGCAAAATCAAGTAGGTCAGGTATTTTGCTCAAGTCTGTCGGCCAGTAAGTCGGTCTTCCTGTGGATAATATATTGAGGTTATTGTTTCTAATGTATTTCTCCAAAGTTCTACCTCGAGGTGTATTGATTCTTGATCCCCATAGTGTGTGCTTTGAATTATAGTCTCCCGCTGCAATATACTTATCACCTAAGTGTTGAAAGTAATCTTCCCACATTTGAGATGTAATTTTATGTCGCGGTGGTACATATACTGCTGACAGCTGTAGATAGTTGCTGCTAGTTTGTACTGTAACGGTGGTTGCTTGGATATATTCTTTACTAACCTGACTGTGTAGATGGTGTTTAATATCGTTTCTTATTATTACTGCGGTTCCTCCGTGTGCTTTTCCTGAGGGATGCTTGGTATCATATATGGTGTAGTACGGTATTTTTAAATAGTTTTTTATAGTGAAGTGTGTTTCTGAAACAAGAAGTATATCGATATTATTGTTATACAGGAATGTTTTAGTTTCTAGGGCCCTTTGTTGTAGGCCGTTAGAGTTCCAGGCTGCTATTTTAAGCGTGTCCATTTTTATTTTTTAGTTAGCGTGTTTGTAAGTAGCTGTAGCATGAGTGTGATTTGTTGCGTTTGCTGTTTAAGGATTGCGTTTTGTTCACTTATCATTTTTGCCAGGAATTCTGTGTTTTTGATGGATATCTTTAATAGTTCTTTAATTTCTGCAGCGTCGTCGATGTTAATGTTCTGGTTGTGATTATCTAAAGGTGTTGACTGTTTGGCTACTTGCGCGTAGCTTCGGCTACCAAGGGTGTTGGTATTGTTATGGTTCATTACATTCTGAACGTTTGTTGATGTTTCGGTTACTGTGCTATCCTGTTGAGTGTTAGAGTTATTATATGTCCTGTTACGAAGCGGCGGAAAAAGTTTTTTTTGTAGTTGCTTTCTGACTAAACAGCCTTTGTAACTAGCTGGGTGGTTTCCACCGCAATTGAAACACTTTGCGTTATTTATTTTTCCCGTATGTGGGCAGTTAGCTGTTAGGTGCTTTCCTGCGCATTTGACACACGCCGGGTTTCTGTTACAGTAGTCTTTTGTATGCCCATATTGTTGACACCTCATACATTGCGGTATGTCTTTTTTTTGTCTGGGTGGCTCAACTGTAATTATCGTGTTTAAAATTTTCTTAATTTCAAAAATTTCTTTGTTATTATTTTTAATTTCTAATTCTATTAAAAATAGCGGTAGTGGTTGCTTGGTGTCAAATCTGGTTATGTTGTTAATCGTTCTCACCTGGTGTCCGATTTTGGCTAATTCCTCACATATGTTGTTTGTGTTCGATTTAGGATGTAACCCTCTGATTACTGCTTTGTAGCTTTTATCAGATTTGGGTTGGTAGGTATGATACCCGGCGTTTTTTTCCTTTAGCGATTTTGTTACTTTTCTATATATTTCTGGGGTATTGGTTTGTACTTTTACCTGTTCTAGTTTGAGTTGTTTGATGGTGTAATTTTCTTTTCCTGCCGTGATGTTTAGCAGTTCGATGAGGGGGTCTATTATTTTAGCATCAATGAAGATTGGTGGAGGTTTAGGAATGTTTGTTATTGGTTTATCAGCTGGGTCTACATCCATCACTTCTGGCAGTGAGCTGAAAGAGTTATGTATAGGAATTTCCTGTAGCCATTTTTGTCCTTCTGGTTCTATCGTCCTCTTAGCATTTGTGTTTGTGTTTATCCTTCGCTTTTTGCTGGGAGTTGCAGTCTTCCAGCTTTCGTTGTAATGTGGTGGAACATTGCTAGTATTATTTTTTCCTTCATCTTTTTTCGTAATTTCCATCGCTATTTCGTTTGTATCTGAGCAATCCACTTCACTTGTTGATTTATTTGAGCTCTGTTGGTCTATTGCTCCGTTTATGGCATATGTTTCGCCTTTGTTTAGGATTTTTATAGTTGGTATTTTTTGGATGTTTTCCATCCTTTAGTTTTAGTATATTGGTTGTGTTGCACTTCACTTTTCTTCTCTCTTCTCTTTTCTTTCCCACTTGTCGCACTTACGGAAGCACTGGTTCTCACGTCCGCATAGCTCGACTGCTCGGGCAGTACTGGGTTATATAACGTAATACGTTATAACGTTATGTTATATAACGTAATACGTTATAACGTTATGTTATATAACGTAATACGTTATAACGTTATGTTATATAACGTAATACGTTATAACGTTATGTTATATAACGTAATACGCTATAACGTGTTACCATATAACGTATTACGTTATATCGTTATACCATATAACGTTATGTTATATAACGTAATACGTTATAACTTTATACCATATAACGTATTACGTTATGACGTTATACCATAAAACGTTACGTTATATAACGTAATACGTTATAACGTTATACCATATAACGTTATGTTATATAACGTAATACGTTATAACGTTATACCATATAACGTATTACGTTATAACGTTATACCATATAACGTATTACGTTATAACGTTATGTTATATAACGTAATACGTTATAACGTTATGTTATATAACGTAATACGTTATAACGTTATGTTATATAACGTAATACGCTACAACGTTATGTTATATAACGTAATACGCTACAACGTGTTACCATATAACCTATTACGTTCTAACGTTACACCATATAAAGTAAAACCATATAACGTAATACGTTATAACGTTATACCATATAACGCATTACGTTATAACGTTACACCATACAACGTTATGGTATGTAACGTATTACGTTATAACGTTATGCCATATAACGTATTACGTTATAACGTTACACAAGACAACGTTATGTTCTATAACGTATTACGTTATAACGTTATACCATATAACGTATTACGTTATAACGTGTTACCATATAACGAATTACTTTATGGTGTTATACCATACAACGTTATGTTATATAACGTAATACGTTATAATGTTGTAACGTTATATCATATAGCGTATTACGTTATAACGTTATACCATACAACGTATTACGTCATAACGTTACACCATACAACGCTATGTAATATAACGTAATACGTTATAAAGTGTTACCATATAACGTATTACGTTATAACGTTATACCATATAACGTATTACGTTATAACGTTATACCATATACCGTTATGCTATATAACGTAATACCTTATAACGTTATAACATATAACGCATTACATTATAACGTTACACCATACGACGTTATGTTATATAACGTAATACGTTATAACGTGTTTCCATATACCGTATTACGTTATAACGTGTTACCATATAACGAATTACGTTATAGCGTTATACCATGTAACGTATTACGATACAACGTTACACCATACAACGTTATGTTATATAACGTATTCCGTTATAACGTTACACCATATAACGTGTTACGTTATAGCGTTATGTTATATAACGTAATACGTTATAACGTTATGCTGTATAACGTAATACGCTATAAAGTGTTACCATATAACGTATTACGTTATATCGTTATACCATATAGCGTTATGTTATATAATGTAATACGTTATAACTTTATACCATATAACGTATTACGTTATGACGTTATACCATACAACGTTAGGTTATATAACGTAATACGTTATAACGTTATACCATATAACGTATTACGTTCTAACGTTATACCATATGACGTATTACGTTATGATGTTATACCATACGACGTTATGTTATATAACGTAATATGTTATAACGTTGTTACGTTATACCATATAGCGTATTACGTTATAACGTTATACCATACAACGTATTACGTCATAACGTTACACCATACAACGTTATGTTATATAACGTAATACGTTATAACTTTATACCATATAACGTATTACGTTATGATGCTATACCATACAACGTTATGTCATATAACGTAATACGTCATAACGTTGTAACGTTATACCATATAGCGTATTACGTCATAACGTTACAACATACAAGGTTATGTAATATAACGTAATACGTTATAACGTGTTACCATATAACGTGTTACGTTATAACGTAATACCATATAACGTAATGCTATATAACGTAATACGTTATAACTTTATCCCATTTAACGCATTACATTATAACGTTACACCATACGACGTTATGTTATATAACGTAACACGTTATAACCTGTTTCCATATAACGTATTACGTTATAACGTTATACCATACAACGTATTACGTTATAACGATACACCATAAAACGTTATGTTATATAACGCATTACAGTATAACGTTATGCTATATAACGTAATACGATATAACGTTATACCATATGACGTATTACGTGATAACGTTATACCATATAACATATTACGTCATAACGTTACACCATACAACGTTATGTAATATAACGTAATACGTTATAACGTGTTACCATATAACGTATTACATTATAACGTTGTACCATATAACGTTATGCTATATAACGTAATACGTTATAACGTTATACCGTATAACGTTATGTTATATAACGTAATACCTTATAACGTTATACCACGTAACGTAATACGTTATAACGTAATACCATATAACGTATAGCGTTATAACGTTACACCATACAATGTTATGTTATATAACGCATTACGTTATAACGTGATGTTATATGACGTAATACGTTATAACGTTATACCATATAACGTAATACGTTATAACGTTATACCATACAACGTTATGTTATATAACGTATTTCGTTATAACTTTATACTATATAACGTATTACGTTATATCGTTAAACCATACAAAGTTATGTTACATAACGTAATACGTTAAAACGTTACACCATACAACGTTATGGTATATAACGTATTACGTTAGAACGTTATACCATATAACGTATTACGTTGTAACGTTACACAAGACAACGTTATGTTATATAACGTATTACGTTATAACGTTATACCATATGACGTATTACGTTATAACGTGTTACCATATAACGAATTACGTTATAGCGTAATACCATGTAACGTATTACGATGCAACGTTACACCATACAACGTTATGTTATATAACGTATTCCGTTATAACGTTACACCATATAACGTGTTACGTTATAAAGTTATGTTATATAACGTAATACGTTATAACGTTATGCTGTATAACGTAATACGCTATAAAGTGTTACCATATAACGTATTACGTTATATCGTTATACCATATAGCGTTATGTTATATAACGTAAGACGCTATAACGTGTTACCATATAACGTATTACCTTATATCGTTATACCATATAACGTTATGTTATATAACGTAATACGCTATAACGTGTTACCATATAACGTATTACGTTATAACGTTATACCATATGACGCATTACGTTATAACGTGTTACCATATAACGAATTACGTTATAGCGTAATACCATGTAACGTATTACGATACAACGTTACACCATACAACGTTATGTTATATAACGTATTCCGTTATAACGTTACACCATATAACGTGTTACGTTATAACGTAATGTTATATAACGTAATACGTTATAACGTTATGCTGTATAACGTAATACGCTATAAAGTGTTACCATATAACGTATTACGTTATATCGTTATACCATATAGCGTTATGTTATATAACGCAAGACGCTATAACGTGTTACCATATAACGTATTACCTTATATCGTTATACCATATAACGTTATGTTATATAACGTAATACGCTATAACGTGTAACCATATAACGTATTGCGTTATATCGTTATACCATATAACGTTATGTTATATAACGTAATACGCTATAACGTGTTACCATATAACGTATTACGTTATATCGTTATACCATGTAACGTTATGTTATATAACGTAATACGTTATAACTTTATACCATATAACGTATTACGTTATGACGTTATACCATACAACGTTATGTTATATAACGTAATACGTTATAACGTTATACCATATAACGTATTACGTTACAACGTTATACCATACAAAGTTATGTTATATAACGTATTCCGTTATAACGTTATAGCATATAACGTATTACGTTATAACTTTATGTGATATAACGTAATACGTTATAACGTTATGTTATATAACGTAATACGTTATATCGTTATGTTATATAACGCCATACGTTATAACGTTATGTTATATAACGTAATACGTTATAACGTTATGTTATATAACGTAATACGTTATAACGTTATGTTATATAACGTAATACGTTATAACGTTATGTTATATAACGTAATACGTTATAACGTTATGTTATATAACGTAATACGCTATAACGTGTTACCATATAACGTATTACGTTATATCGTTATACCATATAACGTATTACGTTATAACGTGTTACCATATAACGTATTACGTTATAACGTTATACCATATACCGTTATGCTATATAACGTAATACCTTATAACGTTATAACATATAACGCATTACATTATAACGTTACACCATACGACGTTATGTTATATAACGTAATACGTTATAACGTGTTTCCATATACCGTATTACGTTATAACGTGTTACCATATAACGAATTACGTTATAGCGTTATACCATGTAACGTATTACGATACAACGTTACACCATACAACGTTATGTTATATAACGTATTCCGTTATAACGTTACACCATATAACGTGTTACGTTATAACGTTATGTTATATAATGTAATACGTTATAACGTTATGCTGTATAACGTAATACGCTATAAAGTGTTACCATATAACGTATTACGTTATATCGTTATACCATATAGCGTTATGTTATATAATGTAATACGTTATAACTTTATACCATATAACGTATTACGTTATGACGTTATACCATACAACGTTAGGTTATATAACGTAATACGTTATAACGTTATACCATATATCGTATTACGTTCTAACGTTATACCGTATGACGTATTACGTTATGATGTTATACCATACGACGTTATGTTATATAACGTAATATGTTATAACGTTGTAACGTTATACCATATAGCGTATTACGTTATAACGTTATACCATACAACGTATTACGTCATAACGTTACACCACACAACGATATGTAATATAACGTAATACGTTATAACGTGTTACCATATAACGTGTTACGTTATAACGTGTTTCCATATAACGTGTTACGTTATAACGTTATACCTTATAACGTTATGCTATATAACGTAATACGTTATAACGTTATCCCATATAACGCATTACATTATAACGTTACACCATACGACGTTTTGTTATATAACGTAATACGTTGTAACGTCTTTCCATATAACGTATTATGTTATAACGTGTTTCCAAATAACGAGTTACGTTATAACGTTAAACCGTATATCGTATTACGTTATAATTTTATACCATATAACGTATTACGTTATATCGTAATACCATATAACGTTATGTTATATAACGTAATGCGTTATAACTTTATACCATATAACGTATTACGTTATGATGTTATAGCATACAACGATATGTCATATAACGTAATACGTCATAACGTTGTAACGTTATACCATATAGCGTATTACGTCATAACGTTACAACATACAAGGTTATGTAATATAACGTAATACGTTATAACGTGTTACCATATAACGTGTTACGTTATAACGTAATACCATATAACGTTATGCTATATAACGTAATACGTTATAACTTTATCCCATATAACGCATTACATTATAACGTTACACCATACGACGTTATGTTATATAACGTAATACGTTATAACGTGTTTCCATATAACGTATTACGTTATAACGTTATACCATACAACGTATTACGTTATAACGATACACCATAAAACGTTATGTTATATAACGCATTACAGTATAGCGTTATGCTATATAACGTAATACGATATAACGTTATGCCATATGACGTATTACGTGATAACGTTATACCATATAACATATTACGTCATAACGTTACACCATACAACGTTATGTAATATAACGTAATACGTTATAACGTGTTACCATATAACGTATTACATTATAACGTTATACCATATAACGTTATGCTATATAACGTAATACGTTATAACGTTATACCGTATAACGTTATGTTATATAACGTAATACCTTATAACGTTATACCACGTAACGTAATACGTTATAACGTAATACCATATAACGTATAGCGTTATAACGTTACACCATACAACGTTATGTTATATAACGCATTACGTTATAACGTGATGTTATATAACTTAATACGTTATAACGTTATGTTATATGACGTAATACGTTATAACGTTATACCATATAACGTAATACGTTATAACGTTATACCATAAAACGTTATGTTATATAACGTATTACGTTATAACTTTATACTATATAACGTATTACGTTATATCGTTAAACCATACAAAGTTATGTTACATAACGTAATACGTTAAAACGTTACACCATACAACGTTATGGTATATAACGTGTTACGTTAGAACGTTATACCATATAACGTATTACGTGGTAACGTTACACAAGACAACGTTATGTTATATAACGTATTACATTAGAACGTTATACCATATGACGTATTACGTTATAACGTTACACCAGACAACGTTATGTTATATAACGTATTACGATATAACGTTATACCATATAACGTATTACGATATAACGTTATACCATATAACGTATTACGTTATAACGTTACACAAGACAACGTTATGTTATATAACGTATTACGTTATAACGTTATGTTATATAACGTAATACGTTATAACGTTATGTTATATAACGTAATACGTTATAACGTTATGTTATATAACGTAATACGTTATGACGTGTTACCATATAACGTATTACGTTATATCGTTATACCATATAACGTTATGTTATATAACGTAATACGCTATAACGTGTTACCATATAACGTATTACGTTATATCGTTATACCATATAACGTTATGTTATATAACGTAATACGTTATAACGTGTTACCATATAACGTATTACGTTAGAACGTTATGTTATATAACGTAATACGCTATAACGTGTTACCATATAACGTATTACGTTATATCGTTATACCATATAACGTTATGTTATATAACGTAATACGCTATAACGTGTTACCATATAACGTATTACGTTATATCGTTATACCATATAACGTTATGATATATAACTTAATACGTTATAACGTTATGTTATATAACTTAATACGTTATAACGTTATGTTATATAACGTAATACGTTATAATGTTATACCATATAACGTAATACGTTATAACGTTATACCATATAGCGTATTACGTTACAACGTTACACCATACAACGTTATGTTATATAACGTAATACGTTATAACGTTATGTTATATAACGTAATACGTTATAACGTTATGTTATATAACGTAATACGATATAACGAAATGTTATGTAACGTAATACGTTATAACGTTATGTTATATAACGTAATACGCTACAATGTGTTACCATATAACGTATTACGTTCTAACGTTACACCATATAAAGTAAAACCATATAACGTAATACGTTATAACGTTATACCATATAACGCATTACGTTATAACGTTACACCATACAACGTTGTGGTATATAACGTATTACGTTATAACGTTATACCATATAACGTGTTACGTTGTAACGTTACACAAGACAACGTTATGTTATATAACGTATTACGTTACAACGTTGTACCATATAACGTATTACGTTATAACGTTACACAAGACAGCGTTATGTTATATTACGTATTACGATATAACGTTATGCCATTTAACGTATTACGTTACAACGGTACACCATACAACGTTATGTTATATAACGTATTCCGCTATAACGTTATACCATATAACGTATTCCGTTATAACGTTAGACCATATAGCGTATTACGTTACAACGGTACACCATATAACGTATTAGGTTGTGATGTTATACCATACAACGTTATGTTATATAACGTAATACGTTATAACGTTGTAACGTTATACCATTTAGCGTATTAAGTTATAACGTTATACCATACAACGTATTACGTCATAACGTTACACCATACAACGTTATGTATTATAACGTAATACGTTATAACGTGTTACCATATAACGAATTCCGTTATAACGTTATGTTATATAACGTAATACGTTATAACTTTATCCCATATAACGCATTACATTATAACGTTACACCATACGACGTTATGTTATATAACGTAATACGTTATAACGTGTTTCCATATAACGTATTACGTTATAACGTTATACCATACAACGTATTACGTTATAACGATACACCATAAAACGTTATGTTATATAACGCATTACAGTATAGCGTTATGCTATATAACGTAATACGATATAACGTTATGCCATATGACGTATTACGTGATAACGTTATACCATATAACATATTACGTCATAACGTTACACCATACAACGTTATGTAATATAACGTAATACGTTATAACGTGTTACCATATAACGTATTACATTATAACGTTATACCATATAACGTTATGCTATATAACGTAATACGTTATAACGTTATACCGTATAACGTTATGTTATATAACGTAATACCTTATAACGTTATACCACGTAACGTAATACGTTATAACGTAATACCATATAACGTATAGCGTTATAACGTTACACCATACAACGTTATGTTATATAACGCATTACGTTATAACGTGATGTTATATAACTTAATACGTTATAACGTTATGTTATATGACGTAATACGTTATAACGTTATACCATATAACGTAATACGTTATAACGTTATACCATAAAACGTTATGTTATATAACGTATTACGTTATAACTTTATACTATATAACGTATTACGTTATATCGTTAAACCATACAAAGTTATGTTACATAACGTAATACGTTAAAACGTTACACCATACAACGTTATGGTATATAACGTGTTACGTTAGAACGTTATACCATATAACGTATTACGTGGTAACGTTACACAAGACAACGTTATGTTATATAACGTATTACATTAGAACGTTATACCATATGACGTATTACGTTATAACGTTACACCAGACAACGTTATGTTATATAACGTATTACGATATAACGTTATACCATATAACGTATTACGATATAACGTTATACCATATAACGTATTACGATATAACGTTATACCATATAACGTATTACGATATAACGTTATACCATATAACGTATTACGTTATAACGTTACACAAGACAACGTTATGTTATATAACGTATTACGTTATAACGTTATGTTATATAACGTAATACGTTATAACGTTATGTTATATAACGTAATACGTTATAACGTTATGTTATATAACGTAATACGTTATGACGTGTTACCATATAACGTATTACGTTATATCGTTATACCATATAACGTTATGTTATATAACGTAATACGCTATAACGTGTTACCATATAACGTATTACGTTATAACGTTATACCATACAACGTTATGTTATATAACGTAATACGTTATAACGTGTTACCATATAACGTATTACGTTAGAACGTTATGTTATATAACGTAATACGCTATAACGTGTTACCATATAACGTATTACGTTATATCGTTATACCATATAACGTTATGTTATATAACGTAATACGCTATAACGTGTTACCATATAACGTATTACGTTATATCGTTATACCATATAACGTTATGATATATAACTTAATACGTTATAACGTTATGTTATATAACTTAATACGTTATAACGTTATGTTATATAACGTAATACGTTATAATGTTATACCATATAACGTAATACGTTATAACGTTATACCATATAGCGTATTACGTTACAACGTTACACCATACAACGTTATGTTATATAACGTAATACGTTATAACGTTATGTTATATAACGTAATACGTTATAACGTTATGTTATATAACGTAATACGATATAACGAAATGTTATGTAACGTAATACGTTATAACGTTATGTTATATAACGTAATACGCTACAATGTTTTACCATATAACGTATTACGTTCTAACGTTACACCATATAAAGTAAAACCATATAACGTAATACGTTATAACGTTATACCATATAACGCATTACGTTATAACGTTACACCATACAACGTTGTGGTATATAACGTATTACGTTATAACGTTATACCATATAACGTGTTACGTTGTAACGTTACACAAGACAACGTTATGTTATATAACGTATTACGTTACAACGTTGTACCATATAACGTATTACGTTATAACGTTACACAAGACAGCGTTATGTTATATTACGTATTACGATATAACGTTATGCCATTTAACGTATTACGTTACAACGGTACACCATACAACGTTATGTTATATAACGTATTCCGCTATAACGTTATACCATATAACGTATTCCGTTATAACGTTAGACCATATAGCGTATTACGTTACAACGGTACACCATATAACGTATTAGGTTGTGATGTTATACCATACAACGTTATGTTATATAACGTAATACGTTATAACGTTGTAACGTTATACCATTTAGCGTATTAAGTTATAACGTTATACCATACAACGTATTACGTCATAACGTTACACCATACAACGTTATGTATTATAACGTAATACGTTATAACGTGTTACCATATAACGAATTCCGTTATAACGTTATGTTATATAACGTAATACGTTATAACGTTATGTTATATAACGTAATACGTTATAACGTTATGTTATATAACGTAATACGTTATAACGTTATGTTATACAACGAAATACGTTATAACTTTATGTTATATAACGTAATACGTTATAACGTTATGTTATATAACGTAATACGTTATAACGTTATGTTATATAACGTAATACGTTATAACGTTATGTTATACAACGAAATACGTTATAACGTTATGTTATATAACGTAATACGTTATAACGTTATACCATTTAACGTATTACGTTATAACGTGTTACCATATAACGTATTACGTTATAACGTTAGACCATATAGCGTATTACGTTACAACGGTACACCATACAACGTTATGTTATATAACGTATTCCGCTTTAACGTTATACCATATAACGTATTCCGTTATAACGTTATGTTATATAACGTTATGTTATATAACGTAATACGTTATAACGTTATGTTATATAACGTAATACGTTATAACGTTATGTTATATAACGTAATACGTTATAAGGTTATGTAATATAACGTAATACGTTATAACGTTATGTTATATAACGTAATACGTTATAACGTTATGTTATATAACGTAATACGCTATAACCTGATACCATATAACGTATTACGTTATATCGTTATACCATATAACGTTATGTTATACAACGTAATACGTTATAACTTTATACCATATAACGTATTACGTTATGACGTTATACCATACAACGTTATGTTATATAACGTAATACGTTATAACGTTATACCATATAACGTATTACGTTATAACGTTATACCATATAACGTATTACGTTATAACGTTATACCATATAACGTATTAGGTTGTGATGTTATACCATACAACGTTATGTTATATAACGTAATACGTTATAACGTTGTAACGTTATACCATTTAGCGTATTAAGTTATAACGTTATACCATACAACGTATTACGTCATAACGTTACACCATACAACGTTATGTATT
The DNA here is from genome assembly GCA_911387925.2 of Bombus hypnorum. Lineage (NCBI taxonomy): Eukaryota > Metazoa > Arthropoda > Insecta > Hymenoptera > Apidae > Bombus > Bombus hypnorum. The sequence goes on from OU427027.1 coordinate 706,469, forward strand.
ATAACGTAATACGTTGTAACGTGTTACCATATAACGTGTTACGTTATAACGTGTTACCATATAACGTGTTACGTTATAACGTGTTACCATATAACGTGTTACATTATAACGTTATACCATATAACGTAATACGTTATAACGTGTTACCATATAACGTGTTACGTTATAACGTTTTACCATATATCGTATTACGTTATAACGTTATACGATATAACGTATTACATTATAACGTTATACCATATAACGTAATACGTTATAACGTGTTACCATATAACGTGTTACGTTATTACGTTATACCATATAACGTTATGCTATATAACGTAATACGATATAACGTTATACCATATGACGTATTACGTGATAACGTTATACCATATAACATATTACGTCATAACGTTACACCATACAACGTTATGTAATATGACGTAATACGTTATAACATGTTACCATATAACGTATTACGTTATAACGTGTTACCATATAACGTGTTACGTTATAACGTTATACCATATGACGTTATGTTATATAACGTAATACCTTATAACGTTATAACATATAACGCATTACATTATAACGTTACACCATACGACGTTATGTTATATAACGTAATACATTATAACGTGTTTCCATATACCGTATTACGTTATAACGTGTTGCCATATAACGAATTACGTTATAGCGTTATACCATGTAACGTATTACGATACAACGTTACACCATACAACGTTATGTTATATAACGTATTCCGTTATAACGTTATACCTTATAACGTGTTACGTTATAACGTTATGCTGTATAACGTAATACGCTATAACGTGTTACCATATAACGTATTACGTTATATCGTTATACCATATAGCGTTATGTTATATAATGTAATACGTTATAACTTTATACCATATAACGTATTATGTTATGACGTTATACCATACAACGTTATGTAATATAACGTAATACGTTATAACGTGTTACCATATAACGTATTACAATATAACTTTATACCATATAACGTATTACGTTATAACGCTACATCAGACAACGTTATGTTATATAACGTTTTACGATATAACGTTATACCATATAACGTATTACGTTATAACGTTACACCATACGACGTTTTGTTATATAACGTACTACGTTATAACGTGTTAGCATATAACGTGTTACGTTATAACGTGTTTCCATATAACGTGTTACGTTATGATGTTATACCATACAACGTTATGTTATATAACGTAATATGTTATAACGTTGTCACGTTATACCATATAGCGTATTACGTTATAACGTTATACCATACAACGTATTACGTCATAACGTTACACCATACAACGTTATGTAATATAACGTAATACGTTATAACGTGTTACCATATAACGTGTTACGTTATAACGTGTTTCCATATAACGTGTTACGTTATAACGTTATACCTTATAACGTTATGCTATATAACGTTATACGTTACAACGTTATCCCATATAACGCATTACATTATAGCGTTACACCATACGACGTTTTGTTATATTACGTACTACGTTATAACGTGTTTCCATATAACGTATTATGTTATAACGTGTTTCCAAATAACGAATTACGTCATAACGTTAAACCGTATATCGTATTACGTTATAAATTTATACCATATAACTTATTACGTTATATCGTAATACCATATAACGTTATGTTATATAACGTAATACGTTATAACTTTATACCATATAACGTATTACGTTATGATGTTATTCCATACAACGTTATGCCATATAACGTAATACGTCATAACGTTGTAACGTTATACCATATAGCGTATTACGTCATAACGTTACAACATACAAGGTTATGTAATATAACGTAATACGTTATAACGTGTTACCATATAACGTGTTACATTGTAACGTTACACCATACGACGTTATGTTATATAACGTAATACGTTATAGCGTGTTTCCATATAACGTATTACGTTATAACGTTATACCATACAACGTATTACGTTATAACGATACACCATATAACGTTATGCTATATAACGTAATACGTTATAACGTTATACCGTATAACGTTTTGTTATATAACGTAATGCATTATAACGTTATACCAAGTAACGTAATACGTTATAACGTAATACCATATAACGTATAGCGTTATAACGTTACACCATACAACGTTATGTTATATAACTCATTACGTTATAACGTGATGTTATATAACTTAATACGTTATAACGTTATGTTGTATAACGTAATACGTTATAACGTTATACCATATAACGTATTACGTTATAACGTTATACCATACAACGTTATGTTATATAACGTAATACGTTATAACGTTATGTTATATAACGTAATACGTTATAACGTTATGTTATATAACGTAATACGCTATAACGTGATACCATATGACGTATTACGTTATATCGTTATACCATATAACGTTATGTTATACAACGTAATACGTTATAACTTTATACCATATAACGTATTAGGTTATGATGTTATACCATACAACGTCATGTTATATAACGTAATACGTTATAACGTTGTAACGTTATACCATTTAGCGTATTAAGTTATAACGTTATACCATACAACGTATTACGTCATAACGTTACACCATACAACGTTATGTATTATAACGTAATACGTTATAACGTGTTACCATATAACGTGTTACGTTATAACGTTATACCATATAACGTATTACGTTATGATGTTATACCATACAACGTTATGTTATATAACGTAATACGTTATAACGTTGTAACGTTATACCATTTAGCGTATTAAGTTATATCGTTATACCATACAACGTATTACGTCATAACGTTACACCATACAACGTTATGTATTATAACGTACTACGTTATAACGTGTTACCATATAACGTGTTACGTTATAACGTGTTTCCATATAACGTGTTACGTTATAACGTTATACCTTATAACGTTATGCTATATAACGTAATACGTCATAACGTTATACCATATAACGTATTACGTTCTAACGTTATACCATATGACGTATTACGTTATGATGTTATACCATACAACGTTATGTTATATAACGTAATATGTTATAACGTTGTAACGTTATACCATATAGCGTATTACGTAATAACGTTATACCATACAACGTATTACGTCATAACGTTACACCATACAACGTTATGTAATATAACGTAATACGTTATAACGAGTTACCATATAACGTGTTACGTTATAACGTGTGTCCATATAACGTGTTACGTTATAACGTTATACCTTATAACGTTATGCTATATAACGTAATACGTTATAACGTTATCCCATATAACGCATTACATTATAACGTTACACCATACGACGTTTTGTTATATTACGTACTACGTTATAACGTGTGTCCATATAACGTGTTACGTTATAACGTTATACCTTATAACGTTATCTTATATAACGTAATACGTTATAACTTTATACCATATAACGTATTTCGTTATGATGTTATACCATACAACGTTATGTCATATAACGTAATACGTCTTAACGTTGTAACGTTATACCATATAGCGTATTACGTCATAACGTTACAACATACAAGGTTATGTAATATAACGTAATACGTTATAACGTGTTACCATATAACGTGTTACATTGTAACGTTACACCATACGACGTTATGTTATATAACGTAATACGTTATAACGTGTTTCCATATAACGTATTCCGTTATAACGTTATGTTATATAACGTAATACGTTATAACGTTATGTTATATAACTTAATACGTTATAACGTTTTGTTATATAACGTAATACGTTATAACGTTATGTTATATAACGTAATATGTTATAACGTTATGTTATATAACGCAATACGTTATAACGTTATGTTATATAACGTAATACGCTACAACGTGTTACCATATGACGTATTACGTTCTAACGTTACACTATATAAAGTAAAACCATATAACGGAATACGTTATAACGTTATACCATATAACGCATTACGTTATAACGTTACACCATACAACGTTGTGGTATATAACGTATTACGTTATAACGTTATACCATATAACGTGTTACGTTGTAACGTTACACAAGACAACGTTATGTTATATAACGTATTACGTTACAACGTTATACCATATAACGTATTACGTTATAACGTTACGCAAGACAGCGTTATGTTATATTACGTATTACGATATAACGTTATGCGATATAACGTATTACGTTATAACGTTATACCATATAACGTATTACGTTATAACGTGTTACCATATAACGTATTACGTTATAACGTTATACCATATAGCGTATTACGTTACAACGGTACACCATACAACGTTATGTTATATAACGTATTCCGTTATAACGTTATACCATATAACGTATTCCGTTATAACGTTATGTTATATAACGTAATACGTTATAACGTTATGTTATATAACGTAATACGTTATAACGTTATGTTATATAACGTAATACGTTATAACGTTATGTTATATTACGTAATACGTTATAACGTTATGTTATATAACGTAATACGTTATAACGTTATGTTATATAACGTAATACGTTATAACGTTATGTTATATAACGTAATACGTTATAACGTTATGTTATATAACGTAATACGTTATAACGTTATGTTATATAACGTAATACGCTATAACGTGATACCATATAACGTATTACGTTATGACGTTAAACCATACAACGTTATGTTACATGACGTGATACGTTATAACGTTACACCATACAACGTTATGGTATATAACGTATTACGTTATAACGTTATACCATACAACGTTATGGTATATAACGTATTACGTTAGAACGTTATACCATAAAACGTATTACGTTGTAACGTTACACAAGACAACGTTATGTTATATAACGTATTACGTTATAACGTTATACCATATAACGTATTACGTTATAACGTGTTACCATATAACGTATTACATTATAACGTTATACCATATAACTTTATGCTATATAACGTAATACGTTATAACGTTATACCGTATAACGTTATGTTATATAACGTAATACGTTATAACGTTATACCACGTAACGTAATACGTTATAACGTAATACCATATAACGTATAGCGTTATAATGTTACACCATACAACGTTATGATATATAACGTATTACATTATAACGTTATACCATATAACGTATTACGTTATAACGCTACACCAGACAACGTTATGTTATATAACGTTTTACGATATAACGTTATACCATATGACGTATTACGTTATAACGTGTTACCATATAACGAATTACGTTATAAAGTTATACCATATAGCGTATTACGTTACAACGTTACACCATACAACGTTATGTTATATAACGTATTCCGTTATAACGTTATACCATATAACGTATTACGTTATAACGTTATGTTACATAACGTAATACGTTATAACGTTTTGTTATATAACGTAATACGTTATAACGTTATGTTATATAACGTAATACGTTATAACGTTATGTTATATATCGTAAAACGTTATAACGTTATGTTATATAACGCAATACGTTATAACGTTATTATATATATCGTAATACGTTATAACGTTATGTTATATAACGTAATACGTTATAACGTTATGTTATACAACGTAATACGCTATAACGTGTTACCATATAATGTATTACGTTATATCGTTATACCATATAACGTTATGTTATATAACGTAATACCATATAACGTATAGCGTTATAATGTTACACCATACAACGTTATGTTATATAACGTATTACATTATAACGTTATACCATATAACGTATTACGTTATAACGCTACACCAGACAACGTTATGTTATATAACGTTTTACGATATAACGTTATACCATATAACGTATTACGTTATAACGTTACACTAGACACGGTTATGTTATATAACGTATTACGTTATAACGTTATACCATATGACGTATTACGTTATAACGCGTTACCATATAACGAATTACGTAATAACGTTATACCACATAACGTAGTACGTTATAACGTAATACCATATAACGTATAGCGTTATAACGTTACACCATACAACGTTGTGTTATATAACGTAATACGTTCTAACGTTATGTTATATAACGTAATACGTTATAACGTTATACCATATAACGTATTACGTTATAACGTTATACCATGCAACGTATTACGTTATAACGATACACCATATAACGTTATGTTATATAACGCATTAGGTTATAAAGTTACACCATATAACGTATTATGTTATAACGTTACACCATATATCGTATTACGTTATAACGTTATACCATATAACGTATTACATTATAACGTTATACCATATAACGTAATACGTTATAACGTGTTACCATATAACGTGTTACGTTATAACGTTTTACCATATATCGTATTACGTTATAACGTTATACGATATAACGTATTACATTATAACGTTATACCATATAACGTAATACGTTATAACGTGTTACCATATAACGTGTTACGTTATTACGTTATACCATATAACGTTATGCTATATAACGTAATACGATATAACGTTATACCATATGACGTATTACGTGATAACGTTATACCATATAACATATTACGTCATAACGTTACACCATACAACGTTATGTAATATAACGTAATACGTTATAACGTGTTACCATATAACATATTACGTCATAACGTTACACCATACAACGTTATGTAATATGACGTAATACGTTATAACATGTTACCATATAACGTATTACGTTATAACGTGTTACCATATAACGTGTTACGTTATAACGTTATACCATACGACGTTATGTTATATAACGTAATACGTTATAACGGGTTTCCATATAACGTATTACGTTATAACGTTATACAATACAACGTATCACGTTATAACGATACACCATATAACGTTATGTTATATAACGTAATACGTTATAGCGTTATACCACATAACGTAGTACGTTATAACGTAATACCATATAACGTATAGCGTTATAAAGTTACACCATACAACGTAATGTTATATAACTTAATACGTTATAACGTTATGTTATATAACGTAATACGTTATAACGTTATACCATATAACGTATTACGTTATAACGTGTTACCATATAACGAATTACGTTATGATGTTATACCATACAACGTTATGTTATATAACGTAACACGTTATAACGTTGTAACGTTATACCATCTAGCGTATTACGTTATAACGTTATACCATAGAACGTATTACGTCATAACGTTACACCATACAACGTTATGTAATATAACGTAATACGTTATAACGAGTTACCATATAACGTAATACGTTATAACGTGTTACCATATAACGTATTACAATATAACTTTATACCATATAACGTATTACGTTATAACGCTACATCAGACAACGTTATGTTATATAACGTTTTACGATATAACGTTATACCATATAACGTATTACGTTATAACGTTACACTAGACACCGTTATGTTATATAACGTATTACGTTATAACGTTATACCATATGACGTATTACGTTATAACGTGTTACCATATAACGAATTACGTTATAACGTTATACCATATAGCGTATTACGTTACAACGTTACACCATACAACGTTATGTTATATAACTTAATACGTTATAACGTTATGTTATATAACGTAATACGTTATAACGTTATACCATATAACGTATTACGTTATAACGTTATACCATGCAACGTATTACGTTATAACGATACACCATATAACGTTATGTTATATAACGCATTAGGTTATAAAGTTACACCATATAACGTATTATGTTATAACGTTACACCATATATCGTATTACGTTATAACGTTATACGATATAACGTATTACATTATAACGTTATACCATATAACGTAATACGTTATAACGTGTTACGTTATTACGTTATACCATATAACGTTATGCTATATAACGTAATACGTTATAACATGTTACCATATGACGTATTACGTTATAACGTGTTACCATATAACGTGTTACGTTATAACGTTATACCATACGACGTTATGTTATATAACGTAATACGTTATAACGGGTTTCCATATAACGTATTACGTTATAACGTTATACAATACAACGTATCACGTTATAACGATACACCATATAACGTTATGTTATATAACGTAATACGTTATAGCGTTATACCACATAACGTAGTACGTTATAACGTAATACCATATAACGTATAGCGTTATAAAGTTACACCATACAACGTAATGTTATATAACTTAATACGTTATAACGTTATGTTATATAACGTAATACGTTATAACGTTATACCATATATCGTATTACGTTATAACGTGTTACCATATAACGAATTACGTTATGATGTTATACCATACAACGTTATGTTATATAACGTAATACGTTATAACGTTGTAACGTTATACCATCTAGCGTATTACGTTATAACGTTATACCATAGAACGTATTACGTCATAACGTTACACCATACAACGTTATGTAATATAACGTAATATTAGGTGAAGTAAAAAGTTCTGAGCGCTTTTTCGCTTTATTTCGACGATGAAATTAACATAGTCAAGATTATTCGATTTAGATTAAATATGCGCCGTTTTGTTCGATTACTTTTGTCCATTTTGAAGGCAATTTCATAATTCCGCGGTTGAAGAAGTCCTCGTCCCTATTGGTAAAAAACTTGACCAGCTCATTTTCACAAGCCTCTCTTGAGGCCAGTTTTGTACCATCAAGAAAATTTTGCAAAAACTTAAAAAGGTGATAATCGCTTGGTGCCAGGTCTGGACTGTACGGCGGATGCGATAGAACCTCCCAGCCAAGCTCTCGGAGCTTCTGACGCGTCGTTAAAGATGTGTGCGGCCTGGCGTTGTCTTGATGGAACACAACACCTTTCCTATTGGCCAATTCTGGCCGCTTCTGGTCGATCGCCTGCTTCAGTCTGGTCAGTTGTTGACAATAGAGGTCCGAATTAAGTGTTTGCCCCGATGGGAGCAGCTCATAATGGATGATTCCCTTCCAATCCCACCAAACACACAATAAAACCTTCTTGGCCGTTAATCCACGCTTGGCGATCGTTTGGGCCGGCCCACCGCGATTGGACCACGATCTTTTTCGGCTGTTGTTCTCGTATGTGACCCATTTTTCATCGCCAGTCACCATCCGCTTCAAAAATGGGTCGATTTCGTTACGTCTCAACAAAGAATCGCAGGCATCAATTCGGTCCAAAAGGTTCTTTTGCGTCAATTCATGTGGCACCCATACGTCGAGCTTCTTCTTGAGACCAGCCTTATGCAAATGGTTCCAAACGGTTTTCTGGCTAATCTTCAGTTCCTGGGCAATGGAATAAGTGCTCACATGCCGGTCCGACTCGACGATTTCCATGATTTTATCCACATTTTCGACGATTGGCCTACCAGAGCGTGCCTCATCTTCGACGTCCATATTACCAGAACGGAATCGTTGGAACCACCGCTTTGCTGTTGCATTCGATACTGTACTGGGTCCATAAACAGCACAAATTTTTTTGGCCGCCTGCTCCGCCTTTTCACCTTGGTCGTAGTGGTACTGAAGAATGTATCGAATTTTCTCTTTTTTTATCTCCATTTTCGAACGCTGTAACACACAACTGGCTTCACCGAACACAAAACTGACAAAGAACCTTTTTGATGCGTAATATCACCTTGAAATCGGTGTATACTATGACTCGATGCGATGTGCACATCGTGAGATATGGCTCACTAAAGACATCTAGCGAAAAACGCTCAGAACTTTTTACTTAACCTAATACGTTATAACGAGTTACCATATAACGTAATACGTTATAACGTGTTACCATATAACGTATTACAATATAACTTTATACCATATAACGTATTACGTTCTAACGCTACATCAGACAACGTTATGTTATATAACGTTTTACGATATAACGTTATACCATATAACGTATTACGTTATAACGTTACACTAGACACCGTTATGTTATATAACGTATTACGTTATAACGTTATACCATATGACGTATTACGTTATAACGTGTTACCATATAACTAATTACGTTATAACGTTATACCATATAGCGTATTACGTTACAACGTTACACCATACAACGTTATGTTATATAACTTAATACGTTATAACGTTATGTTATATAACGTAATACGTTATAACGTTATACCATATAACGTATTACGTTATAACGTTATACCATATAACGTAATACGTTATAAATTGTTACCATATAACGTGTTACGTTATAACGTTTTACCATATATCGTATTACATTATAACGTTATACGATATAACGTATTACATTATAACGTTATACCATATAACGTAATACGTTATAACGTGTTACCATATAACTAATTACGTTATAACGTTATACCATATAGCGTATTACGTTATAACTTTATACCATACAACGTTATGTTATATAACGTAATACGTTATAACGTTATGTTATATAACGTAATACGTTATAACGTTATGTTATATAACGTAATGCGCTATAACGTGTAACCATATAACGTATTACGTTATAACGTTACACCATATAAAGTTATACCATATAACGTAATACGTTATAACGTTATGTTATATAACGTAATACGTTATAACGTTATGTTATATAACGTAATACGTTATATCGTTATACCATATAACGTTATGTTATATAACGTAATACGTTATTACGTTATACCATGTAACGTTATGTTATTTAACGTAGTACGTTATAACTGTATGTTATATAACGTAATACGTTATAACGTGGTACCATATAACGCATTACATTATAACGTTAGAACATACAACCTTATGTTATATAACGTATTACGTTATAACGATATACCATATAACGTGTTACGTTATAACGTTATACCATATAACGTATTACGTTATAACGTTATAACAAATAACGTTATGTTATATAACGTATTACGTTATAACGTTATGCCATATAACGTATTACGTTATAACGTTATACCATATAACGTATTACGTTATAACGTTGTGGTATATAACTTAACACGTTATAACGTTATGTTATATAACTTAATACGTTATAACGTTATGTTATATAACGTAATACGTTATAACGTTATACCATATAACGTAATATGTTATAACGTCATTCCATATAGCGTATTACGTTACAACGTTACATCATACAACGATATGATATGTAACGTATTGCGGTATAACGTTATACCATATAACGTATTACGTCATAACGTTACACCACACAACGTTATGTAATATAGCGTAATACGTTATAACGTTATACCATATAACGTATTACGTTATAACGTTATACCATATAACGTTATGCTATATAACGTAATACGTTATAACGTTATACCACATAACGTAATACGTTATAACGTAATACCATATAACGTATAGCGTTATAAAGTTACACCATGCAACGTTATGTTATATAACGTATTCCATTATAACGTTATACCATATAACGTGTTACGTTATAACGTTATACCATATAACGTATTACGTTATAACGTTACCCCATATAAAGTTATACCATATAACGTAATACGTTATAACGTTATGTTATATAACGTAATACGTTATAACGTTATGTTATATAACGTAATACGTTATAACGTTATGTTATATAACGTAATACGTTATATCGTTATACCATATAACGTATTACGTTATAACGTTATACCATATAACGTATTACGTTATAGCGTTATGATATATAACGTAATACGTTATAACGTTATGTTATATAACGTAATACGTTATAACGTTATGTTATATAACGTAATACGTTATATCGTTACACCATATAACGTTATGTTATATAACGTAATACGTAATAACGTTATACCATATAACGTTATACCATATAACGTATTACGTTATAACGTTATGATATATAACGTAATACGTTATAACGTTATGTTATATAACGTAATACGTTATAACGTTATGTTATATAACGTAATACGTTATATCGTTATACCATACAACGTTATGTTATATAACGTAATACGTTATAACGTTATACCATGTAACGTTATGTTATATAACGTAGTACGTTATAACGGTATGTTATATAACGTAATACGTTATAACGTGGTACCATATAACGCATTACGTTATAACGTTAGAACATGCAACCTTATGTTATATAACGTATTACGTTATAACATTATACCATATAACGTGTTACGTTATAACGTTATACCATATAACGTATTACGTTATAACGTTATGATATATAACGTAATACGTTATAACGTTATGTTATATAACGTAATACGTTATAACGTTATGTTATATAACGTAATACGTTATATCGTTATACCATATAACGTTATGTTATATAACGTAATACGTTATAACGTTATACCATGTAACGTTATGTTATATAACGTAGTACGTTATAACGGTATGTTATATAACATAATACGTTGTAACGTGGTACCATATAACGCATTACGTTATAACGTTAGAACATACAACCTTATGTTATATAACGTATTACGTCATAACGTTATACCATATAACGTGTTACGTTATAACGTTATACCATATAACGTATTACGTTAGAACGTTATACCAAATAACGTTATGTTATATAACGTATTACGTTATAACGTTATGCCATATAACGTATTACGTTACAACGTTACACCATACAACGATATGTTATATAACGTATTCCGTTATAACGTTATACCATATAACGTATTACGTTATAACGTTATACCATACAACGTATTACGTTATAACGTTGTGATATATAACTTAACACGTTATAACGTTATGTTATATAACTTAATACGTTATAACGTTATGTTATATAACGTAATACGTTATAACGTTATACCATATAACGTAATACGTTATAACGTCATACCATATAGCGTATTACGTTACAACGTTACACCATACAACGATATGTTATGTAACGTATTGCGTTATAACGTTATACCATATAACGTATTACGTCATAACGTTAACCACACAACGTTATGTAATATAGCGTAATACGTTATAACGTTATACCATATAACGTATTACGTTACAACGTTACACCATACAACGATATGTTATGTAACGTATTGCGTTATAACGTTATACCATATAACGTATTACGTCATAACGTTAACCACACAACGTTATGTAATATAGCGTAATACGTTATAACGTTATACCATATAACGTATTACGTTATAACGTTATACCATATAACGTTATGCTATATAACGTAATACGTTATAACGTTATACCATATAACGTATTACGTTATAACGTTATACCATATAACGTTATGCTATATAACGTAATACGTTATAACGTTATACCATATAACGTATTACGTTATAACGTTATACCATATAACGTTATGCTATATAACGTATTCCATTATAACGTTATACCATATACCGTATTACGTTATTACGTTATACCATATAACGCATTACGTTATAACGTTATGCTATATAACTTAGTACGTTATAACGTTATGTTATATAACTTAATACGTTATAACGTTATGTTATATAACGTAATACGTTATAACGTTATACCATATAACGTAATACGTTATAACGTTATACCATATAACGTAATACGTTATAACGTTATACCATATAGCGTATTACGTTACAACGTTACACCATACAACGTTATGTTATATAACGTATTTCGTTATAACGTTATACCATATAACGTGTTGCGTTATAACGTTATACCTTATAACGTATTACGTTATAGCGTTATACCAAATAACGTTATGTTATATAACGTATTACGTTATAACGTTATGCCATATAACGTACTACGTTATAACGTTATACCATATAACGTATTACGTTATAACGTTATGATATATAACTTAATACGTTATAACGTTATGTTGTATAACTTAATACGTTATAACGTTATGTTATATAACGTAATACGTTATAACGTTATACCATATGACGTAATACGTTATAACGTTATACCATATAGCGTATTACGTTACAACGTTACACCATACAACGTTATGTTATATAACGTATTCCATTATAACGTTATACCATATAACGTGTTACGTTATAACGTTATACCATATAACGTATTACGTTATGACGTGACACAAGACAAAGTTATGTTATATAACGTATTACGTTATAACGCGTTACCATATAACGTATTACGTTATAACGTTATGCCATATAACGTATTACGTTACAACGTTACACCATACAACGATATGTTATATAACGTATTCCGTTATAACGTTATACCATATAACGTATTACGTTATACCGTTATGTTATATAACGTAATACGTTATAACGATATGTTATATAACGTACTACGTTACAACGTTATACCATATAACGTATTACGTTATAACGTTATACCATATAACGTATTACGTTATAACGTTATGATATATAACTTAATACGTTATAACGTTATGTTATATAACTTAATACGTTATAACGTTATGTTATATAACGTAATACGTTATAACGTTATACCATATGACGTAATACGTTATAACGTTATACCATATAGCGTATTACGTTACAACGTTACACCATACAACGTTATGTTATATAACGTATTCCATTATAACGTTATACCATATAACGTGTTACGTTATAATGTTATACCATATAACGTATTACGTTATAACGTTATAACGTTATACCATATAACGTATTACGTTATAACGTTACACCATATAAAGTTATACCGTATAACGTAATACGTTATAACGTTATGTTATATAACGTAATACGTTATAACGTTATGTTATATAACGTAATACGTTATATCGTTATACCATATAACGTTATGTTATATAACGTAATACGTTATAACGTTATACCATGTAACGTTATGTTATATAACGTAGTACGTTATGACGGTATGTTATATAACGTAATACGTTATAACGTGGTACCATATAACGCATTACGTTATAACGTTAGAACATACAACCTTATGTTATATAACGTATTACGTTATAACGTTATACCATATAACGTGTTACGTTATAACGTTATACCATATAACGTATTACGTTATAATGTTATACCAAATAACGTTATGTTATATAACGTATTACGTTATAACGTTATGCCATATAACGTATTACGTTATAACGTTATACCATACAACGTATTACGTTATAACGTTGTGATATACAACTTAATACGTTATAACGTTATGTTATATAACTTAATACGATATAACGTTATGTTATATAACGTAATACGTTATAACGTTATGTTATATAACGTAATACGTTATCTCGTTATACCATATAACGTTATGTTACATAACGTTATACGTTATAACGTTATACCATGTAACGTTATGAGATACAACGTAGTACGTTATAACGGTATGTTATATAACGTAATACGTTATAACGTGGTACCATATAACGTATTACGTTATAACGTTAGAACATACAATCTTATGTTATATAACGTATTACGTTATAACGTTATACCATATAACGTGTTACGTTATAACGTTATACCATATAACGTATTACGTTATAACGTTATACCAAATAACGTTACGTTATATAACGTATTACGTTATACCGTTATGCCATATAACGTATTACGTTATAACGTTATACGATATAACGTATTACGTTATAACGTTGTGATATATAACTTGACACGTTATAACGTTATGTTATATAACGTAATACGTTATATCGTTATACCATATAACGTTATGTTATATAACGTAATACGTTATAACGTTATACCATGTAACGTTATGTTATATAACGTAGTACGTTATGACGGTATGTTATATAACGTAATACGTTATAACGTGGTACCATATAACGCATTACGTTATAACGTTAGAACATACAACCTTATGTTATATAACGTATTACGTTATAACGTTATACCATATAACGTGTTACGTTATAACGTTATACCATATAACGTATTACGTTATAACGTTATACCAAATAACGTTATGTTATATAACGTATTACGTTATAACGTTATGCCATATAACGTATTACGTTATAACGTTATACCATACAACGTATTACGTTATAACGTTGTGATATACAACTTAATACGTTATAACGTTATGTTATATAACTTAATACGATATAACGTTATGTTATATAACGTAATACGTTATAACGTTATGTTATATAACGTAATACGTTATCTCGTTATACCATATAACGTTATGTTACATAACGTTATACGTTATAACGTTATACCATGTAACGTTATGAGATACAACGTAGTACGTTATAACGGTATGTTATATAACGTAATACGTTATAACGTGGTACCATATAACGCATTACGTTATAACGTTAGAAAATACAATCTTATGTTATATAACGTATTACGTTATAACGTTATACCATATAACGTGTTACGTTATAACGTTATACCATATAACGTATTACGTTATAACGTTATACCAAATAACGTTACGTTATATAACGTATTACGTTATACCGTTATGCCATATAACGTATTACGTTATAACGTTATACGATATAACGTATTACGTTATAAAGTTGTGATATATAACTTGACACGTTATAACGTTATGTTATATAACGTAATACGTTATAACGTTATACCATATAACGTAATACGTTATAACGTCATACCATATAGCGTATTACGTTACAACGTTACACCATACAACGATATGTTATATAACGTATTCCGTTATAGCGTTATACCATATAACGTAATACGTTATAACGTTATGTTATATAACGTAATACGTTATAACGTTATGTTATATAACGTACTACGTTACAACGTTATACCATATAACGTAATACGTTATAACGTTGTAACGTTACACAAGACAACGTTATGTTATATAACGTATTACGATATAACGTTATACCATATAACGTATTACGTTATAACGTTACACAAGACAACGTTATGTTATATAACGTATTACGTTTTAACGTTATACCATATAACGTATTACGTTGTAACGTTATACCATATAACGTATTACGTTATAACGTTAAGATATATAACGTAATAAGTTATAACGTTATGTTATATAACGTAATACGTTATCTCGTTATACCCTATAACGTTATGTTACATAACGTTATACGTTATAACGTTATACCATGTAACGTTATGTGATACAACGTAGTACGTTATAACGGTATGTTATATAACGTAATACGTTATAACGTGGTACCATATAACGCATTACGTTATAACGTTAGAACATACAACCTTATGTTATATAACGTATTACGTTATGACGTTATACCATATAACGTGTTACGTTATAACGTTATACCATATAACGTATTACGTTATAACGTTATACCAAATAACGTTATGTTATATAACGTATTACGTTATAACGTTATGGCATATAACGTATTACGTTATAACGTTATACCATATAACGTATTACGTTATAACGTAGTGATATATAACTTGACACGTTATAACGTTTTGTTATATAACTTAATACGTTACAACGTTATGTTATATAACGTAATGCGCTATGACGTGTTACCATATAACGTATTACGTTATATCGTTATACCATATAACGTATTACGTTATAACGTTATACCATATAACGTATTACGTTATAACGTTTTACCATATAACGTATTACGTTATAACGTTATACCATATAACGTATTACGTTATAACGTTATACCATATAACGTATTACGTTATAACGTTACACAAGACAACGTTATGTTATATAACGTATTACGTTATAACGTTATACCATATCTCGTATTACGTTATAACGTTAATATATATAACTTAATACGTTATAACGTTATGTTATATAACTTAATACGTTATAACGTTATGTTATATAACGTAATACGTTATAACGTTATGTTATATAACGTAATACGTTATCTCGTTATACCATATAACGTTATGTTACATAACGTTATACGTTATAACGTTATACCATGTAACGTTATGTGATACAACGTAGTACGTTATAACGGTATGTTATATAACGTAATACGTTATAACGTGGTACCATATAACGCATTACGTTATATCGTTAGAACATACAACCTTATGTTATATAACATATTACGTTATAACGTTACACAAGACAACGTTATGTTATATAACGTATTACGTTATAACGTTATACCATATAACGTATTACGTTATAACGTTATACCATATAACGTATTACGTTATAACGTTAATATATATAACTTAATACGTTATAACGTTATGTTATATAACTTAATACGTTATAACGTTATGTTATATAACGTAATACGTTATAACGTTATGTTATATAACGAAATACGTTATAACGTTATGTTATATAACGTAATGCGTTATAACGTTATGTTATATAACGTAATACGTTATAACGTTATGTTATATAACGTAATACGTTATAACGTTATACCATATAACGTAATACGTTATAACGTTATACCATATAACGTAATACGTTATAACGTTATACCATATAGCGTATTACGTTACAACCATACAACGTTATGATATATAACGTATTCCGTTATAACGTTATACCATATAACGTATTACGCTATAACGTGACACAAGACAAAGTTATGTTATATAACCTATTACGTTATAACGTTATACCATATAACGTAATACGTTATAACGTTATACCATATAGCGCATTACGTTACAACGTTACACCATACAACGTTGTGTTATATAACGTATTCCCTTATAACGTTATACCATATAACGTGTTACGTTATAACGTTATACCAAATAACGTTATGTTATATAACGTATTACGTTATAACGTTATACCATATAACGTGTTACGTTATAACGTTATACCAAATAACGTATTACGTTATAACGTTATGATATATAACGTAATACGTTATAAGGTTATACCATATAACGTAATACGTTATAACGTTAAACCATTTAGCGTATTACGTTACAACGTTACACCATACAACGTTATGTTATATAACGTATTCCGTTATAACGTTATACCATATAACGTATTACGCTATAACGTGACACAAGACAAAGTTATGTTATATAACCTATTACGTTATAACGTTATACCATATAACGTGTTGCGTTATAACGTTATACCAAATAACGTTATGTTATATAACGTATTACGTTATAACGTTATACCATATAACGTAATACGTTATAACGCGTTTCCATATAACGTATTACGTTATAACGTTATACTATATAACGTATTACGTTATAACGTTATGATATATAACTTAATACGTTATAACGTTATGGTATATGACATAATACGTTATAACGTTATGTTATATAACGTAATACGTTATAGCGTTATACCATATAACGTAATACGTTATAACGTTATACCATATAGCGTATTACGTTACAACGTTACACCATACAACGTTACACCATACAACGTTATGTTATATAACGTATTCCGTTATAACGTTATACCATATAACGTATTACGTTATAACGTTATGTTATATAACATAATACGTTATAACGTTATGTTATATAACGTAATACGTTATATCGTTATACCATATAACGTTATGTTATATAACGTAATACGTTATAACGTTATACCATGTAACGTTATGTTATATAACGTAGTACGTTATAACGGTATGTTATATAACGTAATACGTTATAACGTGGTACCATATAACGCATTACGTTATAACGTTAGAACATACAACCTTATGTTATATAACGTATTACGTTATAACGTTATGCCATATAACGTGTTACGTTATAACGTTATACCATATAACGTATTACGTTATAACGTTATACCAAATATCGTTATGTTATATAACGTATTACGTTATTACGTTATAACGTTATACCATATAACGTATTACGTTATAACGTTATACCATATGACGTAATACGTTATAACGTCATACCATATAGCGTATTACGTTACAACGTTACACCATACAACGATATGTTATATAACGTATTACGTTATAACGTTATACCATATAACGTATTACGTTATAACGTTATGTTATATAACGTAATACGTTATAACGTTATGTTATATAACGTACTACGTTACAACGTTATACCATATAACGTAATACGTTATAACGTTATGTTATATAACGTATTACGTTATAACGTTACACAAGACAACGTTATGTTATATAACGTATTACGATATAACGTTATACCATATAACGTATTGCGTTATAACGTTACACAAGACGACGTTATGTTATATAACGTATTACGTTATAACGTTATGTTATATAACGTAATACGTTATAACGTTATGTTATATAACGTAATACGTTATAACGTTATGTTATATAACGTAATACGTTAAAACGTTATGTTATATAACGTAATAAGTTATAACGTGGTACCATATAAGGCATTACGCTATAACGTGACACAAGACAAAGTTATGTTATATAACCTATTACGTTATAACGTTATACCATATAACGTGTTACGTTATAACGTTATACCAAATAACGTTATGTTATATAACGTATTACGTTATAACGTTATACCATATAACGTAATACGTTATAACGCGTTACCATATAACGTATTACGTTATAACGTTATACTATATAACGTATTACGTTATAACGTTATGATATATAACTTAATACGTTATAACGTTATGGTATATGACATAATACGTTATAACGTTATGTTATATAACGTAATACGTTATAGCGTTATACCATATAACGTAATACGTTATAACGTTATACCATATAGCGTATTACGTTACAACGTTACACCATACAACGTTACACCATACAACGTTATGTTATATAACGTATTCCGTTATAACGTTATACCATATAACGTATTACGTTATAACGTTATGTTATATAACATAATACGTTATAACGTTATGTTATATAACGTAATACGTTATATCGTTACACCATATAACGTTATGTTATATAACGTAATACGTTATAACGTTATACCATGTAACGTTATGTTATATAACGTAGTACGTTATAACGGTATGTTATATAACGTAATACGTTATAACGTGGTACCATATAACGCATTACGTTATAACGTTAGAACATACAACCTTATGTTATATAACGTATTACGTTATAACGTTATGCCATATAACGTGTTACGTTATAACGTTATACCATATAACGTATTACGTTATAACGTTATACCAAATATCGTTATGTTATATAACGTATTACGTTATTACGTTATAACGTTATACCATATAACGTATTACGTTATAACGTTATACCATATGACGTAATACGTTATAACGTCATACCATATAGCGTATTACGTTACAACGTTACACCATACAACGATATGTTATATAACGTATTACGTTATAACGTTATACCATATAACGTATTACGTTATAACGTTATGTTATATAACGTATTACGTTATAACGTTACACAAGACAACGTTATGTTATATAACGTATTACGATATAACGTTATACCATATAACGTATTGCGTTATAACGTTACACAAGACGACGTTATGTTATATAACGTATTACGTTATAACGTTATGTTATATAACGTACTACGTTACAACGTTATACCATATAACGTAATACGTTATAACGTTATGTTATATAACGTATTACGTTATAACGTTACACAAGACAACGTTATGTTATATAACGTATTACGATATAACGTTATACCATATAACGTATTGCGTTATAACGTTACACAAGACGACGTTATGTTATATAACGTATTACGTTATAACGTTATGTTATATAACGTAATACGTTATAACGTTATGTTATATAACGTAATACGTTATAACGTTATGTTATATAACGTAATACGTTAAAACGTTATGTTATATAACGTAATACGTTATAACGTGGTACCATATAAGGCATTACGTTATAACCTTACAACATACAACCTTATGTTATACAACGTATTACGTTATAACGTTATACCATATAACGTGTTACGTCATAACGTTATACCAAATAACGTTATGTTATATAACGTATTACGTTATAACGTTATACCATATAACGTATTACGTTATAACTTCATACCATATAACGTATTACGTTATAACGTTATGATATATAACGAAATACGTTATAAGGTTATACCATATAACGTAATACGTTATAACGTTTTACCATACAACGTTATGTTATATAACGTATTGCGTTATAACTTTATACTATATAACGTATTACGTTATAACATTAAACCATACATCGTTATGTTACATAACGTAATAGGCTATAACGTTATACCATATAACGTATTGCGTTATAACGTTACACCATACAACGTTATGTTATATAATGAAATACGTTATAACTTTATACCACATAACGTATTACGTTATAACGTTATGATATATAACGTAATACGTTATAAGGTTATACCATATAACGTAATACGTTATAACGTTATACCATACAACGTTATGTTATATAACGTATTGCGTTATAACTTTATACTATATAACGTATTACGTTATAACATTAAACCATACAACGTTATGTTACATAACGTAATAGGCTATAACGTTATACCATATAACGTATTACGTTACAACGTTACACCATACAACGTTATGTAATATAACGTATTCCGTTATAACGTTATACCATATAACGTATTACGTTATAACGTTATACCATACAACGTTATGTTATATAACGTATTGCGTTATAACTTTATACTATATAACGTATTACGTTCTAACATTAAACCATACAACGTTATGTTACATAACGTAATAGGCTATAACGTTATACCATATAACGTATTGCGTTATAACGTTACACCATACAACGTTATGTTATATAACGTGTTACGTTATAACGTTATGTTATATAACTTAATACGTTATAACGTTATGTTATATGACGTAATACGTTATAACGTTATTCCATATAACGTATTACGTTATAACGTTATACCATACAACGTTATGTTATATAATGAAATACGTTATAACTTTATACCATATAACGTATTCCGTTATAACGTTATACCATATAACGTGTTACGTTATAACGTTATGTTATATAACGTAATACGTTGTAACGTTATGCTGTATAACGTAATACGCTATAACGTGTTACCATATAACGTATTACGTTATATCGTTATACCATATAGCGTTATGTTATATAATGTAATACGGTATAACGTTATGTTATATAACTTAATACGTTATAACGTTATGTTATATGACGTAATACGTTATAACGTTATTCCATATAACGTATTACGTTATAACGTTATACCATACAACGTTATGTTATATAATGAAATACGTTATAACTTTATACCATATAACGTATTACGTTATGACGTTATACCATACAACGTTAGGTTATATAACGTAATACCATATAACGTTATGTTATATAACGTAATACCTTATAACGTTATACCACGTAACGTAATACGTTATAACGTAATACCATATAACGTATAGCGTTATAACGTTACACCATACAACGTTATGTTATATAATGCATTACGTTATAACGTGATGTTATATAACTTAATACGTTATAACGTTATGTTATATGACGTAATACGTTATAACGTAATACCATATTACGTAATACGTTAAAACGTTACACCATACAACGTTATGGTATATAACGTATTACGTTAGAACGTTATACCATATAACGTATTACGTTGTAACGTTACACAAGACAACGTTATGTTATATAACGTATTATGATATAACGTTATACCATATAACGTATTACGTTATAACGTTACACAAGACAACATTATGTTATATAACGTATTACGTTATAACGTTATACCATATGACGTATTACGTTATAACGTGTTACCATATAACGAATTACGTTATAACGTTATATCATATAGCGTATTACGTTACAACGTTACACCATACAACGTTATGTTGTATAACGTATTCCGTTATAACGTTATACCATATAACGTATTACGTTATAACGTTATGTTATATAACGTATTCCGTTATAACGTTATACCATATAACGTATTACGTTATAACGTTATGTTATATAACGTAATACGCTATAACGTGTTACCATATAACGTATTACGTTATATCGTTATACCATATAACGTTATGTTATATAACGTAATACACTACAACGTGTTACCATATAACGTATTACGTTATATCGTTATACCATGTAACGTTATGTTATATTACGTAATACGTTATAACTTTATACCATATAACGTATTACGTTATGACGTTATACCATACAACGTTATGTTATATAACGTAATACGTTATAACGTTATACCATATAGCGTATTACGTTACAACGTTACACCATACAAAGTTATGTTATATAACGTATTCCGTTATAACGTTATAGCATATAACGTATTACGTTATAACTTTATGTGATATAACGTAATACGTTATCACGTTATGTTATATAACGTAATACGTTATAACGTTATGTTATATAACGCCATACGTTATAACGTTATGTTATATAACGTAATACGTTATAACGTTATGTTATATAACGTAATACGTTATAACGTTATGTTATATAACGTAATACGTTGTAACGTTATGTTATATAACGTAATACGTTGTAACGTTATGTTATATAACGTAATACGCTATAACGTGTTACCATATAACGTATTACGTTATATCGTTATACCATATAACGTTATGTTATATAACGTAATACGTTATAACTTTATACCATATAACGTATTACGTTATGACGTGATACCATACAACGCTATGTTATATAACGTAATACGTTATAACGTTATACCATATAACGTATTACGTTATAACGTTATACCATATAACGTATTACGTTGTAACATTACACAAGACAACGTTATGTTATATAAAGTATTACGATATAACGTTATACCATATAACGTATTACGTTATAACGTTACACAAGACAACGTTATGTTATATAACGTATTACGTTATAACGTTATACCATGTGACGTATTACGTTATAACGTGTTACCATATAACGAATTACGTTATAACGTTATACCATATAGCGTATTACGTTACAACGTTACACCATACAACGTTATGTTGTATAACGTATTCCGTTATAACGTTATACCATATAACGTATTACGTTATAACGTTATGTTATATAACGTATTCCGTTATAACGTTATACCATATAACGTATTACGTTATAACGATATGTTATATAACGTAATACGCTATAACGTGTTACCATATAACGTATTACGTTATATCGTTATACCATATAACGTTATGTTATATAACGTAATACGCTATAACGTGTTACCATATAACGTATTACGTTATATCGTTATACCATGTAACGTTATGTTATATAACGTAATACGTTATTACTTTATACCATATAACGTATTACGTTATGACGTTATACCATACAACGTTATGTTATATAACGTAATACGTTATAACGTTATACCATATAGCGTATTACGTTACAACGTTACACCATACAAAGTTATGTTATATAACGTATTCCGTTATAACGTTATAGCATATAACGTATTACGTTATAACTTTATGTGATATAACGTAATACGTTATCACGTTATGTTATATAACGTAATACGTTATAACGTTATGTTATATAACGCCATACGTTATAACGTTATGTTATATAACGTAATACGTTATAACTTTATGTTATATAACGTAATACGTTATAACGTTATGTTATATAACGTAATACGTTGTAACGTTATGTTATATAACGTAATACGTTGTAACGTTATGTTATATAACGTAATACGCTATAACGTGTTACCATATAACGTATTACGTTATATCGTTATACCATATAACGTTATGTTATATAACGTAATACGTTATAACTTTATACCATATAACGTATTACGTTATGACGTTATACCATACAACGTTATGTTATATAACGTAATACGTTATAACGTTATGTTATATAACGTAATACGCTATAACGTGTTACCATATAACGTATTACGTTATATCGTTATACCATATAACGTTATGTTATATAACGTAATACGTTATAACTTTATACCATATAACGTATTACGTTATGACGTGATACCATACAACGCTATGTTATATAACGTAATACGTTATAACGTTATACCATATAACGTATTACGTTATAACGTTATACCATATAACGCATTACGTTATAACGTTATGATATATCACTTAATACGTTATAACGTTATGTTATATAACGTAATACGCTATAACGTGTTACCATATAACGTATTACGTTGTATCGTTTAACCATATAACGTTATGTTATATAACGTATTACGTTATATCGTCATACCATATAACGTTATGTTATATAACGCATTACAGTATAACGTTATGCTATATAACGTAATACGATATAACGTTATACCATATGACGTATTACGTGATAACGTTATACCATATAACATATTACGTCATAACGTTACACCATACAATGTTATGTAATATAACGTAATACGTTATAACGTGTTACCATATAACGTATTACATTATAACGTAATACCATATAACGTTATGTTATATAACGTAATACCTTATAACGTTATACCACGTAACGTAATACGTTATAACGTAATACCATATAACGTATAGCGTTATAACGTTACACCATACAACGTTATGTTATATAATGCATTCCGTTATAACGTGATGTTATATAACTTAATACGTTATAACGTTATGTTATATGACGTAATACGTTATAACGTAATACCATATAACGTAATACGTTATAACGTTACACCATACAACGTTATGGTATATAACGTATTACGTTAGAACGTTATACCATATAACGTATTACGTTGTAACATTACACAAGACAACGTTATGTTATATAAAGTATTACGATATAACGTTATACCATATAACGTATTACGTTATAACGTTACACAAGACAACGTTATGTTATATAACGTATTACGTTATAACGTTATACCATGTGACGTATTACGTTATAACGTGTTACCATATAACGAATTACGTTATAACGTTATACCATATAGCGTATTACGTTACAACGTTACACCATACAACGTTATGTTATATAACGTATTCCGTTATAACGTTATACCATATAACGTATTACGTTATAACGTTATGTTATATAACGTATTACGTTATAACGTTATACCATATAACGTATTACGTTATAACGATATGTTATATAACGTAATACGCTATAACGTGTTACCATATAACGTATTACGTTATATCGTTATACCATATAACGTTATGTTATATAACGTAATACGCTATAACGTGTTACCATATAACGTATTACGTTATATCGTTATACCATGTAACGTTATGTTATATAACGTAATACGTTATTACTTTATACCATATAACGTATTACGTTATGACGTTATACCATACAACGTTATGTTATATAACGTAATACGTTATAACGTTATACCATATAGCGTATTACGTTACAACGTTACACCATACAAAGTTATGTTATATAACGTATTCCGTTATAACGTTATAGCATATAACGTATTACGTTATAACTTTATGTGATATAACGTAATACGTTATCACGTTATGTTATATAACGTAATACGTTATAACGTTATGTTATATAACGCCATACGTTATAACGTTATGTTATATAACGTAATACGTTATAACGTTATGTTATATAACGCCATACGTTATAACGTTATGTTATATAACGTAATACGTTATAACGTTATGTTATATAACGTAATACGTTATAACGTTATGTTATATAACGTAATACGTTGTAACGTTATGTTATATAACGTAATACGTTGTAACGTTATGTTATATAACGTAATACGCTATAACGTGTTACCATATAACGTATTACGTTATATCGTTATACCATATAACGTTATGTCATATAACGTAATACGTTATAACTTTATACCATATAACGTATTACGTTATGACGTTATACCATACAACGTTATGTTATATAACGTAATACGTTATAACGTTATACCATATAACGTATTACGTTATAACGTTATACCATATAACGTATTACGTTATAACGTTATACCATATAACGTATTACGTTATAACGTTATGATATATAACTTAATACGTTATAACGTTATGTTATGTAACGTAATACGTTATAACGTTAGGTTATATTACGTAATACGTTATAACGTTATGTTATATAACGTAATACGCTATAACGTGTTACCATATAACGTATTACGTTATATCGTTATACCATATAACGTTATGTTATATTACGTATTACGTTATATCGTTATACCATATAACGTTATGTTATATAACGTAATACGTTATAACGTTATACCATATAACGTATTACGTTATGACGTTATACCATACAACGTTATGTTATATAACGTAATACGTTATAACGTTATACCATATAACGTATTACGTTCTAACGTTATACCATATGACGTATTACGTTATGATGTTATACCATACTACGTTATGTTATATAACGTAATACGTTATAACGTGTTTCCATATAACGGATTACGTTATAACGTGTTTCCATATAACGTATTACGTTATAACGTTATACCATACAACGTATTACGTTATAACGATACACCATATAACGTTATGTTATATAACGCATTACAGTATAACGTTATGCTATATAACGTAATACGATATAACGTTATACCATATGACGTATTACGTGATAACGTTATACCATATAACATATTACGTCATAACTTTACACCATACAACGTTATGTAATATACGTAATACGTTATAACGTGTTACCATATAACATATTACATTATAACGTTATACCAAATAACGTTATGCTATATAACATAATACGTTATAACGTTATACCGTATAACGTTATGTTATATAACGTAATACCTTATAACGTTATACCACGTAACGTAATACGTTATAACGTAATACCATATAACGTATAGCGTTATACCGTTACACCATACAACGTTATGTTATATAATGCATTACGTTATAACTTGATGTTATATAACTTAATACGTTATAACGTTATGTTATATGACGTAATACGTTATAACGTAATACCATATAACGTAATACGTTAAAACGTTACACCATACAACGTTATGGTATATAACGTATTACGTTAGAACGTTATACCATATAACGTATTACGTTGTAACGTTACACAAGACAACGTTATGTTATATAACGTATTACGTTATAACGTTATACCATATGACGTATTACGTTATAACGTGTTACCATATAACGAATTACGTTATAACGTTATACCATGTAGCGTATTACGTTACAACGTTACACCATACAACGTTATGTTATATAACGTATTCCGTTATAACGTTATACCATATAACGTATTACGTTATAACGTTATGTTATATATCGTAATACGTTATAACGTTATGTTATATAACGTAATACGCTATAACGTGTTACCATATAACGTATTACGTTATATCGTTATACCATATAACGTTATGTTATATAACGTAATACGCTATAACGTTTTACCATATAACGTATTACGTTATAACGTTATACCATATAACGTTATGTTATATAACTTAATACGCTATAACGTGTTACCATATAACGTATTACGTTATATCTTTATACCATGTAACGTTATGTTATATAACGTAATACGTTATAACTTTATACCATATAACGTATTACGTTATGACGTTATACCATAAAACGTTATGTTATATAACGTAATACGTTATAACGTTATACCATATAGCGTATTACGTTACAACGTTACACCATACAAAGTTATGTTATATAACGTATTCCGTTATAACGTTATAGCATATAACGTATTACGTTATAACTTTATGTGATATAACGTAATACGTTATCACGTTATGTTATATAACGTAATACGTTATAACGTTATGTTATATAACGCCATACGTTATAACGTTATGTTATATAACGTAATACGTTATAACGTTAGGTTATATAACGTTTTTTTTTTTATTTATTTGCTTTAAATTTTACAATTTGTCCAGTAGGACATTTGGTAAAATGTTATAGCTATTTACTAGTATAACATGTGGGTGGCTACCCCCAATGGGGTTCCATCTTCGTGCTTGTTAGGGTGTATCCTTTATGAGATCTACTGGATGTTTCCTTTTTAACCTCCTTTCGATGAATGTGGTGATCGTTTCCGCTGCCAGCCGGTTCGGGTGCGTTGCTAATCTTTCTCTGTACCTTCTTGCGAATCTGCTAATCTCTTCCTTGACCGTTGGTATTCCAAGGTCTTTTCGTATGTCCTCGTTTCTAACGTACCATGGGGCGTTTACTATTGTTCTAAGTATTTTAGATTGCATTGCCTCTAGTTTGGTTATGTGGCTCATTGCTGCTGTTCCCCATAGTGGTATTCCGTACGTCCAGATTGGTTTTATGATGGTTTTGTAGATTTTTAATTTGTTTTCTATGCTTAGTTTGGATTTTCGACTTGTTAACCAGTACATCTGTCTCCTTGCTATCTGTATTTTGCTTATTATTGATTTGATATGCTGTTTCCATGTGAATCTTGTATCAAAGTGTAGTCCTAGGTATTTGACTTGCCTTGTTTGTATTATGTGCGTGCCGTTGAGTGTAATGTTTGGTGGTAACTGTTTTCGCAGTGTGAATGTAATGTGGTTGCATTTATCAGGGTTTGCTTTAATTTGTTTAACTTGAAGCCACTTTTCTATTTTTGCAATATGCTCTTGTAGCAATGCGACTGCTGTTGCTGGGTTAGTGTGCCTGACTAGTACCACAGTGTCATCCGCAAATGTCAGTATTTTGCTGTTGGTGGTTGTTGGTATGTTGGCCGTGTATTGTGTGTAGAGAATTGGTCCCAAGACGCTTCCTTGCGGAACCCCTGCCTTGATGTCTTTAACTTGAGAGTATGTATCTTTAATTTTTACTGTAAAGGTTCTGTTGCTTAAGTAGGATTTAGTTAAATGGTATATCTGCTCCGGGAATTGTTTTCTGATTGATTGAAGTAGACTATCGTGGTTTATTTTGTCGAATGCTTTCTCGATGTCCATAAAGAGGGCTGTGCAGTATTGTTTGTTTTCTATTGCTAGTATTATTTCGTTTGTGAGTCTGCGCATTTGCTCTATCGTGGAGTGTTTGTTCCTGAATCCAAATTGGTGATCTGGTATTAGTTTTTCCTTCTCTATTATTGGTTTTAGGCGGGCGTAAATTATTTTTTCCAGTATTTTGGAGAATACTGGAAGTAGTGATATTGGTCTGTACGATACTGTTTGATGTGGGTCTTTGCCTGGTTTAGGTAACATTATGATCTGTGCTAGTTTCCATAGTTTAGGATAGTATTGGATTCTTAGTATTGCATTAAAGATTATTGTAATTAGCCGTATCCCTTTTGGAGGAAGGTTTTTCAAGATTATACCATTGATTAGGTCAATTCCTGGTGCCTTATTATTTTTTGTTTTCTCGATTATGTTTCTAATTTCATGTGCTGTTGTTTTAGGTATGATGTAATGATTGTCAGTTGCAGTACTAGTGATTACCTCATCCTCGTCCATATGACAGTTGTGGTTGCTATTATTGATATTATGTGGTGTAAATATGTTGCTTAGGTGGTTGGAAAATTCTTCAGCTTGTTCTTCGTTGCTTCTTGCCCATGTATTATCTGCTTTTCTGATTGCTGAGACTAGTTTTATTGGCTTCTTTATTTTTTTTGTGGCTTTCCAAAGGGAGTAGTTAGAGTTCTCGTGTGCAGATAGTGACTCTATGAATTTTGTGAACTCATTGTTATTGTGTTCTTTTATTTTGTTTTTTATTTCCTTTGCAAGTTTATTTAGGTGTTTTTTGTTTTCTTTTTGATCTATGTTTTTGCCATTTTGCTTTCGCTTTTCTTTTTTCTCTAATTTTTTCAAGGATGTCTGGCGGAATTATTTTTGTTGGTCTATTAGTTGATTCAGGTATGGTGGTTGCCCATGCTGCTTCCTGAATAGTTTCTGTAAGCGTTATTACTGCTTGTTCGATATGTTCGGGTGTTTTCAATGGGATGTTGCAGTTGATTTTGCTCTCAATTATTTCTTTAAATGTTTGCCACTTGGTGGTTTTATTGCATAGTGTCTCTGAATTTTTATAAATTATTGGTTTGTTTAAGTATGTAATAATTATGGGTGTATGATCGGAGCTAAGCTCGAGGCTGGGTTCTATATTTAGTTTATTTGCATTTAGTCCTTTTGTAACTGCAAAATCAAGTAGGTCAGGTATTTTGCTCAAGTCTGTCGGCCAGTAAGTCGGTCTTCCTGTGGATAATATATTGAGGTTATTGTTTCTAATGTATTTCTCCAAAGTTCTACCTCGAGGTGTATTGATTCTTGATCCCCATAGTGTGTGCTTTGAATTATAGTCTCCCGCTGCAATATACTTATCACCTAAGTGTTGAAAGTAATCTTCCCACATTTGAGATGTAATTTTATGTCGCGGTGGTACATATACTGCTGACAGCTGTAGATAGTTGCTGCTAGTTTGTACTGTAACGGTGGTTGCTTGGATATATTCTTTACTAACCTGACTGTGTAGATGGTGTTTAATATCGTTTCTTATTATTACTGCGGTTCCTCCGTGTGCTTTTCCTGAGGGATGCTTGGTATCATATATGGTGTAGTACGGTATTTTTAAATAGTTTTTTATAGTGAAGTGTGTTTCTGAAACAAGAAGTATATCGATATTATTGTTATACAGGAATGTTTTAGTTTCTAGGGCCCTTTGTTGTAGGCCGTTAGAGTTCCAGGCTGCTATTTTAAGCGTGTCCATTTTTATTTTTTAGTTAGCGTGTTTGTAAGTAGCTGTAGCATGAGTGTGATTTGTTGCGTTTGCTGTTTAAGGATTGCGTTTTGTTCACTTATCATTTTTGCCAGGAATTCTGTGTTTTTGATGGATATCTTTAATAGTTCTTTAATTTCTGCAGCGTCGTCGATGTTAATGTTCTGGTTGTGATTATCTAAAGGTGTTGACTGTTTGGCTACTTGCGCGTAGCTTCGGCTACCAAGGGTGTTGGTATTGTTATGGTTCATTACATTCTGAACGTTTGTTGATGTTTCGGTTACTGTGCTATCCTGTTGAGTGTTAGAGTTATTATATGTCCTGTTACGAAGCGGCGGAAAAAGTTTTTTTTGTAGTTGCTTTCTGACTAAACAGCCTTTGTAACTAGCTGGGTGGTTTCCACCGCAATTGAAACACTTTGCGTTATTTATTTTTCCCGTATGTGGGCAGTTAGCTGTTAGGTGCTTTCCTGCGTATTTGACACACGCCGGGTTTCTGTTACAGTAGTCTTTTGTATGCCCATATTGTTGACACCTCATACATTGCGGTATGTCTTTTTTTTGTCTGGGTGGCTCAACTGTAATTATCGTGTTTAAAATTTTCTTAATTTCAAAAATTTCTTTGTTATTATTTTTAATTTCTAATTCTATTAAAAATAGCGGTAGTGGTTGCTTGGTGTCAAATCTGGTTATGTTGTTAATCGTTCTCACCTGGTGTCCGATTTTGGCTAATTCCTCACATATGTTGTTTGTGTTCGATTTAGGATGTAACCCTCTGATTACTGCTTTGTAGCTTTTATCAGATTTG
Organism: Bombus hypnorum; assembly: GCA_911387925.2. Lineage (NCBI taxonomy): Eukaryota > Metazoa > Arthropoda > Insecta > Hymenoptera > Apidae > Bombus > Bombus hypnorum. The sequence continues at coordinate 740,058 of OU427027.1, forward strand.
GGTTGGTAGGTATGATACCCGGCGTTTTTTTCCTTTAGCGATTTTGTTACTTTTCTATATATTTCTGGGGTATTGGTTTGTACTTTTACCTGTTCTAGTTTGAGTTGTTTGATGGTGTAATTTTCTTTTCCTGCCGTGATGTTTAGCAGTTCGATGAGGGGGTCTATTATTTTAGCATCAATGAAGATTGGTGGAGGTTTAGGAATGTTTGTTATTGGTTTATCAGCTGGGTCTACATCCATCACTTCTGGCAGTGAGCTGAAAGAGTTATGTATAGGAATTTCCTGTAGCCATTTTTGTCCTTCTGGTTCTATCGTCCTCTTAGCATTTGTGTTTGTGTTTATCCTTCGCTTTTTGCTGGGAGTTGCAGTCTTCCAGCTTTCGTTGTAATGTGGTGGAACATTGCTAGTATTATTTTTTCCTTCATCTTTTTTCGTAATTTCCATCGCTATTTCGTTTGTATCTGAGCAATCCACTTCACTTGTTGATTTATTTGAGCTCTGTTGGTCTATTGCTCCGTTTATGGCATATGTTTCGCCTTTGTTTAGGATTTTTATAGTTGGTATTTTTTGGATGTTTTCCATCCTTTAGTTTTAGTATATTGGTTGTGTTGCACTTCACTTTTCTTTTCTCTTCTCTTTTCTTTCCCACTTGTCGCACTTACGGAAGCAGTGGTTCTCACGTCCGCATAGCTCGACTGCTCGGGCAGTACTGGGTTATATAACGTAATACGTTATAACGTTATGTTATATAACGTAATACGTTATAACGTTATGTTATATAACGTAATACGTTATAACGTTATGTTATATAACGTAATACGTTATAACGTTATGTTATATAACGTAATACGCTATAACGTGTTACCATATAACGTATTACGTTATATCGTTATACCATATAACGTTATGTTATATAACGTAATACGTTATAACTTTATACCATATAACGTATTACGTTATGACGTTATACCATAGAACGTTACGTTATATAACGTAATACGTTATAACGTTATACCATATAACGTTATGTTATATAACGTAATACGTTATAACGTTATACCATATAACGTATTACGTTATAACGTTATACCATATAACGTATTACGTTATAACGTTACGTTATATAACGTAATACGTTATAACGTTATGTTATATAACGTAATACGTTATAACGTTATGTTATATAACGTAATACGTTATAACGTTATGTTATATAACGTAATACGCTACAACGTTACGTTATATAACGTAATACGCTACAACGTGTTACCATATAACCTATTACGTTCTAACGTTACACCATATAAAGTAAAACCATATAACGTAATACGTTATAACGTTATACCATATAACGCATTACGTTATAACGTTACACCATACAACGTTATGGTATATAACGTATTACGTTATAACGTTATACCATATAACGTATTACGTTATAACGTTACACAAGACAACGTTATGTTATATAACGTATTACGATATAACGTTATGCCATATAACGTATTACGTTATAACGTTACACAAGACAACGTTATGTTCTATAACGTATTACGTTATAACGTTATACCATATAACGTATTACGTTATAACGTGTTACCATATAACGAATTACTTTATGGTGTTATACCATACAACGTTATGTTATATAACGTAATACGTTATAATGTTGTAACGTTATATCATATAGCGTATTACGTTATAACGTTATACCATACAACGTATTACGTCATAACGTTACACCATACAACGCTATGTAATATAACGTAATACGTTATAAAGTGTTACCATATAACGTATTACGTTATAACGTTATACCATATAACGTATTACGTTATAACGTTATACCATATACCGTTATGCTATATAACGTAATACCTTATAACGTTATAACATATAACGCATTACATTATAACGTTACACCATACGACGTTATGTTATATAACGTAATACGTTATAACGTGTTTCCATATACCGTATTACGTTATAACGTGTTACCATATAACGAATTACGTTATAGCGTTATACCATGTAACGTATTACGATACAACGTTACACCATACAACGTTATGTTATATAACGTATTCCGTTATAACGTTACACCATATAACGTGTTACGTTATAGCGTTATGTTATATAACGTAATACGTTATAACGTTATGCTGTATAACGTAATACGCTATAAAGTGTTACCATATAACGTATTACGTTATATCGTTATACCATATAGCGTTATGTTATATAATGTAATACGTTATAACTTTATACCATATAACGTATTACGTTATGACGTTATACCATACAACGTTAGGTTATATAACGTAATACGTTATAACGTTATACCATATAACGTATTACGTTCTAACGTTATACCATATGACGTATTACGTTATGATGTTATACCATACGACGTTATGTTATATAACGTAATATGTTATAACGTTGTTACGTTATACCATATAGCGTATTACGTTATAACGTTATACCATACAACGTATTACGTCATAACGTTACACCATACAACGTTATGTTATATAACGTAATACGTTATAACCTTATACCATATAACGTATTACGTTATGATGCTATACCATACAACGTTATGTCATATAACGTAATACGTCATAACGTTGTAACGTTATACCATATAGCGTATTACGTCATAACGTTACAACATACAAGGTTATGTAATATAACGTAATACGTTATAACGTGTTACCATATAACGTGTTACGTTATAACGTAATACCATATAACGTAATGCTATATAACGTAATACGTTATAACTTTATCCCATTTAACGCATTACATTATAACGTTACACCATACGACGTTATGTTATATAACGTAACACGTTATAACCTGTTTCCATATAACGTATTACGTTATAACGTTATACCATACAACGTATTACGTTATAACGATACACCATAAAACGTTATGTTATATAACGCATTACAGTATAACGTTATGCTATATAACGTAATACGATATAACGTTATACCATATGACGTATTACGTGATAACGTTATACCATATAACATATTACGTCATAACGTTACACCATACAACGTTATGTAATATAACGTAATACGTTATAACGTGTTACCATATAACGTATTACATTATAACGTTGTACCATATAACATTATGCTATATAACGTAATACCTTATAACGTTATACCACGTAACGTAATACGTTATAACGTAATACCATATAACGTATAGCGTTATAACGTTACACCATACAATGTTATGTTATATAACGCATTACGTTATAACGTGATGTTATATGACGTAATACGTTATAACGTTATACCATATAACGTAATACGTTATAACGTTATATCATACAACGTTATGTTATATAACGTATTTCGTTATAACTTTATACTATATAACGTATTACGTTATATCGTTAAACCATACAAAGTTATGTTACATAACGTAATACGTTAAAACGTTACACCATACAACGTTATGGTATATAACGTATTACGTTAGAACGTTATACCATATAACGTATTACTTTGTAACGTTACACAAGACAACGTTATGTTATATAACGTATTACGTTATAACGTTATACCATATGACGTATTACGTTATAACGTGTTACCATATAACGAATTACGTTATAGCGTAATACCATGTAACGTATTACGATGCAACGTTACACCATACAACGTTATGTTATATAACGTATTCCGTTATAACGTTACACCATATAACGTGTTACGTTATAAAGTTATGTTATATAACGTAATACGTTATAACGTTATGCTGTATAACGTAATACGCTATAAAGTGTTACCATATAACGTATTACGTTATATCGTTATACCATATAGCGTTATGTTATATAACGTAAGACGCTATAACGTGTTACCATATAACGTATTACCTTATATCGTTATACCATATAACGTTATGTTATATAACGTAATACGCTATAACGTGTTACCATATAACGTATTACGTTATAACGTTATACCATATGACGCATTACGTTATAACGTGTTACCATATAACGAATTACGTTATAGCGTAATACCATGTAACGTATTACGATACAACGTTACACCATACATCGTTATGTTATATAACGTATTCCGTTATAACGTTACACCATATAACGTGTTACGTTATAACGTAATGTTATATAACGTAATACGTTATAACGTTATGCTGTATAACGTAATACGCTATAAAGTGTTACCATATAACGTATTACGTTATATCGTTATACCATATAGCGTTATGTTATATAACGCAAGACGCTATAACGTGTTACCATATAACGTATTACCTTATATCGTTATACCATATAACGTTATGTTATATAACGTAATACGCTATAACGTGTTACCATATAACGTATTACGTTATATCGTTATACCATATAACGTTATGTTATATAACGTAATACGCTATAACGTGTTACCATATAACGTATTACGTTATATCGTTATACCATGTAACGTTATGTTATATAACGTAATACGTTATAACTTTATACCATATAACGTATTACGTTATGACGTTATACCATACAACGTTATGTTATATAACGTAATACGTTATAACGTTATACCATATAACGTATTACGTTACAACGTTATACCATACAAAGTTATGTTATATAACGTATTCCGTTATAACGTTATAGCATATAACGTATTACGTTATAACTTTATGTGATATAACGTAATACGTTATAACGTTATGTTATATAACGTAATACGTTATATCGTTATGTTATATAAGGCCATACGTTATAACGTTATGTTATATAACGTAATACGTTATAACGTTATGTTATATAACGTAATACGTTATAACGTTATGTTATATAACGTAATACGTTATAACGTTATGTTATATAACGTAATACGTTATAACGTTATGTTATATAACGTAATACGTTATAACGTTATGTTATATAACGTAATACGCTATAACGTGTTACCATATAACGTATTACGTTATATCGTTATACCATATAACGTATTACGTTATAACGTGTTACCATATAACGTATTACGTTATAACGTTATACCATATACCGTTATGCTATATAACGTAATACGTTATAACGTTATAACATATAACGCATTACATTATAACGTTACACCATACGACGTTATGTTATATAACGTAATACGTTATAACGTGTTTCCATATACCGTATTACGTTATAACGTGTTACCATATAACGAATTACGTTATAGCGTTATACCATGTAACGTATTACGATACAACGTTACACCATACAACGTTATGTTATATAACGTATTCCGTTATAACGTTACACCATATAACGTGTTACGTTATAACGTTATGTTATATAATGTAATACGTTATAACGTTATGCTGTATAACGTAATACGCTATAAAGTGTTACCATATAACGTATTACGTTATATCGTTATACCATATAGCGTTATGTTATATAATGTAATACGTTATAACTTTATACCATATAACGTATTACGTTATGACGTTATACCATACAACGTTAGGTTATATAACGTAATACGTTATAACGTTATACCATATATCGTATTACGTTCTAACGTTATACCGTATGACGTATTACGTTATGATGTTATACCATACGACGTTATGTTATATAACGTAATATGTTATAACGTTGTAACGTTATACCATATAGCGTATTACGTTATAACGTTATACCATACAACGTATTACGTCATAACGTTACACCACACAACGATATGTAATATAACGTAATACGTTATAACGTGTTACCATATAACGTGTTACGTTATAACGTGTTTCCATATAACGTGTTACGTTATAACGTTATACCTTATAACGTTATGCTATATAACGTAATACGTTATAACGTTATCCCATATAACGCATTACATTATAACGTTACACCATACGACGTTTTGTTATATAACGTAATACGTTGTAACGTCTTTCCATATAACGTATTATGTTATAACGTGTTTCCAAATAACGAGTTACGTTATAACGTTAAACCGTATATCGTATTACGTTATAATTTTATACCATATAACGTATTACGTTATATCGTAATACCATATAACGTTATGTTATATAACGTAATGCGTTATAACTTTATACCATATAACGTATTACGTTATGATGTTATAGCATACAACGATATGTCATATAACGTAATACGTCATAACGTTGTAACGTTATACCATATAGCGTATTACGTCATAACGTTACAACATACAAGGTTATGTAATATAACGTAATACGTTATAACGTGTTACCATATAACGTGTTACGTTATAACGTAATACCATATAACGTTATGCTATATAACGTAATACGTTATAACTTTATCCCATATAACGCATTACATTATAACGTTACACCATACGACGTTATGTTATATAACGTAATACGTTATAACGTGTTTCCATATAACGTATTACGTTATAACGTTATACCACACAACGTATTACGTTATAACGATACACCATAAAACGTTATGTTATATAACGCATTACAGTATAGCGTTATGCTATATAACGTAATACGATATAACGTTATGCCATATGACGTATTACGTGATAACGTTATACCATATAACATATTACGTCATAACGTTACACCATACAACGTTATGTAATATAACGTAATACGTTATAACGTAATACCATATAACGTATAGCGTTATAACGTTACACCATACAACGTTATGTTATATAACGCATTACGTTATAACGTGATGTTATATAACTTAATACGTTATAACGTTATGTTATATGACGTAATACGTTATAACGTTATACCACGTAACGTAATATGTTATAACGTTATACCATAAAACGTTATGTTATATAACGTATTACGTTATAACTTTATACTATATAACGTATTACGTTATATCGTTAAACCATACAAAGTTATGTTACATAACGTAATACGTTAAAACGTTACACCATACAACGTTATGGTATATAACGTGTTACGTTAGAACGTTATACCATATAACGTATTACGTTATAACGTTACACCAGACAACGTTATGTTATATAACGTATTACGATATAACGTTATACCATATAACGTATTACGTTATAACGTTATACCATATAACGTATTACGTTATAACGTTACACAAGACAACGTTATGTTATATAACGTATTACGTTATAACGTTATGTTATATAACGTAATACGTTATAACGTTATGTTATATAACGTAATACGTTATAACGTTATGTTATATAACGTAATACGTTATGACGTGTTACCATATAACGTATTACGTTATATCGTTATACCATATAACGTTATGTTATATAACGTAATACGCTATAACGTGTTACCATATAACGTATTACGTTATATCGTTATACCATATAACGTTATGTTATATAACGTAATACGCTATAACGTGTTACCATATAACGTATTACGTTATATCGTTATACCATATAACGTTATGTTATATAACGTAATACGCTATAACGTGTTACCATATAACGTATTACGTTATATCGTTATACCATGTAACGTTATGTTATATAACGTAATACGTTATAACTTTATACCATATAACGTATTACGTTATGACGTTATACCATACAACGTTATGTTATATAACGTAATACGTTATAACGTTATTCCATGTAACGTATTACGTTATAACGTTATACCACATAACGTATTACGTTATAACGTTATGATATATAACTTAATACGTTATAACGTTATGATATATAACTTAATACGTTATAACGTTATGTTATATAACTTAATACGTTATAACGTTATGTTATATAACGTAATACGTTATAACGTTATACCACACAACGTATTACGTTATAACGATACACCATAAAACGTTATGTTATATAACGCATTACAGTATAGCGTTATGCTATATAACGTAATACGATATAACGTTATGCCATATGACGTATTACGTGATAACGTTATACCATATAACATATTACGTCATAACGTTACACCATACAACGTTATGTAATATAACGTAATACGTTATAACGTAATACCATATAACGTATAGCGTTATAACGTTACACCATACAACGTTATGTTATATAACGCATTACGTTATAACGTGATGTTATATAACTTAATACGTTATAACGTTATGTTATATGACGTAATACGTTATAACGTTATACCACGTAACGTAATACGTTATAACGTTATACCATAAAACGTTATGTTATATAACGTATTACGTTATAACTTTATACTATATAACGTATTACGTTATATCGTTAAATCATACAAAGTTATGTTACATAACGTAATACGTTAAAACGTTACACCATACAACGTTATGGTATATAACGTGTTACGTTAGAACGTTATACCATATAACGTATTACGTGGTAACGTTACACAAGACAACGTTATGTTATATAACGTATTACATTAGAACGTTATACCATATAACGTATTACGTTATAACGTTACACCAGACAACGTTATGTTATATAACGTATTACGATATAACGTTATACCATATAACGTATTACGATATAACGTTATACCATATAACGTATTACGTTATAACGTTACACAAGACAACGTTATGTTATATAACGTATTACGTTATAACGTTATGTTATATAACGTAATACGTTATAACGTTATGTTATATAACGTAATACGTTATAACGTTATGTTATATAACGTAATACGTTATGACGTGTTACCATATAACGTATTACGTTATATCGTTATACCATATAACGTTATATTATATAACGTAATACGCTATAACGTGTTACCATATAACGTATTACGTTATATCGTTATACCATATAACGTTATGTTATATAACGTAATACGCTATAACGTGTTACCATATAACGTATTACGTTATATCGTTATACCATATAACGTTATGTTATATAACGTAATACGCTATAACGTGTTACCATATAACGTATTACGTTATATCGTTATACCATGTAACGTTATGTTATATAACGTAATACGTTATAACTTTATACCATATAACGTATTACGTTATGACGTTATACCATACAACGTTATGTTATATAACGTAATACGTTATAACGTTATACCATGTAACGTATTACGTTATAACGTTATACCACATAACGTATTACGTTATAACGTTATGATATATAACTTAATACGTTATAACGTTATGTTATATAACTTAATACGTTATAACGTTATGTTATATAACGTAATACGTTATAATGTTATACCATATAACGTAATACGTTATAACGTTATACCATATAGCGTATTACGTTACAACGTTACACCATACAACGTTATGTTATATAACGTAATACGTTATAACGTTATGTTATATAACGTAATACGTTATAACGTTATGTTATATAACGTAATAAGATATAACGAAATGTTATGTAACGTAATACGTTATAACGTTATGTTATATAACGTAATACGCTACAATGTGTTACCATATAACGTATTACGTTCTAACGTTACACCATATAAAGTAAAACCATATAACGTAATACGTTATAACGTTATACCATATAACGCATTACGTTATAACGTTACACCATACAACGTTGTGGTATATAACGTATTACGTTATAACGTTATACCATATAACGTGTTACGTTGTAACGTTACACAAGACAACGTTATGTTATATAACGTATTACGTTACAACGTTATACCATATAACGTATTACGTTATAACGTTACACAAGACAGCGTTATGTTATATTACGTATTACGATATAACGTTATGCCATTTAACGTATTACGTTACAACGGTACACCATACAACGTTATGTTATATAACGTATTCCGCTATAACGTTATACCATATAACGTATTCCGTTATAACGTTAGATCATATAGCGTATTACGTTACAACGGTACACCATATAACGTATTAGGTTGTGATGTTATACCATACAACGTTATGTTATATAACGTAATACGTTATAACGTTGTAACGTTATACCATTTAGCGTATTAAGTTATAACGTTATACCATACAACGTATTACGTCATAACGTTACACCATACAACGTTATGTATTATAACGTAATACGTTATAACGTGTTACCATATAACGAATTCCGTTATAACGTTATGTTATATAACGTAATACGTTATAACGTTATGTTATATAACGTAATACGTTATAACGTTATGTTATATAACGTAATACGTTATAACGTTATGTTATACAACGAAATACGTTATAACTTTATGTTATATAACGTAATACGTTATAACGTTATGTTATATAACGTAATACGTTATAACGTTATGTTATATAACGTAATACGTTATAACGTTATGTTATACAACGAAATACGTTATAACGTTATGTTATATAACGTAATACGTTATAACGTTATACCATTTAACGTATTACGTTATAACGTGTTACCATATAACGTATTACGTTATAACGTTAGACCATATAGCGTATTACGTTACAACGGTACACCATACAACGTTATGTTATATAACGTATTCCGCTATAACGTTATACCATATAACGTATTCCGTTATAACGTTATGTTATATAACGTTATGTTATATAACGTAATACGTTATAACGTTATGTTATATAACGTAATACGTTATAACGTTATGTTATATAACGTAATACGTTATAAGGTTATGTTATATAACGTAATACGTTATAACGTTATGTTATATAACGTAATACGTTATAACGTTATGTTATATAACGTAATACGCTATAACCTGATACCATATAACGTATTACGTTATATCGTTATACCATATAACGTTATGTTATACAACGTAATACGTTATAACTTTATACCATATAACGTATTACGTTATGACGTTATACCATACAACGTTATGTTATATAACGTAATACGTTATAACGTTATACCATATAACGTATTACGTTATAACGTTATACCATATAACGTATTACGTTATAACGTTATACCATATAACGTATTAGGTTGTGATGTTATACCATACAACGTTATGTTATATAACGTAATACGTTATAACGTTGTAACGTTATACCATTTAGCGTATTAAGTTATAACGTTATACCATACAACGTATTACGTCATAACGTTACACCATACAACGTTATGTATTATAACGTAATACGTTGTAACGTGTTACCATATAACGTGTTACGTTATAACGTGTTACCATATAACGTGTTACGTTATAACGTGTTACCATATAACGTGTTACATTATAACGTTATACCATATAACGTAATACGTTATAACGTGTTACCATATAACGTGTTACGTTATAACGTTTTACCATATATCGTATTACGTTATAACGTTATACGATATAACGTATTACATTATAACGTTATACCATATAACGTAATACGTTATAACGTGTTACCATATAACGTGTTACGTTATTACGTTATACCATATAACGTTATGCTATATAACGTAATACGATATAACGTTATACCATATGACGTATTACGTGATAACGTTATACCATATAACATATTACGTCATAACGTTACACCATACAACGTTATGTAATATAACGTAATACGTTATAACGTGTTACCATATAACATATTACGTCATAACGTTACACCATACAACGTTATGTAATATGACGTAATACGTTATAACATGTTACCATATAACGTATTACGTTATAACGTGTTACCATATAACGTGTTACGTTATAACGTTATACCATACGACGTTATGTTATATAACGTAATACCTTATAACGTTATAACATATAACGCATTACATTATAACGTTACACCATACGACGTTATGTTATATAACGTAATACATTATAACGTGTTTCCATATACCGTATTACGTTATAACGTGTTGCCATATAACGAATTACGTTATAGCGTTATACCATGTAACGTATTACGATACAACGTTACACCATACAACGTTATGTTATATAACGTATTCCGTTATAACGTTATACCATATAACGTGTTACGTTATAACGTTATGCTGTATAACGTAATACGCTATAACGTGTTACCATATAACGTATTACGTTATATCGTTATACCATATAGCGTTATGTTATATTAGGTGAAGTAAAAAGTTCTGAGCGCTTTTTCGCTTTATTTCGACGATGAAATTAACATAGTCAAGATTATTCGATTTAGATTAAATATGCGCCGTTTTGTTCGATTACTTTTGTCCATTTTGAAGGCAATTTCATAATTCCGCGGTTGAAGAAGTCCTCGTCCCTATTGGTAAAAAACTTGACCAGCTCATTTTCACAAGCCTCTCTTGAGGCCAGTTTTGTACCATCAAGAAAATTTTGCAAAAACTTAAAAAGGTGATAATCGCTTGGTGCCAGGTCTGGACTGTACGGCGGATGCGATAGAACCTCCCAGCCAAGCTCTCGGAGCTTCTGACGCGTCGTTAAAGATGTGTGCGGCCTGGCGTTGTCTTGATGGAACACAACACCTTTCCTATTGGCCAATTCTGGCCGCTTCTGGTCGATCGCCTGCTTCAGTCTGGTCAGTTGTTGACAATAGAGGTCCGAATTAAGTGTTTGCCCCGATGGGAGCAGCTCATAATGGATGATTCCCTTCCAATCCCACCAAACACACAATAAAACCTTCTTGGCCGTTAATCCACGCTTGGCGATCGTTTGGGCCTGCCCACCGCGATTGGACCACGATCTTTTTCGGCTGTTGTTCTCGTATGTGACCCATTTTTCATCGCCAGTCACCATCCGCTTCAAAAATGGGTCGATTTCGTTACGTCTCAACAAAGAATCGCAGGCATCAATTCGGTCCAAAAGGTTCTTTTGCGTCAATTCATGTGGCACCCATACGTCGAGCTTCTTCTTGAGACCAGCCTTATGCAAATGGTTCCAAACGGTTTTCTGGCTAATCTTCAGTTCCTGGGCAATGGAATAAGTGCTCACATGCCGGTCCGACTCGACGATTTCCATGATTTTATCCACATTTTCGACGATTGGCCTACCAGAGCGTGCCTCATCTTCGACGTCCATATTACCAGAACGGAATCGTTGGAACCACCGCTTTGCTGTTGCATTCGATACTGTACTGGGTCCATAAACAGCACAAATTTTTTTGGCCGCCTGCTCCGCCTTTTCACCTTGGTCGTAGTGGTACTGAAGAATGTATCGAATTTTCTCTTTTTTTATCTCCATTTTCGAACGCTGTAACACACAACTGACTTCACCGAACACAAAACTGACAAAGAACCTTTTTGATGCGTAATATCACCTTGAAATCGGTGTATACTATGACTCGATGCGATGTGCACATCGTGAGATATGGCTCACTAAAGACATCTAGCGAAAAACGCTCAGAACTTTTTACTTAACCTAATATAATGTAATACGTTATAACTTTATACCATATAACGTATTATGTTATGACGTTATACCATACAACGTTATGTAATATAACGTAATACGTTATAACGTGTTACCATATAACGTATTACAATATAACTTTATACCATATAACGTATTACGTTATAACGCTACATCAGACAACGTTATGTTATATAACGTTTTACGATATAACGTTATACCATATAACGTATTACGTTATAACGTTACACCATACGACGTTTTGTTATATAACGTACTACGTTATAACGTGTTAGCATATAACGTGTTACGTTATAACGTGTTTCCATATAACGTGTTACGTTATGATGTTATACCATACAACGTTATGTTATATAACGTAATATGTTATAACGTTGTCACGTTATACCATATAGCGTATTACGTTATAACGTTATACCATACAACGTATTACGTCATAACGTTACACCATACAACGTTATGTAATATAACGTAATACGTTATAACGTGTTACCATATAACGTGTTACGTTATAACGTGTTTCCATATAACGTGTTACGTTATAACGTTATACCTTATAACGTTATGCTATATAACGTAATACGTTACAACGTTATCCCATATAACGCATTACATTATAGCGTTACACCATACGACGTTTTGTTATATTACGTACTACGTTATAACGTGTTTCCATATAACGTATTATGTTATAACGTGTTTCCAAATAACGAATTACGTCATAACGTTAAACCGTATATCGTATTACGTTATAAATTTATACCATATAACTTATTACGTTATATCGTAATACCATATAACGTTATGTTATATAACGTAATACGTTATAACTTTATACCATATAACGTATTACGTTATGATGTTATACCATACAACGTTATGCCATATAACGTAATACGTCATAACGTTGTAACGTTATACCATATAGCGTATTACGTCATAACGTTACAACATACAAGGTTATGTAATATAACGTAATACGTTATAACGTGTTACCATATAACGTGTTACATTGTAACGTTACACCATACGACGTTATGTTATATAACGTAATACGTTATAACGTGTTTCCATATAACGTATTACGTTATAACGTTATACCATACAACGTATTACGTTATAACGATACACCATATAACGTTATGCTATATAACGTAATACGTTATAACGTTATACCGTATAACGTTTTGTTATATAACGTAATGCCTTATAACGTTATACCACGTAACGTAATACGTTATAACGTAATACCATATAACGTATAGCGTTATAACGTTACACCATACAACTTTATGTTATATAACTCATTACGTTATAACGTGATGTTATATAACTTAATACGTTATAACGTTATGTTGTATAACGTAATACGTTATAACGTTATACCATATAACGTATTACGTTATAACGTTATACCATACAACGTTATGTTATATAACGTAATACGTTATAACGTTATGTTATATAACGTAATACGCTATAACGTGATACCATATGACGTATTACGTTATATCGTTATACCATATAACGTTATGTTATACAACGTAATACGTTATAACTTTATACCATATAACGTATTAGGTTATGATGTTATACCATACAACGTCATGTTATATAACGTAATACGTTATAACGTTGTAACGTTATACCATTTAGCGTATTAAGTTATAACGTTATACCATACAACGTATTACGTCATAACGTTACACCATACAACGTTATGTATTATAACGTAATACGTTATAACGTGTTACCATATAACGTGTTACGTTATAACGTTATACCATATAACGTATTACGTTATGATGTTATACCATACAACGTTATGTTATATAACGTAATACGTTATAACGTTGTAACGTTATACCATTTAGCGTATTAAGTTATAACGATATACCATACAACGTATTACGTCATAACGTTACACCATACAACGTTATGTATTATAACGTACTACGTTATAACGTGTTACCATATAACGTGTTACGTTATAACGTGTTTCCATATAACGTGTTACGTTATAACGTTATACCTTATAACGTTATGCTATATAACGTAATACGTCATAACGTTATACCATATAACGTATTACGTTCTAACGTTATACCATATGACGTATTACGTTATGATGTTATACCATACAACGTTATGTTATATAACGTAATATGTTATAACGTTGTAACGTTATACCATATAGCGTATTACGTTATAACGTTATACCATACAACGTATTACGTCATAACGTTACACCATACAACGTTATGTAATATAACGTAATACGTTATAACGTGTTACCATATAACGTGTTACATTGTAACGTTACACCATACGACGTTATGTTATATAACGTAATACGTTATAACGTGTTTCCATATAACGTATTCCGTTATAACGTTATGTTATATAACGTAATACGTTATAACGTTATGTTATATTAGGTTAAGTAAAAAGTTCTGAGCGTTTTTCGCTAGATGTCTTTAGTGAGCCATATCTCACGATGTGCACATCGCATCGAGTCATAGTATACACCGATTTCAAGGTGATATTACGCATCAAAAAGGTTCTTTGTCAGTTTTGTGTTCGGTGAAGCCAGTTGTGTGTTACAGCGTTCGAAAATGGAGATAAAAAAAGAGAAAATTCGATACATTCTTCAGTACCACTACGACCAAGGTGAAAAGGCGGAGCAGGCGGCCAAAAAAATTTGTGCTGTTTATGGACCCAGTACAGTATCGAATGCAACAGCAAAGCGGTGGTTCCAACGATTCCGTTCTGGTAATATGGACGTCGAAGATGAGGCACGCTCTGGTAGGCCAATCGTCGAAAATGTGGATAAAATCATGGAAATCGTCGAGTCGGACCGGCATGTGAGCACTTATTCCATTGCCCAGGAACTGAAGATTAGCCAGAAAACCGTTTGGAACCATTTGCATAAGGCTGGTCTCAAGAAGAAGCTCGACGTATGGGTGCCACATGAATTGACGCAAAAGAACCTTTTGGACCGAATTGATGCCTGCGATTCTTTGTTGAGACGTAACGAAATCGACCCATTTTTGAAGCGGATGGTGACTGGCGATGAAAAATGGGTCACATACGAGAACAACAGCCGAAAAAGATCGTGGTCCAATCGCGGTGGGCCGGCCCAAACGATCGCCAAGCGTGGATTAACGGCCAAGAAGGTTTTATTGTGTGTTTGGTGGGATTGGAAGGGAATCATCCATTATGAGCTGCTCCCATCGGGGCAAACACTTAATTCGGACCTCTATTGTCAACAACTGACCAGACTGAAGCAGGCGATCGACCAGAAGCGGCCAGAATTGGCCAATAGGAAAGGTGTTGTGTTCCATCAAGACAACGCCAGGCCGCACACATCTTTAACGACGCGTCAGAAGCTCCGAGAGCTTGGCTGGGAGGTTCTATCGCATCCGCCGTACAGTCCAGACCTGGCACCAAGCGATTATCACCTTTTTAAGTTTTTGCAAAATTTTCTTGATGGTACAAAACTGGCCTCAAGAGAGGCTTGTGAAAATGAGCTGGTCAAGTTTTTTACCAATAGGGACGAGGACTTCTTCAACCGCGGAATTATGAAATTGCCTTCAAAATGGACAAAAGTAATCGAACAAAACGGCGCATATTTAATCTAAATCGAATAATCTTGACTATGTTAATTTCATCGTCGAAATAAAGCGAAAAAGCGCTCAGAACTTTTTACTTCACCTAATATAACTTAATACGTTATAACGTTTTGTTATATAACGTAATACGTTATAACGTTATGTTATATAACGTAATATGTTATAACGTTATGTTATATAACGCAATACGTTATAACGTTATGTTATATAACGTAATACGCTACAACGTGTTACCATATGACGTATTACGTTCTAACGTTACACTATATAAAGTAAAACCATATAACGGAATACGTTATAACGTTATACCATATAACGCATTACGTTATAACGTTACACCATACAACGTTGTGGTATATAACGTATTACGTTATAACGTTATACCATATAACGTGTTACGTTGTAACGTTACACAAGACAACGTTATGTTATATAACGTATTACGTTACAACGTTATACCATATAACGTATTACGTTATAACGTTACGCAAGACAGCGTTATGTTATATTACGTATTACGATATAACGTTATGCGATATAACGTATTACGTTATAACGTTATACCATATAACGTATTACGTTATAACGTGTTACCATATAACGTATTACGTTATAACGTTATACCATATAGCGTATTACGTTACAACGGTACACCATACAACGTTATGTTATATAACGTATTCCGCTATAACGTTATACCATATAACGTATTCCGTTATAACGTTATGTTATATAACGTAATACGTTATAACGTTATGTTATATAACGTAATACGTTATAACGTTATGTTATATAACGTAATACGTTATAACGTTATGTTATATTACGTAATACGTTATAACGTTATGTTATATAACGTAATACGTTATAACGTTATGTTATATAACGTAATACGTTATAACGTTATGTTATATAACGTAATACGTTATAACGTTATGTTATATAACGTAATACGTTATAACGTTATGTTATATAACGTAATACGCTATAACGTGATACCATATAACGTATTACGTTATGACGTTAAACCATACAACGTTATGTTACATGACGTGATACGTTATAACGTTACACCATACAACGTTATGGTATATAACGTATTACGTTATAACGTTATACCATACAACGTTATGGTATATAACGTATTACGTTAGAACGTTATACCATAAAACGTATTACGTTGTAACGTTACACAAGACAACGTTATGTTATATAACGTATTACGTTATAACGTTATACCATATAACGTATTACGTTATAACGTGTTACCATATAACGTATTACATTATAACGTTATACCATATAACGTTGTGCTATATAACGTAATACGTTATAACGTTATACCGTATAACGTTATGTTATATAACGTAATACGTTATAACGTTATACCACGTAACGTAATACGTTATAACGTAATACCATATAACGTATAGCGTTATAATGTTACACCATACAACGTTATGATATATAACGTATTACATTATAACGTTATACCATATAACGTATTACGTTATAACGCTACACCAGACAACGTTATGTTATATAACGTTTTACGATATAACGTTATACCATATGACGTATTACGTTATAACGTGTTACCATATAACGAATTACGTTATAAAGTTATACCATATAGCGTATTACGTTACAACGTTACACCATACAACGTTATGTTATATAACGTATTCCGTTATAACGTTATACCATATAACGTATTACGTTATAACGTTATGTTACATAACGTAATACGTTATAACGTTTTGTTATATAACGTAATACGTTATAACGTTATGTTATATAACGTAATACGTTATAACGTTATGTTATATATCGTAAAACGTTATAACGTTATGTTATATAACGCAATACGTTATAACGTTATTATATATATCGTAATACGTTATAACGTTATGTTATATAACGTAATACGTTATAACGTTATGTTATACAACGTAATACGCTATAACGTGTTACCATATAATGTATTACGTTATATCGTTATACCATATAACGTTATGTTATATAACGTAATACCATATAACGTATAGCGTTATAATGTTACACCATACAACGTTATGTTATATAACGTATTACATTATAACGTTATACCATATAACGTATTACGTTATAACGCTACACAAGACAACGTTATGTTATATAACGTTTTACGATATAACGTTATACCATATAACGTATTACGTTATAACGTTACACTAGACACGGTTATGTTATATAACGTATTACGTTATAACGTTATACCATATGACGTATTACGTTATAACGCGTTACCATATAACGAATTACGTAATAACGTTATACCACATAACGTAGTACGTTATAACGTAATACCATATAACGTATAGCGTTATAAAGTTACACCATACAACGTTATGTTATATAACTTAATACGTTATAACGTTATGTTATATAACGTAATACGTTATAACGTTATACCATATAACGTATTACGTTATAACGTTATACCATGCAACGTATTACGTTATAACGATACACCATATAACGTTATGTTATATAACGCATTAGGTTATAAAGTTACACCATATAACGTATTATGTTATAACGTTACACCATATATCGTATTACGTTATAACGTTATACCATATAACGTATTACATTATAACGTTATACCATATAACGTAATACGTTATAACGTGTTACCATATAACGTGTTACGTTATAACGTTTTACCATATATCGTATTACGTTATAACGTTATACGATATAACGTATTACATTATAACGTTATACCATATAACGTAATACGTTATAACGTGTTACCATATAACGTGTTACGTTATTACGTTATACCATATAACGTTATGCTATATAACGTAATACGATATAACGTTATACCATATGACGTATTACGTGATAACGTTATACCATATAACATATTACGTCATAACGTTACACCATACAACGTTATGTAATATGACGTAATACGTTATAACATGTTACCATATAACGTATTACGTTATAACGTGTTACCATATAACGTGTTACGTTATAACGTTATACCATACGACGTTATGTTATATAACGTAATACGTTATAACGGGTTTCCATATAACGTATTACGTTATAACGTTATACAATACAACGTATCACGTTATAACGATACACCATATAACGTTATGTTATATAACGTAATACGTTATAGCGTTATACCACATAACGTAGTACGTTATAACGTAATACCATATAACGTATAGCGTTATAAAGTTACACCATACAACGTAATGTTATATAACTTAATACGTTATAACGTTATGTTATATAACGTAATACGTTATAACGTTATACCATATAACGTATTACGTTATAACGTGTTACCATATAACGAATTACGTTATGATGTTATACCATACAACGTTACGTTATATAACGTAATACGTTATAACGTTGTAACGTTATACCATCTAGCGTATTACGTTATAACGTTATACCATAGAACGTATTACGTCATAACGTTACACCATACAACGTTATGTAATATAACGTAATACGTTATAACGAGTTACCATATAACGTAATACGTTATAACGTGTTACCATATAACGTATTACAATATAACTTTATACCATATAACGTATTACGTTATAACGCTACATCAGACAACGTTATGTTATATAACGTTTTACGATATAACGTTATACCATATAACGTATTACGTTATAACGTTACACTAGACACCGTTATGTTACATAACGTATTACGTTATAACGTTATACCATATGACGTATTACGTTATAACGTGTTACCATATAACGAATTACGTTATAACGTTATACCATATAGCGTATTACGTTACAACGTTACACCATACAACGTTATGTTATATAACTTAATACGTTATAACGTTATGTTATATAACGTAATACGTTATAACGTTATACCATATAACGTATTACGTTATAACGTTATACCATGCAACGTATTACGTTATAACGATACACCATATAACGTTATGTTATATAACGCATTAGGTTATAAAGTTACACCATATAACGTATTATGTTATAACGTTACACCATATATCGTATTACGTTATAACGTTATACCATATAACGTATTACATTATAACGTTATACCATATAACGTAATACGTTATAACGTGTTACCATATAACGTGTTACGTTATAACGTTTTACCATATATCGTATTACGTTATAACGTTATACGATATAACGTATTACATTATAACGTTATACCATATAACGTAATACGTTATAACGTGTTACCATATAACGTGTTACGTTATTACGTTATACCATATAACGTTATGCTATATAACGTAATACGATATAACGTTATACCATATGACGTATTACGTGATAACGTTATACCATATAACATATTACGTCATAACGTTACACCATACAACGTTATGTAATATAACGTAATACGTTATAACGTGTTACCATATAACATATTACGTCATAACGTTACACCATACAACGTTATGTAATATGACGTAATACGTTATAACATGTTACCATATAACGTATTACGTTATAACGTGTTACCATATAACGTGTTACGTTATAACGTTATACCATACGACGTTATGTTATATAACGTAATACGTTATAACGGGTTTCCATATAACGTATTACGTTATAACGTTATACAATACAACGTATCACGTTATAACGATACACCATATAACGTTATGTTATATAACGTAATACGTTGTAGCGTTATACCACATAACGTAGTACGTTATAACGTAATACCATATAACGTATAGCGTTATAAAGTTACACCATACAACGTAATGTTATATAACTTAATACGTTATAACGTTATGTTATATAACGTAATACGTTATAACGTTATACCATATAACGTATTACGTTATAACGTGTTACCATATAACGAATTACGTTATGATGTTATACCATACAACGTTATGTTATATAACGTAACACGTTATAACGTTGTAACGTTATACCATCTAGCGTATTACGTTATAACGTTATACCATAGAACGTATTACGTCATAACGTTACACCATACAACGTTATGTAATATAACGTAATACGTTATAACGAGTTACCATATAACGTAATACGTTATAACGTGTTACCATATAACGTATTACAATATAACTTTATACCATATAACGTATTACGTTATAACGCTACATCAGACAACGTTATGTTATATAACGTTTTACGATATAACGTTATACCATATAACGTATTACGTTATAACGTTACACTAGACACCGTTATGTTATATAACGTATTACGTTATAACGTTATACCATATGACGTATTACGTTATAACGTGTTACCATATAACTAATTACGTTATAACGTTATACCATATAGCGTATTACGTTACAACGTTACACCATACAACGTTATGTTATATAACTTAATACGTTATAACGTTATGTTATATAACGTAATACGTTATAACGTTATACCATATAACGTATTACGTTATAACGTTATACCATGCAACGTATTACGTTATAACGATACACCATATAACGTTATGTTATATAACGCATTAGGTTATAAAGTTACACCATATAACGTATTATGTTATAACGTTACACCATATATCGTATTACGTTATAACGTTATACCATATAACGTATTACATTATAACGTTATACCATATAACGTAATACGTTATAACGTGTTACCATATAACGTGTTACGTTATAACGTTTTACCATATATCGTATTACGTTATAACGTTATACGATATAACGTATTACATTATAACGTTATACCATATAACGTAATACGTTATAACGTGTTACCATATAACGTGTTACGTTATTACGTTATACCATATAACGTTATGCTATATAACGTAATACGATATAACGTTATACCATATGACGTATTACGTGATAACGTTATACCATATAACATATTACGTCATAACGTTACACCATACAACGTTATGTAATATAACGTAATACGTTATAACGTGTTACCATATAACATATTACGTCATAACGTTACACCATACAACGTTATGTAATATGACGTAATACGTTATAACATGTTACCATATAACGTATTACGTTATAACGTGTTACCATATAACGTGTTACGTTATAACGTTATACCATACGACGTTATGTTATATAACGTAATACGTTATAACGGGTTTCCATATAACGTATTACGTTATAACGTTATACAATACAACGTATCACGTTATAACGATACACCACATAACGTTATGTTATATAACGTAATACGTTATAGCGTTATACCACATAACGTAGTACGTTATAACGTAATACCATATAACGTATAGCGTTATAAAGTTACACCATACAACGTAATGTTATATAACTTAATACGTTATAACGTTATGTTATATAACGTAATACGTTATAACGTTATACCATATAACGTATTACGTTATAACGTGTTACCATATAACGAATTACGTTATGATGTTATACCATACAACGTTATGTTATATAACGTAATACGTTATAACGTTGTAACGTTATACCATCTAGCGTATTACGTTATAACGTTATACCATAGAACGTATTACGTCATAACGTTACACCATACAACGTTATGTAATATAACGTAATACATTATAACGAGTTACCATATAACGTAATACGTTATAACGTGTTACCACATAACGTATTACATTATAACGTTATACCATATAACGTATTACGTTATAACGTGTTACCATATAACGAATTACGTTATGATGTTATACCATACAACGTTATGTTATATAACGTAATACGTTATAACGTTGTAACGTTATACCATCTAGCGTATTACGTTATAACGTTATACCATAGAACGTATTACGTCATAACGTTACACCATACAACGTTATGTAATATAACGTAATACATTATAACGAGTTACCATATAACGTAATACGTTATAACGTGTTACCATATAACGTATTACAATATAACTTTATACCATATAACGTATTACGTTATAACGCTACATCAGACAACGTTATGTTATATAACGTTTTACGATATAACGTTATACCATATAACGTATTACGTTATAACGTTACACTAGACACCGTTATGTTATATAACGTATTACGTTATAACGTTATACCATATGACGTATTACGTTATAACGTGTTACCATATAACGAATTACGTTATAACGTTATACCATATAGCGTATTACGTTACAACGTTACACCATACAACGTTATGTTATATAACTTAATACGTTATAACGTTATGTTATATAACGTAATACGTTATAACGTTATACCATATAACGTATTACGTTATAACGTTATACCATGCAACGTATTACGTTATAACGATACACCATATAACGTTATGTTATATAACGCATTAGGTTATAAAGTTACACCATATAACGTATTATGTTATAACGTTACACCATATATCGTATTACGTTATAACGTTATACCATATAACGTATTACATTATAACGTTATACCATATAACGTAATACGTTATAACGTGTTACCATATAACGTGTTACGTTATAACGTTTTACCATATATCGTATTACGTTATAACGTTATACGATATAACGTATTACATTATAACGTTATACCATATAACGTAATACGTTATAACGTGTTACCATATAACGTGTTACGTTATTACGTTATACCATATAACGTTATGCTATATAACGTAATACGATATAACGTTATACCATATGACGTATTACGTGATAACGTTATACCATACAACGTTATGTAATATGACGTAATACGTTATAACATGTTACCATATAACGTATTACGTTATAACGTGTTACCATATAACGTGTTACGTTATAACGTTATACCATACGACGTTATGTTATATAACGTAATACGTTATAACGGGTTTCCATATAACGTATTACGTTATAACGTTATACAATACAACGTATCACGTTATAACGATACACCATATAACGTTATGTTATATAACGTAATACGTTATAGCGTTATACCACATAACGTAGTACGTTATAACGTAATACCATATAACGTATAGCGTTATAAAGTTACACCATACAACGTAATGTTATATAACTTAATACGTTATAACGTTATGTTATATAACGTAATACGTTATAACGTTATACCATATAACGTATTCCGTCATAACGTTACACCATACAACGTTATTTAATATAACGTAATACGTTATAACGTGTTACCATATAACGTGTTACGTTATAACGTATTTCCATATAACGTGTTACGTTATAACGTTATACCTTATAACGTTATGCTATATAACGTAATACGTTATAACGTTATCCCATATAACGCATTACATTATAACGTTACACCATACGACGTTTTGTTATATAACGTAATACGTTATAACGTGTTTCCATATAACGTATTATGTTATAACGTGTTTCCAAATAACGAATTACGTTATAACGTTAAACCGTATATTGTATTACGTTATAATATTATACCATATAACGTATTACGTTATATCGTAATACCATATAACGTTATGTTATATAACGTAATACGTTATAACTTTATACCATATAACGTATTACGTTATGATGTTATACCATACAACGTTATGTCATATAACGTAATACGTCATAACGTTGTAAAGTTATACCATATAGCGTATTACGTCATAAGGTTACAACATACAAGGTTATGTAATATAACGTAATACGTTATAACGTGTTACCATATAACGTGTTACGTTATAACGTAATACCATATAACGTTATGCTATATAGCGTAATACGTTATAACTTTATCCCATATAACGCATTACATTATAACGTTACACCATACGACGTTATGTTATATAACGTAATACGTTATAACGTGTTTCCATATAACGTACTACGTTATAACGTTATACCATACAACGTATTACGTTATAACGATACACCATAAAACGTTATGTTATATAACGCATTACAGTATAACGTTATGCTATATAACGTAATACGATATAACGTTATACCATATGACGTATTACGTGATAACGTTATACCATATAACATATTACGTCATAACGTTACACCATACAACGTTATGTAATATAACGTAATACGTTTGAACGTGTTACCATATAACGTATTACATTATAACGTTATACCACGTAACGAAATACGTTATAACGTAATACCATTTAACGTATAGCGTTATAACGTTACACCATACAACGTTATGTTATATAACGTAATACGTTATAACGTGTTTCCATATAACGTATTACGTTATAACGTTATACCATACAACGTATTACGTTATAACGATACACCATAAAACGTTATGTTATATGACGTATTACGTTATAACGTTACACAAGACAACGTTATGTTCTATAACGTATTACGTTATAACGTTATACCATATAAAGTATTACGTCATAACGTTACACCATACAACGCTATGTAATATAACGTAATACGTTACAAAGTGTTACCATATAACGTATTACGTTATAACGCTATACCATATAACGTATTACGTTATAACGTTATACCATATACCGTTATGCTATTGAACGTAATACCTTATAACGTTATAACATATAACGCATTACATTATAACGTTACACCATACGACGTTATGTTATATAACGTAATACGTTTGAACGTGTTACCATATAACGTATTACATTATAACGTTATACCACGTAACGAAATACGTTATAACGTAATACCATATAACGTATAGCGTTATAACGTTACACCATACAACGTTATGTTATATAACGTAATACGTTATAACGTGTTTCCATATAACGTATTACGTTATAACGTTATACCATGTAACGTATTACGATACAACGTTGCACCATACAACGTTATGTTATATAACGTATTACGTTATAACGTTACACCATATAACGTGTTACGTTATAACGTTATGTTATATAACGTAATACGTTATAGCGTTATGCTGTATAACGTAATACGCTATAAAGTGTTACCATATAACGTATTACGTTATATCGTTATATCATATAGCGTTATGTTATATAATGTAATACGTTATAACTTTATACCATATAACGTATTACGTTATGACGTTATACCATACAACGTTACGTTATATAACGTAATACGTTATAACGTTATACCATATAACGTATGACGTTCTAACGTTATGCCATATGACGTATTACGTTATGATGTTATACTATACGAGGTTATGTTATATAACGTAATATGTTATAACGTTGTAACGTTATACCATATAGCGTATTACGTTATAACGTTATACCATACAACGTATTACGTCATAACGTTACACCATACAACGTTATTTAATATAACGTAATACGTTATAACGTGTTACCATATAACGTGTTACGTTATAACGTGTTTCCATATAACGTTTTACGTTATAACGTTATACCTTATAACGTTATGCTATATAAAGTAATACGTTATAACGTTATCCCATATAACGCATTACATTATAACGTTACACCATACGACGTTTTGTTATATTACGTACTACGTTATAACGTGTTTCCATATAACGTATTATGTTATAACGTGTTTCCAAATAACGAATTACGTTATAACGTTAAACCGTATTATCGTATTACGTTATAATTTTATACCATATAACGAATTACGTTATATCGTAATACCATATAACGTTATGTTATATAACGTAAAACGTTATAACTTTATACCATATAACGTATTACGTTATGATGTTATACCATACAACGTTATGTCATATAACGTAATACGTCATGACGTTGTAACGTTATACCATATAGAGTATTACGTCATAACGTTACAACATACAAGGTTATGTAATATAACGTAATACGTTATAACGTGTTACCATATAACGTGTTACGTTATAACGTAATACCATATAACGTTATGCTATATAACGTAATACGTTATAACGTTATCCCATATAACGCATTACATTGTAACGTTACACCATACGACGTTATGTTATATAACGTAATACGTTATAACGTGTTTCCATATAACGTATTACGTTATAACGTTATACCATACAAGGTATTACGTTATAACGATACACCATATAACGTTATGTTATATAACGCATTACAGTATAACGTTATGCTATATAACGTAATACGATATAACGTATTACGTGATAACGTTATACCATATAACATATTACGTCATAACGTTACACCATACAACGTTATGTAATATAACGTAATACGTTATAACGTGTTACCATATAACGTATTACATTATAACGTTATACCATACAACGTTATGTTATATAACGTAATACGTTATAACGTTATACCATGTAACGTATTACGTTATAACGTTATACCACATAACCTATTACGTTATAACTTTATGATATATAACTTAATACGTTATAACGTTATGTTATATAACTTAATACGTTATAACGTTATGTTATATAACGTAATACGTTATAACGTTATGTTATATAACGTAATACGTTATAACGTTATGTTATATAACGTAATACGTTATAACGTTATGTTATATAACGTAATACGTTATAACGTTATGTTATATAACGTAATACGTTATAACGTTATGTTATATAACGTAATACGTTATAACGTTATGTTATGTAACGTAATACGTTATAACGTTATGTTATATAACGTAATACGTTATAACGTTATGTTATATAACGTAATACGTTATAACGATATGTTATATAACGTAATACGTTATAACGTTATGTTATATAACGTAATACGCTACAACGTGTTACCACAGAACGTATTACGTTCTAACGTTACACCATATAAAGTAAAACCATATAACGTAATACGTTATAACGTTATACCATATAACGCATTACGTTATAACGTTACACCATACAACGTTGTGGTATATAACGTATTACGTTATAACGTTATACCATGTAACGTGTTACGTTGTAACGTTATGTTATATAACGTAATACGTTATAACGTTATGTTATATAACGTAATACGCTATAACGTGATACCATATAACGTATTACGTTATATCGTTATACCATATAACGTTATGTTATACAACGTAATACGTTACAACTTTATACCATATAACGTATTACGTTATGACGTTATACCATACAACGTTATGTTATATAACGTAATACGTTATAACGTTATACCATACAACGTATTACGTCATAACGTTACACCATACAACGTTATGTATTATAACGTAATACGTTATAACGTGTTACCATATAACGTGTTACGTTATAACGTTATACCATATACCGTTATGCTATATAACGTAATACCTTATAACGTTATAACATATAACGCATTACATTATAACGTTACACCATACGACGTTATGTTATATAACGTAATACGTTATAACGTGTTTCCAAATAACGAATTACGTTATAACGTTAAACCGTATATCGTATTACGTTACAATTTTATACCATATAACGTATTACGTTATATCGTAATACCATATAACGTTATGTTATATATCGTAATACGTTATAACTTTATACCATATAACGTATTACGTTATGATGTTATACCATACAACGTTATGTCATATAACGTAATACGTCATAACGTTGTAAAGTTATACCATATAGCGTATTACGTCATAACGTTACAACATACTAGGTTATGTAATATAACGTAATACGTTATAACGTGTTACCATATAACGTGTTACGTTATAACGTAATACCATATAACGTTATGCTATATAACGTAATACGTTATAACTTTATCCCATATAACGCATTACATTATAACGTTACACCATACGACGTTATGTAATATAACGTAATACGTTATAACGTGTTACCATATAACGTATTACATTATAACGTTATACCATATAACGTATTACCATATAACGTATAGCGTTATAAAGTTACACCATACAACGTTATGTTATATAACATAAGACGTTATAACGTTATGTTGTATAACGTAATACGTTATAACGTTATACCATATAACGTATTACGTTATAACGTTATACCATACAACGTTATGTTATAGAACGTATTGCGTTATAACTTTATACTATATAACGTATTACGTTATAACGTTAAACCATACAACGTTATGTTACATAACGTAATACGTTATAACGTTACACCATACAACGTTATGGTATATAACGTATTACGTTAGAACGTTATACCATACAACGTTATGGTATATAACGTATTACGTTAGAACGTTATACCATATAACGTATTACGTTGTAACGTTATACCATACAACGTTATGTTATATAACGTAATACGTTATAACGTTATACCATGTAACGTATTACGTTATAACGTTATACCATACAACGTTATGTTATATAACGTAATACGTTATAATGTTATACCATATAACGTAATTCGTTATAACGTTATACCATATAGCGTATTACGTTGTAACGTTATACCATACAACGTTATGTTATATAACGTAATACGTTATAACGTTATACCATGTAACGTATTACGTTATAACGTTATACCACATAACGTATTACGATATAACGTTATGATATATAACTTAATACGTTATAACGTTATGTTATATAACTTAATACGTTATAACGTTATGTTATATAACGTAATACGTTATAATGTTATACCATATAACGTAATACGTTATAACGTTATACCATATAGCGTATTACGTTACAACGTTACACCATACAACGTTATGTTATATAACGTAATACGTTATAACGTTATGTTATATAACGTAATACGCTACAACATGTTACCATATAACGTATTACGTTCTAACGTTACACCATATAAAGTAAAACCATATAACGTAATACGTTATAACGTTATACCATATAACGCATTACGTTATAACGTTACACCATACAACGTTGTGGTATATAACGTATTACGTTATAACGTTATACCATATAACGTGTTACGTTGTAACGTTACACAAGACAACGTTATGTTATATAACGTATTACGTTATAACGTTATACCATATAACGTATAACGTTATAACGTGTTACCATATAACGAATTACGTTATGATGTTATGCCATACAACGTTATGTTATATAACGTAATACGTTATAATGTTGTAACGTTATATCATATAGCGTATTACGTTATAACGTTATACCATACAACGTATTACGTCATAACGTTACACCATACAACGCTATGTAATAGAACGTAATACGTTATAAAGTGTTACCATATAACGTATTACGTTATAACGTTATACCATATAACGTATTACGTTATAACGTTATACCATATACCGTTATGCTATATAACGTAATACCTTATAACGTTATAACATATAACGCATTACATTATAACGTTACACCATACGACGTTATGTTATATAACGTAATACATTATAACGTGTTTCCATATACCGTATTACGTTATAACGTGTTGCCATATAACGAATTACGTTATAGCGTTATACCATGTAACGTATTACGATACAACGTTACACCATACAACGTTATGTTATATAACGTATTCCGTTATAACGTTATACCATATAACGTGTTACGTTATAACGTTATGCTGTATAACGTAATACGCTATAACGTGTTACCATATAACGTATTACGTTATATCGTTATACCATATAGCGTTATGTTATATAATGTAATACGTTATAACTTTATACCATATAACGTATTACGTTATGACGTTATACCATACAACGTATTACGTCATAACGTTACACCATACAACGTTATGTATTATAACGTACTACGTTATAACGTGTTACCATATAACGTGTTACGTTATAACGTGTTTCCATATAACGTGTTACGTTATAACGTTATACCTTATAACGTTATGCTATATAACGTAATACGTCATAACGTTATACCATATAACGTATTACGTTCTAACGTTATACCATATGACGTATTACGTTATGATGTTATACCATACAACGTTATGTTATATAACGTAATATGTTATAACGTTGTAACGTTATACCATATAGCGTATTACGTTATAACGTTATACCATACAACGTATTACGTCATAACGTTACACCATACAACGTTATGTAATATAACGTAATACGTTATAACGAGTTACCATATAACGTGTTACGTTATAACGTGTGTCCATATAACGTGTTACGTTATAACGTTATACCTTATAACGTTATGCTATATAACGTAATACGTTATAACGTTATCCCATATAACGCATTACATTATAACGTTACACCATACGACGTTTTGTTATATTACGTACTACGTTATAACGTGTGTCCATATAACGTGTTACGTTATAACGTTATACCTTATAACGTTATCTTATATAACGTAATACGTTATAACTTTATACCATATAACGTATTACGTTATGATGTTATACCATACAACGTTATGTCATATAACGTAATACGTCATAACGTTGTAACGTTATACCATATAGCGTATTACGTCATAACGTTACAACATACAAGGTTATGTAATATAACGTAATACGTTATAACGTGTTACCATATAACGTGTTACATTGTAACGTTACACCATACGACGTTATGTTATATAACGTAATACGTTATAACGTGTTTCCATATAACGTATTCCGTTATAACGTTATGTTATATAACGTAATACGTTATAACGTTATGTTATATAACTTAATACGTTATAACGTTATGTTATATAACGTAATACGTTATAACGTTATGTTATATAACGTAATATGTTATAACGTTATGTTATATAACGCAATACGTTATAACGTTATGTTATATAACGTAATACGCTACAACGTGTTACCATATGACGTATTACGTTCTAACGTTACACTATATAAAGTAAAACCATATAACGGAATACGTTATAACGTTATACCATATAACGCATTACGTTATAACGTTACACCATACAACGTTGTGGTATATAACGTATTACGTTATAACGTTATACCATATAACGTGTTACGTTGTAACGTTACACAAGACAACGTTATGTTATATAACGTATTACGTTACAACGTTATACCATATAAAGTATTACGTTATAACGTTACGCAAGACAGCGTTATGTTATATTACGTATTACGATATAACGTTATGCGATATAACGTATTACGTTATAACGTTATACCATATAACGTATTACGTTATAACGTGTTACCATATAACGTATTACGTTATAACGTTATACCATATAGCGTATTACGTTACAACGGTACACCATACAACGTTATGTTATATAACGTATTCCGCTATAACGTTATACCATATAACGTATTCCGTTATAACGTTATGTTATATAACGTAATACGTTATAACGTTATGTTATATAACGTAATACGTTATAACGTTATGTTATATAACGTAATACGTTATAACGTTATGTTATATTACGTAATACGTTATAACGTTATGTTATATAACGTAATACGTTATAACGTTATGTTATATAACGTAATACGTTATAACGTTATGTTATATAACGTAATACGTTATAACGTTATGTTATATAACGTAATACGTTATAACGTTATGTTATATAACGTAATACGCTATAACGTGATACCATATAACGTATTACGTTATGACGTTAAACCATACAACGTTATGTTACATGACGTGATACGTTATAACGTTACACCATACAACGTTATGGTATATAACGTATTACGTTATAACGTTATACCATACAACGTTATGGTATATAACGTATTACGTTAGAACGTTATACCATAAAACGTATTACGTTGTAACGTTACACAAGACAACGTTATGTTATATAACGTATTACGTTATAACGTTATACCATATAACGTATTACGTTATAACGTGTTACCATATAACGTATTACATTATAACGTTATACCATATAACGTTATGCTATATAACGTAATACGTTATAACGTTATACCGTATAACGTTATGTTATATAACGTAATACGTTATAACGTTATACCACGTAACGTAATACGTTATAACGTAATACCATATAACGTATAGCGTTATAATGTTACACCATACAACGTTATGATATATAACGTATTACATTATAACGTTATACCATATAACGTATTACGTTATAACGCTACACCAGACAACGTTATGTTATATAACGTTTTACGATATAACGTTATACCATATGACGTATTACGTTATAACGTGTTACCATATAACGAATTACGTTATAAAGTTATACCATATAGCGTATTACGTTACAACGTTACACCATACAACGTTATGTTATATAACGTATTCCGTTATAACGTTATACCATATAACGTATTACGTTATAACGTTATACCTTATAACGTAATACGTTATACATTATAACGTTTTGTTATATAACGTAATACGTTATAACGTTATGCAATATAACGTAATACGTTATAACGTTATGTTATATATCGTAAAACGTTATAACGTTATGTTATATAACGCAATACGTTATAACGTTATTATATATATCGTAATACGTTATAACGTTATGTTATATAACGTAATACGTTATAACGTTATGTTATACAACGTAATACGCTATAACGTGTTACCATATAATGTATTACGTTATATCGTTATACCATATAACGTTATGTTATATAACGTAATACCATATAACGTATAGCGTTATAATGTTACACCATACAACGTTATGTTATATAACGTATTACATTATAACGTTATACCATATAACGTAATACGTTATAACGCTACACCAGACAACGTTATGTTATATAACGTTTTACGATATAACGTTATACCATATAACGTATTACGTTATAACGTTACACTAGACACGGTTATGTTATATAACGTATTACGTTATAACGTTATACCATATGACGTATTACGTTATAACGCGTTACCATATAACGAATTACGTAATAACGTTATACCACATAACGTAGTACGTTATAACGTAATACCATATAACGTATAGCGTTATAAAGTTACACCATACAACGTTATGTTATATAACTTAATACGTTATAACGTTATGTTATATAACGTAATACGTTATAACGTTATACCATATAACGTATTACGTTATAACGTTATACCATGCAACGTATTACGTTATAACGATACACCATATAACGTTATGTTATATAACGCATTAGGTTATAAAGTTACACCATATAACGTATTATGTTATAACGTTACACCATATATCGTATTACGTTATAACGTTATACCATATAACGTATTACATTATAACGTTATACCATATAACGTAATACGTTATAACGTGTTACCATATAACGTGTTACGTTATAACGTTTTACCATATATCGTATTACGTTATAACGTTATACGATATAACGTATTACATTATAACGTTATACCATATAACGTAATACGTTATAACGTGTTACCATATAACGTGTTACGTTATTACGTTATACCATATAACGTTATGCTATATAACGTAATACGATATAACGTTGTACCATATGACGTATTACGTGATAACGTTATACCATATAACATATTACGTCATAAAGTTACACCATACAACGTTATGTAATATAACGTAATACGTTATAACGTGTTACCATATAACATATTACGTCATAACGTTACACCATACAACGTTATGTAATATGACGTAATACGTTATAACATGTTACCATATAACGTATTACGTTATAACGTGTTACCATATAACGTGTTACGTTATAACGTTATACCATACGACGTTATGTTATATAACGTAATACGTTATAACGGGTTTCCATATAACGTATTACGTTATAACGTTATACAATACAACGTATCACGTTATAACGATACACCATATAACGTTATGTTATATAACGTAATACGTTATAGCGTTATACCACATAACGTAGTACGTTATAACGTAATACCATATAACGTATAGCGTTATAAAGTTACACCATACAACGTAATGTTATATAACTTAATACGTTATAACGTTATGTTATATAACGTAATACGTTATAACGTTATACCATATAACGTATTACGTTATAACGTGTTACCATATAACGTATTACGTTATGATGTTATACCATACAACGTTATGTTATATAACGTAATACGTTATAACGTTGTAACGTTATACCATCTAGCGTATTACGTTATAACGTTATACCATAGAACGTATTACGTCATAACGTTACACCATACAACGTTATGTAATATAACGTAATACGTTATAACGAGTTACCATATAACGTAATACGTTATAACGTGTTACCATATAACGTATTACAATATAACTTTATACCATATAACGTATTACGTTATAACGCTACATCAGACAACGTTATGTTATATAACGTTTTACGATATAACGTTATACCATATAACGTATTACGTTATAACGTTACACTAGACACCGTTATGTTATATAACGTATTACGTTATAACGTTATACCATATGACGTATTACGTTATAACGTGTTACCATATAACGAATTACGTTATAACGTTATACCATATAGCGTATTACGTTACAACGTTACACCATACAACGTTATGTTATATAACTTAATACGTTATAACGTTATGTTATATAACGTAATACGTTATAACGTTATACCATATAACGTATTACGTTATAACGTTATACCATGCAACGTATTACGTTATAACGATACACCATATAACGTTATGTTATATAACGCATTAGGTTATAAAGTTACACCATATAACGTATTACGTTATAACGTTACACCATATATCGTATTACGTTATAACGTTATACCATATAACGTATTACATTATAACGTTATACCATATAACGTAATACGTTATAACCGGTTACCATATAACGTGTTACGTTATAACGTTTTACCATATATCGTATTACGTTATAACGTTATACGATATAACGTATTACATTATAACGTTATACCATATAACGTAATACGTTAAAACGTGTTACCATATAACGTGTTACGTTATTACGTTATACCATATAACGTTATGCTATATAACGTAATACGATATAACGTTATACCATATGACGTATTACGTGATAACGTTATACCATATAACATATTACGTCATAACGTTACACCATACAACGTTATGTAATATAACGTAATACGTTATAACGTGTTACCATATAACATATTACGTCATAACGTTACACCATACAACGTTATGTAATATGACGTAATACGTTATAACATGTTACCATATAACGTATTACGTTATAACGTGTTACCATATAACGTGTTACGTTATAACGTTATACCATACGACGTTATGTTATATAACGTAATACGTTATAACGGGTTTCCATATAACGTATTACGTTATAACGTTATACAATACAACGTATCACGTTATAACGATACACCATATAACGTTATGTTATATAACGTAATACGTTATAGCGTTATACCACATAACGTAGTACGTTATAACGTAATACCATATAACGTATAGCGTTATAAAGTTACACCATACAACGTAATGTTATATAACTTAATACGTTATAACGTTATGTTATATAACGTAATACGTTATAACGTTATACCATATAACGTATTACGTTATAACGTGTTACCATATAACGTATTACGTTATAACGTTATACCATACAACGTTATGTTATATAACGTAATACGTTATAACGTTGTAACGTTATACCATCTAGCGTATTACGTTATAACGTTATACCATAGAACGTATTACGTCATAACGTTACACCATACAACGTTATGTAATATAACGTAATACGTTATAACGAGTTACCATATAACGTAATACGTTATAACGTGTTACCATATAACGTATTACAATATAACTTTATACCATATAACGTATTACGTTATAACGCTACATCAGACAACGTTATGTTATATAACGTTTTACGATATAACGTTATACCATATAACGTATTACGTTATAACGTTACACTAGACACCGTTATGTTATATAACGTATTACGTTATAACGTTATACCATATGACGTATTACGTTATAACGTGTTACCATATAACGAATTACGTTATAACGTTATACCATATAGCGTATTACGTTACAACGTTACACCATACAACGTTATGTTATATAACTTAATACGTTATAACGTTATGTTATATAACGTAATACGTTATACCATATAACGTATTACGTTATAACGTTATACCAAGCAACGTATTACGTTATAACGATACACCATATAACGTTATGTTATATAACGCATTAGGTTATAAAGTTACACCATATAACGTATTATGTTATAATGTTACACCATATATCGTATTACGTTATAACGTTATACCATATAACGTATTACATTATAACGTTATACCATATAACGTAATACGTTATAACGTGTTACCATATAACGTGTTACGTTATAACGTTTTACCATATATCGTATTACGTTATAACGTTATACGATATAACGTATTACATTATAACGTTATACCATATAACGTAATACGTTATAACGTGTTACCATATAACGTGTTACGTTATTACGTTATACCATATAACGTTATGCTATATAACGTAATACGATATAACGTTATACCATATGACGTATTACGTGATAACGTTATACCATATAACATATTACGTCATAACGTTACACCATACAACGTTATGTAATATAACGTAATACGTTATAACGTGTTACCATATAACATATTACGTCATAACGTTACACCATACAACGTTATGTAATATGACGTAATACGTTATAACATGTTACCGTATAACGTATTACATTATAACGTATTACCATATAACGTGTTACGTTATAACGTTATACCATACGACGTTATGTTATATAACGTAATACGTTATAACGGGTTTCCATATAACGTATTACGTTATAACGTTATACAATACAACGTATCACGTTATAACGATACACCATATAACGTTATGTTATATAACGTAATACGTTATAGCGTTATACCACATAACGTAGTACGTTATAACGTAATACCATATAACGTATAGCGTTATAAAGTTACACCATACATCGTAATGTTATATAACTTAATACGTTATAACGTTATGTTATATAACGTAATACGTTATAACGTTATACCATATAACGTATTACGTTATAACGTGTTACCATATAACGAATTACGTTATGATGTTATACCATACAACGTTATGTTATATAACGTAATACGTTATAACGTTGTAACGTTATACCATCTAGCGTATTACGTTATAACGTTATACCATAGAACGTATTACGTCATAACGTTACACCATACAACGTTATGTAATATAACGTAATACGTTATAACGAGTTACCATATAACGTAATACGTTATAACGTGTTACCATATAACGTATTACAATATAACTTTATACCATATAACGTATTACGTTATAACGCTACATCAGACAACGTTATGTTATATAACGTTTAACGATATAACGTTATACCATATAACGTATTACGTTATAACGTTACACTAGACACCGTTATGTTATATAACGTATTACGTTATAACGTTATACCATATGACGTATTACGTTATAACGTGTTACCATATAACGAATTACGTTATAACGTTACACCATATAGCGTATTACGTTACAACGTTACACCATACAACGTTATGTTATATAACTTAATACGTTATAACGTTATGTTATATAACGTAATACGTTATAACGTTATACCATATAACGTATTACGTTATAACGTTATACCATGCAACGTATTACGTTATAACGATACACCATATAACGTTATGTTATATAACGCATTAGGTTATAAAGATACACCATATAACGTATTATGTTATAACGTTACACCATATATCGTATTACGTTATAACGTTATACCATATAACGTATTACATTATAACGTTATACCATATAACGTAATACGTTATAACGTGTTACCATATAATGTGTTACGTTATAACGTTTTACCATATATCGTATTACGTTATAACGTTATACGATATAACGTATTACATTATAACGTTATACCATATAACGTAATACGTTATAACGTGTTACCATATAACGTGTTACGTTATTACGTTATACCATATAACGTTATGCTATATAACGTAATACGATATAACGTTATACCATATGACGTATTACGTGATAACGTTATACCATATAACATATTACGTCATAACGTTACACCATACAACGTTATGTAATATAACGTAATACGTTATAACGTGTTACCATATAACATATTACGTCATAACGTTACACCATACAACGTTATGTAATATGACGTAATACGTTATAACATGTTACCATATAACGTATTACGTTATAACGTGTTACCATATAACGTGTTACGTTATAACGTTATACCATACGACGTTATGTTATATAACGTAATACGTTATAACGGGTTTCCATATAACGTATTACGTTATAACGTTATACAATACAACGTATCACGTTATAACGATACACCATATAACGTTATGTTATATAACGTAATACGTTATAGCGTTATACCACATAACGTAGTACGTTATAACGTAATACCATATAACGTATAGCGTTATAAAGTTACACCATACAACGTAATGTTATATAACTTAATACGTTATAACGTTATGTTATATAACGTAATACGTTATAACGTTATACCATATAACGTATTACGTTATAACGTGTTACCATATAACGGATTACGTTATGATGTTATACCATACAACGTTATGTTATATAACGTAATACGTTATAACGTTGTAACGTTATACCATCTAGCGTATTACGTTATAACGTTATACCATAGAACGTATTACGTCATAACGTTACACCATACAACGTTATGTAATATAACGTAATACGTTATAACGAGTTACCATATAACGTAATACGTTATAACGTGTTACCATATAACGTATTACAATATAACTTTATACCATATAACGTATTACGTTATAACGCTACATCAGACAACGTTATGTTATATAACGTTTTACGATATAACGTTATACCATATAGCGTATTACGTTACAACGTTACACCATACAACGTTATGTTATATAACTTAATACGTTATAACGTTATGTTATATAACGTAATACGTTATAACGTTATACCATATAACGTATTACGTTATAACGTTATACCATGCAACGTATTACGTTATAACGATACACCATATAACGTTATGTTATATAACGCATTAGGTTATAAAGTTACACCATATAACGTATTATGTTATAACGTTACACCATATATCGTATTACGTTATAACGTTATACGATATAACGTATTACATTATAACGTTATACCATATAACGTAATACGTTATACCGTGTTACCATATAACGTGTTACGTTATTACGTTATACCATATAACGTTATGCTATATAACGTAATACGATATAACGTTATACCATATGACGTATTACGTGATAACGTTATACCATATAACATATTACGTCATAACGTTACACCATACAACGTTATGTAATATAACGTAATACGTTATAACGTGTTACCATATAACATATTACGTCATAACGTTACACCATACAACGTTATGTAATATGACGTAATACGTTATAACATGTTACCATCTAACGTATTACGTTATAACGTGTTACCATATAACGTGTTACGTTATAACGTTATACCATACGACGTTATGTTATATAACGTAATACGTTATAACGGGTTTCCATATAACGTATTACGTTATAACGTTATACCATATAACGTAATACGTTATACCGTGTTACCATATAACGTGTTACGTTATTACGTTATACCATATAACGTTATGCTATATAACGTAATACGATATAACGCTATACCATATAACGTATTACGTTATAACGTTATACCATATACCGTTATGCTATTGAACGTAATACCTTATAACGTTATAACATATAACGCATTACATTATAACGTTACACCATACGACGTTATGTTATATAACGTAATACGTTTGAACGTGTTACCATATAACGTATTACATTATAACGTTATACCACGTAACGAAATACGTTATAACGTAATACCATATAACGTATAGCGTTATAACGTTACACCATACAACGTTATGTTATATAACGTAATACGTTATAACGTGTTTCCATATAACGTATTACGTTATAACGTTATACCATGTAACGTATTACGATACAACGTTGCACCATACAACGTTATGTTATATAACGTATTACGTTATAACGTTACACCATATAACGTGTTACGTTATAACGTTATGTTATATAACGTAATACGTTATAGCGTTATGCTGTATAACGTAATACGCTATAAAGTGTTACCATATAACGTATTACGTTATATCGTTATACCATATAGCGTTATGTTATATAATGTAATACGTTATAACTTTATACCATATAACGTATTACGTTATGACGTTATACCATACAACGTTACGTTATATAACGTAATACGTTATAACGTTATACCATATAACGTATGACGTTCTAACGTTATGCCATATGACGTATTACGTTATGATGTTATACTATACGAGGTTATGTTATATAACGTAATATGTTATAACGTTGTAACGTTATACCATATAGCGTATTACGTTATAACGTTATACCATACAACGTATTACGTCATAACGTTACACCATACAACGTTATTTAATATAACGTAATACGTTATAACGTGTTACCATATAACGTGTTACGTTATAACGTGTTTCCATATAACGTTTTACGTTATAACGTTATACCTTATAACGTTATGCTATATAAAGTAATACGTTATAACGTTATCCCATATAACGCATTACATTATAACGTTACACCATACGACGTTTTGTTATATTACGTACTACGTTATAACGTGTTTCCATATAACGTATTATGTTATAACGTGTTTCCAAATAACGAATTACGTTATAACGTTAAACCGTATTATCGTATTACGTTATAATTTTATACCATATAACGAATTACGTTATATCGTAATACCATATAACGTTATGTTATATAACGTAAAACGTTATAACTTTATACCATATAACGTATTACGTTATGATGTTATACCATACAACGTTATGTCATATAACGTAATACGTCATGACGTTGTAACGTTATACCATATAGAGTATTACGTCATAACGTTACAACATACAAGGTTATGTAATATAACGTAATACGTTATAAC
This sequence comes from Bombus hypnorum, assembly GCA_911387925.2. NCBI lineage: Eukaryota > Metazoa > Arthropoda > Insecta > Hymenoptera > Apidae > Bombus > Bombus hypnorum. Next base: position 783,068 of record OU427027.1, read on the forward strand.
GTGTTACCATATAACGTGTTACGTTATAACGTAATACCATATAACGTTATGCTATATAACGTAATACGTTATAACGTTATCCCATATAACGCATTACATTGTAACGTTACACCATACGACGTTATGTTATATAACGTAATACGTTATAACGTGTTTCCATATAACGTATTACGTTATAACGTTATACCATACAAGGTATTACGTTATAACGATACACCATATAACGTTATGTTATATAACGCATTACAGTATAACGTTATGCTATATAACGTAATACGATATAACGTATTACGTGATAACGTTATACCATATAACATATTACGTCATAACGTTACACCATACAACGTTATGTAATATAACGTAATACGTTATAACGTGTTACCATATAACGTATTACATTATAACGTTATACCATACAACGTTATGTTATATAACGTAATACGTTATAACGTTATACCATGTAACGTATTACGTTATAACGTTATACCACATAACCTATTACGTTATAACTTTATGATATATAACTTAATACGTTATAACGTTATGTTATATAACTTAATACGTTATAACGTTATGTTATATAACGTAATACGTTATAACGTTATGTTATATAACGTAATACGTTATAACGTTATGTTATATAACGTAATACGTTATAACGTTATGTTATATAACGTAATACGTTATAACGTTATGTTATATAACGTAATACGTTATAACGTTATGTTATATAACGTAATACGTTATAACGTTATGTTATGTAACGTAATACGTTATAACGTTATGTTATATAACGTAATACGTTATAACGTTATGTTATATAACGTAATACGTTATAACGATATGTTATATAACGTAATACGTTATAACGTTATGTTATATAACGTAATACGCTACAACGTGTTACCACAGAACGTATTACGTTCTAACGTTACACCATATAAAGTAAAACCATATAACGTAATACGTTATAACGTTATACCATATAACGCATTACGTTATAACGTTACACCATACAACGTTGTGGTATATAACGTATTACGTTATAACGTTATACCATGTAACGTGTTACGTTGTAACGTTATGTTATATAACGTAATACGTTATAACGTTATGTTATATAACGTAATACGCTATAACGTGATACCATATAACGTATTACGTTATGACGTTATACCATACAACGTTATGTTATATAACGTAATACGTTATAACGTTATACCATACAACGTATTACGTCATAACGTTACACCATACAACGTTATGTATTATAACGTAATACGTTATAACGTGTTACCATATAACGTGTTACGTTATAACGTTATACCATATACCGTTATGCTATATAACGTAATACCTTATAACGTTATAACATATAACGCATTACATTATAACGTTACACCATACGACGTTATGTTATATAACGTAATACGTTATAACGTGTTTCCAAATAACGAATTACGTTATAACGTTAAACCGTATATCGTATTACGTTACAATTTTATACCATATAACGTATTACGTTATATCGTAATACCATATAACGTTATGTTATATATCGTAATACGTTATAACTTTATACCATATAACGTATTACGTTATGATGTTATACCATACAACGTTATGTCATATAACGTAATACGTCATAACGTTGTAAAGTTATACCATATAGCGTATTACGTCATAACGTTACAACATACTAGGTTATGTAATATAACGTAATACGTTATAACGTGTTACCATATAACGTGTTACGTTATAACGTAATACCATATAACGTTATGCTATATAACGTAATACGTTATAACTTTATCCCATATAACGCATTACATTATAACGTTACACCATACGACGTTATGTAATATAACGTAATACGTTATAACGTGTTACCATATAACGTATTACATTATAACGTTATACCATATAACGTATTACCATATAACGTATAGCGTTATAAAGTTACACCATACAACGTTATGTTATATAACATAAGACGTTATAACGTTATGTTGTATAACGTAATACGTTATAACGTTATACCATATAACGTATTACGTTATAACGTTATACCATACAACGTTATGTTATAGAACGTATTGCGTTATAACTTTATACTATATAACGTATTACGTTATAACGTTAAACCATACAACGTTATGTTACATAACGTAATACGTTATAACGTTACACCATACAACGTTATGGTATATAACGTATTACGTTAGAACGTTATACCATACAACGTTATGGTATATAACGTATTACGTTAGAACGTTATACCATATAACGTATTACGTTGTAACGTTATACCATACAACGTTATGTTATATAACGTAATACGTTATAACGTTATACCATGTAACGTATTACGTTATAACGTTATACCATACAACGTTATGTTATATAACGTAATACGTTATAATGTTATACCATATAACGTAATTCGTTATAACGTTATACCATATAGCGTATTACGTTGTAACGTTATACCATACAACGTTATGTTATATAACGTAATACGTTATAACGTTATACCATGTAACGTATTACGTTATAACGTTATACCACATAACGTATTACGATATAACGTTATGATATATAACTTAATACGTTATAACGTTATGTTATATAACTTAATACGTTATAACGTTATGTTATATAACGTAATACGTTATAATGTTATACCATATAACGTAATACGTTATAACGTTATACCATATAGCGTATTACGTTACAACGTTACACCATACAACGTTATGTTATATAACGTAATACGTTATAACGTTATGTTATATAACGTAATACGCTACAACATGTTACCATATAACGTATTACGTTCTAACGTTACACCATATAAAGTAAAACCATATAACGTAATACGTTATAACGTTATACCATATAACGCATTACGTTATAACGTTACACCATACAACGTTGTGGTATATAACGTATTACGTTATAACGTTATACCATATAACGTGTTACGTTGTAACGTTACACAAGACAACGTTATGTTATATAACGTATTACGTTATAACGTTATACCATATAACGTATAACGTTATAACGTGTTACCATATAACGAATTACGTTATGATGTTATGCCATACAACGTTATGTTATATAACGTAATACGTTATAATGTTGTAACGTTATATCATATAGCGTATTACGTTATAACGTTATACCATACAACGTATTACGTCATAACGTTACACCATACAACGCTATGTAATAGAACGTAATACGTTATAAAGTGTTACCATATAACGTATTACGTTATAACGTTATACCATATAACGTATTACGTTATAACGTTATACCATATACCGTTATGCTATATAACGTAATACCTTATAACGTTATAACATATAACGCATTACATTATAACGTTACACCATACGACGTTATGTTATATAACGTAATACATTATAACGTGTTTCCATATACCGTATTACGTTATAACGTGTTGCCATATAACGAATTACGTTATAGCGTTATACCATGTAACGTATTACGATACAACGTTACACCATACAACGTTATGTTATATAACGTATTCCGTTATAACGTTATACCATATAACGTGTTACGTTATAACGTTATGCTGTATAACGTAATACGCTATAACGTGTTACCATATAACGTATTACGTTATATCGTTATACCATATAGCGTTATGTTATATAATGTAATACGTTATAACTTTATACCATATAACGTATTACGTTATGACGTTATACCATACAACGTATTACGTCATAACGTTACACCATACAACGTTATGTATTATAACGTACTACGTTATAACGTGTTACCATATAACGTGTTACGTTATAACGTGTTTCCATATAACGTGTTACGTTATAACGTTATACCTTATAACGTTATGCTATATAACGTAATACGTCATAACGTTATACCATATAACGTATTACGTTCTAACGTTATACCATATGACGTATTACGTTATGATGTTATACCATACAACGTTATGTTATATAACGTAATATGTTATAACGTTGTAACGTTATACCATATAGCGTATTACGTTATAACGTTATACCATACAACGTATTACGTCATAACGTTACACCATACAACGTTATGTAATATAACGTAATACGTTATAACGAGTTACCATATAACGTGTTACGTTATAACGTGTGTCCATATAACGTGTTACGTTATAACGTTATACCTTATAACGTTATGCTATATAACGTAATACGTTATAACGTTATCCCATATAACGCATTACATTATAACGTTACACCATACGACGTTTTGTTATATTACGTACTACGTTATAACGTGTGTCCATATAACGTGTTACGTTATAACGTTATACCTTATAACGTTATCTTATATAACGTAATACGTTATAACTTTATACCATATAACGTATTACGTTATGATGTTATACCATACAACGTTATGTCATATAACGTAATACGTCATAACGTTGTAACGTTATACCATATAGCGTATTACGTCATAACGTTACAACATACAAGGTTATGTAATATAACGTAATACGTTATAACGTGTTACCATATAACGTGTTACATTGTAACGTTACACCATACGACGTTATGTTATATAACGTAATACGTTATAACGTGTTTCCATATAACGTATTCCGTTATAACGTTATGTTATATAACGTAATACGTTATAACGTTATGTTATATAACTTAATACGTTATAACGTTATGTTATATAACGTAATACGTTATAACGTTATGTTATATAACGTAATATGTTATAACGTTATGTTATATAACGCAATACGTTATAACGTTATGTTATATAACGTAATACGCTACAACGTGTTACCATATGACGTATTACGTTCTAACGTTACACTATATAAAGTAAAACCATATAACGGAATACGTTATAACGTTATACCATATAACGCATTACGTTATAACGTTACACCATACAACGTTGTGGTATATAACGTATTACGTTATAACGTTATACCATATAACGTGTTACGTTGTAACGTTACACAAGACAACGTTATGTTATATAACGTATTACGTTACAACGTTATACCATATAAAGTATTACGTTATAACGTTACGCAAGACAGCGTTATGTTATATTACGTATTACGATATAACGTTATGCGATATAACGTATTACGTTATAACGTTATACCATATAACGTATTACGTTATAACGTGTTACCATATAACGTATTACGTTATAACGTTATACCATATAGCGTATTACGTTACAACGGTACACCATACAACGCCATGTTATATAACGTATTCCGTTATAACGTTATACCATATAACGTATTCCGTTATAACGTTATGTTATATAACGTAATACGTTATAACGTTATGTTATATAACGTAATACGTTATAACGTTATGTTATATAACGTAATACGTTATAACGTTATGTTATATTACGTAATACGTTATAACGTTATGTTATATAACGTAATACGTTATAACGTTATGTTATATAACGTAATACGTTATAACGTTATGTTATATAACGTAATACGTTATAACGTTATGTTATATAACGTAATACGTTATAACGTTATGTTATATAACGTAATACGCTATAACGTGATACCATATAACGTATTACGTTATGACGTTAAACCATACAACGTTATGTTACATGACGTGATACGTTATAACGTTACACCATACAACGTTATGGTATATAACGTATTACGTTATAACGTTATACCATACAACGTTATGGTATATAACGTATTACGTTAGAACGTTATACCATATAACGTATTACGTTGTAACGTTACACAAGACAACGTTATGTTATATAACGTATTACGTTATAACGTTATACCATATAACGTATTACGTTATAACGTGTTACCATATAACGTATTACGTTATAACGTTATACCATATAACGTTATGCTATATAACGTAATACGTTATAACGTTATACCGTATAACGTTATGTTATATAACGTAATACGTTATAACGTTATACCACGTAACGTAATACGTTATAACGTAATACCATATAACGTATAGCGTTATAATGTTACACCATACAACGTTATGATATATAACGTATTACATTATAACGTTATACCATATAACGTATTACGTTATAACGCTACACCAGACAACGTTATGTTATATAACGTTTTACGATAAAACGTTATAACGTTATGTTATATAACGCAATACGTTATAACGTTATTATATATATCGTAATACGTTATAACGTTATGTTATATAACGTAATACGTTATAACGTTATGTTATACAACGTAATACGCTATAACGTGTTACCATATAATGTATTACGTTATATCGTTATACCATATAACGTTATGTTATATAACGTAATACCATATAACGTATAGCGTTATAATGTTACACCATACAACGTTATGTTATATAACGTATTACATTATAACGTTATACCATATAACGTATTACGTTATAACGCTACACCAGACAACGTTATGTTATATAACGTTTTACGATATAACGTTATACCATATAACGTATTACGTTATAACGTTACACTAGACACGGTTATGTTATATAACGTATTACGTTATAACGTTATACCATATGACGTATTACGTTATAACGCGTTACCATATAACGAATTACGTAATAACGTTATACCACATAACGTAGTACGTTATAACGTAATACCATATAACGTATAGCGTTATAAAGTTACACCATACAACGTTATGTTATATAACTTAATACGTTATAACGTTATGTTATATAACGTAATACGTTATAACGTTATACCATATAACGTATTACGTTATAACGTTATACCATGCAACGTATTACGTTATAACGATACACCATATAACGTTATGTTATATAACGCATTAGGTTATAAAGTTACACCATATAACGTATTATGTTATAACGTTACACCATATATCGTATTACGTTATAACGTTATACCATATAACGTATTACATTATAACGTTATACCATATAACGTAATACGTTATAACGTGTTACCATATAACGTGTTACGTTATAACGTTTTACCATATATCGTATTACGTTATAACGTTATACGATATAACGTATTACATTATAACGTTATACCATATAACGTAATACGTTATAACGTGTTACCATATAACGTGTTACGTTATTACGTTATACCATATAACGTTATGCTATATAACGTAATACGATATAACGTTGTACCATATGACGTATTACGTGATAACGTTATACCATATAACATATTACGTCATAAAGTTACACCATACAACGTTATGTAATATAACGTAATACGTTATAACGTGTTACCATATAACATATTACGTCATAACGTTACACCATACAACGTTATGTAATATGACGTAATACGTTATAACATGTTACCATATAACGTATTACGTTATAACGTGTTACCATATAACGTGTTACGTTATAACGTTATACCATACGACGTTATGTTATATAACGTAATACGTTATAACGGGTTTCCATATAACGTATTACGTTATAACGTTATACAATACAACGTATCACGTTATAACGATACACCATATAACGTTATGTTATATAACGTAATACGTTATAGCGTTATACCACATAACGTAGTACGTTATAACGTAATACCATATAACGTATAGCGTTATAAAGTTACACCATACAACGTAATGTTATATAACTTAATACGTTATAACGTTATGTTATATAACGTAATACGTTATAACGTTATACCATATAACGTATTACGTTATAACGTGTTACCATATAACGAATTACGTTATGATGTTATACCATACAACGTTATGTTATATAACGTAATACGTTATAACGTTGTAACGTTATACCATCTAGCGTATTACGTTATAACGTTATACCATAGAACGTATTACGTCATAACGTTACACCATACAACGTTATGTAATATAACGTAATACGTTATAACGAGTTACCATATAACGTAATACGTTATAACGTGTTACCATATAACGTATTACAATATAACTTTATACCATATAACGTATTACGTTATAACGCTACATCAGACAACGTTATGTTATATAACGTTTTACGATATAACGTTATACCATATAACGTATTACGTTATAACGTTACACTAGACACCGTTATGTTATATAACGTATTACGTTATAACGTTATACCATATGACGTATTACGTTATAACGTGTTACCATATAACGAATTACGTTATAACGTTATACCATATAGCGTATTACGTTACAACGTTACACCATACAACGTTATGTTATATAACTTAATACGTTATAACGTTATGTTATATAACGTAATACGTTATAACGTTATACCATATAACGTATTACGTTATAACGTTATACCATGCAACGTATTACGTTATAACGATACACCATATAACGTTATGTTATATAACGCATTAGGTTATAAAGTTACACCATATAACGTATTACGTTATAACGTTACACCATATATCGTATTACGTTATAACGTTATACCATATAACGTATTACATTATAACGTTATACCATATAACGTAATACGTTATAACGGGTTACCATATAACGTGTTACGTTATAACGTTTTACCATATATCGTATTACGTTATAACGTTATACGATATAACGTATTACATTATAACGTTATACCATATAACGTAATACGTTAAAACGTGTTACCATATAACGTGTTACGTTATTACGTTATACCATATAACGTTATGCTATATAACGTAATACGATATAACGTTATACCATATGACGTATTACGTGATAACGTTATACCATATAACATATTACGTCATAACGTTACACCATACAACGTTATGTAATATAACGTAATACGTTATAACGTGTTACCATATAACATATTACGTCATAACGTTACACCATACAACGTTATGTAATATGACGTAATACGTTATAACATGTTACCATATAACGTATTACGTTATAACGTGTTACCATATAACGTGTTACGTTATAACGTTATACCATACGACGTTATGTTATATAACGTAATACGTTATAACGGGTTTCCATATAACGTATTACGTTATAACGTTATACAATACAACGTATCACGTTATAACGATACACCATATAACGTTATGTTATATAACGTAATACGTTATAGCGTTATACCACATAACGTAGTACGTTATAACGTAATACCATATAACGTATAGCGTTATAAAGTTACACCATACAACGTAATGTTATATAACTTAATACGTTATAACGTTATGTTATATAACGTAATACGTTATAACGTTATACCATATAACGTATTACGTTATAACGTGTTACCATATAACGAATTACGTTATGATGTTATACCATACAACGTTATGTTATATAACGTAATACGTTATAACGTTGTAACGTTATACCATCTAGCGTATTACGTTATAACGTTATACCATAGAACGTATTACGTCATAACGTTACACCATACAACGTTATGTAATATAACGTAATACGTTATAACGAGTTACCATATAACGTAATACGTTATAACGTGTTACCATATAACGTATTACAATATAACTTTATACCATATAACGTATTACGTTATAACGCTACATCAGACAACGTTATGTTATATAACGTTTTACGATATAACGTTATACCATATAACGTATTACGTTATAACGTTACACTAGACACCGTTATGTTATATAACGTATTACGTTATAACGTTATACCATATGACGTATTACGTTATAACGTGTTACCATATAACGAATTACGTTATAACGTTATACCATATAGCGTATTACGTTACAACGTTACACCATACAACGTTATGTTATATAACTTAATACGTTATAACGTTATGTTATATAACGTAATACGTTATACCATATAACGTATTACGTTATAACGTTATACCAAGCAACGTATTACGTTATAACGATACACCATATAACGTTATGTTATATAACGCATTAGGTTATAAAGTTACACCATATAACGTATTATGTTATAATGTTACACCATATATCGTATTACGTTATAACGTTATACCATATAACGTATTACATTATAACGTTATACCATATAACGTAATACGTTATAACGTGTTACCATATAACGTGTTACGTTATAACGTTTTACCATATATCGTATTACGTTATAACGTTATACGATATAACGTATTACATTATAACGTTATACCATATAACGTAATACGTTATAACGTGTTACCATATAACGTGTTACGTTATTACGTTATACCATATAACGTTATGCTATATAACGTAATACGATATAACGTTATACCATATGACGTATTACGTGATAACGTTATACCATATAACATATTACGTCATAACGTTACACCATACAACGTTATGTAATATAACGTAATACGTTATAACGTGTTACCATATAACATATTACGTCATAACGTTACACCATACAACGTTATGTAATATGACGTAATACGTTATAACATGTTACCGTATAACGTATTACATTATAACGTATTACCATATAACGTGTTACGTTATAACGTTATACCATACGACGTTATGTTATATAACGTAATACGTTATAACGGGTTTCCATATAACGTATTACGTTATAACGTTATACAATACAACGTATCACGTTATAACGATACACCATATAACGTTATGTTATATAACGTAATACGTTATAGCGTTATACCACATAACGTAGTACGTTATAACGTAATACCATATAACGTATAGCGTTATAAAGTTACACCATACATCGTAATGTTATATAACTTAATACGTTATAACGTTATGTTATATAACGTAATACGTTATAACGTTATACCATATAACGTATTACGTTATAACGTGTTACCATATAACGAATTACGTTATGATGTTATACCATACAACGTTATGTTATATAACGTAATACGTTATAACGTTGTAACGTTATACCATCTAGCGTATTACGTTATAACGTTATACCATAGAACGTATTACGTCATAACGTTACACCATACAACGTTATGTAATATAACGTAATACGTTATAACGAGTTACCATATAACGTAATACGTTATAACGTGTTACCGTATAACGTATTACAATATAACTTTATACCATATAACGTATTACGTTATAACGCTACATCAGACAACGTTATGTTATATAACGTTTTACGATATAACGTTATACCATATAACGTATTACGTTATAACGTTACACTAGACACCGTTATGTTATATAACGTATTACGTTATAACGTTATACCATATGACGTATTACGTTATAACGTGTTACCATATAACGAATTACGTTATAACGTTATACCATATAGCGTATTACGTTACAACGTTACACCATACAACGTTATGTTATATAACTTAATACGTTATAACGTTATGTTATATAACGTAATACGTTATAACGTTATACCATATAACGTATTACGTTATAACGTTATACCATGCAACGTATTACGTTATAACGATACACCATATAACGTTATGTTATATAACGCATTAGGTTATAAAGTTACACCATATAACGTATTATGTTATAACGTTACACCATATATCGTATTACGTTATAACGTTATACCATATAACGTATTACATTATAACGTTATACCATATAACGTAATACGTTATAACGTGTTACCATATAACGTGTTACGTTATAACGTTTTACCATATATCGTATTACGTTATAACGTTATACGATATAACGTATTACATTATAACGTTATACCATATAACGTAATACGTTATAACGTGTTACCATATAACGTGTTACGTTATTACGTTATACCATATAACGTTATGCTATATAACGTAATACGATATAACGTTATACCATATGACGTATTACGTGATAACGTTATACCATATAACATATTACGTCATAACGTTACACCATACAACGTTATGTAATATAACGTAATACGTTATAACGTGTTACCATATAACATATTACGTCATAACGTTACACCATACAACGTTATGTAATATGACGTAATACGTTATAACATGTTACCATATAACGTATTACATTATAACGTATTACCATATAACGTGTTACGTTATAACGTTATACCATACGACGTTATGTTATATAACGTAATACGTTATTACGGGTTTCCATATAACGTATTACGTTATAACGTTATACAATACAACGTATCACGTTATAACGATACACCATATAACGTTATGTTATATAACGTAATACGTTATAGCGTTATACCACATAACGTAGTACGTTATAACGTAATACCATATAACGTATAGCGTTATAAAGTTACACCATACATCGTAATGTTATATAACTTAATACGCTATAACGTTATGTTATATAACGTAATACGTTATAACGTTATACCATATAACGTATTACGTTATAACGTGTTACCATATAACGAATTACGTTATGATGTTATACCATACAACGTTATGTTATATAACGTAATACGTTATAACGTTGTAACGTTATACCATCTAGCGTATTACGTTATAACGTTATACCATAGAACGTATTACGTCGTAACGTTACACCATACAACGTTATGTAATATAACGTAATACGTTATAACGAGTTACCATATAACGTAATACGTTATAACGTGTTACCATATAACGTATTACATTATAACGTTATACCATATAACGTAATACGTTATAACGTGTTACCATATAACGTGTTACGTTATAACGTTTTACCATATATCGTATTACGTTATAACGTTACACTAGACACCGTTATGTTATATAACGTATTACGTTATAACGTTATACCATATGACGTATTACGTTATAACGTGTTACCATATAACGAATTACGTTATAACGTTATACCATATAGCGTATTACGTTACAACGTTACACCATACAACGTTATGTTATATAACTTAATACGTTATAACGTTATGTTATATAACGTAATACGTTATAACGTTATACCATATAACGTATTACGTTATAACGTTATACCATGCAACGTATTACGTTATAACGATACACCATATAACGTTATGTTATATAACGCATTAGGTTATAAAGTTACACCATATAACGTATTATGTTATAACGTTACACCATATATCGTATTACGTTATAACGTTATACCATATAACGTATTACATTATAACGTTATACCATATAACGTAATACGTTATAACGTGTTACCATATAACGTGTTACGTTATAACGTTTTACCATATATCGTATTACGTTATAACGTTATACGATATAACGTATTACATTATAACGTTATACCATATAACGTAATACGTTATAACGTGTTACCATATAACGTGTTACGTTATTACGTTATACCATATAACGTTATGCTATATAACGTAATACGATATAACGTTATACCATAAGACGTATTACGTGATAACGTTATACCATATAACATATTACGTCATAACGTTACACCACACAACGTTATGTAATATAACGTAATACGTTATAACGTGTTACCATATAACATATTACGTCATAACGTTACACCATACAACGTTATGTAATATGACGTAATACGTTATAACATGTTACCATATAACGTATTACGTTATAACGTGTTACCATATAACGTGTTACGTTATAACGTTATACCATACGACGTTATGTTATATAACGTAATACGTTATAACGGGTTTCCATATAACGTATTACGTTATAACGTTATACAATACAACGTATCACGTTATAACGATACACCATATAACGTTATGTTATATAACGTAATACGTTATAGCGTTATACCACATAACGTAGTACGCTATAACGTAATACCATATAACGTATAGCGTTATAAAGTTACACCATACAACGTAATGTTATATAACTTAATACGTTATAACGTTATGTTATATAACGTAATACGTTATAACGTTATACCATATAACGTATTACGTTATAACGTGTTACCATATAACGAATTACGTTATGATGTTATACCATACAACGTTATGTTATATAACGTAATACGTTATAACGTTGTAACGTTATACCATCTAGCGTATTACGTTATAACGTTATACCATAGAACGTATTACGTCATAACGTTACACCATACAACGTTATGTAATATAACGTAATACGTTATAACGAGTTACCATATAACGTAATACGTTATAACGTGTTACCATATAACGTATTACAATATAACTTTATACCATATAACGTATTACGTTATAACGCTACATCAGACAACGTTATGTTATATAACGTTTTACGATATAACGTTATACCATATAACGTATTACGTTATATCGTTACACTAGACACCGTTATGTTATATAACGTATTACGTTATAACGTTATACCATATGACGTATTACGTTATAACGTGTTACCATATAACGAATTACGTTATAACGTTATACCATATAGCGTATTACGTTACAACGTTACACCATACAACGTTATGTTATATAACTTAATACGTTATAACGTTATGTTATATAACGTAATACGTTATAACGTTATACCATATAACGTATTACGTTATAACGTTATACCATGCAACGTATTACGTTATAACGATACACCATATAACGTTATGTTATATAACGCATTAGGTTATAAAGTTACACCATATAACGTATTATGTTATAACGTTACACCATATATCGTATTACGTTATAACGTTATACCATATAACGTATTACATTATAACGTTATACCATATAACGTAATACGTTATAACGTGTTACCATATAACGTGTTACGTTATAACGTTTTACCATATATCGTATTACGTTATAACGTTATACGATATAACGTATTACATTATAACGTTATACCATATAACGTAATACGTTATAACGTGTTACCATATAACGTGTTACGTTATTACGTTATACCATATAACGTTATGCTATATAACGTAATACGATATAACGTTATACCATATGACGTATTACGTGATAACGTTATACCATATAACATATTACGTCATAACGTTACACCATACAACGTTATGTAATATAACGTAATACGTTATAACGTGTTACCATATAACATATTACGTCATAACGTTACACCATACAACGTTATGTAATATGACGTAATACGTTATAACATGTTACCATATAACGTATTACGTTATAACGTGTTACCATATAACGTGTTACGTTATAACGTTATACCATACGACGTTATGTTATATAACGTAATACGTTATAACGGGTTTCCATATAACGTATTACGTTATAACGTTATACAATACAACGTATCACGTTATAACGATACACCATATAACGTTATGTTATATAACGTAATACGTTATAGCGTTATACCACATAACGTAGTACGTTATAACGTAATACCATATAACGTATAGCGTTATAAAGTTACACCATACAACGTAATGTTATATAACTTAATACGTTATAACGAGTTACCATATAACGTAATACGTTATAACGTGTTACCATATAACGTATTACAATATAACTTTATACCATATAACGTATTACGTTATAACGCTACATCAGACAACGTTATGTTATATAACGTTTTACGATATAACGTTATACCATATAACGTATTACGTTATAACGTTACACTAGACACCGTTATGTTATATAACGTATTACGTTATAACGTTATACCATATGACGTATTACGTTATAACGTGTTACCATATAACGAATTACGTTATAACGTTATACCATGCAACGTATTACGTTATAACGATACACCATATAACGTTATGTTATATAACGCATTAGGTTATAAAGTTACACCATATAACGTATTATGTTATAACGTTACACCATATATCGTATTACGTTATAACGTTACACCATATAACGTATTATGTTATAACGTTACACCATATAACGAATTACGTTATAACGTTATACCATATAGCGTATTACGTTACAACGTTACACCATACAACGTTATGTTATATAACTTAATACGTTATAACGTTATGTTATATAACGTAATACGTTATAACGTTATACCATATAACGTATTACGTTATAACGTTATACCATGCAACGTATTACGTTATAACGATACACCATATAACGTTATGTTATATAACGCATTAGGTTATAAAGTTACACCATATAACGTATTATGTTATAACGTTACACCATATATCGTATTACGTTATAACGTTATACCATATAACGTATTACATTATAACGTTATACCATATAACGTAATACGTTATAACGTGTTACCATATAACGTTTTACGTTATAACGTTTTACCATATATCGTATTACGTTATAACGTTATACGATATAACGTATTACATTATAACGTTATACCATATAACGTAATACGTTATAACGTGTTACCATATAACGTGTTACGTTATTACGTTATACCATATAACGTTATGCTATATAACGTAATACGATATAACGTTATACCATATGACGTATTACGTGATAACGTTATACCATATAACATATTACGTCATAACGTTACACCATACAACGTTATGTTATATAACGTAATACGTTATAACGTTGTAACGTTATACCATCTAGCGTATTACGTTATAACGTTATACCATAGAACGTATTACGTCATAACGTTACACCATACAACGTTATGTAATATAACGTAATACGTTATAACGAGTTACCATATAACGTAATACGTTATAACGTGTTACCATATAACGTATTACAATATAACTTTATACCATATAACGTATTACGTTATAACGCTACATCAGACAACGTTATGTTATATAACGTTTTACGATATAACGTTATACCATATAACGTATTACGTTATAACGTTACACTAGACACCGTTATGTTATATAACGTATTACGTTATAACGTTATACCATGCAACGTATTACGTTATAACGATACACCATATAACGTTATGTTATATAACGCATTAGGTTATAAAGTTACACCATATAACGTATTATGTTATAACGTTACACCATATATCGTATTACGTTATAACGTTATACCATATAACGTATTACATTATAACGTTATACCATATAACGTAATACGTTATAACGTGTTACCATATAACGTGTTACGTTATAACGTTTTACCATATATCGTATTACGTTATAACGTTATACGATATAACGTATTACATTATAACGTTATACCATATAACGTAATACGTTATAACGTGTTACCATATAACGTGTTACGTTATTACGTTATACCATATAACGTTATGCTATATAACGTAATACGATATAATGTTATACCATATGACGTATTACGTGATAACGTTATACCATATAACATATTACGTCATAACGTTACACCATACAACGTTATGTAATATAACGTAATACGTTATAACGTGTTACCATATAACATATTACGTCATAACGTTACACCATACAACGTTATGTAATATGACGTAATACGTTATAACATGTTACCATATAACGTATTACGTTATAACGTTATACAATACAACGTATCACGTTATAACGATACACCATATAACGTTATGTTATATAACGTAATACGTTATAGCGTTATACCACATAACGTAGTACGTTATAACGTAATACCATATAACGTATAGCGTTATAAAGTTACACCATACAACGTAATGTTATATAACTTAATACGTTATAACGTTATGTTATATAACGTAATACGTTATAACGTTATACCATATAACGTATTACGTTATAACGTGTTACCATATAACGAATTACGTTATGATGTTATACCATACAACGTTATGTTATATAACGTAATACGTTATAACGTTGTAACGTTATACCATCTAGCGTATTACGTTATAACGTTATACCATAGAACGTATTACGTCATAACGTTACACCATACAACGTTATGTAATATAACGTAATACGTTATAACGAGTTACCATATAACGTAATACGTTATAACGTGTTACCATATAACGTATTACAATATAACTTTATACCATATAACGTATTACGTTATAACGCTACATCAGACAACGTTATGTTATATAACGTTTTACGATATAACGTTATACCATATAACGTATTACGTTATAACGTTACACTAGACACCGTTATGTTATATAACGTATTACGTTATAACGTTATACCATATGACGTATTACGTTATAACGTGTTACCATATAACGAATTACGTTATAACGTTATACCATATAGCGTATTACGTTACAACGTTACACCATACAACGTTATGTTATATAACGCATTCCGTTATAACGTTATACCATATAACCTATTACGTTATAACGTTATACCATATAACGTATTACGTCATGATGTTATACCATACAACGTTATGTTATATAACGTAATACGTTATAACGTTGTAACGTTATACCATATAACGTGTTACGTTGTAACGTTACACAAGACAACCTTATGTTATATAACGTATTACGTTACAACGTTATACCATATAACGTATTACGTTATAACGTTACACAAGATAACGTTATGTTATATAAGGTATTACGATATAACGTTATGCCATATAACGTATTACGTTATAACGTTACACAAGACAACGTTATGTTATATAACGTATTACGTTATAACGTTATACCATATAACGTATTACGTTATAACGTGTTACCATATAACGTATTACGTTATAACGTGTTACCATACGACGTTATGTTATATAACGTTATACGTTATAACGTGTTTCCATATAACGTATTACGTTATAACGTTATACCATGCAACGTTATGTTATATAACGTATTGCGTTATAACTTTATACTATATAACGTATTACGTTATGACGTTAAACCATACAACGTTATGTTACATGACGTAATACGTTATAACGTTACACCATACAACGTTATGGTATATAACGTATTACGTTAGAACGTTATACCATACAACGTTATGGTATATAACGTATTACGTTAGATCGTTATACCATATAACGTGTTACGTTATAACGTTATACCATACGACGTTATGTTATATAACGTAATACGTTATAACGTGTTTCCATATAACGTATTACGTTATAACGTTATACCATACAACGTATTACGTTATAACGATACACCATATAACGTTATGTTATATAACGTAATACGTTATAACGTTATACCACATAACGTAGTACGTTATAACGTAATAACATATAACGTATAGCGTTATAAAGTTACACCATACAACGTTATGTTATATAACTTAATACGTTATAACGTTATGTTATATAATGTATTGCGTTATAACTTTATACTATATAACGTATTACGTTATAACGTTACACCATACAACGTTATGTTACATAACGTAATACGTTATAACGTTACACCATACAACGTTATGGTATATAACGCACTACGTTAGAACGTTATACCATACAACGTTATGGTATATAACGTATTACGTTAGAACGTTATACCATATAACGTATTACGTTGTAACGTTACACAAGACAACGTTATGTTATATAACGTATTACGTTATAGCGTTATACCATAGAACATTATGTCATAACGTTACACCATACAACGTTATGTAATATAACGTAATACGTTATAACGAGTTACCATATAACGTAATACGTTATAACGTGTAACCATATAACGTATTACATTATAACGTTATACCATATAACGTTATGCTATATAACCTAATACGTTATAACGTTATACCGTATAACGTTATGTTATATAACGTAATACGTTATAACGTTATACCACGTAACGTAATACGTTATAACGTAATGCCATATAACGTATAGCGTTATAATGTTACACCATACAACGTTATGTTATATAACTTAATACGTTATAACGTTATGTTATATGACGTATTACATTATAACGTTATACCATATAACGTATTACGTTATAACGTGTTACCATATAACGAATTACGTTATGATGTTATACCATACAACGTTATGTTATATAACGTAATACGTTATAACGTTGTAACGTTATACCATCTAGCGTATTACGTTATAACGTTATACCATAGAACGTATTACGTCATAACGTTACACCATACAACGTTATGTAATATAACGTAATACGTTATAACGAGTTACCATATAACGTAATACGTTATAACCTGTTACCATATAACGTATTACAATATAACTTTATACCATATAACGTATTACGTTATAACGCTACATCAGACAACGTTATGTTATATAACGTTTTACGATATAACGTTATACCATATAACGTATTACGTTATAACGTTACACTAGACACCGTTATGTTATATAACGTATTACGTTATAACGTTATACCATGCAACGTATTACGTTATAACGATACCCCATATAACGTTATGTTATATAACGCATTAGGTTATAAAGTTACACCATATAACGTATTATGTTATAACGTTACACCATATATCGTATTACGTTATAACGTTATACCATATAACGTATTACATTATAACGTTATACCATATAACGTAATACGTTATAACGTGTTACCATATAACGTGTTACGTTATAACGTTTTACCATATATCGTATTACGTTATAACGTTATACGATATAACGTATTACATTATAACGTTATACCATATAACGTAATACGTTATAACGTGTTACCATATAACGTGTTACGTTATTACGTTATACCATATAACGTTATGCTATATAACGTAATACGATATAATGTTATACCATATGACGTATTACGTGATAACGTTATACCATATAACATATTACGTCATAACGTTACACCATACAACGTTATGTAATATAACGTAATACGTTATAACGTGTTACCATATAACATATTACGTCATAACGTTACACCATACAACGTTATGTAATATGACGTAATACGTTATAACATGTTACCATATAACGTATTACGTTATAACGTTATACAATACAACGTATCACGTTATAACGATACACCATATAACGTTATGTTATATAACGTAATACGTTATAGCGTTATACCACATAACGTAGTACGTTATAACGTAATACCATATAACGTATAGCGTTATAAAGTTACACCATACAACGTAATGTTATATAACTTAATACGTTATAACGTTATGTTATATAACGTAATACGTTATAACGTTATACCATATAACGTATTACGTTATAACGTGTTACCATATAACGAATTACGTTATGATGTTATACCATACAACGTTATGTTATATAACGTAATACGTTATAACGTTGTAACGTTATACCATCTAGCGTATTACGTTATAACGTTATACCATAGAACGTATTACGTCATAACGTTACACCATACAACGTTATGTAATATAACGTAATACGTTATAACGAGTTACCATATAACGTAATACGTTATAACGGGTTACCATATAACGTATTACAATATAACTTTATACCATATAACGTATTACGTTATAACGCTACATCAGACAACGTTATGTTATATAACGTTTTACGATATAACGTTATACCATATAACGTATTACGTTATAACGTTACACTAGACACCGTTATGTTATATAACGTATTACGTTATAACGTTATACCATATGACGTATTACGTTATAACGTGTTACCATATAACGAATTACGTTATAACGTTATACCATATAGCGTATTACGTTACAACGTTACACCATACAACGTTATGTTATATAACGTATTCCGTTATAACGTTATACCATATAACCTATTACGTTATAACGTTATACCATATAACGTATTACGTCATGATGTTATACCATACAACGTTATGTTATATAACGTAATACGTTATAACGTTGTAACGTTATACCATATAACGTGTTACGTTGTAACGTTACACAAGACAACCTTATGTTATATAACGTATTACGTTACAACGTTATACCATATAACGTATTACGTTATAACGTTACACAAGATAACGTTATGTTATATAAGGTATTACGATATAACGTTATGCCATATAACGTATTACGTTATAACGTTACACAAGACAACGTTATGTTATATAACGTATTACGTTATAACGTTATACCATATAACGTATTACGTTATAACGTGTTACCATATAACGTATTACGTTATAACGTGTTACCATACGACGTTATGTTATATAACGTTATACGTTATAACGTGTTTCCATATAACGTATTACGTTATAACGTTATACCATGCAACGTTATGTTATATAACGTATTGCGTTATAACTTTATACTATATAACGTATTACGTTATGACGTTAAACCATACAACGTTATGTTACATGACGTAATACGTTATAACGTTACACCATACAACGTTATGGTATATAACGTATTACGTTAGAACGTTATACCATACAACGTTATGGTATATAACGTATTACGTTAGATCGTTATACCATATAACGTGTTACGTTATAACGTTATACCATACGACGTTATGTTATATAACGTAATACGTTATAACGTGTTTCCATATAACGTATTACGTTATAACGTTATACCATACAACGTATTACGTTATAACGATACACCATATAACGTTATGTTATATAACGTAATACGTTATAACGTTATACCACATAACGTAGTACGTTATAACGTAATAACATATAACGTATAGCGTTATAAAGTTACACCATACAACGTTATGTTATATAACTTAATACGTTATAACGTTATGTTATATAATGTATTGCGTTATAACTTTATACTATATAACGTATTACGTTATAACGTTACACCATACAACGTTATGTTACATAACGTAATACGTTATAACGTTACACCATACAACGTTATGGTATATAACGCACTACGTTAGAACGTTATACCATACAACGTTATGGTATATAACGTATTACGTTAGAACGTTATACCATATAACGTATTACGTTGTAACGTTACACAAGACAACATTATGTTATATAACGTATTACGTTATAGCGTTATACCATAGAACATTATGTCATAACGTTACACCATACAACGTTATGTAATATAACGTAATACGTTATAACGAGTTACCATATAACGTAATACGTTATAACGTGTTACCATATAACGTATTACATTATAACGTTATACCATATAACGTTATGCTATATAACCTAATACGTTATAACGTTATACCGTATAACGTTATGTTATATAACGTAATACGTTATAACGTTATACCACGTAACGTAATACGTTATAACGTAATGCCATATAACGTATAGCGTTATAATGTTACACCATACAACGTTATGTTATATAACTTAATACGTTATAACGTTATGTTATATAACGTATTACATTATAACGTTATACCATATAACGTATTACGTTATAACGCTACACCAGACAACGTTATGTTATATAACATTTTTCGACATAACGTTATACCATATAACGTATTACGTTATAACGTTACACTAGACACCGTTATGTTATATAACGTATTACGTTATAACGTTATACCATATGACGTATTACGTTATAACGTGTTACCATATCACGAATTACGTTATAACGATACACCATATAACGTTATGTTATATAACGCATTACGTTATAACGTTACACCATATAACGTATTACGTGATAACGTTATACGATATAACGTATTACGTTATAACGTTAAACCATACAACGTTATGTTACATAACGTATTACATTATAACGTTATACCATATAACGTATTACGTGATAACGTTATACGATATAACGTATTACGTTATAACGTTAAACCATACAACGTTATGTTACATAACGTAATACGTTATAACGTTATACCATATAACGTTATGTTATATAACGTATTACGTTATAACTATATACCATATAACGTATTACGTTATGACGTTATACCATACAGCGTTATGTTATATAACGTAATACGTTATAACGTTATACCATATAACGTATTACGTTATAACGTTAAACCATACAACGTTATGTTACATAACGTAAAACGTTATAACGTTATACCATATAACGTTATGTTATATAACGTAATACGTTATAACTTTATACCATACAACATATTACGTCATATCGTTATACCATATAACGTTATGTTATACAACGTAATACGTTATAACTATATACCATACAACGTATTACGTTATGACGTTATACCATACAGCGTTATGTTATATAACGTAATACGTTATAACGTTATACAATATAACGTATTACGTTATAACGTTAAACCATACAACGTTATGTTACATAACGTAAAACGTTATAACGTAATACCATATAACGTATAGCGTTATAATGTTACACCATACAACGTTATGATATATAACGTATTACAATATAACGTTATACCATATAACGTATTACGTTATAACGCTACACCAGACAACGTTATGTTATATAACGTTTTACGATATAACGTTATACCATATGACGTATTACGTTATAACGTGTTACCATATAACGAATTACGTTATAAAGTTATACCATATAGCGTATTACGTTACAACGTTACACCATACAACGTTATGTTATATAACGTATTCCGTTATAACGTTATGTTATATATCGTAAAACGTTATAACGTTATGTTATATAACGCAATACGTTATAACGTTATGTTATATATCGTAATACGTTATAACGTTATGTTATATAACGTAATACGTTATAACGTTATGTTATACAACGTAATACGCTATAACGTGTTACCATATAATGTATTACGTTATATCGTTATACCATATAACGTTATGTTATATAACGTAATACCATATAACGTATAGCGTTATAATGTTACACCATACAACGTTATGTTATATAACGTATTACATTATAACGTTATACCATATAACGTATTACGTTATAACGCTACACCAGACAACGTTATGTTATATAACGTTTTACGATATAACGTTATACCATATAACGTATTACGTTATAACGTTACACTGGACACGGTTATGTTATATAACGTATTACGTTATAACGTTATACCATATGACGTATTACGTTATAACGCGTTACCATATAACGAATTACGTAATAACGTTATACCACATAACGTAGTACGTTATAACGTAATACCATATAACGTATAGCGTTATAAAGTTACACCATACAACGTTATGTTATATAACTTAATACGTTATAACGTTATGTTATATAACGTAATACGTTATAACGTTATACCATATAACGTATTACGTTATAACGTTATACCATGCAACGTATTACGTTATAACGATACACCATATAACGTTATGTTATATAACGCATTAGGTTATAAAGTTACACCATATAACGTATTATGTTATAACGTTACACCATATATCGTATTACGTTATAACGTTATACCATATAACAAATTACATTATAACGTTATACCATATAACGTAATACGTTATAACGTGTTACCATATAACGTGTTACGTTATAACGTTTTACCATATATCGTATTACGTTATAACGTTATACCATATAACGTATTACATTATAACGTTATACCATATAACGTATTACGTTATAACGCTACACCAGACAACGTTATGTTATATAACGTTTTACGATATAACGTTATACCATATAACGTATTACGTTATAACGTTACACTGGACACGGTTATGTTATATAACGTATTACGTTATAACGTTATACCATATGACGTATTACGTTATAACGCGTTACCATATAACGAATTACGTAATAACGTTATACCACATAACGTAGTACGTTATAACGTAATACCATATAACGTATAGCGTTATAAAGTTACACCATACAACGTTATGTTATATAACTTAATACGTTATAACGTTATGTTATATAACGTAATACGTTATAACGTTATACCATATAACGTATTACGTTATAACGTTATACCATGCAACGTATTACGTTATAACGATACACCATATAACGTTATGTTATATAACGCATTAGGTTATAAAGTTACACCATATAACGTATTATGTTATAACGTTACACCATATATCGTATTACGTTATAACGTTATACCATATAACAAATTACATTATAACGTTATACCATATAACGTAATACGTTATAACGTGTTACCATATAACGTGTTACGTTATAACGTTTTACCATATATCGTATTACGTTATAACGTTATACCATATAACGTATTACATTATAACGTTATACCATATAACGTAATACGTTATAACGTGTTACCATATAACGTGTTACGTTATTACGTTATACCATATAACGTTATGCTATATAACGTAATACGATATAATGTTATACCATATGACGTATTACGTGATAACGTTATACCATATAACGTGTTACGTTATTACGTTATACCAAATAACGTTATGCTATATAACGTAATACGATATAACGTTATACCATATGACGTATTACGTGATAACGTTATACCATATAACATATTACGTCATAACGTTACACCATACAACGTTATGTAATATAACGTAATACGTTATAACGTGTTACCATATAACATATTACGTCATTACGTTACACCATACAACGTTATGTAATATGACGCAATACGTTATAACATGTTACCATATAACGTATTACGTTATAACGTGTTACCATATAACGTGTTACGTTATAACGTTATACCATACGACGTTATGTTATATAACGTAATACGTTATAACGTGTTTCCATATAACGTATTACGTTATAACGTTATACAATACAACGTATCACGTTATAACGATACACCATATAACGTTATGTTATATAACGTAATACGTTATAACGTTATACCACATAACGTAGTACGTTATAACGTAATACCATATAACGTATAGCGTTATAAAGTTACACCATACAACGTAATGTTATATAACATAATACGTTATAACGTTATGTTATATAACGTAATACGTTATAACGTTATACCATATAACGTATTACGTTATAACGTTATACCATATAACGTATTACGTTATAACGTGTTACCATATAACGAATTACGTTATGATGTTATACCATACAACGTTATGTTATATAACGTAATACGTTATAACGTTGTAACGTTATACCATCTAGCGTATTACGTTATAACGTTATACCATAGAACGTATTACGTCATAACGTTACACCATACAACGTTATGTAATATAACGTAATACGTTATAACGAGTTACCATATAACGTAATACGTTATAACGTGTTACCATATAACGTATTACAATATAACTTTATACCATATAACGTATTACGTTATAACGCTACATCAGACAACGTTATGTTATATAACGTTTTACGATATAACGTTATACCATATAACGTATTACGTTATAACGTTACACTAGACACCGTTATGTTATATAACGTATTACGTTATAACGTTATACCATATAACGTATTACGTTATAACGTGTTACCATATAACGTATTACGTTATAACGTGTTACCATATGACGTATTACGTTATAACGTTATACCATATAGCGTATTACGTTACAACGTTCACCATACAACGTTATGTAATATAACGTAATACGTTATAACGTGTTACCATATAACACATTACGTCATAACGTTACACCATACAACGTTATGTAATATAACGTAATACGTTATAACGTTACACCATACAACGTTATGGTATATAACGCACTACGTTAGAACGTTATACCATAGAACATTATGTCATAACGTTACACCATACAACGTTATGTAATATAACGTAATACGTTATAACGAGTTACCATATAACGTAATACGTTATAACGTGTTACCATATAACGTATTACATTATAACGTTATACCATATAACGTTATGCTATATAACCTAATACGTTATAACGTTATACCGTATAACGTTATGTTATATAACGTAATACGTTATAACGTTATACCACGTAACGTAATACGTTATAACGTAATGCCATATAACGTATAGCGTTATAATGTTACACCATACAACGTTATGTTATATAACTTAATACGTTATAACGTTATGTTATATAACGTATTACATTATAACGTTATACCATATAACGTATTACGTTATAACGCTACACCAGACAACGTTATGTTATATAACATTTTTCGACATAACGTTATACCATATAACGTATTACGTTATAACGTTACACTAGACACCGTTATGTTATATAACGTATTACGTTATAACGTTATACCATATGACGTATTACGTTATAACGTGTTACCATATCACGAATTACGTTATAACGTTATACCATATAGCGTATTACGTTACAACGTTACACCATACAACGTTATGTTATATAACGTATTCCGTTATAACGTTATACCATATAACGTATTACGTTATAACGTTACACAAGACAACGTTATGTTCTATATCGTATTACGTTATAACGTTATACCATACAACGTTATGTTATATAACGTAATACGCTATAACGTTGTACCATATAACGTATTACGTTAGAACGTTATACCATATAACGTATTACGTTATAACGTTATACCATACAACGTATTACGTTGTAACGATACACCATATAACGTTATGTTATATAACGCATTACGTTATAACGTTACACCATATAACGTATTACGTGATAACGTTATACGATATAACGTATTACGTTATAACGTTAAACCATACAACGTTATGTTACATAACGTATTACATTATAACGTTATACCATATAACGTATTACGTGATAACGTTATACGATATAACGTATTACGTTATAACGTTAAACCATACAACGTTATGTTACATAACGTAATACGTTATAACGTTATACCATATAACGTTATGTTATATAACGTATTACGTTATAACTATATACCATATAACGTATTACGTTATGACGTTATACCATACAGCGTTATGTTATATAACGTAATACGTTATAACGTTATACCATATAACGTATTACGTTATAACGTTAAACCATACAACGTTTTGTTACATAACGTAAAACGTTATAACGTTATACCATATAACGTTATGTTATATAACGTAATACGTTATAACTTTATACCATACAACATATTACGTCATATCGTTATACCATATAACGTTATGTTATATAACGTAATACGTTATAACGTTATACCATATAACGTATTACGTTATAACGTTATACCATATGACGTATTACGTTATAACGTGTTACCATATAACGAATTACGTTATAATGTTATACCATATAGCGTATTACGTTACAACGTTACACCATACAACGTTATGTTATATAACGTATTCCGTTATAACGTTATACCATATAACGTATTACGTTATAACGTTATGTTATATAACGTAATACGTTATAACGTTTTGTTATATAACGTAATACGTTATAACGTTATGTTATATAACGTAATACGTTATAACGTTATGTTATATATCGTAAAACGTTATAACGTTATGTTATATAACGCAATACGTTATAACGTTATGTTATATATCGTAATACGTTATAACGTTATGTTATATAACGTAATACGTTATAACGTTATCTTATACAACGTAATACGCTATAACGTGTTACCATATAATGTATTACGTTATATCGTTATACCATATAACGTTATGTTATATAACGTAATACCATATAACGTATAGCGTTATAATGTTACACCATACAACGTTATGTTATATAACGTATTACATTATAAGGTTATACCATATAACGTATTACGTTATAACGCTACACCAGACAACGTTATGTTATATAACGTT
Organism: Bombus hypnorum; assembly: GCA_911387925.2. Lineage (NCBI taxonomy): Eukaryota > Metazoa > Arthropoda > Insecta > Hymenoptera > Apidae > Bombus > Bombus hypnorum. Next base: position 812,562 of record OU427027.1, read on the forward strand.
TTACGATATAACGTTATACCATATAACGTATTACGTTATAACGTTACACTAGACACGGTTATGTTATATAACGTATTACGTTATAACGTTATACCATATGACGTATTACGTTATAACGCGTTACCATATAACGAATTACGTAATAACGTTATACCACATAACGTAGTACGTTATAACGTAATACCATATAACGTATAGCGTTATAAAGTTACACCATACAACGTTATGTTATATAACTTAATACGTTATAACGTTATGTTATATAACGTTATACGTTATAACGTTATACCATATAACGTATTACGTTATAACGTTATACCATGCAACGTATTACGTTATAACGATGCACCATATAACGTTATGTTATATAACGCATTAGGTTATAAAGTTACACCATATAACGTATTATGTTATAACGTTACACCATATATCGTATTACGTTATAACGTTATACCATATAACATATTACATTATAACGTTATACCATATAACGTAATACGTTATAACGTGTTACCATATAACGTCTTACGTTATAACGTTTTACCATATATCGTATTACGTTATAACGTTATACCATATAACGTATTACATTATAACGTTATACCATATAACGTAATACGTTATAACGTGTTACCATATAACGTGTTACGTTATTACGTTATACCATATAACGTTATGCTATATAACGTAATACGATATAACGTTATACCATATGACGTATTACGTGATAACGTTATACCATATAACGTGTTACGTTATTACGTTATACCATATAACGTTATGCTATATAACGTAATACGATATAACGTTATACCATATGACGTATTACGTGATAACGTTATACCATATAACATATTACGTCATAACGTTACACCATACAACGTTATGTAATATAACGTAATACGTTATAACGTGTTACCATATAACATATTACGTCATTACGTTACACCATACAACGTTATGTAATATGACGCAATACGTTATAACATGTTACCATATAACGTATTACGTTATAACGTGTTACCATATAACGTGTTACGTTATAACGTTATACCATACGACGTTATGTTATATAACGTAATACGTTATAACGTGTTTCCATATAACGTATTACGTTATAACGTTATACAATACAACGTATCACGTTATAACGATACACCATATAACGTTATGTTATATAACGTAATACGTTATAACGTTATACCACATAACGTAGTACGTTATAACGTAATACCATATAACGTATAGCGTTATAAAGTTACACCATACAACGTAATGTTATATAACTTAATACGTTATAACGTTATGTTATATAACGTAATACGTTATAACGTTATACTATATAACGTATTACGTTATAACGTGTTACCATATAACGAATTACGTTATGATGTTATACCATACAACGTTATGTTATATAACGTAATACGTTATAACGTTGTAACGTTATACTATCTAGCGTATTACGTTATAACGTTATACCATAGAACGTATTACGTCATAACGTTACACCATACAACGTTATGTAATATAACGTAATACGTTATAACGAGTTACCATATAACGTAATACGTTATAACGTGTTACCATATAACGTATTACAATATAACTTTATACCATATAACGTATTACGTTATAACGCTACATCAGACAACGTTATGTTATATAACGTTTTACGATATAACGTTATACCATATAACGTATTACGTTATAACGTTACACTAGACACCGTTATGTTATATAACGTATTACGTTATAACGTTATACCATATAACGTATTACGTTATAACGTGTTACCATATAACGTATTACGTTATAACGTGTTACCATATGACGTATTACGTTATAACGTTATACCATATAGCGTATTACGTTACAACGTTCACCATACAACGTTATGTAATATAACGTAATACGTTATAACGTGTTACCATATAACACATTACGTCATAACGTTACACCATACAACGTTATGTAATATAACGTAATACGTTATAACGTGTTACCATATAACGTATTATGTTATAACGTGTTACCATATAACGTGTTACGTTATAACGTTATACCATACGACGTTATGTTATATAACGTTATACGTTATAACGTGTTTCCATATAACGTATTACGTTATAACGTTATACCATGCAACGTTATGTTATATAACGTATTGCGTTATAACTTTATACTATATAACGTATTACGTTATGACGTTAAACCATACAACGTTATGTTACATGACGTAATACGTTATAACGTTACACCATACAACGTTATGGTATATAACGTATTACGTTAGAACGTTATACCATATAACGTATTACGTTGTAACGTTACACAAGACAACGTTATGTTATATAACGTATTACGTTATAACGTTATACCATAGAACATTATGTCATAACGTTACACCATACAACGTTATGTAATATAACGTAATACGTTATAACGAGTTACCATATAACGTAATACGTTATAACGTGTTACCATATAACGTATTACATTATAACGTTATACCATATAACGTTATGCTATATAACCTAATACGTTATAACGTTATACCGTATAACGTTATGTTATATAACGTAATACGTTATAACGTTATACCACGTAACGTAATACGATATAACGTAATGCCATATAACGTATAGCGTTATAATGTTACACCATACAACGTTATGTTATATAACTTAATACGTTATAACGTTATGTTATATAACGTATTACATTATAACGTTATACCATATAACGTATTACGTTATAACGCTACACCAGACAACGTTATGTTATATAACATTTTTCGACATAACGTTATACCATATAACGTATTACGTTATAACGTTACACTAGACACCGTTATGTTATATAACGTATTACGTTATAACGTTATACAATATGACGTATTACGTTATAACGTGTTACCATATCACGAATTACGTTATAACGTTATACCATATAGCGTATTACGTTACAACGTTACACCATACAACGTTATGTTATATAACGTATTCCGTTATAACGTTATACCATATAACGTATTACGTTATAACGTTACACAAGACAACGTTATGTTCTATAACGTATTACGTTATAACGTTATACCATACAACGTTATGTTATATAACGTAATACGCTATAACGTTGTACCATATAACGTATTACGTTAGAACGTTATACCATATAACGTATTACGTTATAACGTTATACCATACAACGTATTACGTTATAACGATACACCATATAACGTTATGTTATATAACGCATTACGTTATAACGTTACACCATATAACGTATTATGTTATAACGTTACACCATATACCGTATTACGTTATAACGTTACACCATATAACGTATTACGTTATAACGTTATGTTATATAACGTAATACGTTATAACGTTATGTTATATAACGTAATACGTTATAACGTTATGTTACATAACGTAATACGCTATAACGTGTTACCGTATAACGTATTACGTTATATCGTTATACCATATAACGTTATGTTATATAACGTAATACGTTATAACGTTACGTTATATAACGTAATGCGTTATAACGTTATCCCATATAACGCATTACATTATAACGTTACACCGTACGACGTTATGTTATATAAGTTAATACGTTATAACGTGTTTCCATATAACGTGTTACGTTATAACGTGTTTCCATATAACGAATTACGTTATAACGTTAAACCATATATCGTATTACGTTATAATTTTATACCATATAACGTATTACGTTATATCGTTATACCATATAACGTTATGTAATATAACGTAATACGTTATAACGTGTTACCATATTACGTATTACGTTATAACGTTATACCATATAGCGTTATGCTATATAACGTAATACGTTATAACGTTATACCATATAGCTCATTACGTTATAACGTTATGTTATTTAACTTAATACGTTATAACGTTATACCACATAACGCAATACGTTATAACGTAGTACCATAGAACGTATAGCGTTATATAGTTACACCATACAACATTATGTTATATAACTTAATACGTTATAACGTTATACCATATAGCGAATTACGTTATATCGTTATACCATACAACTTTATGTTATATAACGTAATACGTTATAACTTTATACCATATAACGTATTACGTTATGACGTTATACCATACAACGTTATGTTATATAAGGTAATACGTTATAACGTTGTAACGTTATTCCATATAGCGCATTACGTTATAACGTTATACCATATAACGTTATGTAATATAACGTAATACGTTATAACGTGTTACCATATTACGTATTACGTTATAACGTTATACCATATAACGTTATGTTATATAACGTAATACGTTATAACGTTATATCATATAACGTATTACGTTGTAACGTTACACAAGACAACGTTATGTTATATAACGTATTACGTTATAACGTTGTACCATATAACGTATTACGTTAGAACGTTATACCATATAACGTATTACGTTGTAACGTTACACAAGACAACGTTATGTTATATAACGTATTACGTTATAACGTTATACCATAGAACATTATGTCATAACGTTACACCATACAACGTTATGTAATATAACGTAATACGTTATAACGAGTTACCATATAACGTAATACGTTATAACGTGTTACCATATAACGTATTACATTATAACGTTATACCATATAACGTTATGCTATATAACCTAATACGTTATAACGTTATACCGTATAACGTTATGTTATATAACGTAATACGTTATAACGTTATACCACGTAACGTAATACGTTATAACGTAATGCCATATAACGTATAGCGTTATAATGTTACACCATACAACGTTATGTTATATAACTTAATACGTTATAACGTTATGTTATATAACGTATTACATTATAACGTTATACCATATAACGTATTACGTTATAACGCTACACCAGACAACGTTATGTTATATAACATTTTTCGACATAACGTTATACCATATAACGTATTACGTTATAACGTTACACTAGACACCGTTATGTTATATAACGTATTACGTTATAACGTTATACAATATGACGTATTACGTTATAACGTGTTACCATATCACGAATTACGTTATAACGTTATACCATATAGCGTATTACGTTACAACGTTACACCATACAACGTTATGTTATATAACGTATTCCGTTATAACGTTATACCATATAACGTATTACGTTATAACGTTACACAAGACAACGTTATGTTCTATAACGTATTACGTTATAACGTTATACCATACAACGTTATGTTATATAACGTAATACGCTATAACGTTGTACCATATAACGTATTACGTTAGAACGTTATACCATATAACGTATTACGTTATAACGTTATACCGTACAACGTATTACGTTATAACGATACACCATATAACGTTATGTTATATAACGCATTACGTTATAACGTTACACCATATAACGTATTATGTTATAACGTTACACCATATACCGTATTACGTTATAACGTTATACCATATAACGTATAATATTACATTATAACGTTATAACATATAACGTATTACGTGATAACGTTATACGATATAACGTATTACGTTATAACGTTAAACCATACAACGTTATGTTACATAACGTAATACGTTATAACGTTATACCATATAACGTTATGTTATATAACGTAGTACGTTATAACGTTATACCATATAACGTATTACGTTATATCGTTATACCATATAACGTTCTGTTATATAACGTAATACGTTATAACGTTATAGCATACAACATATTACGTCATATCGTTATACCATATAACGTTATGTTATACAACGTAATACGTTATAACTATATACCATATAACGTATTACGTTATGACGTTATACCATACAGCGTTATGTTATATAACGTAATACGTTATAACGTTATACCATATAACGTATTACGTTATAACGTTAAACCATACAACGTTATGTTACATAACGTAAAACGTTATAACGTTATACCATATAACGTTACGTTATGTAACGTAATACGTTATAACTTTATACCATATAACGTATTACGTTATGATGTTATACCATACAGCGTTATGTTATATAACGTAATACGTTATAACGCTATACCATATAACGTATTACATTATACCGTTATACCATATAACGTATTACGTGATAATGTTATACCACATAACGTATTACGTAATAACGTTATACCATATAACGTTATGTTATATAACGTAATACGTTATAACGTTCTACCATATAACGTTATGCTATATATCGTAATACGTTATAACGTTATACCATATAACGTTATGTTATATAACGTAATACGTTATAACGTTATACCACATAACGTAATACGTTATAACGTAGTACCATACAACGTATAGCGTTATAACGTTACACCATACAACGTTATGTTATATAACGCATTACGTTATAACGTTATACCATATAACGTATTACGTTATAACGTGTTACCATATAACGTATTACGTTATAAAGTGTTACCATATAACGTATTACGTTATAACGTTATACCATACAACGTTATGTTATATAACGTATTACGTTATAACTTTATACTATATAACGTATTACGTTATAACGTTACACCATACAACGTTATGTTATATAACGTAATACGTTATAACGTTCTACCATATAACGTTATGCTATATATCGTAATACGTTATAACGTTATACCATATAACGTTATGTTATATAACGTAATACGCTATAACGTGTTCCCATATAACCTATTACGTTATATCGTTATACCATATAACGTTATGTTATACAACGTAATACGTTATAACGTTATACCACATAACGTAATACGTGATAATGTTATACCACATAACGTATTACGTAATAACGTTATACCATATAACGTTATGTTATATAACGTAATACGTTATAACGTTCTACCATATAACGTTATGCTATATAACGTAATACGTTATAATGTTATACCATATAACGTTATGTTATATAACGTAATACGTTATAACGTTATACCACATAACGTAATACGTTATAACGTAATACCATACAACGTATAGCGTTATAACGTTACACCATACAACGTTATGTTATATAACGCATTACGTTATAACGTTATACCATATAACGTATTACGTTATAACGTGTTACCATATAACGTATTACGTTATAAAGTGTTACCATATAACGTATTACGTTATAACGTTATACCATACAACGTTATGTTATATAACGCATTACGTTATAACGTTATACCATATAACGTATTACGTTATAACGTGTTACCATATAACGTATTACGTTATAAAGTGTTACCATATAACGTATTACGTTATAACGTTACACCATACAACGTTATGTTACATAACGTAATACGTTATAACGTTATACCATATAACGTTATACCATATAACGTATTACGTTATAACGTTACACCATACAACGTTATGTTATATAACGTAATACCTCATAAAGTTATACCACATAACGTGATACGTTATAACGTAATACCATGTAACGTATAGCGTTATAACGTTACACCATACAACGTTATGTTATATAACGTAATACGCTATAACGTGTTCCCATATAACGTATTACGTTATATCGTTATACCATATAACGTTATGTTATACAACGTAATACGTTATAACTTTATACCATATAACGTATTACGTTATGACGTTATACCATACAGCGTTATGTTATATAACGTAATACGTTATAACGTTATACCATATAACGTATTACGTTATAACGTTAAACCATACAACGTTATGTTACATAACGTAATACGTTATAACGTTATACCATATAACGTTATGTTATACAACGTAATACGTTATAACGTTATACCATATAACGTATTACGTTATAACGTTACACCATACACCGTTATGTTATATAACGTAATAGGCTATAACGTGTTCCCATATAACGTATTACGTTATATCGTTATACCATATAACGTTATGTTATACAACGTAATACGTTATAACTTTATACCATCTAACGTATTACGTTATGACGTTATACCATACAGCGTTATGTTATATAACGTAATACGTTATAACGTTATACCATATAACGTATTACGTTATAACGTTAAACCATACAACGTTATGTTACATAACGTAATACGTTATAACGTTATACCATATAACGTTATGTTATATAACGTAGTACGTTATAACGTTATACCATATAACGTATTACGTTATAACGTTATAGCATACAACGTTATGTTATATAACGTATTACGTTATAACTTTATACTATATAACGTATTACGTTATAACGATACACCATATAACGTTATGTTATATAACGCATTACGTTATAACGTTACACCATATAACGTATTATGTTATAACGTTACACCATATACCGTATTACGTTATAACGTTACACCATATAACGTATTACGTTATAACGTTATGTTATACAACGTAATACGTTATAACTTTATACCATATAACGTATTACGTTATGACGTTATACCATACAGCGTTATGTTATATAACGTAATACGTTATAACGTTATACCATATAACGTATTACGTTATATCGTTATACCATATAACGTTATGTTATATAACGTAATACGTTATAACGTTACGTTATATAACGTAATGCGTTATAACGTTATCCCATATAACGCATTACATTATAACGTTACACCGTACGACGTTATGTTATATAAGTTAATACGTTATAACGTGTTTCCATATAACGTGTTACGTTATAACGTGTTTCCATATAACGAATTACGTTATAACGTTAAACCATATATCGTATTACGTTATAATTTTATACCATATAACGTATTACGTTATATCGTTATACCATATAACGTTATGTAATATAACGTAATACGTTATAACGTGTTACCATATTACGTATTACGTTATAACGTTATACCATATAGCGTTATGCTATATAACGTAATACGTTATAACGTTATACCATATAGCTCATTACGTTATAACGTTATGTTATTTAACTTAATACGTTATAACGTTATACCACATAACGCAATACGTTATAACGTAATACCATAGAACGTATAGCGTTATATAGTTACACCATACAACATTATGTTATATAACTTAATACGTTATAACGTTATACCATATAGCGAATTACGTTATATCGTTATACCATACAACTTTATGTTATATAACGTAATACGTTATAACTTTATACCATATAACGTATTACGTTATGACGTTATACCATACAACGTTATGTTATATAAGGTAATACGTTATAACGTTGTAACGTTATTCCATATAGCGCATTACGTTATAACGTTATACCATATAACGTTATGTAATATAACGTAATACGTTATAACGTGTTACCATATTACGTATTACGTTATAACGTTATACCATATAACGTTATGTTATATAACGTAATACGTTATAACGTTATATCATATAACGTATTACGTTGTAACGTTACACAAGACAACGTTATGTTGAGTTCTGCCCGAGCAGTCGAGCTATGCGGACGTGAGAACTAGTGCTTCCGTAAGTGCGACAAGTGGGAAAGAAAAGAGAAGAGAAAAGAAAAGTGAAGTGCAACACAACCAATATACTAAAACTAAAGGATGGAAAACATCCAAAAAATACCAACTATAAAAATCCTAAACAAAGGCGAAACATATGCCATAAACAGAGCAATAGACCAACAGAGCTCAAATAAATCAACAAGTGAAGTGGATTGCTCAGATACAAACGAAATGGCGATGGAAATTACGAAAAAAGATGAAGGAAAAAATAATACTAGCAATGTTCCACCACATTACAACGAAAGCTGGAAGACTGCAACTCCCAGCAAAAAACGAAGGATAAACACAAACACAAATGCTAAGAGGACGATAGAACCAGAAGGACAAAAATGGCTACAGGAAATTCCTATACATAACTCTTTCAGCTCACTGCCAGAAGTGATGGATGTAGACCCAGCTGATAAACCAATAACAAACATTCCTAAACCTCCACCAATCTTCATTGATGCTAAAATAATAGACCCCCTCATCGAACTGCTAAACATCACGGCAGGAAAAGAAAATTACACCATAAAACAACTCAAACTAGAACAAGTAAAAGTACAAACCAATACCCCGGAAATATATAGAAAAGTAACAAAAGCGCTAAAGGAAAAAAACGCCGGGTATCATACCTACCAACCCAAATCTGATAAAAGCTACAAAGCAGTAATCAGAGGCTTACATCCTAAATCGAACACAAACAACATATGTGAGGAATTAGCCAAAATCGGACACCAGGTGAGAACGATTAACAACATAACCAGATTTGACACCAAGCAACCACTACCGCTATTTTTAATAGAATTAGAACCTAAAAATAATAACAAAGAAATTTTTGAAATTAAGAAAATTTTAAACACGATAATTACAGTTGAGCCACCCAGACAAAAAAAAGACATACCGCAATGTATGAGGTGTCAACAATATGGGCATACAAAAAACTACTGTAACAGAAACCCGGCGTGTGTCAAATGCGCAGGAAAGCACCTAACAGCTAACTGCCCACATACGGGAAAAATAAATAACGCAAAGTGTTTCAATTGCGGTGGAAACCACCCAGCTAGTTACAAAGGCTGTTTAGTCAGAAAGCAACTACAAAAAAAACTTTTTCCGCCGCTTCGTAACAGGACATATAATAACTCTAACACTCAACAGGATAGCATAGTAACTGAAACATCAACAAACGTTCAGAATGTAATGAACCATAACAATACCAACACCCTTGGTAGCCGAAGCTACGCGCAAGTAGCCAAACAGTCAACACCTTTAGATAATCACAACCAGAACATTAACATCGACGACGCTGCAGAAATTAAAGAACTATTAAAGATATCCATCAAAAACACAGAATTCCTGGCAAAAATGATAAGTGAACAAAACGCAATCCTTAAACAGCAAACGCAACAAATCACACTCATGCTACAGCTACTTACAAACACGCTAACTAAAAAATAAAAATGGACACGCTTAAAATAGCAGCCTGGAACTCTAACGGCCTACAACAAAGGGCCCTAGAAACTAAAACATTCCTGTATAACAATAATATCGATATACTTCTTGTTTCAGAAACACACTTCACTATAAAAAACTATTTAAAAATACCGTACTACACCATATATGATACCAAGCATCCCTCAGGAAAAGCACACGGAGGAACCGCAGTAATAATAAGAAACGATATTAAACACCATCTACACAGTCAGGTTAGTAAAGAATATATCCAAGCAACCACCGTTACAGTACAAACTAGCAGCAACTATCTACAGCTGTCAGCAGTATATGTACCACCGCGACATAAAATTACATCTCAAATGTGGGAAGATTACTTTCAACATTTAGGTGATAAGTATATTGCAGCGGGAGACTATAATTCAAAGCACACACTATGGGGATCAAGAATCAATACACCTCGAGGTAGAACTTTGGAGAAATACATTAGAAACAATAACCTCAATATATTATCCACAGGAAGACCGACTTACTGGCCGACAGACTTGAGCAAAATACCTGACCTACTTGATTTTGCAGTTACAAAAGGACTAAATGCAAATAAACTAAATATAGAACCCAGCCTCGAGCTTAGCTCCGATCATACACCCATAATTATTACATACTTAAACAAACCAATAATTTATAAAAATTCAGAGACACTATGCAATAAAACCACCAAATGGCAAACATTTAAAGAAATAATTGAGAGCAAAATCAACTGCAACATCCCATTGAAAACACCCGAACATATCGAACAAGCAGTAATAACGCTTACAGAAACTATTCAGGAAGCAGCATGGGCAACCACCATACCTGAATCAAATAATAGACCAACAAAAATAATTCCGCCAGACATCCTTGAAAAAATTAGAGAAAAAAGAAAAGCGAAAGCAAAATGGCAAAAACATAGATCAAAAGAAAACAAAAAACACGTAAATAAACTTGCAAAGGAAATAAAAAACAAAATAAAAGAACACAATAACAATGAGTTCACAAAATTCATAGAGTCACTATCTGCACACGAGAACTCTAACTACTCCCTTTGGAAAGCCACAAAAAAAATAAAGAAGCCAATAAAACTAGTCCCAGCAATCAGAAAAGCAGATAATACATGGGCAAGAAGCAACGAAGAACAAGCTGAAGAATTTTCCAACCACCTAAGCAACATATTTACACCACATAATATCAATAATAGCAACCACAACTGTCATATGGACGAGGATGAGGTAATCACTAGTACTGCAACTGACAATCATTACATCATACCTAAAACAACAGCACATGAAATTAGAAACATAATCGAGAAAACAAAAAATAATAAGGCACCAGGAATTGACCTAATCAATGGTATAATCTTGAAAAACCTTCCTCCAAAAGCGATACGGCTAATTACAATAATCTTTAATGCAATATTAAGAATCCAATACTATCCTAAACTATGGAAACTAGCACAGATCATAATGTTACCTAAACCAGGCAAAGACCCACATCAAACAGTATCGTACAGACCAATATCACTACTTCCAGTATTCTCCAAAATACTGGAAAAAATAATTTACGCCCGCCTAAAACCAATAATAGAGAAGGAAAAACTAATACCAGATCACCAATTTGGATTCAGGAACAAACACTCCACGATAGAGCAAATGCACAGACTCACAAACGAAATAATACTAGCAATAGAAAACAAACAATACTGTACAGCCCTCTTTATGGACATCGAGAAAGCATTCGACAAAATAAACCACGATAGTCTACTTCAATCAATCAGAAAACAATTCCCGGAGCAGATATACCATTTAACTAAATCCTACTTAAGCAACAGAACCTTTACAGTAAAAATTAAAGATACATACTCTCAAGTTAAAGACATCAAGGCAGGGGTTCCGCAAGGAAGCGTCTTGGGACCAATTCTCTACACACTATACACGGCCAACATACCAACAACCACCAACAGCAAAATACTGACATTTGCGGATGACACTGTGGTACTAGTCAGGCACACTAACCCAGCAACAGCAGTCGCATTGCTACAAGAGCATATTGCAAAAATAGAAAAGTGGCTTCAAGTTAAACAAATTAAAGCAAACCCTGATAAATGCAACCACATTACATTCACACTGCGAAAACAGTTACCACCAAACATTACACTCAACGGCACGCACATAATACAAACAAGGCAAGTCAAATACCTAGGACTACACTTTGATACAAGATTCACATGGAAACAGCATATCAAATCAATAATAAGCAAAATACAGATAGCAAGGAGACAGATGTACTGGTTAACAAGTCGAAAGTCCAAACTAAGCATAGAAAACAAATTAAAAATCTACAAAACCATCATAAAACCAATCTGGACGTACGGAATACCACTATGGGGAACTGCAGCAATGAGCCATATAACCAAACTAGAGGCACTGCAATCTAAAATACTTAGAACAATAGTAAACGCCCCATGGTACGTTAGAAACGAGGACATACGAAAAGACCTTGGAATACCAACGGTCAAGGAAGAGATTAGCAGATTCGCAAGAAGGTACAGAGAAAGATTAGCAACGCACCCGAACCGGCTGGCAGCGGAAACGATCACCACATTCATCGAAAGGAGATTAAAAAGGAAACATCCAGTAGATCTCATAAAGGATACACCCTAACAAGCACGAAGATGGAACCCCATTGGGGGTAGCCACCCACATGTTATATTAGTAAACAGCTATAACATTTTACCAAATGTCCTACTGGACAAATTGTAAAATTTAAAGCAAATAAATAAAAAAAAAAAAAAAATGTTATATAACGTATTACGTTATAACGTTGTACCATATAACGTATTACGTTAGAACGTTATACCATATAACGTATTACGTTGTAACGTTACACAAGACAACGTTATGTTATATAACGTATTACGTTATAACGTTATACCATAGAACATTATGTCATAACGTTACACCATACAACGTTATGTAATATAACGTAATACGTTATAACGAGTTACCATATAACGTAATACGTTATAACGTGTTACCATATAACGTATTACATTATAACGTTATACCATATAACGTTATGCTATATAACCTAATACGTTATAACGTTATACCGTATAACGTTATGTTATATAACGTAATACGTTATAACGTTATACCACGTAACGTAATACGTTATAACGTAATGCCATATAACGTATAGCGTTATAATGTTACACCATACAACGTTATGTTATATAACTTAATACGTTATAACGTTATGTTATATAACGTATTACATTATAACGTTATACCATATAACGTATTACGTTATAACGCTACACCAGACAACGTTATGTTATATAACATTTTTCGACATAACGTTATACCATATAACGTATTACGTTATAACGTTACACTAGACACCGTTATGTTATATAACGTATTACGTTATAACGTTATACAATATGACGTATTACGTTATAACGTGTTACCATATCACGAATTACGTTATAACGTTATACCATATAGCGTATTACGTTACAACGTTACACCATACAACGTTATGTTATATAACGTATTCCGTTATAACGTTATACCATATAACGTATTACGTTATAACGTTACACAAGACAACGTTATGTTCTATAACGTATTACGTTATAACGTTATACCATACAACGTTATGTTATATAACGTAATACGCTATAACGTTGTACCATATAACGTATTACGTTAGAACGTTATACCATATAACGTATTACGTTATAACGTTATACCATACAACGTATTACGTTATAACGATACACCATATAACGTTATGTTATATAACGCATTACGTTATAACGTTACACCATATAACGTATTATGTTATAACGTTACACCATATACCGTATTACGTTATAACGTTATACCATATAACGTATAATATTACATTATAACGTTATAACATATAACGTATTACGTGATAACGTTATACGATATAACGTATTACGTTATAACGTTAAACCATACAACGTTATGTTACATAACGTAATACGTTATAACGTTATACCATATAACGTTATGTTATATAACGTAGTACGTTATAACGTTATACCATATAACGTATTACGTTATATCGTTATACCATATAACGTTCTGTTATATAACGTAATACGTTATAACGTTATAGCATACAACATATTACGTCATATCGTTATACCATATAACGTTATGTTATACAACGTAATACGTTATAACTATATACCATATAACGTATTACGTTATGACGTTATACCATACAGCGTTATGTTATATAACGTAATACGTTATAACGTTATACCATATAACGTATTACGTTATAACGTTAAACCATACAACGTTATGTTACATAACGTAAAACGTTATAACGTTATACCATATAACGTTATGTTATGTAACGTAATACGTTATAACTTTATACCATATAACGTATTACGTTATGATGTTATACCATACAGCGTTATGTTATATAACGTAATACGTTATAACGCTATACCATATAACGTATTACATTATACCGTTATACCATATAACGTATTACGTGATAATGTTATACCACATAACGTATTACGTAATAACGTTATACCATATAACGTTATGTTATATAACGTAATACGTTATAACGTTCTACCATATAACGTTATGCTATATATCGTAATACGTTATAACGTTATACCATATAACGTTATGTTATATAACGTAATACGTTATAACGTTATACCACATAACGTAATACGTTATAACGTAGTACCATACAACGTATAGCGTTATAACGTTACACCATACAACGTTATGTTATATAACGCATTACGTTATAACGTTATACCATATAACGTATTACGTTATAACGTGTTACCATATAACGTATTACGTTATAAAGTGTTACCATATAACGTATTACGTTATAACGTTATACCATACAACGTTATGTTATATAACGTATTACGTTATAACTTTATACTATATAACGTATTACGTTATAACGTTACACCATACAACGTTATGTTATATAACGTAATACGTTATAACGTTATACCATATAACGTTATGCTATATATCGTAATACGTTATAACGTTATACCATATAACGTTATGTTATATAACGTAATACGCTATAACGTGTTCCCATATAACCTATTACGTTATATCGTTATACCATATAACGTTATGTTATACAACGTAATACGTTATAACGTTATACCACATAACGTAATACGTGATAATGTTATACCACATAACGTATTACGTAATAACGTTATACCATATAACGTTATGTTATATAACGTAATACGTTATAACGTTCTACCATATAACGTTATGCTATATAACGTAATACGTTATAATGTTATACCATATAACGTTATGTTATATAACGTAATACGTTATAACGTTATACCACATAACGTAATACGTTATAACGTAATACCATACAACGTATAGCGTTATAACGTTACACCATACAACGTTATGTTATATAACGCATTACGTTATAACGTTATACCATATAACGTATTACGTTATAACGTGTTACCATATAACGTATTACGTTATAAAGTGTTACCATATAACGTATTACGTTATAACGTTATACCATACAACGTTATGTTATATAACGCATTACGTTATAACGTTATACCATATAACGTATTACGTTATAACGTGTTACCATATAACGTATTACGTTATAAAGTGTTACCATATAACGTATTACGTTATAACGTTACACCATACAACGTTATGTTATATAACGTAATACGTTATAACGTTATACCATATAACGTTATACCATATAACGTATTACGTTATAACGTTACACCATACAACGTTATGTTATATAACGTAATACCTCATAAAGTTATACCACATAACGTGATACGTTATAACGTAATACCATGTAACGTATAGCGTTATAACGTTACACCATACAACGTTATGTTATATAACGTAATACGCTATAACGTGTTCCCATATAACGTATTACGTTATATCGTTATACCATATAACGTTATGTTATACAACGTAATACGTTATAACTTTATACCATATAACGTATTACGTTATGACGTTATACCATACAGCGTTATGTTATATAACGTAATACGTTATAACGTTATACCATATAACGTATTACGTTATAACGTTAAACCATACAACGTTATGTTACATAACGTAATACGTTATAACGTTATACCATATAACGTTATGTTATACAACGTAATACGTTATAACGTTATACCATATAACGTATTACGTTATAACGTTACACCATACACCGTTATGTTATATAACGTAATAGGCTATAACGTGTTCCCATATAACGTATTACGTTATATCGTTATACCATATAACGTTATGTTATACAACGTAATACGTTATAACTTTATACCATATAACGTATTACGTTATGACGTTATACCATACAGCGTTATGTTATATAACGTAATACGTTATAACGTTATACCATATAACGTATTACGTTATAACGTTAAACCATACAACGTTATGTTACATAACGTAATACGTTATAACGTTATACCATATAACGTTATGTTATATAACGTAATACGTTATAACGTTATACCATATAACGTATTACGTTATAACGTTATACCATACAACGTTATGTTATATAACGTATTACGTTATAACTTTATACTATATAACGTATTACGTTATAACGTTAAACCATACAACGTTATGTAACATAACGTAATACGTTATAATGTTATACCATATAACGTATTACGTTATAACGTTACACCATACAACGTTATGTTATATAACGTAATACGCTATAACGTGTTCCCATATAACGTATTACGTTATATCGTTATACCATATAACGTTATGTTATACAACGTAATACGTTATAACTTTATACCATATAACGTATTACGTTATGACGTTATACCATACAGCGTTATGTTATATAACGTAATACGTTATAACGTTATACCATATAACGTATTACGTTATAACGTTAAACCATACAACGTTATGTTACATAACGTAATACGTTATAACGTTATACCATATAACGTTATGTTATATAACGTAATACGTTATAACTTTATACCATATAACGTGTTACGTTATGACGTTATACCATACAGCGTTATGTTATATAACGTAATACGTTATAACGTTATACCATATAACGTATTACGTTATAACGTTATAGCATACAACGTTATGTTATATAACGTATTACGTTATAACTTTATACTATATAACGTATTACGTTATAACGTTATAGCATACAACGTTATGTTATATAACGTATTACGTTATAACTTTATACTATATAACGTATTACGTTATAACGTTAAACCATACAACGTTATGTTACATGACGTAATACGTTATAACGTTATACCATATAACGTTATGTTATATAACGTAATACGTTATAACGTTATACCATATAACGTATTACGTTATAACGTTAAACCATACAACGTTATGTTACATAACGTAATACGTTATAACGTTATACCATATAACGTTATGTTATATAACGTAGTACGTTATAACGTTATACCATATAACGTATTACGTTATAACGTTATAGCATACAACGTTATGTTATATAACGTATTACGTTATAACTTTATACTATATAACGTATTACGTTATACCGTTATACCATATAACGTATTACGTGATAATGTTATACCACATAACGTATTACGTAATAACGTTATACCATATAACGTTATGTTATATAACGTAATACGTTATAACGTTCTACCATATAACGTTATGCTATATATCGTAATACGTTATAACGTTATACCATATAACGTTATGTTATATAACGTAATACGTTATAACGTTATACCACATAACGTAATACGTTATAACGTAGTACCATACAACGTATAGCGTTATAACGTTACACCATACAACGTTATGTTATATAACGCATTACGTTATAACGTTATACCATATAACGTATTACGTTATAACGTGTTACCATATAACGTATTACGTTATAAAGTGTTACCATATAACGTATTACGTTATAACGTTATACCATACAACGTTATGTTATATAACGTATTACGTTATAACTTTATACTATATAACGTATTACGTTATAACGTTACACCATACAACGTTATGTTATATAACGTATTACGTTATAACGTTATACCATATAACGTTATGCTATATATCGTAATACGTTATAACGTTATACCATATAACGTTATGTTATATAACGTAATACGCTATAACGTGTTCCCATATAACCTATTACGTTATATCGTTATACCATATAACGTTATGTTATACAACGTAATACGTTATAACGTTATACCACATAACGTATTACGTTATAATGTTATACCACATAACGTATTACGTTATAACGTTATACCAAATAACGTTATGTTATATAACGTAATACGTTATAACGTTCTACCATATAACGTTATGCTATATAACGTAATACGTTATAATGTTATACCATATAACGTTATGTTATATAACGTAATACGTTATAACGTTATACCACATAACGTAATACGTTATAACGTAATACCATACAACGTATAGCGTTATAACGTTACACCATACAACGTTATGTTATATAACGCATTACGTTATAACGTTATACCATATAACGTATTACGTTATAACGTGTTACCATATAACGTATTACGTTATAAAGTGTTACCATATAACGTATTACGTTATAACGTTATACCATACAACGTTATGTTATATAACGCATTACGTTATAACGTTATACCATATAACGTATTACGTTATAACGTGTTACCATATAACGTATTACGTTATAAAGTGTTACCATATAACGTATTACGTTATAACGTTACACCATACAACGTTATGTTATATAACGTAATACGTTATAACGTTATACCATATAACGTTATACCATATAACGTATTACGTTATAACGTTACACCATACAACGTTATGTTATATAACGTAATACCTCATAAAGTTATACCACATAACGTGATACGTTATAACGTAATACCATGTAACGTATAGCGTTATAACGTTACACCATACAACGTTATGTTATATAACGTAATACGCTATAACGTGTTCCCATATAACGTATTACGTTATATCGTTATACCATATAACGTTATGTTATACAACGTAATACGTTATAACTTTATACCATATAACGTATTACGTTATGACGTTATACCATACAGCGTTATGTTATATAACGTAATACGTTATAACGTTATACCATATAACGTATTACGTTATAACGTTAAACCATACAACGTTATGTTACATAACGTAATACGTTATAACGTTATACCATATAACGTTATGTTATACAACGTAATACGTTATAACGTTATACCATATAACGTATTACGTTATAACGTTACACCATACACCGTTATGTTATATAACGTAATAGGCTATAACGTGTTCCCATATAACGTATTACGTTATATCGTTATACCATATAACGTTATGTTATACAACGTAATACGTTATAACTTTATACCATATAACGTATTACGTTATGACGTTATACCATACAGCGTTATGTTATATAACGTAATACGTTATAACGTTATACCATATAACGTATTACGTTATAACGTTAAACCATACAACGTTATGTTACATAACGTAATACGTTATAACGTTATACCATATAACGTTATGTTATATAACGTAGTACGTTATAACGTTATACCATATAACGTATTACGTTATAACGTTATACCATACAACGTTATGTTATATAACGTATTACGTTATAACTTTATACTATATAACGTATTACGTTATAACGTTAAACCATACAACGTTATGTAACATAACGTAATACGTTATAATGTTATACCATATAACGTATTACGTTATAACGTTACACCATACAACGTTATGTTATATAACGTAATACGCTATAACGTGTTCCCATATAACGTATTACGTTATATCGTTATACCATATAACGTTATGTTATACAACGTAATACGTTATAACTTTATACCATATAACGTATTACGTTATGACGTTATACCATACAGCGTTATGTTATATAACGTAATACGTTATAACGTTATACCATATAACGTATTACGTTATAACGTTAAACCATACAACGTTATGTTACATAACGTAATACGTTATAACGTTATACCATATAACGTTATGTTATATAACGTAATACGTTATAACTTTATACCATATAACGTGTTACGTTATGACGTTATACCATACAGCGTTATGTTATATAACGTAATACGTTATAACGTTATACCATATAACGTATTACGTTATAACGTTATAGCATACAACGTTATGTTATATAACGTATTACGTTATAACTTTATACTATATAACGTATTACGTTATAACGTTATAGCATACAACGTTATGTTATATAACGTATTACGTTATAACTTTATACTATATAACGTATTACGTTATAACGTTAAACCATACAACGTTATGTTACATGACGTAATACGTTATAACGTTATACCATATAACGTTATGTTATATAACGTAATACGTTATAACGTTATACCATATAACGTATTACGTTATAACGTTAAACCATACAACGTTATGTTACATAACGTAATACGTTATAACGTTATACCATATAACGTTATGTTATATAACGTAGTACGTTATAACGTTATACCATATAACGTATTACGTTATAACGTTATAGCATACAACGTTATGTTATATAACGTATTACGTTATAACTTTATACTATATAACGTATTACGTTATAACGTTAAACCATACAACGTTATGTAACATAACGTAATACGTTATAATGTTATACCATATAACGTATTACGTTATAACGTTACACCATACAACGTTATGTTATATAACGTAATACGCTATAACGTGTTCCCATATAACGTATTACGTTATATCGTTATACCATATAACGTTATGTTATACAACGTAATACGTTATAACTTTATACCATATAACGTATTACGTTATGACGTTATACCATACAGCGTTATGTTATATAACGTAATACGTTATAACGTTATACCATATAACGTATTACGTTATAACGTTAAACCATACAACGTTATGTTACATAACGTAATACGTTATAACGTTATACCATATAACGTTATGTTATATAACGTAGTACGTTATAACGTTATACCATATAACATATTACGTTATGACGTTATACCATACAGCGTTATGTTACATAACGTAATACGTTATAACGTTATACCATATAACGTATTACGTTATATCGTTATACCATATAACGTTATGTTATATTACTTAATACGTTATAACGTTATGTTATATAACGTAATACGTTATAACGTTATACCATATAACGTATTACATTATTACGTTATACCATACAACGTTATGTTATATAACGTAATACGTTATAACTTTATACCATATAACGTATTACGTTATAACGTTACACAAGACAACGTTATGTTATATAACGTAATACCTTATAAAGTTATACCACATAACGTGATACGTTATAACGTAATACCATATAACGTATAGCGTTATAACGTTACACCATACAACGTTATGTTATATAACGTAATACCTCATAAAGTTATACCACATAACGTGATACGTTATAACGTAATACCATATAACGTATAGCGTTATAACGTTACACCATACAACGTTATGTTATATAACGTAATACGCTATAACGTTACACCATACAACGTTATGTTATATAACGTAATACCTCATAAAGTTATACTACATAACGTGATACGTTATAACGTAATACCATATAACGTATAGCGTTATAACGTTACACCATACAACGTTATGTTATATAACGTAATACGCTATAACGTGTTGCCATATAACGTATTACGTTATATCGTTATACCATATAACGTTATGTTATACAACGTAATACGTTATAACGTTATACCACATAACGTAATACGTTATAACGTTCTACCATGTAACGTTATGCTATATAACGTAATACGTTATAATGTTATACCATATAACGTTATGTTATATAACGTAACACGTTATAACGTTATACCACATAACGTAATACGTTATAACGTAATACCATACAACGTATAGCGTTATAACGTTATACCATACAACGTTATGTTATATAACGCATTACGTTATAACGTTATACAATATAACGTATTACGTTATAACGTGTTACCATATAACGTATTACGTTATAAAGTGTTACCATATAACGTATTACGTTATAACGTTATACCATACAACGTTATGTTATATAACGCATTACGTTATAACGTTATACCATATAACGTATTACGTTATAACGTGTTACCATATAACGTATTACGTTATAAAGTGTTACCATATAACGTATTACGTTATAACGTTACACCATACAACGTTATGTTATATAACGTAATACGTTATAACGTTATACGATATAACGTTATACCATATAACGTATTACGTTATAACGTTACACCATACAACGTTATGTTATATAACGTAATACCTCATAAAGTTATACCACATAACGTGATACGTTATAACGTAATACCATGTAACGTATAGCGTTATAACGTTACACCATACAACGTTATGTTATATAACGTAATACGTTATAACTTTATACCATATAACGTATTACGTTATAACGTTACACAAGACAACGTTATGTTATATAACGTAATACCTTATAAAGTTATACCACATAACGTGATACGTTATAACGTAATACCATATAACGTATAGCGTTATAACGTTACACCATACAACGTTATGTTATATAACGTAATACGTTATAACGTTATACCATATAACGTTATGTTATAGAACGTAATATAATACGTTATAACTTTATACCATATAACGTATTACGTTATGACGTTATACCATACAGCGTTATGTTATATAACGTAATACGTTATAACGTTATACCATATAACGTATTACGTTATAACGTTAAACCATACAACGTTATGTTACATAACGTAATACGTTATAACGTTATACCATATAACGTTATGTTATATAACGTAATACGTTATAACTTTATACCATATAACGTGTTACGTTATGACGTTATACCATACAGCGTTATGTTACATAACGTAATACGTTATAACGTTATACCATATAACGTTATGTTATATAACGTAATACGTTATAACTTTATACCATATAACGTATTACGTTATGACGTTGTACCATACAGCGTTATGTTATATAACGTAATACGTTATAACGCTATACCATATAACGTATTACATTGTAACGTTATACCATATAACGTATTACGTGATAATGTTATACCTCATAACGTATTACGTAATAACGTTATACCATATAACGTTATGTTATATAACGTAATACGTTATAACGTTCTACCATATAACGTTATGCTATATAACGTAATACGTAATAACGTTATACCATATAACGTTATGTTATATAACGTAATACGTTATAACGTTATACCACATAACGTAATACGTTATAACGTAATACCATACAACGTATAGCGTTATAACGTTACACCATACAACGTTACGTTATATAACGTATTACGTTATAACGTTATGTTATATAACTTAATACGGTATAACGTTATGTTATATAACGTAATACGTTATAACGTTATACCATATAACGTATTACATTATTACGTTATACCATACAACCTTATGTTATATAACGTATTACGTTTTAACTTTATACTATATAACGTATTACGTTATAACGTTACACAAGACAACGTTATGTTATATAACGTAATACCTTATAAAGTTATACCACATAACGTGATAAGTTATAACGTAATGCCATATGACGTATTACGCTATAACGTTACACAAGACAACGTTATGTTATATAACGTAATACCTTATAAAGTTATACCATATAACGTGATACGTTATAACGTAATACCATATAACGTATAGCGTTATAACGTTACACCATACAACGTTATGTTATATAACGTAATACGTTATAACGTTATACCATATAACGTTATGTTATAGAACATAATACGTTATAACTTTATACCATATAACGTATTACGTTATGACGTTATACCATACAGCGTTATGTTATATAACGTAATACGTTATAACGTTATACCATATAACGTATTACGTTATAACGTTAAACCATACAACGTTATGTTACATAACGTAATACGTTATAACGTTATACCATATAACGTTGTGTTATATAACGTAATACGTTATAACTTTATACCATATAACGTGTTACGTTATGACGTTATACCATACAGCGTTATGTTATATAACGTAATACGTTATAACGTTATACCATATAACGTATTACGTTATAACGTTATAGCATACAACGTTATGTTATATAACGTATTACGTTATAACTTTATACTATATAACGTATTACGTTATAACGTTATAGCATACAACGTTATGTTATATAACGTATTACGTTATAACTTTATACTATATAACGTATTACGTTATAACGTTAAACCATACAACGTTATGTAACATAACGTAATACGTTATAATGTTGTACCATATAACGTATTACGTTATAACGTTACACCATACAACGTTATGTTATATAACGTAATACGCTATAACGTGTTCCCATATAACGTATTACGTTATATCGTTATACCATATAACGTTATGTTATACAACGTAATACGTTATAACTTTATACCATATAACGTATTACGTTATGACGTTATACCATACAGCGTTATGTTATATAACGTAATACGTTATAACGTTATACCATATAACGTATTACGTTATAACGTTAAACCATACAACGTTATGTTACATAACGTAATACGTTATAACGTTATACCATATAACGTTATGTTATATAACGTAATACGTTATAACGTTATACCACATAACGTAATACGTTATAACGTAATACCATACAACGTATAGCGTTATAACGTTACACCATACAACGTTACGTTATATAACGTATTACGTTATAACGTTATGTTATATAACTTAATACGGTATAACGTTATGTTATATAACGTAATACGTTATAACGTTATACCATATAACGTATTACATTATTACGTTATACCATACAACGTTATGTTACATAACGTAAAACGTTATAACGTTATACCATATAACGTTATGTTATATAACGTAATACGTTATAACTTTATACCATATAACGTATTACGTTATGACGTTAAACCATACAACGTTATGTAACATAACGTAATACGTTATAATGTTGTACCATATAACGTATTACGTTATAACGTTACACCATACAACGTTATGTTATATAACGTAATACGCTATAACGTGTTCCCATATAACGTATTACGTTATGACGTTATACCATACAGCGTTATGTTATATAACGTAATACGTTATAACGTTATACCATATAACGTATTACGTTATAACGTTAAACCATACAACGTTATGTTACATAACGTAATACGTTATAACGTTATACCATATAACGTTATGTTATATAACGTAGTACGTTATAACGTTATACCATATAACGTATTACGTTATGACGTTATACCATACAGCGTTATGTTACATAACGTAATACGTTATAACGTTATACCATATAACGTATTACGTTATATCGTTATACCATATAACGTTATGTTATATTACTTAATACGTTATAACGTTATGTTATATAACGTAATACGTTATAACGCTATACCATATAACGTATTACATTATTACGTTATACCATACAACGTTATGTTATATAACGTAATACGTTATAACTTTATGCCATATAACGTATTACGTTATAACGTTACACAAGACAACGTTATGTTATATAACGTAATACCTTATAAAGTTATACCACATAACGTGATACGTTATAACGTAATACCATATAACGTATAGCGTTATAACGTTACACCATACAACGTTATGTTATATAACGTAATACGTTATAACGTTATACCATATAACGTTATGTTATATAACGTAGTACGTTATAACGTTATACCATATAACGTATCACGTTATATCGTTATACCATATAACGTTATGTTATATAACGTAATACGTTATAACGTTATAGCATACAACATATTACGTCATATCGTTATACCATATAACGTTATGTTATACAACGTAATACGTTATAACTATATACCATATAACGTATTACGTTATGACGTTATACCATACAGCGTTATGTTATATAACGTAATACGTTATAACGTTATACCATATAACGTATTACGTTATAACGTTAAACCATACAACGTTATGTTACATAACGTAAAACGTTATAACGTTATACCATATAACGTTATGTTATATAACGTAATACGTTATAACTTTATACCATATAACGTATTACGTTATGACGTTATACCATACAGCGTTATGTTATATAACGTAATACGTTATAACGCTATACCATATAACTTATTACATTATAACGTTATACCATATAACGTATTACGTGATAATGTTATACCACATAACGAATTACGTAATAACGTTATACCATATAACGTTATGTTATATAACGTAATACGTTATAACGTTCTACCATATAACGTTATGCTATATATCGTAATACGTTATAACGTTATACCATATAACGTTATGTTATATAACGTAATACGTTATAACGTTATACCACATAACGTAATACGTTATAACGTAATACCATACAACGTATAGCGTTATAACGTTACACCATACAACGTTATGTTATATAACGCATTACGTTATAACGTTATACCATATAACGTATTACGTTATAACGTGTTACCATATAACGTATTACGTTATAAAGTGTAACCATATAACGTATTACGTTATAACGTTATACCATACAACGTTATGTTATATAACGTATTACGTTATAACTTTATACTATAGAACGTATTACGTTATAACGATACACCATACAACGTTATGTTATATAACGTAATACGTTATAACGTTATACCATATAACGTTATACCATATAACGTATTACGTTATAACGTTACACCATACAACGTTATGTTATATAACGTAATACCTCATAAAGTTATACCACATAACGTGATACGTTATAACGTAATACCATATAACGTATAGCGTTATAACGTTACACCATACAACGTTATGTTATATAACGTAATACGCTATAACGTGTTCCCATATAACGTATTACGTTATAACGTTACACCATACAACGTTATGTTATATAACGTAATACCTCATAAAGTTATACCACATAACGTGATACGTTATAACGTAATACCATATAACGTATAGCGTTATAACGTTACACCATACAACGTTATGTTATATAACGTAATACGCTATAACGTGTTCCCATATAACGTATTACGTTATATCGTTATACCATATAACGTTATGTTATACAACGTAATACGTTATAACGTTATACCACATAACGTAATACGTTATAACGTTCTACCATATAACGTTATGCTATATAACGTAATACGTTATAATGTTATACCATATAACGTTATGTTATATAACGTAATACGTTATAACGTTATACCACATAACGTAATACGTTATAACGTAATACCATACAACGTATAGCGTTATAACGTTACACCATACAACGTTATGTTATATAACGCATTACGTTATAACGTTATACAATATAACGTATTACGTTATAACGTGTTACCATATAACGTATTACGTTATAAAGTGTTACCATATAACGTATTACGTTATAACGTTATACCATACAACGTTATGTTATATAACGCATTACGTTATAACGTTATACCATATAACGTATTACGTTATAACGTGTTACCATATAACGTATTACGTTATAAAGTGTTACCATATAACGTATTACGTTATAACGTTACACCATACAACGTTATGTTATATAACGTAATACGTTATAACGTTATACCATATAACGTTATACCATATAACGTATTACGTTATAACGTTACACCATACAACGCTATGTTATATAACGTAATACCTCATAAAGTTATACCACATAACGTGATACGTTATAACGTAATACCATGTAACGTATAGCGTTATAACGTTACACCATACAACGTTATGTTATATAACGTAATACGTTATAACTTTATACCATATAACGTATTACGTTATAACGTTACACAAGACAACGTTATGTTATATAACGTAATACCTTATAAAGTTATACCACATAACGTGATACGTTATAACGTAATACCATATAACGTATAGCGTTATAACGTTACACCATACAACGTTATGTTATATAACGTAATACGTTATAACGTTATACCATATAACGTTATGTTATAGAACGTAATACGTTATAACTTTATACCATATAACGTATTACGTTATGACGTTATACCATACAGCGTTATGTTATATAACGTAATACGTTATAACGTTATACCATATAACGTATTACGTTATAACGTTAAACCATACAACGTTATGTTACATAACGTAATACGTTATAACGTTATACCATATAACGTTATGTTATATAACGTAATACGTTATAACTTTATACCATATAACGTGTTACGTTATGACGTTATACCATACAGCGTTATGTTATATAACGTAATACGTTATAACGTTATACCATATAACGTATTACGTTATAACGTTATAGCATACAACGTTATGTTATATAACGTATTACGTTATAACTTTATACTATATAACGTATTACGTTATAACGTTATAGCATACAACGTTATGTTATATAACGTATTACGTTATAACTTTATACTATATAACGTATTACGTTATAACGTTAAACCATACAACGTTATGTTACATGACGTAATACGTTATAACGTTATACCATATAACGTATTACGTTATAACGTTACACCATACAACGTTATGTTATATAACGTAATACGCTATAACGTGTTCCCATATAACGTATTACGTTATATCGTTATACCATATAACGTTATGTTATAGAACGTAATACGTTATAACTTTATACCATATAACGTATTACGTTATGACGTTATACCATACAGCGTTATGTTATATAACGTAATACGTTATAACGTTATACCATATAACGTATTACGTTATAACGTTAAACCATACAACGTTATGTTACATAACGTAATACGTTATAACGTTATACCATATAACGTTATGTTATATAACGTAATACGTTATAACTTTATACCATATAACGTGTTACGTTATGACGTTATACCATACAGCGTTATGTTACATAACGTAATACGTTATAACGTTATACCATATAACGTTATGTTATATAACGTAATACGTTATAACTTTATACCATATAACGTATTACGTTATGACGTTGTACCATACAGCGTTATGTTATATAACGTAATACGTTATAACGCTATACCATATAACGTATTACATTGTAACGTTATACCATATAACGTATTACGTGATAATGTTATACCTCATAACGTATTACGTAATAACGTTATACCATATAACGTTATGTTATATAACGTAATACGTTATAACGTACTACCATATAACGTTATGCTATATAACGTAATACGTTATAACGTTATACCATATAACGTTATGTTATATAACGTAATACGTTATAACGTTATACCACATAACGTAATACGTTATAACGTAATACCATACAACGTATAGCGTTATAACGTTACACCATACAACGTTACGTTATATAACGTATTACGTTATAACGTTATGTTATATAACTTAATACGGTATAACGTTATGTTATATAACGTAATACGTTATAACGTTATACCATATAACGTATTACATTATTACGTTATACCATACAACGTTATGTTATATAACGTATTACGTTTTAACTTTATACTATATAACGTATTACGTTATAACGTTACACAAGACAACGTTATGTTATATAACGTAATACCTTATAAAGTTATACCACATAACGTGATAAGTTATAACGTAATACCATATAACGTATTACGTTATAACGTTACACAAGACAACGTTATGTTATATAACGTAATACCTTATAAAGTTATACCACATAACGTGATACGTTATAACGTAATACCATATAACGTATAGCGTTATAACGTTACACCATACAACGTTATGTTATATAACGTAATACGTTATAACGTTATACCATATAACGTATTACGTTATAACTTTATACCATATAACGTATTACGTTATGACGTTATACCATACAGCGTTATGTTATATAACGTAATACGTTATAACGTTATACCATATAACGTATTACGTTATAACGTTAAACCATACAACGTTATGTTACATAACGTAATACGTTATAACGTTATACCATATAACGTTGTGTTATATAACGTAATACGTTATAACTTTATACCATATAACGTGTTACGTTATGACGTTATACCATACAGCGTTATGTTATATAACGTAATACGTTATAACGTTATACCATATAACGTATTACGTTATAACGTTATAGCATACAACGTTATGTTATATAACGTATTACGTTATAACTTTATACTATATAACGTATTACGTTATAACGTTATAGCATACAACGTTATGTTATATAACTTATTACGTTATAACTTTATACTATATAACGTATTACGTTATAACGTTAAACCATACAACGTTATGTTACATGACGTAATACGTTATAACGTTATACCATATAACGTATTACGTTATAACGTTACACCATACAACGTTATGTTATATAACGTAATACGCTATAACGTGTTCCCATATAACGTATTACGTTATATCGTTATACCATATAACGTTATGTTATAGAACGTAATACGTTATAACTTTATACCATATAACGTATTACGTTATGACGTTATACCATACAGCGTTATGTTATATAACGTAATACGTTATAACGTTATACCATATAACGTATTACGTTATAACGTTAAACCATACAACGTTATGTTACATAACGTAATACGTTATAACGTTATACCATATAACGTTATGTTATATAACGTAATACGTTATAACTTTATACCATATAAGGTGTTACGTTATGACGTTATACCATACAGCGTTATGTTACATAACGTAATACGTTATAACGTTATACCATATAACGTTATGTTATATAACGTAATACGTTATAACTTTATACCATATAACGTATTACGTTATGACGTTGTACCATACAGCGTTATGTTATATAACGTAATACGTTATAACGCTATACCATATAACGTATTACATTGTAACGTTATACCATATAACGTATTACGTGATAATGTTATACCTCATAACGTATTACGTAATAACGTTATACCATATAACGTTATGTTATATAACGTAATACGTTATAACGTTCTACCATATAACGTTATGCTATATAACGTAATACGTTATAACGTTATACCATATAACGTTATGTTATATAACGTAATACGTTATAACGTTATACCACATAACGTAATACGTTATAACGTAATACCATACAACGTATAGCGTTATAACGTTACACCATACAACGTTACGTTATATAACGTATTACGTTATAACGTTATGTTATATAACTTAATACGGTATAACGTTATGTTATATAACGTAATACGTTATAACGTTATACCATATAACGTATTACATTATTACGTTATACCATACAACGTTATGTTATATAACGTATTACGTTTTAACTTTATACTATATAACGTATTACGTTATAACGTTACACAAGACAACGTTATGTTATATAACGTAATACCTTATCAAGTTATACCACATAACGTGATAAGTTATAACGTAATACCATATAACGTATTACGTTATAACGTTACACAAGACAACGTTATGTTATATAACGTAATACCTTATAAAGTTATACCACATAACGTGATACGTTATAACGTAATACCATATAACGTATAGCGTTATAACGTTACACCATACAACGTTATGTTATATAACGTAATACGTTATAACGTTATACCATATAACGTTATGTTATAGAACATAATACGTTATAACTTTATACCATATAACGTATTACGTTATGACGTTATACCATACAGCGTTATGTTATATAACGTAATACGTTATAACGTTATACCATATAACGTATTACGTTATAACGTTAAACCATACAACGTTATGTTACATAACGTAATACGTTATAACGTTATACCATATAACGTTATGTTATATAACGTAATACGTTATAACTTTATACCATATAACGTGTTACGTTATGACGTTATACCATACAGCGTTATGTTACATAACGTAATACGTTATAACGTTATACCATATAACGTTATGTTATATAACGTAATACGTTATAACTTTATACCATATAACGTGTTACGTTATGACGTTATACCATACAGCGTTATGTTATATAACGTAATACGTTATAACGTTATACCATATAACGTATTACGTTATAACGTTATAGCATACAACGTTATGTTATATAACGTATTACGTTATAACTTTATACTATATAACGTATTACGTTATAACGTTATAGCATACAACGTTATGTTATATAACGTATTACGTTATAACTTTATACTATATAACGTATTACGTTATAACGTTAAACCATACAACGTTATGTTACATGACGTAATACGTTATAACGTTATACCATATAACGTATTACGTTATAACGTTACACCATACAACGTTATGTTATATAACGTAATACGCTATAACGTGTTCCCATATAACGTATTACGTTATATCGTTATACCATATAACGTTATGTTATAGAACGTAATACGTTATAACTTTATACCATATAACGTATTACGTTATGACGTTATACCATACAGCGTTATGTTATATAACGTAATACGTTATAACGTTATACCATATAACGTATTACGTTATAACGTTAAACCATACAACGTTATGTTACATAACGTAATACGTTATAACGTTATACCATATAACGTTATGTTATATAACGTAATACGTTATAACTTTATACCATATAACGTGTTACGTTATGACGTTATACCATACAGCGTTATGTTACATAACGTAATACGTTATAACGTTATACCATATAACGTTATGTTATATAACGTAATACGTTATAACTTTATACCATATAACGTATTACGTTATGACGTTGTACCATACAGCGTTATGTTATATAACGTAATACGTTATAACGCTATACCATATAACGTATTACATTGTAACGTTATACCATATAACGTATTACGTGATAATGTTATGCCTCATAACGTATTACGTAATAACGTTATACCATATAACGTTATGTTATATAACGTAATACGTTATAACGTTCTACCATATAACGTTATGCTATATAACGTAATACGTTATAACCTTATACCATATAACGTTATGTTATATAACGTAATACGTTATAACGTTATACCACATAACGTAATACGTTATAACGTAATACCATACAACGTATAGCGTTATAACGTTACACCATACAACGTTACGTTATATAACGTATTACGATATAACGTTATGTTATATAACTTAATACGGTATAACGTTATGTTATATAACGTAATACGTTATAACGTTATACCATATAACGTATTACATTATTACGTTATACCATACAACGTTATGTTATATAACGTATTACGTTTTAACTTTATACTATATAACGCATTACGTTATAACGTTACACAAGACAACGTTATGTTATATAACGTAATACCTTATAAAGTTATACCACATAACGTGATAAGTTATAACGTAATACCATATAACGTATTACGTTATAACGTTACACAAGACAACGTTATGTTATATAACGTAATACCTTATAAAGTTATACCACATAACGTGATACGTTATAACGTAATACCATATAACGTATAGCGTTATAACGTTACACCATACAACGTTATGTTATATAACGTAATACGTTATAACGTTATACCATATAACGTTATGTTATAGAACATAATACGTTATAACTTTATACCATATAACGTATTACGTTATGACGTTATACCATACAGCGTTATGTTATATAACGTAATACGTTATAACGTTATACCATATAACGTATTACGTTATAACGTTAAACCATACAACGTTATGTTACATAACGTAATACGTTATAACGTTATACCATATAACGTTGTGTTATATAACGTAATACGTTATAACTTTATACCATATAACGTGTTACGTTATGACGCTATACCATACAGCGTTATGTTATATAACGTAATACGTTATAACGTTATACCATATAACGTATTACGTTATAACGTTATAGCATACAACGTTATGTTATATAACGTATTACGTTATAACTTTATACTATATAACGTATTACGTTATAACGTTATAGCATACAACGTTATGTTATATAACGTATTACGTTATAACTTTATACTATATAACGTATTACGTTATAACGTTAAACCATACAACGTTATGTTACATGACGTAATACGTTATAACGTTATACCATATAACGTATTACGTTATAACGTTACACCATACAACGTTATGTTATATAACGTAATACGCTATAACGTGTTCCCATATAACGTATTACGTTATATCGTTATACCATATAACGTTATGTCATAGAACGTAATACGTTATAACTTTATACCATATAACGTATTACGTTATGACGTTATACCATACAGCGTTATGTTATATAACGTAATACGTTATAACGTTATACCATATAACGTATTACGTTATAACGTTAAACCATACAACGTTATGTTACATAACGTAATACGTTATAACGTTATACCATATAACGTTATGTTATATAACGTAATACGTTATAACTTTATACCATATAAGGTGTTACGTTATGACGTTATACCATACAGCGTTATGTTACATAACGTAATACGTTATAACGTTTTACCATATAACGTTATGTTATATAACGTAATACGTTATAACTTTATACCATATAACGTATTCCGCTATAACGTTGTACCATATATCGTTATGTTATATAACGTAATACGTTATAACGCTATACCATATAACGTATTACATTGTAACGTTATACCATATAACGTATTACGTGATAATGTTATACCTCATAACGTATTACGTAATAACGTTATACCATATAACGTTATGTTATATAACGTAATACGTTATAACGTTCTACCATATAACGTTATGCTATATAACGTAATACGTTATAACGTTATACCATATAACGTTATGTTATATAACGTAATACGTTATAACGTTATACCACATAACGTAATACGTTATAACGTAATACCATACAACGTATAGCGTTATAACGTTACACCATACAACGTTACGTTATATAACGTATTACGTTATAACGTTATGTTATATAACTTAATACGGTATAACGTTATGTTATATAACGTAATACGTTATAACGTTATACCATATAACGTATTACATTATTACGTTATACCATACAACGTTATGTTATATAACGTATTACGTTTTAACTTTATACTATATAACGTATTACGTTATAACGTTACACAAGACAACGTTATGTTATATAACGTAATACCTTATAAAGTTATACCACATAACGTGATAAGTTATAACGTAATACCATATAACGTATAGCGTTATAACGTTACACCATACAACGTTATGTTATATAACGTAATACGTTATAACGTTATACCATATAACGTATTACGTTATAACGTTATAGCATAAAACGTTATGTTATATAACGTATTACGTTATAACTTTATTCTATATAACGTATTACGTTATAACGATAAACCATACAACGTTACGTTACATAACGTAATACGTTATAACGTTATACCATATAACGTATTACGTTATAACGTTACACCATACACCGTTATGTTATATAACGTAATAGGCTATAACGTGTTCCCATATAACGTATTACGTTATATCGTTATACCATATAACGTTATGTTATACAACGTAATACGTTATAACTTTATACCATATAACGTATTACGTTATGACG
Source organism: Bombus hypnorum (assembly GCA_911387925.2). Classification (NCBI taxonomy): domain Eukaryota; kingdom Metazoa; phylum Arthropoda; class Insecta; order Hymenoptera; family Apidae; genus Bombus; species Bombus hypnorum. Next base: position 849,485 of record OU427027.1, read on the forward strand.
TTATACCATACAGCGTTATGTTATATAACGTAATACGTTATAACGTTATACCATATAACGTATTACGTTATAACGTTAAACCATACAACGTTATGTTACATAACGTAATACGTTATAACGTTATACCATATAACGTTATGTTATATAACGTAGTACGTTATAACGTTATACCATATAACGTATTACGTTATAACGTTATAGCATACAACGTTATGTTAAATAACGTATTACGTTATAACTTTATACTATATAACGTATTACGTTATAACGTTAAACCATACAACGTTATGTAACATAACGTAATACGTTATAATGTTATACCATATAACGTATTACGTTATAACGTTACACCATACAAAGTTATGTTATATAACGTAATACGCTATAACGTGTTCCCATATAACGTATTACGTTATATCGTTATACCATATAACGTTATGTTATACAACGTAATACGTTATAACTTTATACCATATAACGTATTACGTTATAACGTTAAACCATACAACGTTATGTTACATAACGTAATACGTTATAACGTTATACCATATAACGTTATGTTATATAACGTAGTACGTTATAACGTTATACCATATAACGTATTACGTTATGACGTTATACCAGACAGCGCTATGTTACATAACGTAATACGTTATAACGTTATACCATATAACGTATTACGTTATATCGTTATACCATATAACGTTATGTTATATTACTTAATACGTTATAACGTTATGTTATATAACGTAATACGTTATAACGTTATACCATATAACGTATTACATTATTACGTTATACCATACAACGTTATGTTATATAACGTAATACGTTATAACTTTATACCATATAACGTATTACGTTATAACGTTACACAAGACAACGTTATGTTATATAACGTAATACCTTATAAAGTTTTTTTTTTTTTTTTTTTTTTTTATTTATTTGCTTTAAATTTTACAATTTGTCCAGTAGGACATTTGGTAAAATGTTATAGCTGTTTACTAATATAACATGTGGGTGGCTACCCCCAATGGGGTTCCATCTTCGTGCTTGTTAGGGTGTATCCTTTATGAGATCTACTGGATGTTTCCTTTTTAATCTCCTTTCGATGAATGTGGTGATCGTTTCCGCTGCCAGCCGGTTCGGGTGCGTTGCTAATCTTTCTCTGTACCTTCTTGCGAATCTGCTAATCTCTTCCTTGACCGTTGGTATTCCAAGGTCTTTTCGTATGTCCTCGTTTCTAACGTACCATGGGGCGTTTACTATTGTTCTAAGTATTTTAGATTGCATTGCCTCTAGTTTGGTTATATGGCTCATTGCTGCAGTTCCCCATAGTGGTATTCCGTACGTCCAGATTGGTTTTATGATGGTTTTGTAGATTTTTAATTTGTTTTCTATGCTTAGTTTGGACTTTCGACTTGTTAACCAGTACATCTGTCTCCTTGCTATCTGTATTTTGCTTATTATTGATTTGATATGCTGTTTCCATGTGAATCTTGTATCAAAGTGTAGTCCTAGGTATTTGACTTGCCTTGTTTGTATTATGTGCGTGCCGTTGAGTGTAATGTTTGGTGGTAACTGTTTTCGCAGTGTGAATGTAATGTGGTTGCATTTATCAGGGTTTGCTTTAATTTGTTTAACTTGAAGCCACTTTTCTATTTTTGCAATATGCTCTTGTAGCAATGCGACTGCTGTTGCTGGGTTAGTGTGCCTAACTAGTACCACAGTGTCATCCGCAAATGTCAGTATTTTGCTGTTGGTGGTTGTTGGTATGTTGGCCGTGTATAGTGTGTAGAGAATTGGTCCCAAGACGCTTCCTTGCGGAACCCCTGCCTTGATGTCTTTAACTTGAGAGTATGTATCTTTAATTTTTACTGTAAAGGTTCTGTTGCTTAAGTAGGATTTAGTTAAATGGTATATCTGCTCCGGGAATTGTTTTCTGATTGATTGAAGTAGACTATCGTGGTTTATTTTGTCGAATGCTTTCTCGATGTCCATAAAGAGGGCTGTACAGTATTGTTTGTTTTCTATTGCTAGTATTATTTCGTTTGTGAGTCTGTGCATTTGCTCTATCGTGGAGTGTTTGTTCCTGAATCCAAATTGGTGATCTGGTATTAGTTTTTCCTTCTCTATTATTGGTTTTAGGCGGGCGTAAATTATTTTTTCCAGTATTTTGGAGAATACTGGAAGTAGTGATATTGGTCTGTACGATACTGTTTGGTGTGGGTCTTTGCCTGGTTTAGGTAACATTATGATCTGTGCTAGTTTCCATAGTTTAGGATAGTATTGGATTCTTAATATTGCATTAAAGATTATTGTAATTAGCCGTATCGCTTTTGGAGGAAGGTTTTTCAAGATTATACCATTGATTAGGTCAATTCCTGGTGCCTTATTATTTTTTGTTTTCTCGATTATGTTTCTAATTTCATGTGCTGTTGTTTTAGGTATGTTGTAATGATTGTCAGTTGCAGTACTAGTGATTACCTCATCCTCGTCCATATGACAGTTGTGGTTGCTATTATTGATATTATGTGGTGTAAATATGTTGCTTAGGTGGTTGGAAAATTCTTCAGCTTGTTCTTCGTTGCTTCTTGCCCATGTATTATCTGCTTTTCTGATTGCTGGGACTAGTTTTATTGGCTTCTTTATTTTTTTTGTGGCTTTCCAAAGGGAGTAGTTAGAGTTCTCGTGTGCAGATAGTGACTCTATGAATTTTGTGAACTCATTGTTATTGTGTTCTTTTATTTTGTTTTTTATTTCCTTTGCAAGTTTATTTACGTGTTTTTTGTTTTCTTTTGATCTATGTTTTTGCCATTTTGCTTTCGCTTTTCTTTTTTCTCTAATTTTTTCAAGGATGTCTGGCGGAATTATTTTTGTTGGTCTATTATTTGATTCAGGTATGGTGGTTGCCCATGCTGCTTCCTGAATAGTTTCTGTAAGCGTTATTACTGCTTGTTCGATATGTTCGGGTGTTTTCAATGGGATGTTGCAGTTGATTTTGCTCTCAATTATTTCTTTAAATGTTTGCCATTTTGTGGTTTTATTGCATAGTGTCTCTGAATTTTTATAAATTATTGGTTTGTTTAAGTATGTAATAATTATGGGTGTATGATCGGAGCTAAGCTCGAGGCTGGGTTCTATATTTAGTTTATTTGCATTTAGTCCTTTTGTAACTGCAAAATCAAGTAGGTCAGGTATTTTGCTCAAGTCTGTCGGCCAGTAAGTCGGTCTTCCTGTGGATAATATATTGAGGTTATTGTTTCTAATGTATTTCTCCAAAGTTCTACCTCGAGGTGTATTGATTCTTGATCCCCATAGTGTGTGCTTTGAATTATAGTCTCCCGCTGCAATATACTTATCACCTAAATGTTGAAAGTAATCTTCCCACATTTGAGATGTAATTTTATGTCGCGGTGGTACATATACTGCTGACAGCTGTAGATAGTTGCTGCTAGTTTGTACTGTAACGGTGGTTGCTTGGATATATTCTTTACTAACCTGACTGTGTAGATGGTGTTTAATATCGTTTCTTATTATTACTGCGGTTCCTCCGTGTGCTTTTCCTGAGGGATGCTTGGTATCATATATGGTGTAGTACGGTATTTTTAAATAGTTTTTTATAGTGAAGTGTGTTTCTGAAACAAGAAGTATATCGATATTATTGTTATACAGGAATGTTTTAGTTTCTAGGGCCCTTTGTTGTAGGCCGTTAGAGTTCCAGGCTGCTATTTTAAGCGTGTCCATTTTTATTTTTTAGTTAGCGTGTTTGTAAGTAGCTGTAGCATGAGTGTGATTTGTTGCGTTTGCTGTTTAAGGATTGCGTTTTGTTCACTTATCATTTTTGCCAGGAATTCTGTGTTTTTGATGGATATCTTTAATAGTTCTTTAATTTCTGCAGCGTCGTCGATGTTAATGTTCTGGTTGTGATTATCTAAAGGTGTTGACTGTTTGGCTACTTGCGCGTAGCTTCGGCTACCAAGGGTGTTGGTATTGTTATGGTTCATTACATTCTGAACGTTTGTTGATGTTTCAGTTACTATGCTATCCTGTTGAGTGTTAGAGTTATTATATGTCCTGTTACGAAGCGGCGGAAAAAGTTTTTTTTGTAGTTGCTTTCTGACTAAACAGCCTTTGTAACTAGCTGGGTGGTTTCCACCGCAATTGAAACACTTTGCGTTATTTATTTTTCCCGTATGTGGGCAGTTAGCTGTTAGGTGCTTTCCTGCGCATTTGACACACGCCGGGTTTCTGTTACAGTAGTTTTTTGTATGCCCATATTGTTGACACCTCATACATTGCGGTATGTCTTTTTTTTGTCTGGGTGGCTCAACTGTGATTATCGTGTTTAAAATTTTCTTAATTTCAAAAATTTCTTTGTTATTATTTTTAGGTTCTAATTCTATTAAAAATAGCGGTAGTGGTTGCTTGGTGTCAAATCTGGTTATGTTGTTAATCGTTCTCACCTGGTGTCCGATTTTGGCTAATTCCTCACATATGTTGTTTGTGTTCGATTTAGGATGTAAGCCTCTGATTACTGCTTTGTAGCTTTTATCAGATTTGGGTTGGTAGGTATGATACCCGGCGTTTTTTTCCTTTAGCGCTTTTGTTACTTTTCTATATATTTCCGGGGTATTGGTTTGTACTTTTACTTGTTCTAGTTTGAGTTGTTTTATGGTGTAATTTTCTTTTCCTGCCGTGATGTTTAGCAGTTCGATGAGGGGGTCTATTATTTTAGCATCAATGAAGATTGGTGGAGGTTTAGGAATGTTTGTTATTGGTTTATCAGCTGGGTCTACATCCATCACTTCTGGCAGTGAGCTGAAAGAGTTATGTATAGGAATTTCCTGTAGCCATTTTTGTCCTTCTGGTTCTATCGTCCTCTTAGCATTTGTGTTTGTGTTTATCCTTCGTTTTTTGCTGGGAGTTGCAGTCTTCCAGCTTTCGTTGTAATGTGGTGGAACATTGCTAGTATTATTTTTTCCTTCATCTTTTTTCGTAATTTCCATCGCCATTTCGTTTGTATCTGAGCAATCCACTTCACTTGTTGATTTATTTGAGCTCTGTTGGTCTATTGCTCTGTTTATGGCATATGTTTCGCCTTTGTTTAGGATTTTTATAGTTGGTATTTTTTGGATGTTTTCCATCCTTTAGTTTTAGTATATTGGTTGTGTTGCACTTCACTTTTCTTTTCTCTTCTCTTTTCTTTCCCACTTGTCGCACTTACGGAAGCACTAGTTCTCACGTCCGCATAGCTCGACTGCTCGGGCAGAACTCACCTTATAAAGTTATACCACATAACGTGATACGATATAACGTAATACCATATAACGTATAGCGTTATAACGTTACACCATACAACGTTATGTTATATAACGTAATACGTTATAACGTTATACCATATAACGTATTACGTTATAACGTTATAACATACAACGTTATGTTATATAACGTATTACGTTATACCTTTATACTATATAACGTATTACGTTATAACGTTAAACCATACAACGTTATGTTACATAACGTAATACGTTATAACGTTATACCATATAACGTTATGTTATATATCGTAGTACGTTATAACGTTATACCATATAACGTATTATGTTATGACGTTATACCATACAGCGTTATGTTACATAACGTAATACGTTATAACGTTATACCATATAACGTATTACATTATTACGTTATACCATACAACGTTATGTTATATAACGTATTACGTTATAATTTTAAACCATATAACGTATTACGTTACATCGTAATACCATATAACGTTATGTTATATAACGTAATACGTTATAACTTTATACCATATAACGTATTACGTTATGATGTTATACCATACAACGTTATGTCATATAACGTAATACGTCATAACGTTGTAACGTTATACCATATAGCGTATTACGTCATAACGTTACAACATACAAGGTTATGTAATATAACGTAATACGTTATAACGTGTTACCATATAACGTGTTACATTGTAACGTTACACCATACGACGTTATGTTATATAACGTAATACGTTATAACGTGTTTGCATATAACGTATTACGTTATAACGTTATACCATACAACGTATTACGTTATAACGATACACCATATAACGTTATGTTATATAACGCATTACAGTATAACGTTATGCTATATAACGTAATACGATGTAACGTTATACCATATGACGTATTACGTGATAACGTTATACCATATAACATATTACGTCATAACGTTACACCATACAACGTTATGTAATATAACGTAATACGTTATAACGTGTTACCATATAACGTATTACATTATAACGTTATACCATATAACGTTATGGTATATAACGTAATACGTTATAACGTTATACCGTATAACGTTATGTTATATAACGTAATACCTTATAACGTTATACCACGTAACGTAATACGTTATAACGTAATACCATATAACGTATAGCGTTATAACGTTACACCATACAACGTTATGTTATATAACGCATTACGTTATAACGTGATGTTATATAACTTAATACGTTATAACGTTATGTTATATGACGTAATACGTTATAACGTTATACCATATAACGTAATACGTTATAACGTTATACCATACAACGTTATGTTATATAACGTATTGCGTTATAACTTTATACTATATAACGTATTACGTTATAACGTTAAACCATACAACGTTATGTTACATAACGTAATACGTTATAACGTTACACCATACAACGTTATGGTATATAACGTATTACGTTAGAACGTTATACCATACAACGTTATGGTATATAACGTATTGCGTTATAACTTTATACTATATAACGTATTACGTTATAACGTTAAACCATACAACGTTATGTTACATAACGTAATACGTTATAACGTTACACCATACAACGTTATGGTATATAACGTATTACGTTAGAACGTTATACCATACAACGTTATGGTATATAACGTATTACGTTAGAACGTTATACCATATAACGTATTACGTTGTAACGTTACACAAGACAACGTTATGTTATATAACGTATTACGTTATAACGTTATGCCATATAACGTATTACGTTATAACGTGTTACCATATAACGAATTACGTTATGATGTTATGCCATACAACGTTATGTTATATAACGTAATACGTTATAACGTTATGTTATATAACTTCATACGTTATAACGTTATGTTATATAACGTAATACGTTATAACGTTATGTTATATAACGTAATATGTTATAACGTTATGTTATATAACGTAATACGTTATAACGTTATGTTATATAACGTAATACGCTACAACGTGTTACCATATGACGTATTACGTTCTAACGTTACACTATATAAAGTAAAACCATATAACGTAATACGTTATACCATATAACATATTACGTCATAACGTTACACCATACAACGTTATGTAATATAACGTAATACGTTATAACGTGTTACCATATAACGTATTACATTATAACGTTATACCATATAACGTTATGGTATATAACGTAATACGTTATAACGTTATACCGTATAACGTTATGTTATATAACGTAATACCTTATAACGTTATACCACGTAACGTAATACGTTATAACGTAATACCATATAACGTATAGCGTTATAACGTTACACCATACAACGTTATGTTATATAACGCATTACGTTATAACGTGATGTTATATAACGTAATACCTTATAACGTTATACCACGTAACGTAATACGTTATAACGTAATACCATATAACGTATAGCGTTATAAAGTTACACCATACAACGTTATGTTATATAACTTAAGACGTTATGACGTTATGTTGTATAACGTAATACGTTATAACGTTATACCATATAACGTATTACGTTATAACGTTATACCATACAACGTTATGTTATATAACGTATTGCGTTATAACTTTATACTATATAACGTATTACGTTATAACGTTAAACCATACAACGTTATGTTACATAACGTAATACGTTATAACGTTACACCATACAACGTTATGGTATATAACGTATTACGTTAGAACGTTATACCATACAACGTTATGGTATATAACGTATTACGTTAGAACGTTATACCATATAACGTATTACGTTGTAACGTTACACAAGACAACGTTATGTTATATAACATATTACGTTATAACGTTATACCATATAACGTATTACGTTATAACGTGTTACCATATAACGAATTACGTTATGATGTTATGCCATACAACGTTATGTTATATAACGTAATACGTTATAACGTTATGTTATATAACTTCATACGTTATAACGTTATGTTATATAACGTAATACGTTATAACGTTATGTTATATAACTTCATACGTTATAACGTTATGTTATATAACGTAATACGTTATAACGTTATGTTATATAACGTAATACGCTACAACGTGTTACCATATGACGTATTACGTTCTAACGTTACACTATATAAAGTAAAACCATATAACGTAATACGTTATACCATATAACGCATTACGTTATAACGTTACACCATACAACGTTGTGGTATATAACGTATTACGTTATAACGTTATACCATATAACGTGTTACGTTGTAACGTTACACAAGACAACGTTATGTTATATAACGTATTACGTTACAACGTTATACCATATAACGTATTACGTTATAACGTTACACAAGACAGCGTTATGTTATATTACGTATTACGATATAACGTTATGCGATATAACGTATTACGTTATAACGTTACACAAGACAACGTTATGTTCTATAACGTATTACGTTATAACGTTATACCATATAACGTATTACGTTATAACGTGTTACCATATAACGTATTACGTTATAACGTTATGCCATATAGCGTATTACGTTACAACGGTACACCATACAACGTTATGTTATATAACGTATTCCGCTATAACGTTATACCATATAACGTATTCCGTTATAACGTTATGTTATATAACGTAATACGTTATAACGTTATGTTATATAACGTAATACGTTATAACGTTATGTTATATAACGTAATACGTTATAACGTTATGTTATATTACGTAATACGTTATAACGTTATGTTATATAACGTAATAAGTTATAACGTTATGTTATATAACGTAATACGTTATAACGTTATTTTATATAACGAAATACGTTATAACGTTATGTTATGTAACGTAATACGTTATAACGTTATGTTATATAACGTAATACGTTATAACGTTATACCATATAACGTATTAGGTTATAACGTGTTACCATATAACGAATTACGTTATGATGTTATACAATACAACGTTATGTTATATAACGTAATACGTTATAAAGTCGTAACGTTATACCATCTAGCGTATTACGTTATAACGTTATACCATTGAACGTATTACGTCATAACGTTACACCATACAACGTTATGTTATATAACGTAATACGCTATAACGTGTTCCCATATAACGTATTACGTTATATCGTTATACCATATAACGTTATGTTATACAACGTAATACGTTATAACTTTATACCATATAACGTATTACGTTATGACGTTATACCATACAGCGTTATGTTATATAACGTAATACGTTATAACGTTATTCCATATAACGTATTACGTTATAACGTTAAACCATACAACGTTATGTTACATAACGTAATACGTTATAACGTTATACCATATAACGTTATGTTATATAACGTAATACCTTATAACTTTATACCATATAACGTGTTACGTTATGACGTTATACCATACAGCGTTATGTTACATAACGTAATACGTTATAACGTTATACCATATAACGTTATGTTATATAACGTATTACGTTATAACTTTATACTATATATCGTATTACGTTATGACGTTGTACCATACAGCGTTATGTTATATAACGTAATACGTTATAACGCTATACCATATAACGTATTACATTATAACGTTATACCATATAACGTATTACGTTATGACGTTATACCATACAGCGTTATGTTACATAACGTAATACGTTATAACGTTATACCATATAACGTATTACGTTATAACGATACACAAGACAGCGTTATGTTATATTACGTATTACGATATAACGTTATGCGATATAACGTATTACGTTATAACGTTACACAAGACAACGTTATGTTCTATAACGTATTACGTTATAACGTTATACCATATAACGTATTACGTTATAACGTGTTACCATATAACGTATTACGTTATAACGTTATACCATATAGCGTATTACGTTACAACGGTACACCATACAACGTTATGTTATATAACGTATTCCGCTATAACGTTATACCATATAACGTATTCCGTTATAACGTTATGTTATATAACGTAATACGTTATAACGTTATGTTATATAACGTAATACGTTATAACGTTATGTTATATAACGTAATACGTTATAACGTTATGTTATATTACGTAATACGTTATAACGTTATGTTATATAACGTAATAAGTTATAACGTTATGTTATATAACGTTATACGTTACAACGTTATGTTATATAACGAAATACGTTATAACGTTATGTTATATAACGTAATACGTTATAACGTTATGTTATATAACGTAATAAGTTATAACGTTATGTTATATAACGTAATACGTTACAACGTTATGTTATATAACGAAATACGTTATAACGTTATGTTATATAACGTAATACGTTATAACGTTATGTTATATAACGTAATACGTTATAACGTTATGTTATATAACGTAATACGCTATAACGTGATACCATATAACGTATTACGTTATGACGTTAAACCATACAACGTTATGTTACATGACGTAATACGTTATAACGTTACACCATACGACGTTATGGTATATAACGTATTACGTTATAATGTTATACCATACAACGTTATGGTATATAACGTATTACGTTAGAACGTTATACCATATAACGTATTACGTTGTAACGTTACACAAGACAACGTTATGTTATTTAACGTATTACGTTATAACGTTATACCATATAACGTATTACGTTATAACGTGTTACCATATAACGTATTTCATTATAACGTTATACCATATAACGTTATGCTATATAACGTAATACGTTATAACGTTATACCGTATAACGTTATGTTATATAACGTAATACGTTATAACGTTATACCACGTAACGTAATACGTTATAACGTAATACCATATAACGTATAGCGTTATCATGTTACACCATACAACGTTATGTTATATAACGTATTACATTATAACGTTATACCATATAACGTATTACGTTATAACGCTACACCAGACAACGTTATGTTATATAACGTATTACGTTATAACGTTATACCATATAACGTATTACGTTATAACGTGTTACCATATAACGTATTACGTTATAACGTTATGCCATATAGCGTATTACGTTACAACGGTACACCATACAACGTTATGTTATATAACGTATTCCGCTATAACGTTATACCATATAACGTATTCCGTTATAACGTTATGTTATATAACGTAATACGTTATAACGTTATGTTATATAACGTAATACGTTATAACGTTATGTTATATAACGTAATACGTTATAACGTTATGTTATATTACGTAATACGTTATAACGTTATGTTATATAACGTAATAAGTTATAACGTTATGTTATATAACGTAATACGTTATAACGTTATTTTATATAACGAAATACGTTATAACGTTATGTTATGTAACGTAATACGTTATAACGTTATGTTATATAACGTAATACGTTATAACGTTATACCATATAACGTATTAGGTTATAACGTGTTACCATATAACGAATTACGTTATGATGTTATACAATACAACGTTATGTTATATAACGTAATACGTTATAAAGTCGTAACGTTATACCATCTAGCGTATTACGTTATAACGTTATACCATTGAACGTATTACGTCATAACGTTACACCATACAACGTTATGTTATATAACGTAATACGCTATAACGTGTTCCCATATAACGTATTACGTTATATCGTTATACCATATAACGTTATGTTATACAACGTAATACGTTATAACTTTATACCATATAACGTATTACGTTATGACGTTATACCATACAGCGTTATGTTATATAACGTAATACGTTATAACGTTATTCCATATAACGTATTACGTTATAACGTTAAACCATACAACGTTATGTTACATAACGTAATACGTTATAACGTTATACCATATAACGTTATGTTATATAACGTAATACCTTATAACTTTATACCATATAACGTGTTACGTTATGACGTTATACCATACAGCGTTATGTTACATAACGTAATACGTTATAACGTTATACCATATAACGTTATGTTATATAACGTATTACGTTATAACTTTATACTATATATCGTATTACGTTATGACGTTGTACCATACAGCGTTATGTTATATAACGTAATACGTTATAACGCTATACCATATAACGTATTACATTATAACGTTATACCATATAACGTATTACGTTATGACGTTATACCATACAGCGTTATGTTACATAACGTAATACGTTATAACGTTATACCATATAACGTATTACGTTATAACGATACACAAGACAGCGTTATGTTATATTACGTATTACGATATAACGTTATGCGATATAACGTATTACGTTATAACGTTACACAAGACAACGTTATGTTCTATAACGTATTACGTTATAACGTTATACCATATAACGTATTACGTTATAACGTGTTACCATATAACGTATTACGTTATAACGTTATACCATATAGCGTATTACGTTACAACGGTACACCATACAACGTTATGTTATATAACGTATTCCGCTATAACGTTATACCATATAACGTATTCCGTTATAACGTTATGTTATATAACGTAATACGTTATAACGTTATGTTATATAACGTAATACGTTATAACGTTATGTTATATAACGTAATACGTTATAACGTTATGTTATATTACGTAATACGTTATAACGTTATGTTATATAACGTAATAAGTTATAACGTTATGTTATATAACGTTATACGTTACAACGTTATGTTATATAACGAAATACGTTATAACGTTATGTTATATAACGTAATACGTTATAACGTTATGTTATATAACGTAATAAGTTATAACGTTATGTTATATAACGTAATACGTTACAACGTTATGTTATATAACGAAATACGTTATAACGTTATGTTATATAACGTAATACGTTATAACGTTATGTTATATAACGTAATACGTTATAACGTTATGTTATATAACGTAATACGCTATAACGTGATACCATATAACGTATTACGTTATGACGTTAAACCATACAACGTTATGTTACATGACGTAATACGTTATAACGTTACACCATACGACGTTATGGTATATAACGTATTACGTTATAATGTTATACCATACAACGTTATGGTATATAACGTATTACGTTAGAACGTTATACCATATAACGTATTACGTTGTAACGTTACACAAGACAACGTTATGTTATTTAACGTATTACGTTATAACGTTATACCATATAACGTATTACGTTATAACGTGTTACCATATAACGTATTTCATTATAACGTTATACCATATAACGTTATGCTATATAACGTAATACGTTATAACGTTATACCGTATAACGTTATGTTATATAACGTAATACGTTATAACGTTATACCACGTAACGTAATACGTTATAACGTAATACCATATAACGTATAGCGTTATCATGTTACACCATACAACGTTATGTTATATAACGTATTACATTATAACGTTATACCATATAACGTATTACGTTATAACGCTACACCAGACAACGTTATGTTATATAACGTTTTACGATATAACGTTATACCATATGACGTATTACGTTATAACGTGTTACCATATAACGAATTACGTTGTAAAGTTATAGCATATAGCGTATTACGTTACAACGTTACACCATACAACGTTATGTTATATAACGTATTCCGTTATAACGTTATACCATATAACGTATTACGTTATAACGTTATGTTATATAACGTAATATGTTATAACGTTTTGTTATATAACGTAATACGTTATAACGTTATGTTATATAACGTAATACGTTATAACGTTATGTTATATATCGTAAAACGTTATAACGTTATGTTATATAACGCAATACGTTATAACGTTATGTTATATATCGTAATACGTTATAACGTTATGTTATATAACGTAATACGTTATAACGTTATGTTATACAACGTAATACGCTATAACGTGTTACCATATAATGTATTACGTTATATCGTTATACCATATAACGTTATGTTATATAACGTAATACCATATAACGTATAGCGTTATAATGTTACACCATACAACGTTATGTTATATAACGTATTACATTATAACGTTATACCATATAACGTATTACGTTATAACGTCATAGCATACCACGTTATGTTATATAATGTATTACGTTATAACTTTATACTATATAACGTATTACGTTATAACGTTAAACCATACAACGTTATGTTACATGACGTAATACGTTATAACGTTATACCATATAACGTATTACGTTATAACGTTACACCATACAACGTTATGTTATATAACGTAATACGCTATAACGTGTTCCCATATAACGTATTACGTTATATCGTTATACCATATAACGTTATGTTATACAACGTAATACGTTATAACTTTATACCATATAACGTATTACGTTATGACGTTATACCATACAGCGTTATGTTATATAACGTAATACGTTATAACGTTATACCATATAACGTTATGTTATATAACATAATACCTTATAACTTTATACCATATAACGTGTTACGTTATGACGTTATACCATACAGCGTTATGTTACATAACGTAATACGTTATAACGTTATACCATATAACGTTATGTTACATAACGTAATACGTTATAACTTTATACCATATAACGTTATGCTATATAACGTAATACGTTATAACGTTATACCATATAACGTTATGTTATATAACGTAATACGTTATAACGTTATACCACATAACGTAATACGTTATAACGTAATACCATACAACGTATAGCGTTATAACGTTACACCATACAACGTTATGTTATATAACGTATTACGTTATAACGTTATGTTATATAACTTAATACGTTATAACGTTACACAAGACAACGTTATGTTATATAACGTAATACCTTATAAAGTTATACCACATAACGTGATACGTTATAACGTAATACCATATAACGTATAGCGTTATAACGTTACACCTTACAACGTTATGTTATATAACGTAATACGTTATAACGTTATACCATATAACGTATTACGTTATAACGTTATAGCATACAACGTTATGTTATATAACGTGTTACGTTATAACTTTATACTATATAACGTATTACGTTATAACGTTAAACCATACAACGTTACGTTACATAACGTAATATGTTATAAAGTTATACCATATAACGTATTACGTTATAACGTTACACCATACACCGTTATGTTATATAACGTAATACGCTACAACGTGTTCCCATATAACGTATTACGTTATATCGTTATACCATATAACGTTATGTTATACAACGTAATACGTTATAACTTTATACTATATAACGTATTACGTTATGACGTTATACCATACAGCGTTATGTTATATAACGTAATACGTTATAACGTTATACCATATAACGTATTACGTTATAACGATACACAAGACAGCGTTATGTTATATTACGTATTACGATATAACGTTATGCGATATAACGTATTACGTTATAACGTTACACAAGACAACGTTATGTTCTATAACGTATTACGTTATAACGTTATACCATATAACGTATTACGTTATAACGTGTTACCATATAACGTATTACGTTATAACGTTATACCATATAGCGTATTACGTTACAACGGTACACCATACAACGTTATGTTATATAACGTATTCCGCTATAACGTTATACCATATAACGTATTCCGTTATAACGTTATGTTATATAACGTAATACGTTATAACGTTATGTTATATAACGTAATACGTTATAACGTTATGTTATATAACGTAATACGTTATAACGTTATGTTATATTACGTAATACGTTATAACGTTATGTTATATAACGTAATAAGTTATAACGTTATGTTATATAACGTAATACGTTACAACGTTATGTTATATAACGAAATACGTTATAACGTTATGTTATATAACGTAATACGTTATAACGTTATGTTATATAACGTAATACGTTATAACGTTATGTTATATAACGTAATACGCTATAACGTGATACCATATAACGTATTACGTTATGACGTTAAACCATACAACGTTATGTTACATGACGTAATACGTTATAACGTTACACCATACGACGTTATGGTATATAACGTATTACGTTATAATGTTATACCATACAACGTTATGGTATATAACGTATTACGTTAGAACGTTATACCATATAACGTATTACGTTGTAACGTTACACAAGACAACGTTATGTTATTTAACGTATTACGTTATAACGTTATACCATATAACGTATTACGTTATAACGTGTTACCATATAACGTATTTCATTATAACGTTATACCATATAACGTTATGCTATATAACGTAATACGTTATAACGTTATACCGTATAACGTTATGTTATATAACGTAATACGTTATAACGTTATACCACGTAACGTAATACGTTATAACGTAATACCATATAACGTATAGCGTTATCATGTTACACCATACAACGTTATGTTATATAACGTATTACATTATAACGTTATACCATATAACGAATTACGTTATAACGCTACACCAGACAACGTTATGTTATATAACGTTTTACGATATAACGTTATACCATATGACGTATTACGTTATAACGTGTTACCATATAACGAATTACGTTGTAAAGTTATACCATATAGCGTATTACGTTACAACGTTACACCATACAACGTTATGTTATATAACGTATTCCGTTATAACGTTATACCATATAACGTATTACGTTATAACGTTATGTTATATAACGTAATATGTTATAACGTTTTGTTATATAACGTAATACGTTATAACGTTATGTTATATAACGTAATACGTTATAACGTTATGTTATATATCGTAAAACGTTATAACGTTATGTTATATAACGCAATACGTTATAACGTTATGTTATATATCGTAATACGTTATAACGTTATGTTATATAACGTAATACGTTATAACGTTGTGTTATACAACGTAATACGCTATAACGTGTTACCATATAATGTATTACGTTATATCGTTATACCATATAACGTTATGTTATTATAACGTAATACCATATAACGTATAGCGTTATAATGTTACACCATACAACGTTATGTTATATAACGTATTACATTATAACGTTATACCATATAACGTATTACGTTATAACGCTACACCAGACAACGTTATGTTATATGACGTTTTACGATATAACGTTATACCATATAACGTATTACGTTATAACGTTACACTAGACACGGTTATGTTATATAACGTATTACGTTATAACGTTATACCATATGACGTATTACGTTATAACGCGTTACCATATAACGAATTACGTAATAACGTTATACCACATAACGTAGTACGTTATAACGTAATACCATATAACGTATAGCGTTATAAAGTTACACCATACAACGTAATGTTATATAACTTAATACGTTATAACGTTATGTTATATAACGTAATACGTTATAACGTTATACCATATAACGTATTAGGTTATAACGTGTTACCATATAACGAATTACGTTATGATGTTATACCATACAACGTTATGTTATATAACGTAATACGTTATAAAGTCGTAACGTTATACCATCTAGCCTATTACGTTATAACGTTATACCATAGAACGTATTACGTCATAACGTTACACCATACAACGTTATGTAATATAACGTAATACGTTATAACGAGTTACCATATAACGTAATACGTTATAACGTGTTACCATATAACGTATTACATTATAACGTTATACCATATAAAGTTATGCTATATAACGTAATACGTTATAACGTTATACCGTATAACGTTATGTTATATAACGTAATACGTTATAACGTTATACCACGTAGCGTAATACGTTATAACGTAATGCCATATAACGTATAGCGTTATAATGTTACACCATACAACGTTATGTTATATAACTTAATACGTTATAACGTTATGTTATATAACGTATTACAATATAACTTTATATCATATAACGTATTACGTTATAACGCTACATCAGACAACGTTATGTTATATAACGTTTTACGATATAACGTTATACCATATAACGTATTACGTTATAACGTTACACTAGACACCGTTATGTTATATAACGTATTACGTTATAACGTTATACCATATGACGTATTACGTTATAACGTGTTACCATATAACGAATTACGTTATAACGTTATACCATATAGCGTATTACGTTACAACGTTACACCATACAACGTTATGTTATATAACGTATTCCGTTATAACGTTATACCATATAACCTATTACGTTATAACGTTATACCATATAACGTATTACGTTATGATGTTATACCATACAACGTTATGTTATATAACGTAATACGTTATAACGTTGTATCGTTATACCATATAACGTATTACGTTATAACGTGTTACCATATAACGTATTACGTTATAACGTGTTACCATATGACGTATTACGTTATAACGTTATACCATATAGCGTATTACGTTACAACGTTACACCATACAACGTTATGTAATATAACGTAATACGTTATAACGTGTTACCATATAACATATTACGTCATAACGTTACACCATACAACGTTATGTAATATAACGTAATACGTTATAACGTGTTACCATATAACGTATTACGTTATAACGTGTTACCATATAACGTGTTACGTTATAACGTTATACCATACGACGTTATGTTATATAACGTAATACGTTATAACGTTATACCACATAACGTAGTACGTTATAACGTAATACCATATAACGTATAGCGTTATAAAGTTACACCATACAACGTTATGTTATATAACTTAATACGTTATAACGTTATGTTATATAACGTAATACGTTATAACGTTATACCATATAACGTATTACGTTATAACGTTATACCATGCAACGTTATGTTATATAACGTATTGCGTTATAACTTTATACTATATAACGTATTACGTTATAACGTTACACCATACAACGTTATGTTACATAACGTAATACGTTATAACGTTACACCATACAACGTTATGGTATATAACGTAATACGTTATAACGTTATACCACGTAGCGTAATACGTTATAACGTAATGCCATATAACGTATAGCGTTATAATGTTACACCATACAACGTTATGTTATATAACTTAATACGTTATAACGTTATGTTATATAACGTATTACAATATAACTTTATATCATATAACGTATTACGTTATAACGCTACATCAGACAACGTTATGTTATATAACGTTTTACGATATAACGTTATACCATATAACGTATTACGTTATAACGTTACACTAGACACCGTTATGTTATATAACGTATTACGTTATAACGTTATACCATATGACGTATTACGTTATAACGTGTTACCATATAACGAATTACGTTATAACGTTATACCATATAGCGTATTACGTTACAACGTTACACCATACAACGTTATGTTATATAACGTATTCCGTTATAACGTTATACCATATAACCTATTACGTTATAACGTTATACCATATAACGTATTACGTTATGATGTTATACCATACAACGTTATGTTATATAACGTAATACGTTATAACGTTGTATCGTTATACCATATAACGTATTACGTTATAACGTGTTACCATATAACGTATTACGTTATAACGTGTTACCATATGACGTATTACGTTATAACGTTATACCATATAGCGTATTACGTTACAACGTTACACCATACAACGTTATGTAATATAACGTAATACGTTATAACGTGTTACCATATAACATATTACGTCATAACGTTACACCATACAACGTTATGTAATATAACGTAATACGTTATAACGTGTTACCATATAACGTATTACGTTATAACGTGTTACCATATAACGTGTTACGTTATAACGTTATACCATACGACGTTATGTTATATAACGTAATACGTTATAACGTTATACCACATAACGTAGTACGTTATAACGTAATACCATATAACGTATAGCGTTATAAAGTTACACCATACAACGTTATGTTATATAACTTAATACGTTATAACGTTATGTTATATAACGTAATACGTTATAACGTTATACCATATAACGTATTACGTTATAACGTTATACCATGCAACGTTATGTTATATAACGTATTGCGTTATAACTTTATACTATATAACGTATTACGTTATAACGTTACACCATAAAACGTTATGTTACATAACGTAATACGTTATAACGTTACACCATACAACGTTATGGTATATAACGCATTACGTTAGAACGTTATACCATACAACGTTATGGTATATAACGTATTACGTTAGAACGTTATACCATATAACGTATTACGTTGTAACGTTACACAAGACAACGTTATGTTATATAACGTATTACATTATAACGTTATACCATAGAACATTATGTCATAACGTTACACCATACAACGTTATGTAATATAACGTAATACGTTATAACGAGTTACCATATAACGTAATACGTTATAACGTGTTACCATATAACGTATTACATTATAACGTTATACCATATAACGTTATGCTATATAACGTAATACGTTATAACGTTATACCGTATAACGTTATGTTATATAACGTAATACGTTATAACGTTATACCACGTAACGTAATACGTTATAACGTAATGCCATATAACGTATAGCGTTATAATGTTACACCATACAACGTTATGTTATATAACTTAATACGTTATAACGTTATGTTATATAACGTATTACATTATAACGTTATACCATATAACGTATTACGTTATAACGCTACACCAGACAACGTTATGTTATATAACATTTTTCGACATAACGTAATACCATATAACGTATTACATTATAACGTTATACCATATAACGTTATGCTATATAACGTAATACGTTATAACGTTACACTAGACACCGTTATGTTATATAACGTATTACGTTATAACGTTATACCATATGACGTATTACGTTATAACGTGTTACCATATCACGAATTACGTTATAACGTTATACCATATAGCGTATTACGTTACAACGTTACACCATACATCGTTATGTTATATAACGTATTCCGTTATAACGTTATACCATATAACGTATTACGTTATAACGTTACACAAGACAACGTTATGTTCTATAACGTATTACGTTATAACGTTATACCATACAACGTTATGTTATATAAAGTAATACGCTATAACGTTGTACCATATAACGTATTACGTTAGAACGTTATACCATATAACGTATTACGTTATAACGTTATACCATACAACGTATTACGTTATGACGTTATACCATACAGCGTTATGTTTTATAACGTAATACGTTATAACGTTATACCATATAACGTATTACGTTATAACGTTAAACCATACAACGTTATGTTACATAACGTAATACGTTATAACGTTATACCATATAACGTTATGTTATATAACGTAGTACGTTATAACGTTATACCATATAACGTATTACGTTATGACGTTGTACCATACAGCGTTATGTTACATAACGTAATACGTTATAACGTTATACCATATAACGTATTACGTTATAACGTTAAACCATACAACGTTATGTTACATAACGTAATACGCTATAACGTGTTCCCATATAACGTATTACGTTATATCGTTATACCATATAACGTTATGTTATATAACGTAATACGTTATAACGTTATACCATATAACGTATTACGTTATAACGTCATAGCATACCACGTTATGTTATATAATGTATTACGTTATAACTTTATACTATATAACGTATTACGTTATAACGTTAAACCATACAACGTTATGTTACATGACGTAATACGTTATAACGTTATACCATATAACGTATTACGTTATAACGTTACACCATACAACGTTATGTTATATAACGTAATACGCTATAACGTGTTCCCATATAACGTATTACGTTATATCGTTATACCATATAACGTTATGTTATACAACGTAATACGTTATAACTTTATACCATATAACGTATTACGTTATGACGTTATACCATACAGCGTTATGTTACATAACGTAATACGTTATAACGTTATACCATATAACGTTATGTTATATAACGTAATACGTTATAACTTTATACCATATAACGTTATGCTATATAACGTAATACGTTATAACGTTATACCATATAACGTTATGTTATATAACGTAATACGTTATAACGTTATACCACATAACGTAATACGTTATAACGTAATACCATACAACGTATAGCGTTATAACGTTACACCATACAACGTTATGTTATATAACGTATTACGTTATAACGTTATGCTATATAACTTAATACGTTATAACGTTACACAAGACAACGTTATGTTATATAACGTAATACCTTATAAAGTTATACCACATAACGTGATACGTTATAACGTAATACCATATAACGTATAGCGTTATAACGTTACACCATACAACGTTATGTTATATAACGTAATACGTTATAACGTTATACCATATAACGTATTACGTTATAACGTTATAGCATACAACGTTATGTTATATAACCATGGGCAACCACCATACCTGAATCAAATAATAGACCAACAAAAATAATTCCGCCAGACATCCTTGAAAAAATTAGAGAAAAAAGAAAAGCGAAAGCAAAATGGCAAAAACATAGATCAAAAGAAAACAAAAAACACCTAAATAAACTTGCAAAGGAAATAAAAAACAAAATAAAAGAACACAATAACAATGAGTTCACAAAATTCATAGAGTCACTATCTGCACACGAGAACTCTAACTACTCCCTTTGGAAAGCCACAAAAAAAATAAAGAAGCCAATAAAACTAGTCCCAGCAATCAGAAAAGCAGATAATACATGGGCAAGAAGCAACGAAGAACAAGCTGAAGAATTTTCCAACCACCTAAGCAACATATTTACACCACATAATATCAATAATAGCAACCACAACTGTCATATGGATGAGGATGAGGTAATCACTAGTACTGCAACTGACAATCATTACATCATACCTAAAACAACAGCACATGAAATTAGAAACATAATCGAGAAAACAAAAAATAATAAGGCACCAGGAATTGACCTAATCAATGGTATAATCTTGAAAAACCTTCCTCCAAAAGCGATACGGTTAATTACAATAATCTTTAATGCAATATTAAGAATCCAATACTATCCTAAACTATGGAAACTAGCACAGATCATAATGTTACCTAAACCAGGCAAAGACCCACATCAAACAGTATCGTACAGACCAATATCACTACTTCCAGTATTCTCCAAAATACTGGAAAAAATAATTTACGCCCGCCTAAAACCAATAATAGAGAAGGAAAAACTAATACCAGATCACCAATTTGGATTCAGGAACAAACACTCCACGATAGAGCAAATGCACAGACTCACAAACGAAATAATACTAGCAATAGAAAACAAACAATACTGCACAGCCCTCTTTATGGACATCGAGAAAGCATTCGACAAAATAAACCACGATAGTCTACTTCAATCAATCAGAAAACAATTCCCGGAGCAGATATACCATTTAACTAAATCCTACTTAAGCAACAGAACCTTTACAGTAAAAATTAAAGATACATACTCTCAAGTTAAAGACATCAAGGCAGGGGTTCCGCAAGGAAGCGTCTTGGGACCAATTCTCTACACACTATACACGGCCAACATACCAACAACCACCAACAGCAAAATACTGACATTTGCGGATGACACTGTGGTACTAGTCAGGCACACTAACCCAGCAACAGCAGTCGCATTGCTACAAGAGCATATTGCAAAAATAGAAAAGTGGCTTCAAGTTAAACAAATTAAAGCAAACCCTGATAAATGCAACCACATTACATTCACACTGCGAAAACAGTTACCACCAAACATTACACTCAACGGCACGCACATAATACAAACAAGGCAAGTCAAATACCTAGGACTACACTTTGATACAAGATTCACATGGAAACAGCATATCAAATCAATAATAAGCAAAATACAGATAGCAAGGAGACAGATGTACTGGTTAACAAGTCGAAAATCCAAACTAAGCATAGAAAACAAATTAAAAATCTACAAAACCATCATAAAACCAATCTGGACGTACGGAATACCACTATGGGGAACAGCAGCAATGAGCCATATAACCAAACTAGAGGCAATGCAATCTAAAATACTTAGAACAATAGTAAACGCCCCATGGTACGTTAGAAACGAGGACATACGAAAAGACCTTGGAATACCAACGGTCAAGGAAGAGATTAGCAGATTCGCAAGAAGGTACAGAGAAAGATTAGCAACGCACCCGAACCGGCTGGCAGCGGAAACGATCACCACATTCATCGAAAGGAGATTAAAAAGGAAACATCCAGTAGATCTCATAAAGGATACACCCTAACAAGCACGAAGATGGAACCCCATTGGGGGTAGCCACCCACATGTTATATTAGTAAACAGCTATAACATTTTACCAAATGTCCTACTGGACAAATTGTAAAATTTAAAGCAAATAAATAAAAAAAAAAAAAAAAAAAAAAAAAAAAAAAAAAAAAAAAAAAAAAAATGTTATATAACGTATTGCGTTATAACTTTATACTATATAACGTATTACGTTATAACGTTAAACCATACAACGTTACGTTACATAACGTAATACGTTATAAAGTTATACCATATAACGTATTACGTTATAACGTTACACCATACACCGTTATGTTATATAACGTAATACGCTATAACGTGTTCCCATATAACGTATTACGTTATATCGTTATACCATATAACGTTATGTTATACAACGTAATACGTTATAACTTTATACTATATAACGTATTACGTTATGACGTTATACCATACAGCGTTATGTTATATAACGTAATACGTTATAACGTTATACCATATAACGTATTACGTTATAACGTTAAACCATACAACGTTATGTTACATAACGTAATACGTTATAACGTTATACCATATAACGTTATGTTATATAACGTAGTACGTTATAACGTTATACCATATAACGTATTACGTTATAACGTTATAGCATACAACGTTATGTTATATAACGTATTACGTTATAACTTTATACTATATATCGTATTACGTTATGACGTTGTACCATACAGCGTTATGTTATATAACGTAATACGTTATAACGCTATACCATATAACGTATTACATTATAACGTTATACCATATAACGTATTACGTTATGACGTTATACCATACAGCGTTATGTTACATAACGTAATACGTTATAACGTTATACCATATAACGTATTACGTTATATCGTTATACCATATAACGTTATGTTATATAACGTAATACGTTATAACTTTATACCATATAACGTGTTACGTTATGAGGTTATACCATACAGCGTTATGTTACATAACGTAATACGTTATAACGTTATACCATATAACGTTATGTTATATAACGTAATACGTTATAACTTTATACCATATAACGTATTATGTTATGACGTTGTACCATACAGCGTTATGTTATATAACGTAATACGTTATAACGCTATACCATATAACGTATTACATTATAACGTTATACCATATAACGTATTACGTGATAATGTTATACCACATAACGTATTACGTAATAACGTTATACCATACAACGTTATGTTATATAACGTAATACGTTATAACGCTATACCATATAACGTATTACATTATAACGTTATACCATATAACGTATTACGTGATAATGTTATACCACATAACGTATTACGTAATAACGTTATACCATATAACGTTATGTTATATAACGTAATACGTTATAACGTTCTACCATATAACGTTATGCTATATAACGTAATACGTTATAACGTTATACCATATAACGTTATGTTACATAACGTAATACGTTATAACGTAATACCATACAACGTATTGCGTTATAACGTTACACCATACAACGTTATGTTATATAACGTATGACGTTATAACGTTATGTTATATAACTTAATACGTTATAACGTTATGTTATATAACGTAATACGTTATAACGTTATACCATATAACGTATTACATTATTACGTTATACCATACAACGTTATGTTATATAACGTAATACGTTATAACGTTATACCATATAACGTATTACGTTATAACGATATAGCATACAACGTTATGTTATATAAGGTATTACGTTATAACTTTATACTATATAATGTATTACGTTATAACGTATTACGTTATAACGTTACACAAGACAACGTTATGTTATATAACGTAATACCTTATAAAGTTATACCACATAACGTGATACGTTATAACGTAATACCATATAACGTATAGCGTTATAACGTTACACCATACAACGTTATGTTATATAACGTAATACGTTATAACGTTATACCATATAACGTATTACGTTATAACGATATAGCATACAACGTTATGTTATATAAGGTATTACGTTATAACTTTATACTATATAATGTATTACGTTATAACGTTAAACCATACAACGTTATGTTACATAACGTAATACGTTATAACGTTATACCATATAACGTATTACGTTATAACGTTACACCATACAACGTTATGTTATATAACGTAATACCTTATAAAGTTATACCACATAACGTGATACGTTATAACGTAATACCATATAACGTATAGCGTTATAACGTTACACCATACAACGTTATGTTATATAACGTAATACGTTATAACGTTATACCATATAACGTATTACGTTATAACGTTATAGCATACAACGTTATGTTATATAACGTATTACGTTATAACTTTATACTATATAACGTATTACGTTATAACGTTAAACCATACAACGTTATGTTACATAACGTATTACGTTATAACGTTATACCATACAACGTTATGTTATATAACCTATTACGTTATAACTTTATACTATATAACGTATTACGTTATAACGTTACACAAGACAACGTCGTGTTATATAACGTAATACCTTATAAAGTTATACCACATAACGTGATACGTTATAACGTAATACCATATAACGTATAGCGTTATAACGTTACACCATACAACGTTATGTTATATCGTATTACGATATAACGTTATACCATATAACGTATTACGTTATAACGTTACGCAAGACAACGTTATGTTATATAACGTATTACGTTATAACGTTATACCATATAACGTATTACGTTATAGCGTTACACAAGACAGCGTTATGTTATATAACGTATTACGATATAACGTTATACCATATAACGTATTACGTTATAACGTTTCACAAGACAACATTATGTTATATAACGTATTACGTTATAACGTTATACCATATAACGTATTACGATATAACGTGTTACCATATAATGTATTACGTTATAACGTTATACCATATAGCGTATTACGTTATAACGTTACACAAGGCAACGTTATGTTATATAACGTAATACCTTAGAAAGTTATACCACATAACGTGATACGTTATAACGTAATACCATATAACGTATAGCGTTATAACGTTACACCATACAACGTTATGTTATATAACGTAATACGTTATAACGTTATACCATATAACGTATTACGTTATAACGTTATGCCATACAACGTTATGTTATATAACGTGTTACGATATAACTTTATACTATATAATGTATTACGTTATAACGTTAAACCATACAACGTTATGTTACATAACGTAATACGTTATAACGTTATTCTATATAACGTTATATATAACATAGAAATATAATATAGAATAACGTTATAACGTATTACGTTATAACGTGTTACCATATAACGTATTACGTTATAACGTTATACCATATAGCGTATTACGTTACAACGGTACACCATACAACGTTATGTTATATAACGTATTCCGCTATAACGTTATACCATATAACGTATAACGTTATGATGTTATACCATACAACGTTATGTTATATAACGTAATACGTTATAACGTTGTAACGTTATATCATATAACGTGTTACGTTGTAACGTTACACAAGACAACGTTATGTTATATAACGTATTACGTTATTACGTTATACCATATAACGTATTACGTTATAACGTTACACAAGACAACGTTATGTTATATAACGTATTACGATATAACGTTATACCATATAACGTATTACGTTATAACGTTACACAAGACAACGTTATGTTATATAACGTATTACGTTATAGCGTTATGCCATATAACGTATTACGTTATAACGTGTTACCATATAACGTATTACGTTATAACGTTATACCATATAACGTATTACGTTAGAACGTTATACCATATAACGTATTACGTTGGAACGTTACACAAGACAACGTTATGTTATATAACGTATTACGTTATTACGTTATACCATATAACGTATTACGTTATAACGTTACACAAGACAACGTTATGTTATATAACGTATTACGATGTAACGTTATACCATATAACGTATTACGTTATAACGTTACACAAGACAACGTTATGTTATATAACGTATTACGTTATAGCGTTATGCCATATAACGTATTACGTTATAACGTGTGACCATATAACGTATTACGTTATAACGTTATACCATATAACGTATTACGTTATAACGTGTTACCATATAACGTATTACGTTATAACGTGTTACCATATAACGTATTACGTTATAACGTTATACCATATAGCGTATTACGTTACAACGTTACACCATACAACGTTATGATATATAACGTATTCCGTTATAACGTTATACCACATAACGTATTACGTTATAACGTTATGTTATATAACGTAATACGTTATAACGTTATGTTATATAACGTAATACGTTATAACGTTATGTTATATAACGTAATACGCTATAGCGTGTTACCATATAACGTATTACGTTGTATCGTTATACCATATAACGTTATTTTATATAACGTAATACGTTATGACTTTATACCATATAACGTATTACGTTATGACGTTAACCCATACAACGTTATGTTATATAACGTAATACGCTATAACGTTATACCATATAACGTATTACGTTAGAACGTTATACCATATAACGTATTACGTTATAACGTTATACCATACAACGTATTACGTTATAACGATACACCATATAACGTTATGTTATATAACGCATTACGTTATAACGTTACATCATATAAAGTATTATGTTATAACGTTACACCATATATCGTATTACGTTATAACGTTATACCATATAACGTATTACATTATAACGTTATGTTATATAACGTATTCCGCTATAACGTTATACCGTATAACGTATTACGTTACAACGTTATACCGTATAGCGTATTACGTTATAACGTTACACAAGCAACGTTATGTTATATAACGTAATACCTTATAAAGCTATACCACACAACGTGATACGTTATAACGTAATACCATATAACGTATAGCGTTATAACGTTATACCATATATCGTATTACGTTATAACGTTATACCATACAACGTTATGTTATATAAAGTATTATGTTATAACTTTATACTATATAACGTATTACGTTATAACGTTAAACCATACAACGTTATGTTACATAACGTAATACGTTATAACTTTATACTATATAACGTATTACGTTATGACATTATACCATACAGCGTTATGTTATATAACGTACTACGTTATAACGCTATACCGTATAACGTATTACGTTATGACATTATACCATACAGCGTTATGTTACATAACGTACTACGTTATAACGCAATACCGTATAACGTATTACGTTATAACGTTATACCATATAACGAATTACATTATAACGTTACACCATACAGCGTTATGTTATATAACCTAATACGTTATAACTTTATACCATATAACGTATTACGTTATGACGTTATACCATACAACGTTATGTTATATAACGAAATACGTTATAATGATATGTTATATAACGTAATACGCTATAACGTTATGTTATATAACGTAATACGCTATAACGTGTTACCATATAATGTATTGCGTTATATCGTTATACCATATAACGTTATGTTATATAACCTAATACGTTATAACTTTATACCATATAACGTATTACGTTATGACGTTATACCATACAACGTTATGTTATATAACGTAATACGTTATAACGTTATACCATATAACGTAGTACGTTATAACGTTATACCATATAACGTATTACGTTATGATGTTATACCATACAACGTTATGTTATATAACGTAATACGTTATAACGTTGTAACGTTATACCATATAACGTGTTACGTTGTAACGTTACACAAGACAACGTTATGTTATATAACGTATTACGTTACAACGTTCTACCATATAACGTATTACGTTATAATGTTACACAAGACAACGGTATATTATATAACGTATTACGATATAACGTTATGCCATATAACGTAGTACGTTATAACGTTACACAAGACAACGTTATATTATATAACGTATTACGTTATAACGTTATACCATATAACGTATTACATTATAACGTTACACCATACAACGTTATGTTATATAACGTATTACGATAAAACGTTATACCATATAACGTATTACGTTATAACGTGTGACCATATAACGTATTACGTTATAACGTTATGCCATATAGCGTATTACGTTACAACGGTACACCATACAACGTTATGTTATATAACGTATTCCGCTATAACGTTATACCGTATAACGTATTACGTTATAACGTTATGTTATATAACGTAATACGTTATAACGTTATGTTATATAACGTAATACGTTATAACGTTATGTTATATAACGTAATACGTTATAACGTTATGTTATATAACGTAATACGCTATAACGTTATGTTATATAACGTAATACGCTATAACGTGTTACCATATAATGTATTACGTTATATGGTTATACCATATAACGTTATGTTATATAACGTAATACGTTATAACGTTATGTTATATAACGTAATACGCTATAGCGTGTTACCGTATAACGTATTACGTTATATCGTTATACCATATAACGTTATTTTATATAACGTATTACGTTATGACGTTAACCCATACAACGTTATGTTATATAACGTAATACGTTATAACGTTATACCATATAACGTATTACGTTAGAACGTTATACCATATAACGTATTACGTTATAACGATATACCATACAACGTATTACGTTATAACGATACACCATATAACGTTATGTTTTATAACGCATTACGTTATAACGTTACACCATATAACGTATTATGTTATAACGTTACACCATATATCGTATTACGTTATAACGTTATACCATATAACGAATTACATTATAACGTTATACCATATAACGTATTACGTGATAACGTTATACCATATAACGTATTACGTAATAACGTTATAACATATAACGTTATGTTACATAACGTAATACGTTATAAAGTTATGCCATATAACGTTATGATATAACGTAGTACGTTATAACGTTATAACATATAACGTATTACGGTATAACGTTATACCAAATAACGTAATGTTATATAACGTTATACCATATAACGTAGTACGTTATAACGTTATACCATATAACGTATTACGTTATAACGTTATACCATACAACGTTATGTTATATAACGTAATACGTTATAACGTTGTAACGTTATACCATATAACGTATTACGTTATAACGTTACACAAGACAACGTTATGTTATATAACGTATTACGATATAACGTTATACCATATAACGTATTACGTTATAACGTTACACAAGACAACGTTATGTTATATAACGTATTACGTTATAACGTTATACCATATAACGTATTACGTTATAACGTGTTACCATATAACGTATTACGTTATAACGTTATACCGTATAGCGTATTACGTTATAACGTTACACAAGACAACGTTATGTTATATAACGTAATACCTTATAAAGCTATACCACACAACGTGATACGTTATAACGTAATACCATATAACGTATAGCGTTATAACGTTACACCATACATCGTTATGTTATATAACGTCATCCGTTATAACGTTATACCATATATCGTATTACGTTATAACGTTATACCATACAACGTTATGTTATATAACGTATTATGTTATAACTTTATACTATATAACGTATTACGTTATAACGTTAAACCATACAACGTTATGTTACATAACGTACTACGTTATAACTTTATACTATATAACGTATTACGTTATAACGTTACACAAGACAACGTTATGTTATATAACGTATTACGTTATAACGTTATACCATATAACGTATTACGTTATAATGTTACACAAGACAACGTTATGTTATATAACGTATTACGTTATAACGTTACACCATACAACCTTATGTTATATAACGTATTACGATAAAACGTTATACCATATAACGTATTACGTTATAACGTGTGACCATATAACGTATTACGTTATAACGTTATACCATATAACGTATTACGTTATAACGTGTTACCATATAACGTATTACGTTATAACGTGTTACCATATAACGTATTACGTTATAACGTTATACCATATAGCGTATTACGTTACAACGTTACACCATACAACGTTATGTTATATAACGTATTCCGTTATAACGTTATACCACATAACGTATTACGTTATAACGTTATGTTATATAACGTAATACGTTATAACGTTATGTTATATAACGTAATACGTTATAACGTTATGTTATATAACGTAATACGCTATAGCGTGTTACCATATAACGTATTACGTTGTATCGTTATACCATATAACGTTATTTTATATAACGTAATACGTTATAACTTTATACCATATAACGTATTACGTTATGACGTTAACCCATACAACGTTATGTTATATAACGTAATACGCTATAACGTTATACCATATAACGTATTACGTTAGAACGTTATACCATATAACGTATTACGTTATAACGTTATACCATACAACGTATTACGTTATAACGATACACCATATAACGTTATGTTATATAACGCATTACGTTATAGCGTAACATCATATAAAGTATTATGTTATAACGTTACACCATATATCGTATTACGTTATAACGTTATACCATATAACGTATTACATTATAACGTTATGTTATATAACGTATTCCGCTATAACGTTATACCGTATAACGTATTACGTTATAACGTTATGTTATATAACGTAATACGTTATAACGTTATGTTATATAACGTAATACGTTATAACGTTATGTTATATAACGTAATACGTTATAACGTTATGTTATATAACGTAATACGCTATAACGTTATGTTATATAACGTAATACGCTACAACGTGTTACCATATAATGTATTACGTTATATGGTTATACCATATAACGTTATGTTATATAACGTAATACGTTATAACTTTATACCATATAACGTATTACGTTATGACGTTATACCATACAACGTTATGTTATATAACGTAATACGTTATAACGTTATACCATATAACGTAGTACGTTATAACGTTATACCATATAACGTATTACGTTATGATGTTATACCATACAACGTTATGTTATATGACGTAATACGATATAACGTTGTAACGTTATACCATACAACGTGTTACGTTATAACGTGTTACCATATAACGTATTACGTCATAACGTGTTACCATATAACGTATTACGTTATAAGGTTATACCATATAGCGTATTAGGTTACAACGTTACACCATACAACGTTATGTTATATAACGTATTCCGTTATAACGTTATACCACATAACGTATTACGTTATAACGTTATGTTATATAACGTAATACGTTATAGCGTTATGTTATATAACGTAATACGCTATAGCGTGTTACCATATAACGTATTACGTTATATCATTATACCATATAACGTTATTTTATATATCGTATTACGTTATGACGTTAACCCATACAACGTTATGTTATATAACGTAATACGTTATAACGTTATACCATATATCGTATTACGTTAGAACGTTATACCATATAACGTATTACGTTATAACGATATACCATACAACGTATTACGTTATAACGATACACCATATAACGTTATGTTTTATAACGCATTACGTTATAACGTTACACCATATAACGTATTATGTTATAACGTTACACCATATATCGTATTACGTTATAACAGTATACCATATAACGAATTACATTATAACGTTATACCATATAACGTATTACGTGATAACGTTATACCATATAACGTATTACGTAATAGAGTTATAACATATAACGTTATGTTACATAACGTAATACGTTATAAAGTTATGCCATATAACGTTATGTTATATAACGTTTTATGTTATAACTTTATACTATATAACGTATTACGTTATAACGTTATACCATATAACGTTATGTTATATAACGTAATACGTTATAACTTTATACCATATAACGTATTACGTCATAACCTTACACCACACAACGTTATGTAATATAACGTAATACGTTATAACCTGTTACCATATAACGTAATACGTTATATCGTAATACCATATAACGTATAGCGTTATAACGTTACACCATACAACGTTATATTATATAACGAATTACGTTCTAACGTTATGTTATATAACTTAATACGTTATAACGTTATGTTATATAACGTAATACGTTATAACGTTATACCATATAACGTATTACGTTATAACGTTATACCATACAACGTTATGTTATGTAACGTATTACGTTATAACGTTATACCACATAACGTAATACATTATAACGTAATACCATATAACGTATAGCGTTATAACGTTACATCATACAACGATATGTTATATAACGTATTACGTTACAACGTTATGTTATATAACTTAATACGTTATAACGTTATGTTATATAACGTAATACGTTATAACGTTATACCATATAACGTATTACGTTATAACTTTATACTATATAACGTATTACGTTATGATGTTATACCATACAACGTATTACGTTATAACGATACGCCATATAACGTTATGTTATATAACGCATTACGTTATAACGTTACACCATATAACGTATTATGTTATAACGTTACACCATATAACGTATTACGTTATAACGTTATACCATACAACGTATTACGTTATAACGATACGCCATATAACGTTATGTTATATAACGCATTTCGTTATAACGTTACGCCATATAACGTATTATGTTATAACGTTACACCATATATCGTATTACGTTATAACGTTATACCATATAACGTATTTCATTATAACGTTATGCCAGATAAAATTACGTGATAACGTTATACCATATAACGTATTACGTAATAACGTTATACCATATAACGTTATGTTACATAACGTAATACGTTATAACGTTATACCATATAACGTATTACGTTATAACGTTAAACCATACAACGTATTACGTCATAACGTTACACCATACAACGTTCTGTAATATAACGTAATACGTTATAACGTGTTACCATTTAACGTATTACGTTATAACGTTATACCATACAATGTTATGTTACATGACGTAATACGATATAACGTTATACCATATAACGTACTACGTTATAACGTTGCACAAGACAACGTTATGTTATACAACGTATTACGTTATGACGTTCTACCATACAGCGTTATGTTATATAACGTAATACGTTATAACGTTATACCATATAACGTATTACGTTATATCGTAATACCATATAACGTATAGCGTTATAACGGTACACCATACAACGTTATACTATATAACGTTTTACGTTATAACGTTAAACCATACAAGGTTATGTTACATAACGTAATACGCTATAACGTTATACCATATGACGTACTACGTTATAACGTTACACAAGACAACGTTATGTTATATAACGTATTACGTTATAACGTTATACCATATAACGTATTACGTTATAACGTTACACAAGACAACGTTATGCTATATAACGTCATACGTTATAACGGTATACCATATAACGTTATGTTATATAACGTAATACGTTATAACGTTATACCATATAACGTATTACGTAATAACGTTACAACATATAACGTTATGTTATATAACGTAATACCTTATAACGTTACACCATATAACGTATTACGTTATAACGTTAAACCATACAATGTTATGTTACATGACGTAATACGATATAACGTTATACCATATAACGTACTACGTTATAACGTTGCACAAGACAACGTTATGTTATACAACGTATTACGTTATGACGTTCTACCATACAGCGTTATGTTATATAACGTAATACGTTATAACGTTATACCATATAACGTATTACGTTATATCGTAATACCATATAACGTATAGCGTTATAACGGTACACCATACAACGTTATATTATATAACGTATTACGTTATAACGTTATGTTATATAACTTAATACGTTATAACGTTATGTTATATAACGTAATACGCTATAACGTGTTACCATATAACGTATTACGTTATATCGTCATACCATATAACATTATGTTATACAACGTAATACGTTATAACGTTGTAACATTATACCATACAGCGTATTACGTTATAACGTTATAGCATACAACGTATTACGTCATAACCTTACACCACACAACGTTATGTAATATAACGTAATACGTTATAACCTGTTACCATATAACGTAATACGTTATATCGTAATACCATATAACGTATAGCGTTATAACGTTACACCATACAACGTTATATTATATAACGAATTACGTTATAACGTTATGTTATATAACTTAATACGTTATAACGTTATGTTATATAACGTAATACGTTATAACGTTATACCATATAACGTATTACGTTATAACGTTATACCATACAACGTTATGTTATGTAACGTATTACGTTATAACGTTATACCACATAACGTAATACATTATAACGTAATACCATATAACGTATAGCGTTATAACGTTACATCATACAACGATATGTTATATAACGTATTACGTTACAACGTTATGTTATATAACTTAATACGTTATAACGTTATGTTATATAACGTAATACGTTATAACGTTATACCATATAACGTATTACGTTATAACTTTATACTATATAACGTATTACGTTATGACGTTATACCATACAACGTATTACGTTATAACGATACGCCATATAACGTTATGTTATATAACGCATTACGTTATAACGTTACACCATATAACGTATTATGTTATAACGTTACACCATATAACGTATTACGTTATAACGTTATACCATACAACGTATTACGTTATAACGATACGCCATATAACGTTATGTTATATAACGCATTACGTTATAACGTTACGCCATATAACGTATTATGTTATAACGTTACACCATATATCGTATTACGTTATAACGTTATACCATATAACGTATTTCATTATAACGTTATGCCAGATAAAATTACGTGATAACGTTATACCATATAACGTATTACGTAATAACGTTATACCATATAACGTTATGTTACATAACGTAATACGTTATAACGTTATACCATATAACGTATTACGTTATAACGTTAAACCATACAACGTATTACGTCATAACGTTACACCATACAACGTTCTGTAATATAACGTAATACGTTATAACGTGTTACCATTTAACGTATTACGTTATAACGTTATACCACATAACGTAATACGTTATAACGGAATACCATATAACGTATGGCGTTATAATGTTACACCATACAACGTTATGTCATATAACGTATTACGTTATAACGTTATGTTATATAACTTAATACGTTATAAAGTTATGTTATATAACGTATTACATTATAACGTTATGCCACATAACGTATTACGTGATAACGTTATACCATATAACGTATTACGTAATAACGTTATACCATATAACGTTATGTTATATAACGTAATACGTTATAACGTTACACCATATAACGTAGTACGTTATAACGTTATACCATATAACGTATTACGTTATGATGTTATACCATACAACGTTATGTTATATAACGTAATACGTTATAACGTTGTAACGTTGTACCATATAACGTGTTACGTTGTAACGTTACACAAGACAACGTTATGTTATATAACGTATAACGTTACAACGCTATACCATATAACGTATTACGTTATAACGTTACACAAGACAACGTTACGTTATATAACGTATTACGATATAACGTTATGCCATATAACGTAGTACGTTATAACGTTACACAAGACAACGTTATGTTATATAACGTATTACGTTATAACGTTATACCATATAACGTATTACGTTATAACGTGTTACCATATAACGTATTACGTTATAACGTGTTACCATATAACGTATTACGTTATAACGTTATACCATATAGCGTATTACGTTACAGCGTAACACCATACAACGTTATGTTATATAACGTATTCCGTTATAACGTTATACCACATAACGTATTACGTTATAACGTTATGTGATATAACGTAATACGTTATAACGTTATGTTATGTAACGTAATACGTTATAACGTTATGTTATATAACGTAATACGCTATAGCGTGTTACCATATAACGTATTACGTTATATCGTTATACCATATAACGTTATTTTATATAACGTAATACGTTATAACTTTATACCATATAACGTATTACGTTATGACGTTAACCCATACAACGCTATGTTATATAACGTATTCCGTTATAACGTTATACCATATATCGTATTACGTTATAACGTTATACCATACAACGTTATGTTATATAACGTAATATGTTATAACGTTATACCACATAACGTAATACGTTATAACGTAATACCATATAACGTATAGCGTTATAACGTTACACCATACAACGTTATGTTATATAACGTAATACCTTATAAAGTTATACCACATAACGTGATACGTTATAACGTAATACCATATAACGTATAGCGTTATAACGTTACACCATACAACGTTATGTTATATAACGTAATACGTTATAACGTTATACCATATAACGTATTACGTTGTAACGTTATACCATACAACGTTATGTTACATAACGTAATACGTTATAACTTTATACTATAAAACGTATTACGTTATAACGTTAAACCATACTACGTTATGTTACATAACGTAATACGTTATAACGTTATACCATATTACGTATTACGTTATAACGTTAGACCATACAGCGTTATGTTATATAACGTAATACGTTATAACGTTATACCATATAGCGTATTACGTTCTAACGTTACACCATATAAAGTAAAACCCTATAACGTAATAGGTTATAACGTTATACCATATAACGCATTACGTTATAACTTTAAACCATACAACGTTATGGTATATAACGTATTACGTTATAACGTTATACCATATAACGTATTACGTT
Source organism: Bombus hypnorum (assembly GCA_911387925.2). NCBI lineage: Eukaryota > Metazoa > Arthropoda > Insecta > Hymenoptera > Apidae > Bombus > Bombus hypnorum. The sequence continues at coordinate 889,018 of OU427027.1, forward strand.
GTAACGTTACACAAGACAACGTTGTGTTATATAACGTATTACGTTATAACGTTATACCATATAACGTATTACGTTGTAACGTTACACAAGACAACGTTGTGTTATATAACGTATTCCGTTATAACGTTATACCATATATCGTATTACGTTATAACGTTATACCATATAACGTTATGTTATATAACGTAATACGTTATAACTTTTACCATATAACGTAATACGTTATAACGTAATACCATATAACGTATAGCGTTATAACGTTACACCATACAACGTTATGTTATATAGAGTATTACGTGTTAATGTTATGTTAAATAACGTAATACACTACAACGTGTTACGATATAACGTATTACGTTCTAACGTTACACCATATAAAGTAAAACCATATAACGTAATACGTTATAACGTTATACCATATAACGCATTACGTTATAACGTTACACCATACAACGTTATGTGATATAACGTAATACGTTTTAACGTTATGTTATATAACATAATACGTTATAACGTTATGTTATATAACGTAATACGCTACAGCGTGTTACCATATAACGTATTACGTTATATCGTTATACCATATAACGATATTTTATATAACGTAATACGTTATAACTTTATACCATATAACGTATTACGTTATGACGTTAACCCATACAACGTTATGTTATATAACGTATTCCGTTATAACGTTATACCATATATCGTATTACGTTATAACGTTATACCATATAACGTTATGTTATATAACGTAGTACGTTATAACTTTATACCATATAACGTATTACATTATAACGTTATACCGTATAACGTATTACGTGATAACGTTATACCATATAACGTATTACGTAATAACGTTATAACATATAACGTTATGTTACATAACGTAATAGGTTATAAAGTTATGCCATATAACGTTATGTTATATAACGTAGTACGTTAGAACGTTATAACATATAACGTATTACGGTATAACGTTATACCAAATAACGTTATGTTATATAACGTAATACGTTATAACGTTATACCATACAACGTATTACGTCATAACGTTACACCATACAACGTTATGTAAAATAACGCAATACGTTATAACTTTATACTATATAACGTATTACGTTATGACGTTATCCCATACAACGTTATGTTATATTCACGTAATACGTTATAACGTTATACCACATCATGTAATACGTTATAACGTAATACCGTATAACGTATAGCGTTATAACGTTACACCATACAACGTTATGTTATATAACGTTATACCTTATAAAGTTATACCACATAACGTGATACGTTATAACGTAATACCATATAACGTATAGCGTTATAACGTTACACCATACAACGTTATGTTATATAACGTAATACGTTATAACGTTATACCATATAACGTATTACGTTATAACGTTATACCATACAGCGTTATGTTATATAACGTAATACGTTATAACGTTATAGCATATAACGTAGTACGTTATAACGTTATAGCATATAACGTATTACGTTATAATTTTATACCATATAACGTATTACGTTACAACGTAATACCATATAACGTATTACGTTATAACGTTATACCATACAACGTATTACGTTATAACGATACGCCATATAACGTTATGTTATATAACGCATTACGTTATAACGTTACACCATATAACGTATTATGTTATAACGTTACACCATATATCGTATTACGCTATAACGTTATACCATATATCGTATTTCATTATAACGTTATGCCATATAACGTATTACGTGATAACGTTATACCATATAACGTATTACGTAATAACGTTATACCATATAACGATATGTTATATAACGTAATACGTTATAACGTTGTAACGTTGTACCATATAACGTGATACGTTGTAACGTTGCACAAGACAACGTTATGTTATATAACGTATAACGTTACAACGCTATACCATATAACGTATTACGTTATAACGTTACACAAGACAACGTTACGTTATATAACGTATTACGTTATAACGTTATACCATATAACGTATTACGTTACAAAGTTACACCATACAACGTTATGTTATATAACGTATTCCGTTATAACGTTATACCATATATCGTTACGTTATAACGTTATACCATATAACGTTATGTTATATAACGTAATACGCTATAACGTTATACCATATAACGTAGTACGTTATAACGTTATACCATATAACGTATTACGTTATGATGTTATACCATACAACGTTATGTTATATAACGTAATACGTTATAACGTTGTAACGTTGTACCATATAACGTGATACGTTGTAACGTTGCACAAGACAACGTTATGTTATATAACGTATAACGTTACAACGCTATACCATATAACGTATTACGTTATAACGTTACACAAGACAACGTTACGTTATATAACGTATTACGTTATAACGTTATACCATATAACGTATTACGTTACAAAGTTACACCATACAACGTTATGTTATATAACGTATTCCGTTATAACGTTATACCATATATCGTTACGTTATAACGTTATACCATATAACGTTATGTTATATAACGTAATACGTTATAACTTTTACCACATAACGTAATACGTTATAACGTAATACCATATAACGTATAGCGTTATAACGTTACACCATACAACTTTATGTTATATAACGTATTCCGTTATAACGTTATACCACATAACGTATTACGTTATAACGTTATGTGATATAACGTAATACGTTTTAACGTTATGTTATATAACGTAATACGTTATAACGTTATACCATATAACGTATTACGTTATAACGTTATACCATACAGCGTTATGTTATATAACGTAATACGTTATAACGTTATACCATATAACGTATTACGTTATAACTTTATACTATATAACGTATTACCTTAAGACGTTATACCATACAGCGTTATGTTATATAACGTAATACGTTATAACGTTATAGCATATAACGTATTACGTTATATTTTTATACCAAATAACGTTATGTTATATAACGTAATACGTTATAACGTTATACCATACAACGTATTACGTCATAACGTTACACCATACAACGTTATGTAAAATAACGTAATACGTTATAACTTTATACTATATAACGTATTACGTTATGACGTTATACCATACAACGTTATGTTATATTCACGTAATACGTTATAACGTTATACCACATAACGTATTACGTTACAACGTAATACCATATAACGTATTACGTTATAACGTTATACCATACAACGTATTACGTTATAACGATACGCCATATAACGTTATGTTATATAACGCATTACGTTATAACGTTACACCATATAACGTATTATGTTTTAACGTTACACCATATATCGTATTACGCTATAACGTTATACCATATAACGTATTTCATTATAACGTTATGCCATATAACGTATTACGTGATAACGTTATACCATATAACGTATTACGTAATAACGTTATACCATATAACGTTATGTTATATAACGTAATACGTTATAACGTTATACCATATAACGTATTACGTTGTAACGTTACACAAGACAACGTTGTGTTATATAACGTATTACGTGATAACGTTATACCATATAACGTATTACGTTGTAACGTTACACAAGACAACGTTGTGTTATATAACGTATTACGTTATAACGTTATACCATATAACGTATTACGTTGTAACGTTACACAAGACAACGTTGTGTTATATTGTCACGTCCCGCGCTCCGCACGTGCCGTAACGAAGAAACAAAACTACTATTCACCAATTAACGCCAGAAAAGGATTTGAACACACCAATCAACGCACGCTACTACGAAGTTAAATAAGAAATTAACATAAAATATTATTAAATAAGGGGACGACTAATAGACTCGCATATAAGGACGAATATATATATATATAGTTCAAAAATCTATGTATATAACATTGAATAAAACTACCAATAACTGATTCGCGATTTGAAAACCCATGGCTCAGTACCGTGTAAACCAACCAATACACGAAACAAATGAATATAACATTAAATAAGTCTACCAATAACCAACTTGTGATTTGGAAATCAATGGCTCAATCATCCAATAAACAAAATATATGAATGTAACATTCAGTGAATTTGAAAATACATGGCTCAATATCAAGAAGGAAGAATTTAAATAAAACTAACTAACGAATCAACTGAGTCACGAACCAAACAAATAAATCAAGAAATAAGAATAATCAGTAAATAAATAGAACAATAGGAGAACTTATGTTAATTGATCTACAAATATGAAATATGTAAACGACTGAAGAAACTAATTAACCAACAGTACACTAACTGCCCCGACGAACCAAACAAGAATGACTATGGAAGGGAAATAATCAAAACAACAGGAATAAACATTTTAATGCAAGGATAAAACATTAACGACTAAGTAAACCTACTAACAAATCAAAATGATCAAAACAATTAATACCGCAATAACTTAGAGAACTACATACAAATATAAATATATTGGCGACGAAATCCTCAGTGCTACGTAACAAATCCAAACTTATCAAACTACAAATATATATATGTATATAAGAAACCAAATGAGTAACAGTCGAACGAATGCATAACCTTAAATACACAATATTGAAGAATTTACATAAAATCACATTACTAGAAATATACATATGTGTGCGTGTTCTATCAAATTAATGATTAATTGAATCGATAATTGGAAACCAGCCAATGCTCCAGCGGGGGAATCATGTATGATGGCTGTGCTACGAGACATGCATGTATATACATAAAATCTACATTTCAAATTGAACTACTAATAATCCAAACAACATTAAACTAACTACTAACTAACCACACGATCAAAGCAATTAACATTATGACTTGGAGAATTACGCACAGTAATTCTACCGTCCAGCATAAATATGTATAACCGCATCAAACATACAATAACCTAATATCAAGAACAAAATCTCCAATACTATGTTATCATATCACGAACATGAAATCAAATAATTGACACATCACCCCAAATACACAACATTACTTTAAATCATATTGTCAGAAAAATATATATATATATATGTGTGTGCGTGTTCTATGTTATAAAACCAAATTGATAATCTAGTAGACGCAACACGAAATACATAATTAAGCTAGGCACCATCTCAGTAAATAATTATATATGAAAACTACATTACGGAACGTACATGCATCTAAATGAACATAAAATAGAACACACAACATAACAGCATCAGAACTAACTATAAATTAATCACTCGATCAAAATTAACACTGCAACGACTTGGAGAGTTACGCACAGTAACTCTACCACCCAGTATAAATATGCATAATCACACCAAATTATAAACATCAGAAACAAACTACAATTATATTATAAAATACATATATGAAATCAAACAATTGACACATAACCTCAAATATATAATATCACACTACACTATCAAAAAAATAATATATATATACATATATATATCCATATATATATATTAAATTGAACATAAAATGAGTAATTAAGATCAGCCAAATTTCGGAAATAAATACACATGTACATATATATATATATATGATACCTATACTTCAAATCTAACCACTGATAATCCAAATGAACAATAAAAGAAATAGAATACACAACACGATATTATTAAAAACAAAATTGTTCAGACAACTTTAAAGTAATTTTGCACGAAAATCCACACCACCAGTACATACGCATAGATGTATATATGTATGAATATATATAGATATACATATATATATATGTCGGAGATGAAAGGACATCGGAGCCTCCCCTTTGGAACTTCGGGAAAATCCCCTAACACCGTAATCTAGATTCTATCATAGGCGTAATTAAACAATTGTCGTCTTTCGATCCAATTGTATTTGTTCGAGATTTGTGATAGTGAGCTTTGGCTCGAGGCGACGGTCTGTCGCCGAACGTAGCCGCGGTCACGGGATGAACGCTTTGTTTAGCAAAGGCATGGAGTAATTCTATATTTCGATTTGAAAAGGAAATAGTTGTAACACTCGACAGTAAACATTCCAACGGTCTCTGTCCCGTAGCTCGCCACACGCAGAGCCTATTCTTCGAGTAAGATGATCGCCAGATGTCGATGCGTCTCCACAGTACATGTTCAGCTAGCCTGAGGGCCCGTTATAAATCTTAGGATTTAGTTGACTAAAGTCTCTCAAACAAACAGTCTTTGTCCCAGCTACGGGAAGATAGGAGAGACCTATTTTTCAACGAACGGCGTCTCCCACTAGCAACTGTCCCCCGAGGGTGGCTAGCATCTTTTTCTAACCACCGATATGGAGATTGACCAATTAGCAGCAACGCCAATTTCCCTTACTTTCTGAACGAAGGCTTTCCTCGACGAATCCGATCATCTCGTGTCCTTAGACACACCCCATTATAGTTTTCCTCTGTAGCATCATCGCGACGGAGATTCATTCTCTCTCGTGAGGTCGTATTAGCGAGTTACTTAGAATCTGTACAAAGAGTACGACTTAGAATTTGCCAGCACGTTAATCTATCATCCCGTCGACCGCGGATTCGTTATGGAAGCTAGGATCATTGTCATTAGTTTCTCGAGTAACTAATTACCGCGGTTACTTGTCCAGTTCTATGATAATCGTACTTGCACTAGTCAATGTCTTCTCTATTGCATATCGACGCGTGTAGTCCAAACGAAGATTCGTTTCACGCCTCTTATTCTAATTCTAATGCAAACCCGACATCAGAAGTGGGATCAGTGCCGGTTATAACAGTGCAAAAGCTTACGACCATCGTGCGCGAGTTAATTCAGTCGCTAGTGCAAAAATCGAGTGTGGAACCTAATAATTTTTCGCCACCGCGTTTTAATCCTGAAACCGCGGGCAATCACGAAACTCCGCTGCATGGCGCGCAGCTATCAATCTGATTATGGAGGAAAATCCCTTAGAAAGCAGTGCCCTGAATATACTTTCAATAACGAGTGTCAAATCGACTTCTACGCATTGGAGGCACCAACTGGTAGATCAAGCCATCCGGGTGAGTCGTTTCCATTTTACCCCGATTTTGGAGCCGAGTGTTCATTAATTAAAGAACTCGTAGTCTTGAGATTTTCTGGCAAAGGAACGATTGATGCAGTAGTAATGCGAGGAATAAGAAATATTTGTACTAAACGTACCTCTCAAACCTTGTTCGTTGCAGGTGTTAATGATTAAAGATAAATTTTTATATCCTCGCTGATAGTTATTTAAAATATGATGTCGCGATTGATCGTGAAATTTTAAGTCAAGGTTTTGACGTAATATTACACAAAATAGCCTCGCTATGTGTAAGACAAATAATTACTGCCTGTAATAAAACCGCTGAAAACGAGATCGATGTTAATGAAGTTGACAATGAGGTACGTGGTAGTGATAAAAGTCGATTAATTTTTCTTTTCGAAGATTCAAAGATTCATTCGTTACGGGTTTCCTACGTACTCGCGTAAATACAGGCCAGTTAGAAGTACAATTAATTGATCCTAACATCACCGTACAAGGAGACCTAATGGACTTCGCGAGGAAGAGCGCAGAATAGTACGTGAGAGAATAAGCGAATTAATTAGAGCCAAAAATCATAAGGCCTAGTAATTCACCGTTCGCGAGCCCTGTGTTACTCGTGAAGACGAACGATGGTTCAGATAGACGATTGGTAGATTTTCGAGAACTAAACGAAAATACGGTCGCGGATCGGTATCCTTTACCCTTTATTGCGGATCAAGTCGCGAGATTGCAAAAGCGAGATATTTTATTAGCCTGGACATGGCCAGCGGGCTTCGCCAAATCCCTATTCATCCTAATTTTAGGAAATATACAGCATCGGTTACGGCTGGACGATTTGGACAATAAGTTGTTGCTTCTTCAAATTCCTGTGTGCCCTCGTTCGGTCCATTCGACGTTTTTTTAATTGCATGGCATGGTTGCGTGCGCGTCTGGTGTTTCTTTCGGAATCGTTTCCCCGAACTGCGATATTACGCTGACTCCGTCGAGAACGGGGATTCTTGCATTTTCGGACAACCCTAATAACTCTGCAATTAATACTTGTCTGAATATTCTAGTATTTGTGTTCTTCCTTGCTGTAGTTTTGTAAACCATCAAAGCGTTTGCCACGGAGATCCTCGGAGGGAGTCGCATGCCAGGTCGTCTGTACCATTTGACCCTTTTTCTGATTGTAGTCACATGGGAGGCCATTTGATCGGAGTGATCTGTACCACACTTTCCTTCGTTGTACTCAGCAGCGGCTGGTGATTTTAATGTTACGAACAAACGAAACGATAAATCATTCTTGAGACTCCTTTGAAAACACGTATGGCAGCCAACGTGCTATTCGTACGTTGTCTATTTGGATGATGTCTTAATTATTGCCGACTCGATAGATCCAGCTCTAAGAGGATTGCACACCGTGTTAGATACCTTCGTAAAAGCCGGAATCTCCTTTAACTTTTCAAAATGTTCTTTTCTAAAGACATCGGTACTCTATTTGGGATATGTAATTCACGACGGATAAATTCGTTCCAGTCCTGGTAAAATACACGCCTTGAGTTTTTTTTACCTGCGTCAACGACCGTCACACAGCTCAGGCAGTTCATAGGTTTAACCTTTTATTTCCGAAAATTCGTCCCTAAAGCTTCACGGGTAACGAAACCCTTGTATGCACTTACTTCCGGTAATAAAAACACGACTTGGACGGATAGGCATGGAAAAATAAGGCAAAAGGTAATTTCCGTCCTGATCGACGCGCCGGTGTTAATGGTATTTGACCCGAACTATCCGATAGGACTTCATACCGACGCTAGTTCGGATGGACACGAGGCTATTTTAATGCACAAGATTGAAGGTAAAAAGTAGAGTAATAGAATATTACAGTATAAGGAGTAGCCCTGCGGAATCTAGATATCATTCCTATGAACTAGAAACGTTAGCGGTTGTAAACGCCGTCAAACATTTCCGTCATTATCTAAACGGACGAGAATTTCTTGTCGTCACCGATTGTAATTAATTGAAGGCATCCAGTAGTAAAGCAAATTTAAAAAACAGGGTTCATAGGTGATGGGCTTACTTACAAACTTTTACTTTTGACATTCTGTACCGGAACGGTAAACGAGTGGCCCACGTAGATTTCTTCTCGCGAAATCCCGTAGGCTTGGATCACTACGATCAACGAAGTCATAGAGAAGGAAATCAATCCGACCGAAACCTCCGAAGGTTGGCTATTAGCGGAATAACGTCGCGACCCACAAATATTTGAGGTCGTCAACAAATTGCAGAACGAAGAGCTCGCGGAAGACGTCGCGAATACGTACGAATTACGGTCCGGTACTCTTCATCGTAAAATACAGAGAAGAGGCAGAACTCTCTGCTTGCCCATTGTCCCAAGAGGTTTTAGGTGGTGCGTTATTAACCATGTGCAACAATCAATTATGCACTTAGGTTGGGATAAAACGCTTGAGAAACTGTGCGAGTATTACTGGTTCGGAGGAATGGCGAAGTATGTTCGTAAATTCGCAGAGAACTGTCATGCTTGTCAAGTTTCGAAGGCCGATTCAGGTAAAATACAAGCTGAATTACATCCTATACCTAAGACCAGCATACCTTGGCATACAGTTTACGTGGACATAACGGACAAACTAAGCGGTAAAAGTGGTTCGAAAGAATATGTCATTGTTTTGGTCGACGTCTTCACTAAATTCGCATATCTGCATCATACTCGTAAAGTAGATTCTCTTAGTATCGTTAAAGCACTTAAGTATGCTATATTTTTATTCGACTGTCCTTGCCGGACAATAGCGGATCAAGAGAGGTGTTCTACGGGTAAAGAACCCCAAGATTTCTGTCATGGTAAACACCAAACTCCACTTAACCTCAACCGATGCGAGTAGTGCCAACAGACTGGTAGAGCGTACTATGGGTACGTTGAAAATTATGCTCATAATCATAAAAACGACCGGGCGATCGTGGCTAGACGCGATTGACAAAATACAGCTGGCTTCGAATTGCACCACCAACCGCGTGACCAAATCGAGTCCATTGGAACTATCAATTGGTAGAACAGCAAAGACCTTACGACTCGTTGATACTCGATAATATCGACGAAAGAGAAGTAGATATCTCTGGTGTAAGACAGCAGGCAATAGAGAATATAGAAATTAGTGTCAGGTACGATAAAGGTGGATTCGACAAAACCAAAGCTAAAGTAGTTAGGTTTAATCTTGGTGATTTTGCATTACGCGAAAACGAGGAAGAAAACCAAACGAGGTTAGATCCGAAATTCCGAAGTCCATTTATAATAGCAGAGATTTTGGAGGGAGACAGGTATATTCTAAAAACATTAGACGGCAAACACTCTTACAAATACGGTCACGACAGGTTGAGGAAAATGCCAGATAGTCGCATTCCTGCGGATTTGGATGTTTGTAGTAATGGCGAGGACAGTGACCCGAGCGATATGAGTACCCCGACCCCTGAGGGTCATTAGCTCTCTATACCCATAACATTTGAAAACCAATGCCACGAAGCTGAAGCGGTCGTGTATTCACACGCACTGCCAGCGGCAATGCTACGAAGCTGAAGCGGTCGTGTATTCACACGCACTGCCAGCGGCAATGCTACGAAGCTGAAGCGGTCGTGTATTCGCACGCACTGCCAGCTGCAATGTTGCGAACTTAAATCGGTCATATATTCGCACGCACTACTAGTGACAATGTAATAAAACTCTGTGCGGTCGTGCAATCTAGACAATCGAGATCCATCTGGGTACAAAATCGCAAAAGTCCGTCATGCCGTTACGATTCGACTGATAAACCGCAGGATGCAACTAGCACTTTGAATACAAATTATAATGCTACAAATTCTTCTTCTCTTTTATTTTTCTGTTGTCAAACCTCCGAACGAAATTTCGTTGTTGAAATGGACCCTTGACTTATTTGGAACATTCAATTGAACGGTAAACGTTGGAAAAACGTAATATTTTAGTTACACACAGGGACGTGTGATTGTCAGGATGGCCGTGTCGGAGATGAAAGGACATCGGAGCCTCCCCTTTGGAACTTCGGGAAAATCCCCTAACACCGTAATCTAGATTCTATCATAGGCGTAATTAAACAATTGTCGTCTTTCGATCCAATTGTATTTGTTCGAGATTTGTGATAGTGAGCTTTGGCTCGAGGCGACGGTCTGTCGCCGAACGTAGCCGCGGTCACGGGATGAACGCTTTGTTTAGCAAAGGCATGGAGTAATTCTATATCTCGATTTGAAAAGGAAATAGTTGTAACACTCGACAGTAAACATTCCAACGGTCTCTGTCCCGTAGCTCGCCACACGCAGAGCCTATTCTTCGAGTAAGATGATCGCCAGATGTCGATGCGTCTCCACAGTACATGTTCAGCTAGCCTGAGGGCCCGTTATAAATCTTAGGATTTAGTTGACTAAAGTCTCTCAAACAAACAGTCTTTGTCCCAGCTACGGGAAGATAGGAGAGACCTATTTTTCAACGAACGGCGTCTCCCACTAGCAACTGTCCCCCGAGGGTGGCTAGCATCTTTTTCTAACCACCGATATGGAGATTGACCAATTAGCAGCAACGCCAATTTCCCTTACTTTCTGAACGAAGGCTTTCCTCGACGAATCCGATCATCTCGTGTCCTTAGACACACCCCATTATAGTTTTCCTCTGTAGCATCATCGCGACGGAGATTCATTCTCTCTCGTGAGGTCGTATTAGCGAGTTACTTAGAATCTGTACAAAGAGTCCGACTTAGAATTTGCCAGCACGTTAATCTATCATCCCGTCGACCGCGGATTCGTTATGGAAGCTAGGATCATTGTCATTAGTTTCTCGAGTAACTAATTACCGCGGTTACTTGTCCAGTTCTATGATAATCGTACTTGCACTAGTCAATGTCTTCTCTATTGCATATCGACGCGTGTAGTCCAAACGAAGATTCGTTTCACGCCTCTTATTCTAATTCTAATGCAAACCCGACATATATATATATATATGTATATATCTGTACATTACAATTACACGAGCAACACTATGGTCATTTCAATTTTAAACCGCACCAGAACGAAATAAATTTAGTGACGGGCGAATAATTATTTCAATATCGAAACCCGTCACTCTGCATTCACGAGCAGCCATCTTAGATTGTCAATAGCTCTTATACGTACACATCGGAATACATGCAATAACCATATAAATGCAAATTATATTATTCTCACTTTTATCCTACGTCAAAGGTTAAAATAGGTCATAAGTAATTAATAAACAATGAGATCTGATATCAATAAAAAGTCACCATGTACTAGGGACATTCATAGGCGGCCATTTTGGATAATCAACACACATGGTAATTTTTACGCGTTACAAATAAGTTATATTTTCTTTTTCAAAAAAAAAAAGGAAAAAAATATAATATAAAGGAACAGTAAATACTTGATACAAGATAAAAAATATATATATATATAAAAAAAAAATATATAATAATAAATACAACATAACACATTATTGTAACAGAAATGTTAGAAATTGATAAAAATCAGCCATAAGAAACACATCATGAAAACGCACTATTAGCTAATACTTTTAAATTTTGAGTAAATCCCACGCGTAACCACATTTTCGAATACAGATGTAAAAACAAAATATCTATATATATATATATAATATATATATATACATATATAATAAAATATATATATATAGTAAGTATAAAAAGGAAAACATTACCTTATACTAGCAAAACAACAATCCGATGAAACTATATAATGAAACATGTATGCATATATACACACGTATATACATATACATATATATATATATAGATATTCATATACACATGTAACAAAATTGTTGAACAGCGAACTATTATAAAGCAACTATACTAAGTCGAAATCGAAACACGGAGCTCCAGGATAAAGCTCGCTAAACTTACACATGCACCAATGACGCACTACAGGGGAAATTCCCCTTTTTCCGGAAGTATAGTGACGAAGATGTGCTTCCAAAACTTCTTCAGGAACTTCATCGGGGAAACGCATCTTCACACATCGGTCGGTATCAACAACTTCGAGCAGAGGATCATCCCACTCGAGAATGATAGTTTCCGCATCGAAGAAGCTTTCATCAGCAGCAGAATTCGACTCTGACGAAAAATCCAAGGCATCGACATCAATATCAATATCAATATCAATATCGCATAACTCCTCCAACAACTCTGATACTTGTGGTTGGTCATAACACCTCGGGCGTTGATTCCGTTCGCACGGCTCACTCACGGTTTCTTCGCAGTCTCTCTTCCTCTTGCGCTAAAATAATATAATATAATGAAACAAAACAGGATAAAATAAGCAGTCTAAAACAAGACAAAACGCACCAGGACAGACTGCATAGGAACCTCTGAAGAAAATGCCTCCGCAGCCATCATTCAAGCGTCACAAACCAAAAACCACCGGAACCTACGGAACTAGCAAAATCAAATTTAACTGAATACTGAAAACAACCAGGATGCGGAAATATTAATCAAAACCAAACTTACGCAAAATAACCCGGAGGAAACCCTTAGTACGGGAGAGCAGTGGACCGTGTCGTCCGAGCAAACGTCGATATAATAATGAGACTCCAGTCGCCACCGAGGAATACAGACAATTCCCACAGCACTAACATAGAAGTTCTCGAGAAAACTAGATCAGCACGAAAGACTCCAAGTCTCCTAATCACTGCCTCAGCAGAAATGCAAGAGCTAAGTTGAAATACGGAATATTGCAACCTCTCAGGTACCAACGACGGAAGTCTAGAAATTCGAGACAAGACAACGAAGCAGGAGAAATCACCAACGATCACGGAATTTACATTCTCTCACGTACAATTCCAGAAATCCTAAACTTCGACATCCGGACTCCCACGGAAGCGGACTATCGGATAGCCTCCACCCTGCGGGGGATGCTATTATAAATAAACGCAGCAACAAAAAATTCGCGCATTATTTTGTCGTCCATTGTACGTTTCATTCTGCGGTCTTTGTCAGTAGCTAAGTCGTGTTAAGATTTATAAGTATTCCTCTTCCATTAGCGAAATCAAGAGAAAATAAACATACCAGTAACCGCGATATAAGTTTTATTCGATGTATATTATACTTAGAATAAATCAGTAAAACGAAAAGTTTTAATAATAATTATACCCGAATTCGAATACTAAATCCGATTATAAATACACCGACGGTCACCAACACCGACGAAGACATGGCTCCTGATAGCACGTTCTCTTCAAGGTAAGATATATTAAATTTATAAAACTCCTTCCCCTTCGATAAATTCATTATAATTAAGAGGCGAATTAAATTCCTTTACCTCCAAGTAACACATCCGGTCTTATTTTCCTTTTACCCTGAAGGGAGTTCAAATCTAAACCATTAGTGTTGAACTTTAAACAAAGAGTCGTTCGCTGTGTGATCTTGTGCAACGGTGTTTTCATTTATTGAAACACTTATTGATTTTCGCATTCCTCCTCCCACTGTTGGCAAATATCGCCCGTCTTTGGGCAAGGCTTGCGAAATCACACAAACTTTACGCAGAGAGGACTATTGAGCTCATTGTTGCAGATTAATAAAATATATAATACAAGACCGAACTCCCGCAGCAGGGTTGCACCATCACCGTCATTCGATTAATTGGTACCTTTATCCTCGCCATCCTTGCATACAATCATTAAAAGGGAGAGAAGTTTCCTCCAGGATTTTAACTGAAGGATCATTCGCTGTGTCAGCTTGTGAATAAAGGTGTTGTCGTTTGTCGGGGACACCCATTGATCTTCGCATTCCTTCTCCCACTGTTGGCAAATATCGCCCGTCTTTGGGCAAGGCTTGCGAAATCACACAAATCTCGCACAGAGAGGATCGTTAAAGTCATTTGTTTAATTACTGAATTTGAGAGACGGGGAAATCGTAATGACAAAACCACCCTAGCAGACAACCTGAGATTTAGTTGAAACAACAAATCCACTCACGAAACCTAGGGAAAGAAAAGGGGAAACGTAAAAGTAAATTTGTGTCAGACTAACAGAACCCCAAGCTCCTATCCGAACCCCAAACACGCAAATTTCATGTCCCGCTGGTTCCAATACTAACACATCAAGATACGTATATATATATATATATATATATTCCCATACATCTATTTGAATAATTCAGTATTCAAATCTAAACAACCAGACATTTCAACCTAGTAAACTCTGCATGGCGAAACCAAATTTTGAAGATAATTCAATCCTCTAACCAATCACACGCGAACCATAAAATAGATATATATATATATATATATCTCGTTAGTTAACCAATCTAATATCCGAATTCGAATAGATTCGGTGCGGCAGAATCGAATCTCGGAAATAATTGAATTCGCAAACCAACCATACGCGAAGAAATATACTTATAAATATATATATATCCAATACGATTTAAACAACCAGATATTCAGACCTAACTAAATTCTGCGTAACGAGATCGAATTTCAAGGACAATTTAATTTTTAACTTGTTTACACACACACACACACACACACACACACACACATATATATATATATATATATATATATATATATATATATATATATATATATATATATATATATATATTATAACATCTTAAACCAATATTAACCCTAAATAAACTCTGTGCAACAAAGTCAAATATTTATTTTATCCAACTTTAATCCTCTCCCGTGCCAGTATTCCTGCACATGGCAGGTTAGCCGAAAACGTGGAACTTATCTATCAATAGCCTAACGCTAACTAACGCTACCCATAAGCAATCAATTCATCGGTAAACTATTTAAAGAAATCTCTCTAATCGAAACAGTCCTCAGACTGTTTCCGGAGGCAGTAACTACCGTGTAAATCATAGTTTTCGAGTGCTCATTTAAATATTCAAAATAGTATTGTCCAATAAAAGAAAATATATTTTGAAATAGCCCTTAGACTATTTCTGGTGGCAGCAACTACCGAATTCAAATTGGAAATTTTTAAACCAATATTTCCTTATACAAACATATCAAATTAAATCTTCCGACTAAATTCAAATCAACCAGAAATTTAATTTAAACAACATTCAAACTTAAATTTGATTTAAACGAGGACGTAACAATATAACGTATTACGTTATAACGTTATACCATATAACGTATTACGTTATAACGTTACACAAGACAACGTTATGTTATATAACGTATTCCGTTATAACGTTATACCATATATCGTATTACGTTATAACGTTATACCATATAACGTTATGTTATATAACGTAATACGTTATAACTTTTACCATATAACGTAATACGTTATAACGTAATACCATATAACGTATAGCGTTATAACGTTACACCATACAACGTTATGTTATATAAAGTATTACGTGTTAATGTTATGTTAAATAACGTAATACACTACAACGTGTTACGATATAACGTATTACGTTCTAACGTTACACCATATAAAGTAAAACCATATAACGTAATACGTTATAACGTTATACCATATAACGCATTACGTTATAACGTTACACCATACAACGTTATGTGATATAACGTAATACGTTTTAACGTTATGTTATATAACATAATACGTTATAACGTTATGTTATATAACGTAATACGCTATAGCGTGTTACCATATAACGTATTACGTTATATCGTTATACCATATAACGTTATTTTATATAACGTAATACGTTATAACTTTATACCATATAACGTATTACGTTATGACGTTAACCCATACAACGTTATGTTATATAACGTATTCCGTTATAACGTTATACCATATATCGTATTACGTTATAACGTTATACCATATAACGTTATGTTATATAACGTAGTACGTTATAACTTTATACCATATAACGTATTACATTATAACGTTATACCGTATAGCGTATTACGTGATAACGTTATACCATATAACGTATTACGTAATAACGTTATAACATATAACGTTATGTTACATAACGTAATAGGTTATAAAGTTATGCCATACAACGTTATGTTATATAACGTAGTACGTTAGAACGTTATAACATATAACGTATTACGGTATAACGTTATACCAAATAACGTTATGTTATATAACGTAATACGTTATAACGTTATACCATACAACGTATTACGTCATAACGTTACACCATACAACGTTATGTAAAATAACGTAATACGTTATAACTTTATACTATATAACGTATTACGTTATGACGTTGTACCATACAACGTTATGTTATATTCACGTAATACGTTATAACGTTATACCACATAACGTAATACGTTATAACGTAATACCGTATAACGTATAGCGTTATAACGTTACACCATACAACGTTATGTTATATAACGTAATACCTTATAAAGTTATACCACATAACGTGATACGTTATAACTTTATACTATATAACGTATTACGTTATGACGTTATACCATACAGCGTTATGTTATATAACGTAATACGTTATAACGTTATAGCATATAACGTATTACGTTATAATTTTATACCATATAACGTATTACGTTACAACGTAATACCATATAACGTATTACGTTATAACGTTATACCATACAACGTATTACGTTATAACGATACGCCATATAACGTTATGTTATATAACGCATTACGTTATAACGTTACACCATATAACGTATTATGTTATAACGTTACACCATACAACGTATTACGTCATAACGTTACACCATACAACGTTATGTAATATAACGTAATACGTTATAACGTGTTACCATTTAACGTATTACGTTATAACGTTATACCATATAACGTTATGCTATATAACGTAATACGTTATAACGTTACACCATATAACGTTATGTTATATAACGTAATACGATATAACGTTATACCACATAACGTAATACGTTATAACGGAATACCATATAACGTATGGCGTTATAACGTTACACCATACAACGTTATGTCATATAACGTATTACGTTATAACGTTATGTTATATAACTTAATACGTTATAACGTTATGTTATATAACGTATTACAATATAACGTTATGCCATATAACGTATTACGTGATAACGTTATACCATATAACGTATTACGTAATAACGTTATACCATATAACGTTAAGTTATATAACGTAATACGTTATAACGTTATACCATATGACGTAGTAC
The DNA here is from genome assembly GCA_911387925.2 of Bombus hypnorum. NCBI lineage: Eukaryota > Metazoa > Arthropoda > Insecta > Hymenoptera > Apidae > Bombus > Bombus hypnorum. The sequence goes on from OU427027.1 coordinate 907,227, forward strand.
GTTATAACGTTATACCATATAACGTATTACGTTATAACGTTATACCATATAACGTATTACGTTGTAACGTTACACAAGACAACGTTGTGTTATATAACGTATTACGTTATAACGTTATACCATATAACGTATTACGTTGTAATGTTACACAAGACAACGTTGTGTTATATAACGTATTACGTTATAACGTTATACCATATAACGTATTACGTTATAACGTTACACAAGACAACGTTATGTTATATAACGTATTACGTTATAACGTTATACCATATAACGTATTACGTTACAACGTTACACCATACAACGTTATGTTATATAACGTATTCCGTTATAACGTTATACCATATATCGTATTACGTTATAACGTTATACCATATAACGTTATGTTATATAACGTAATACGTTATAACTTTTACCACATAACGTAATACGTTATAACGTAATACCATATAACGTATAGCGTTATAACGTTACACCATACAACGTTATGTTATATAAAGTATTACGTGTTAATGTTATGTTAAATAACGTAATACACTACAACGTGTTACGATATAACGTATTACGTTCTAACGTTACACCATACAACGTTATGGTATATAACGTATTACGTTATAACGTTATACCATATAACGTATTACGTTGTAACGTGTTACCATATAATGTATTACGTTATAACGTTACACAAGACAACGTTATGTTATATAACGTATTACGTTATAACGTTATACCAAATAACGTTATACCATACAACGTATTACGTCATAACGTTACACCATACAACGTTATGTAAAATAACGTAATACGTTATAACTTTATACTATATAACGTATTACGTTATGACGTTACACAAGACAACGTTACGTTATATAACGTATTACGATATAACGTTATGCCATATAACGTAGTACGTTATAACGTTACACAAGACAACGTTATGTTATATAACGTATTACGTTATAACGTTATACCATATAACGTATTACGTTGTAACGTTACACAAGACAACGTTGTGTTATACAACGTATTACGTTATAACGTTACACCATACAACGTTATGTTATATAAAGTATTACGTGTTAATGTTATGTTAAATAACGTAATACACTACAACGTGTTACGATATAACGTATTACGTTCTAACGTTACACCATATAAAGTAAAACCATATAACGTAATACGTTATAACGTTATACCATATAACGCATTACGTTATAACGTTACACCATACAACGTTATGGTATATAACGTATTACGTTATAACGTTATACCATATAACGTATTACGTTGTAACGTGTTACCATATAATGTATTACGTTATAACGTGTTACCATATAACGTATTACGTTATAACGTTATACCATATAGCGTATTACGTTACAACGTTACACCATACAACGTTATGTTATATAACGTATTCCGTTATAACGTTATACCACATAACGTATTACGTTATAACGTTATGTGATATAACGTAATACGTTATAACGTTATGTTATATAACATAATACGTTATAACGTTATGTTATATAACGTAATACGCTATAGCGTGTTACCATATAACGTATTATGTTTTATCGTTATACCATATATCGTTATTTTATATAACGTAATACGTTATAACTTTATACCATATAACGTATTACGTTATTGCGTTAACCCATACAACGTTATGTTATATAACGTATTCCGTTATAACGTTATACCATATATCGTATTACGTTATAACGTTATACCATATAACGTTATGTTATATAACGTAATACGTTATACCTTTATACCATATAACGTATTACATTATAACGTTATACCGTATAACGTAATACGTGATAACGTTATACCATATAACGTATTACGTAATAACGTTATAACATATAACGTTATGTTACATAACGTAATACGTTATAAAGTTATGCCATATAACGTTATGTTATATAACGTAGTACGTCAGAACGTTATAACATATAACGTATTACGGTATAACGTTATACCAAATAACGTTATGTTATATAACGTAATACGTTATAACGTTATACCATACAACGTATTACGTCATAACGTTACACCATACAACGTTATGTAAAATAACGTAATACGTTATAACTTTATACTATATAACGTATTACGTTATGACGTTATACCATACAACGTTATGTTATATTCACGTAATACGTTAATACGTTATACCACATAACGTAATACGTTATAACGTAATACCATATAACGTATAGCGTTATAACGTTACACCATACAACGTTATGTTATATAACGTAATACGTTATAACGTTATACCATATAACGTATTACGTTATAACGTTATACCACACAGCGTTATGTTATATAACGTAATACGTTATAAGTTATACCATATAACGTATTACGTTATAACTTTATACTATATAACGTATTACGTTATGACGTTATACCATACAGCGTTATGTTATATAACGTAATACGTTATAACGTTATAGCATATAACGTATTACGTTGTAATTTTATACCATATAACGTATTACGTTATAACGATACGCCATATAACGTTATGTTATATAACGCATTACGTTATAACGTTACACCATATAACGTATTATGTTATAACGTTACACCATATATCGTATTACGTTATAACGTTATACCATATAACGTATTTCATTATAACGTTATGCCATATAATGTATTACGTGATAACGTTATACCATATAACGTATTACGTAATAACGTTATACCATATAACGTTATGTTATATAACGTAATACCTTATAACGTTATACCATATAACGTATTACGTTATAACGTTAAACCATACAACGTATTACGTCATAACGTTACACCATACAACTTTATGTTATATAACGTAATACGTTATAACGTGTTACCATTTAACGTATTACGTTATAACGTTATACCATATAACGTTATGCTATATAACGTAATACGTTGTAACTTTATACTATATAACGTATTACGTTATGACGTTATACCATACAACGTTATGTTATATAACGTAATACGTTACAACGTTATACCACATACCGTAATACGTTATAACGTAATACCATATAACGTATAGCGTTATAACGTTACACCATACAACGTTATGTTATATAACGTAATACCTTATAAAGTTATACCACATAACGTGATACGTTATAACGTAATACCATATAACGTATAGCGTTATAACGTTACACCATACAACGTTATGTTATATAACGTAATACGTTATAACGTTATACCATATAACGTATTACGTTATAACGTTATACCATACAACGTTATGTTATATAACGTATTACGTTATAACTTTATACTATAAAACGTATTACGTTATAACGTTAAACCATACTACGTTATGTTACATAACGTAATACGTTATAACGTTATACCATATAACGTATTACGTTACAACGTTACACCATACAACTTTATGTTATATAACGTAATACGTTATAACGTTATACCATATAGTGTATTACGTTACAAAGTTACACCATACAACGTTATGTTGTATAACGTATTCCGTTATAACGTTATACCATATATCGTATTACGTTATAACGTTATACCATATAACGTTATGTTATATAACGTAATACGTTATAACTTTATACCATATAACGTAATACGTTATATCGTAATACCATATAACGTATAGCGTTATAACGTTACACCATACAACGTTATGATATATAAAGTATTACGTTATAATGTTATGTTATATAACGTAATCCGCTACAACGTGTTACTATATAACGTATTACGTTCTAACGTTACACCATATAAAGTAAAACCATATAACGTAATAAGTTATAACGTTATACCATATAACGCATTACGTTATAACTTTCCACCATACAACGTTATGGTATATAACGTATTACGTTATAACGTTATACCATATATCGTATTACGTTGTAACGTTACACAAGACAACGTTGTGTTATATAACGTAATACGTTATAACGTTATACCATATAACGTATTACGTTATAACGTTATACCATACAACGTTATGTTATATAACGTATTCCGTTATAACGTTATACCATATATCGTATTACGTTATAACGTTATACCATATAACGTTATGTTATATAACGTAATACGATATAACTTTTACCATATAACGTAATACGTTATAACGTAATACCATATAACGTATAGCGTTATAACGTTACACTATACAACGTTATGTTATATAAAGTATTACGTGTTAATGTTATGTTAAATAACGTAATACACTACAACGTGTTACGATATAACGTATTACGTTCTAACGTTACACCATATAAAGTAAAACCATATAACGTAATACGTTATAACGTTATACCATATAACGCATTACGTTATAACGTTACACCATACAACGTTATGGTATATAACGTATTACGTTATAACGTTATACCATATAACGTATTACGTTGTAACGTGTTACCATATAATGTATTACGCTATAACGTGTTACCATATAACGTATTACGTTATAACGTTATACCATATAGCGTATTACGTTACAACGTTACACCATACAACGTTATGTTATATAACGTATTCCGTTATAACGTTATACCACATAACGTATTACGTTATAACGTTATGTGATATAACGTAATACGTTATAACGTTATGTTATATAACATAATACGTTATAAAGTTATGTTATATAAGGTAATACGCTATAGCGTGTTACCATATAACGTATTACGTTATATCGTTATACCATATAACGTTATTTTATATAACGTAATACGTTATAACTTTATACCATATAACGTATTACGTTATGACGTTAACCCATACAACGTTATGTTATATAACGTATTCCGTTATAACGTTATACCATATATCGTATTACGTGATAACGTTATACCATATAACGTATTACGTAATAACGTTATAACATATAACGTTATGTTACATAACGTAATACGTTATAAAGTTATGCCATATAACGTTATGTTATATAACGTAGTACGTTAGAACGTTACACCATACAACGTTATGTAAAATAACGTAATACGTTATAACTTTATACTATATAACGTATTACGTTATGACGTTATACCATACAACGTTATGTTATATTCACTTAATACGTTAATACGTTATACCACATAACGTAATACGTTATAACGTAATACCATATAACGTATAGCGTTATAACGTTACACCATACAACGTTATGTTATATAACGTAATACGTTATAACGTTATACCATATAACGTATTACGTTATAACGTTATACCATACAGCGTTATGTTATATAACGTAATACGTTATAACGTTATACCATATAACGTATTACGTTATAACTTTATACTATATAACGAATTACGTTATGACGTTATACCATACAGCGTTATGTTATATAACGTAATACGTTATAACGTTATAGCATATAACGTATTACGTTATAATTTTATACCATATAACGTATTACGTTACAACGTAATACCATATAACGTATTACGTTATAACGTTATACCATACAACGTATTACGTTATAACGATACGCCATATAACGTTATGTTATATAACGCATTACGTTATAACGTTACACCATATAACGTATTATGTTATAACGTTACACCATATATCGTATTACGTTATAACGTTATACCATATAACGTATTTCATTATAACGTTATGCCATATAATGTATTACGTGATAACGTTATACCATATAACGTATTACGTAATAACGTTACACCATATAACGTTATGTTATATAACGTAATACGTTATAACGTTATACCATGTAACGTATTACGTTATAACGTTAAACCATACAACGTATTACGTCATAACGTTACACCATACAACGTTATGTAATATAACGTAATACGTTGTAACGTGTTACCATTTAACGTATTACGTTATAACGTTATACCATATAACGTTATGCTATATAACGTAATACGTTGTAACTTTATACTATATAACGTATTACGTTATGACGTTATACCATACAACGTTATGTTATATAACGTAATACGTTACAACGTTATACCACATAACGTAATACGTTATAACGTAATACCATATAACGTAAAGCGTTATAACGTTACACCATACAACGTTATGTTATATAACGTAATACGTTATAACGTTATACCATATAACGTATTACGTTATAACGTTATACCATACAACGTTATGTTATATAACGTATTACGTTATAACTTTATACTATATAACGTATTACGTTATAACATTAAACCATACAACGTTATGTTACATAACGTAATACGTTATAACGTTATACCATATAACGTATTACGTTATAACGTTACACAAGACAACGTTATGTTATATAACGTAATACCTTATAAAGTTATACCACATAACGTGATACGTTATAACGTAATACCATATAACGTATAGCGTTATAACGTTACACCATACAACGTTATGTTATATAACGTAATACGTTATAACGTTATGCCATATAACGTATTACGTTATAACGTTATACCATACAACGTTATGTTATATAACGTATTACGTTATAACTTTATACTATAAAACGTATTACGTTATAACGTTAAACCATACTACGTTATGTTACATAACGTAATACGTTATAACGTTATACCATATAACGTATTACGTTATAACGTTACACCATACAACGTTATGTTATATAACGTAATACGTTATAACGTTATACCATATAGCGTATTACGTTACAACGTTACACCATACAACGTTATGTTGTATAACGTATTCCGTTATAACGTTATACCATATATCGTATTACGTTATAACGTTAAACCATATAACGTTATGTTATATAACGTAATACGTTATAACTTTATACCATATAACGTAATACGTTATAACGTAATACCATATAACGTATAGCGTTATAACGTTACACCATACAACGTTATGATATATAAAGTATTACGTTATAATGTTATGTTATATAACGTAATCCGCTACAACGTGTTACTATATAACGTATTACGTTCTAACGTTACACCATATAAAGTAAAACCATATAACGTAATAAGTTATAACGTTATACCATATAACGCATTACGTTATAACTTTACACCATACAACGTTATGGTATATAACGTATTACGTTATAACGTTATACCATATATCGTATTACGTTGTAACGTTACACAAGACAACGTTGTGTTATATAACGTAATACGTTATAACGTTATACCATATAACGTATTACGTTATAACGTTATACCATACAACGTTATGTTATATAACGTATTACGTTATAACGTTATACCATATATCGTATTACGTTGTAACGTTACACAAGACAACGTTGTGTTATATAACGTATTACGTTATAACGTTATACCATATAACGTATTACGTTGTAACGTTACACAAGACAACGTTGTGTTATATAACGTATTACGTTATAACGTTATACCATATAACGTATTACGTTATAACGTTACACAAGACAACGTTATGTTATATAACGTATTACGTTATAACGTTATACCATATAACGTATTACGTTACAACGTTACACCATACAACGTTATGTTATATAACGTATTCCGTTATAACGTTATACCACATATCTTATTACGTTATAACGTTATACCATATAACGTTATGTTATATAACGTAATACGTTATAACTTTTACCATATAACGTAATACGTTATAACGTAATACCATATAACGTATAGCGTTATAACGTTACACCATACAACGTTATGTTATATAAAGTATTACGTGTTAATGTTATGTTAAATATCGTAATACACTACAACGTGTTACGATATAACGTATTACGTTCTAACGTTACACCATATAAAGTAAAACCATATAACGTAATACGTTATAACGTTGTACCATATAACGCATTACGTTATAACGTTACACCATACAACGTTGTGGTATATAACGTATTACGTTATAACGTTATACCATATAACGTATTACGTTGTAACGTTACACAAGACAACGTTGTGTTATATAACGTATTACGTTATAACGTTATACCATATAACGTATTACGTTATAACGTTACACAAGACAACGTTATGTTATATAACGTATTACGTTATAACGTTATACCATATAACGTATTACGTTACAACGTTACACCATACAACGTTATGTTATATAACGTATTCCGTTATAACGTTATACCATATATCGTATTACGTTATAACGTTATACCATATAACGTTATGTTATATAACGTAATGCGTTATAACTTTTACCATATAATGTTATGTAATATAACGTATTACGTTATAACGTTATGTTATATAACGTATTACGTTATGACGTTACACCATACAGCGTTATGTTATATAACGTAATACGTTATAACGTTATACCATATAACGTATTACGTGATAACGTTATACCATATAACGTATTACGTCATAACGTTACACCATACAACATTATGTAATATAACGTAATACGTTATAACGTGTTACCATATTACGTATTACGTTATGACGTTATACCATATAACGTTATGCTATATAACGTAATACCATATATCGGATAGCGTTATAAAGTTACACCATACAACGTTATGTTATAAAACTTAATACGTTACAACGTTATGTTATATAACGTAATACGTAATAACATTATACCTTATAACGTATTACGATATAACGTTATACCATATAACGTATTACATTATAACGTTACAACATACGACGTTATGTTATATAACGTAATACGTTATAACGTGTTTCCATATAACGTATTACGTTATAACGTTATACCATACAAAGTATTACGTTATAACGATACACCATATAACGTTATGTTATATAACGCATTACAGTATAACGTTATGCTATATAACGTAATACGATATAACGTTATACCATATGACGTATTACGTGATAACGTTATACCATATAACGTATAGCGTTATAACGTTACACCACACAACGTTATGTTATATAACGCATTACGTTATAACGTTATGTTATATAACTTAATACGTTATAACGTTATGTTATATGACGTAATACGTTATAACGTTATACCATATAACGTAATACGTTATAACGTTATACCAGACAACGTTATGTTATATAACGTATTACGTTATAAGTTTATACTATATAACGTATTACGTTATATCGTTAAACCATACAAAGTTATGTTACATAACGTAATACGTTATAACGTTACACCATACAACGTTATGGTATACAACGTATTACGTTATAACGTTATACCATATAACGTGTTACGTTGTAACGTTACTCAAGACAACTTTATGTTATATAACGTATTACGTTACAACGTTATACCATATAACGTATTACGTTATAACGTGTTACCATATAACGTATTACGTTATAACGTTATACCATATAGCGTATTACGTTACAACCGTACACCATACAACGTTATGTTATATAACGTGTTCCGCTATAACGTTATACCATATAACGTATTCCGTTATAACGTTATGTTATAATACGTAATACGTTATAACGTTATGTTATATAACGTAATACGTTATAACGTTATCCCATATAACGCATTACATTATAACGTTACACCATACGGCGTTATGTTATATAACGTAATACGTTATAACGTGTTTCCATATAACGTGTTACGTTATAACGTTATACCATACAACGTATTACGTTATAACGATACACCATATAACGTTATGTTATATAACGCATTAGGTTATAAAGTTACACCATATAACGTATTATATTATAACGATACACCATATATCGTATTACGTTATAACGTTATACCATATAACGTATAGCGTTATAACGTTACACCACACAACGTTATGTTATATAACGCATTACGTTATAACGTTATGTTATATAACTTAATACGTTATAACGTTATGTTATATGACGTAATACGTTATAACGTTATACCATAAAACGTAATACATTATAACGTTATACCATACAACGATATGTAATATAACGTATTACGTTATAACTTTATACTATATAACGTATTACGTTATAACGTTAAACCATACAACGTTATGTTACATAACGTAATACGTTATAACGTTATACCATATATCGTGTTACGTTATAACGTTACACAAGACAACGTTATGGTATATAACGTATTACGTTATAACTTTATACTATATAACGTATTACGTTATAACGTTAAACCATACAACGTTATGTTACATAACGTAATACGCTATAACGTTATACCATATATCGTGTTACGTTATAACGTTACACAAGACAACGTTATGGTATATAACGTATTACGTTAGAACGTAATACCATATAACGTATTACGTTGTGACGTTACACAAGACAACGTTATGTTATATAACGTATTACGATATAACGTTATGCCATATAACGTAGTACGTTATATTGTTATACCATATAACGTTATGTTAAACAACGTATTACGATATAACGTTATACCATATAACGTATTACGTTATGACGTTATACCATACAGCGTTATGTTATATAACGTAATACGTTATAACGTTATAGCATATAACATATTACGTTATATCGTTATACCATATAACTTTATGTTATATAACGTAATACGTTATAACGTTATGTTATATAACGTAATACGTTATAACGTTATGTTATATAACGTAATACGCTATAACGTTATGTTATATAACGTACAACGCTATAACGTGTTACCATATAATGTATTACATTATATCGTTATACCATATAACGTTATGTTATATAACGTAATACGTTATAACTTTATACCATATAACGTATTACGTTATGACGTTATACCATACAACGTTATGTTATATAACGAAATACGATATAACGCTATACCATATAAAGTAACAGTTATAATTTTATACCATATAACGTATTACGATATGACGTTATACCATACCGCGTTATGTTACATAACGTAATACGTTATAACGTTATACCATATAACGTTATGTTGTATAACGTAATACGTTATAACGCTATACCATATAAAGTATTACGTTATAATTTTATACCATATAACGTATTACGATATGACGTTATACCATACAACGTTATGTTATATAACGTAATACATTATAACGTAATACCATATAACGTACAGCGTTATAACGTTACACCATACAACGTTATGTTATATAACTTATTACGTTATAACGTTATGTTATATAACTTAATACGTTATAACGTTATGTTATATAACGTAATACGTTATAACGTTATACCATATAACGTATTACGTTATAACGTTATACCATACAACGTTATGTTATATAACGTATTACGTTATAACTTTATACTATATGACGTATTACGTTGTAACATTAAACCACACAACGTTATGTTACATAACGTAATACGTTACAACGTTATACCATATAACGTATTACGTTATAACGTTACACAAGACAACGTTATGTTATATAACGTAATACCTTATAAAGTTATACAACATAACGTGATACGTTATAACGTAATACCATATAACGTATAGCGTTATAACGTTACACCATACAATGTTATGTAATATAACGTATTACGTTATAACGTTATACCATATAACGTATCACGTTATAATGTTACACCATACAACGTTATGTTATATAACGTATTACGTTATAACGTTATGTTATATAACTTAATACGTTACAACGTTATGTTATATAACTTAATACGTTACAACGTTATGTTATATAACTTAATACGTTATAACGTTATACCATATAACGTATTACGTCATAACGTTATAACATATAACGTATTACGTTATAACGTTATGAAATTTAACGTAATACGTTATAACGTTATACCAAATAACGTTATGTTATGTAACGTATTACGTTATGACGTTGTACCATATAACGTATTACGTTATAACGTTATGTTATATAACGTACTACGTTACAACGTTATACCATATAACGTAATACGTTACAACGTTATTTTATATAACGTATTACGTTATAACGTTACACAAGACAACGTTATGTTATATAACGTATTACGATATAACGTTATACCATATAACGTATTACGTTATAACGTTACACAAGACAACGTTATGTTATATAACGTATTACGTTATTACGTTATACCATATAACGTATTACGTTATCACGTTATGTTATATAACGTAATACGTTATAACGTTATGTTATATAACGTAATACGTTATAACGTTGTGTTATATAACGTAATACGTTATAACGTTATGTTATATAACGTAATGCGTTATAACGTTATACCATATAGCGTATTACGTTACAACGTTACACCATACAACGTTATGTTATATAACGTATTCCGTTATAACGTTATACCATATAACGTATTACGTTATGACGAGTTACCATATAACGTATTACGTTATAACGTGGTACTATATAAGGCATTACGTTATAACGTTACAACATACAACCTTATGTTATACAATTTATTACGTTGTAACGTTATACCATATAACTTGTTGCGTTATAACGTTATTTGGTATAACGTATTACTTTATAACGTTATACCATATAACGTATTACGTTATAACGTTATGTTATATAACGTAATACGTTATAACGTTATAACATATAACGCAATACGTTATAACGTTATACCATATAGCGTATTACGTTACAACGTTACACCATACAACGTTATGTTATATAACGTATTCCGTTATAACGTTATACCATATAACGTATTACGTTATAACGTGACACAAGACAACGTTATGTTGTATAACGTACTACGTTATAACGTTATACCATATAACGTATTACGTTATAACGTTATACCATATAACGTATTACTTTATAACGTTATACCATATAACGTATTACGTTATAACGTTATGTTATATAACGTAATACGTTATAACGTTATAACATATAACGCAAAACGTTATAACGTTATACCATATAGCGTATTACGTTACAACGTTACACCATACAACGTTATGTTATATAACGTATTCCGTTATAACGTTATACCATATAACGTATTACGTTATAACGTTATACCAAATAACGTTATGTTATATAACGTATTACGTTATAACGTTATACCATATAACGTATTACGTTATAGCGTTATGTTATATAACGTATTACGTTATAACGTTATGATATATAACTTAATACGTTATAACGTTATGTTATATAACGTAATACGTTATAACGTTATACCATATAACGTATTACGTTATAACGTTATACCATATAACGTATTACGTTATAACTTTGCACAAGACAACGTTATGTTATATAACGTATTACGTTATAACGTTATACCATATAACGTATTACGTTATAACTCGTTACCGTACAACGTATTACGTTATAACGTTATACCATATAGCGTATTACGTTACAACGTTACACCATACAACGTTATGTTGTATAATGTATTCCGTTATAACGTTATACCATATAACGTATTACGTTATAACGTGACACAAGACAACGTTATGTTGTATAACGTATTCCGTTATAACGTTATACCATATAAAGTATTACGTTATAGCGTTATGTTATATAACGTAATACGTTATAACGTTATGTTATATAACGAAATACCATACAACGTTATGTTGTATAACGTATTCCGTTATAACATTATGTTACATAACGTAATACGTTATATCGTTATGTTATATAACGTAATACGTTATAACGTTATGTTATATAACGTAATACGTTATAACGTTACACCATACAACGTTATGGTATACAACGTATTACGTTATAACGTTATACCATATAACGTGTTACGTTGTAACGTTACTCAAGACAACGTTATGTTATATAACGTATTACGTTACAACGTTATACCATATAACGTATTACGTTATAACGTGTTACCATATAACGTATTACGTTATAACGTTATACCATATAGCGTATTACGTTACAACCGTACACCATACAACGTTATGTTATATAACGTGTTCCGCTATAACGTTATACCATATAACGTATTCCGTTATAACGTTATGTTATAATACGTAATACGTTATAACGTTATGTTATATAACGTAATACGTTATAACGTTATCCCATATAACGCATTACATTATAACGTTACACCATACGGCGTTATGTTATATAACGTAATACGTTATAACGTGTTTCCATATAACGTGTTACGTTATAACGTTATACCATACAACGTATTACGTTATAACGATACACCATATAACGTTATGTTATATAACGCATTAGGTTATAAAGTTACACCATATAACGTATTATATTATAACGATACACCATATATCGTATTACGTTATAACGTTATACCATATAACGTATAGCGTTATAACGTTACACCACACAACGTTATGTTATATAACGCATTACGTTATAACGTTATGTTATATAACTTAATACGTTATAACGTTATGTTATATGACGTAATACGTTATAACGTTATACCATAAAACGTAATACATTATAACGTTATACCATACAACGATATGTAATATAACGTATTACGTTATAACTTTATACTATATAACGTATTACGTTATAACGTTAAACCATACAACGTTATGTTACATAACGTAATACGTTATAACGTTATACCATATAACGTATTACGTTACAACGTTACACCATACAACGTTATGTTATATAACGTATTCCGTTATAACGTTATACCATATATCGTATTACGTTATAACGTTATACCATATAACGTTATGTTATATAACGTAATGCGTTATAACTTTTACCATATAATGTTATGTAATATAACGTATTACGTTATAACGTTATGTTATATAACGTATTACGTTATGACGTTACACCATACAGCGTTATGTTATATAACGTAATACGTTATAACGTTATACCATATAACGTATTACGTGATAACGTTATACCATATAACGTATTACGTCATAACGTTACACCATACAACATTATGTAATATAACGTAATACGTTATAACGTGTTACCATATTACGTATTACGTTATGACGTTATACCATATAACGTTATGCTATATAACGTAATACCATATATCGGATAGCGTTATAAAGTTACACCATACAACGTTATGTTATAAAACTTAATACGTTACAACGTTATGTTATATAACGTAATACGTAATAACATTATACCTTATAACGTATTACGATATAACGTTATACCATATAACGTATTACATTATAACGTTACAACATACGACGTTATGTTATATAACGTAATACGTTATAACGTGTTTCCATATAACGTATTACGTTATAACGTTATACCATACAAAGTATTACGTTATAACGATACACCATATAACGTTATGTTATATAACGCATTACAGTATAACGTTATGCTATATAACGTAATACGATATAACGTTATACCATATGACGTATTACGTGATAACGTTATACCATATAACGTATAGCGTTATAACGTTACACCACACAACGTTATGTTATATAACGCATTACGTTATAACGTTATGTTATATAACTTAATACGTTATAACGTTATGTTATATGACGTAATACGTTATAACGTTATACCATATAACGTAATACGTTATAACGTTATACCAGACAACGTTATGTTATATAACGTATTACGTTATAAGTTTATACTATATAACGTATTACGTTATATCGTTAAACCATACAAAGTTATGTTACATAACGTAATACGTTATAACGTTACACCATACAACGTTATGGTATACAACGTATTACGTTATAACGTTATACCATATAACGTGTTACGTTGTAACGTTACTCAAGACAACGTTATGTTATATAACGTATTACGTTACAACGTTATACCATATAACGTATTACGTTATAACGTGTTACCATATAACGTATTACGTTATAACGTTATACCATATAGCGTATTACGTTACAACCGTACACCATACAACGTTATGTTATATAACGTGTTCCGCTATAACGTTATACCATATAACGTATTCCGTTATAACGTTATGTTATAATACGTAATACGTTATAACGTTATGTTATATAACGTAATACGTTATAACGTTATCCCATATAACGCATTACATTATAACGTTACACCATACGGCGTTATGTTATATAACGTAATACGTTATAACGTGTTTCCATATAACGTGTTACGTTATAACGTTATACCATACAACGTATTACGTTATAACGATACACCATATAACGTTATGTTATATAACGCATTAGGTTATAAAGTTACACCATATAACGTATTATATTATAACGATACACCATATATCGTATTACGTTATAACGTTATACCATATAACGTATAGCGTTATAACGTTACACCACACAACGTTATGTTATATAACGCATTACGTTATAACGTTATGTTATATAACTTAATACGTTATAACGTTATGTTATATGACGTAATACGTTATAACGTTATACCATAAAACGTAATACATTATAACGTTATACCATACAACGATATGTAATATAACGTATTACGTTATAACTTTATACTATATAACGTATTACGTTATAACGTTAAACCATACAACGTTATGTTACATAACGTAATACGTTATAACGTTATACCATATATCGTGTTACGTTATAACGTTACACAAGACAACGTTATGGTATATAACGTATTACGTTATAACTTTATACTATATAACGTATTACGTTATAACGTTAAACCATACAACGTTATGTTACATAACGTAATACGCTATAACGTTATACCATATATCGTGTTACGTTATAACGTTACACAAGACAACGTTATGGTATATAACGTATTACGTTAGAACGTAATACCATATAACGTATTACGTTGTGACGTTACACAAGACAACGTTATGTTATATAACGTATTACGATATAACGTTATGCCATATAACGTAGTACGTTATATTGTTATACCATATAACGTTATGTTAAACAACGTATTACGATATAACGTTATACCATATAACGTATTACGTTATGACGTTATACCATACAGCGTTATGTTATATAACGTAATACGTTATAACGTTATAGCATATAACATATTACGTTATATCGTTATACCATATAACTTTATGTTATATAACGTAATACGTTATAACGTTATGTTATATAACGTAATACGTTATAACGTTATGTTATATAACGTAATACGCTATAACGTTATGTTATATAACGTACAACGCTATAACGTGTTACCATATAATGTATTACATTATATCGTTATACCATATAACGTTATGTTATATAACGTAATACGTTATAACTTTATACCATATAACGTATTACGTTATGACGTTATACCATACAACGTTATGTTATATAACGAAATACGATATAACGCTATACCATATAAAGTAACAGTTATAATTTTATACCATATAACGTATTACGATATGACGTTATACCATACCGCGTTATGTTACATAACGTAATACGTTATAACGTTATACCATATAACGTTATGTTGTATAACGTAATACGTTATAACGCTATACCATATAAAGTATTACGTTATAATTTTATACCATATAACGTATTACGATATGACGTTATACCATACAACGTTATGTTATATAACGTAATACATTATAACGTAATACCATATAACGTACAGCGTTATAACGTTACACCATACAACGTTATGTTATATAACTTATTACGTTATAACGTTATGTTATATAACTTAATACGTTATAACGTTATGTTATATAACGTAATACGTTATAACGTTATACCATATAACGTATTACGTTATAACGTTATACCATACAACGTTATGTTATATAACGTATTACGTTATAACTTTATACTATGTAACGTATTACGTTCTAACGTTAAACCACACAACGTTATGTTACATAACGTAATACGTTACAACGTTATACCATATAACGTATTACGTTATAACGTTACACAAGACAACGTTATGTTATATAACGTAATACCTTATAAAGTTATACAACATAACGTGATACGTTATAACGTAATACCATATAACGTATAGCGTTATAACGTTACACCATACAATGTTATGTAATATAACGTATTACGTTATAACGTTATACCATATAACGTATCACGTTATAATGTTACACCATACAACGTTATGTTATATAACGTATTACGTTATAACGTTATGTTATATAACTTAATACGTTACAACGTTATGTTATATAACTTAATACGTTACAACGTTATGTTATATAACTTAATACGTTATAACGTTATACCATATAACGTATTACGTCATAACGTTATAACATATAACGTATTACGTTATAACGTTATGAAATTTAACGTAATACGTTATAACGTTATACCAAATAACGTTATGTTATGTAACGTATTACGTTATGACGTTGTACCATATAACGTATTACGTTATAACGTTATGTTATATAACGTACTACGTTACAACGTTATACCATATAACGTAATACGTTACAACGTTATTTTATATAACGTATTACGTTATAACGTTACACAAGACAACGTTATGTTATATAACGTATTACGATATAACGTTATACCATATAACGTATTACGTTATAACGTTACACAAGACAACGTTATGTTATATAACGTATTACGTTATTACGTTATACCATATAACGTATTACGTTATCACGTTATGTTATATAACGTAATACGTTATAACGTTATGTTATATAACGTAATACGTTATAACGTTGTGTTATATAACGTAATACGTTATAACGTTATGTTATATAACGTAATGCGTTATAACGTTATACCATATAGCGTATTACGTTACAACGTTACACCATACAACGTTATGTTATATAACGTATTCCGTTATAACGTTATACCATATAACGTATTACGTTATGACGAGTTACCATATAACGTATTACGTTATAACGTGGTACTATATAAGGCATTACGTTATAACGTTACAACATACAACCTTATGTTATACAATTTATTACGTTGTAACGTTATACCATATAACTTGTTGCGTTATAACGTTATTTGGTATAACGTATTACTTTATAACGTTATACCATATAACGTATTACGTTATAACGTTATGTTATATAACGTAATACGTTATAACGTTATAACATATAACGCAATACGTTATAACGTTATACCATATAGCGTATTACGTTACAACGTTACACCATACAACGTTATGTTATATAACGTATTCCGTTATAACGTTATACCATATAACGTATTACGTTATAACGTGACACAAGACAACGTTATGTTGTATAACGTACTACGTTATAACGTTATACCATATAACGTATTACGTTATAACGTTATACCATATAACGTATTACTTTATAACGTTATACCATATAACGTATTACGTTATAACGTTATGTTATATAACGTAATACGTTATAACGTTATAACATATAACGCAAAACGTTATAACGTTATACCATATAGCGTATTACGTTACAACGTTACACCATACAACGTTATGTTATATAACGTATTCCGTTATAACGTTATACCATATAACGTATTACGTTATAACGTTATACCAAATAACGTTATGTTATATAACGTATTACGTTATAACGTTATACCATATAACGTATTACGTTATAGCGTTATGTTATATAACGTATTACGTTATAACGTTATGATATATAACTTAATACGTTATAACGTTATGTTATATAACGTAATACGTTATAACGTTATACCATATAACGTATTACGTTATAACGTTATACCATATAACGTATTACGTTATAACTTTGCACAAGACAACGTTATGTTATATAACGTATTACGTTATAACGTTATACCATATAACGTATTACGTTATAACTCGTTACCGTACAACGTATTACGTTATAACGTTATACCATATAGCGTATTACGTTACAACGTTACACCATACAACGTTATGTTGTATAATGTATTCCGTTATAACGTTATACCATATAACGTATTACGTTATAACGTGACACAAGACAACGTTATGTTGTATAACGTATTCCGTTATAACGTTATACCATATAAAGTATTACGTTATAGCGTTATGTTATATAACGTAATACGTTATAACGTTATGTTATATAACGAAATACCATACAACGTTATGTTGTATAACGTATTCCGTTATAACATTATGTTACATAACGTAATACGTTATATCGTTATGTTATATAACGTAATACGTTATAACGTTATGTTATATAACGTAATACGTTATAACGTTATGTTATATAACGTAATACGTTATAACGTTATATTATATAACGTAATACGTTATAACGTTAAGTTATACAACGTAATACGTTATAACTTTATACCATTTAACGTATTACGTTATAACGTTATACCATATAACGTATTACGTTATAACGTTATGTTATATAACGTAATACGTTATAACGTTATGTTATATAACGTACTACGTTACAACGTTATACCATATAACGTATTACGTTGTAACGTTATAGCACATAACGTATTACGTTATAACGTTATACCATATAACGTATTACGTTATAACGTTATGATATATAACTTAATACGTTATAACGTTATGTTATATAACTTAATACGTTATAACGTTATGTTATATAACGTAATACGTTATAACGTTATGTTATATAACGTAATACGTTATAACGTTATACCATATAGCGTATTACGTTACAACGTTACACCATACAACGTTATGTTATATAACGTATTCCGTTATAACGTTATACCATATAACGTGTTACGTTATAACGTTATACCATATAACGTATTACGTTATAACGTTATACCAAATAACGTTATGTTATATAACGTATTACGTTATAACGTTTTGCCATATAACGTATTCCGTTATAACGTTATACCATATAACGTATTACGTTATAACGTTATGTTATATAACGTAATACGTTATAACGTTATGTTATATAACGTACTACGTTACAACGTTATACCGTATGACGTATTACGTTAT
Organism: Bombus hypnorum; assembly: GCA_911387925.2. Taxonomy (NCBI): domain Eukaryota; kingdom Metazoa; phylum Arthropoda; class Insecta; order Hymenoptera; family Apidae; genus Bombus; species Bombus hypnorum. The sequence goes on from OU427027.1 coordinate 928,091, forward strand.
AACGTTGTACCATATAACGTATTACGTTATAACGTTATACCATATAACGTATTACGTTATAACGTTATGATATATAACTTAATACGTTATAACGTTATGTTATATAACTTAATACGTTATAACGTTATGTTATATAACGTAATACGTTATAACGTTATACCATATAACGTAATACGTTATAACGTTATACCATATAGCGTATTACGTTACAACGTTACACCATACAACGTTATGTTATATAACGTATTCCGTTATAACGTTATACCATATAACGTGTTACGTTGTAACGTTATACCATATAACGTATTACGTTATAACGTTATACCATATAACGTATTACGTTATAACTTTGCACAAGACAACGTTATGTTATATAACGTATTACGTTATAACGTTATACCATATAACGTATTACGTTATAACGTGACACAAGACAACGTTATGTTGTATAACGTACTACGTTATAACGTTATACCATATAACGTAGTACGTTATGACGAGTTACCATATAACGTATTACGTTATAACGTGGTACTATATAAGGCATTACGTTATAACGTTACAACATACAACCTTATGTTATACAATGTATTACGTTGTCACGTTATACCATATAACTTGTTGCGTTATAACGTTATTTGGTATAACGTATTACTTTATAACGTTATACCATATAACGTATTACGTTATAACGTTATGTTATATAACGTAATACGTTATAACGTTATAACATATAACGCAATACGTTATAACGTTATACCATATAGCGTATTACGTTACAACGTTACACCATACAACGTTATGTTATATAACGTATTCCGTTATAACGTTATACCATATAACGTATTACGTTATAACGTGACACAAGACAACGTTATGTTGTATAACGTACTACGTTATAACGTTATACCATATAACGTATTACGTTATAACGTTATACCATATAACGTATTACTTTATAACGTTATACCATATAACGTATTACGTTATAACGTTATGTTATATAACGTAATACGTTATAACGTTATAACATATAACGCAAAACGTTATAACGTTATACCATATAGCGTATTACGTTACAACGTTACACCATACAACGTTATGTTATATAACGTATTCCGTTATAACGTTATACCATATAACGTATTACGTTATAACGTTATACCAAATAACGTTATGTTATATAACGTATTACGTTATAACGTTATACCATATAACGTATTACGTTATAGCGTTATGTTATATAACGTATTACGTTATAACGTTATGATATATAACTTAATACGTTATAACGTTATGTTATATAACGTAATACGTTATAACGTTATACCATATAACGTATTACGTTATAACGTTATACCATATAACGTATTACGTTATAACTTTGCACAAGACAACGTTATGTTATATAACGTATTACGTTATAACGTTATACCATATAACGTATTACGTTATAACTCGTTACCGTACAACGTATTACGTTATAACGTTATACCATATAGCGTATTACGTTACAACGTTACACCATACAACGTTATGTTGTATAATGTATTCCGTTATAACGTTATACCATATAACGTATTACGTTATAACGTGACACAAGACAACGTTATGTTGTATAACGTATTCCGTTATAACGTTATACCATATAAAGTATTACGTTATAGCGTTATGTTATATAACGTAATACGTTATAACGTTATGTTATATAACGAAATACCATACACCGTTATGTTGTATAACGTATTCCGTTATAACATTATGTTACATAACGTAATACGTTATATCGTTATGTTATATAACGTAATACGTTATAACGTTATGTTATATAACGTATTACGTTATAACGCGTTAGCGTACAACGAATTACGTTATAACGTTATACCATATAGCGTATTACGTTATAACGTTACACCATACAGCGTTATGTTGTATAACGTATTCCGTTATCACGTTATACCCTATAACGTATTACGTTATAGCGTTATGTTATATAACGTAATACGTTATAACGTTAAGTTATATAACGAAATACGTTATAACGTTATGTTATATAACGTAATACGTTATAATGTTATGTTATATAACGTAATACGTTATAACGTTATGTTATATAACGTAATACGTTATAACGTTAAGTTATATAACGTAATACGTTATAACTTTATACCATTTAACGTATTACGTTATAACGTTATACTATATAACGTATTACGTTATAACGTTATGTTATATAACGTAATACGTTATAACGTTATGTTATATAACGTACTACGTTACAACGTTATACCATATAACGTATTACGTTGTAACGTTATAGCACATAACGTATTACGTTATAACGTTATACCATATAACGTATTACGTTATAACGTTATGATATATAACTTAATACGTTATAACGTTATGTTATATAACTTAATACGTTATAACGTTATGTTATATAACGTAATACGTTATAACGTTATACCATATAACGTAATACGTTATAACGTTATACCATATAGCGTATTACGTTACAACGTTACACCATACAACGTTATGTTATATAACGTATTCCGTTATAACGTTATACCATATAACGTGTTACGTTATAACGTTATACCATATAACGTATTACGTTATAACGTTATACCAAATAACGTTATGTTATATAACGTATTACGTTATAACGTTTTGCCATATAACGTATTCCGTTATAACGTTATACCATATAACGTATTACGTTATAACGTTATGTTATATAACGTAATACGTTATAACGTTATGTTATATAACGTACTATGTTACAACGTTATACCGTATGACGTATTACGTTATAACGTTGTACCATATAACGTATTACGTTATAACGTTATACCATATAACGTATTACGTTATAACGTTATGATATATAACTTAATACGTTATAACGTTATGTTATATAACTTAATACGTTATAACGTTATGTTATATAACGTAATACGTTATAACGTTATACCATATAACGTAATACGTTATAACGTTATACCATATAGCGTATTACGTTACAACGTTACACCATACAACGTTATGTTATATAACGTATTCCGTTATAACGTTATACCATATAACGTGTTACGTTGTAACGTTATACCATATAACGTATTACGTTATAACGTTATACCAAATAACGTTATGTTAAATAACGTATTACGTTATAACGTTATGCCATATAACGTATTACGTTATAACGTTGTGATATATAACTTAATACTTTATAACGTTATGTTATATAACTTAACACGTTATAACGTTATGTTATATAACGTAATACGTTATAACGTTATGTTATATAACGTAATACGTTATAACGTTATGTTATATAACGTTATACGTCATAACTTTATGTTATATAACGTAATACGTTATAACGTTATGTTATATAACGTATTACGTTCTAACGTTACACAAGACAACGTTATGTTATATAACGTATTACGTTACAACCTTATAAAATATAACGTATTACGTTATAACGTTACACAAGACAACGTTATGCTATATAACGTGTTACGTTATAACGTTACACCATATAACTTATTCCGTTATAACGTGTTACCATATAACGTATTACGTTATAACGTTATACCATATAACGTATTACGTAATAACGTTATAACATATAACGTTATGTAATATAACGTAACACGTTATAACGTGTTACCATACAACGTATTACGTTATAACGTTACACAAGACAACGTTATGTTATATAACGTATTACGTTATAACGTTATACCATATAGCGTATTACGTTACAACGTTACACCATACAACGTTATGTTGTATAACGTATTCCGTTATAACGTTATACCATATAAAGTATTACGTTATAGCGTTATGTTATATAACGTAATACGTTATAACGTTATGTTATATAACGTTATACGTTATAACTTTATGTTATATAACGTAATACGTTATAACGTTATACCATATAGCGTATTACGTTACAACGTTATACCACACAACGTTATGTTATATAACGTATTACGTTATAACTTTATACTATATAACGTATTACGTTATAACGTTGTACCATATAACGTATTACGTTATAACGTTATGATATATAACGTAATACGTTATAACGTTCTGTTATATAACTTAATACGTTATAACTTTATGTTATATAACGTTATACGTTATAACGTTATACCATATAACGTAATACGTTATAACGTTATACCATATAGCGTATTAGGTTACAACGTTACACCATACAACTTTATGTTGTATAACGTATTCCGTTATAACATTATGTTACATAACGTAATACGTTATAACGTTATGTTATATAACGTAATGCGTTATAACGTTATGTTATACAACGTAATACGTTATAACGTTATGTTATATAACGTAATACGCTATAACGTTATACCATATAACGTAATACGTTATAACGTTATACCATATAACGTATTACGTTATAACGTTACACAAGACAACGTTATGTTATATAACGTATTACGTTATAACGTTATACCATATAACGTATTACGTTATAACGTTATACCATATAACGTATTACGTTATAACGTTATACCATATAACGTATTACGTTATAACGTTACACAAGACAACGTTATGTTATATAACGTATTACGTTATAACGTTATACCATATAACGTATTACGTTATAACGCGTTAGCGTACAACGAATTACGTTATAACGTTATACCATATAGCGTATTAGGTTACAACGTTACACCATACAACTTTATGTTGTATAACGTATTCCGTTATAACTTTATGTTATATAACGTAATACGTTATAACGTTATACCATATAGCGTATTACGTTATATCGTTATACCATACAACGTTATGTAATATAACGTAATACGTTATAACTTTATACCATATAACGTATTACGTTATAACGTTATACCATATAACGTATTACGTTATAACGTTATACCATATAACGTATTACGTTATAACGTTACACAAGACAACGTTATGTTATATAACGTATTACGTTATAACGTTATACCATATAACGTATTACGTTATAACGCGTTAGCGTACAACGAATTACGTTATAACGTTATACCATATAGCGTATTACGTTATAACGTTATGTTATATAACGTAATACGTTATAACGTTATGTTATATAACGTACTACGTTACAACGTTATACCATATAACGTAATACGTTATAACGTTATACCATATAGCGTATTACGTAACAACGTTCCACTATACAACGTTATGTTATATAACGTATTCCGTTATAACGTTATACCATATAACGTGTTACGTTGTAACGTTATGATATATAACTTAATACGTTATAACGTTATGTTATATAACTTAATACGTTATAACGTTATGTTATATAACGTAATACGTTATAACGTTATACCATATAACGTAATACGTTATAACGTTATACCATATAGCGTATTACGTAACAACGTTCCACTATAAAACGTTATGTTATATAACGTATTCCGTTATAACGTTATACCATATAACGTGTTACGTTGTAACGTTATACCATATAACGTATTACGTTATAACGTTATACCAAATAACGTTATGTTAAATAACGTATTACGTTATAACGTTATGCCATATAACGTATTACGTTATAACGTTATACCATATAACGTATTACGTAATAACGTTGTGATATAAAACTTAATACGTTATAACGTTATGTTATATAACGTTATACGTCATAACTTTATGTTATTTAACGTAATAGGTTATAACGTTATGTTATATAACGTATTACGTTCTAACGTTACACAAGACAACGTTATGTTATATAACGTATTACGTTACAACCTTATAAAATATAACCTATTACGTTATAACGTTACACAAGACAACGTTATGCTATATAACGTCTTACGATATAACGTTACACCATATAACTTATTCCGTTATAACGTGTTACCATATAACGTATTACGTTATAACGTTATACCATATAACGTATTACGTAATAACGTTATAACATATAACGTTATGTAATATAACGTAACACGTTATAACGTGTTACCATATAACGTATTACGTTATAACGCTACACAAGACAACGTTATGTTATATAACGTAATACGTTATAACGTGTTCCCATATAACGTATTGCGTTATATCGTTATACCATATAACGTTATGTTATACAACGTAATACGTTATAACTTTATACCATATAACGTATTACGTTATGACGTTATACCATACAGCGTTATGTTATATAACGTAATACGTTATAACGTTATACCATATAACGTATTACGTTATAACGTTAAACCATACAACGTTATGTTATATAACGTAATACGTTATAACGTTATACCATATAACGTTATGTTAGATAACGTAATACGTTATAACGTTATACCATATAACGTATCACGTTATATCGTTATACCATATAACGTTATGTTATATAACGTAATACGTTATAACGTTATACCATATAACGTATTCCGTTATAACGTTAAACCATACAACGTTATGTTACATAACGAAATACGTTATAACGTTATAACATATAACGTTATGTTATATAACGTAGTACGTTATAACGTTATACCATATAACGTATTACGTTATGACGTTATACCATACAGCGTTATGTTACATAACGTCAGTTCTGCCCGAGCAGTCGAGCTATGCGGACGTGAGAACTAGTGCTTCCGTATGTGCGACAAGTGGGAAAGAAAAGAGAAGAGAAAAGAAAAGTGAAGTGCAACACAACCAATATACTAAAACTAAAGGATGGAAAACATCCAAAAAATACCAACTATAAAAATCCTAAACAAAGGCGAAACATATGCCATAAACAGAGCAATAGACCAACAGAGCTCAAATAAATCAACAAGTGAAGTGGATTGCTCAGATACAAACGAAATGGCGATGGAAATTACGAAAAAAGATGAAGGAAAAAATAATACTAGCAATGTTCCACCACATTACAACGAAAGCTGGAAGACTGCAACTCCCAGCAAAAAACGAAGGATAAACACAAACACAAATGCTAAGAGGACGATAGAACCAGAAGGACAAAAATGGCTACAGGAAATTCCTATACATAACTCTTTCAGCTCACTGCCAGAAGTGATGGATGTAGACCCAGCTGATAAACCAATAACGAACATTCCTAAACCTCCACCAATCTTCATTGATGCTAAAATAATAGACCCCCTCATCGAACTGCTAAACATCACGGCAGGAAAAGAAAATTACACCATTAAACAACTCAAACTAGAACAAGTAAAAGTACAAACCAATACCCCGGAAATATATAGAAAAGTAACAAAAGCGCTAAAGGAAAAAAACGCCGGGTATCATACCTACCAACCCAAATCTGATAAAAGCTACAAAGCAGTAATCAGAGGCTTACATCCTAAATCGAACACAAACAACATATGTGAGGAATTAGCCAAAATCGGACACCAGGTGAGAACGATTAACAACATAACCAGATTTGACACCAAGCAACCACTACCGCTATTTTTAATAGAATTAGAACCTAAAAATAATAACAAAGAAATTTTTGAAATTAAGAAAATTTTAAACACGATAATTACAGTTGAGCCACCCAGACAAAAAAAAGACATACCGCAATGTATGAGGTGTCAACAATATGGGCATACAAAAAACTACTGTAACAGAAACCCGGCGTGTGTCAAATGCGCAGGAAAGCACCTAACAGCTAACTGCCCACATACGGGAAAAATAAATAACGCAAAATGTTTCAATTGCGGTGGAAACCACCCAGCTAGTTACAAAGGCTGTTTAGTCAGAAAGCAACTACAAAAAAAACTTTTTCCGCCGCTTCGTAACAGGACATATAATAACTCTAACACTCAACAGGATAGCATAGTAACTGAAACATCAACAAACGTTCAGAATGTAATGAACCATAACAATACCAACACCCTTGGTAGCCGAAGCTACGCGCAAGTAGCCAAACAGTCAACACCTTTAGATAATCACAACCAGAACATTAACATCGACGACGCTGCAGAAATTAAAGAACTATTAAAGATATCCATCAAAAACACAGAATTCCTGGCAAAAATGATAAGTGAACAAAACGCAATCCTTAAACAGCAAACGCAACAAATCACACTCATGCTACAGCTACTTACAAACACGCTAACTAAAAAATAAAAATGGACACGCTTAAAATAGCAGCCTGGAACTCTAACGGCCTACAACAAAGGGCCCTAGAAACTAAAACATTCCTGTATAACAATAATATCGATATACTTCTTGTTTCAGAAACACACTTCACTATAAAAAACTATTTAAAAATACCGTACTACACCATATATGATACCAAGCATCCCTCAGGAAAAGCACACGGAGGAACCGCAGTAATAATAAGAAACGATATTAAACACCATCTACACAGTCAGGTTAGTAAAGAATATATCCAAGCAACCACCGTTACAGTACAAACTAGCAGCAACTATCTACAGCTGTCAGCAGTATATGTACCACCGCGACATAAAATTACATCTCAAATGTGGGAAGATTACTTTCAACATTTAGGTGATAAGTATATTGCAGCGGGAGACTATAATTCAAAGCACACACTATGGGGATCAAGAATCAATACACCTCGAGGTAGAACTTTGGAGAAATACATTAGAAACAATAACCTCAATATATTATCCACAGGAAGACCGACTTACTGGCCGACAGACTTGAGCAAAATACCTGACCTACTTGATTTTGCAGTTACAAAAGGACTAAATGCAAATAAACTAAATATAGAACCCAGCCTCGAGCTTAGCTCCGATCATACACCTATAATTATTACATACTTAAACAAACCAATAATTTATAAAAATTCAGAGACACTATGCAATAAAACCACCAAATGGCAAACATTTAAAGAAATAATTGAGAGCAAAATCAACTGCAACATCCCATTGAAAACACCCGAACATATCGAACAAGCAGTAATAACGCTTACAGAAACTATTCAGGAAGCAGCATGGGCAACCACCATACCTGAATCAAATAATAGACCAACAAAAATAATTCCGCCAGACATCCTTGAAAAAATTAGAGAAAAAAGAAAAGCGAAAGCAAAATGGCAAAAACATAGATCAAAAGAAAACAAAAAACACCTAAATAAACTTGCAAAGGAAATAAAAAACAAAATAAAAGAACACAATAACAATGAGTTCACAAAATTCATAGAGTCACTATCTGCACACGAGAACTCTAACTACTCCCTTTGGAAAGCCACAAAAAAAATAAAGAAGCCAATAAAACTAGTCCCAGCAATCAGAAAAGCAGATAATACATGGGCAAGAAGCAACGAAGAACAAGCTGAAGAATTTTCCAACCACCTAAGCAACATATTTACACCACATAATATCAATAATAGCAACCACAACTGTCATATGGATGAGGATGAGGTAATCACTAGTACTGCAACTGACAATCATTACATCATACCTAAAACAACAGCACATGAAATTAGAAACATAATCGAGAAAACAAAAAATAATAAGGCACCAGGAATTGACCTAATCAATGGTATAATCTTGAAAAACCTTCCTCCAAAAGCGATACGGCTAATTACAATAATCTTTAATGCAATATTAAGAATCCAATACTATCCTAAACTATGGAAACTAGCACAGATCATAATGTTACCTAAACCAGGCAAAGACCCACATCAAACAGTATCGTACAGACCAATATCACTACTTCCAGTATTCTCCAAAATACTGGAAAAAATAATTTACGCCCGCCTAAAACCAATAATAGAGAAGGAAAAACTAATACCAGATCACCAATTTGGATTCAGGAACAAACACTCCACGATAGAGCAAATGCACAGACTCACAAACGAAATAATACTAGCAATAGAAAACAAACAATACTGCACAGCCCTCTTTATGGACATCGAGAAAGCATTCGACAAAATAAACCACGATAGTCTACTTCAATCAATCAGAAAACAATTCCCGGAGCAGATATACCATTTAACTAAATCCTACTTAAGCAACAGAACCTTTACAGTAAAAATTAAAGATACATACTCTCAAGTTAAAGACATCAAGGCAGGGGTTCCGCAAGGAAGCGTCTTGGGACCAATTCTCTACACACTATACACGGCCAACATACCAACAACCACCAACAGCAAAATACTGACATTTGCGGATGACACTGTGGTACTAGTCAGGCACACTAACCCAGCAACAGCAGTCGCATTGCTACAAGAGCATATTGCAAAAATAGAAAAGTGGCTTCAAGTTAAACAAATTAAAGCAAACCCTGATAAATGCAACCACATTACATTCACACTGCGAAAACAGTTACCACCAAACATTACACTCAACGGCACGCACATAATACAAACAAGGCAAGTCAAATACCTAGGACTACACTTTGATACAAGATTCACATGGAAACAGCATATCAAATCAATAATAAGCAAAATACAGATAGCAAGGAGACAGATGTACTGGTTAACAAGTCGAAAATCCAAACTAAGCATAGAAAACAAATTAAAAATCTACAAAACCATCATAAAACCAATCTGGACGTACGGAATACCACTATGGGGAACAGCAGCAATGAGCCATATAACCAAACTAGAGGCAATGCAATCTAAAATACTTAGAACAATAGTAAACGCCCCATGGTACGTTAGAAACGAGGACATACGAAAAGACCTTGGAATACCAACGGTCAAGGAAGAGATTAGCAGATTCGCAAGAAGGTACAGAGAAAGATTAGCAACGCACCCGAACCGGCTGGCAGCGGAAACGATCACCACATTCATCGAAAGGAGATTAAAAAGGAAACATCCAGTAGATCTCATAAAGGATACACCCTAACAAGCACGAAGATGGAACCCCATTGGGGGTAGCCACCCACATGTTATATTAGTAAACAGCTATAACATTTTACCAAATGTCCTACTGGACAAATTGTAAAATTTAAAGCAAATAAATAAAAAAAAAAAAAAAAAAAAATGTTACATAACGTAATACCTTATAAAGTTATACCACATATCGTGATACGTTATAACGTAATACCATATAACGTATAGCGTTATAACGTTACACCATACAACGTTATGTTATATCGTTTTACGATATAACGTTATACCATATAACGTATTACGTTATAACGTTACGCAAGACAACGTTATGTTATATAACGTATTACGTTATAACGTTATACCATATAACGTATTACGTTATAACGTGTTACCATATAACGTATTACGATATAACGTTATACCATATAGCGTATTACGTTACAACGTTACACCATACAACGTTATGTTATATAACGTATTCCGTTATAACGTTATACCATATATCGTATTACGTTCTAACGTTACACCATATAAAGTAAAACCATATAACGTAATACGTTATAACGTTATAACGTTACACCATACAACGTTATGGTATATAACGTATTACGTTATAACGTTATACCATATAACGTATTACGTTGTAACGTTACACAAGACAACGTTATGTTATATAACGTATTACGTTATAACGTTATACCATATAACGTATTACGTTATAACGTTACAGAAGACAACTTTATGTTATATAACGTATAACGATATAACGTTATACCATATAACGTATTACGTTATAACGTTTCACAAGATAACGTTATGTTATATAACGTATTACGTTATAACGTTTCACAAGACAACGTTATGTTATATAACGTATTACGTTATAACGTTATACCATATAACGTATTACGTTATAACGTTTCACAAGACAACGTTATGTTATATAACGTATTACGTTATAACGTTATACCATATAACGTATTACGTTATAACGTGTTACCATATAACGTATTACGTTATAACGTAATAACATATAACGTATAGCGTTATAACGTTACACCATACAACGTTATGATATATAACGTAATACGTTATAACGTTATACCATATAACGTATTACGTTATAACGTTATACCATACAACGTAATGTTATATAACGTATTACATTATAACTTTATACTATATAACGTATTACGTTATAACGTTAAACCATACAACGTTATGTTACATAACGTAATACGTTATAACGTTATACCATATAACGTAATACGTTATAACGTTATACCATATAACGTATTACGTTATAACGTTATACCATATAGCGTATTACGTTACAACGGTACACCATACAACGTTATGTTATATAACGTATTCCGCTATAACGTTATACCGTATAACGTATTACGTTATAACGTTATGTTATATAACGTAATACGTTATAACGTTATGTTATATAACGTAATACGCTATAACGTTATGTTATATAACGTAATACGCTATAACGTGTTACCATATAATGTATTACGTTATATCGTTATACCATATAACGTTATGTTATATAACGTAGTACGTTATAACGTTATACCATATAACGTATTACGTTATGATGTTATACCATACAACGTTATGTTATATAACGTAATACGTTATAACGTTGTAACGTTATACCATATAACGTGTTACGTTGTAACGTGTTACCATATAACGTATTACGTCATAACGTGTTACCATATATCGTATTACGTTATAAGGTTATACCATATAGCGTATTACGTTACAACGTTACACCATAGAACGTTATGTTATATAACGTATTCCGTTATAACGTTATACCACATAACGTATTACGTTATAACGTTATGTTATATAACGTAATACGTTATAACGTTATGTTATATAACGTAATATGCTATAGCGTGTTACCATATAACGTATTACGTTATATCGTTATACCATATAACGTTATTTTATATAACGTATTACGTTATGACGTTAACCCATACAACGTTATGTTATATAACGTAATACGTTATAACGTTATACCATATAACGTATTACGTTAGAACGTTATACCATATAACGTATTACGTTATAACGTTATACCATACAACGTATTACGTTATAACGATACACCATATAACGTTATGTTTTATAACGCATTACGTTATAACGTTACACGATATAACGTATTATGTTATAACGTTACACCATATATCGTATTACGTTATAACGTTATACCATATAACGTATTACATTATAACGTTATACCATATAACGTATTACGTGATAACGTTATACCATATAACGTATTACGTAATAACGTTATAACATATAACGTTATGTTACATAACGTAATACGTTATAAAGTTATGCCATATAACGTTATGTTATATAACGTAGTACGTTATAACGTTATACCATACAACGTATTACGTCATAACGTTACACCATACAACGTTATGTAATATAACGTAATACGTTATAACTTTATACTATATAACGTATTACGTTATGACGTTATACCATACAACGTTATGTTATATAACGTAATACGTTATAACGTTATACCATATAACGTTATACCATATAACGTATTACGTGATAACGTTATACCATATAACGTATTACGTTATAACGTCACACCATACAACGCTATGTTATATAACGTATTACGTTATAACCTTATACTATATAACGTACTACGTTATAGCGTTAAACCATACAACGTTATCTTACATAACGTAATACGTTATAACGTTGTACCATATAACGTATTACTTTATAACGTTATACCATATAACGTTATGTTATATAACGTAATACGTTATAACGTTATACCGTATAACGTTATGTTATATAACGTAATACGTTATAATGTTATACCACATAACGTCATACGTTATAACGTAATACCATACAACGTTATCTTTCATAACGTAATACGTTATAACGTTATACCATATAACGTATTACATTATAACGTTACACCATACAACGTTATGTTGTATAACGTATTACGTTATAACATTATACCACATAACGTAATACGTTATATCGTAATACCATATAACGTATAGCGTTATAACGTTACACCATATAAAGTAAAAACATGTAACGTAATACGTTATAACGTTACACCATATAACGCATTACGATATAACGTTACACCATACAACGTTATGTTGTATAACGTATTCCTTTATAACATTATGTTATATAACGTAATACGTTATAACGTTATGTTATATAACGTAATACGTTATAACGTTCTGTTATATAACGTAATACGCTATACCGTGTTACCATATAACGTATTACGTTATATCGTTATACCATATAACGTATTACGATACAACGTTACACCATAGAACGTTATGTTGTATAACGTATTCCGTTATAACATTATGTTATATAACGTAATACGTTATAACGTTATGTTACATAACGTAATACGTTATAACGTTCTGTTGTATAACGTAATACGCTATACCGTGTTACCATATAACGTATTACGATATAACGTTATACCATATAACGTATTACGTTATAACGTTATGATATATAACTTAATACGTTATAACGTTATGTTATATAACTTAAGACGTTATAACGTTATGTGATATAACGTAATACGTTATAACGTTATACCGTATAACGTAATACGTTATAACGTTATACCATATAGCGTATTACGTTACAACGTTACACCATACAACGTTATGTTATATAACGTATTCCGTTATAACGTTATACCATATAACGTATTACGTTATAAAGTGACACAAGACAAAATTATGTTATATAACGTATTACGTTATAACGTTATATCATATAACGTATTACGTTATAACGCGTTACCATATAACGTATTACGTTATAACGTTATACCATATAGCGTATTACGTTACAACGTTACACCATACAAAGTTATGTTGTATAACGTATTCCGTTATAACGTTATACCATATAACGTATTACGTTATAACGTTATGTTATATAATGTAATGCGTTATGATGTTATGTTATATAACGTAATACGTTATAACGTTCAGTTATATAACGTAATACGCTATAACGTGTTACCATATAACTTATTACGTTATATCGTTATACCATATAACGTTATGTTATATAACGTAATACGTTATAACTTTATACCATATAACGTATTACGTTATAACGTTATACCATATAACGTATTACGTTATAACGTTATACCATATAACGTATTACGTTATAACGTTACACAAGACAACGTTATGTTATATAACGTATTACGTTATAACGTTATACCATATAACGTATTACGTTATAACGCGTTACTGTACAACGTATTACGTTATAACGTTATACCATATAGCGTATTACGTTACAACGTTACACCATACAACGTTATGTTGTATAACGTATTCCGTTATAACGTTATACCATATAAAGTATTACGTTATAGCGTTATGTTATATAACGTATTACGTTATAACGTTATGTTATATAACGAAATACGTTATAACGTTATGTTATATAACGTAATACGTTATAACGTTATGTTATATAACGTAATACGTTATAACGTTATGTTATATAACGTTATACGTTATAACTTTATGTTATATAACACAATACGTTATAACGTTATACCATATAGCGTATTACGTTACAACGTTATACCACACAACGTTATGTTATATAACGTATTACGTTATAACTTTATACTATATAACGTATTACGTTATAACGTTATACCATATAACGTATTACGTTATAGCGTTATGATATATAACATAATACGTTATAACGTTCTGTTATATAACTTAATACGTTATAACTTTATGTTATATAACGTAATACGTTATAACGTTATACCATATAACGTAATACTTTATAGCGTTATACCATATAGCGTATTACGTTACAACGTTACACCATACAACGTTATGTTGTATAACGTATTCCGTTATAACATTATGTTATATAACATAATACGTTATAACGTTATGTTATATAACGTAATACGCTATAACGTGTTGCCATATAACTTATTACGCTATATCGTTATACCATATAACGTTATGTTATATAACGTAATACGTTATAACTTTATACCATATAACGTATTACGTTATAACGTTATACCATATAACGTATTACGTTATAACGTTATACCATATAACGTATTACGTTATAACGTTACACAAGACAACGTTATGTTATATAACGTATTACGTTATAACGTTATACCATATAACGTATTACGTTATAACGCGTTAGCGTACAACGAATTACGTTATAACGTTATACCATATAGCGTATTACGTTACAACGTTACACCATACAACGTTATGTTGTATAACGTATTCCGTTATCACGCTATACCCTATAACGTATTACGTTATAGCGTTATGTTATATAACGTAATACGTTATAACGTTAAGTTATATAACGAAATACGTTATAACGTTATGTTATATAACGTAATACGTTATAACGTTATACCATATAACGTATTACGTTGTAACGTTATACCATATAACGTATTACGTTATATCGTTATACCATATAACGTTATGTTATATAACGTAATACGTTATAACTTTATACCATATAACGTATTACGTTATAACGTTATACCATATAACGTATTACGTTATAACGTTATACCATATAACGTATTACGTTATAACGTTACACAAGACAACGTTATGTTATATAACGTATTACGTTATAACGTTATACCATATAACGTATTACGTTATAACGTTATGTTATATAACGTAATACGTTATAACGTTATGATATATAACATAATACGTTATAACGTTATGTTATATAACTTAATACGTTATAACTTTATGTTATATAACGTAATATGTTATAACGTTATGTTATATAACGTAATACGTTATAACGTTATGTTATATAACGAAATACGTTATAACGTTATGTTATATAACGTAATACGCTATAAGGTGTTACCATATAACGTATTACGTTATAACGTTACACCATATAATGTTATACCATATAACGTAATACGTTATAACGTTATACCATATAACGTAATACGTTATAACGTCATACCATATAGCGTATTACGTTACAACGTTACACCGTACAACGATATGTTATATAACGTATTCCGTTATAACGTTATACCATATATCGTATTACGTCATAACGTTACACCATACAACGTTATGTAATGTAACGTAATACGTTATAACGCGATACCGTACAACGTATTACTTTATAACGTTATACCATATAGCGTATTACGTTACAACGTTACACCATACAACGTTATGTTGTATAACGTATTCCGCTATAACATTATACCCTATAACGTATTACGTTATAGCGTTATACCATATAACGTATTACGTTATAACGTTATACCATATAATGTATTACTTTATAACGTTGTGATATATAACTTAACACGTTATAACGTTATGTTATATAACTTAATACGTTATAACGTTATGTTATATAACGTAATACGTTATAACGTTATACCATATAACGTAATACGTTATAACTTTATACCATTTAACGTATTACGTTATAACGTTATACCATATAACGTATTACGTTATAACGTCATGTTATATAACGTAATACGTTATAACGTTATGTTATATAACGTACTACGTTACAAAGTTATACCATATAACGTATTACGTTATAACGTTATACCAAATAACGTTATGTTATATAACGTATTACGTTATAACGTTATGCCATATAACGTATTACGTTATAACGTTATACCATATAACGTATTACGTTATAACGTTGTGATATATAACTTAATACGTTATAACGTTATGTTATATAACTTAATACGTTATAACGTTATGTTATATAACTTAATACGTTTTAACGTTATGTTATATAACGTAATACGTTATAACGTTATACCATATAACGATACGTTATAACGTTATACCAAATAACGTTATGTTATATAACGTATTACGTTATAACGTTATACCACATAACGTAATACGTAATAACGTTATACCATATAGCGTATTACGGTACAACGTTACACCATACAACGTTATGTTATATAACGTATTCCGTTATAACGTTATGTTATATAACGTATTCCGTTATAACGTGATAGCATATAACGTGTTACGTTATAACGTTATACCATATAACGTATTACGTTATAACGTTATACCAAATCACGTTATGTTATATAACGTATTACGTTATAACGCGTTACCATATAACGTATTACGTTATAACGTTATACCATATAACGTATTACGTTATAAAGTGACACAAGACAAAGTTATGTTATATAACGTATTACGTTATAACGTTATATCATATAACGTATTACGTTATAACGCGTTACCATATAACGTATTACGTTATAACGTTATACCATATAGCGTATTACGTTACAACGTTACACCATACAACGTTATGTTGTATAACGTATTCCGTTATAACGTTATACCATATAACGTATTCCGTTATAACGTTATACCATATAACGTATTACGTTATAACGTTATGTTATATAATGTAATACGTTATAATGTTATGTTATATAACGTAATACGTTATAACGTTCAGTTATATAACGTAATACGCTATAACGTGTTACCATATAATGTAATACGTTATAACGTTATACCATATAACGTTATGCTATATAACGTAATACGTTATAACGTTATACCATATAACGTATTACGTGATAACGTTATACCATATAACGTATTACGTCATAACGTTACACCATACGACGTTATGTAATATAACGTAATACGTTATAACGTGTTACCATATAACGTATTACGTTATAACGTTATACCATATAACGTTATGCTATATAACGTAATACGTTAGAACGTTATACCACATAACGTAATACGTTATAACGTAATACCATATAACGTATAGCGTTATAAAGTTACACCATACAACGTTATGTTATATAACTTAATACGTTATAACGTTGTGTTATATAACGTAATACGTTATAACGTTATACCATATAACGTATTACGATATAACGTTATACCATACAACGTTATGTTATATAACGTATTACGTGATAACGTTATATTAGGTTAAGTAAAAAGTTCTGAGCGTTTTCGCTAGATGTCTTTAGTGAGCCATATCTCACGATGTGCACATCGCATCGAGTCATAGTATACACCGATTTCAAGGTGATATTACGCATCAAAAAGGTTCTTTGTCAGTTTTGTGTTCGGTGAAGCCAGTTGTGTGTTACAGCGTTCGAAAATGGAGATAAAAGAAGAGAAAATTCGATACATTCTTCAGTACCACTACGACCAAGGTGAAAAGGCGGAGCAGGCGGCCAAAAAAATTTGTGCTGTTTATGGACCCAGTACAGAATCGAATGCAACAGCAAAGCGGTGGTTCTGTCACGGGTGAAATTCGAGGTGCCAGTCTGAAATTATTCGCGACTAGGCCAAGTATCGAAAGTTGTTGCGTCTAGCAACGCTCTACCTAGACCCGGCCATACCTGCGGACAGGATGGCAGCCAGATGTCTTCACACCCTTACTGCGTACACTCAATAGTCTCAAGTACCCGCCATAAATCTCAGAAATTTCTTAGTCGAGGTCCTTCAGACCGGACAAATATTCCGTTACCGAATTGTTCTCTAAAGTTTATTGTCCACCACGGTTTAATACGGAAAAGTTGGGTTTTCCCACTTTTTAGGCATCACACGTGTAACTTCATCTCGAGGGCGGTCCGCGTCCTTCCTCATCCACCAACATTGCAACTACCCAATTAACAACGAAGTCTCCTTCCCTCACTCCCTTAACGAAAACTCACTCTCAACGAATCAGCTGATCTCATGTCCTTAGATCCACCCATCCTAAGTTTTCCTTCGCGGTATCAGCTTGAAAAACCAGCATTCCTTCCTACGATCTAGCCCTCTCATCATCTAAGCTTACTAAGTTCATTTTGTATACTGTATAAATTGAGTGAAAAAATAAAAGAACTCGATCTCCTGTTCGGAAATTGACAAGTTTCTTGTTTTACCTTAATTTTTACGTGACATTTTTGGCGATCCTGCCAGGATCCATTCGCTTCAGTGTAAACGAAATCTCGATTTCGGCGTACGCGCATCATTGAAGATTGAAGGATCAGCGGACCACTGCGAATCTTTGCTACTACAAAGCCCTGCAGCAACTTTCAACGTTCCACTACTGTGAAACTATACGAGAGGACTACGGTCAGCGCAGAGCAAGCCTACGAAGAGGATTCGAACCAACCAGAGAGGAAACATCCCAGAGACTCCTCAACAGTCATAACTACCACGGTAAGCTGAAAATCTGGATTCATCCTTACGTTACCGTGTGAAAAAACCAAGTTTCTCAAGCGTTTCGAATAGCAACGATAGTTCAAACGCAATAAGATCGATTAAAATCATGCCCACGTCACGAAAGGACAAAGTCGAAACTATTGAAACCGTTTCTACAAACGGAGCTACGGATAATTCGATTCGTACCATACTCGAGACGATACAAAAGCAAATCGAACTTCTTACGCGACGTATAGAAGAGATACAACGGACATCCGACAGCGAGAATAAGAAGCGTACAGCGGAAATAGAACTATTAGGCAAAGATATCTCCAAACTAAAAATGGGACGCGACGCTACTACAGAACTAGGCTCTCTTATTACCGTGGACGAATCTGTTGCCACGAGAGATAGAACTTCCCCACCATGTGTTCCGATTCGAACAGAAGCAGACAACCATCCCTCTTACGAAGACCGTCTACCGCAATTCGCCTCTCCAAGCTTACGGGCCAAAGACGCGATAGCATGCATTCCACAATTAAACGGCGAAGACGATATCGGAGTAGAAGAATTTATACGCGAAGTGCGCGAAATGCGAGCCATGTGTAGCGAACCCACGTTATTACTAAAAATGATCAAAATCGGGAAAATCACGGGTAAAGCCGAAATGGCCATTCGCAATATACCAATCCACGAATACGGACACCTGTACGATGCCCTACGACGAAACGTAGCCACCCAAGATTCCGTTAGAGAACAACAAGACCAGCTACGCGAAACGAGACAGCGTCACGACGAAAGTGTGCAAAGTTATATCATCAGGTTCCGCAGAGCACTCAATAAGCTACAATACAGTATAACGAACGAATACTGTGACGAAATTACTAGACGAGCTATAAACGACAGGATTTTAAGAGACTCCGTAACCGATTTTATTCGAGGCCTGAAGACCGAAATAGGACAATTACTACTCGCCAATCCACCATACAATATCCTTGAAGCCGAAAGAAAAGCCACCGACATTGAGCGATTCTTCAGGGAAGATCAAAATCGACGACCAAAACCAATGGAACGATTACGACTCCCCGAACAGCGACGACTAACGACTAATAATCCCAACCCAATCATTAGAAAACCAACTCCAACACCTAATCCAATGCCAAGAAACTTCCGGCAAGCTGAACAAATACCACCTGCCCAAAGGACTCAATTAAAATGCTTCAAATGCAACCAGATCGGACATGTCTCTAGTCAATGCAGAAATTTTCAAACACCCAGTCAATTTCCGAGACCACCAGCAGTCCACAATCTCGAGACACACAAGGAAGAAACAGAAGAACTAATAGACCAGACTTACGAATTAACGCAACAACAGGAAAACTCCCCACAGTACTTTTACAGTACGACGGACGACGACATAAATTCCTCGTTGACAGCGGAGCAGGAATTAACATACTCAAACGAAGATGTGTATTACGACCAAGAATAACAAAAGAACAAAAATTCTCTATGGGACACACTAAATTTAAAACTAACGAACACGCTTTGGTAAAACTATTTGGCAAAACTCTAGAATTCTTCATAGTAGAAGACAACTTCCCAATTATAGAAGACGGCATACTCGGTTTCCCAGCTCTATCTAAATTCAAATTTGATCTCTCAAATCAACAATTAAAACTTGACAATAACATTCTTTTATTGCAACAGGAAAATGACGTACCTCCAAAACAAGCAGTGTCAAAAACAGTCTACCTGGAAGGAAAACCAACTACGATATGCTTTATCAATGGTGGTGAGTGCCCAGCCAAAATAACCAATTTTATCGAAAATTCAAACACGTACGATCAAGTCTCCACATTTAAAGATTTAATCAGACTTTCGCACATAGAAAAAACTCTCCGTGAACCAATCGAAAAGATATTGCTGTTTTACCTCGACGTATTCAATCTAGAAACCGACTTGTTACCATGCACTAACCTTGCTAAACACACAATAACGTTAAAAGAAAATAAAATCATTAACACAAAATCTTACCGACCGCCTGAATGCCACAAAGAAGAAATCAAACGACAAATGGACGAAATGCTACAAAAGAACATCATAGAACCATCCGATTCTCCTTACAATTCACCAGTCTGGGTAGTACCAAAAAAGGCAGACGCCTCAGGGAAACAGAAATGGCGAATTGTAATAGACTTCAGAAAAATAAACGAACTAACTGACCAAGACGCATATCCATTACCCGACATAGACGACATACTATCCCAATTAGGCAACGCAAAATTCTTCTCAGCCCTCGATTTATCCTCCGGATTTCACCAAATCCCAATGGACACAGACTCTAAGAAATACACAGCATTCTCCACACCACAAGGACACTACCATTACAATAGAATGCCATTCGGTTTAAAGAATGCACCTGCTACATTCCAACGCATGATGGATACCGCGCTAAGAGGACTCATAAATAAACATTGCTTCGTCTATTTAGACGACATTATAATATTCGGACAGTCGATTGAAGAGCACAATAGCAACCTCGCGATAGTATTGCAACGCTTACGCGAACTCGGACTCAAAATACAGCCGGACAAATGCGAATTCCTCAAACCAGAACTAGAATATCTCGGACATATAGTAACCGCCGAAGGTGTAAAGCCAAATCCCAAAAAATTAGAAGCCGTTAGCAATTTCAAACAGCCACGTAATCCCACAGACATCAAATCTTTCTTAGGACTAGCAGGTTATTACCGCAAGTTCATCAGAAACTTTTCCAAAATCGCGAAACCATTGACCGAACTTACAAAAAAGGAGACACCATTTCATTGGACAGATAAGACCCAGGAAGCATTCCAGACATTAAAAGACAAACTCTGTTCATCACCCGTACTAAAATTCCCAGACTTTACAAAACAATTCACATTAACGACTGACGCCAGTAACGAAGGTATAGGTGCGATCTTATCACAGAACGGACATCCATGTTGTTATATCTCGCGAACTCTAAACCCACCGGAACGAAATTACTCTACTACAGAAAAAGAACTTTTAGCAATAGTATGGGCCGTGAAACGCCTCCGACAATATCTGTTAGGGCGGAAATTCCTCATCCGAACCGATCACCAAGCGCTAAAATGGCTACAAAACTGCAAAGATCCCTCATCACGCTTGATGAGATGGCGATTAAAATTAGAAGAATATGAATACGACATAGAATATACGAAAGGAAAAGATAATACTGCAGCCGACGCACTATCTAGAATACATGTTCTGACCAGACGACGCGAAAATTTGAACATAGAACTCGATAAAAAGTATCACGATTGGGAAAAATCTACCGACGCGTTACCCAAAGTTCTCAAAATGACTCCGAACCGTAAATCTTTCTATCAATTATCCAAAACAGAGCTAGGAAATTACGACAGAGTCGAATGGTTGACTAAATTAAACGAAATTATTCATACAAACGATAAGATAGGTATAGGCGACAACAGTTTCACAGAGACCGAGAAGAACGCGATCAAACAAATTTTATTATTCCTGAACGACACCGTAAAAGAATTAAATTTTGCATGGGAACCAATCCAAACATATAGCGACGAAGAAATAGACGAATTATTAAAAGAAAATCACGATCTAGTAGGACACCCCGGTATACAAAAAACATACGACCGCATTCGTGAACGGCACAGAGTACCAGATTTGATGAAACGCATACAACAACATATAGAATCATGCGACGCTTGCCAAACATCTAAAACTACACGTATCAGACCGCGCGAAGAACCTTGTATCACTGACACACCCCTCGAACCAAACGATAAAATTGCTATGGACTTATTAGGCCCACTAAAAAAGACGAAGAAAGGCAATCAGTACATTCTATCCATACATGACGAACTGACAAAATACTTAATACTCGTGCCACTAAAAACTCAGCAAACGGAAACAATTTGGAACGCACTCTTAAATCATTACATTTACATCTTTTCCGCTCCAAAAAAGATATTAACTGACCGTGGACAGAATTTCATATCTAGTTTGATGCAACAGTACGAAGACGCGTTCAAAATCAAACATATCAAAACGACATCCTTCCATCCACAAAGTAACGGATCTTTAGAACGAACACACGCAGTAGTAACAGACATGTTAAAATCAATACAGCGAAATTCGGATGAAGAATGGGACGATCAACTTAACTTTGTATGCCTTGCATATAACACAATGATACACGACTCCACTGGTTACACGCCATTCGAACTCACATTCGGACACCAAGCCAATCTTCCCTCCACAATATCCAAGAATCCCCAACGCACATACGCAGACGAAGTCACGTTCCGAAAAAAAGAATGGGACTCTAGACTCCGACACGCTCGCGAAACATTAATCAAAAGTAAACAGCGATATCAGCGCGATCAAAGACGTAAAATTATAAAACCTCAATCAGTTTTCAAAGAAGGAGACTCCGTTTTAATACATAACGATCATAAAAGGCATAAACTTGATGTGGAATGGTTGGGACCATACACGATTGATAAAGTATGTACTCCATACTATCTGATCCAAGACAAAAAGATACACGGTAATCGTTTAAAACCTTACTTTCCAGGTCGACGCTCCTCTTTGCCGGAATAGTATCCGCGCAAATAAATATTACACCATTAGAAGGGAACTCTGTATTTGTAGAAAACATAGGAGAAGGATATTTGTACAGCGACACTGCCAATATTGTAGTAGGATTAGACACTAGCGGCATATACGAGCAGATAAGCGCAATAGAACCATATAAATCAACAATAGACTCGCGTACAATCAGCAAAAGAATACGCCGAAGAGTTAGACAGATTACAAAATCGTATCGATAAATTTATGCTTAAGATGATCATGAAACTCGACACCGCGATGCAAACTTTACACTTTCAATTAGATGAAATACTTAACGTCACGATATTAGGCTACATAGCATTAGGCATTCTAGGTATTTATGGATTGAACAAAATAGGGGTATTCAAATGCATCAGGAAATGTATACCGAACAAATTATGTATCCATTTACTTTGCTGCCGAAATGAAACCGTAATCAATAGCCACAATGCGACAGCCCCACCAGTACCAAGCACCCTGGCCTCGACACCCAACATCTATATTCCAACCAACGCATATCACCTAGAGGAAGAGGAAGAATCAGGTGTAATCTTCAAGCCACGTCAAGTCCGATTCCACAAAAGGCCTCCTGAAAAAAACTTGAGGGACCAAGTTCAATCTAAGAAGGGGGGAATGTCACGGGTGAAATTCGAGGTGCCAGTCTGAAATTATTCGCGACTAGGCCAAGTATCGAAAGTTGTTGCGTCTAGCAACGCTCTACCTAGACCCGGCCATACCTGCGGACAGGATGGCAGCCAGATGTCTTCACACCCTTACTGCGTACACTCAATAGTCTCAAGTACCCGCCATAAATCTCAGAAATTTCTTAGTCGAGGTCCTTCAGACCGGACAAATATTCCGTTACCGAATTGTTCTCTAAAGTTTATTGTCCACCACGGTTTAATACGGAAAAGTTGGGTTTTCCCACTTTTTAGGCATCACACGTGTAACTTCATCTCGAGGGCGGTCCGCGTCCTTCCTCATCCACCAACATTGCAACTACCCAATTAACAACGAAGTCTCCTTCCCTCACTCCCTTAACGAAAACTCACTCTCAACGAATCAGCTGATCTCATGTCCTTAGATCCACCCATCCTAAGTTTTCCTTCGCGGTATCAGCTTGAAAAACCAGCATTCCTTCCTACGATCTAGCCCTCTCATCATCTAAGCTTACTAAGTTCATTTTGTATACTGTATAAATTGAGTGAAAAAATAAAAGAACTCGATCTCCTGTTCGGAAATTGACAAGTTTCTTGTTTTACCTTAATTTTTACGTGACAGTTCCAACGATTCCGTTCTGGTAATATGGACGTCGAAGATGAGGCACGCTCTGGTAGGCCAATCGTCGAAAATGTGGATAAAATCATGGAAATCGTCGAGTCGGACCGGCATGTGAGCACTTATTCCATTGCCCAGGAACTGAAGATTAGCCAGAAAACCGTTTGGAACCATTTGCATAAGGCTGGTCTCAAGAAGAAGCTCGACGTATGGGTGCCACATGAATTGACGCAAAAGAACCTTTTGGACCGAATTGATGCCTGCGATTCTTTGTTGAGACGTAACGAAATCGACCCATTTTTGAAGCGGATGGTGACTGGCGATGAAAAATGGGTCACATACGAGAACAACAGCCGAAAAAGATCGTGGTCCAATCGCGGTGGGCCGGCCCAAACGATCGCCAAGCGTGGATTAACGGCCAAGAAGGTTTTATTGTGTGTTTGGTGGGATTGGAAGGGAATCATCCATTATGAGCTGCTCCCATCGGGGCAAACACTTAATTCGGACCTCTATTGTCAACAACTGACCAGACTGAAGCAGGCGATCGACCAGAAGCGGCCAGAATTGGCCAATAGGAAAGGTGTTGTGTTCCATCAAGACAACGCCAGGCCGCACACATCTTTAACGACGCGTCAGAAGCTCCGAGAGCTTGGCTGGGAGGTTCTATCGCATCCGCCGTACAGTCCAGACCTGGCACCAAGCGATTATCACCTTTTTAAGTTTTTGCAAAATTTTCTTGATGGTACAAAACTGGCCTCAAGAGAGGCTTGTGAAAATGAGCTGGTCAAGTTTTTTACCAATAGGGACGAGGACTTCTTCAACCGCGGAATTATGAAATTGCCTTCAAAATGGACAAAAGTAATCGAACAAAACGGCGCATATTTAATCTAAATCGAATAATCTTGACTATGTTAATTTCATCGTCGAAATAAAGCGAAAAAGCGCTCAGAACTTTTTACTTCACCTAATATTACGTTATAACGTTATACCATATAACGTATTACGTTATAACGTTGTGATATATAACTTAATACGTTATAACGTTATGTTATATAACTTAATACGTTATAACGTTATGTTATATAACTTAATACGTTATAACGTTATGTTATATAACGTAATACGTTATAACGTTATACCATATAACGATACGTTATAACGTTATACCAAATAACGTTATGTTATATAACGTATTACGTTATAACGTTATACCACATAACGTAATACGTAATAACGTTATACCATATAAAGTTATGCTATATACCGTAATACGTTATAACGTTATACCACATAACGTATTACGTTATAACGTTATACCATATAAAGTTATGCTATATACCGTAATACGTTATAACGTTATACCACATAACGTAATACGTTATAACGTAATACCATATAACGTATAGCGTTATAAAGTTACACCATACAACGTTATGTTATATAACGTAAAACGTTATAACGTTCTGTTATATAACGTAATACGCTATAACGTGTTACCATATAACGTATTACGTTATATCGTTATACCATATAACGTTATGTTATATAACGTAATACGTTATAACTTTATACCATATAACGTATTACGTTATAACGTTGTACCATATAACGTATTACGTTATAACGTTATGTTATATAACGTAATACGTTATAACGTTATGTTATATAACGTAATACGTTATAACGTTATACCATATAACGTAATACGTTATAACGTTATACCATATAGCGTATTACGTAACAACGTTCCACCATACAACGTTATGTTATATAACGTATTCCGTTATAACGTTATACCATATAACGTGTTACGTTGTAACGTTATACCAAATAACGTTATGTTAAATAACGTATTACGTTATAACGTTATGCCATATAACGTATTACGTTATAACGTTATACCATATAACGTATTACGTTATAACGTTCTGATATAAAACTTAATACGTTATAACGTTATGTTATATAACTTAACACGTTATAACGTTATGTTATATAACGTAATACGTTATAACGCTATACCATATGACGTTATACGTTATAACGTCATACCATATAACGTATTACGTTATATCGTTATACCATATAACGTTATGTTATATAACGTAATACGTTATAACTTTATACCATATAACGTATTACGTTATAACGTTATACCATATAACGTATTACGTTATAACGTTATACCATATAACGTATTACGTTATAACGTTACACAAGACAACGTTATGTTATATAACGTATTACGTTATAACGTTATACCATATAACGTATTACGTTATAACGCGTTACTGTACAACGTATTACGTTATAACGTTATACCATATAGCGTATTACGTTACAACGTTACACCATACAACGTTATGTTGTATAACGTATTCCGTTATAACGTTATACCATATAAAGTATTACGTTATAGCGTTATGTTATATAACGTAATACGTTATAACGTTATGTTATATAACGAAATACGTTATAACGTTATGTTATATAACGTAATACGTTATAACGTTATCTTATATAACGTAATACGTTATAACGTTATGTTATATAACGTTATACGGTATAACTTTATGTTATATAACGTAATACGTTATAACGTTATGTTATATAACGTAATACGTTATAACTTTATACCATTTAACGTATTACGTTATAACGTTATACCATATAACGTATTACGTTATAACGTTATGTTATATAACGTAATACGTTATAACGTTATGTTATATAACGTACTACGTTACAACGTTATACCATATAACGTATTACGTTGTAACGTTATAGCACATAACGTATTACGTTATAACGTTATACCATATAACGTATTACGTTATAACGTTATACAATATAACGTATTACGTCATAACGTTACACAAGACAACGTTATGTTATATAACGTATTACGTAATAACGTTATACCATATAACGTATTACGTAATAACGTTATACCATATAACGTATTACGTTATAACGCGTTACCGTACAACGTATTACGTTATAACGTTATACCATATAGCGTATTACGTTACAACGTTACACCATACAACGTTATGTTGTATAACGTATTCCGTTATAACGTTATACCATATAAAGTATTACGTTATAGCGTTATGTTATATAACGTAATACGTTATAACGTTATGTTATATAACGAAATACGATATAACGTTATGTTATATAACGTAATACGTTATAACGTTATGTTATATAACGTAATACGTTATAACGTTATACCATATAGCGTATTACGTTACAACGTTATACCACACAACGTTATGTTATATAACGTATTACGTTATAACTTTATACTATATAACGTATTACGTTATAACGTTATACCATATAACGTAATACGTTATAACGTTATACCATATAGCGTATTACGTTACAACGTTACACCATACAACGTTATGTTGTATAACGTATTCCGTTATAACATTATGTTATATAACATAATACGTTATAACGTTATGTTATATAACGTAATATGCTATAACGTGTTACCATATAACTTATTACGTTATATCGTTATACCATATAACGTATTACGTTATAACGTTATACCATATAACGTATTACGTTATAACGTTACACAAGACAACGTTATGTTATATAACGTATTACGTTATAACGTTATACCATATAACGTATTACGTTATAACGCGTTACCGTACAACGAATTACGTTATAACGTTATACCATATAGCGTATTACGTTACAACGTTACACCATACAACGTTATGTTGTATAACGTATTCCGTTATCACGTTATACCCTATAACGTATTACGTTATAGCGTTATGTTATATAACGTAATACGTTATAACGTTAAGTTATATAACGAAATACGTTATAACGTTATGTTATATAACGTAATACGTTATAACGTTATACCATATAACGTATTACGTTGTAACGTTATAGCACATAACATATTACGGTATAACGTTATACCATATAACGTATTCCGTTATAACGTTATACCACATAACGTGTTACGATATAACGTTTTACCATATAACGTATTACGTTATAACGTTATACCAAATAACGTTATGTTATATAACGTATTACGTTATAACGTTATGCCATATAACGTATTACGTTATAACGTTATACCATTTAACGTATTACGTTATAACGTTGTGATATATAACTTAATACGTTATAACGTTATGTTATATAACTTAATACGTTATAACGTTATGTTATATAACGTAATACGTTATAACGTTATACCATATAACGATACGTTATAACGTCATACCATATAGCGTATTACGTTACAACGTTACACCATACAACGATATGTTATATAACGTATTCCGTTATAACGTTATACCATATAACGTATTACGTTATAACGTTATGATATATAACTTAATACGTTATAACGTTATGTTATATAACTTAATACGTTATAACGTTATGTTATATAACGTAATACGTTATAACGTTATACCATATAACGTAATACGTTATAACGTTATACCATATAACGTGTTACGTTATAACGTTATACCATATAACGTATTACGTTATAACGTTATACCAAATAACGTTATGTTACATAACGTATTACGTTATAACGTTATGCCATATAACGTATTACGTTATAACGTTATACCATATAAAGTATTACTTTATAACGTTGTGATATATAACTTAACACGTTATAACGTTATGTTATATAACTTAATACGTTATAACGTTATGTTATATAACGTAATAAGTTATAACGTTATACGATATAACGTAATACGTTATAACGTCATACCATATACCGTATTACGTTACAACGTTACACCGTACAACGATATGTTATATAACGTATTCCGTTATAACGTTATACCATATATCGTATTACGTCATAACGTTACACGATACAACGTTATGTAATATAACGTAATACGTTATAACGCGATACCGTACAACGTATTACTTTATAACGTTATACCATATAGCGTATTACGTTACAACGTTACACCATACAACGTTATGTTGTATAACGTATTCCGTTATAACGTTATACCCTATAACGTATTACGTTATAGCGTTATGTTATATAACGTATTCCGTTATAACATTATGTTATATAACATAATACGTTATAACGTTATGTTATATAACGTAATATGCTATAACGTGTTACCATATAACTTATTACGTTATATCGTTATACCATATAACGTATTACGTTATAACGTTATGTTATATAACGTAATACGTTATAACGTTATACCATATAACGTAATACGTTATAACGTTATACCATATAGCGTATTACGTAACAACGTTCCACCATACAACGTTATGTTATATAACGTATTCCGTTATAACGTTATACCATATAACGTGTTACGTTGTAACGTTATACCAAATAACGTTATGTTAAATAACGTATTACGTTATAACGTTATGCCATATAACGTATTACGTTATAACGTTATACCATATAACGTATTACGTTATAACGTTGTGATATAAAACTTAATACGTTATAACGTTATGTTATATAACTTAAAACGTTATAACGTTATGTTATATAACGTAATACGTTATAACGCTATACCATATGACGTTATACGTTATAACGTCATACCATAGAACGTATTACGTTATATCGTTATACCATATAACGTTATGTTATATAACGTAATACGTTATAACTTTATACCATATAACGTATTACGTTATAACGTTATACCATATAACGTATTACGTTATAACGTTATACCATATAACGTATTACGTTATAACGTTACACAAGACAACGTTATGTTATATAACGTATTACGTTATAACGTTATACCATATAACGTATTACGTTATAACGCGTTACTGTACAACGTATTACGTTATAACGTTATACCATATAGCGTATTACGTTACAACGTTACACCATACAACGTTATGTTGTATAACGTATTCCGTTATAACGTTATACCATATAAAGTATTACGTTATAGCGTTATGTTATATAACGTAATACTTTATAACGTTATGTTATATAACGAAATACGATATAACGTTATGTTATATAACGTAATACGTTATAACGTTATGTTATATAACGTAATACGTTATAACTTTATACCATTTAACGTATTACGTTATAACGTTATACCATATAACGTATTACGTTATAACGTTATGTTATATAACGTAATACGTTATAACGTTATGTTATATAACGTACTACGTTACAACGTTATACCATATAACGTATTACGTTGTAACGTTATAGCACATAACGTATTACGTTATAACGTTATACCATATAACGTATTACGTTATAACGTTATACAATATAACGTATTACGTCATAACGTTACACAAGACAACGTTATGTTATATAACGTATTACGTAATAACGTTATACCATATAACGTATTACGTAATAACGTTATACCATATAACGTATTACGTTATAACGCGTTACCGTACAACGTATTACGTTATAACGTTATACCATATAGCGTATTACGTTACAACGTTACACCATACAACGTTATGTTGTATAACGTATTCCGTTATAACGTTATACCATATAAAGTATTACGTTATAGCGTTATGTTATATAACGTAATACGTTATAACGTTATGTTATATAACGAAATACGATATAACGTTATGTTATATAACGTAATACGTTATAACGTTATGTTATATAACGTAATACGTTATAACGTTATGTTATATAACGTTATATGTTATAACTTTATGTTATATAACGTAATACGTTATAACGTTATACCATATAGCGTATTACGTTACAACGTTATACCACACAACGTTATGTTATATAACGTATTACGTTATAACTTTATACTATATAACGTATTACGTTATAACGTTATACCATATAACGTAATACGTTATAACGTTATACCATATAGCGTATTACGTTACAACGTTACACCATACAACGTTATGTTGTATAACGTATTCCGTTATAACATTATGTTATATAACATAATACGTTATAACGTTATGTTATATAACGTAATATGCTATAACGTGTTACCATATAACTTATTACGTTATATCGTTATACCATATAACGTATTACGTTATAACGTTATACCATATAACGTATTACGTTATAACGTTACACAAGACAACGTTATGTTATATAACGTATTACGTTATAACGTTATACCATATAACGTATTACGTTATAACGCGTTACCGTACAACGAATTACGTTATAACGTTATACCATATAGCGTATTACGTTACAACGTTACACCATACAACGTTATGTTGTATAACGTATTCCGTTATCACGTTATACCCTATAACGTATTACGTTATAGCGTTATGTTATATAACGTAATACGTTATAACGTTAAGTTATATAACGAAATACGTTATAACGTTATGTTATATAACGTAATACGTTATAACGTTATACCATATAACGTATTACGTTGTAACGTTATAGCACATAACATATTACGGTATAACGTTATACCATATAACGTATTCCGTTATAACGTTATACCACATAACGTGTTACGTTATAACGTTTTACCATATAACGTATTACGTTATAACGTTATACCAAATAACGTTATGTTATATAACGTATTACGTTATAACGTTATGCCATATAACGTATTACGTTATAACGTTATACCATTTAACGTATTACGTTATAACGTTGTGATATATAACTTAATACGTTATAACGTTTTGTTATATAACTTAATACGTTATAACGTTGTGTTATATAACGTAATACGTTATAACGTTATACCATATAACGATACGTTATAACGTCATACCATATAGCGTATTACGTTACAACGTTACACCATACAACGATATGTTATATAACGTATTCCGTTATAACGTTATACCATATAACGTATTACGTTATAACGTTATGATATATAACTTAATACGTTATAACGTTATGTTATATAACTTAATACGTTATAACGTTATGTTATATAACGTAATACGTTATAACGTTATACCATATAACGTAATACGTTATAACGTTATACCATATAACGTGTTACGTTATAACGTTATACCATATAACGTATTACGTTATAACGTTATACCAAATAACGTTATGTTACATAACGTATTACGTTATAACGTTATGCCATATAACGTATTACGTTATAACGTTATACCATATAATGTATTACTTTATAACGTTGTGATATATAACTTAACACGTTATAACGTTATGTTATATAACTTAATACGTTATAACGTTATGTTATATAACGTAATACGTTATAACGTTATACCATATAACGTAATACGTTATAACGTCATACCATATACCGTATTACGTTACAACGTTACACCGTACAAAGATATGTTATATAACGTATTCCGTTATAACGTTATACCATATATCGTATTACGTCATAACGTTACACGATACAACGTTATGTAATATAACGTAATACGTTATAACGCGATACCGTACAACGTATTACTTTATAACGTTATACCATATAGCGTATTACGTTACAACGTTACACCATACAACGTTATGTTGTATAACGTATTCCGTTATAACGTTATACCCTATAAC
The DNA here is from genome assembly GCA_911387925.2 of Bombus hypnorum. NCBI lineage: Eukaryota > Metazoa > Arthropoda > Insecta > Hymenoptera > Apidae > Bombus > Bombus hypnorum. Next base: position 962,724 of record OU427027.1, read on the forward strand.
GTATTACGTTATAGCGTTATGTTATATAACGTAATACGTTATAACGTTATGTTATATAACGAAATACGTTATAACGTTATGTTATATAACGTAATACGTTATAACGTTATGTTATATAACGTAATACGTTATAACGTTATGCTATATAACGTAATACGTTATAACGTTATGTTATATAACGTAATACGTTATAACTTTATACCATTTAACGTATTACGTTATAACGTTATACCATATAACGTATTACGTTATAACGTTATGTTATATAACGTAATACGTTATAACGTTATGTTATATAACGTACTACGTTACAACGTTATACCATATAACGTATTACGTTATAACGTTCTACCAAATAACGTTATGTTATATAACGTATTACGTTATAACGTTATGCCATACAACGTATTACGTTATAACGTTATACCATATAACGTATTACGTTATAACGTTGTGATATATAACTTAATACGTTATAACGTTATGTTATATAACTTAATACGTTATAACGTTATGTTATATAACGTAATACGTTATAACGTTATACCATATAACGTAATACGTTATAACGTCATACCATATACCGTATTACGTTACAACGTTACACCGTACAACGATATGTTATATAACGTATTCCGTTATAACGTTATACCATATATCGTATTACGTCATAACGTTACACCATACAACGTTATGTAATATAACGTAATACGTTATAACGCGATACCGTACAACGTATTACTTTATAACGTTATACCATATAGCGTATTACGTTACAACGTTACACCATACAACGTTATGTTGAATTACGTATTCCGTTATAACGTTATACCCTATAACGTATTACGTTATAGCGTTATGTTATATAACGTAATACGTTATAACGTTATGTTATATAACGAAATACGTTATAACGTTATGTTATATAACGTAATACGTTATAACGTTATGTTATATAACGTAATACGTTATAACGTTATGCTATATAACGTAATACGTTATAACGTTATGTTATATAACGTAATACGTTATAACTTTATACCATTTAACGTATTACGTTATAACGTTATACCATATGACGTATTAAGTTATAACGTTGTACCATATAACGTATTACGTTATAACGTTATACCATATAACGTATTACGTTATAACGTTATGATATATAACTTAATACGTTATAACGTTATGTTATATAACTTAATACGTTATAACGTTATGTTATATAACGTAATACGTTATAACGTTATACCATATAACGTATTACGTTATAACGTTACACAAGACAACGTTATGTTATATAACGTATTACGTTATAACGTTATACCATATAACGTGTTACGTTATAACGTTATATCATATAACGTATTACGTTATAACGTTATACAATATAACGTATTACGTTATATCGTTATACCATGTAACGTTATGTTATATAACGTAATACGTTATAACTTTATACCATATAACGTATTACGTTATAACGTTATACCATATAACGTATTACGTTATAACGTTATACCATATAACGTATTACGTTATAACGTTACACAAGACAACGTTATGTTATATAACGTATTACGTTATAACGTTATACCATATAACGTATTACGTTATAACGCGTTACCGTACAACGTATTACGTTATACCGTTATACCATATTACTTTATACCATTTAACGTATTACGTTATAACGTTATACCATATAACGTATTACGTTATAACGTTACACAAGACAACGCTATGTTATATAACGTATTACGTTATAACGTTATACCATATAACGTATTACGTTATAACGTTACACAAGACAACGTTATGTTATATAACGTATTACGTTATAACGTTATACCATATAACGTATTACGTTATAACGTTATACCATATAACGTATTACGTTATAACGTTACACAAGACAACGTTATGTTATGTAACGAAATACGTTATAACGTTATGTTATATAACGTAATACGCTATAACGTGTTACCATATAACGTATTACGTTATATCGTTATACCATATAACTTTATACCATTTAACGTATTACGTTATAACGTTATACCATATAACGTATTACGTTATAACGTTACACAAGACAACGTTATGTTATATAACGTATTACGTTATAACGTTATACCATATAACGTATTACGTTATAACGTTACACAAGACAACGTTATGTTATATAACGTATTACGTTATAACGTTATATCATATAACGTATTACGTTATAACGCGTTACCGTATAACGTATTACGTTACAACGTTATACCATATAGCGTATTACGTTACAACGTTACACCATACAACGTTATGTTGTATAACGTATTCCGTTATAACGTTATACCACATAACGTATTACGTTATAGTGTTATGTTATATATCGTAATACGTTATAACGGTATGTTATATAACTTAATACGTTATAACGTTATGTTATATAACGTAATACGTTATAACGTTATACCATATAACGTAATAAGTTATAACGTTATACCACATAGCGTATTACGTTACAACGTTCCACCATACAACGTTATGTTATATAACGTATTCCGTTATAACGTTATACCATATAACGTGTTACGTTATAACGTTATAGCACATAACGTATTACGTTATAACGTTATACCTTATAACGTATTACGTTATAACGTTATGATATATAACTTAATACGTTATAACGTTATGTTATATAACGTAATACGTTATAACGTTATGTTATATAACGTAATACGTTATAACGTTATGTTATATAACGTAAAACGTTATAACGTTATGTTATATAACGTAATACGTTATAACGTTATGTTATATAACGTAATACGTTATAACGTTATGTTATATAACGTAATACGTTATAACGTTATGTCATATAACGTAATACGCTATATCGTGTTACCATATAACGTATTACGTTATATCGTCATACCATATAACGTTATGTTATATAACGTAATACGTTATAACTTTATACCATATAACGTATTACGTCATAACGTTACACCATACAACGTTATGTAACATAATGTAATACGTTATAACGTGTTACCATATAACGTGTTACGTTATAACGTGTTTCCATATAACGTGTCACTTTATAACGTTATACCATATAACGTTATGCTATATATCGTAATACGTTATAACGTTATACCATATAACGTATTACGCGATAACGTTATACCATATAACGTATTACGTCATAACGTTACACCATACAACGTTATGTAATATAACGTAATACGTTATAGCGTGTTACCATATAACGAATTACGTTATAACGTTATACCATACAACGTTATGTTATATAACGTATTACGTTATAACTTTATACTATATAACGTATTACGTTATAACGTTAAACCATACAACGTTATGTTACATAACGTAATAGGTTATAACGGTATACCATATAACGTATTACGTTATAACGTTACACAAGACAACGTTATGTTATATTACGTAATACCTTATAACGTTATACCACATAACGTAATACGATATAACGTAATACCATATAACGTATAGCGTTATAACGTTACACCATACAACGTTATGTTATATAACGTATTACGTTACAGCATAATGTTATATAACTTAATACGTTATAACGTAATGTTATATAACGTAATACGTTATAACGTTATACCATATAACGTGTTACGTTATAACGTTATGATATATAACTTAATACGTTATAACGTTATGTTATATAACGTAATACGTTATAACGTTATGTTATATAACGTAATACGTTATAACGTTATGTTATATAACGCAAACGTTATAACGTTATGTTACATAACGTAATACGTTATAACGTTATGTTATATAACGTAATACGTTATAACGTTATGTTATATAACGTAATACGTTATAACGTTATGTTATATAACGTAATACGCTATATCGTGTTACCATATAACGTATTACGTTATATCGTCATACCATATAACGTTATGTTATATAACGTAATAGGTTATAACGGTATACCATATAACGTATTACGTTATAACGTTATACCATACAACGTTATGTTATATAACGTATTACGTTACAGCATAATGTTATATAACTTAATACGTTGTAACGTTATGTTATATAACGTAATACGTTATAACGTTATACCATATAACGTATTACGTTATAACGTTATGCCATACAAGTTATGTTATATAACGTATTACGTTATAACTTTATACTATATAACGTATTACGTTATAACGTTAAACCATACAACGTTATGTTACATAACGTAATACGTTATAACGTTATACCATATAACGTATTACGTTATAACGTTACACAAGACAACGTTATGTTATATAACGTATTACGTTATAAAGTTACACCATACAACGTTATGTTATATAACGTAATACGTTATAACGTGTTACCATATAACGTATTACGTTATAACTTTATGCTATACAACGTATTACGTTATAACGTTAAACCATACAACGTTATGTTACATAACGTAATACGTAATAACGTTATACCATATAACGTATTACGTTATAACGTTATACCATATAACGTATTACGTTATAACGTTAAAAAATACACCGTTATGTTACATAACGTAATACGTTATAACGTTATACCATATAACGAATTACGTTATAACGTTATACCATACAACGTTATGTTATATAACGTATTCCGTTATAACGGTATACCATATAACGCATTACGTTATAACGTTATGTTATATAACGAAATACGCTATAACGTGTTACCATATAACGTGTTACGTTATAACCTTGTACCATATAACGTTATGCTATATAACGTAATACGTTATAACGTTATCCCATATACCGCATTACATTATAACGTTCAGTTCTGCCCGAGCAGTCGAGCTATGCGGACGTGAGAACTAGTGCTTCCGTAAGTGCGACAAGTGGGAAAGAAAAGAGAAGAGAAAAGAAAAGTGAAGTGCAACACAACCAATATACTAAAACTAAAGGATGGAAAACATCCAAAAAATACCAACTATAAAAATCCTAAACAAAGGCGAAACATATGCCATAAACAGAGCAATAGACCAACAGAGCTCAAATAAATCAACAAGTGAAGTGGATTGCTCAGATACAAACGAAATGGCGATGGAAATTACGAAAAAAGATGAAGGAAAAAATAATACTAGCAATGTTCCACCACATTACAACGAAAGCTGGAAGACTGCAACTCCCAGCAAAAAACGAAGGATAAACACAAACACAAATGCTAAGAGGACGATAGAACCAGAAGGACAAAAATGGCTACAGGAAATTCCTATACATAACTCTTTCAGCTCACTGCCAGAAGTGATGGATGTAGACCCAGCTGATAAACCAATAACAAACATTCCTAAACCTCCACCAATCTTCATTGATGCTAAAATAATAGACCCCCTCATCGAACTGCTAAACATCACGGCAGGAAAAGAAAATTACACCATAAAACAACTCAAACTAGAACAAGTAAAAGTACAAACCAATACCCCGGAAATATATAGAAAAGTAACAAAAGCGCTAAAGGAAAAAAACGCCGGGTATCATACCTACCAACCCAAATCTGATAAAAGCTACAAAGCAGTAATCAGAGGCTTACATCCTAAATCGAACACAAACAACATATGTGAGGAATTAGCCAAAATCGGACACCAGGTGAGAACGATTAACAACATAACCAGATTTGACACCAAGCAACCACTACCGCTATTTTTAATAGAATTAGAACCTAAAAATAATAACAAAGAAATTTTTGAAATTAAGAAAATTTTAAACACGATAATTACAGTTGAGCCACCCAGACAAAAAAAAGACATACCGCAATGTATGAGGTGTCAACAATATGGGCATACAAAAAACTACTGTAACAGAAACCCGGCGTGTGTCAAATGCGCAGGAAAGCACCTAACAGCTAACTGCCCACATACGGGAAAAATAAATAACGCAAAATGTTTCAATTGCGGTGGAAACCACCCAGCTAGTTACAAAGGCTGTTTAGTCAGAAAGCAACTACAAAAAAAACTTTTTCCGCCGCTTCGTAACAGGACATATAATAACTCTAACACTCAACAGGATAGCATAGTAACTGAAACATCAACAAACGTTCAGAATGTAATGAACCATAACAATACCAACACCCTTGGTAGCCGAAGCTACGCGCAAGTAGCCAAACAGTCAACACCTTTAGATAATCACAACCAGAACATTAACATCGACGACGCTGCAGAAATTAAAGAACTATTAAAGATATCCATCAAAAACACAGAATTCCTGGCAAAAATGATAAGTGAACAAAACGCAATCCTTAAACAGCAAACGCAACAAATCACACTCATGCTACAGCTACTTACAAACACGCTAACTAAAAAATAAAAATGGACACGCTTAAAATAGCAGCCTGGAACTCTAACGGCCTACAACAAAGGGCCCTAGAAACTAAAACATTCCTGTATAACAATAATATCGATATACTTCTTGTTTCAGAAACACACTTCACTATAAAAAACTATTTAAAAATACCGTACTACACCATATATGATACCAAGCATCCCTCAGGAAAAGCACACGGAGGAACCGCAGTAATAATAAGAAACGATATTAAACACCATCTACACAGTCAGGTTAGTAAAGAATATATCCAAGCAACCACCGTTACAGTACAAACTAGCAGCAACTATCTACAGCTGTCAGCAGTATATGTACCACCGCGACATAAAATTACATCTCAAATGTGGGAAGATTACTTTCAACATTTAGGTGATAAGTATATTGCAGCGGGAGACTATAATTCAAAGCACACACTATGGGGATCAAGAATCAATACACCTCGAGGTAGAACTTTGGAGAAATACATTAGAAACAATAACCTCAATATATTATCCACAGGAAGACCGACTTACTGGCCGACAGACTTGAGCAAAATACCTGACCTACTTGATTTTGCAGTTACAAAAGGACTAAATGCAAATAAACTAAATATAGAACCCAGCCTCGAGCTTAGCTCCGATCATACACCCATAATTATTACATACTTAAACAAACCAATAATTTATAAAAATTCAGAGACACTATGCAATAAAACCACCAAATGGCAAACATTTAAAGAAATAATTGAGAGCAAAATCAACTGCAACATCCCATTGAAAACACCCGAACATATCGAACAAGCAGTAATAACGCTTACAGAAACTATTCAGGAAGCAGCATGGGCAACCACCATACCTGAATCAAATAATAGACCAACAAAAATAATTCCGCCAGACATCCTTGAAAAAATTAGAGAAAAAAGAAAAGCGAAAGCAAAATGGCAAAAACATAGATCAAAAGAAAACAAAAAACACCTAAATAAACTTGCAAAGGAAATAAAAAACAAAATAAAAGAACACAATAACAATGAGTTCACAAAATTCATAGAGTCACTATCTGCACACGAGAACTCTAACTACTCCCTTTGGAAAGCCACAAAAAAAATAAAGAAGCCAATAAAACTAGTCCCAGCAATCAGAAAAGCAGATAATACATGGGCAAGAAGCAACGAAGAACAAGCTGAAGAATTTTCCAACCACCTAAGCAACATATTTACACCACATAATATCAATAATAGCAACCACAACTGTCATATGGATGAGGATGAGGTAATCACTAGTACTGCAACTGACAATCATTACATCATACCTAAAACAACAGCACATGAAATTAGAAACATAATCGAGAAAACAAAAAATAATAAGGCACCAGGAATTGACCTAATCAATGGTATAATCTTGAAAAACCTTCCTCCAAAAGCGATACGGTTAATTACAATAATCTTTAATGCAATATTAAGAATCCAATACTATCCTAAACTATGGAAACTAGCACAGATCATAATGTTACCTAAACCAGGCAAAGACCCACATCAAACAGTATCGTACAGACCAATATCACTACTTCCAGTATTCTCCAAAATACTGGAAAAAATAATTTACGCCCGCCTAAAACCAATAATAGAGAAGGAAAAACTAATACCAGATCACCAATTTGGATTCAGGAACAAACACTCCACGATAGAGCAAATGCACAGACTCACAAACGAAATAATACTAGCAATAGAAAACAAACAATACTGCACAGCCCTCTTTATGGACATCGAGAAAGCATTCGACAAAATAAACCACGATAGTCTACTTCAATCAATCAGAAAACAATTCCCGGAGCAGATATACCATTTAACTAAATCCTACTTAAGCAACAGAACCTTTACAGTAAAAATTAAAGATACATACTCTCAAGTTAAAGACATCAAGGCAGGGGTTCCGCAAGGAAGCGTCTTGGGACCAATTCTCTACACACTATACACGGCCAACATACCAACAACCACCAACAGCAAAATACTGACATTTGCGGATGACACTGTGGTACTAGTCAGGCACACTAACCCAGCAACAGCAGTCGCATTGCTACAAGAGCATATTGCAAAAATAGAAAAGTGGCTTCAAGTTAAACAAATTAAAGCAAACCCTGATAAATGCAACCACATTACATTCACACTGCGAAAACAGTTACCACCAAACATTACACTCAACGGCACGCACATAATACAAACAAGGCAAGTCAAATACCTAGGACTACACTTTGATACAAGATTCACATGGAAACAGCATATCAAATCAATAATAAGCAAAATACAGATAGCAAGGAGACAGATGTACTGGTTAACAAGTCGAAAATCCAAACTAAGCATAGAAAACAAATTAAAAATCTACAAAACCATCATAAAACCAATCTGGACGTACGGAATACCACTATGGGGAACAGCAGCAATGAGCCATATAACCAAACTAGAGGCAATGCAATCTAAAATACTTAGAACAATAGTAAACGCCCCATGGTACGTTAGAAACGAGGACATACGAAAAGACCTTGGAATACCAACGGTCAAGGAAGAGATTAGCAGATTCGCAAGAAGGTACAGAGAAAGATTAGCAACGCACCCGAACCGGCTGGCAGCGGAAACGATCACCACATTCATCGAAAGGAGATTAAAAAGGAAACATCCAGTAGATCTCATAAAGGATACACCCTAACAAGCACGAAGATGGAACCCCATTGGGGGTAGCCACCCACATGTTATATTAGTAAACAGCTATAACATTTTACCAAATGTCCTACTGGACAAATTGTAAAATTTAAAGCAAATAAATAAAAAAAAAAAAAAAAAAAAACATTATAACGTTATACCATACGACGTTATGTTATATAACGTAATACGTTATAACGTGTTTCCATATAACGTATTACGTTATAACGTTATTCCATACAACGTATTACGTTATAACGATACACCATAAAACGTTATATATTATAACGCATTACGTTATATCGTTATACCATATAACGTATTACGTAATAACGTTATACCATATAACGTATTACATTATGACGTTATACCATATAGCGTATTACGTTATAACGTTATACCATATAACGTTATGCTATATAACGTAATACGATATAACGTTATACCATATGACGTATTACGTGATAGCGTTATACCATATAACATATTACGTCATAACGTTACACCATACAACGTTATGTAATATATCGTAATACGTTATAACGTGTTACCATATAACGTGTCACTTTATAACGTGTTACCATATAACGTGTCACTTTATAACGTTATACCATATAACGTTATGCTATATATCGTAATACGTTATAACGTTATACCATATAACGCATTACGCGATAACGTTATACCATATAACGTATTACGTCATAACGTCACACCATACAACGTTATGTAATATAACGTAATACGTTATAGCGTGTTACCATATACCGAATTACGTTATAACGTTATACCATACAACGTTATGTTATATAACGTATTACGTTATAACTTTATACTATATAACGTATTACGTTATAACGTTAAACCATACAACGTTATGTTACATAACGTAATAGGTTATAACGGTATACCATATAACGTATTACGTTATAACGTTACACAAGACAACGTTATGTTATATTACGTAATACCTTATAACGTTATACCACATAACGTAATACGATATTACGTAATACCATATAACGTATAGCGTTATAACGTTACACCATACAACGTTATGTTATATAACGTATTACGTTACAGCATAATGTTATATAACTTAATACGTTATAACGTTATGTTATATAACGTAATACGTTATAACGTTATACCATATAACGTATTACGTTATAACGTTATACCATACAAGTTATGTTATATAACGTATTACGTTATAACCTTATACTATGTAACGTATTACGTTCTAACGTTAAACCATACAACGTTATGTTACATAACGTAATACGTTATAACGTTATACCATATAACGTATTACGTTATAACGTTACACAAGACAACGTTATGTTATATAACGTATTACGTTATAAAGTTACACCATACAACGTTATGTTATATAACGTAATACGTTATAACGTGTTACCATATAACGTATTACGTTATAACTTTATGCTATACAACGTATTACGTTATAACGTTAAACCATACAACGTTATGTTACATAACGTAATACGTAATAACGTTATACCATATAACGTATTACGTTATAACGTTATACCATATAACGTATTACGTTATAACGTTAAAAAATACAACGTTATGTTACATAACGTAATACGTTATAACGTTATACCATATAACGAATTACGTTATAACGTTATACCATACAACGTTATGTTATATAACGTATTCCGTTATAACGGTATACCATATAACGCATTACGTTATAACGTTATGTTATATAACGAAATACGCTATAACGTGTTACCATATAACGTGTCACTTTATAACGTTATACCATATAACGTTATGCTATATATCGTAATACGTTATAACGTTATACCATATAACGCATTACGCGATAACGTTATACCATATAACGTATTACGTCATAACGTCACACCATACAACGTTATGTAATATAACGTAATACGTTATAGCGTGTTACCATATACCGAATTACGTTATAACGTTATACCATACAACGTTATGTTATATAACGTATTACGTTATAACTTTATACTATATAACGTATTACGTTATAACGTTAAACCATACAACGTTATGTTACATAACGTAATAGGTTATAACGGTATACCATATAACGTATTACGTTATAACGTTACACAAGACAACGTTATGTTATATTACGTAATACCTTATAACGTTATACCACATAACGTAATACGATATTACGTAATACCATATAACGTATAGCGTTATAACGTTACACCATACAACGTTATGTTATATAACGTATTACGTTACAGCATAATGTTATATAACTTAATACGTTATAACGTTATGTTATATAACGTAATACGTTATAACGTTATACCATATAACGTATTACGTTATAACGTTATACCATACAAGTTATGTTATATAACGTATTACGTTATAACCTTATACTATGTAACGTATTACGTTCTAACGTTAAACCATACAACGTTATGTTACATAACGTAATACGTTATAACGTTATACCATATAACGTATTACGTTATAACGTTACACAAGACAACGTTATGTTATATAACGTATTACGTTATAACGTTACACCATACAACGTTATGTTATATAACGTAATACGTTATAACGTGTTACCATATAACGTATTACGTTATAACTTTATGCTATACAACGTATTACGTTATAACGTTAAACCATACAACGTTATGTTACATAACGTAATACGTAATAACGTTATACCATATAACGTATTACGTTATAACGTTATACCATATAACGTATTACGTTATAACGTTAAAAAATACAACGTTATGTTACATAACGTAATACGTTATAACGTTATACCATATAACGAATTACGTTATAACGTTATACCATACAACGTTATGTTATATAACGTATTCCGTTATAACGGTATACCATATAACGCATTACGTTATAACGTTATGTTATATAACGAAATACGCTATAACGTGTTACCATATAACGTGTTACGTTATAACCTTGTACCATATAACGTTATGCTATATAACGTAATACGTTATAACGTTATCCCATATACCGCATTACATTATAACGTTACACCATACGACGTCATGTTATATAACGTAATACGTTATAACGTGTTTCCATATAACGTATTACGTTATAACGTTATTCCATACAACGTATTACGTTATAACGATACACCATAAAACGTTATATATTATAACGCATTACGTTATATCGTTATACTATATAACGTATTACGTTATAACGTTATACCATATAACGTATTACATTATGACGTTATACCATATAGCGTATTACGTTATAACGTTATACCATATAACGTTATGCTATATAACGTAATACGATATAACGTTATACCATATGACGTATTACGTGATAGCGTTATACCATATAACATATATACGTCATAACGTTACACCATACAACGTTATGTAATATATCGTAATACGTTATAACGTGTTACCATATAACGTATTACGTTATAACGTTCTTCCATATAACGTGTTACGTTATAACGTTATACCATATAACGTTATGCTATATAACGTAATACGTTATAACGTTATCCCATATAACGCATTACATTATAACGTTACGCCATTAGACGTTATGTAATATATCGTAATACGTTATTACGTGTTACCATATAACGTGTTACGTTATAACGTTCTTCCATATAACGTGTTACGTTATAACGTTATACCATATAACGTTATGCTATATAACGTAATACGTTATAACGTTATCCCATATAACGCATTACATTATAACGTTACGCCATAAGACGTTATGTTATATAACGTAATACGTTATAACGTGTTTCCATATAACGTATTACGTTATAACGTGTTTCCATATAACGATTTACGTTATAACGTTATACCATATAGCGTATTACGTTATAACGTTATACCATATAACGTTATGCTATATAACGTAATACGTTATAACGTTATCCCATATAACGCATTACATTATAACGTTACGCCATAAGACGTTATGTTATATAACGTAATACGTTATAACGTGTTTCCATATAACGTATTACGTTATAACGTGTTTCCATATAACGATTTACGTTATAACGTTATACCATATAGCGTATTAAGTTATAACGTTATACCATATAACGTTATGCTATATAACGTAATACGTTATAACGTTATCCCATATAACGCATTACATTATAACGTTACGCCATAAGACGTTATGTTATATAACGTAATACGTTATAACGTGTTTCCATATAACGTATTACGTTATAACGTTATACCATACAACGTATTACGTTATAACGATACACCATAAAACGTTATATAATATAACGCATTACGTTATATCGTTATACCATATAACGTATTACGTTATAACGTTATACCATATAGCGTATTACATTATGACGTTATACCATATAGCGTATTACGTTATAACGTTATACCATATAACGTTATGCTATATAACGTAATACGATAAAACGTTATACCATATGACGTACTACGTGATAGCGTTATACCATATAACATATTACGTCATAACGTTACACCATACAACGTTATGTAATATAACGTAATACGTTATAACGTGTTACCATATAACGTATTACGTTATAACGTTATACCATACAACGTATTACGTTATAACGATACACCATAAAACGTTATATAATATAACGCATTACGTTATATCGTTATACCATATAACGTATTACGTGATAACGTTATACCATATAACGTATTACATTATGACGTTATACCATATAGCGTATTACGTTATAACGTTATACCATTTAACGTTATGCTATATAACGTAATACGATATAACGTTATGCCATATGACGTATTACGTGATAGCGTTATACCATATAACTTATTACGTCATAACGTTACACCATACAACGTTATGTAATATAACGTAATACGTTATAACGTGTTACCATATAACGTATTAAGTTATAACGTTATACCATATTACGTTATGCTATATAACGTAATACCATATAACGTATAGCGTTATAATGTTACACCATACAACGTTATGTTATCTGACTTAAGACGTTATAACGTTATGGTATATAACGTATTACGTTAGAACGTTATACCATACATGTTATGGTATATAACGTATTACGTTAGAACGTTATACCATATAACGTATTACGTTGTTACGTTACACAAGACAACGTTATGTTATATAACGTAATACGATATAACGTTATGTTATATAACGTAATACGTTATAACGTTATGTTATATAACGTAATACGTTATAACGTTATGTTATATAACGTAATACGCTATAACGTGTTACCATATAACGTATTACGTTATATCGTTATACCATATAACGTTATGTTATATAACGTAATACGTTATAACGTTACGTTATATAACGTAATACGTTATAACGTTACACCGTACGACGTTATGTTATACAAGTTAATCCGTTATAACGTTATCCCATATAACGCATTACATTATAACGTTACACCGTACGACGTTATGTTATATAACGTAATACGTTAGAACGTTATGTTACATAACTTAATACGTTATAACGATATGTTATATAACGTAATACGTCATAACGTTATACCATATAACGTATTACGTTATAGCGTTAAACCATACAACGTTATGTTACATAGCGTAATACGTTATAACGTTACACAATACAACGTTATGGTATATAACGTATTACGTTAGAACGTTATACCATATAACGTATTACGTTGTAACGATACACAAGACAACGTTATGTTATATAACGTATTACATTATAACGTTATACCATATAACGTATTACGTTATAACGTTACACCAGACAGCGTCATGTTATATAACGTATTACGATATAACGTTATAACATATAAAGTATTACGTTATAACGTTACACAAGACAACGTTATATTATATAACGTATTACGTTATAACGTTATACCATATGACGTATTACGTTCTAACGTGTTACCATATAACGAATTACGTTATAACGTTATACCATACAACGTATTACGTTATAACGATACACCGTATAAGGTTATGTTATATAACGCATTACAGTATAACGTTATGCTATATAACGTAATACGTTATAACGCTATACCACGTAACGTAATACGTTATAACGTAATACCATATAACGTATAGCGTTATAAAGTTACACCATACAACGTTATGTTATATAACTTAATACGTTATAACGTTATGTTATATAACGTAATACGTTATACCGTTATACCATATAACGTATTACGTTATAACGTTATACCATACATCGTTATGTTATATAACGTATTACGTTATAACTTTATACTATATAACGTATTACGTTATAACGTTAAACCATACAACGTTATGTTACATAACGTAATACGTTATAACGGTATACCATATAACGTATTACGTTATAACGTTATACCATACAACGTTATGTTATATAACGTATTACGTTACAGCATAATGTTATATAACTTAATACGTTATAACGTTATGTTATATAACGTAATACGTTATAACGTTATACCATATAACGTATTACGTTATAACGTTATACCATACAAGTTATGTTATATAACGTATTACGTTATAACTTTATACTATATAACGTATTACGTTATAACGTTAAACCATACAACGTTATGTTACATAACGTAATACGTTATAACGTTATACCATATAACGTATTACGTTATAACGTTACACAAGACAACGTTATGTTATATAACGTATTACGTTATAAAGTTACACCATACAACGTTATGTTATATAACGTAATACGTTATAACGTGTTACCATATAACGTATTACGTTATAACTTTATGCTATACAACGTATTACGTTATAACGTTAAACCATACAACGTTATGTTACATAACGTAATACGTAATAACGTTATACCATATAACGTATTACGTTATAACGTTATACCATATAACGTATTACGTTATAACGTTAAAAAATACAACGTTATGTTACATAACGTAATACGTTATAACGTTATACCATATAACGAATTACGTTATAACGTTATACCATACAACGTTATGTTATATAACGTATTCCGTTATAACGGTATACCATATAACGCATTACGTTATAACGTTATGTTATATAACGAAATACGCTATAACGTGTTACCATATAACGTGTTACGTTATAACCTTGTACCATATAACGTTATGCTATATAACGTAATACGTTATAACGTTATCCCATATACCGCATTACATTATAACGTTATACCATACGACGTTATGTTATATAACGTAATACGTTATAACGTGTTTCCATATAACGTATTACGTTATAACGTTATTCCATACAACGTATTACGTTATAACGATACACCATAAAACGTTATATATTATAACGCATTACGTTATATCGTTATACCATATAACGTATTACGTTATAACGTTATACCATATAACGTATTACATTATGACGTTATACCATATAGCGTATTACGTTATAACGTTATACCATATAACGTTATGCTATATAACGTAATACGATATAACGTTATACCATATGACGTATTACGTGATAGCGTTATACCATATAACATATTACGTCATAACGTTACACCATACAACGTTATGTAATATATCGTAATACGTTATAACGTGTTACCATATAACGTGTCACTTTATAACGTTATACCATATAACGTTATGCTATATATCGTAATACGTTATAACGTTATACCATATAACGCATTACGCGATAACGTTATACCATATAACGTATTACGTCATAACGTCACACCATACAACGTTATGTAATATAACGTAATACGTTATAGCGTGTTACCATATAACGAATTACGTTATAACGTTATACCATACAACGTTATGTTATATAACGTATTACGTTATAACTTTATACTATATAACGTATTACGTTATAACGTTAAACCATACAACGTTATGTTACATAACGTAATACGTTATAACGGTATACCATATAACGTATTACGTTATAACGTTACACAAGACAACGTTATGTTATATTACGTAATACCTTATAACGTTATACCACATAACGTAATACGATATAACGTAATACCATATAACGTATAGCGTTATAACGTTACACCATACAACGTTATGTTATATAACGTATTACGTTACAGCATAATGTTATATAACTTAATACGTTATAACGTTATGTTATATAACGTAATACGTTATAACGTTATACCATATAACGTATTACGTTATAACGTTATACCATACTACGTTATGTTATATAACGTATTACGTTATAACCTTATACTATGTAACGTATTACGTTCTAACGTTAAACCATACAACGTTATGTTACATAACGTAATACGTTATAACGTTATACCATATAACGTATTACGTTATAACGTTACACAAGACAACGTTATGTTATATAACGTATTACGTTATAAAGTTACACCATACACCGTTATGTTATATAACGTAATACGTTATAACGTGTTACCATATAACGTATTACGTTATAACTTTATGCTATACAACGTATTACGTTATAACGTTAAACCATACAACGTTATGTTACATAACGTAATACGTAATAACGTTATACCATATAACGTATTACGTTATAACGTTATACCATATAACGTATTACGTTATAACGTTAAAAAATACAACGTTATGTTACATAACGTAATACGTTATAACGTTATACCATATAACGAATTACGTTATAACGTTATACCATACAACGTTATGTTATATAACGTATTCCGTTATAACGGTATACCATATAACGCATTACGTTATAACGTTATGTTATATAACGAAATACGCTATAACGTGTTACCATATAACGTGTTACGTTATAACCTTGTACCATATAACGTTATGCTATATAACGTAATACGTTATAACGTTATCCCATATACCGCATTACATTTTAACGTTACACCATACGACGTTATGTTATATAACGTAATACGTTATAACGTGTTTCCATATATGTATTACGTTATAACGTTATTCCATACAACGTATTACGTTATAACGATACACCATAAAACGTTATATATTATAACGCATTACGTTATATCGTTATACCATATAAGGTATTACGTTATAACGTTATACCATATAACGTATTACATTATGACGTTATACCATATAGCGTATTACGTTATAACGTTATACCATATAACGTTATGCAATATAACGTAATACGATATAACGTTATACCATATGACGTATTACGTGATAGCGTTATACCATATAACATATTACGTCATAACGTTACACCATACAACGTTATGTAATATATCGTAATACGTTATAACGTGTTACCATATAACGTATTACGTTATAACGTTCTTCCATATAACGTGTTACGTTATAACGTTATACCATATAACGTTATGCTATATAACGTAATACGTTATAACGTTATCCCATATAACGCATTACATTATAACGTTACGCCATAAGACGTTATGTAATATATCGTAATACGTTATTACGTGTTACCATATAACGTGTTACGTTATAACGTTCTTCCATATAACGTGTTACGTTATAACGTTATACCATATAACGTTATGCTATATAACGTAACACGTTATAGCGTTATCCCATATAACGCATTACATTATAACGTTACGCCATAAGACGTTATGTTATATAACGTAATACGATATAACGTGTTTCCATATAACGTATTACGTTATAACGTGTTTCCATATAACGTATTACGTTATAACGTGTTTCCATATAACGATTTACGTTATAACGTTATACCATATAGCGTATTACGTTATAACGTTATACCATATAACGTTATGCTATATAACGTAATACGTTATAACGTGTTTCCATATAACGTATTACGTTATAACGTTATACCATACAACGTATTACGTTATAACGATACACCATAAAACGTTATATAATATAACGCATTACGTTATATCGTTATACCATATAACGTATTACGTTATAACGTTATACCATATAGCGTATTACATTATGACGTTATACCATATAGCGTATTACGTTATAACGTTATACCATATAACGTTATGCTATATAACGTAATACGATAAAACGTTATACCATATGACGTACTACGTGATAGCGTTATACCATATAACATATTACGTCATAACGTTACACCATACAACGTTATGTAATATAACGTAATACGTTATAACGTGTTACCATATAACGTATTACGTTATAACGTTATACCATACAACGTATTACGTTATAACGATACACCATAAAACGTTATATAATATAACGCATTACGTTATATCGTTATACCATATAACGTATTACGTTATAACGTTATACCATATAACGTATTACATTATGACGTTATACCATATAGCGTATTACGTTATAACGTTATACCATTTAACGTTATGCTATATAACGTAATACGATATAACGTTATACCATATGACGTATTACGTGATAGCGTTATACCATATAACTTATTACGTCATAACGTTATACCATACAACGTTATGTAATATAACGTAATACGTTATAACGTGTTACCATATAACGTATTAAGTTATAACGTTATACCATATTACGTTATGCTATATAACGTAATACCATATAACGTATAGCGTTATAATGTTACACCATACAACGTTATGTTATCTAACTTAAGACGTTATAACGTTATGGTATATAACGTATTACGTCAGAACGTTATACCATACATGTTATGGTATATAACGTATTACGTTAGAACGTTATACCATATAACGTATTACGTTGTTACGTTACACAAGACAACGTTATGTTATATAACGTAATACGATATAACGTTATGTTATATAACGTAATACGTTATAACGTTATGTTATATAACGTAATACGTTATAACGTTATGTTATATAACGTAATACGCTATAACGTGTTACCATATAACGTATTACGTTATATCGTTGTACCATATAACGTTATGTTATATAACGTAATACGTTATAACGTTACGTTATATAACGTAATACGTTATAACGTTATGTTAGATAACTTAATACGTTATAACGCTATGTTATATAAGTTAATCCGTTATAACGTTATCCCATATAACGCATTACATTATAACGTTACACCGTACGACGTTATGTTACATAACGTAATACGTTATAACGTTATGTTACATAACTTAATACGTTATAACGATATGTTATATAACGTAATACGTCATAACGTTATACCATATAACGTATTACGTTATAGCGTTAAACCATACAACGTTATGTTACATAGCGTAATACGTTATAACGTTACACAATACAACGTTATGGTATATAACGTATTACGTTAGAACGTTATACCATATAACGTATTACGTTGTAACGATACACAAGACAGCGTTATGTTATATAACGTATTACATTATAACGTTATACCATATAACGTATTACGTTATAACGTTACACCAGACAGCGTCATGTTATATAACGTATTACGATATAACGTTACACCATATAAAGTATTACGTTATAACGTTACACAAGACAACGTTATGTTATATAACGTATTACGTTATAACGTTATACCATATGACGTATTACGTTCTAACGTGTTACCATATAACGAATTACGTTATAACGTTATACCATACAACGTATTACGTTATAACGATACACCGTATAATGTTATGTTATATAACGCATTACAGTATAACGTTATGCTATATAACGTAATACGTTATAACGTTATACCGTATAACGTTATGTTATATAACGTAATACGTTATAACGCTATACCACGTAACGTAATACGTTATAACGTAATACCATATAACGTATAGCGTTATAAAATTACACCATACAACGTTATGTTATATAACTTAATACGTTATAACGTTATGTTATATAACGTAATACGTTATACCGTTATACCATATAACTTATTACGTTATAACGTTATACCATACATCGTTATGTTATATAACGTATTACGTTATAACGTTAAACCATACAACGTTATGTTACATAACGTAATACGTTATAACGTTATACCATATATCGTGTTACGTTATAACGTTACACAAGACAACGTTATGTTATATAACGTATTCCGTTATAACGTTATACCATATAACGTATTACGTTATAACGTTATGTTATATAACGTATTACGTTATGACGTTATACCATACAACGTTATGTTATATGACGCAATACGTTATAACGTTATACCATATAACGTATTACGTGATAACGTTATACCATATAACGTATTACGTCATAACGTTACACCATACAACGTTATGTAATATAACGTAATACGTTATAACGTGTTACCATATTACCTATTACGTTATAACGTTATACCATATAGCTTTATGCTATATAACATAATACGTTATAACGTTATACCATATAGCTCATTACGTTATAACGTTATGTTATATAACGTAATCCGTTATAACGTTATACCACATAACGCAATACGTTATAACGTAATACCATATAACGTATAGCGTTATATAGTTACACCATACAACGTTATGTTATATAACGTAATACGTTATAACTTTATATCATATAACGTATTACGTTATGATGATATACCATACAACGTTATAGTCATATAACGTAGTACGTTATAACGTTGTAACGTTATACCATATAGCGTATTACGTCATAACTTTACACCATACAACGTTATGTAATATAACGTAATACGTTATAACGTGTTACCATATAACGTGTTACGTTATAACGTTATACCATATAACGTTATGCTATATAACGTAATACGTTATAACGTTATCCCATATAACGCATTACATTATAACGTTACACCGTACGACGTTATGTTATATAACGTAATACGTTATAACGTTATGTTACATAACTTAATACGTTATAACGATATGTTATATAACGTAATACGTCATAACGTTATACCATATAACGTATTACGTTATAGCGTTAAACCATACAACGTTATGTTACATAACGTATTACGTTATAACGTTACACCAGACAACGTCATGTTATATAACGTATTACGATATAACGTTATACCATATAACGTATTACGTTATAACGTTACACAAGACAACGTTATGTTATATAACGTATTACGTTATAACGTTATACCATATGACGTATTACGTTATAACGTGTTACCATATAACGAATTACGTTATAACGTTATACCATACAACGTATTACGTTATAACGATACACCGTATAAGGTTATGTTATATAACGCATTACAGTATAACGTTATGCTATATAACGTAATACGTTATAACGTTATACCGTATAACGTTATGTTATATAACGTAATACGTTATAACGCTATACCACGTAACGTAATACGTTATAACGTAATACCATATAGCGTATAGCGTTATAAAGTTACACCATACAACGTTATGTTATATAACTTAATACGTTATAACGTTATGTTATATAACGTAATACGTTATACCGTTATACCATATAACGCATTACATTATAAAGTTACACCATACGACGTTATGTTATATAACGTAATACGTTATAACGTTACAGCATATAACGTATTACGTTCTAACGTTATACCATATGACGTATTACGTTATGATGTTATACCATACAACGTTATGTTATATAACGTAATACGTTATAACGTTGTAACGTTATACCATATAGCGTATTACGTTATAACGTTATACCATACAACGTATTACGTCATAACGTTACACCATACAACGTTATGTAATATAACGTAATACGTTATAACGTGTTACCATATAACGTGTTACGTTATAACGTTATACCATATAACGTTATGCTATATAACGTAATACGTTACAACGTTATCCCATATAACGCATTACATTATAAAGTTACACCATACGACGTTATGTTATATAACGTAATACGTTATAACGTGTTTCCATATAACGTATTACGTTATAACGTTATACCATACAACGTATTACGTTATAACGATACACCATATAACGTTATGTTATATAACGCATTACAGTATAACGTTATGCTATATAACGTAATACGATATAACGTTATACCATATGAAGTAATACGTTATAACGTGTTACCATATAACGTGTTACGTTATAACGTTATACCATATAACGTTATGCTATATAACGTAATACGTTACAACGTTATCCCATATAACGCATTACGTTATAAAGTTACACCATACGACGTTATGTTATATAACGTAATACGTTATAACGTGTTTCCATATAACGTATTACGTTATAACGTTATACCATACAACGTATTACGTTATAACGATACACCATATAACGTTATGTTATATAACGCATTACAGTATAACGTTATGCTATATAACGTAATACGATATAACGTTATACCATATGAAGTATTACGTGATAACGTTATACCATATAACATATTACGTCATAACGTTACACCATACAACGTTATGTAATATAACGTAATACGTTATAACGTGCTACCATATAACGTATTACATTATAACGTTATACCATATAACGATATGCTATATAACGTAATACGTTATAACGTTATACCGTAAAACATTATGTTATGTAACGTAATACCTTGTAACGTTATACCACGTAACGTAATACGTTACGTTATGATGTTATACCATACAACGTTATGTTATATAACGTAATACGTTATAACGTTGTAACGTTATAGCATATAGCGTATTACGTTATAACGTTATACCATACAACGTATTACGTTATAACGATACACCATAATACGTTATATAATATAACGCATTACGTTATATCGTTATACCATATAACGTATTACGTTATAACGTTATACCATATAGCGTATTACATTATGACGTTATACCATATAGCGTATTACGTTATAACGTTATACCATATAACGTTATGCTATATAACGTAATACGTTATAACGTTATCCCATATAACGCATTACATTATAACGTTACGCCATAAGACGTTATGTTATATAACGTAATACGTTATAACGTGTTTCCATATAACGTATTACGTTATAACGTGTTTCCATATAACGATTTACGTTATAACGTTATACCATATAGCGTATTACGTTATAACGTTATACCATATAACGTTATGCTATATAACGTAATACGTTATAACGTGTTTCCATATAACGTATTACGTTATAACGTTATACCATACAACGTATTACGTTATAACGATACACCATAAAACGTTATATAATATAACGCATTACGTTATATCGTTATACCATATAACGTATTACGTTATAACGTTATACCATATAGCGTATTACATTATGACGTTATACCATATAGCGTATTACGTTATAACGTTATACCATTTAACGTTATGCTATATAACGTAATACGATATAACGTTATACCATATGACGTATTACGTGATAGCGTTATACCATATAACATATTACGTCATAACGTTACACCATACAACGTTATGTAATATAACGTAATACGTTATAACGTGTTACCATATAACGTATTACGTTATAACGTTATACCATATTACTTTATGCTATATAACGTAATACCATATAACGTATAGCGTTATAATGTTAAACCATACAACGTTATGTTATCTAACTTAAGACGTTATAACGTTATGGTATATAACGTATTACGTTAGAACGTTATACCATACATGTTATGGTATATAACGTATTACGTTAGAACGTTATACCATATAACGTATTACGTTGTTACGTTACACAAGACAACGTTATGTTATATAACGTAATACGATATAACGTTATGTTATATAACGTAATACGTTATAACGTTATGTTATATAACGTAATACGTTATAACGTTATGTTATATAACGTAATACGCTATAACATGTTACCATATAACGTATTACGTTATATCGTTATACCATATAACGTTATGTTATATAACGTAATACGTTATAACGTTACGTTGTATAACGTAATACGTTATAACGTTATGTTAGATAACTTAATACGTTATAACGCTATGTTATATAACGTAATGCGTTATAACGTTATCCCATATAACGCATTACATTATAACGTTACACCGTACGACGTTATGTTATATAAGTTAATCCGTTATAACGTGTTTCCATATAACGTGTTATGTTATAACGTGATTCCATATAACGAATTACGTTATAACGCTAAACCATATATCGTATTACGTTATAATTTTATACCATATAACGTATTACGTTATTATGTTATACCATATAACGTTATGTTATATAACGTAATACGTTATAACTTTATACCATATAACGTATTACGTTATGATGATATACCATACAACGTTATAGTCATATAACGTAGTACGTTATAACGTTGTAACGTTATACCATATAGCGTATTACGTCATAACTTTACACCATACAACGTTATGTAATATAACGTAATACGTTATAACGTGTTACCATATAACGTGTTACGTTATAACGTTATACCATATAACGTTATGCTATATAACGTAATACGTTATAACGTTATCCCATATAACGCATTACATTATAACGTTACACCGTACGACGTTATGTTATATAACGTAATACGTTATAACGTTATGTTACATAACTTAATACGTTATAACGATATGTTACATAACGTAATACGTCATAACGTTATACCATATAACGTATTACGTTATAGCGTTAAACCATACAACGTTATGTTACATAGCGTAATACGTTATAACGTTACACAATACAACGTTATGGTATATATCGTATTACGTTAGAACGTTATACCATATAACGTATTACGTTGTAACGATACACAAGACAACGTTATGTTATATAACGTATTACATTATAACGTTATACCATATAACGTATTACGTTATAACGTTACACCAGACAACGTCATGTTATATAACTTATTACGATATAACGTTATACCATATAAAGTATTACGTTATAACGTTACACAAGACAACGTTATGTTACATAACGTATTACGTTATAACGTTATACCATATGACGTATTACGTTCTAACGTGTTACCATATAACGAATTACGTTATAACGTTATACCATACAACGTATTACGTTAGTAAACGCCCCATGGTACGTTAGAAACGAGGACATACGAAAAGACCTTGGAATACCAACGGTCAAGGAAGAGATTAGCAGATTCGCAAGAAGGTACAGAGAAAGATTAGCAACGCACCCGAACCGGCTGGCAGCGGAAACGATCACCACATTCATCGAAAGGAGATTAAAAAGGAAACATCCAGTAGATCTCATAAAGGATACACCCTAACAAGCACGAAGATGGAACCCCATTGGGGGTAGCCACCCACATGTTATATTAGTAAACAGCTATAACATTTTACCAAATGTCCTACTGGACAAATTGTAAAATTTAAAGCAAATAAATAAAAAAAAAAACGTATTACGTTATAACGATACACCGTATAAGGTTATGTTATATAACGCATTACAGTATAACGTTATGCTATATAACGTAATACGTTATAACGTTATACCGTATAACGTTATGTTATATAACGTAATACGTTATAACGCTATACCACGTAACGTAATACGTTATAACGTAATACCATATAACGTATAGCGTTATAAAGTTACACCATACAACGTTATGTTATATAACTTAATACGTTATAACGTTATGTTATATAACGTAATACGTTATACCATTATACCATATAACGTATTACGTTATAACGTTATACCATACATCGTTATGTTATATAACGTATTACGTTATAACTTTATACTATATAACGTATTACGTTATAACGTTAAACCATACAACGTTATGTTACATAACGTAATACGTTATAACGTTATACCATATATCGTGTTACGTTATAACGTTACACAAGACAACGTTATGTTATATAACGTATTCCGTTATAACGTTATACCATATAACGTATTACGTTTTAACGTTATGTTATATAACGTATTACGTTATGACGTTATACCATACAACGTTATGTTATATGACGCAATACGTTATAACGTTATACCATATAACGTATTACGTGATAACGTTATACCATATAACGTATTACGTCATAACGTTACACCATACAACGTTATGTAATATAACGTAATACGTTATAACGTGTTACCATATTACCTATTACGTTATAACGTTATACCATATAGCTTTATGCTATATAACGTAATACGTTATAACGTTATACCATATAGCTCATTACGTTATAACGTTATGTTATATAACGTAATCCGTTATAACGTTATACCACATAACGCAATACGTTATAACGTAATACCATATAACGTATAGCGTTATATAGTTACACCATACAACGTTATGTTATATAACGTAATACGTTATAACTTTATACCATATAACGTATAACGTTATGATGATATACCATACAACGTTATAGTCATATAACGTAGTACGTTATAACGTTGTAACGTTATACCATATAGCGTATTACGTCATAACTTTACACCATACAACGTTATGTAATATAACGTATTACGTTATAACGTGTTACCATATAACGAATTACGTTATAATGTTATACCATACAACGTATTACGTTATAACGATACACCGTATAAGGTTATGTTATATAACGCATTACAGTATAACGTTATGCTATATAACGTAATACGTTATAACGTTATACCGTATAACGTTACGTTATATAACGTAATACGTTATAACGCTATACCACGTAACGTAATACGTTATAACGTAATACCATATAGCGTATAGCGTTATAAAGTTACACCATACAACGTTATGTTATATAACTTAATACGTTATAACGTTATGTTATATAACGTAATACGTTATACCGTTATACCATATAACGTATTACGTTATAACGTTATACCATACATCGTTATGTTATATAACGTATTACGTTATAACTTTATACTATATAACGTATTACGTTATAACGTTAAACCATACAACGTTATGTTACATAACGTAATACGTTATAACGTTATACCATATATCGTGTTACGTTACAACGTTACACAAGACAACGTTATGTTATATAACGTATTCCGTTATAACGTTATACCATATAACGTATTACGTTATAACGTTATGTTATATAACGTATTACGTTATGACGTTATACCATACAACGTTATGTTATATGACGCAATACGTTATAACGTTATACCATATAACGTATTACGTGATAACGTTATACCATATTACGTATTATGTCATAACGTTACACCATACAACGTTATGTAATATAACGTAATACGTTATAACGTGTTACCATATTACCTATTACGTTATAACGTTATAAAATATAGCGTTATGCTATATAACGTAATACGTTATAACGTTATACCATATAGCTCATTACGTTATAACGTTATGTTATATAACGTAATCCGTTATAACGTTATACCACATAACGCAATACGTTATAACGTAATACCATATAACGTATAGCGTTATATAGTTACATCATACAACGTTATGTTATATAACTTAATACGTTATAACGTTATACCATATAACGTATTACGTCATAACGTTACACCATACAACGTTATGTAATATAACGTAATACGTTTTAACGTGTTACCATATTACCTACTACGTTATAACGTTATACCATATAACGTTATGTTATATAACGTAATACGTTATAACTTTATACCATATAACGTATTACGTTATGACGTTATACCATACAACGTTATGTTATATAACGTAATACGTTATAACGTTGTAACGTTATACCATATAGCGCATTACGTTATAACGTTATACCATATAACGTTATGCTATATAACGTAATACGTTATAACGTTATACCATAGAACGTATTACGTGATAACGTTATACCATATAACGTATTATGTCATAACGCTACACCATACAACGTTATGTAATATAACGTAATACGTTATGACGTGTTACCATATTACGTATTACGTTATAACGTTATACCATATAATGTTATGCTATATAACGTAATACGTTATAACGTTACACCATATAACGTATTACGTTCTAACGTTATACCATATGACGTATTACGTTATGATGCTATACCATACAAGGTTATGTTATATAACGTAATACGTTATAACGTTGTAACGTTATACCATATAGCGTATTACGTTATAACGTTATACCATACAACGTATTACGATACAACGTTACACGATACAACGTTATGTTATATAACGCATTCCGTTATAACGTTATACCATATAACGTGTTACGTTATAACGTTATGTTATATAACGTAATAATTTATAACGTTATGCTATATAACGTAATACGCTATAACGTGTTACCATATAACGTATTACGTTATATCGTTATACCATATAGCGTTATGTTATATAATGTAATACGTTATAACTTTATACCATATAACGTATTACGTTATGACGTTATACCATACAACGTAAGGTTATATAACGTAATACCTTATAACGTTACAGCATATAACGTATTACGTTCTAACGTTATACCATATGACGTATTACGTTATGATGTTATACCATACAACGTTATGTTATATAACGTAATACGTTATAACGTTGTAACGTTATACCATATAGCGCATTACGTTATAACGTTATACCATATAACGTTATGCTATATAACGTAATACGTTATAACGTTATACCATAGAACGTATTACGTGATAACGTTATACCATATAACGTATTATGTCATAACGCTACACCATACAACGTTATGTAATATAACGTAATACGTTATGACGTGTTACCATATTACGTATTACGTTATAACGTTATACCATACAACGTTATGTAATATAACGTAATACGTTTTAACGTGTTACCATATTACCTACTACGTTATAACGTTATACCATATAACGTTATGTTATATAACGTAATACGTTATAACTTTATACCATATAACGTATTACGTTATGACGTTATACCATACAACGTTATGTTATATAACGTAATACGTTATAACGTTGTAACGTTATACCATATAGCGCATTACCTTATAACGTTATACCATATAACGTTATGCTATATAACGTAATACGTTATAACGTTATACCATAGAACGTATTACGTGATAACGTTATACCATATAACGTATTATGTCATAACGCTACACCATACAACGTTATGTAATATAACGTAATACGTTATGACGTGTTACCATATTACGTATTACGTTATAACGTTATACCATATAATGTTATGCTATATAACGTAATACGTTATAACGTTACACCATATAACGTATTACGTTCTAACGTTATACCATATGACGTATTACGTTATGATGCTATACCATACAAGGTTATGTTATATAACGTAATACGTTATAACGTTGTAACGTTATACCATATAGCGTATTACGTTATAACGTTATACCATACAACGTATTACGATACAACGTTACACGATACAACGTTATGTTATATAACGCATTCCGTTATAACGTTATACCATATAACGTGTTACGTTATAACGTTATGTTATATAACGTAATAATTTATAACGTTATGCTATATAACGTAATACGCTATAACGTGTTACCATATAACGTATTACGTTATATCGTTATACCATATAGCGTTATGTTATATAATGTAATACGTTATAACTTTATACCATATAACGTATTACGTTATGACGTTATACCATACAACGTAAGGTTATATAACGTAATACCTTATAACGTTACAGCATATAACGTATTACGTTCTAACGTTATACCATATGACGTATTACGTTATGATGTTATACCATACAACGTTATGTTATATAACGTAATACGTTATAACGTTGTAACGTTATACCACATAGCGTATTACGTTATAACGTTATACCATACAACGTATTACGTCATAACGTTACACCATACAACGTTATGTAATATAACGTAATACGTTATAACGTGTTACCATATAACGTGCTACCATATAACGTATTACATTATAACGTTATACCATATAACGATATGCTATATAACGTAATACGTTATAACGTTATACCGTATAACATTATGTTATGTAACGTAATACCTTGTAACGTTATACCACGTAACGTATTACGTTACGTTATGATGTTATACCATACAACGTTATGTTATATAACGTAATACGTTATAACGTTGTAACGTTATAGCATATAGCGTATTACGTTATAACGTTATACCATATAACGTATTACGTTATAACGTTACACCAGACAACGTCATGTTATATAACGTATTACGATATAAGGTTATACCATATAAAGTATTACGTTATAACGTTACACAAGACAACGTTATGTTATATAACGTATTACGTTATAACGTTATACCATATGACGTATTACGTTCTAACGTGTTACCATATAACGAATTACGTTATAACGATACACCGTATAAGGTTATGTTATATAACGCATTACAGTATAACGTTATGCTATATAACGTAATACGTTATAACGTTATACCGTATAACGTTATGCTATATAACGTAATACGTTATAACGTTATACCGTATAACGTTATGTTATATAACGTAATACGTTATAACGCTATACCACGTAACGTAATACGTTATAACGTAATACCATATAACGTATAGCGTTATAAAGTTACACCATACAACGTTATGTTATATAACTTAATACGTTATAACGTTATGTTATATAACGTAATACGTTCTACCGTTATACCATATAACGTATTACGTTATAAGGTTATACCATACATCGTTATGTTATATAACGTATTACGTTATAACTTTATACTATATAACGTATTACGTTATAACGTTAAACCATACAACGTTATGTTACATAACGTAATACGTTATAACGTTATACCATATATCGTGTTACGTTATAACGTTACACAAGACAACGTTATGTTATATAACGTATTCCGTTATAACGTTATACCATATAACGTATTACGTTTTAACGTTATGTTATATAACGTATAACGTTATGACGTTATACCATACAACGTTATGTTATATGACGCAATACGTTATAACGTTATACCATATAACGTATTACGTGATAACGTTATACCATATAACGTATTACGTCATAACGTTACACCATACAACGTTATGTAATATAACGTAATACGTTATAACGTGTTACCATATTACCTATTACGTTATAACGTTATACCATATAGCTTTATGCTATATAACGTAATACGTTATAACGTTATACCATATAGCTCATTACGTTATAACGTTATGTTATATAACGTAATCCGTTATAACGTTATACCACATAACGCAATACGTTATAACGTAATACCATATAACGTATAGCGTTATATAGTTACACCATACAACGTTATGTTATATAACGTAATACGTTATAACTTTATACCGTATAACGTATAACGTTATGATGATATACCATACAACGATATAGTCATATAACGTAGTACGTTATAACGTTGTAACGTTATACCATATAGCGTATTACGTCATAACTTTACACCATACATCGTTATGTAATATAACGTATTACGTTATAACGTGTTACCATATAACGAATTACGTTATAATGTTATACCATACAACGTATTACGTTATAACGATACACCGTATAAGGTTATGTTATATAACGCATTACAGTATAACGTTATGCTATATAACGTAATACGTTATAACGTTATACCGTATAACGTTATGTTATATAACGTAATACGTTATAACGCTATACCACGTAACGTAATACGTTATAACGTAATACCATATAGCGTATAGCGTTATAAAGTTACACCATACAACGTTATGTTATATAACTTAATACGTTATAACGTTATGTTATATAACGTAATACGTTATACCGTTATACCATAGAACGTATTACGTTATAACGTTATACCATACATCGTTATGTTATATAACGTATTACGTTATAACTTTATACTATATAACGTATTACGTTATAACGTTAAACCATACAACGTTATGTTACATAACGTAATACGTTATAACGTTATACCATATATCGTGTTACGTTAGAACGTTACACAAGACAACGTTATGTTATATAACGTATTCCGTTATAACGTTATACCATATAACGTATTACGTTATAACGTTATGTTATATAACGTATTACGTTATGACGTTATACCATACAACGTTATGTTATATGACGCAATACGTTATAACGTTATACCATATAACGTATTACGTGATAACGTTATACCATATAACGTTATGTAATATAACGTAATACGTTATAACGTGTTACCATATTACCTATTACGTTATAACGTTATAAAATATAGCGTTATGCTATATAACGTAATACGTTATAACGTTACACCATATAGCTCATTACGTTATAACGTTATGTTATATAACGTAATCCGTTATAACGTTATACCACATAACGCAATACGTTATAACGTAATACCATATAACGTATAGCGTTATATAGTTACATCATACAACGTTATGTTATATAACTTAATACGTTATAACGTTATACCATATAACGTATTACGTCATAACGTTACACCATACAACGTTATGTAATATAACGTAATACGTTATAACGTGTTACCATATTACCTACTACGTTATAACGTTATACCATATAACGTTATGTTATATAACGTAATACGTTATAACTTTATACCATATAACGTATTACGTTATGACGTTATACCATACAACGTTATGTTATATAACGTAATACGTTATAACGTTGTAACGTTATACCATATAGCGCATTACGTTATAACGTTATACCATATAACGTTATGCTATATAACGTAATACGTTATAACGTTATACCATAGAACGTATTACGTGATAACGTTATACCATATAACGTATTACGTCATAACGCTACACCATACAACGTTATGTAATATAACGTAATACGTTATAACGTGTTACCATATTACGTATTACGTTATAACGTTATACCATATAGTGTTATGCTATATAACGTAATACGTTATAACGTTACACCATATAACGTATTACGTTCTAACGTTATACCATATGACGTATTACGTTATGATGCTATACCATACAAGGTTATGTTATATAACGTAATACGTTATAACGTTGTAACGTTATACCATATAGCGTATTACGTTATAACGTTATACCATACAACGTATTACGATACAACGTTACACCATACAACGTTATGTTATATAACATATTCCGTTATAACGTTATACCATATAACGTGTTACGTTATAACGTTATGTTATAGAACGTAATAATTTATAACGTTATGCTATATAACGTTATACGCTATAACGTGTTACCATATAACGTATTACGTTATATCGTTATACCATATAGCGTTATGTTATATAATGTAATACGTTATAACTTTATACCATATAACGTATTACGTTA
The DNA here is from genome assembly GCA_911387925.2 of Bombus hypnorum. Classification (NCBI taxonomy): domain Eukaryota; kingdom Metazoa; phylum Arthropoda; class Insecta; order Hymenoptera; family Apidae; genus Bombus; species Bombus hypnorum. Next base: position 997,072 of record OU427027.1, read on the forward strand.
TGACGTTATACCATACAACGTTAGGTTATATAACGTAATACGTTATAACGTTACAGCATATAACGTATTACGTTCTAACGTTATACCATATGACGTATTACGTTATGATGTTATACCATACAACGTTATGTTATATAACGTAATACGTTATAACGTTGTAACGTTATACCATATAGCGTATTACGTTATAACGTTATACCATACAACGTATTACGTCATAACGTTACACCATACAACGTTATGTAATATAACGTAATACGTTATAACGTGTTACCATATAACGTGTTACGTTATAACGTTATACCATATAACGTTATGCTATATAACGTAATACGTTACAACGTTATCCCATATAACGCATTACATTATAAAGTTACACCATACGACGTTATGTTATATAACGTAATACGGTATAACGTGTTTCCATATAACGTATTACGTTATAACGTTATACCATACAACGTTATGTTATTTAACGTATTACGTTCTAACTTTATACTATGTAACGTATTACGTTATAACGTTAAACCATACAACGTTATGTTAGATAACGTAATACGTTATAACGTTATACCATATAACGGTAATACGTTATAACGTTATACCATATAACGTTATGTTATTTAACGTATTACGTTCTAACTTTATACTATGTAACGTATTACGTTATAACGTTAAACCATACAACGTTATGTTAGATAACATAATACGTTATAACGTTATACCATATAACGGTAATACGTTATAACGTTATACCATATAACGTAATACGTTATAACGTTATACCATATAACGTAATACGTTATAACGTGTTACCATATAACGTACTACGTTATAACGTTATACCAAAAAACGTTATGTTATATAACGTAATACGCTATAACGTTATACGATATAATGTATTACGTTATAACGTTATACCATATAACGTACTACGTTATAACGTTAAGCCATATAACGTATTACGTTATAACGTTATGCCATATAACGTATTACGTTATAACGTTATGTTACATAACGTAATACGTTATAACGTGTTACCATAGAACGTATTACGTTATAACGTTATAACATATAACGTTATGTTATATAACGTATTACGTTATAACGTTATACCATATAACGTATTACGTTATAACGTTATGCCATATAACGTATTACGTTATAACGTTATGTTATATAACGTAATACGTTATAACGTGTTACCATAGAACGTATTACGTTATAACGTTATAACATATAACGTTATGTTATGTAACGTATTACGTTATAACTTTATACCATATAACGTATTACGTTATACCGTTATACCATATAACGTCTTACGTTATAACGTGTTACCATATAACGTATTACGTTATAACGTTATGCCATATAACGTATTTCGTTATAACGTTATGTTATATAACGTAATACTTTATAACGTGTTACCATAGAACGTATTACGTTATAACGTCATAACATATAAGGTTATGTTATGTAACGTATTACGTTATAACTCTATGCCATATAACGTATTACGTTATAACGTTATGTTATATAACGTAATACGTTATACCGTTATGTTATATAACGTAATACGTTATAACGTTATACCATATAACTTACTACGTTGTAACCTTAAGCCATATAACGTATTACGTTATAACGTTATGCCATATAACGTATTTCGTTATAACGTTATGTTATATAACGTAATACGTTATAACGTGTTACCATAGAACTTATTACGTTATAACGTTATAACATATAACGTTATGTTATGTAACGTATTATGTTATAACTTTATGCCATATAACGTATTACGTGATAACGCTACACCATACAACGTTATGTAATATAACGTAATACGTTATAACGTGTTACCATATTACGTATTACGTTATAACGTTATACCATATAACGTTATGTTATATAACGTAATACGTTATAACGTTATATCATATAACGTATTACGTTGTAACGTTACACAAGACAACGTTATGTTATATAACGTATTACGTTATAACGTTATAACGTTATACCATATAGCGTATTACGTTATAACGTTATACCATACAACGTATTACGTCATAACGTTACACAAGACAACGTTATACCATATAACGTATTACGTTATAACGTTATGCCATATAACGTATTACGTTATAACGTTATGTTATATAACGTAATACGTTATAACGTGTTACCATAGAACGTATTACGTTATATCGTTATACCATACAACTTTATGTTATACAACGTAATACGTTATAACTTTATACCATATAACGTTTTACGTTATGACGTTATACCATATAACGTATTACATTATAACGTTATACCATACAACGTTATGTTACATAACGTAATACGTTATAACGTTATACCGTATAACATTTTACGTTATAACGTTATGATATATAACTTAATACGTTATAACATTATGTTATATAACTTAATACGTGATAACGTTATGTTATATAACGTAATACGTTATCACGTTATACCATATAACGTTATGTTATATTACGCTGTACGTTATAACGTTATACCATATAACGTTATACCATATAACGTAATACGTTATAACGCTGTACCATATAACGTATTGCGTTATAACGTTATACCATACAACGTTATGTTATTTAACGTATTACGTTCTAACTTTATACTATGTAACGTATTACGTTATAACGTTATAACATATAACGTTATGTTATCTAACGTATTACGTTATAACTTTATACCATATAACGTATTTCGTTATAACGTTATGCCATATAACGTATTACGTTATAACGTTATGTTACATAACGTAATACGTTATAACGTGTTACCATAGAACGTATTACGTTATAACGTTATAACATATAACGTTATGTTATATAACGTATTACGTTATAACGTTATACCATATAACGTATTACGTTATAACGTTATGCCATATAACGTATTACGTTATAACGTTATGTTATATAACGTAATACGTTATAACGTGTTACCATAGAACGTATTACGTTATAACGTTATAACATATAACGTTATGTTATGTAACGTATTACGTTATAACTTTATACCATATAACGTATTACGTTATACCGTTATACCATATAACGTCTTACGTTATAACGTGTTACCATATAACGTATTACGTTATAACGTTATGCCATATAACGTATTTCGTTATAACGTTATGTTATATAACGTAATACGTTATAACGTGTTACCATAGAACGTATTACGTTATAACGTCATAACATATAAGGTTATGTTATGTAACGTATTACGTTATAACTCTATGCCATATAACGTATTACGTTATAACGTTATGTTATATAACGTAATACGTTATACCGTTATGTTATATAACGTAATACGTTATAATGTTATGTTATATAACGTAGTACGTTATAACGTTATGTTATATAACGTAATACGTTATAACGTTATACCATATAACGTAATACGTTATAACGTGTTACCATATAACGTATTACGTTATAACGTTATACCAAAAAACGTTATGTTATATAACGTAATACGCTATTACGTTATACGATATAACGTATTACGTTATAACGTTATACCATATAACGTACTACGTTGTAACCTTAAGCCATATAACGAATTACGTTATAACGTTATGCCATATAACGTATTTCGTTATAACGTTATGTTATATAACGTAATACGTTATAACGTGTTACCATAGAACTTATTACGTTATAACGTTATAACATATAACGTTATGTTATGTAACGTATTATGTTATAACTTTATGCCATATAACGTATTACGTTATAACGTTATGTTATATAACGTAATACGTTATACCGTTATATTATATAACGTAATACGTTATAACGATATGTTATATAACGTAGTACGTTATAACGTTATGTTATATAACGTAATACGTTATAACGTGTTACCATATAACGTAATGTTATATAACGTATTCCGTTATAACGTTATACCATATAACGTATTACGTTATAACGATATGTTATATAACGTAATACGTTATAACGTTATGTTATACAACGTAATATGTTATAAGGTTATATTATATAACGTAATACGTTATAACGTTATGTTATACAACGTAATATGTTATAAGGTTATATTATATAACGTAATACGTAATAACGTGTTACCATATAACGTATACGTTATAACGTTATACCATATAACGTATTACGTTAAAACGTTACACCATACAACGTCATGTTATATAACGTATTCCGTTATAACGTTGTACCATATAACGTATTACGTTATAACGATATGTTATATAACGTAATACGTTATAACGTTATGTTATACAACGTAATATGTTATAAGGTTATATTATATAACGTAATACGTTATAACGTGTTACCATATAACGTATACGTTATAACGTTATACCATATAACGTTATGTTATATAACGTAATACGTTACCACGTTATACCATATAACGTATTACGTTATAACGTTATGTTTGATAACGTAATACGTTATAACGTTATGTTATATCACGTAATACGTTATAACGTGTTACCATATAAGGTATTACGTTATAACGTTACACCATACAACGTTATGTTATATAACGTATTACGTTATAACGTTATGTTATATAACGTAATACGTTATAACGTTATGTTATATAACGTAATACGTAATAACGTTATGTTATATAACGTAATGCGCTATAGCGTGTTACGATATAACATATTACGTTATATCGTTATACCAGGTAACGTTATTTTATATAACGTAGTACGTTATAACGGTATACCATATAACGTATTACGTTATGATGTTATACCATACAACGTTATGTTATATAACGTAATACGTTATAACGTTGTAACGTTATACCATATAACGTGTTACGTTGTAACGTTACACAAGACAACGTTATGTTATATAACGTATCACGTTACAACTTTATACCATATAACGTTATGTTATATAACGTAATACGTTACCACGTTATAGCATATAACGTATTACGTTATAACGTTATGTTTGATACCGTAATACGTTATAACGTTATGTTATATCACGTAATACGTTATAACGTGTTACCATATAAGGTATTACGTTATAACGTTACACCATACAACGTTATGTTATATAACGTATTACGTTATAACGTTATGTTATATAACGTAATACGTTATAACGTTATGTTATATAACGTAATACGTAATAACGTTATGTTATATAACGTAATACGCTATAGCGTGTTACGATATAACATATTACGTTATATCGTTATACCAGGTAACGTTATTTTATATAACGTAGTACGTTATAACGGTATACCATATAACGTATTACGTTATGATGTTATACCATACTACGTTATGTTATATAACGTAATACATTATAACGTTGTAACGTTATACCATATAACGTGTTACGTTGTAACGTTACACAAGACAACGTTATGTTATATAACGTATCACGTTACAACGTTATACCATATAACGTATTACGTTATAACGTTACACCATACAACGTTATGTTATATAACGTATTCCGTTATAACTTCATACCACATAACGTATTACGTTATGACGTTATACCATATAATGTAGTACGTTATAACGTTATACCATATAACGTATTATGTTATAACGTTACACAAGACAACGTTATGTTATGTAACGTATTACGTTATAGCGTTATACCATATAACGTATTACGTTATAACGTGTTACCATATAACGTATTACGTTAAAACGTTATACCGTATAGCGTATTACGTTATAACGTTACACAAGACAACGTTATGTTATATAACGTAATACCTTATAAAGTTATACCACATAACGTGATACGTTATAACGTAATACCATATAACGCATAGCGTTATAACGTTACACCATACAACGTTATGTTATATAACGTAATACGTTATAACGTTATACCATATAACGTATTACGTTATAACGTTAAACCATAAAACGTTATGTTACATAACGTTATACGTTATAACGATATACCATATAACGTATGACGTTATAACGTTACACCATACAACGTTATGTTATATAACGTATTACGTTAGAACGTTATACCATATAACGTATTACGTTGTAACGTTACACAAGACAACGTTATGTTATATAACGTATTACGTTATAACGTTATACCATATAACGTATTACGTTATAACGTTACACAAGACAAGGTTATGTTATATAACGTATTACGATATAACGTTATACCATATAACGTATTATGTTATAACGTTACACAAGACAACGTTATGTTATATAACGTATTACGTTATAGCGTTATACCATATAACGTATTACGTTATAACGTGTCACCATATAACGTATTACGTTATAACGTTATACCGTATAGCGTATTACGTTATAACGTTACACAAGACAACGTTATGCTATATAACGTAATACCTTATAAAGTTATACCACATAACGTGATACGTTATAACGTAATACCATATAACGCATAGCGTTATAACGTTACACCATACAACGTTATGTTATATAACGTAATACGTTATAACGTTATACCATATAACGTATTACGTTATAACGTTATACCATACAACGTTATGTTATATAACGTATTACGTTATAACTTTATACTATATAACGTATTACTTTATAACGTTAAACCATACAATGTTATGTTACATAACGTAATACGTTATAACGATATACCATATAACGTATGACGTTATAACGTTACACCATACAACGTTATGTTATATAACGTATTACGATATAACGTTATACCATATAACGTATTACGTTATAACGTTACGCAAGACAACGTTATGTTATATAACGTATTACGTTATAACGTTATACCATACAACGTATTACGTTATAACGTGTTACCATATAACGTATTACGTTATAACGTTATACCATATAGCGTATTACGTTACGACGTTACACCATACAACGTTATGTTATATAACGTATTCCGTTATAACGTTATACCATATATCGTATTACGTTATAACGTTATACCATATAACGTTATGTTATATAACGTATTACGATATAACGTTATACCATATAACGTATTACGTTACAACGTTACACCATACAACGTTATGTTATATAACGTATTCCGTTATAACGTTATACCATATATCGTATTACGTTATAACGTTATACCATATAACGTTATGTTATATAACGTAATACGTTATAACTTTATACCATATAACGTAATACATTATAACGTAATACCATATAAAGTATTACGTTATAACGTTACGCAAGACAACGTTATGTTACATAACGTGTTACGTTATAACGTGTTACCATATAACGTGTTACGTTATTACGTTATACCATATAACGTATTACGTTATGACGTTATACCATATAGCGTATTACGTTACAACGTTACACCATACAACGTTATGTTATATAACGTATTCCGTTATAACGTTATACCATATATCGTATTACGTTATAACGTTATACCATATAACGTTATGTTATATAACGTAATACGTTATAACGTTATACCATATAGCGTATTACGTTATAACGTTACACCATACAACGTTACGTTATATAACGTATTACGATATAACGTTATACCATATAACGTATTTCGTTATAACGTTACGCAAGACAACGTTATGTTATATAACGTAATACCTCATAAAGTTATACCACATAACGTGATACGTTATAACGTAACACCATATAACGCATAGCGTTATAACGTTACACCATACAACGTTATGTTATATAACGTATTACGTTATAACGTTATACCATATAGCGTATTACATTACAACGGTACACGATACAACGTTATGTTATATAACGTATTCCGCTATATCGTTATACCATATAACGTAATACGTTATAACGTTATGTTATATAACGTAATACGTTATAACGTTATGTTATATAACGTAATACGTTATAACGTTATGTTATATAACGTAATACGCTATAACGTTATGTTATATAACGTAATACGCTATAACGTGTTACCATATAATGTATTACGCTATATCGTTATGCCATATAACGTTATGTTATATAACGTAATACGTTATAACTTCATACCACATAACGTATTACGTTATGACATTATACCATACAACGTTATGTTATATAACGTAATGCGTTATAACGTTATGCCATATAATGTAGTACGTTATAACGTTATACCATATAACGTATTACGTTATGATGTTATACCATACAACGTTATGTTATATAACGTAATACGTTATAACGTTATGTTATATAACGTAATACGCTATAACGTTTTACCATATAACGTAACGTTATATCGATATTCCTTATAACGTTATGTCATATAACGTAATACGTTATAACTTTATACCATATAACGTAATACGCTATAACGTTATACGATATAACGTATTACGTTATAACGTTATACCATATAACGTACTACGTTATAACCTTAAGCCATATAACGTATTACGTTATAACGTTATGCCATATAACGTATTTCGTTATGACGTTATGTTATATAACGTAATACGTTATAACGTGTTACCATAGAACGTATTACGTTATAACGTTATAACATATAACGTTATGTTATGTAACGTATTACGTTATAACTTTATGCCATATAACGTATTACGTTCATCAGTTCTGCCCGAGCAGTCGAGCTATGCGGACGTGAGAACCAGTGCTTCCGTAAGTGCGACAAGTGGGAAAGAAAAGAGAAGAGAAAAGAAAAGTGAAGTGTAACACAACCAATATACTAAAACTAAAGGATGGAAAACATCCAAAAAATACCAACTATAAAAATCCTAAACAAAGGCGAAACATATGCCATAAACAGAGCAATAGACCAACAGAGCTCAAATAAATCAACAAGTGAAGTGGATTGCTCTGATACAAACGAAATAGCGATGGAAATTACGAAAGAAGATGAAGGAAAAAATAATACTAGCAATGTTCCACCACATTACAACGAAAGCTGGAAGACTGCAACTCCCAGCAAAAAACGAAGGATAAACACAAACACAAATGCTAAGAGGACGATAGAACCAGAAGGACAAAAATGGCTACAGGAAATTCCTATACATAACTCTTTCAGTTCACTGCCAGAAGTGATGGACGTAGACCCAGCTGATAAACCAATAACAAACATTCCTAAACCTCCACCAATCTTCATTGATGCTAAAATAATAGACCCCCTCATCGAACTGCTAAACATCACGGCAGGAAAAGAAAATTACACCATCAAACAACTCAAACTAGAACAGGTAAAAGTACAAACCAATACCCCTGAAATATATAGAAAAGTAACAAAAGCGCTAAAGGAAAAAAACGCCGGGTATCATACCTACCAACCCAAATCTGATAAAAGCTACAAAGCAGTAATCAGAGGCTTACATCCTAAATCGAACACAAACAACATATGTGAGGAATTAGCCAAAATCGGACACCAGGTGAGAACGATTAACAACATAACCAGATTTGACACCAAGCAACCACTACCGCTATTTTTAATAGAATTAGAACCTAAAAATAATAACAAAGAAATTTTTGAAATTAAGAAAATTTTAAACACGATAATTACAGTTGAGCCACTCAGACAAAAAAAAGACATACCGCAATGTATGAGGTGTCAACAATATGGGCATACAAAAGACTACTGTAACAGAAACCCGGCGTGTGTCAAATGCGCAGGAAAGCACCTAACAGCTAACTGCCCACATACGGGAAAAATAAATAACGCAAAGTGTTTCAATTGCGTTGGAAACCACCCAGCTAGTTACAAAGGCTGTTTAGTCAGAAAGCAACTACAAAAAAAACTTTTTCCGCCGCTTCGTAACAGGACATATAATAACTCTAACACTCAACAGGATAGCACAGTAACTGAAACATCAACAAACGTTCAGAATGTAATGAACCATAACAATACCAACACCCTTGGTAGCCGAAGCTACGCGCAAGTAGCCAAACAGTCAACACCTTTAGATAATCACAACCAGAACATTAACATCGACGACGCTGCAGAAATTAAAGAACTATTAAAGATATCCATCAAAAATACAGAATTCCTGGCAAAAATGATAAGTGAACAAAACGCAATCCTTAAACAGCAAACGCAACAAATCACACTCATGCTACAGCTACTTACAAACACGCTAACTAAAAAATAAAAATGGACACGCTTAAAATAGCAGCCTGGAACTCTAACGGCCTACAACAAAGGGCCCTAGAAACTAAAACATTCCTGTATAACAATAACATCGATATACTTCTTGTTTCAGAAACACACTTCACTATAAAAAACTATTTAAAAATACCGTACTACACCATATATGATACCAAGCATCCCTCAGGAAAAGCACACGGAGGAACCGCAGTAATAATAAGAAACGATATTAAACACCATCTACACAGTCAGGTTAGTAAAGAATATATCCAAGCAACCACCGTTACAGTACAAACTAGCAGCAACTATCTACAGCTGTCAGCAGTATATGTACCACCGCGACATAAAATTACATCTAAAATGTGGGAAGATTACTTTCAACATTTAGGTGATAAGTATATTGCAGCGGGAGACTATAATTCAAAGCACACACTATGGGGATCAAGAATCAATACACCTCGAGGTAGAACTTTGGAGAAATACATTAGAAACAATAACCTCAATATATTATCCACAGGAAGACCGACTTACTGGCCGACAGACTTGAGCAAAATACCTGACCTACTTGATTTTGCAGTTACAAAAGGACTAAATGCAAATAAACTAAATATAGAACCCAGCCTCGAGCTTAGCTCCGATCATACACCCATAATTATTACATACTTAAACAAACCAATAATTTATAAAAATTCAGAGACACTATGCAATAAAACCACCAAATGGCAAACATTTAAAGAGATAATTGAGAGCAAAATCAACTGCAACATCCCATTGAAAACACCCGAACATATCGAACAAGCAGTAATAACGCTTACAGAAATTATTCAGGAAGCAGCATGGGCAACCACCATACCTGAATCAACTAATAGACCAACAAAAATAATTCCGCCAGACATCCTTGAAAAAATTAGAGAAAAAAGAAAAGCGAAAGCAAAATGGCAAAAACATAGATCAAAAGAAAACAAAAAACACCTAAATAAACTTGCAAAGGAAATAAAAAACAAAATAAAAGAACACAATAACAATGAGTTCACAAAATTCATAGAGTCACTATCTGCACACGAGAACTCTAACTACTCCCTTTGGAAAGCCACAAAAAAAATAAAGAAGCCAATAAAACTAGTCCCAGCAATCAGAAAAGCAGATAATACATGGGCAAGAAGCAACGAAGAACAAGCTGAAGAATTTTCCAACCACCTAAGCAACATATTTACACCACATAATATCAATAATAGCAACCACAACTGTCATATGGACGAGGATGAGGTAATCACTAGTACTGCAACTGACAATCATTACATAATACCTAAAACAACAGCACATGAAATTAGAAACATAATCGAGAAAACAAAAAATAATAAGGCACCAGGAATTGACCTAATCAATGGTATAATCTTGAAAAACCTTCCTCCAAAAGCGATACGGCTAATTACAATAATCTTTAATGCAATATTAAGAATCCAATACTATCCTAAACTATGGAAACTAGCACAGATCATAATGTTACCTAAACCAGGCAAAGACCCACATCAAACAGTATCGTACAGACCAATATCACTACTTCCAGTATTCTCCAAAATACTGGAAAAAATAATTTACGCCCGCCTAAAACCAATAATAGAGAAGGAAAAACTAATACCAGATCACCAATTTGGATTCAGGAACAAACACTCCACGATAGAGCAAATGCACAGACTCACAAACGAAATAATACTAGCAATAGAAAACAAACAATACTGTACAGCCCTCTTTATGGACATCGAGAAAGCATTCGACAAAATAAACCACGATAGTCTACTTCAATCAATCAGAAAACAATTCCCGGAGCAGATATACCATTTAACTAAATCCTACTTAAGCAACAGAACCTTTACAGTAAAAATTAAAGATACATACTCTCAAGTTAAAGACATCAAGGCAGGGGTTCCGCAAGGAAGCGTCTTGGGACCAATTCTCTACACACTATACACGGCCAACATACCAACAACCACCAACAGCAAAATACTGACATTTGCGGATGACACTGTGGTACTAGTCAGGCACACTAACCCAGCAACAGCAGTCGCATTGCTACAAGAGCATATTGCAAAAATAGAAAAGTGGCTTCAAGCTAAACAAATTAAAGCAAACCCTGATAAATGCAACCACATTACATTCACACTGCGAAAACAGTTACCACCAAACATTACACTCAACGGCACGCACATAATACAAACAAGGCAAGTCAAATACCTAGGACTACACTTTGATACAAGATTCACATGGAAACAGCATATCAAATCAATAATAAGCAAAATACAGATAGCAAGGAGACAGATGTACTGGTTAACAAGTCGAAAATCCAAACTAAGCATAGAAAACAAATTAAAAATCTACAAAACCATCATAAAACCAATCTGGACGTACGGAATACCACTATGGGGAACTGCAGCAATGAGCCATATAACCAAACTAGAGGCAATGCAATCTAAAATACTTAGAACAATAGTAAACGCCCCATGGTACGTTAGAAACGAGGACATACGAAAAGACCTTGGAATACCAACGGTCAAGGAAGAGATTAGCAGATTCGCAAGAAGGTACAGAGAAAGATTAGCAACGCACCCGAACCGGCTGGCAGCGGAAACGATCACCACATTCATCGAAAGGAGATTAAAAAGGAAACATCCAGTAGATCTCATAAAGGATACACCCTAACAAGCACGAAGATGGAACCCCATTGGGGGTAGCCACCCACATGTTATATTAGTAAACAGTTATAACATTTTACCAAATGTCCTACTGGACAAATTGTAAAATTAAAAGCAAATAAATAAAAAAAAAAAAAACGTATTACGTTATAACGTTATGTTATATAACGTAATACGTTATACCGTTATGTTATATAACGTAATACGTTATAACGTTATGTTATATAACGTAGTACGTTATAACGTTATGTTATATTAGGTTAAGTAAAAAGTTCTGAGCGTTTTTCGCTAGATGTCTTTAGTGAGCCATATCTCACGATGTGCACATCGCATCGAGTCATAGTATACACCGATTTCAAGGTGATATTACGCATCAAAAAGGTTCTTTGTCAGTTTTGTGTTCGGTGAAGCCAGTTGTGTGTTACAGCGTTCGAAAATGGAGATAAAAAAAGAGAAAATTCGATACATTCTTCAGTACCACTACGACCAAGGTGAAAAGGCGGAGCAGGCGGCCAAAAAAATTTGTGCTGTTTATGGACCCAGTACAGTATCGAATGCAACAGCAAAGCGGTGGTTCCAACGATTCCGTTCTGGTAATATGGACGTCGAAGATGAGGCACGCTCTGGTAGGCCAATCGTCGAAAATGTGGATAAAATCATGGAAATCGTCGAGTCGGACCGGCATGTGAGCACTTATTCCATTGCCCAGGAACTGAAGATTAGCCAGAAAACCGTTTGGAACCATTTGCATAAGGCTGGTCTCAAGAAGAAGCTCGACGTATGGGTGCCACATGAATTGACGCAAAAGAACCTTTTGGACCGAATTGATGCCTGCGATTCTTTGTTGAGACGTAACGAAATCGACCCATTTTTGAAGCGGATGGTGACTGGCGATGAAAAATGGGTCACATACGAGAACAACAGCCGAAAAAGATCGTGGTCCAATCGCGGTGGGCCGGCCCAAACGATCGCCAAGCGTGGATTAACGGCCAAGAAGGTTTTATTGTGTGTTTGGTGGGATTGGAAGGGAATCATCCATTATGAGCTGCTCCCATCGGGGCAAACACTTAATTCGGACCTCTATTGTCAACAACTGACCAGACTGAAGCAGGCGATCGACCAGAAGCGGCCAGAATTGGCCAATAGGAAAGGTGTTGTGTTCCATCAAGACAACGCCAGGCCGCACACATCTTTAACGACGCGTCAGAAGCTCCGAGAGCTTGGCTGGGAGGTTCTATCGCATCCGCCGTACAGTCCAGACCTGGCACCAAGCGATTATCACCTTTTTAAGTTTTTGCAAAATTTTCTTGATGGTACAAAACTGGCCTCAAGAGAGGCTTGTGAAAATGAGCTGGTCAAGTTTTTTACCAATAGGGACGAGGACTTCTTCAACCGCGGAATTATGAAATTGCCTTCAAAATGGACAAAAGTAATCGAACAAAACGGCGCATATTTAATCTAAATCGAATAATCTTGACTATGTTAATTTCATCGTCGAAATAAAGCGAAAAAGCGCTCAGAACTTTTTACTTCACCTAATATAACGTATTACGTTATAACGTTACACAAGACAACGTTATGTTATATAACGTATTACCTTATAACGTTATACCATATAACGCATTACGTTATAACGTTACAACCTACAACCTTATGTTATATAACCTAGTACGTTATAACGGTATGTTATATAACGTAATACGTTAGAACGTTAGATCATACAACGTTATGTTATATACCGTATTCCTTTACAACGTTATACCATATAACGTATTACATTATAACGTTATACCATACAACGTTATGTTATATAAAGTATTACGTTATAACTTTATGCTATATAACGTATTACGTTATAATGTTAAACCATACAACGTTATGTTACATAACGTAATACGTTATAACGTTATACCATATAACGTATTACGTTATAACGTTACACAAGACAACGTTATGTTATATAACGTATTACGTTATAACGTTATACCATATAACGTATTACGTTATAACGTTATACCATATAACGTATTACGTTATAACGTTATGTTATATAACGTAATACGTTATAACGTTATGTTATATATCGTACTACGTTACAACGTTATACCATATAACGTGATACGTTATAACGTTGTGTTATATAACGTATTACGTTATAACGTTATGTTATATAACGTAATACGTTATAACGTTATGTTATATATCGTACTACGTTACAACGTTATACCATATAACGTAATACGTTATAACGTTGTGTTATATAACGTATTACGTTATAACGATACACAAGACAACGTTATGTGATATAACGTATTACGATATAACGTTATACCATATAACGTATTACGTTATAACGTTACACAACACAACGTTATGTTATATAACGTATTACGTTATAACGTTATACCATATAACGTACTACGTTATAACGTTATGCCATATAACGTATTACGTTATAACGTTATGCCATATAACGTATTTCGTTATAACGATATGTTATATAACGTAATACGTTATAACGTGTTACTATCGAACGTATTACGTTATAACGTTATAACATATAACGTTATGTTATGTAACGTATTACGTTGTTACTTTATGCCATATAACGTATTACGTTATAACGTTATGTTATATAACGTAATACGTTATACCGTCATGTTATATAACGTAATACGTTATAACGTTATGTTATATAACGTAGTACGTTATAACGTTATGTTATATAACGTAATACGTTATAACGTGTTACCATATACCGTTATGTTATATAACGTATTCCGTTATAACGTTATACCATATAACGTATTACGTTATAACGATATGTTATATAACGTAATACGTTATAACGTTATGTTATACAACGTAATATGTTATAGGGTTATATTATATAACGTAATACGTTATAACGTTATGTTATACAACGTAATACGTTATAAGGTTATATTATATAACGTAATACGTAATAACGTGTTACCATATAACGTATACGTTATAACGTTATACCATATAACGTATTACGTTAAAACGTTACACCATACAACGTCATGTTATATAACGTATTCCGTTATAACGTTGTACCATATAACGTATTACGTTATAACGATATGTTATATAACGTAATCCGTTATAACGTTATGTTATACAACGTAATATGTTATAAGGTTATATTATATAACGTAATACGTTATAACGTGTTACCATATAACGTATACGTTATAACGTTATACCATATAAGGTTATGTTACATAACGTAATACGTTACCACGTTATACCATATAACGTATTACGTTATAACGTTATGTTTGATAACGTAATACGTTATAACGTTATGTTATATCACGTAATACGTTATAACGTGTTACCATATAACGTATTACGTTATAACGTTACACCATACAACGTTATGTTATATAACGTATTACGTTATAACGTTATATCATATATCGTATTACGTTATAACATTATACCATATAATGTATTACGTTATAACGTTACACAAGACAACGTTATGTTATATAACGTATTACCTTATAACGTTATACCATATAACGCATTACGTTATAACGTTACAACATACAACCTTATGATATATAACCTAATACGTTATAACGGTATGTTATATAACGTAATACGTTAGAACGTTAGACCATACAACGTTATGATATATACCGTATTCCTTTACACTGTTATACCGTATAACGAATTACATTATAACGTTATACCATACAACGTTATGTTATATAAAGTATTACGTTATAACTTTATAATATATAACGTATTACGTTATAATGTTAAACCATACAACGTTGTGTTATATAACGTATTACGTTATAACGTTATACCATATAACGTATTACGTTATAACGTTATGTTATATAACGTAATACGTTATAACGTTATGTTATATATCGTACTACGTTACAACGTTATACCATATAACGTAATACGTTATAACGTTGTGTTATATAACGTATTACGTTATAACGTTATGTTATATAACGTAATACGTTATAACGTTATGTTATATATCGTACTACGTTACAACGTTATACCATATAACGTACTACGTTATAACGTTATGCCATATAACGTATTACGTTATAACGTTATGCCATATAACGTATTTCGTTATAACGTTATGTTATATAACGTAATACGTTATAACGTGTTACTATCGAACGTATTACGTTATAACGTTATAACATATAACGTTATGTTATGTAACGTATTACGTTGTTACTTTATGCCATATAACGTATTACGTTATAACGTTATGTTATATAACGTAATACGTTATACCGTCATGTTATATAACGTAATACGTTATAACGTTATGTTATATAACGTAGTACGTTATAACGTTATGTTATATAACGTAATACGTTATAACGTGTTACCATATACCGTTATGTTATATAACGTATTCCGTTATAACGTTATACCATATAACGTATTACGTTATAACGATATGTTATATAACGTAATACGTTATAACGTTATGTTATACAACGTAATATGTTATAGGGTTATATTATATAACGTAATACGTTATAACGTTATGTTATACAACGTAATACGTTATAAGGTTATATTATATAACGTAATACGTAATAACGTGTTACCATATAACGTATACGTTATAACGTTATACCATATAACGTATTACGTTAAAACGTTACACCATACAACGTCATGTTATATAACGTATTCCGTTATAACGTTGTACCATATAACGTATTACGTTATAACGATATGTTATATAACGTAATCCGTTATAACGTTATGTTATACAACGTAATATGTTATAAGGTTATATTATATAACGTAATACGTTATAACGTGTTACCATATAACGTATACGTTATAACGTTATACCATATAAGGTTATGTTACATAACGCAATACGTTACCACGTTATACCATATAACGTATTACGTTATAACGTTATGTTTGATAACGTAATACGTTATAACGTTATGTTATATCACGTAATACGTTATAACGTGTTACCATATAACGTATTACGTTATAACGTTACACCATACAACGTTATGTTATATAACGTATTACGTTATAACGTTATATCATATATCGTATTACGTTATAACATTATACCATATAATGTATTACGTTATAACGTTACACAAGACAACGTTATGTTATATAACGTATTACCTTATAACGTTATACCATATAACGCATTACGTTATAACGTTACAACATACAACCTTATGTTATATAACCTAATACGTTATAACGGTATGTTATATAACGTAATACGTTAGAACGTTAGACCATACAACGTTATGATATATACCGTATTCCTTTACACTGTTATACCGTATAACGAATTACATTATAACGTTATACCATACAACGTTATGTTATATAAAGTATTACGTTATAACTTTATAATATATAACGTATTACGTTATAATGTTAAACCATACAACGTTGTGTTATATAACGTATTACGTTATAACGTTATACCATATAACGTATTACGTTATAACGTTATGTTATATAACGTAATACGTTATAACGTTATGTTATATATCGTACTACGTTACAACGTTATACCATATAACGTAATACGTTATAACGTTGTGTTATATAACGTATTACGTTATAACGTTATGTTATATAACGTAATACGTTATAACGTTATGTTATATATCTTATTACGTTACAACGTTATACCATATAACGTAATACGTTATAACGTTATGTTATATAGCGTAATACGTTATAACGTTATGTTATATAAGGTAATACGTTATAACTTTATGTTATATAAGGTAATACGTTATAACGTTATGTTATATAACGTAATACGCTAAAACGTGTTACCATATAACGTATTACCTTATATCGTTATACCATATAACGTTATGTTATATAACGTAATACGTTATAACTTTATACCATATAACGTATTACGTTATAACGTTCTACCATATAACGTATTACGTTATAACGTTATACCATATAACGTATTACGTTATAACGTTATACCATATAACGTTATGCTATATAACGTAATACGTTATAACGTTATACCATACAACGTATTACGTTATAACGTTATACCATATAACGTATTACGTTATAACGTTACACAAGACAACGTTATGTTATATAACGTATTACGTTATAACGTTATACCATACAACGTATTACGTTATAACGTTATTTTATATAACGTATTCCGTTATAACGTTATACCATATAACGTATTACGTTATAACGTTATGTTATATAACGTAATACGTTATAACGTTATGTGATATAACGTAATATGTTATAACGTTATGTTATATAACGTAATACGTTATAAGGTTATGTTATATAACGTAACACGTTATATCGTTATGTTATATAACGTAATACGTTATAACGTTATGTTATATACCGTAATACGTTATAACGTTATGTTATATAACGTAATACTTTATAACGTTATGTTATATAACGTAATACGTTATAACATTATGTTATATAACGTAATACGTTATAACGTTATACCATATAACGTATTACGTTATAACGCGTAACCATATAACGTATTACGTTATAACGTGGTACCATATAAGGCATTACGTTATAACGTTACAACATTCAACCTTATGTTATACAACGTATTACGTTATAACGTTATACCATATAACGTGTTACGTTATAACGTTATACCAAATAACGTTATGTTATATAACGTATTACGTTATAACGTTATACCATATAACGTATTACGTTATAACGTTATGTTATATAACGTAATACGTTATAACGTTATGTTATATATCGTACTACGTTACATCGTTATACCATATAACGTAATACGTTATAACGTTGTGTTATATAACGTATTACGTTATAACGTTATGTTATATAACCTAATACGTTATAACGGTATGTTATATAACGTAATACGATAGAACGTTAGACCATACAACGTTATGTTATATACCGTATTCCTTTACAACGTTATACCATATAACGTATTACATTATCACGTTATACCATATAACGTTATGTTATATTACGCTGTACGTTATAACGTTATACCATATAACGTTATACCATATAACGTAATACGTTATAACGTTGTACCATATAACGTATTACGTTATAACGTTATACCATATAACGTATTACGTTATAACGTTATACCATATAACGTTATGCTATATAACGTAATACGTTATAACGTTATACCATACAACGTATTACGTTATAACGTTATACCATATAACGTATTACGTTATAACGTTACACAAGACAACGTTATGTTATATAACGTATTACGTTATAACGTTATACCATACAACGTATTACGTTATAACGTTATTTTATATAACGTATTCCGTTATAACGTTATACCATATAACGTATTACGTTATAACGTTATGTTATATAACGTAATACGTTATAACGTTATGTGATATAACGTAATATGTTATAACGTTATGTTATATAACGTAATACGTTATAAGGTTATGTTATATAACGTAACACGTTATATCGTTATGTTATATAACGTAATACGTTATAACGTTATGTTATATACCGTAATACGTTATAACGTTATGTTATATAACGTAATACTTTATAACGTTATGTTATATAACGTAATACGTTATAACATTATGTTATATAACGTAATACGTTATAACGTTATACCATATAACGTATTACGTTATAACGCGTTACCATATAACGTATTACGTTATAACGTGGTACCATATAAGGCATTACGTTATAACGTTACAACATTCAACCTTATGTTATACAACGTATTACGTTATAACGTTATACCATATAACGTGTTACGTTATAACGTTATACCAAATAACGTTATGTTATATAACGTATTACTTTATAACGTTATACCATATAACGTATTACGTTATAACGTTATGTTATATAACGTAATACGTTATAACGTTATGTTATATATCGTACTACGTTACATCGTTATACCATATAACGTAATACGTTATAACGTTGTGTTATATAACGTATTACGTTATAACGTTATGTTATATAACCTAATACGTTATAACGGTATGTTATATAACGTAATACGATAGAACGTTAGACCATACAACGTTATGTTATATACCGTATTCCTTTACAACGTTATACCATATAACGTATTACATTATCACGTTATACCATATAACGTTATGTTATATTACGCTGTACGTTATAACGTTATACCATATAACGTATTACGTTATAACGCGTTACCATATAACGTATTACGTTATAACGTGGTACCATATAAGGCATTACGTTATAACGTTACAACATTCAACCTTATGTTATACAACGTATTACGTTATAACGTTATACCATATAACGTGTTACGTTATAACGTTATACCAAATAACGTTATGTTATATAACGTATTACGTTATAACGTTATACCATATAACGTATTACGTTATAACGTTATGTTATATAACGTAATACGTTATAACGTTATGTTATATATCGTACTACGTTACATCGTTATACCATATAACGTAATACGTTATAACGTTGTGTTATATAACGTATTACGTTATAACGTTATGTTATATAACCTAATACGTTATAACGGTATGTTATATAACGTAATACGATAGAACGTTAGACCATACAACGTTATGTTATATACCGTATTCCTTTACAACGTTATACCATATAACGTATTACATTATCACGTTATACCATATAACGTTATGTTATATTACGCTGTACGTTATAACGTTATACCATATAACGTTATACCATATAACGTAATACGTTATAACGTTGTACCATATAACGTATTACGTTATAACGTTATACCATATAACGTATTACGTTATAACGTTATGTTATATAACCTAATACGTTATAACGGTATGTTATATAACGTAATACGTTATAACGTTATGATATATAACTTAATACGTTATAAGGTTATGTTATATAACGTAACACGTTATAACGTTATGTTATATAACGTAATACGTTATAACGTTATGTTATATAACGTAATACGTTATAACGTTATGTTATATAACGTAATACTTTATAACGTTGTGTTATATAACGTAATACGTTATAACATTATGTTATATAACGTAATACTTTATAACGTTATACCATATAACGTATTACGTTATAACGCGTTACCATATAACGTATTACGTTATAACGTGGTACCATATAAGGCATTACGTTATAACGTTACAACATTCAACCTTATGTTATACAACGTATTACGTTATAACGTTATACCATATAACGTGTTACGTTATAACGTTATACCAAATAACGTTATGTTATATAACGTATTACGTTATAACGTTATACCATATAACGTCTTACGTTATAACGTTATACCATATAACGTATTACGTTATAACGTTATACCATATAGCGTATTACGTTATAACGTTACACCATACAACCTTATGTTATATAACGTAATACGTTATAACGTGTTACCATAAAACGAATTACGTTAGAACGTTATACCATATAAGGTTATGTTATATAGCGTAATACGTTATAACGTTATGGTATATAACGTAATACGTTATAACGTTGTTATATAACGTAATACGTTATAACGTTATGTTATATAACGTATTACGTTATAACGTTATGTTATATAACCTAATACGTTATAACGGTATGTTATATAACGTAATACGATAGAACGTTAGACCATACAACGTTATGTTCTATACCGTATTCCTTTACAACGTTATACCATATAACGTATTACATTATCACGTTATACCATATAACGTTATGTTATATTACGCTGTACGTTATAACGTTATACCATATAACGTTATACCATATAACGTAATACGTTATAACGTTGTACCATATAACGTATTACGTTATAACGTTATACCATATAACGTATTACGTTATAACGTTATGTTATATAACCTAATACGTTATAACGGTATGTTATATAACGTAATACGTTATAACGTTATGATATATAACTTAATACGTTATAACGTTATGTTATATAACTTAATACGTTCTAACGTTATACCATATAACGTATTACGTTATAAAGCGTTACCATATAACGTATTACGTTATAACGTGGTACCATATAAGGCATTACGTTATAACGTTACAACATACAACCTTATGTGATACAACGTATTACGTTATAACGTTATTCCATATAACGTGTTACGTTATAACGTTATACCAAATAACGTTATGTTATATAACGTATTACGTTATAACGGTATGTTATATAACGTAATACGATAGAACGTTAGACCATACAACGTTATGTTATATACCGTATTCCTTTACAACGTTATACCATATAACGTATTACATTATAACGTTATACCATACAACGTTATGTTACATAACGTAATACGTTATAACGTTATACCATATAACGTACTACGTTATAACGTTAAGCCATATAACGTATTACGTTATAACGTTATGCCATATAACGTATTACGTTATAACGTTATGTTATATAACGTTATGTTATGTAACGTGTTACGTTATAACTTTATACCATATAACGTATTACGTTATAACGTTATGTTATATAACCTAATACGTTATAACGGTATGTTATGTAACGTAATACGTTAGAACGTTAGACCATACAACGTTATGTTATATACCGTATTCCTTTACAGCGATACCATATAACGTATTACATTATAACGTTATACCATATAACGTATTACGTTATAACGTTATACCATATAACGTACCACGTTATAACGTTATACCATATAACGTATTACGTCATAACGTTGTACCATATAACGTATTACGTTATAACGTTATACCATATAACGTATTACGTTATAACGTTATGTTATATAACCTAATACGTTATAACGGTATGTTATATAACGTAAGACGTTAGAACGTTAGACCATACATCGTTATGTTATATACCGTATTCCTTTACAACGTTATACCATATAACGTATTACATTATAACGTTATACCATACAACGTTATGTTACATAACGTAATACGTTATAACGTTATACCATATAACGTACTACGTTATAACGTTATACCATATAACGTATTACGTTATAACGTTATGTTATATAACCTAATACGTTATAACGGTATGTTATATAACGTAAGACGTTAGAACGTTAGACCATACATCGTTATGTTATATACCGTATTCCTTTACAACGTTATACCATACAACGTTATGTTACATAACGTAATACGTTATAACGTTATACCATATAACATTTTGCGTTATAACGTTATACCATATAACGTATTACGTTATAACGTTATGTTATATAACCTAATACGTTATAACGATATGTTATATAACGTAATACGTTATAACGTTATACCATATAACGTAATACGTTATAACGTTACACAAGACAACGTTATGTTATATAACGTGTTACGTTACAACGTTATACCATATAATGTATTACGTTATAACGTTACACAAGACAACGTTATGTTATATAACGTATTACGTTACAACGTTATACCATATAATGTATTACGTTATAACGTTATACCATATAACATTTTACGTTATAACGTTAGGATATATAACTTAATACGTTATAACATTATTTTATATAACTTAATACGTGATAACGTTATGTTATATAACGTAATACGTTATCACGTTATACCATGTAACGTTATGTTATATTACGCTGTACGTTATAACGTTATACCATATAACGTTATACCATATAACGTAATACGTTAGAACGTTAGACCATACAACGTTATGTTATATACCGTATTCCTTTACAACGTTATACCATATAACGTATTACATTATAACGTTATACCATACAACGTTATGTTATATAAAGTATTACGTTATAACTTTATACTATATAACGTATTACGTTATAATGTTAAACCATACAACGTTATGTTACATAACGTAATACGTTATAACGTTATACCATATAACGTATTACGTTATAACGTTACACAAGACAACGTTATGTTATATAACGTATTACGTTACAACGTTATACCATATAATGTATTACGTTATAACGTTATACCATATAACATATTACGTTATATCGTTATGATATATAACGTTATGTTATCTAACGTATTACGTTATAACGTTATACCATATAACGGTAATACGTTATAACGTTATACCATATAACGTACCACGTTATAACGTTATACCATATAACGTATTACGTTATAACGTTATAACATATAACGTTATGTTATGTAACGTATTACGTTATAACTTTATACCATATAACGTATTACGTTATAACGTTATACCATATATCGTATTACGTTATAACGTGTTACCATATAACGTATTACGTTACAACGTTATACCAAAAAACGTTATGTTATATAACGTAATACGCTATAACGTTATACGATATAACGTATTACGTTATGACGTTATACCATATAACGTACTACATAATAACGTTAAGCCATATAACGTATTACGTTATAACGTTATGTTATATAATATAATACGTTATAACGTTATGTTATATAACGTGATACGTTATAACGTTATACCAAAAAACGTTATGTTATATAACGTAATACGCTATAACGTTATACGATATAACGTATCACGTTATAACGTTATAGCATATAACGTACTACGTTATAACGTTAAGCCATATAACGTATTACGTTATAACGTTATGCCATATAACGTATTTCGTTATAACGTTATGTTATATAACGTAATACGTTATAACGTTATGTTATATAACGTAATTCATTATAACGTTATGTTATATAACGTAATACGTTATAACGTTATGTTATATAACGTATTACGTTATAACGTTATGTTATATGATGTAATACGTTATAACGTTATGTTATATAAGGTAATACGTTATAACGTTATGTTATATAACGTAATACGTTATAACGTTATGTTATATAACGTAATACTTTATAACGTTGTGTTATATAACGTAATACGTTATAACATTATGTTATATAACGTAATACTTTATAACGTTATACCATATAACGTATTACGTTATAACGCGTTACCATATAACGTATTACGTTATAACGTGGTACCATATAAGGCATTACGTTATAACGTTACAACATTCAACCTTATGTTATACAACGTATTACGTTATAACGTTATACCATATAACGTGTTACGTTATAACGTTATACCAAATAACGTTATGTTATATAACGTATTACGTTATAACGTTATACCATATAACGTCTTACGTTATAACGTTATACCATATAACGTATTACGTTATAACGTTATACCATATAGCGTATTACGTTATGACGTTACACCATACAACCTTATGTTATATAACGTAATACGTTATAACGTGTTACCATAAAACGAATTACGTTAGAACGTTATACCATATAAGGTTATGTTATATAGCGTAATACGTTATAACGTTATGGTATATAACGTAATACGTTATAACGTTGTTATATAACGTAATACGTTATAACGTTATGTTATATAACGTATTACGTTATAACGTTATGTTATATAACCTAATACGTTATAACGGTATGTTATATAACGTAATACGATAGAACGTTAGACCATACAACGTTATGTTCTATACCGTATTCCTTTACAACGTTATACCATATAACGTATTACATTATCACGTTATACCATATAACGTTATGTTATATTACGCTGTACGTTATAACGTTATACCATATAACGTTATACCATATAACGTAATACGTTATAACGTTGTACCATATAACGTATTACGTTATAACGTTATACCATATAACGTATTACGTTATAACGTTATGTTATATAACCTAATACGTTATAACGGTATGTTATATAACGTAATACGTTATAACGTTATGATATATAACTTAATACGTTATAACGTTATGTTATATAACTTAATACTTTCTAACGTTATACCATATAACGTATTACGTTATAAAGCGTTACCATATAACGTATTACGTTATAACGTGGTACCATATAAGGCATTACGTTATAACGTTACAACATACAACCTTATGTTATACAACGTATTACGTTATAACGTTATACCATATAACGTGTTACGTTATAACGTTATACCAAATAACGTTATGTTATATAACGTATTACGTTATAACGGTATGTTATATAACGTAATACGATAGAACGTTAGACCATACAACGTTATGTTATATACCGTATTCCTTTACAACGTTATACCATATAACGTATTACATTATAACGTTATACCATACAACGTTATGTTACATAACGTAATACGTTATAACGTTATACCATATAACGTACTACGTTATAACGTTAAGCCATATAACGTATTACGTTATAACGTTATGCCATATAACGTATTACGTTATAACGTTATGTTATATAACGTTATGTTATGTAACGTGTTACGTTATAACTTTATACCATATAACGTATTACGTTATAACGTTATGTTATATAACCTAATACGTTATAACGGTATGTTATGTAACGTAATACGTTAGAACGTTAGACCATACAACGTTATGTTATATACCGTATTCCTTTACAGCGATACCATATAACGTATTACATTATAACGTTATACCATATAACGTATTACGTTATAACGTTATACCATATAACGGACCACGTTATAACGTTATACCATATAACGTATTACGTCATAACGTTGTACCATATAACGTATTACGTTATAACGTTATACCATATAACGTATTACGTTATAACGTTATGTTATATAACCTAATACGTTATAACGGTATGTTATATAACGTAAGACGTTAGAACGTTGGACCATACATCGTTATGTTATATACCGTATTCCTTTACAACGTTATACCATATAACGTATTACATTATAACGTTATACCATACAACGTTATGTTACATAACGTAATACGTTATAACGTTATACCATATAACGTACTACGTTATAACGTTATACCATATAACGTATTACGTTATAACGTTATGTTATATAACCTAATACGTTATAACGGTATGTTATATAACGTAAGACGTTAGAACGTTAGACCATACATCGTTATGTTATATACCGTATTCCTTTACAACGTTATACCATACAACGTTATGTTACATAACGTAATACGTTATAACGTTATACCATATAACATTTTACGTTATAACGTTATGATATATAACTTAATACGTTATAACATTATTTTATATAACTTAATACGTGATAACGTTATGTTATATAACGTAATACGTTATCACGTTATACCATATAACGTTATGTTATATTACGCTGTACGTTATAACGTTATACCATATAACGTTATACCATATAACGTAATACGTTATAACGTTGTACCATATAACGTATTACGTTATAACGTTATACCATATAACGTATTACGTTATAACGTTATGTTATATAACCTAATACGTTATAACGGTATGTTATATAACGTAATACGTTATAACGTTATACCATATAACGTAATACGTTATAACGTTACACAAGTCAACGTTATGTTATATAACGTGTTACGTTACAACGTTATACCATATAATGTATTACGTTATAACGTTACACAAGACAACGTTATGTTATATAACGTATTACGTTACAACGTTATGCCATATAATGTATTACGTTATAACGTTATACCATATAACATTTTACGTTATAACGTTAGGATATATAACTTAATACGTTATAACATTATTTTATATAACTTAATACGTGATAACGTTATGTTATATAACGTAATACGTTATCACGTTATACCATGTAACGTTATGTTATATTACGCTGTACGTTATAACGTTATACCATATAACGTTATACCATATAACGTAATACGTTAGAACGTTAGACCATACAACGTTATGTTATATACCGTATTCCTTTACAACGTTATACCATATAACGTATTACATTATAACGTTATACCATACAACGTTATGTTATATAAAGTATTACGTTATAACTTTATACTATATAACGTATTACGTTATAATGTTAAACCATACAACGTTATGTTACATAACGTAATACGTTATAACGTTATACCATATAACGTATTACGTTATAACGTTACACAAGACAACGTTATGTTATATAACGTATTACGTTACAACGTTATTCCATATAATGTATTACGTTATAACGTTATACCATATAACATATTACGTTATAACGTTATGATATATAACTTAATGCGTTATAACATTATGTTATATAACCTAATACGTGATAACGTTATGTTATATATCGTAATACGTTATAACGTTTTACCATATAACGTATTACGTTATAACGTTATACCATACAACGTTATGTTATCTAACGTATTACGTTATAACGTTATACCATATAACGGTAATACGTTATAACGTTATACCATATAACGTAATACGTTATAACGTTATACCATATAACGTACCACGTTATAACCTTATACCATATAACGTATTACGTTATAACGTTATAACATATAACGTTATGTTATGTAACGTATTACGTTATAACTTTATACCATATAACGTATTACGTTATAACGTTATACCATATATCGTATTACGTTATAACGTGTTACCATATAACGTATTACGTTACAACGTTATACCAAAAAACGTTATGTTATATAACGTAATACGCTATAACGTTATACGATATAACGTATTACGTTATGACGTTATACCATATAACGTACTACATAATAACGTTAAGCCATATAACGTATTACGTTATAACGTTATGTTATATAACATAATACGTTATAACGTTATGTTATATAACGTAATACGTTATAACGTGTTACCATATAACGTTATGTTATATAACGTATTCCGTTATAACGTTATACCATATAACGTATTACGTTATAACGATATGTTATATAACGTAATACGTTATAACGTTATGTTATACAACGTAATATGTTATAAGGTTATATTATATAACGTAATACATTATAACGTTATGTTATACAACGTAATATGTTATAAGGTTATATTATATAACGTAATACGTAATAACGTGTTACCATATAACGTATACGTTATAACGTTATACCATATAACGTATTACGTTAAAACGTTACACCATACAACGTCATGTTATATAACGTATTCCGTTATAACGTTGTACCATATAACGTATTACGTTATAACGATATGTTATATAACGTAATACGTTATAACGTTATGTTATACAACGTAATATGTTATAAGGTTATATTATATAACGTAATACGTTATAACGTGTTACCATATAACGTATACGTTATAACGTTATACCATATAACGTATTACGATATAACGTTACACAAGACAACGTTATGTTATATAACGTATTACCTTATAACGTTATACCATATAACGCATTACGTTATAACGTTACAACATACAACCTTATGTTATATGACCTAATACGTTATAACGGTATGTTATATAACGTAATACGTTAGAACGTTAGACCATACAACGTCATGTTATATACCGTATTCCTTTACACCGTTATACCATATAACGTATTACATTATAACGTTATACCATACAACGTTATGTTATATAAAGTATTACGTTATAACTTTATACTATATAACGTATTACGTTATAATGTTAAACCATACAACGTTATGTTACATAACGTAATACGTTATAACGTTATACCATATAACGTATTATGTTATAACGTTATACCATATAACGTATTACGTTATAACGTTACACAAGACAACGTTATGTTATATAACGAATTACGTTATAACGTTATACCATATAACGTAATACGTTATAACGCTATGTTATATAACGTAATACGTTATAACGTTATGTTACATAACGTATTCCGTTATAACGTTATACCATATAACGTATTACGTTATAACGTTATGTTATATAACGTAATACGTTATAACGTTATGTTATATAACGTAATATGTTATAACGTTATGTTATATAACGTAATACGTTATAAGGTAATGTTATATAACGTAATACGTTATAACGTTATGTTATATAACGTAATACGTTATAAGGTAATGTTATATAACGTAATACGTTATAACGTTATGTTATATATCGTACTACGTTACAACGTTATACCATATAACGTAATACGTTATAACGTTGTGTTATATAACGTATTACGATATAACGTTATACCATATAACGTATTACGTTATAACGTTACACAAGACAACGTTATGTTATATAACGTATTACGTTATAACGTTGTGTTATATAACGTATTACGATATAACGTTATACCATATAACGTATTTCGTTATAACGTTACACAAGACAACGTTATGTTATATAACGTATTACGTTATAACGTTATGTTATATAACGTAATACGTTATAACGTTATGTTATATAACGTAATTCGTTATAACGTTATGTTATATAACGTAATACGTTATAACGTTATGTTATATAGCGTAATACGTTATAACGTTATGTTATATAAGGTAATACGTTATAACGTTATGTGATATAACGTAATATGTTATAACGTCATGTTATATAACGTATTACGTTATAACGCGTTACCATATAACGTATTACGTTATAACGTGGTACCATATAAGGCATTACGTTATAACGTTACAACATTCAACCTTATGTTATACAACGTATTACGTTATAACGTTATGTTATATATCGTACTACGTTACAACGTTATACCATATAACGTAATACGTTATAACGTGTTACCATAGAACGTATTACGTTATAACGTTATAACATATAACGTTATGTTATGTAACGTATTACGTTATAACTTTATGCCATATAACGTATTACGTTATACCGTTATGTTATATAACGTAATACGTTATAACGTTATGTTATATAACGTAGTACGTTATAACGTTATGTTATATAACGTAATACGTTATAACGTGTTACCATATAACGTTATGTTATATAACGTATTCCGTTATAACGTTATACCATATAACGTATTACGTTATAACGATATGTTATATAACGTAGTACGTTATAACGTTATATTATATAACGTAATACGTTATAACGTTATGTTATACAACGTAATATGTTATAAGGTTATATTATATAACGTAATACGTAATAACGTGTTACCATATAACGTATACGTTATAACGTTATACCATATAACGTATTACGTTAAAACGTTACACCATACAACGTCATGTTATATAACGTATTCCGTTATAACGTTGTACCATATAACGTATTACGTTATAACGATATGTTATATAACGTAATACGTTATAACGTTATGTTATACAACGTAATATGTTATAAGGTTATATTATATAACGTAATACGTTATAACGTGTTACCATATAACGTATACGTTATAACGTTATACCATATAACGTTATGTTATATAACGTATTACGATATAACGTTACACAAGACAACGTTATGTTATATAACGTATTACCTTATAACGTTATACCATATAACGCATTACGTTATAACGTTACAACATACAACCTTATGTTATATGACCTAATACGTTATAACGGTATGTTATATAACGTAATACGTTAGAACGTTAGACCATACAACGTCATGTTATATACCGTATTCCTTTACACCGTTATACCATATAACGTATTACATTATAACGTTATACCATACAACGTTATGTTATATAAAGTATTACGATATAACTTTATACTATATAACGTATTACGTTATAATGTTAAACCATACAACGTTATGTTACATAACGTAATACGTTATAACGTTATACCATATAACGTATTACGTTATAACGTTACACAAGACAACGTTATGTTATATAACGAATTACGTTATAACGTTATACCATATAACGTAATACGTTATAACGTTATGTTATATAACGTAATACGTTATAACGTTATGTTATATAACGTATTCCGTTATAACGTTATACCATATAACGTATTACGTTATAACGTTATGTTATATAACGTAATACGTTATAACGTTATGTTATATAACGTAATATGTTATAACGTTATGTTATATAACGTAATACGTTATAAGGTAATGTTATATAACGTAATACGTTATAACGTTATGTTATATAACGTAATACGTTATAAGGTAATGTTATATAACGTAATACGTTATAACGTTATGTTATATAACGTAATACGCTATAACGAGTTACCATATAACGTATTACGTTATAAAGTTACACCATATAAAGTTATACCATAAAACGTAATACGTTATAACGTTATGTTATATAACGTGATACGTTATAACGTTATGTTATATAACGTAATACGTTATAACGTTATGTTATATAACTTAATACGTTATAACGTTATGTTATATAACGTAATACGTTATATGGTATAACGTTATAACGTATTACGTTATATAACATAACGTTATAACGTATTACGTTATATAACATAACGTTATTTGGTATAACGTTATAACGTAACACGTTATATGGTATAACGTTATAACGTAATACGTTATATAACATAACGTTGTATGGTGTAACTTTATAACGCTATACGTTATATGGTATTACGTTATAACGTATTACGTTATGTGGTATAACGTTATAACGTAATACGTTATGTGGTATAACGTTATAACGTATTACGTTATATAACATAACGTTATAACGTATTACGTTATATAACATAACGTTATAACGTATTACGTTATATAACATAACGTTATAACGTATTACGTTATATAACATAACGGTATAACGTATTACGTTTTATGGTATAACTTTATATGGTGTTACTTTATAACGTAATACGTTATATGGTAACTCGTTATAGCGTATTACGTTATATAACATAACGTTATAACGTATTACGTTATATAACATAACCTTATAACGTATTACGTTATATAACATAACGTTATAACATATTACGTTATATAACATAACGTTATAACGTACTACGTTATATAACATAACGTTATAACGTAATACGTTATATGGTATAACGTTATAACGGAATACGTTATATAACATAACGTTATAACGTATTACGTTATATAACATAACGTTATAACGTATTACGTTTTATGGTATAACTTTATATGGTGTAACTTTATAACGTAATACGTTATATGGTAACTCGTTATAGCGTATTACGTTATATAACATAACGTTATAACGTATTACGTTATATAACATAACCTTATAACGTATTACGTTATATAACATAACGTTATAACATATTACGTTATATAACATAACGTTGTATGGTGTAACTTTATAACGCTATACGTATTGCCATATAACGTATTTCGTTATAACGTTATGTTATATAACGTAATACGTTATAACGTGTTACCATATAACGTTATGTTATATAACGTATTCCGTTATAAAGTTATACCATATGACGTATTACGTTATAACGATATGTTATACAACGTAATACGTTATAACGTTATGTTATACAACGTAATATGTTATAAGGTTATATTATATAACGTAATACGTTATAACGTGTTACCATATAACGTATACGTTATAACGTTATACCATATAACATTATGTTATATAACGTATTACGATATAACGTTACACAAGACAACGTTATGTTATATAACGTATTACCTTATAACGTTATACCATATAACGCATTACGTTATAACGTTACAACATACAACCTTATGTTATATAACCTAATACGTTATAACGGTATGTTATATAACGTAATACGTTAGAACGTTAGACCATACAACGTCATGTTATATACCGTATTCCTTTACACCGTTATACCATATAACGTATTACATTATAACGTTATACCATACAACGTTATGTTATATAAAGTATTACGTTATAACTTTATACTATATAACGTATTACGTTATAATGTTAAACCATACAACGTTATGTTACATAACGTAATACGTTATAACGTTATACCATATAACGTATTACGTTATAACGTTACACAAGACAACGTTATGTTATATAACGTATTACGCTATAACGTTATACCATATAACGTATTAGGTTATAACGTTATGTTATATAACGTAATACGTTATAACGTTATGTTATATATCGTACTACGTTACAACGTTATACCATATAACGTAATACGTTACAACGTTATACCATATAGCGTATTACGTTATAACGTTACACCATACAACCTTATGTTATATAACGTAATACGTTATAACGTGTTACCATATAACGAATTACGTTATAACGTTAAGCCATATAACGTATTACGTTATAACGTTATGCCATATAACGTATTACGTTATAACGTTATGTTATATAACGTTATGTTATGTAACGTGTTACGTTATAACTTTATACCATATAACGTATTACGTTATAACGTTATGTTATATAACCTAATACGTTATAACGGTATGTTATATAACGTAATACGTTAGAACGTTAGACCATACAACGTTATGTTATGTACCGTATTCCTTTACAACGTTATACCATATAACGTATTACATTATAACGTTGTACCATATAACGTATTACGTTATAACGTTATACCATATAACGTACCACGTTATAACGTCATACCATATAACGTATTACGTCATAACGTTGTACCATATAACGTATTACGTTATAACGTTATACCATATAACGTATTACGTTATAACGTTATGTTATATAACCTAATACGTTATAACGGTATGTTATATAACGTAATACGTTAGAACGTTAGACCATACATCGTTATGTTATATACCGTATTCCTTTACAACGTTATACCATATAACTTATTACATTATAACGTTATACCATACAACGTTATGTTACATAACGTAATACGTTATAACGTTATACCATATAACATTTTACGTTATAACGTTATGATATATAACTTAATACGTTATAACATTATTTTATATAACTTAATACGTGATAACGTTATGTTATATAACGTAATACGTTATCACGTTATACCATATAACGTTATGTTATATTGCGCTGTACGTTATACTGTTATAACGTTATACCATATAACGTTATACCATATTACGTAATACGTTATAACGTTGTACCATATAACGTATTACGTTATAACGTTATACCATATAACGTATTACGTTATAACGTTATGTTATATAACCTAATACGTTATAACGGTATGTTATATAACGTAATACGTTATAACGTTATGTTATATAACTTAATACGTTATAACGTTATGTTATATAACGTAATACGTTATAACGTTATACCATATAACGTAATACGTTATAACGTTATACCATATAAGGTTATGTTATATAGCGTAATACGTTATAACGTTATGTTATATAACGTAATACGTTATAACGTTGTTATGTAACGTAATACGTTATAACGTTATGTTATATAACGTATTACGTTATAACCTTATGTTATATAACCTAATACGTTATAACGGTATGTTATATAACGTAATACGTTAGAACGTTAGACCATACAACGTTATGTTATATACCGTATTCCTTTACAACGTTATACCATATAACGTATTTCATTATAACGTTATACCATACAACGTTATGTTACATAACGTAATACGTTATAACGTTATACCATATAACGTACTACGTTATAACGTTAAGCCATATAACGTATTACGTTATAACGTTATGCCATATAACGTATTACGTTATAACGTTATGTTATACAACGTTATGTTATGTAACGTGTTACGTTATAACTTTATACCATATAACGTATTACGTCATAACGTTGTGCCATATAACGTATTACGTTATAACGTTATACCATATAACGTATTACGTTATAACGTTATGTTATATAACCTAATACGTTATAACGGTATGTTATATAACGTAATACGTTAGAACGTTAGACCATACATCGTTATGTTATATACCGTATTCCTTTACAACGTTATACCATATAACGTATTACATTATAACGTTATACCATATAACGTATTACGTTATAACGTTATACCATATAACGTACCACGTTATAACGTTATACCATATAACGTATTACGTCATAACGTTGTACCATATACCGTATTCCTTTACAACGTTATACATTATAACGTATTACATTATAACGTTATACCATACATCGTTATGTTACATAACGTAATACGTTATAACGTTATACCATATAACATTTTACGTTATAACGTTATGATATATAACTTAATACGA
This sequence comes from Bombus hypnorum, assembly GCA_911387925.2. NCBI lineage: Eukaryota > Metazoa > Arthropoda > Insecta > Hymenoptera > Apidae > Bombus > Bombus hypnorum. Next base: position 1,034,025 of record OU427027.1, read on the forward strand.
TATAACATTATTTTATATAACTTAATACGTGATAACGTTATACCATATAACGTAATACGTTATAACGTTGTACCATATAACGTATTACGTTATAACGTTATAGCATATAACGTATTACGTTATAACGTTATGTTATATAATCTAACACGTTATAACGGTATGTTATATAACGTAATACGTTATCACGTTATACCATATAACGTTATGTTATATTACGCTGTACGTTATAACGTTATACCATATAACGTTATACCATATAACGTAATACGTTAGAACGTTAGACCATACAACGTTATGTTATATACCGTATTCCTTTACAACGTTATACCATATAACGTATTACATTATAACGTTATACCATACAACGTTATGTTATATAAAGTATTACGTTATAACTTTATACTATATAACGTATTACGTTATAATGTTAAACCATACAACGTTATGTTACATAACGTAATACGTTATAACGTTATACCATATAACATTTTACGTTATAACGTTATGATATATAACTTAATACGATATAACATTATTTTATATAACTTAATACGTTATAACGTTATACCATATAACATATTACGTTATAACGTTATGATATATAACTTAATACGTTATAACGTGTTAGCGTATAACGTATTACGTTATAACGTTATGCCAAAAAACGTTATGTTATATAACGTAATACGCTATAACGTTATACGATATAATGTATTACGTTATAACGTTATACCATATAACGTACTACGTTATAACGTTAAGCCATATAACGCATTACGTTATAACGTTATGCCATACAACGTATTACGTTATAACGTTATGCCATATAACGTATTACGTTATAACGTTATACCATATAACGTACCACGTTATATCGTTATACCATATAACGTATTACGTTATAACGTTATAACATATAACGTTATGTTATGTAACGTATTACGTTATGACTTTATACCATATAACGTATTACGTTATAACGTTATACCATATAACGTATTACGTTATAACGTGTTACCATATAACGTATTACGTTATAACGTTATACCAAAGAACGTTATGTTATATAACGTAATACGCTATAACGTTATACGATATAACGTATTACGTTATGACGTTATACCATATAACGTACTACATTATAACGTTAAGCCATATAACGTATTACGTTATAACGTTATGTTATATAACATAATACGTTATAACGTTATGTTATATAACGTGATACGTTATAACGTTATACCATATAACGTATTTCGTTATAACGTTATGTTATATAACGTAATACGTTATAACGTGTTACCATAGAACGTATTACGTTATAACGTTATAACATATAACGTTATGTTATATAACGTATTACGTTATAACGGTACACAAGACAACGTTATGTTATATAACGTATTACGATATAACCTTATACAATATAACGTATTACGTTATAACGTTACACAAGACAACGTTATGTTATATAACGTATTACGTTATAACGTTACACAAGACAACGTTATGTTATATAACGTATTACGTTATAACGTTATACCATATAACGTATTACGTTATAACGTTATGTTATATAACGTAATACGTTATAACGTTATGTTATATAACGTAATACGTTATAACGTTATGTTATATAACGTAATACGTTATAACGTTATGTTATATAACGGAATACGATATAGCGTTATGTTATATAACGTAATTCGTTATAAGGTTATGTTATATAACGTAATACGTTATAACGTTATGTTATATAAGGTTATACGTTATAACGTTATACCATACAACGTATTACGTTATAACGTTATGTTATATAACGTAATACGTTATAACGTTATGCTATATAACGTAATACGTTATAACGTTATGTTATATAACGTAATACGTTATAACGTTATGTTATATAACGTAATACGTTATAACGATATGTTATATAACGTAATACGTTATAACGTTATGTTATATAACGTAATACGTTATAACGTTATACCATATAACGTAATACGTTATAACGTGTTACCATATAACGTATTACGTTATAACGTTATACCAAAAAACGTTATGTTATATAACGTAATACGCTATAACGTTATACGATATAACGTATCACGTTATAACGTTATAGCATATAACGTACTACGTTATAACGTTATACCATATAACGTATTACGTTATAACGTTATGTTATATAACCTAATACGTTATAACGGTATGTTATATAACGTAATACGTTATAACGTTATACCATATAACATTTTACGTTATAACGTTATGATATATAACTTAATACGTTATAACATTATTTTATATAACTTAATACGTGATAACGTTATGTTATATAACGTAATACGTTATCACGTTATACCATGTAACGTTATGTTATATTACGCTGTACGTTATAACGTTATACCATATAACGTTATACCATATAACGTAATACGTTATAACGTTGTACCATATAACGTATTACGTTATAACGTTATACCATATAACGTATTACGTTATAACGTTATGTTATATAACCTAATACGTTATAACGGTATGTTATATAACGTAATACGTTATAACGTTATACCATATAACGTAATACGTTATAACGTTACACAAGACAACGTTATGTTATATAACGTGTTACGTTACAACGTTATACCATATAATGTATTACGTTATAACGTTACATAAGACAACGTTATGTTATATAACGTATTACGTTACAACGTTATACCATATAATGTATTACGTTATAACGTTATACCATATAACATTTTACGTTATAACGTTAGGATATATAACTTAATACGTTATAACATTATTTTATATAACTTAATACGTGATAACGTTATGTTATATAACGTAATACGTTATCACGTTATACCATGTAACGTTATGTTATATTACGCTGTACGTTATAACGTTATACCATATAACGTTATACCATATAACGTAATACGTTAGAACGTTAGACCATACAACGTTATGTTATATACCGTATTCCTTTACAACGTTATACCATATAACGTATTACATTATAACGTTATACCATACAACGTTATGTTATATAAAGTATTACGTTATAACTTTATACTGTATAACGTATTACGTTATAATGTTAAACCATACAACGTTATGTTACATAACGTAATACGTTATAACGTTATACCATATAACGTATTACGTTATAACGTTACACAAGACAACGTTATGTTATATAACGTATTACGTTACAACGTTATACCATATAATGTATTACGTTATAACGTTATACCATATAACATATTACGTTATAACGTTATGATATATAACTTAATGCGTTATAACATTATGTTATATAACCTAATACGTGATAACGTTATGTTATATATCGTAATACGTTATAACGTTATACCATATAACGTATTACGTTATAACGTTATACCATACAACGTTATGTTATCTAACGTATTACGTTATAACGTTATACCATATAACGGTAATACGTTATAACGTTATACCATATAACGTAATACGTTATAACGTTATACCATATAACGTAATACGTTATAACGTGTTACCATATAACGTATTACGTTACAATGTTATACCATATAATGTATTACGTTATAACGTTATACCATATAACATATTACGTCATAACGTTATGATATATAACTTAATGCGTTATAACATTATGTTATATAACCTAATACGTGATAACGTTATGTTATATAACGTAATACGCTATAACGTTATACAATATAATGTATTACGTTATAACGTTATACCATATAACGTATTACGTTATAACGTTATGCCATATAACGTATTACGTTATAACGTTATGCCATATAACGTATTACGTTATAACGTTATGTTATATAACGTAATACGTTATAACGTGTTACCATAGAACGTATTACGTTATAACGTTATAACATATAACGTTATGTTATCTAACGTATTACGTTATAACTTTATACCATATAACGTATTACGTTATAACGCTATGCCATATAACGTATTACGTTATAACGTTATACCATATAACGTACCACGTTATAACCTTATACCATATAACGTATTACGTTATAACGTTATAACATATAACGTTATGTTATGTAACGTATTACGTTATAACTTTATACCATATAACGTATTACGTTATAACGTTATACCATATATCGTATTACGTTATAACGTGTTACCATATAACGTATTACGTTACAACGTTATACCAAAAAACGTTATGTTATATAACGTAATACGCTATAACATTATACGATATAACGTATTACGTTATGACGTTATACCATATAACGTACTACATAATAACGTTAAGCCATATAACGTATTACGTTATAACGTTATGTTATATAACATAATACGTTATAACGTTATGTTATATAACGTGATACGTTATAACGTTATACCATATAACGTAATACGTTATAACGTGTTACCATATAACGTATTACGTTATAACGTTATACCAAAAAACGTTATGTTATATAACGTAATACGCTATAACGTTATACGATATAACGTATCACGTTATAACGTTATAGCATATAACGTACTACGTTATAACGTTAAGCCATATAACGTATTACGTTATAACGTTATGCCATATAACGTATTTCGTTATAACGTTATGTTATATAACGTAATACGTTATAACGTTATGTTATATAACGTAATTCATTATAACGTTATGTTATATAACGTAATACGTTATAACGTTATGTTATATAACGTAATACGTTATAACGTTATGTTATATAATGTAATACGTTATAACGTTATGTTATATAAGGTAATACGTTATAACGTTATGTTATATAACGTAATACGCTATAACGTGTTACCATATAACGTATTACGTTATATCGTTATACCATATAACGTTATGTTATATAACGTAATACGTTATAACGTTATGTGATATAACGTAATATGTTACAACGTTATGTTATATAACGTAATACGTTATAAGGTTATGTTATATAACGTAATACTTTATAACGTTATGTTATATAACGTAATACGCTATAACGTCATGTTATATATCGTACTACGTTACAACGTTATACCATATAACGTAATACGTTATAACGAAATGTTATATAACGTATTACGTTATAACGGTACACAAGACAACGTTATGTTATATAACGTATTACGATATAACGTTATACCATATAACGTATTACGTTATAACGTTACACAAGACAACGTTATGATATATAACGTATTACGTTATAACGTTATACCATATAACGTAATACGTTATAACGTTATGTGATATAACGTAATATGTTACAACGTTATGTTATATAACGTAATTCGTTATAAGGTTATGTTATATAACGTAATACGTTATAACGTTATGTTATATAACATAATACGTTGTAACGTTATGTTATATAAGGTAATACGTTATAACGTTATGTTATATAACGTAATACGCTATAACGTGTTACCATATAACGCATTACGTTATATGGTTATACCATATAACGTTATGTTATATAACGTAATACGTTATAACTTTATACCATATAACGTATTACGTTATAACGTTATACCATATAACGTGTTTCGACCACTCGCGGAGAGACGCGATCGCGAGGAAGCACGCCAACGGGAGTCGTAACTTCCCGTTACGATTAGATGTAATCGACGCCACGAAATGGTCGATCCCCTATTTCGATTAGGTAAATAGAGGTGGTTTGATTGAATATAACACTGATATAATAAGTTTTAAAGCACCGTTTATTCCAACAACTTGGTGAAGATGATAGTTACTCTGTTGCATGTGTATAAGATAAGTAATTGACTGATCTTCGGGTGTAGACCCGGTCGATGGATGTTGTCTGTATGAAAGATGGAAAATCAGTCCAGTTCGGTGACGATGTCGTAGAGGACGAGAATGTAGTATGCCGACTGACTTGCGTGGATCTTTGATGTAGGCTCGCTTGATCTGATGTCTGAACTGGAGTCTAGTTGCTTGACTTGGAGAATAAGTAGAGTTGATCTCCTTATGGTGCAGGAGACGTAGTTGACTCTCCTGAAGTCGTAGGAGCAGTAGACGTCCTGACCCGCGTGCTGTCTTAGGAAGAGTGAGGCACAGCGACGATGCTATGTCGGAGGAAAGCTGGGGCAGGAAAGTGAGGGTAATATGCATTGTTGCTGGTTGTATTAGGAAGGTCTTAAATGCCTTCGATAGAAGGTTGTTAGTAGGAAGCATCGCAAGTGGGAAAAACTAACTTTCCCGGGTCGAGCCGTAGTAGACAATAGGCGTTATAAAGTGTTTTAGGAAGGCTATTTGTTGGGTCTGAAGGACCTTCGCTTGCAGATTACTGGGATTTATGATGGGCCCTTATGCTTAATGGGGGTCCGCCGTAAGGATGAATGGACATCTGGCGTCCGTCTGGCCCGCGGTGTATGACCTGGTTTAGGTAGAGTGTTGCGCGACGCAACATACTCCCCCCGTTGAGAGGGTACCGATCAAAAGTTCTGGAAAGGTAAAATTAATTGGAGCTGTCGCCCAAGTCTTCGTCGATTGTTGGTTGTTCGTATTCCGCTGGATCGGGTTGGCTCGGTAGTGTGACGAGCCGCTTGCACCTCGGTCCAGGATGCTTCTCGCCGTATGAACGGTAGCCGTCCGTATGATGCCGTCTGCGCCGGGTTGGACCTTGATGATTCTACCCAATGGCCATTGCATTGGGGGAACGTTGTCTTCGCTGAGTTTTGGATCGCCGTGGTATTCGGCGTTGCCGAGATGTTTTACATTTGAAGTTCACGAACCAGGAAGTATCGTGAAACAGCTCGGCCCATGAGGTATCATGGAAATCTTCGTCCCAGGAGGTGTCCTTGTACATCTTGCCGATTTCACAACGACATGTGAAGTCCGTATGTGGTTGCGCAATGAAGACGTGAAGGAGGTCTATGGTTGATTGGGAGGCAGGACTCCCCCCGCTGACCCATCCGTATCGCGCCTTCTTGATGATGCTTGGTGGTTGGACCGGCCTGGTCCAATTATCTGCTGAAAACAAAATCGAAGACGTCTTATCTTCCGTTTGGTTAGGTTCGGATCTGGAATGGGAAGGTTTTGCCGCTCGGTCCAAAATGCTCGTCTCCGCATGAGCTGTGGTCCCCAGGGTGGACTTGGCGATGCGGCCAAAGGGCCGTTGTCTTGTAGGCAAGTCTTCCTCATCGTTGCCGAGCGATTTCCAGTTGAAGTTCACGACCTGGGAAGTGTCGTGGATCTTGCTTCTGGAAGTGTCGTTAAACACCTCGGCCCAGGAAGTGTCGTTGAAGGGAACGTCGGTGGTGCTTGGTGATGATTCATCAAACACGCTGCGGAATTTTGAGGTTTGGATCTTATCCCTGATTGAACCGTGATGTGGCAGGTAGTCGCTGTTGTCTGAGGGATGATTTGTCTTGGAAATATGAACGATGTCTGTAGTGGATTGGGAGACTGGCCTCCCCCCGATGACGCGCCCGAATCGCACTCTCTTGTTGATGATCTTTGGTGGAGAGGAAGCGCTGGGCGTCGTGATTGGGACTTGTTTTGCCATTGGAGAGTCTGGTGGCGTCGTTGCAGCCAAGGGTGACTTCAGAGAGAAGTCTGTGGTATGCGATTTGTTCGGTGTGGCGTTCTGTGAACTCGGTAGAGAATCGTGAACGTTCTGTAACAGAGTGAAGGAGATTAATTTCTGAGACAATTTGCCGCCTGGTGAGGCCTCCGCTTTCTTCAGGTCCAAAGGCTCGTTGAAGGTGGTCGTATTTAAGATGGTTTGTGTCATTGGGTAAGACGGACGAGACGATGCGGACGCGAACTTGGTTGTCGTCAATTCGCGTGCAGGTAACGAACTGCGAGTGTCATGCAATGAGATCGAAGGTACATTTGACACGATATTCTCCGTCGGCAGAGAATGAACGTTGTTGCTGTTTGACTCATTATTGTTTCCCTGGAAACTGATAGACGTGTTGCTGCTGCACTCCGGTGATTGTGAATTCGCCATGGTCTGTATTTTATCCGTAGTTCCTCGTCGAGTTCTGAGAAGCGGGTGAGGTCTGTTTCTGGATGCGTCGTGGAGACCTGAAAGATCCTTGCGGTTAATGGGGAAGGTGGGCTCCCCCCTATGACCCATCCGAATCGCGTTTTTGGCTGGTGCCGATCCGGGCCTTGTGCTTGGAGGTGTTGTCGGAGGTGTTCGGTTGCGAAAGATATTCCGATTCTTGATTCGAGCGTCGGATCTATGCAAAAGCGTGTGATGGCGTTGCCCGCAGATACGGCAAGATCCAGCGGTACAATGTTGAAGCTTGTGTCCTGTTAGCAAGCAATTAGTACACGCAGAGATTTCCTCGGCGGCTAAAATCCGGTCGTCGATAGGCTTCGTCCTAAAGGTGTTGCAGCTCCAAATTTTGTGTGGGCCACGGCAGATTGGACAGAGTGGCGGTGATCGTGACGTGACAAATGCCTGCCCTCGTGGTGGGCGTGTCGTTCTTGCAGGTTCTATGACCTGACAGCGATCGTTCAAGAATTGCAAGAAGTCCGGGAACGTGGGGAATGGTGTGGACCTTGTCTTTTCCTTCCATATTGAATCGGTTTCCCGATCAAGGTTGGCGGTACATAGTTGCAAAAGCAGGGCATCTGCGGTTGGTTGTCCGATGGCGGCCAAGGCTTTGTAATGAGATTCCAACTTGGTCGTGTAGGACTGCAAATCGCGATGTGCTATCCGTGATGAGGAGGCTGCGTCAAATATCTCCTGCAAGTGTCTCTCGACAATTTTGGCTGGTCTGTTATACCGTCGTTCTAATATTTCCCACGCGGGTGCGTAATTGACTGCCGCATTACTTAGCGATGATATAGCGAGATCAGCTCCATGCGTTAAACAAGAACGGAGATATATTAATCGTTTGCAGTCGTCTATACGAGGGTTATCGTGAACTATAGAGCGAAATTGATCCGCGAAACCTGGCCAATCTTCATAGGCGCCCGAAAAGGTAGGTAACTGGATTCTCGGTAAATCGACAGGATCCGGCAATGAAAGGTTCGATGGGTTCGTTGTGAGATTTCGGGTGGTCGGCTCTGATTGCTTGTTTGCATTATCAATGATGTCGGACGCGTGTCCGGCGATGGCGTAGAACTTCTGTTGTAGGTCAATGCGGTCCTGCTGTGTTTGACCATCATCCCTATCGTCTAATTCCCATTGACTTTCTTTGAACGCTGTAAATTCTACTTCTATGTCGCTGAGATTACGTTCGATAGCATGTATGCCTGTCCCTTTCTCGTAAGTATTGAGTAATGTGCGAAAAGCTTCTAATTCTTGTCTGAATCCTTCTCGTTCCCGTAGCAACTGTCTTACGCGATCTTCCTGATTGGAAGCCATGAGGAGTTTTGATAATTTGAGTGAGCTTACCTTGCAGTCGCGGTGCGGACGTCGGTCCGGCTATCGGTTATTGATCGTTGATGTGCGGCAAGAGGTTGAGTATTTGTTTGGCACGGAAGGTGTTCTTTCTCGGAAATGACACCTGTATCGTTGAGGCAGAAGTTGTTCCGGCTGCAAGTTGTCGTTTATCACTGTGCAGCGGAGTTTCGTTGACGAGCGCTTCGCGAGGAAGGTGATGTTTCCCGAAGGCGACACGTTTGAAGTGAAGTTAAAGTTGTTGGAACTTGCTATGTTGATGATTGTCCAGCTGCGGCGGGAGGTTGCATGGTTGCGCTCCTCGACCCACGGGTTATGCCTCTTCGAAGGTGGTGCACCTGACGTCACTGACTTCGTTGTAGTTATAACGCTTCCGCTGCTGGTTATGATGTAATCACGTGGCACTGTGTGGTCACTGGTGAGTGCACTTTTCACAGACACGAATCCGGCTCGAAGGACCATATGTTTCGACCACTCGCGGAGAGACGCGATCGCGAGGAAGCACGCCAACGGGAGTCGTAACTTCCCGTTACGATTAGATGTAATCGACGCCACGAAATGGTCGATCCCCTATTTCGATTAGGTAAATAGAGGTGGTTTGATTGAATATAACACTGATGTAATAAGTTTTAAAGCACCGTTTATTCCAACAACTTGGTGAAGATGATAGTTACCCTGTTGCGTGTGTATAAGATAAGTAATTGACTGATCTTCGGGTGTAGACCCGGTCGAAGGATGTTGACTGTATGAAAGATGGAAAATCAGTCCAGTTCGCTGACGATGTCGTAGAGGACGAGAATGTAGTATGCCGACTGACTTGCGTGGATCTTTGATGTAGACTCGCTTGATCTGATGTCTGAACTGGAGTCTAGTTGCTTGACTTGGAGAATAAGTAGAGTTGATCTCCTTATGGTGCAGGAGACGTAGTTGACTCTCCTGAAGTCGTAGGAGCAGTAGACGTCCTGACCCGCGTGCTGTCTTAGGAAGAGTGAGGCACAGCGACGATGCTATGTCGGAGGAAAGCTGGGGCAGGAAAGTGAGGGTAATATGCATTGTTGCTGGTTGTATTAGGAAGGTCTTAAATGCCTTCGATAGAAGGTTGTTAGTAGGAAGCATCGCAAGTGGGAAAAACTAACTTTCCCGGGTCGAGCCGTAGTAGACAATAGGCGTTATAAAGTGTTTTAGGAAGGCTATTTGTTGGGTCTGAAGGACCTTCGCTTGCAGATTACTGGGATTTATGATGGGCCCTTATGCTTAATGGGGGTCCGCCGTAAGGATGAATGGACATCTGGCGTCCGTCTGGCCCGCGGTGTATGACCTGGTTTAGGTAGAGTGTTGCGCGACGCAACATAACGTATTACGTTATAACGTTATACCATATAACGTATTACGTTATAACGTTACACAATACAACGTTATGTTATATAACGTATTACGTTATAACGTTATACCATACAACGTATTACGTTATAACGTTATGTTATATAACGTAATACGTTATAACGTTATGTTATATAACGTAATACGTTAAAACGTTATGTTATATAACGTAATACGTTATAACGTTATGTTATATAACGTAATACGTTATAACATTATGTTATATAACGTAATACGTTATAACGTTATGTTATATAACGTAATACGTTATAACGTTATGTTATATAACGTAATACGTTATAACGTTATGTTATATAACGTAATACGTTATAACGTTATGTTATATAGCGTAATACGCTATAACGTGTTACCATATAACGTATTACGTTATATCGTTATACCATATAACGTTATGGTATATAACGTAATACGTTATAACGTTATGTTATATAACGTAATACGTTATAACGCTATGTTATATAACGTAATACGTTATAACGTTACACAAGGCAACGTTATGTTATATAACGTATTACGATATAACGTTATACCATATAACGTATTACGTTATAACGTTATGTTATATAACGTAATACGTTATAACGTCATGTTATATATCGTACTACGTTACAACGTTATACCATATAACGTAATACGTTATAACGTTATGTTATATAACGTAATACGCTATAACGTGTTACCATATAACGTATTACGTTATAAGGTTATACCATATAACGTTATGTTATATAACGTAATACGTTATAACTTTATAACATATAACGTATTACGTTATAACGTCATACCATATAACGTATTACGTTATAACGTTATACCATATAACGTATTACGTTATAGCGTTACACAATACAACGTTATGTTATATAACGTATTACGTTATAACGTTATACCATACAACGTATTACGTTACAACGTTATGTTATATAACGTAATACGTTATAACGTTATGTTATATAACGTAATACGTTAAAACGTTATGTTATATAACGTAATACGTTATAACGTTATGTTATATAACGTAATACGTTATAACGTTATGTTATATAACGTAATACGTTATAACGTTATGTTATATAACGTAATACGTTATAACGTTATGTTATATAACGTAATACGTTATAACGTTATGTTATATAGCGTAATACGCTATAACGTGTTACCATATAACGTATTACGTTATATCGTTATACCATATAACGTTATGGTATATAACGTAATACGTTATAACGTTATGTTATATAACGTAATACGTTATAACGCTATGTTATATAACGTAATACGTTATAACGTTATGTTATATAACGTAATACGTTATATCGTTATACCATATAACGCATTACGTTATAACGTTATACCATATAACGTATTACGTTATAGCGTTACACAATACAACGTTATGTTATATAACGTATTACGTTATAACGTTATACCATACAACGTATTACGTTATAACGTTTTGTTATATAACGTAATACGTTATAACGTTATGTTATATAACGTAATACGTTAAAACGTTATGTTATATAACGTAATACGTTATAACGTTATGTTATATAACGTAATACGTTATAACATTATGTTATATAACGTAATACGTTATATCGTTATACCATATAACGCATTACGTTATAACGTTAGAACATACAACCTTATGTTATATAACGTATTACGTTATAACGTTGTACCATATAACGTGTTACGTTACAACGTTATACAATATAACGTATTACGTTATAACGTTATACCAAATAACGTTATGTTATATAACGTAGTACGTTATAACGTTATACCATATAACGTATTACGTTATTACGTTATACCATATAACGTATTACGTTATACCGTTGTGTTATATAACGTATTACGTTATAACGTTACACAAGGCAACGTATGTTATATAACGTATTACGATATAACGTTATACCATATAACGTATTACGTTATAACGTTATGTTATATAACGTAATACGTTATAACGTCATGTTATATATCGTACTACGTTACAACGTTATACCATACAACGTAATACGTTAAAACGTTATGTTATATAACGTAATACGTTATAACGTTATGTTATATAACGTAATACGTTATAACATTATGTTATATAACGTAATACGTTATATCGTTATACCATATAACGCATTACGTTATAACGTTAGAACATACAACCTTATGTTATATAACGTATTACGTTATAACGTTGTACCATATAACGTGTTACGTTATAACGTTATACAATATAACGTATTACGTTATAACGTTATACCAAATAACGTTATGTTATATAACGTAGTACGTTATAACGTTGTACCATATAACGTATTACGTTATTACGTTATACCATATAACGTATTACGTTATACCGTTGTGTTATATAACGTATTACGTTATAACGTTACACAATACAACGTTATGTTATATAACGTATTACGTTATAACGTTATACCATACAACGTATTACGTTATAACGTTATGTTATATAACGTAATACGTTATAACGTTATGTTATATAACGTAATACGTTAAAACGTTATGTTATATAACGTAATACGTTATAACGTTATGTTATATAACGTAATACGTTATAACATTATGTTATATAACGTAATACGTTATATCGTTATACCATATAACGCATTACGTTATAACGTTAGAACATACAACCTTATGTTATATAACGTATTACGTTATAACGTTGTACCATATAACGTGTTACGTTACAACGTTATACAATATAACGTATTACGTTATAACGTTATACCAAATAACGTTATGTTATATAACGTAGTACGTTATAACGTTATACCATATAACGTATTACGTTATTACGTTATACCATATAACGTATTACGTTATACCGTTGTGTTATATAACGTATTACGATATACCGTTGTGTTATATAACGTATTACGTTATAACGTTACACAAGGCAACGTATGTTATATAACGTATTACGATATAACGTTATACCATATAACGTATTACGTTATAACGTTATGTTATATAACGTAATACGTTATAACGTCATGTTATATATCGTACTACGTTACAACGTTATACCATATAACGTAATACGTTATAACGTTGTGTTATATAACGTATTACGTTATAACGTTATGTTATATAACGTAATACGTTATAACGTTATGTTATATATCGTACTACGTTACAACGTTATACCATATAACGTAATACGTTATAACGTTGTGTTATATAACGTATTACGTTATAACGTTATGTTATATAACGTAATACGTTATAACGTTATGTTATATATCGTACTACGTTACAACGTTATACCATATAACGTAATACGTTATAACGTTGTGTTATATAACGTATTACGATATAACGTTATACCATATAACGTATTACGTTATAACGTTACACAAGACAACGTTATGTTATATAACGTATTACGTTATAACGTTATGTTATATAACGTAATACGTTATAACGTTATGTTATATAACGTAATTCGTTATAACGTTATGTTATATAACGTAATACGTTATAACATTATGTTATATAGCGTAATACGTTATAACGTTATGTTATATAAGGTAATACGTTATAACGTTATGTGATATAACGTAATATGTTATAACGTTATGTTATATAACGTATTACGTTATAACGCGTTACCATATAACGTATTACGTTATAACGTGGTACCATATAAGGCATTACGTTATAACGTTACAACATTCAACCTTATGTTATACAACGTATTACGTTATAACGTTATGTTATATATCGTACTACGTTACAACGTTATACCATATAACGTAATACGTTATAACGTTGTGTTATATAACGTATTACGATATAACGTTATACCATATAACGTATTACGTTATAACGTTACACAAGACAACGTTATGTTATATAACGTATTTCGTTATAACGTTATGTTATATAACGTAATACGTTATAACGTGTTACCATAGAACGTATTACGTTATAACGTTATAACATATAACGTTATGTTATGTAACGTATTACGTTATAACTTTATGCCATATAACGTATTACGTTATAACGTTATGTTATATAACGTAATAGGTTATACCGTTATGTTATATAACGTAATACGTTATAACGTTATGTTATATAACGTAGTACGTTATAACGTTATGTTATATAACGTAGTACGTTATAACGTTGTGTTATATAACGTATTACGTTATAACGTTACACAATACAACGTTATGTTATATAACGTATTACGTTATAACGTTATACCATACAACGTATTACGTTATAACGTTATGTTATATAACGTAATACGTTATAACGTTATGTTATATAACGTAATACGTTAAAACGTTATGTTATATAACGTAATACGTTATAACGTTATGTTATATAACGTAATACGTTATAACATTATGTTATATAACGTAATACGTTATATCGTTATACCATATAACGCATTACGTTATAACGTTAGAACATACAACCTTATGTTATATAACGTATTACGTTATAACGTTGTACCATATAACGTGTTACGTTACAACGTTATACAATATAACGTATTACGTTATAACGTTATACCAAATAACGTTATGTTATATAACGTAGTACGTTATAACGTTATACCATATAACGTATTACGTTATTACGTTATACCATATAACGTATTACGTTATACCGTTGTGTTATATAACGTATTACGTTATACCGTTGTGTTATATAACGTATTACGTTATAACGTTACACAAGGCAACGTATGTTATATAACGTATTACGATATAACGTTATACCATATAACGTATTACGTTATAACGTTATGTTATATAACGTAATACGTTATAACGTCATGTTATATATCGTACTACGTTACAACGTTATACCATATAACGTAATACGTTATAACGTTGTGTTATATAACGTATTACGTTATAACGTTATGTTATATAACGTAATACGTTATAACGTTATGTTATATATCGTACTACGTTACAACGTTATACCATATAACGTAATACGTTATAACGTTGTGTTATATAACGTATTACGTTATAACGTTATGTTATATAACGTAATACGTTATAACGTTATGTTATATATCGTACTACGTTACAACGTTATACCATATAACGTAATACGTTATAACGTTGTGTTATATAACGTATTACGATATAACGTTATACCATATAACGTATTACGTTATAACGTTACACAAGACAACGTTATGTTATATAACGTATTACGTTATAACGTTATGTTATATAACGTAATACGTTATAACGTTATGTTATATAACGTAATTCGTTATAACGTTATGTTATATAACGTAATACGTTATAACATTATGTTATATAGCGTAATACGTTATAACGTTATGTTATATAAGGTAATACGTTATAACGTTATGTGATATAACGTAATATGTTATAACGTTATGTTATATAACGTATTACGTTATAACGCGTTACCATATAACGTATTACGTTATAACGTGGTACCATATAAGGCATTACGTTATAACGTTACAACATTCAACCTTATGTTATACAACGTATTACGTTATAACGTTATGTTATATATCGTACTACGTTACAACGTTATACCATATAACGTAATACGTTATAACGTTGTGTTATATAACGTATTACGATATAACGTTATACCATATAACGTATTACGTTATAACGTTACACAAGACAACGTTATGTTATATAACGTATTTCGTTATAACGTTATGTTATATAACGTAATACGTTATAACGTGTTACCATAGAACGTATTACGTTATAACGTTATAACATATAACGTTATGTTATGTAACGTATTACGTTATAACTTTATGCCATATAACGTATTACGTTATAACGTTATGTTATATAACGTAATAGGTTATACCGTTATGTTATATAACGTAATACGTTATAACGTTATGTTATATAACGTAGTACGTTATAACGTTATGTTATATAACGTAGTACGTTATAACGTTATGTTATATAACGTAATACGTTATAACGTGTTACCATATAACGTTATGTTATATAACGTATTCCGTTATAACGTTATACCATATAACGTATTACGTTATAACGATATGTTATATAACGTAATACGTTATAACGTTATGTTATACAACGTAATATGTTATAAGGTTATATTATATAACGTAATACGTTATAACGTTATGTTATACAACGTAATATGTTATAAGGTTATATTATATAACGTAATACGTAATAACGTGTTACCATATAACGTATACGTTATAACGTTATACCATATAACGTATTACGTTAAAACGTTACACCATACAACGTCATGTTATATAACGTATTCTGTTATAACGTTGTACCATATAACGTATTACGTTATAACGATATGTTATATAACGTAATACGTTATAACGTTATGTTATACAACGTAATATGTTATAAGGTTATATTATATAACGTAATACGTTATAACGTGTTACCATATAACGTATACGTTATAACGTTATACCATATAACGTTATGTTATATAACGTATTACGATATAACGTTACACAAGACAACGTTATGTTATATAACGTATTACCTTATAACGTTATACCATATAACGCATTCCGTTATAACGTTACAACATACAACCTTATGTTATATGACCTAATACGTTATAACGGTATGTTATATAACGTAATACGTTAGAACGTTAGACCATACAACGTCATGTTATATACCGTATTCCTTTACACCGTTATACCATATAACGTATTACATTATAACGTTATACCATACAACGTTATGTTATATAAAGTATTACGATATAACTTTATACTATATAACGTATTACGTTATAATGTTAAACCATACAACGTTATGTTACATAACGTAATACGTTATAACGTTATACCATATAACGTATTACGTTATAACGTTACACAAGACAACGTTATGTTATATAACGATATACATTATAACGTTATACCATATAACGTAATACGTTATAACGTTATGTTATATAACGTAATACGTTATAACGTTATGTTATATAACGTATTCCGTTATAACGTTATACCATATAACGTATTACGTTATAGCGTTATGTTATATAACGTAATACGTTATATGGTAACACGTTATAGCGTATTACGTTATATAACATAACGTTATAACGTATTACGTTATATAACATAACCTTATAACGTATTACGTTATATAACATAACGTTATAACATATTACGTTATATAACATAACGTTATAACGTATTACGTTATATAACATAACGTTATAACGTAATACGTTATATGGTAACTCGTTATAGCGTATTACGTTATATAACATAACGTTATAACGTATTACGTTATATAACATAACGTTATAACGTATTACGTTATAACGTTATGCCATATAACGTATTACGTTATAACGTTATGTTATATATCGTTATGTTATGTAACGTGTTACGTTATAACTTTATACCATATAACGTATTACGTTATAACGTTATGTTATATAACCTAATACGTTATAACGGTATGTTATATAACGTAATACGTTAGAACGTTAGACCATACAACGTTATGTTATGTACCGTATTCCTTTACAACGTTATACCATATAACGTATTACATTATAACGTTGTACCATATAACGTATTACGTTATAACGTTATACCATATAACGTACCACGTTATAACGTCATACCATATAACGTATTACGTCATAACGTTGTACCATATAACGTATTACGTTATAACGTTATACCATATAACGTATTACGTTATAACGTTATGTTATATAACCTAATACGTTATAACGGTATGTTATATAACGTAATACGTTAGAACGTTAGACCATACATCGTTATGTTATATACCGTATTCCTTTACAACGTTATACCATATAACTTATTACATTATAACGTTATACCATACAACGTTATGTTACATAACGTAATACGTTATAACGTTATACCATATAACATTTTACGTTATAACGTTATGATATATAACTTAATACGTTATAACATTATTTTATATAACTTAATACGTGATAACGTTATGTTATATAACGTAATACGTTATCACGTTATACCATATAACGTTATGTTATATTGCGCTGTACGTTATAACGTTATAACGTTATACCATATAACGTTATACCATATTACGTAATAAGTTATAACGTTGTATCATATAACGTATTACGTTATAACGTTATACCATATAACGTATTACGTTATAACGTTATGTTATATAACCTAATACGTTATAACGGTATGTTATATAACGTAATACGTTATAACGTTATGATATATAACTTAATACGTTATAACGTCATGTTATATAACTTAATACGTTATAACGTTATACCATATAACGTATTACGTTATAAAGCGTTACCATATAACGTATTACGTTATAACGTGGTACCATATAAGGCATTACGTTATAACGTTACAACATACAACCTTATGTTATACAACGTATTCCGTTATAACGTTATACCATATAACGTGTTACGTTATAACGTTATACCAAATAACGTTATTTTATATAACGTATTACGTTATAACGTTATACCGTATAACGTCTGACGTTATAACGTTATACCATATAACGTATTACGTTATAACGTTACGATATATAACTTAATACGTTATAACGTTATGTTATATAACTTAATACGTTATAACGTTATGTTATATAACGTAATACGTTATAACGTTATACCATATAACGTAATACGTTATAACGTTATACCATATAGCGTATTACGTTATAACGTTACACCATACAACCTTATGTTATATAACGTAATACGTTATAACGGTATGTTATATAACGTAATACGTTAGAACGTTAGACCATACAACGTCATGTTATATACCGTATTCCTTTACACCGTTATACCATATAACGTATTACATTATAACGTTATACCATACAACGTTATGTTATATAAAGTATTACGATATAACTTTATACTATATAACGTATTACGTTATAATGTTAAACCATACAACGTTATGTTACATAACGTAATACGTTATAACGTTATACCATATAACGTATTACGTTATAACGTTACACAAGACAACGTTATGTTATATAACGATATACATTATAACGTTATACCATATAACGTAATACGTTATAACGTTATGTTATATAACGTAATACGTTATAACGTTATGTTATATAACGTATTCCGTTATAACGTTATACCATATAACGTATTACGTTATAACGTTATGTTATATAACGTAATACGTTATATGGTAACACGTTATAGCGTATTACGTTATATAACATAACGTTATAACGTATTACGTTATATAACATAACGTTATAACGTATTACGTTATATAACATAACGTTATAACATATTACGTTATATAACATAACGTTATAACGTATTACGTTATATAACATAACGTTATAACGTAATACGTTATATGGTAACTCGTTATAGCGTATTACGTTATATAACATAACGTTATAACGTATTACGTTATATAACATAACCTTATAACGTATTACGTTATAACGTTATGCCATATAACGTATTACGTTATAACGTTATGTTATATATCGTTATGTTATGTAACGTGTTACGTTATAACTTTATACCATATAACGTATTACGTTATAACGTTATGTTATATAACCTAATACGTTATAACGGTATGTTATATAACGTAATACGTTAGAACGTTAGACCATACAACGTTATGTTATGTACCGTATTCCTTTACAACGTTATACCATATAACGTATTACATTATAACGTTGTACCATATAACGTATTACGTTATAACGTTATACCATATAACGTACCACGTTATAACGTCATACCATATAACGTATTACGTCATAACGTTGTACCATATAACGTATTACGTTATAACGTTATACCATATAACGTATTACGTTATAACGTTATGTTATATAACCTAATACGTTATAACGGTATGTTATATAACGTAATACGTTAGAACGTTAGACCATACATCGTTATGTTATATACCGTATTCCTTTACAACGTTATACCATATAACTTATTACATTATAACGTTATACCATACAACGTTATGTTACATAACGTAATACGTTATAACGTTATACCATATAACATTTTACGTTATAACGTTATGATATATAACTTAATACGTTATAACATTATTTTATATAACTTAATACGTGATAACGTTATGTTATATAACGTAATACGTTATCACGTTATACCATATAACGTTATGTTATATTGCGCTGTACGTTATAACGTTATAACGTTATACCATATAACGTTATACCATATTACGTAATAAGTTATAACGTTGTATCATATAACGTATTACGTTATAACGTTATACCATATAACGTATTACGTTATAACGTTATGTTATATAACCTAATACGTTATAACGGTATGTTATATAACGTAATACGTTATAACGTTATGATATATAACTTAATACGTTATAACGTCATGTTATATAACTTAATACGTTATAACGTTATACCATATAACGTATTACGTTATAAAGCGTTACCATATAACGTATTACGTTATAACGTGGTACCATATAAGGCATTACGTTATAACGTTACAACATACAACCTTATGTTATACAACGTATTACGTTATAACGTTATACCATATAACGTGTTACGTTATAACGTTATACCAAATAACGTTATTTTATATAACGTATTACGTTATAACGTTATACCGTATAACGTCTGACGTTATAACGTTATACCATATAACGTATTACGTTATAACGTTACGATATATAACTTAATACGTTATAACGTTATGTTATATAACTTAATACGTTATAACGTTATGTTATATAACGTAATACGTTATAACGTTATACCATATAACGTAATACGTTATAACGTTATACCATATAGCGTATTACGTTATAACGTTACACCATACAACCTTATGTTATATAACGTAATACGTTATAACGTGTTACCATATAACGAATTACGTTAGAACGTTATACCATATAAGGTTATGTTATATAGCGTAATACGTTATAACGTTTTGTTATATAACGTAATACGTTATAACGTTGTTATATAACGTAATACGTTATAACGTTATGTTATATACCGTATTACGTTATAACCTTATGTTATATAACCTAATACGTTATAACGGTATGTTATATAACGTAATACGTTAGAACGTTAGACCATACAACGTTATGTTATATACCGTATTCCTTTACAACGTTATACCATATAACGTATTACATTATAACGTTATACCATATAACGTATTACGTTATAACGTTATACCATATAACGTACCACGTTATAACGTTATACCATATAACGTATTACGTCATAACGTTGTACCATATAACGTATTACGTTATAACGTTATACCATATAACGTATTACGTTATAACGTTATGTTATATAACCTAATACGTTATAACGGTATGTTATATAACGTAATACGTTAGAACGTTAGACCATACATCGTTATGTTATATACCGTATTCCTTTACAACGTTATACATTATAACGTATTACATTATAACGTTATACCATACATCGTTATGTTACATAACGTAATACGTTATAACGTTATACCATATAACATTTTACGTTATAACGTTATGATATATAACTTAATACGATATAACATTATTTTATATAACTTAATACGTGATAACGTTATACCATATAACGTAATACGTTATAACGTTGTAACATATAACGTATTACGTTATAACGTTATAGCATATAACGTATTACGTTATAACATTATGTTATATAACCTAATACGTTATAACGGTATGTTATATAACGTAATACGTTATAACGTTATACCATATAACGTAATACGTTATCACGTTATACCATATAACGTTATGTTATATTACGCTGTACGTTATAACTTTATACCATATAACGTTATACCATATAACGTAATACGTTAGAACGTTAGACCATACAACGTTATGATATATACCGTATTCCTTTACAACGTTATACCATATAACGTATTACATTATAACGTTATACCATACAACGTTATGTTATATAAAGTATTACGTTATAACTTTATACTATATAACGTATTACGTTATAATGTTAAACCATACAACGTTATGTTACATAACGTAATACGTTATAACGTTATACCATATAACGTATTACGTTATAACGTTACACAAGACAACGTTATGTTATATAACGTATTACGTTACAACGTTATACCATATAACGTATTACGTTATAACGTTATACCATATAACATATTACGTTATAACGTTATAACATATAACGTTATGTTATGTAACGTATTACGTTATGACTTTATAGCATATAACGTATTACGTTATAACGTTATACCATATAACGTATTACGTTATAACGTGTTACCATATAACGTATTACGTTATAACGTTATACCAAAAAACGTTATGTTATATAACGTAATACGCTATATCGTTATACGATATAATGTATTACGTTATAACGTTATACCATATAACGTACTACGTTATAACGTTAAGCCATATAACGTATTACGTTATAACGTTATGCCATATAACGTATTACGTTATAACGTTATGCCATATAACGTATTACGTTATAACGTTATACCATATAACGTACCACGTTATAACGTTATACCATATAACGTATTACGTTATAACGTTATAACATATAACGTTATGTTATGTAACGTATTACGTTATGACTTTATACCATATAACGTATTACGTTATAACGTTATACCATATAACGTATTACGTTATAACGTGTTACCATATAACGTATTACGTTATAACGTTATACCAAAAAACGTTATGTTATATAACGTAATACGCTATAACGTTATACGATATAACGTATTACGTTATGACGTTATACCATATAACGTACTACATTATAACGTTAGGCCATATAACGTATTACGTTATAACGTTATGTTATATAACATAATACGTTATAACGTTATGTTATATAACGTGATACGTTATAACGTTATACCATATAACGTATTTCGTTATAACGTTATGTTATATAACGTAATACGTTATAACGTGTTACCATAGAACGTATTACGTTATAACGTTATAACATATAACGTTATGTTATATAACGTATTACGTTATAACGGTACACAAGACAACGTTATGTTATATAACGTATTACGATATAACCTTATACAATATAACGTATTACGTTATAACGTTACACAAGACAACGTTATGTTATATAACGTATTACGTTATAACGTTACACAAGACAACGTTATGTTATATAACGTAATACGTTATAACGTTATACCATATAACGTATTACGTTATAACGTTATGTTATATAACGTAATACGTTATAACGTTATGTTATATAACGTAATACGTTATAACGTTATGTTATATAACGGAATACGTTATAACGTTATGTTATATAACGTAATTCGTTATAAGGTTATGTTATATAACGTAATACGTTATAACGTTATGTTGTATAAGGTTATACGTTATAACGTTATGTTATATAACGTAATACGCTATAACGTGTTACCATATAACGTATTACGTTATATGGTATAACCATATAACGTTATGTTATATAACCTAATACGTTATAACTTTATACCATATAACGTATTACGTTATAACGTTATACCATATAACGTATTACGTTATAACGTTATGTTATATAACGTAATACGTTATAACGTTATGTTATATAACGGAATACGTTATAACGTTATGTTATATAACGTAATACGTTATAACGTTATGCTATATAACGTAATACGTTATAACGTTATGCTATATAACGTAATACGTTATAACGTTATGTTATATAACGTAATACGTTATAACGTTATACCATATAACGTATTACGTTATAACGTTATGTTATATAACGTAATACGTTATAACGTTATGTTATATAACGTAATACGTTATAACGTTATGTTATATAACGTAATACGTTATAACGTTATGTTATATAACGTGATACGTTATAACGTTATGTTATATAACGTGATACGTTATAAGGTTATGTTATATAACGTAATACGTTATAACGTTATGTTATATAACGTAATACGCTATATCGAGTTACCATATAACGTATTACGTTATAACGCTACACCATATAAAGTAATACCATAAAACGTAATACGTTATAACGTTATGTTATATATCGTACTACGTTACAACGTTATACCATATAACGTAACACGTTATAACGTTATGTTATATAACGTACTACGTTATAACGTTACACAAGACAACGTTATGTTATATAACGTATTACGATATAACGTTATGTTATATAACGTAATACGTTATAACGTTATACCATATAACGTATTACGTTATAAAGCGTTACCATATAACGTATTACGTTACAACGTCGTACCATATAAGGCATTACGTTATAACGTTACTACATACAACCTTATGTTATACAACGTATTACGTTATAACGTTATACCATATAACGTGTTACGTTATAACGTTATACCAAATAACGTTATGTTACATAACGTATTACGTTATAACGTTATACCATATAACGTATTACGTTATAACGTGTTACCATATAACGTATTACGTTATAACGTTATACCAAAAAACGTTATGTTATATAACGTAATACGCTATAACGTTATACGGTATAACGTATTACGTTATGACGTTATACCATATAACGTACTACATTATAACGTTAGGCCATATAACGTATAGCGTTATAAAGTTACACCATACAACGTTATGTTATATAACGTATTCCGTTATAACGTTATACCATATAACGTATTTCGTTATAACGTTATGTTATATAACGTAATACGTTATAATGTGTTACCATAGAACGTATTACGTTATAACGTTATAACATATAACGTTATGTTATATAACGTATTACGTTATAACGGTACACAAGACAACGTTATGTTATATAACGTATTACGATATAACCTTATACAATATAACGTATTACGTTATAACGTTACACAAGACAACGTTATGTTATATAACGTATTACGTTATAACGTTACACAAGACAACGTTATGTTATATAACGTAATACGTTATAACGTTATACCATATAACGTATTACGTTATAACGTTATGTTATATAACGTAATACGTTATAACGTTATGTTATATAACGTAATACGTTATAACGTTATGTTATATAACGGAATACGTTATAACGTTATGTTATATAACGTAATTCGTTATAAGGTTATGTTATATAACGTAATACGTTATAACGTTATGTTGTATAAGGTTATACGTTATAACGTTATGTTATATAACGTAATACGCTATAACGTGTTACCATATAACGTATTACGTTATATGGTATAACCATATAACGTTATGTTATATAACCTAATACGTTATAACTTTATACCATATAACGTATTACGTTATAACGTTATACCATATAACGTATTACGTTATAAAGCGTTACCATATAACGTATTACGTTAGAACGTCGTACCATATAAGGCATTACGTTATAACGTTACTACATACAACCTTATGTTATACAACGTATTACGTTATAACGTTATACCATATAACGTGTTACGTTATAACGTTATACCAAATAACGTTATGTTACATAACGTATTACGTTATAACGTTATACCATATAACGTATTACGTTATAAAGCGTTACCATATAACGTATTACGTTATAACGTGGTACCATATAAGGCATTACGTTATAACGTTACAACATAAAACCTTATGTTATACAACGTATTACGTTATAACGTTATACCATATAACGTGTTACGATATAACGTTATACCAAATAACGTTATGTTATATAACGAATTACGTTATAACGTTATACTATATAACGTCTTACGCTATATCGTTATACCATATAGCGTATTACGTTACAACGTTACACCATACAACGTTATGTTATATAACGTATTCCGTTATAACGTTATACCATATAACGTATTACGTTATAACGCGTTACCATATAACGTAATACGTTATAACGTTATGTTATATACCGTAATACGTTATAACGTTCTGTTATATAACGTAATACGTTATAACTTTATACCATATAACGTATTACGTTATAACGTTATACCATATAACGTATTACGTTATAACGTTATACCATATAACGTATTACGTTATAACGTTACACAAGACAACGTTATGTTACATAACGTATTACGTTATAACGTTATACCATATAACGTATTACGTTATAACGTTATACCACATAACGTATTACGTTATAACTTTATACCACATAACGTAATACGTTATAACGTAATACCATATAACGTATAGCGTTATAAAGTTACACCATACAACGTTATGTTATATAACGTATTCCGTTATAACGTTATACCATATAACGTATTACGTTATAACGTTATGTTATATAACGTAATACGTTATAACGTTATGTTATATAACGTAATATGTTATAACGTTATGTTATATAACGTAATACGTTATAAGGTTATGTTATATAACGTAATACGTTATAACGTTATGTTATATAACGTAATACGCTATAACGAGTTAACATATCGTATTACGTTATAAAGTTACACCATATAAAGTTATACCATAAAACGTAATACGTTATAACGTTATGTTATATAACGTAATACGTTATAACGTTATGTTATATAACGTATTCCGTTATAACGTTATACCATATAACGTATTACGTTATAACGTTATGTTATATAACGTAATACATTATAACGTTATGTTATATAACGTAATATGTTATAACGTTATGTTATATAACGTAATACGTTATAACGTTATACCATATAACGTATTACGTTATAACGGTATACCAAACAACGTTATGTTATATAACCTATTACGTTATAACTTTATACTATATAACGTATTACGTTATAACGTTATACCATATAACGTATTACGTTATAACGTTATACCATATAACGTATTACGATATAACGTTATACCATACAACGTCATGTTATATAACGTATTACGTTATAACGTCAAACCATACAACGTTATGTTACATAACGTTATACCATATAACGTATTACGTTATAACGTTACACAAGACAACGTTATGTTACATAACGTAATACGTTATAACGTTATACCTTATAACGTATTACGTTATAACGTTATGTTATATAACGTAATACGTTATAACGTTATGTTATATAACGTAATATGTTATAACGTTATGTTATATAACGTAATACGTTATAAGGTTATGTTATATAACGTAATACGTTATAACGTTATGTTATATAACGTAATACGCTATAACGAGTTAACATATCGTATTACGTTATAAAGTTACACCATATAAAGTTATACCATAAAACGTAATACGTTATAACGTTATGTTATATAACGTAATACGTTATAACGTTATGTTATATAACGTATTCCGTTATAACGTTATACCATATAACGTATTACGTTATAACGTTATGTTATATAACGTAATACATTATAACGTTATGTTATATAACGTAATATGTTATAACGTTATGTTATATAACGTAATACGTTATAACGTTATACCATATAACGTATTACGTTATAACGGTATACCAAACAACGTTATGTTATATAACCTATTACGTTATAACTTTATACTATATAACGTATTACGTTATAACGTTATACCATATAACGTATTACGTTATAACGTTATACCATATAACGTATTACGATATAACGTTATACCATACAACGTCATGTTATATAACGTATTACGTTATAACTTTATACTATATAACGTATTACGTTATAACGTCAAACCATACAACGTTATGTTACATAACGTTATACCATATAACGTATTACGTTATAACGTTACACAAGACAACGTTATGTTACATAACGTAATACGTTATAACGTTATACCTTATAACGTATTACGTTATAACGTTACACAAGACAACGTTATGTTGTATAACGTATTCCGTTATCACGTTATACCATATAACGTATTACGTTATAGCGTTATGTTATATAACGTAATACGTTATAACGTTATGTTATATAACGTAATACGTTATAACGTTATGTTATATAACGTAATACGTTATAACGTTATGTTATATTAGGTTAAGTAAAAAGTTCTGAGCGTTTTTCGCTAGATGTCTTTAGTGAGCCATATCTCACGATGTGCACATCGCATCGAGTCATAGTATACACCGATTTCAAGGTGATATTACGCATCAAAAAGGTTCTTTGTCAGTTTTGTGTTCGGTGAAGCCAGTTGTGTGTTACAGCGTTCGAAAATGGAGATAAAAAAAGAGAAAATTCGATACATTCTTCAGTACCACTACGACCAAGGTGAAAAGGCGGAGCAGGCGGCCAAAAAAATTTGTGCTGTTTATGGACCCAGTACAGTATCGAATGCAACAGCAAAGCGGTGGTTCCAACGATTCCGTTCTGGTAATATGGACGTCGAAGATGAGGCACGCTCTGGTAGGCCAATCGTCGAAAATGTGGATAAAATCATGGAAATCGTCGAGTCGGACCGGCATGTGAGCACTTATTCCATTGCCCAGGAACTGAAGATTAGCCAGAAAACCGTTTGGAACCATTTGCATAAGGCTGGTCTCAAGAAGAAGCTCGACGTATGGGTGCCACATGAATTGACGCAAAAGAACCTTTTGGACCGAATTGATGCCTGCGATTCTTTGTTGAGACGTAACGAAATCGACCCATTTTTGAAGCGGATGGTGACTGGCGATGAAAAATGGGTCACATACGAGAACAACAGCCGAAAAAGATCGTGGTCCAATCGCGGTGGGCCGGCCCAAACGATCGCCAAGCGTGGATTAACGGCCAAGAAGGTTTTATTGTGTGTTTGGTGGGATTGGAAGGGAATCATCCATTATGAGCTGCTCCCATCGGGGCAAACACTTAATTCGGACCTCTATTGTCAACAACTGACCAGACTGAAGCAGGCGATCGACCAGAAGCGGCCAGAATTGGCCAATAGGAAAGGTGTTGTGTTCCATCAAGACAACGCCAGGCCGCACACATATTTAACGACGCGTCAGAAGCTCCGAGAGCTTGGCTGGGAGGTTCTATCGCATCCGCCGTACAGTCCAGACCTGGCACCAAGCGATTATCACCTTTTTAAGTTTTTGCAAAATTTTCTTGATGGTACAAAACTGGCCTCAAGAGAGGCTTGTGAAAATGAGCTGGTCAAGTTTTTTACCAATAGGGACGAGGACTTCTTCAACCGCGGAATTATGAAATTGCCTTCAAAATGGACAAAAGTAATCGAACAAAACGGCGCATATTTAATCTAAATCGAATAATCTTGACTATGTTAATTTCATCGTCGAAATAAAGCGAAAAAGCGCTCAGAACTTTTTACTTCACCTAATATAACGTAATACGTTGTAACGTTATGTTATATAACGTAATACGCTATAACGTGTTACCATATAACGTATTACGTTATAACGTTATATCATATAACGTTATGCTATATAACGTAATACGTTATAACATTATACCATGTAACGTTATGTTATATAACGTAGTACGTTATAACGGTATGTTATATAACGTAATACGTTATAACGTGGTACCATATAACGCATTACGTTATAACGTTAGAACATACAACCTTATGTTATATAACGTATTACGTTATAACGTTGTACCATATAACGTGTTACGTTATAACGTTATACTATATATCGTATTACGTTATTACGTTATACCATATAACGTATTACGTTATAACGTTATGATATATAACTTAATACGTTATAACGTTATGTTATATAACTTAATACGTTATAACGTTATGTTAAATAACGTAGTACGTTATAACGTTATGTTATATAACGTAATACGTTATAACGTTATACCATATATCGTATTACGTTATTACGTTATACCATATAACGTATTACGTTATAAAGCGTTACCATATAACGTATTACGTTATAACGTGGTACCATATAAGGCATTACGTTATAACGTTACAACATACAACCTTATGTTATACAACGTATTACGTTATAACTTTATACCATATAACGTGTTACGTTATAACGTTATATCATATAACGTTATGCTATATAACGTAATACGTTATAACGTTATACCATATAACGTATAGCGTTATAAAGTTACACCATGCAACGTTATGTTATATAACATAATACGTTATAACGTTATGTTATATAACGTATAGCGTTATAAAGATACACCATGCAACGTTATGTTATATAACATAATAGGTTATAACGTTATGTTATATAACGTAATACGTTATAACGTTATACCACATAACGTATTACGATATAACGTTATACCATACAACGTTATACCATATAGCGTATTACGTTATAACGTTACACCATACAACGTTATGTTGTATAACGTATTCCGTTATAACGTTATACCATATAACGTCTTACGTTATAACGTTATACCATATAACGTATTACGTTATAACGTTATGATATATAACTTAATACGTTATAACGTTATGTTATATAACTTAATACGTTATAACGTTATGTTATATAACGTAATACGTTATAACGTTATACCATATAACGTAATACGTTATAACGTTATACCATATAGCGTATTACGTTACAACGTTACACCATCCAACGTTATGTTACATAACGTATTCCGTTATAACGTTATACCATATAACGTATTACGTTATAACGCGTTACCATATAACGTATTACGTTATAACGTTATGTTATATAACGTAATACGTTATAACGTTATGTTATATAACGTAATACGTTATAACGTTATGTTATATAACGTAATACGTTATAACGTCATGTTATATAACGTAATACGCTATAACGTGTTACCATATAACGTATTACGTTATGACGTTATATCATATAACGTTATGCTATATAACGTAATACGTTATAACGTTATACCATGTAACGTTATGTTATATAACGTAGTACGTTATAACGGTATGTTATATAACGTAATACGTTATAACGTGGTACCATATAACGTATTACGTTATAACGTTATACCATATATCGTATTACGTTATTACGTTATACCATATAACGTATTACGTTATAACGTTATGATATATAACTTAATACGTTATAACGTTATGTTATATAACTTAATACGTTATAACGTTATGTTAAATAACGTAGTACGTTATAACGTTATGTTATATAACGTAATACGTTATAACGTTATACCATATAACGTATTACGTTATAAAGCGTTACCATATAACGTATTACGTTATAACGTGGTACCATATAAGGCATTACGTTATAACGTTACAACATACAACCTTATGTTATACAACGTATTACGTTATAACGTTATACCATATAACGTGTTACGTTATAACGTTATACCATATATCGTATTACGTTATTACGTTATACCATATAACGTATTACGTTATAACGTTATGATATATAACTTAATACGTTATAACGTTATGTTATATAACTTAATACGTTATAACGTTATGTTAAATAACGTAGTACGTTATAACGTTATGTTATATAACGTAATACGTTATAACGTTATACCATATAACGTATTACGTTATAAAGCGTTACCATATAACGTATTACGTTATAACGTGGTACCATATAAGGCATTGCGTTATAACGTTACAACATACAACCTTATGTTATACAACGTATTACGTTATAACGTTATACCATATAACGTGTTACGTTATAACGTTATACCAAATAACGTTATGTGATATAACGTATTACGTTATAACGTTATACCATATAACGTCTTACGTTATAATGTTATACCATATAACGTATTACGTTATAAAGCGTTACCATATAACGTATTACGTTATAACGTTATGTTATATAACGTAATACGTTATAACGTTATGTTATATAACGTAATACGTTATAACGTTATGTTATATAACGTAATACGTTATAACGTCATGTTATATAACGTAATACGCTATAACGTGTTACCATATAACGTATAGCGTTATAAAGTTACACCATGCAACGTTATGTTATATAACATAATACGTTATAACGTTATGTTATATAACGTATAGCGTTATAAAAATACACCATGCAACATTATGTTATATAACATAATACGTTATAACGTTATGTTATATAACGTAATACGTTATAACGTTATACCACATAACGTATTACGATATAACGTTATACCATACAACGTTATACCATATAACGTATTACGTTATAACGTTATATCATATAACGTTATGCTATATAACGTAATACGTTATAACGTTATACCATGTAACGTTATGTTATATAACGTAGTACGTTATAACGGTATGTTATATAACGTAATACGTTATAACGTGGTACCATATAACGCATTACGTTATAACGTTAGAACATACAACCTTATGTTATATAACGTATTACGTTACAACGTTGTACCATATAACGTGTTACGTTATAACGTTATACCATATATCGTATTACGTTATTACGTTATACCATATAACGTATTACGTTATAACGTTATGATATATAACTTAATACGTTATAACGTTATGTTATATAACTTAATACGTTATAACGTTGTGTTAAATAACGTAGTACGTTATAACGTTATGTTATATAACGTAATACGTTATAACGTTATACCATATAACGTATTACGTTATAAAGCGTTACCATATAACGTATTACGTTATAACGTGGTACCATATAAGGCATTACGTTATAACGTTACAACATACAACCTTATATTATACAACGTATTACGTTATAACGTTATACCATATAACGTGTTACGTTATAACGTTATACCAAATAACGTTATGTTATATAACGTATTACGTTATAACGTTACACCATATAACGTCTTACGTTATAACGTTATACCATATAACGTATTACGTTATAACGTTATGATATATAACTTAATACGTTATAACGTTATGTTATATAACTTTATACGTTATAACGTTATGTTATATAACGTAATACGTTATAACGTTATACCATATAACGTAATACGTTATAACGTTATACCATATAGCGTATTACGTTACAACGTTACACCATCCAACGTTATGTTATATAACGTATTCCGTTATAACGTTATACCATATAACGTATTACGTTATAACGTTATACCATATAACGTATTACGTTATAGCGTTATGTTATATAACGTAATACGTTATAACGTTATGTTATATAACGTAATACGTTATAACGTTATGTTATGTAACGTAATACGTTATAACGTTCTGTTATATAACGTAATACGCTATAACGTGTTACCATATAACGTAATACGTTATAACGTTATACCATATAACGTATAGCGTTATAAAGTTACACCATGCAACGTTATGTTATATAACATAATACGTTATAACGTTATGTTATATAACATAATACGTTATAACGTTATGTTATATAACGTATAGCGTTATAAAGATACACCATGCAACGTTATGTTATATAACATAATACGTTATAACGTTATGTTATATAACGTAATACGTTATAACGTTATACCACATAACGTATTACGATATAACGTTATACCATACAACGTTATACCATATAGCGTATTACGTTATAACATTACATCATACAACGTTATGTTGTATAACGTATTCCGTTATAACGTTATACCATATAACGTATTACGTTATAGCGTTATGTTATATAACGTAATACGTTATAACGTTATGTTATATAACGTAATACGATATAACGTTATGTTATATAACGTAATACGTTATAACGTTATGTTATATAACGTAATACGTTATAACGTTATGTTATATAACGTAATACGTTATAACGTTATGTTATATAACGTAATACGCTATAACGTGTTACCATATAACGTATTACGTTATAACGTTATATCATATAACGTTATGCTATATAACGTAATACGTTATAACGTTATACCATGTAACGTTATGTTATATAACGTAGTACGTTATAACGGTATGTTATATAACGTAATACGTTATAACGTTATACCATGTAACGTATTACGTTATAGCGTTATGTTATATAACGTAATACGTTATAACGTTATGTTATATAACGTAATACGTTATAACGTTATGTTATATAACGTAATACGTTATAACGTTATGTTATATAACGTAATACGTTATAACGTTATGTTATATAGCGTAATACGGTATAACGTGTTACCATATAACGTATTACGTTATATCGTTATACCATATAACGTTATGGTATATAACGTAATACGTTATAACTTTATACCATATAACGTATTACGTTATAACGTTATACCATATAACGTATTACGTTATAGCGTTATGTTATATAACGTAATACGTTATAACGTTCTGTTATATAACGTAATACGATATAACGTTATGTTATATAACGTAATACGTTATAACGTTATGTTATATAACGTAATACGTTATAACGTTATGTTATATAACGTAATACGTTATAACGTTATACCATGTAACGTTATGTTATATAACGTAGTACGTTATAACGGTATGTTATATAACGTAATACGTTATAACGCGGTACCATATAACGCATTACGTTATAACGTTAGAACATACAACCTTATGTTATATAACGTATTACGTTATAACGTTGTACCATATAATGTGTTACGTTATAACGTTATACCATATATCGTATTACGTTATTACGTTATACCATATAACGTATTACGTTATAACGTTATGATATATAACTTAATACGTTATAACGTTATGTTATAAAACTTAATACGTTATAACGTTATGTTAAATAACGTAGTACGTTATAACGTTATGTTATATAACCTAATACGTTATAACGTTATACCATATAACGTATTACGTTATAAAGCGTTACCATATAACGTATTACGTTATAACGTGGTACCATATAAGGCATTACGTTATAACGTTACAACATACAACCTTATGTTATACAACGTATTACGTTATAACGTTATACCATATAACGTGTTACGTTATAACGTTATGCCAAATAACGTTATGTGATATAACGTATTACGTTATAACGTTATACCATATAACGTCTTACGTTATAATGTTATACCATATAACGTATTACGTTATAAAGCGTTACCATATAACGTATTACGTTATAACGTGGTACCATATAAGGCATTACGTTATAACGTTACAACATACAACCTTATGTTATACAACGTATTACGTTATAACGTTATACCATATAACGTGTTACGTTATAACGTTATATCATATAACGTTATGCTATATAACGTAATACGTTATAACGTTATACCATATAACGTATAGCGTTATAAAGTTACACCATGCAACGTTATGTTATATAACATAATACGTTATAACGTTATGTTATATAACGTATAGCGTTATAAAGATACACCATGCAACGTTATGTTATATAACATAATACGTTATAACGTTATGTTATATAACGTAATACGTTATAACGTTATACCACATAACGTATTACGATATAACGTTATACCATACAACGTTATACCATATAGCGTATTACGTCATAACGTTACACCATACAACGTTATGTTGTATAACGTATTCCGTTATAACGTTATACCATATAACGTATTAAGTTATAGCGTTATGTTATATAACGTAATACGTTATAACGTTATGTTATATAACGTAATACGTTATAACGTTATGTTATATAACGTAATACGTTATAACGTTATGTTATATAACGTAATACGTTATAACGTTATGTTATATAACGTAATACGTTATAACGTTATGTTATATAACGTAATACGCTATAACGTGTTACGATATAACGTATTACGTTATAACGTTATATCATATAATGTTATGCTATATAACGTAATACGTTATAACGTTATACCATGTAACGTTATGTTATATAACGTAGTACGTTATAACGGTATGTTATATAACGTAATACGTTATAACGTGGTACCATATAACGCATTACGTTATAACGTTAGAACATACAACCTTATGTTATATAACGTATTACGTTATAACGTTGTACCATATAACGTGTTACCTTATAACGTTATACCATATATCGTATTACGTTATTACGTTATACCATATAACGTATTACGTTATAACGTTATGATATATAACTTAATAC
Organism: Bombus hypnorum; assembly: GCA_911387925.2. Lineage (NCBI taxonomy): Eukaryota > Metazoa > Arthropoda > Insecta > Hymenoptera > Apidae > Bombus > Bombus hypnorum. The sequence goes on from OU427027.1 coordinate 1,070,945, forward strand.
GTTATAACGTTATGTTATATAACTTAATACGTTATAACGCTATGTTATATAACGTAATACGTTATAACGTTATACCATGTAACGTTATGTTATATAACGTAGTACGTTATAACGGTATGTTATATAACGTAATACGTTATAACGCGGTACCATATAACGCATTACGTTATAACGTTAGAACATACAACCTTATGTTATATAACGTATTACGTTATAACGTTGTACCATATAATGTGTTACGTTATAACGTTATACCATATATCGTATTACGTTATTACGTTATACCATATAACGTATTACGTTATAACGTTATGATATATAACTTAATACGTTATAACGTTATGTTATAAAACTTAATACGTTATAACGTTATGTTAAATAACGTAGTACGTTATAACGTTATGTTATATAACCTAATACGTTATAACGTTATACGATATAACGTATTACGTTATAAAGCGTTACCATATAACGTATTACGTTATAACGTGGTACCATATAAGGCATTACGTTATAACGTTACAACATACAACCTTATGTTATACAACGTATTACGTTATAACGTTATACCATATAACGTGTTACGTTATAACGTTATGCCAAATAACGTTATGTGATATAACGTATTACGTTATAACGTTATACCATATAACGTCTTACGTTATAATGTTATACCATATAACGTATTACGTTATAAAGCGTTACCATATAACGTATTACGTTATAACGTGGTACCATATAAGGCATTACGTTATAACGTTACAACATACAACCTTATGTTATACAACGTATTACGTTATAACGTTATACCATATAACGTGTTACGTTATAACGTTATATCATATAACGTTATGCTATATAACGTAATACGTTATAACGTTATACCATATAACGTATAGCGTTATAAAGTTACACCATGCAACGTTATGTTATATAACATAATACGTTATAACGTTATGTTATATAACGTATAGCGTTATAAAGATACACCATGCAACGTTATGTTATATAACATAATACGTTATAACGTTATGTTATATAACGTAATACGTTATAACGTTATACCACATAACGTATTACGATATAACGTTATACCATACAACGTTATACCATATAGCGTATTACGTCATAACGTTACACCATACAACGTTATGTTGTATAACGTATTCCGTTATAACGTTATACCATATAACGTATTAAGTTATAGCGTTATGTTATATAACGTAATACGTTATAACGTTATGTTATATAACGTAATACGTTATAACGTTATGTTATATAACGTAATACGTTATAACGTTATGTTATATAACGTAATACGTTATAACGTTATGTTATATAACGTAATACGTTATAACGTTATGTTATATAACGTAATACGTTATAACGTTATGTTATATAACGTAATACGTTATAACGTTATGTTATATAACGTAATACGCTATAACGTGTTACGATATAACGTATTACGTTATAACGTTATATCATATAATGTTATGCTATATAACGTAATACGTTATAACGTTATACCATGTAACGTTATGTTATATAACGTAGTACGTTATAACGGTATGTTATATAACGTAATACGTTATAACGTGGTACCATATAACGCATTACGTTATAACGTTAGAACATACAACCTTATGTTATATAACGTATTACGTTATAACGTTGTACCATATAACGTGTTACCTTATAACGTTATACCATATATCGTATTACGTTATTACGTTATACCATATAACGTATTACGTTATAACGTTATGATATATAACTTAATACGTTATAACGTTATGTTATATAACTTAATACGTTATAACGTTATGTTAAATAACGTAGTACGTTATAACGTTATACCATATAACGTGTTACGTTATAACGTTATACCAAATAACGTTATGTGATATAACGTATTACGTTATAACGTTATACCACATAACGTATTACGATATAACGTTATACCATACAACATTATACCATATAGCGTATTACGTTATAACGTTACACCATACAACGTTATGTTGTATAACGTATTCCGTTATAACGTTATACCATATAACGTATTACGTTATAGCGTTATGTTATATAACGTAATACGTTATAACGTTATGTTATATAACGTAATACGTTATAACGTTATGTTATATAACGTAATACGTTATAACGTTATGTTATATAACGTAATACGTTATAACGTTATGTTATATAACGTAATACGTTATAACGTTATGTTATATAACGTAATACGTTATAACGTTATGTTATATAGCGTAATACGGTATAACGTGTTACCATATAACGTATTACGTTATATCGTTATACCATATAACGTTATGGTATATAACGTAATACGTTATAACTTTATACCATATAACGTATTACGTTATAACGTTATACCATATAACGTATTACGTTATAGCGTTATGTTATATAACGTAATACGTTATAACGTTATGTTATATAACGTAATACGATATAACGTTATGTTATATAACGTAATACGTTATAACGTCATGTTATATAGCGTAATACGGTATAACGTGTTACCATATAACGTATTACGTCATATCGTTATACCATATAACGTTATGGTATATAACGTAATACGTTATAACGTGGTACCATATAACGCATTACGTTATAACGTTAGAACATACAACCTTATGTTATATAACGTATTACGTTATAACGTTGTACCATATAATGTGTTACGTTATAACGTTATACCATATATCGTATTACGTTATTACGTTATTAACATATAACGTATTACGTTATAACGTTATGATATATAACTTAATACGTTATAACGTTATGTTATAAAACTTAATACGTTATAACGTTATGTTAAATAACGTAGTACGTTATAACGTTATGTTATATAACGTAATACGTTATAACGTTATGCCAAATAACGTTATGTGATATAACGTATTACGTTATAACGTTATACCATATAACGTCTTACGTTATAATGTTATACCATATAACGTATTACGTTATAAAGCGTTACCATATAACGTATTACGTTATAACGTGGTACCATATAAGGCATTACGTTATAACGTTACAACATACAACCTTATGTTATACAACGTATTACGTTATAACGTTATACCATATAACGTGTTACGTTATAACGTTATATCATATAACGTTATGCTATATAACGTAATACGTTATAACGTTATACCATATAACGTATAGCGTTATAAAGTTACACCATGCAACGTTATGTTATATAACATAATACGTTATAACGTTATGTTATATAACGTATAGCGTTATAAAGATACACCATGCAACGTTATGTTATATAACATAATACGTTATAACGTTATGTTATATAACGTAATACGTTATAACGTTATACCACATAACGTATTACGATATAACGTTATACCATACAACGTTATACCATATAGCGTATTACGTCATAACGTTACACCATACAACGTTATGTTGTATAACGTATTCCGTTATAACGTTATACCATATAACGTATTAAGTTATAGCGTTATGTTATATAACGTAATACGTTATAACGTTATGTTATATAACGTAATACGTTATAACGTTATGTTATATAACGTAATACGTTATAACGTTATGTTATATAACGTAATACGTTATAACGTTATGTTATATAACGTAATACGTTATAACGTTATGTTATATAACGTAATACGTTATAACGTTATGTTATATAACGTAATACGTTATAACGTTATGTTATATAACGTAATACGTTATAACGTTATGTTATATAACGTAATACGTTATAACGTTATACCATATAACGTGTTACTTTATAACGTTATACCAAATAACGTTATGTGATATAACGTATTACGTTATAACGTTATACCACATAACGTATTACGATATAACGTTATACCATACAACGTTATACCATATAACGTATTAAGTTATAGCGTTATGTTATATAACGTAATACGTTATAACGTTATGTTATATAACGTAATACGTTATAACGTTATGTTATATAACGTAATACGTTATAACGTTATGTTATATAACGTAATACGTTATAACGTTATATCATATAACGTTATGCTATATATCGTAATACGTTATAACGTTATACCATGTAACGTTATGTTATATAACGTAGTACGTTATAACGGTATGTTATATAACGTAATACGTTATAACGTGGTACCATATAACGCATTACGTTATAACGTTAGAACATACAACCTTATGTTATATAACGTATTACGTTATAACGTTGTACCATATAACGTGTTACCTTATAACGTTATACCATATATCGTATTACGTTATTACGTTATACCATATAACGTATTACGTTATAACGTTATGATATATAACTTAATACGTTATAACGTTATGTTATATAACTTAATACGTTATAACGTTATGTTAAATAACGTAGTACGTTGTAACGTTATACCATATAACGTGTTACGTTATAACGTTATACCAAATAACGTTATGTGATATAACGTATTACGTTATAACGTTATACCACATAACGTATTACGATATAACGTTATACCATACAACGTTATACCATATAGCATATTACGTTATAACGTTACACCATACAACGTTATGTTGTATAACGTATTCCGTTATAACGTTATACCATATAACGTATTACGTTATAGCGTTATGTTATATAACGTAATACGTTATAACGTTATGTTATATAACGTAATACGTTATAACGTTATGTTACATAACGTAATACGTTATAACGTTATGTTATATAACGTAATACGTTATAACGTTATGTTATATAACGTAATACGTTATAACGTTATGTTATATAACGTAATACGTTATAACGTTATGTTATATAGCGTAATACGGTATAACGTGTTACCATATAACGTATTACGTTATATCGTTATACCATATAACGTTATGGTATATAACGTAATACGTTATAACTTTATACCATATAACGTATTACGTTATAACGTTATACCATATAACGTATTACGTTATAAAGCGTTACCATATAACGTATTACGTTATAACGTGGTACCGTAAATGGCATTACGTTATAACGTTACAACATACAACCTTATGTTATACAACGTATTACGTTATAACGTTATACCATATAACGTGTTACGTTATAACGTTATACCAAATAACGTTATGTTATATAACGTATTACGTTATAACGTTATACCATATAACGTCTTACCTTATCACGTTATACCATATAACGTATTGCGTTATAACGTTATGATATATAACTTGATACGTTATAACGTTATGTTATATAACTTAATACGTTATAACGTTATGTTATATAACGTAATACGTTATAACGTTATACCATATAACGTAATACGTTATAACGTTATACCATATAGCGTATTACGTTACAACGTTACACCATACAACGTTATGTTATATAACGTATTCCGTTATAACGTTATACCATATAACGTATTACGTTATAACGCGTTACCATATAACGTAATACGTTATAACGTTATGTTATATACCGTAATACGTTATAACGTTCTGTTATATAACGTAATACGTTATAGTTTTATACCATATAACGTATTACGTTATAACGTTATACCATATAACGTACTACGTTATAACGTTATACCATATAACGTATTATGTTATAACGTTACACAAGACAACGTTATGTTATATAACGTATTACGTTATAACGTTATGTTATATAACGTATTACGTTATAACGTTATACCATATAACGTATTACGTTATAACGTTATACCATATAACGTATTACGTTATAACGTTATGTTATATAACGTAATACGTTATAACGTTATGTTATATAACGTAATACGTTATAACGTTATGTTATATAACGTAATACGTTATAACGTTATGTTAATAACGTAATACGTTATAACGTTATGTTATATAACGTAATACGTTATAACGTTATGTTATATAACGTAATACGTTATAACCTTATGTTATATAACGTAATACGTTATAACGTTATGTTATATAGCGTAATACGGTATAACGTGTTACCATATAACGTATTACGTAATATCGTTATACCATATAACGTTATGGTATATAACGTAATACGTTATAACTTTATACCATATAACGTATTACGTTATAACGTTATACCATATAACGTATTACGTTATAAAGCGTTACCATGTAACGTATTTCGTTATAACGTGGTACCAGATAAGGCATTACGTTATAATGTTACAACATACAACCTTATGTTATACAACGTATTACGTTATAACGTTATACCATATAACGTGTTACGTTATAACGTTATACCAAATAACGTTATGTTATATAACGTATTACGTTATAACGTTATACCATATAACGTCTTACGTTATCACGTTATACCATATAACGTATTACCTTATAACGTTATGATATATAACTTGATACGTTATAACGTTATGTTATATAACTTAATACGTTATAACGTTATGTTATATAACGTAATACGTTATAACGTTATACCATATAACGTAATACGTTATAACGTTATACCATATAGCGTATTACGTTACAACGTTACACCATACATCGTTATGTTATATAACGTATTCCGTTATAACGTTATACCATATAACGTATTACGTTATAACGCGTTACCATATAACGTAATACGTTATAACGTTATGTTATATAACGTAATACGTTATAACGTTCTGTTATATAACGTAATACGTTATAATTTTATACCATATAACGTATTACGTTATAACGTTATACCATATAACGTATTACGTTATAACGTGGTACCATATAAGGCATTACGTTATAACGTTACAACATACAACCTTATGTTATACAACGTATTACGTTATAACGTTATACCATATAACGTGTTACGTTATAACGTTATACCAAATAACGTTATGTTATATAACGTATTACGTTATAACGTTATACCATATAACGTCTTACGTTATCACGTTATACCATATAACGTATTACGTTATAACGTTATGATATATAACTTGATACGTTATAACGTTATATTATATAACTTAATACGTTATAACGTTATGTTATATAACGTAATACGTTATAACGTTATACCATATAACGTATTACGTTATAACGTTATACCATACAACCTATTACGTTATAACGTTATGTTATATAACGTAATACGTTATAACGTTATGTTATATAACGTATTACGTTATAACGTTATGTTATATAACGTATTACGTTATAACGTTGTACCATATAACGTATTACGTTATAACGTTATACCATACAACGTATTACGTTTTAACGTTATGTTATATAACGTAATACGTTATAACGTTATGTTATATAACGTAATACGTTATAATGTTATGTTATATTACGTAATACGTTATAACGTTATGTTATATAACGTAATACGTTATAACGTTATACCATATAACGTAATACGTTATAACGTTATACCATATAGCGTATTACGTTACAACGTTACACCATACAACGTTATGTTATATAACGTATTCCGTTATAACGTTATACCATATAACGTATTACGTTATAACGCATTACCATATAACGTGATACGTTATAACGTTATGTTATATACCGTAATACGTTATAACGTTCTGTTATATAACGTAATACGTTATAATTTTATACCATATAACGTATTACGTTATAACGTTATACCATATAACGTATAACGTTATAAAGTTATACCATATAACGTATTATGTTATAACGTTACACAAGACAACGTTATGTTATATAACGTATTACGTTGTAACGTTATGTTATATAACGTAATACGTTATAACGTTATGTTATATAACGTAATACGTTATAACGTTATGTTATATAACGTAATACGTTATAACGTTATGTTATATAACGTAATACGTTATAACGTTATGTTATATAACGTAATACGTTATAACGTTATGTTATATAACGTAATACGTTATAACGTAATGTTATATAACGTAATACGTTATAACGTTATGTTATATAACGTAATACGTTATAACGTTATACCACATAACGTATTACGATATAACGTTATACCATACAACGTTATACCATATAGCGTATTACGTTATAACGTTACACCATACAACGTTATGTTGTTTAACGTATTCCGTTATAACGTTATACCATATAACGTATTACGTTATAGCGTTATGTTATATAACGTAATACGTTATAACGTTATGTTATATAACGTAATACGTTATAACGTTATGTTATATAACGTAATACGTTATAACGTTATGTTATATAACGTAATACGTTATAACGTTATGTTATATAACGTAATACGTTATAACGTTATGTTATATAACGTAATACGTTATAACGTTATGTTATATAGCGTAATACGGTATAACGTGTTACCATATAACGTATTACGTTATATCGTTATACCATATAACGTTATGGTATATAACGTAATACGTTATAACTTTATACCATATAACGTATTACGTTATAACGTTATACCATATAACGTATTACGTTATAAAGCGTTACCATATAACGTATTACGTTATAACGTGGTACCATATAAGGCATTACGTTATAACGTTACAACATACAACCTTATGTTATACAACGTATTACGTTATAACGTTATACCATATAACGTGTTACGTTATAACGTTATACCAAATAACGTTATGTTATATAACGTATTACGTTATAACGTTATACCATATAACGTATTACGTTATAACGTTATACCATATAACGTATTACGTTATAACGTTGTACCATATAACGTATTATGTTATAACGTTACACAAGACAACGTTATGTTATATAACGTATTACGTTATAACGTTATGTTATATAACGTATTACGTTATAACGTTATACCATATAACGTAATACGTTATAACGTTATACCATACAACGTATTACGTTATAACGTTATGTTATATAACGTAATACGTTATAACGTTATGTTATATTACGTAATACGTTATAACGTTATGTTATGTAACGTAATACGTTATAACGTTATACCATATAACGTATTACGTTATAACTTTATACCATATAACGTATTACGTTATAACGTTATACCATATAACGTATTACGTTATAACGTTATACCATATAACGTATTACGTTATAACGTTATGTTATATAACGTAATACGTTATAACGTTATGTTATATAGCGTAATACGCTATAACGTGTTACCATATAACGTATTACGCTATATCGTTATACCATATAACGTTATGGTATATAACGTAATACGTTATAACTTTATACCATATAACGTATTACGTTATAACGTTATACCATATAACGTATTACGTTATAACGTTATACCATACAACGTATTACGTTATAACGTTATGTTATATAACGTAATACGTTATAACGTTATGTTATATAACGTAATACGTTAAAACGTTATGTTATATAACGTAATACGTTATAACATTGTGTTATATATCGTAATACGTTATAACGTTATGTTATATAGCGTAATACGCTATAACGTGTTACCATATAACGCATTACGTTATATCGTTATACCATATAACGTTATGGTATATAACGTAATACGTTATAACTTTATACCATATAACGTATTACGTTATAACGTTATACCATATAACGTATTACGTTATAACGTTATACCATATAACGTATTACGTTATAACGTTATACCATATAACGTATTACGTTATTACGTTATACCATATAACGTACTACGTTATAACGTTATGATATATAACTTAATACGTTATAACGTTATGTTATAAAACTTAATACGTTATAACGTTATGTTAAATAACGTAGTACGTTATAACGTTATACCATATAACGTAATACGTTATAACGTCATACCATATAGCGTATTACGTTACAACGTTACACCATACAACGATATGCTATATAACGTATTCCGTTATAACGTTATACCATATAACGTATTACGTTATAACGTTATGTTATATAACGTAATACGTTGTAACGTCATGTTATATATCGTACTACGTTACAACGTTATACCATATAACGTATTACGTTATAACGTTATGTTATATAACATAATACGTTATAACGTTATGTTATATAACGTAATACGTTATAACGTTATGTTATATAACGTAATACGTTATAACGTTATGTTATATAACGTAATACGTTATAACGTTATACCACATAACGTATTACGATATAACGTTATACCATACAACGTTATACGATATAGCGTACTACGTTATAACGTTACACCATACAACGTTATGTTGTATAACGTATTCCGTTATAACGTTATACCATATAACGTATTACGTTATAGCGTTATGTTATATAACGTAATACGTTATAACGTTATGTTATATAACGTAATACGTTATAACGTTATGTTATATAACGTAATACGTTATAACGTTATGTTATATAACGAAATACGTTATAACGTTATGTTATATAACGTAATACGTTATAACGTTATGTTATATAGCGTAATACGGTATAACGTGTTACCATATAACGTATTACGTTATATCGTTATACCATATAACGTTATGGTATATAACGTAATACGTTATAACTTTATACCATATAACGTATTACGTTATAACGTTATACCATATAACGTATTACGTTATAAAGCGTTACCATATAACGTATTACGTTATAACGTGGTACCATATAAGGCATTACGTTATAACGTTACAACATACAACCTTATGTTATACAACGTATTACGTTATAACGTTATACCATATAACGTGTTACGTTATAACGTTATACCAAATAACGTTATGTTATATAACGTATTACGTTATAACGTTATACCATATAACGTCTTACGTTATCACGTTATACCATATAACGTATTACGTTATAACGTTATGATATATAACTTGATACGCTATAACGTTATGTTATATAACTTAATACGTTATAACGTTATGTTATATAACGTAATACGTTATAACGTTATACCATATAACGTAATACGTTATAACGTTATACCATATAGCGTATTACGTTACAACGTTACACCATACAACGTTATGTTATATAACGTGTTCCGTTATAACGTTATACCATATAACGTATTACGTTATAAAGCGTTACCATATAACGTATTACGTTATAACGTGGTACCATATAAGGCATTACGTTATAACGTTACAACATACAACCTTATGTTATACAACGTATTACGTTATAACGTTATACCATATAACGTGTTACGTTATAACGTTATACCAAATAACGTTATGGTATATAACGTATTACGTTATAACGTTATACCATATAACGTATTACGTTATAACGTTATACCATATAACGTATTACGTTATAACGTTGTACCACATAACGTATTATGTTATAACGTTACACAAGACAACGTTATGTTATATAACGTATTACGTTATAACGTTATGTTATATAACGTATTACGTTATAACGTTATACCATATAACGTATTACGTTATAAGGTTATACCATACAACGTATTACGTTATAACGTTATGTTATATAACGTAATACGTTATAACGTTATGTTATATAACGTAATACGTTATAACGTTATGTTATATTACGTAATACGTTATAACGTTATGTTATGTAACGTAATACGTTATAACGTTATACCATATAACGTATTACGTTATAACTTTATACCATATAACGTATTACGTTATAACGTTATACCATATAACGTATTACGTTATAACGTTATACCATATAACGTATTACGTTATAACGTTATGTTATATAACGTAATACGTTATAACGTTATGTTATATAGCGTAATACGCTATAACGTGTTACCATATAACGTATTACGTTATATCGTTATACCATATAACGTTATGGTATATAACGTAATACGTTATAACTTTATACCATATAACGTATTACGTTATAACTTTATACCATATAACGTATTACGTTATAACGTAATACCATACAACGTATTACGTTATAACGTTATGTTATATAACGTAATACGTTATAACGTTATGTTATATAACGTAATACGTTAAAACGTTATGTTATATAACGTAATACGTTATAACATTGTGTTATATATCGTAATACGTTATAACGTTATGTTATATAGCGTAATACGCTATAACGTGTTACCATATAACGCATTACGTTATATCGTTATACCATATAACGTTATGGTATATAACGTAATACGTTATAACTTTATACCATATAACGTATTACGTTATAACGTTATACCATATAACGTATTACGTTATAACGTTATACCATATAACGTATTACGTTATAACGTTATACCATATAACGTATTACGTTATTACGTTATACCATATAACGTATTACGTTATAACGTTATGATATATAACTTAATACGTTATAACGATATGTTATAAAACTTAATACGTTATAACGTTATGTTAAATAACGTAGTACGTTATAACGTTATACCATATAACGTAATACGTTATAACGTCATACCATATAGCGTATTACGTTACAACGTTGCACCATACAACGATATGCTATATAACGTATTCCGTTATAACGTTATACCATATAACGTATTACGTTATAACGTTATGTTATATAACGTAATACGTTGTAACGTCATGTTATATATCGTACTACGTTACAACGTTATACCATATAACGTATTACGTTATAACGTTATGTTATATAACATAATACGTTATAACGTTATGTTATATAACGTAATACGTTATAACGTTATGTTATATAACGTAATACGTTATAACGTTATGTTATATAACGTAATACGTTATAACGTTATACCACATAACGTATTACGATATAACGTTATACCATACAACGTTATACCATATAGCGTACTACGTTATAACGTTACACCATACAACGTTATGTTGTATAACGTATTCCGTTATAACGTTATACCATATAACGTATTACGTTATAGCGTTATGTTATATAACGTAATACGTTATAACGTTATGTTATATAACGTAATACGTTATAACGTTATGTTATATAACGTAATACGTTATAACGTTATGTTATATAACGAAATACGTTATAACGTTATGTTATATAACGTAATACGTTATAACGTTATGTTATATAGCGTAATACGGTATAACGTGTTACCATATAACGTATTACGTTATATCGTTATACCATATAACGTTATGGTATATAACGTAATACGTTATAACTTTATACCATATAACGTATTACGTTATAACGTTATACCATATAACGTATTACGTTATAAAGCGTTACCATATAACGTATTACGTTATAACGTGGTACCATATAAGGCATTACGTTATAACGTTACAACATACAACCTTATGTTATACAACGTATTACGTTATAACGTTATACCATATAACGTGTTACGTTATAACGTTATACCAAATAACGTTATGTTATATAACGTATTACGTTATAACGTTATACCATATAACGTCTTACGTTATCACGTTATACCATATAACGTATTACGTTATAACGTTATGATATATAACTTGATACGCTATAACGTTATGTTATATAACTTAATACGTTATAACGTTATGTTATATAACGTAATACGTTATAACGTTATACCATAAAACGTAATACGTTATAACGTTATACCATATAGCGTATTACGTTACAACGTTACACCATACAACGTTATGTTATATAACGTGTTCCGTTATAACGTTATACCATATAACGTATTACGTTATAAAGCGTTACCATATAACGTATTACGTTATAACGTGGTACCATATAAGGCATTACGTTATAACGTTACAACATACAACCTTATGTTATACAACGTATTACGTTATAACGTTATACCATATAACGTGTTACGTTATAACGTTATACCAAATAACGTTATGGTATATAACGTATTACGTTATAACGTTATACCATATAACGTATTACGTTATAACGTTATACCATATAACGTATTACGTTATAACGTTGTACCATATAACGTATTATGTTATAACGTTACACAAGACAACGTTATGTTATATAACGTATTACGTTATAACGTTATGTTATATAACGTATTACGTTATAACGTTATACCATATAACGTATTACGTTATAACGTTATACCATACAACGTATTACGTTATAACGTTATGTTATATAACGTAATACGTTATAACGTTATGTTATATAACGTAATACGTTATAACGTTATGTTATATTACGTAATACGTTATAACGTTATGTTATATAACGTAATACGTTATAACGTTATACCATATAACGTATTACGTTATAACTTTATACCATATAACGTATTACGTTATAACGTTATACCATATAACGTATTACGTTATAACGTTATACCATATAACGTATTACGTTATAACGTTATTTTATATAACGTAATACGTTATAACGTTATGTTATATAGCGTAATACGCTATAACGTGTTACCATATAACGTATTACGTTATATCGTTATACCATATAACGTTATGGTATATAACGTAATACGTTATAACTTTATACCATATAACGTATTACGTTATAACGTTATACCATATAACGTATTACGTTATAATGTTATACCATACAACGTATTACGTTATAACGTTATGTTATATAACGTAATACGTTATAACGTTATGTTATATAACGTAATACGTTAAAACGTTATGTTATATAACGTAATACGTTATAACATTGTGTTATATACCGTAATACGTTATAACGTTATGTTATATAGCGTAATACGCTATAACGTGTTACCATATAACGTATTACGTTATATCGTTATACCATATAACGTTATGGTATATAACGTAATACGTTATAACTTTATACCATATAACGTATTACGTTATAACGTTATACCATATAACGTATTACGTTATAACGTTATACCATATAACGTATTACGTTATAACGTTATACCATATAACGTATTACGTTATTACGTTATACCATATAACGTATTACGTTATAACGTTATGATATATAACTTGATACGCTATAACGTTATGTTATATAACTTAATATGTTATAACGTTATGTTATATAACGTAATACGTTATAACGTTATACCATATAACGTAATACGTTATAACGTTATACCATATAGCGTATTACGTTACAACGTTACACCATACAACGTTATGTTATATAACGTGTTCCGTTATAACGTTATACCATATAACGTATTACGTTATAAAGCGTTACCATATAACGTATTACGTTATAACGTGGTACCATATAAGGCATTACGTTATAACGTTACAACATACAACCTTATGTTATACAACGTATTACGTTATAACGTTATACCATATAACGTGTTACGTTATAACGTTATACCAAATAACGTTATGGTATATAACGTATTACGTTATAACGTTATACCATATAACGTATTACGCTATAACGTTATACCATATAACGTATTACGTTATAACGTTGTACCATATAACGTATTATGTTATAACGTTACACAAGACAACGTTATGTTATATAACGTATTACGTTATAACGTTATGTTATATAACGTATTACGTTATAACGTTATACCATATAACGTATTACGTTATAACGTTATACCATACAACGTATTACGTTATAACGTTATGTTATATAACGTAATACGTTATAACGTTATGTTATATAACGTAATACGTTATAACGTTATGTTATATTACGTAATACGTTATAACGTTATGTTATGTAACGTAATACGTTATAACGTTATACCATATAACGTATTACGTTATAACGTTATACCATATAACGTATTACGTTATAACGTTATTTTATATAACGTAATACGTTATAACGTTATGTTATATAGCGTAATACGCTATAACGTGTTACCATATAACGTATTACGTTATATCGTTATACCATATAACGTTATGGTATATAACGTAATACGTTATAACTTTATACCATATAACGTATTACGTTATAACGTTATACCATATAACGTATTACGTTATAATGTTATACCATACAACGTATTACGTTATAACGTTATGTTATATAACGTAATACGTTATAACGTTATGTTATATAACGTAATACGTTAAAACGTTATGTTATATAACGTAATACGTTATAACATTGTGTTATATACCGTAATACGTTATAACGTTATGTTATATAGCGTAATACGCTATAACGTGTTACCATATAACGTATTACGTTATATCGTTATACCATATAGCGTTATGGTATATAACGTAATACGTTATAACTTTATACCATATAACGTATTACGTTATAACGTTATACCATATAACGTATTACGTTATAACGTTGTACCATATAGCGTGTTACGTTATAACTTTATACCATATAACGTATTACGTTATTACGTTATACCATATAACGTATTACGTTATAATGTTATGATATATAACTTAATGCGTTATAACGTTATGTTATATAACTTAATACGTTATAACGTTATGTTAAATAACGTAGTACGTTATAACGTTATACCATATAACGTAATACGTTATAACGTCATACCATATAGCGTATTACGTTACAACGTTACACCATACAACGATATGCTATATAACGTATTCCGTTATAACGTTATACCATATAACGTATTACGTTATAACGTTATGTTATATAACGTAATACGTTGTAACGTCATGTTATATATCGTACTACGTTACAACGTTATACCATATAACGTTATACGTTATAACGTTATGTCATATAACGTATTACGTTATAACGTTACACAAGTCAACGTTATGTTATATAACGTATTACGATATAACGTTATACCATATAACGTATTACGTTATAACGTTATACAAGACAACGTTATGTTATATAACGTATTACGTTATAACGTTATACCATATAGCGTATTACGTTATAACGTTATACCATATAACGTATTACGTTATAAAGCGTTACCATATAACGTCTTACGTTATAACGTGGTACCATATAAGGCATTACGTTATAACGTTACAACATACAACCTTATGATATACAACGTATTTCGTTATAACGTTATACCATATAACGTGTTACGTTATAACGTTATACCAAATAACGTTATGTTATATAACGTATTAGGTTATAACGTTATACCATATAACGTCTTACGTTATAACGTTATACCATATAACGTATTACGTTATAACGTTATGATATATAACTTAATACGTTATAACGTTATGTTATATAACTTAATACGTTATAACGTTATGTTATATAACGTTATGTTATATAACGTATTCCGTTATAACGTTATACCATATAACGTAATACGTTATAACGCGTTACCATATAACGTATAACGTTATAACGTTATACCATATAGCGTATTACGTTACAACGTTACACCATACAACGTTATGTTGTATAACTTATTCCGTTATAACGTTATACCATATAACGTATTACCTTATAACGTTATGTTATATAACGTAATACGTTATAACGTTATGTTATGTAACGTAATACGTTATAACGTTCTGTTATATAACGTAATACGCTATAACGTGTTACCATATAACGTATTACGTTATATCGTTATACCATATAACGTTATGTTATATAACGTAATACGTTATAACTTTATACCATATAACGTATTACGTTGTAACGTTATACCATATAACGTATTACGTTATAGCGTTATGTTATATAACGTAATACGTTATGACGTTATGTTATATAACGTAATACGTTATAACGTTATGTTATATAACGTAATACGTTATAACGTTCTGTTATATAACGTAATACGCTATAACGTGTTACCATATAACGTATTACGTTATAACGTTATATCATATAACGTTATGCTATATAACGTAATACGTTATAACGTTATACCATATAGCGTATTACGTTACAACGTTACACCATACAACGTTATGTTGTATAACTTATTCCGTTATAACGTTATACCATATAACGTATTACCTTATAACGTTATGTTATATAACGTAATACGTTATAACGTTATGTTATGTAACGTAATACGTTATAACGTTATGTTATATAACTTAATACGTTATAACGTTATGTTATATAACGTTATGTTATATAACGTATTCCGTTATAACGTTATACCATATAACGTAATACGTTATAACGCGTTACCATATAACGTATAACGTTATAACGTTATACCATATAGCGTATTACGTTACAACGTTACACCATACAACGTTATGTTGTATAACTTATTCCGTTATAACGTTATACCATATAACGTATTACCTTATAACGTTATGTTATATAACGTAATACGTTATAACGTTATGTTATGTAACGTAATACGTTATAACGTTCTGTTATATAACGTAATACGCTATAACGTGTTACCATATAACGTATTACGTTATATCGTTATACCATATAACGTTATGTTATATAACGTAATACGTTATAACTTTATACCATATAACGTATTACGTTGTAACGTTATACCATATAACGTATTACGTTATAGCGTTATGTTATATAACGTAATACGTTATGACGTTATGTTATATAACGTAATACGTTATAACGTTATGTTATATAACGTAATACGTTATAACGTTCTGTTATATAACGTAATACGCTATAACGTGTTACCATATAACGTATTACGTTATAACGTTATATCATATAACGTTATGCTATATAACGTAATACGTTATAACGTTATACCATATAGCGTATTACGTTACAACGTTACACCATACAACGTTATGTTGTATAACTTATTCCGTTATAACGTTATACCATATAACGTATTACCTTATAACGTTATGTTATATAACGTAATACGTTATAACGCGTTACCATATAACGTATAACGTTATAACGTTATACCATATAGCGTATTACGTTACAACGTTACACCATACAACGTTATGTTGTATAACTTATTCCGTTATAACGTTATACCATATAACGTATTACCTTATAACGTTATGTTATATAACGTAATACGTTATAACGTTATGTTATGTAACGTAATACGTTATAACGTTCTGTTATATAACGTAATACGCTATAACGTGTTACCATATAACGTATTACGTTATATCGTTATACCATATAACGTTATGTTATATAACGTAATACGTTATAACTTTATACCATATAACGTATTACGTTGTAACGTTATACCATATAACGTATTACGTTATAGCGTTATGTTATATAACGTAATACGTTATGACGTTATGTTATATAACGTAATACGTTATAACGTTATGTTATATAACGTAATACGTTATAACGTTCTGTTATATAACGTAATACGCTATAACGTGTTACCATATAACGTATTACGTTATAACGTTATATCATATAACGTTATGCTATATAACGTAATACGTTATAACGTTATACCATATAACGTATAGCGTTATAAAGTTACACCATGCAACGTTATGTTATATAACATAATACGTTATATCGTTATGTTATATAACGTATAGCGTTATAAAGTTACACCATGCAACGTTATGTTATATAACATAATACATTATAACGTTATGTTATATAACGTAATACGTTATAACGTTATTCCACATAACGTATTACGATATAACGTTATACCATATAACGTATTACGTTATAATGTTATACCATACAACGTATTACGTTATAACGTTATGTTATATAACGTAATACGTTATAACGTTATGTTATATAACGTAATACGTTAAAACGTTATGTTATATAACGTAATACGTTATAACATTGTGTTATATACCGTAATACGTTATAACGTTATGTTATATAGCGTAATACGCTATAACGTGTTACCATATAACGTATTACGTTATATCGTTATACCATATAGCGTTATGGTATATAACGTAATACGTTATAACTTTATACCATATAACGTATTACGTTATAACGTTATACCATATAACGTATTACGTTATAACGTTGTACCATATAGCGTGTTACGTTATAACGTTATACCATATAACGTATTACGTTATTACGTTATACCATATAACGTATTACGTTATAATGTTATGATATATAACTTAATGCGTTATAACGTTATGTTATATAACTTAATACGTTATAACGTTATGTTAAATAACGTAGTACGTTATAACGTTATACCATATAACGTAATACGTTATAACGTCATACCATATAGCGTATTACGTTACAACGTTACACCATACAACGATATGCTATATAACGTATTCCGTTATAACGTTATACCATATAACGTATTACGTTATAACGTTATGTTATATAACGTAATACGTTGTAACGTCATGTTATATATCGTACTACGTTACAACGTTATACCATATAACGTTATACGTTATAACGTTATGTCATATAACGTATTACGTTATAACGTTACACAAGTCAACGTTATGTTATATAACGTATTACGATATAACGTTATACCATATAACGTATTACGTTATAACGTTATACAAGACAACGTTATGTTATATAACGTATTACGTTATAACGTTATACCATATAACGTATTACGTTATAACGTTATACCATATAACGTATTACGTTATAAAGCGTTACCATATAACGTCTTACGTTATAACGTGGTACCATATAAGGCATTACGTTATAACGTTACAACATACAACCTTATGATATACAACGTATTTCGTTATAACGTTATACCATATAACGTGTTACGTTATAACGTTATACCAAATAACGTTATGTTATATAACGTATTAGGTTATAACGTTATACCATATAACGTCTTACGTTATAACGTTATACCATATAACGTATTACGTTATTACGTTATACCATATAACGTATTACGTTATGACGTTATGATATATAACTTAATACGTTATAACGATATGTTATAAAACTTAATACGTTATAACGTTATGTTAAATAACGTAGTACGTTATAACGTTATACCATATAACGTAATACGTTATAACGTCATACCATATAGCGTATTACGTTACAACGTTGCACCATACAACGATATGCTATATAACGTATTCCGTTATAACGTTATACCATATAACGTATTACGTTATAACGTTATGTTATATAACGTAATACGTTGTAACGTCATGTTATATATCGTACTACGTTACAACGTTATACCATATAACGTATTACGTTATAACGTTATGTTATATAACATAATACGTTATAACGTTATGTTATATAACGTAATACGTTATAACGTTATGTTATATAACGTAATACGTTATAACGTTATGTTATATAACGTAATACGTTATAACCTTATACCACATAACGTATTACGATATAACGTTATACCATACAACGTTATACCATATAGCGTACTACGTTATAACGTTACACCATACAACGTTATGTTGTATAACGTATTCCGTTATAACGTTATACCATATAACGTATTACGTTATAGCGTTATGTTATATAACGTAATACGTTATAACGTTATGTTATATAACGTAATACGTTATAACGTTATGTTATATAACGTAATACGTTATAACGTTATGTTATATAACGAAATACGTTATAACGTTATGTTATATAACGTAATACGTTATAACGTTATGTTATATAGCGTAATACGGTATAACGTGTTACCATATAACGTATTACGTTATATCGTTATACCATATAACGTTATGGTATATAACGTAATACGTTATAACTTTATACCATATAACGTATTACGTTATAACGTTATACCATATAACGTATTACGTTATAAAGCGTTACCATATAACGTATTACGTTATAACGTGGTACCATATAAGGCATTACGTTATAACGTTACAACATACAACCTTATGTTATACAACGTATTACGTTATAACGTTATACCATATAACGTGTTACGTTATAACGTTATACCAAATAACGTTATGTTATATAACGTATTACGTTACAACGTTATACCATATAACGTCTTACGTTATCACGTTATACCATATAACGTATTACGTTATAACGTTATGATATATAACTTGATACGCTATAACGTTATGTTATATAACTTAACACGTTATAACGTTATGTTATATAACGTAATACGTTATAACGTTATACCATATAACGTAATACGTTATAACGTTATACCATATAGCGTATTACGTTACAACGTTACACCATACAACGTTATGTTATATAACGTGTTCCGTTATAACGTTATACCATATAACGTATTACGTTATAAAGCGTTACCATATAACGTATTACGTTATAACGTGGTACCATATAAGGCATTACGTTATAACGTTACAACATACAACCTTATGTTATACAACGTATTACGTTATAACGTTATACCATATAACGTGTTACGTTATAACGTTATACCAAATAACGTTATGGTATATAACGTATTACGTTATAACGTTATACCATATAACGTATTACGTTATAACGTTATACCATATAACGTATTACGTTATAACGTTGTACCATATAACGTATTACGTTATAACGTTACACAAGACAACGTTATGTTATATAACGTATTACGTTATAACGTTATGTTATATAACGTATTACGTTATAACGTTATACCGTATAACGTAGTACGTTATAACGTTATACCATACAACGTATTACGTTATAACGTTATGCCATATAACGTAATACGTTATAACGTTATGTTATATAACGTAATACGTTATAACGTTATGTTATATTACGTAATACGTTATAACGTTATGTTATATAACGTAATACGTTATAACGTTATACCATATAACGTATTACGTTATAACTTTATACCATATAACGTATTACGTTATAACGTTATACCATATAACGTATTACGTTATAACGTTATACCATATAACGTATTACGTTATAACGTTATTTTATATAACGTAATACGTTATAACGTTATGTTATATAGCGTAATACGCTATAACGTGTTACCATATAACGTATTACGTTATATCGTTATACCATATAACGTTATGGTATATAACGTAATACGTTATAACTTTATACCATATAACGTATTACGTTATAACGTTATACCATATAACGTATTACGTTATAATGTTATACCATACAACGTATTACGTTATAACGTTATGTTATATAACGTAATACGTTATAACGTTATGTTATATAACGTAATACGTTAAAACGTTATGTTATATAACGTAATACGTTATAACATTGTGTTATATACCGTAATACGTTATAACGTTATGTTATATAGCGTAATACGCTATAACGTGTTACCATATAACGTATTACGTTATATCGTTATACCATATAACGTTATGGTATATAACGTAATACGTTATAACTTTATACCATATAACGTATTACGTTATAACGTTATACCATATAACGTATTACGTTATAACGTTATACCATATAACGTATTACGTTATAACGTTATACCATATAACGTATTACGTTATTACGTTATACCATATAACGTATTACGTTATAACGTTATGATATATAACTTGATACGCTATAACGTTATGTTATATAACTTAATATGTTATAACGTTATGTTATATAACGTAATACGTTATAACGTTATACCATATAACGTAATACGTTATAACGTTATACCATATAGCGTATTACGTTACAACGTTACACCATACAACGTTATGTTATATAACGTGTTCCGTTATAACGTTATACCATATAACGTATTACGTTATAAAGCGTTACCATATAACGTATTACGTTATAACGTGGTACCATATAAGGCATTACGTTATAACGTTACAACATACAACCTTATGTTATACAACGTATTACGTTATAACGTTATACCATATAACGTGTTACGTTATAACGTTATACCAAATAACGTTATGGTATATAACGTATTACGTTATAACGTTATACCATATAACGTATTACGTTATAACGTTATACCATATAACGTATTACGTTATAACGTTGTACCATATAACGTATTATGTTATAACGTTACACAAGACAACGTTATGTTATATAACGTATTACGTTATAACGTTATGTTATATAACGTATTACGTTATAACGTTATACCATATAACGTATTACGTTATAACGTTATACCATACAACGTATTACGTTATAACGTTATGTTATATAACGTAATACGTTATAACGTTATGTTATATAACGTAATACGTTATAACGTTATGTTATATAACGTAATACGTTATAACGTTATGTTATGTAACGTAATACGTTATAACGTTATACCATATAACGTATTACGTTATAACTTTATACCATATAACGTATTACGTTATAACGTTATACCATATAACGTATTACGTTATAACGTTATACCATATAACGTATTACGTTATAACGTTATTTTATATAACGTAATACGTTATAACGTTATGTTATATAGCGTAATACGCTATAACGTGTTACCATATAACGTATTACGTTATATCGTTATACCATATAACGTTATGGTATATAACGTAATACGTTATAACTTTATACCATATAACGTATTACGTTATAACGTTATACCATATAACGTATTACGTTATAATGTTATACCATACAACGTATTACGTTATAACGTTATGTTATATAACGTAATACGTTATAACGTTATGTTATATAACGTAATACGTTAAAACGTTATGTTATATAACGTAATACGTTATAACATTGTGTTATATACCGTAATACGTTATAACGTTATGTTATATAGCGTAATACGCTATAACGTGTTACCATATAACGTATTACGTTATATCGTTATACCATATAGCGTTATGGTATATAACGTAATATGTTATAACTTTATACCATATAACGTATTACGTTATAACGTTATACCATATAACGTATTACGTTATAACGTTGTACCATATAGCGTGTTACGTTATAACGTTATACCATATAACGTATTACGTTATTACGTTATACCATATAACGTATTACGTTATAATGTTATGATATATAACTTAATGCGTTATAACGTTATGTTATATAACTTAATACGTTATAACGTTATGTTAAATAACGTAGTACGTTATAACGTTATACCATATAACGTAATACGTTATAACGTCATACCATATAGCGTATTACGTTACAACGTTACACCATACAACGATATGCTATATAACGTATTCCGTTATAACGTTATACCATATAACGTATTACGTTATAACGTTATGTTATATAACGTAATACGTTGTAACGTCATGTTATATATCGTACTACGTTACAACGTTATACCATATAACGTTATACGTTATAACGTTATGTCATATAACGTATTACGTTATAACGTTACACAAGTCAACGTTATGTTATATAACGTATTACGATATAACGTTATACCATATAACGTATTACGTTATAACGTTATACAAGACAACGTTATGTTATATAACGTATTACGTTATAACGTTATACCATATAACGTATTACGTTATAACGTTATACCATATAACGTATTACGTTATAAAGCGTTACCATATAACGTCTTACGTTATAACGTGGTACCATATAAGGCATTACGTTATAACGTTACAACATACAACCTTATGATATACAACGTATTTCGTTATAACGTTATACCATATAACGTGTTACGTTATAACGTTATACCAAATAACGTTATGTTATATAACGTATTAGGTTATATCGTTATACCATATAACGTCTTACGTTATAACGTTATACCATATAACGTATTACGTTATAACGTTATGATATATAACTTAATACGTTATAACGTTATGTTATATAACTTAATACGTTATAACGTTATGTTATATAACGTTATGTTATATAACGTATTCCGTTATAACGTTATACCATATAACGTAATACGTTATAACGCGTTACCATATAACGTATAACGTTATAACGTTATACCATATAGCGTATTACGTTACAACGTTACACCATACAACGTTATGTTGTATAACTTATTCCGTTATAACGTTATACCATATAACGTATTACCTTATAACGTTATGTTATATAACGTAATACGTTATAACGTTATGTTATGTAACGTAATACGTTATAACGTTCTGTTATATAACGTAATACGCTATAACGTGTTACCATATAACGTATTACGTTATATCGTTATACCATATAACGTTATGTTATATAACGTAATACGTTATAACTTTATACCATATAACGTATTACGTTGTAACGTTATACCATATAACGTATTACGTTATAGCGTTATGTTATATAACGTAATACGTTATGACGTTATGTTATATAACGTAATACGTTATAACGTTATGTTCTATAACGTAATACGTTATAACGTTCTGTTATATAACGTAATACGCTATAACGTGTTACCATATAACGTATTACGTTATAACGTTATATCATATAACGTTATGCTATATAACGTAATACGTTATAACGTTATACCATATAACGTATAGCGTTATAAAGTTACACCATGCAACGTTATGTTATATAACATAATACGTTATATCGTTATGTTATATAACGTATAGCGTTATAAAGTTACACCATGCAACGTTATGTTATATAACATAATACATTATAACGTTATGTTATATAACGTAATACGTTATAACGTTATTCCACATAACGTATTACGATATAACGTTATACCATATAACGTTATGTTATATAACCTATTACGTTATAACGTTATGATATATAACATAATACGTTATAACGTTCTGTTATATAACGTAATACTTTATAACGTTATGTTATGTAACGTAATACGTTATAACGTTCTGTTATATAACGTAATACGCTATAACGTGTTACCATATAACGTATTACGTTATATCGTTATACCATATAACGTTATGTTATATAACGTAATACGTTATAACGTTATACCATATAACGTATTACGTAATAACGTTACAACATATAACGTTATGTTATATAACGTAATACCTTATAACGTTACACCATATAACGTATTACGTTATAACGTTAAACCATACAATGTTATGTTACATGACGTAATACGATATAACGTTATACCATATAACG
This sequence comes from Bombus hypnorum, assembly GCA_911387925.2. Taxonomy (NCBI): domain Eukaryota; kingdom Metazoa; phylum Arthropoda; class Insecta; order Hymenoptera; family Apidae; genus Bombus; species Bombus hypnorum. The sequence goes on from OU427027.1 coordinate 1,097,849, forward strand.
TACTACGTTATAACGTTGCACAAGACAACGTTATGTTATACAACGTATTACGTTATGACGTTCTACCATACAGCGTTATGTTATATAACGTAATACGTTATAACGTTATACCATATAACGTATTACGTTATATCGTAATACCATATAACGTATAGCGTTATAACGTTACACCATACAACGTTATATTATATAACGTATTACGTTATAACGTTATGTTATATAACTTAATACGTTATAACGTTATGTTATATAACGTAATACGCTATAACGTGTTACCATATAACGTATTACGTTATATCGTCATACCATATAACGTTATGTTATACAACGTAATACGTTATAACGTTGTAACATTATACCATACAGCGTATTACGTTATAACGTTATAGCATACAACGTATTACGTCATAACCCTACACCACACAACGTTATGTAATATAACGTAATACGTTATAACCTGTTACCATATAACGTAATACGTTATATCGTAATACCATATAACGTATAGCGTTATAACGTTACACCATACAACGTTATATTATATAACGTATTACGTTATAACGTTATGTTATATAACTTAATACGTTATAACGTTATGTTATATAACGTAATACGTTATAACGTTATACCATATAACGTATTACGTTATAACGTTATACCATACAACGTTATGTTATGTAACGTATTACGTTATAACGTTATACCACATAACGTAATACATTATAACGTAATACCATATAACGTATAGCGTTATAACGTTACATCATACAACGATATGTTATATAACGTATTACGTTACAACGTTATGTTATATAACTTAATACGTTATAACGTTATGTTATATAACGTAATACGTTATAACGTTATACCATATAACGTATTACGTTATAACTTTATACTATATAACGTATTACGTTATGACGTTATACCATACAACGTATTACGTTATAACGATACGCCATATAACGTTATGTTATATAACGCATTACGTTATAACGTTACACCATATAACGTATTATGTTATAACGTTACACCATATAACGTATTACGTTATAACGTTATACCATACAACGTATTACGTTATAACGTTATACCATATAACGTATTTCATTATAACGTTATGCCAGATAACGTATTACGTGATAACGTTATACCATATAACGTATTACGTAATAACGTTATACCATATAACGTTATGTTACATAACGTAATACGTTATAACGTTATACCATATAACGTATTACGTTATAACGTTAAACCATACAACGTATTACGTCATAACGTTACACCATACAACGTTCTGTAATATAACGTAATACGTTATAACGTGTTACCATTTAACGTATTACGTTATAACGTTATGCCACATAACGTAATACGTTATAACGGAATACCATATAACGTATGGCGTTATAACGTTACACCATACAACGTTATGTCATATAACGTATTACGTTATAACGTTATGTTATATAACTTAATACGTTATAACGTTATGTTATATAACGTATTACATTATAACGTTATGCCATATAACGTATTACGTGATAACGTTATACCATATACCGTATTACGTAATAACGTTATACCATATAACGTTAAGTTATATAACGTAATACGTTATAACGTTATACCATATAACGTAGTACGTTATAACGTTATACCATATAACGTATTACGTTATGATGTTATACCATACAACGTTATGTTATATAACGTAATACGTTATAACGTTGTAACGTTGTACCATATAACGTGTTACGTTGTAACGTTGCACAAGACAACGTTATGTTATATAACGTATAACGTTACAACGCTATACCATATAACGTATTACGTTATAACGTTACACAAGACAACGTTACGTTATATAACGTATTACGATATAACGTTATGCCATATAACGTAGTACGTTATAACGTTACACATGACAACGTTATGTTATATAACGTATTACGTTATAACGTTATAAAATATAACGTATTACGTTGTAACGTTACACAAGACAACGTTGTGTTGTATAACGTATTACGTTATGACGTTATACCATATAACGTATTACGTTGTAATGTTACACAAGACAACGTTGTGTTATATAACCTATTACGTTATAACGTTATACCATATAACGTATTACGTTATAACGTTACACAAGACAACGTTATGTTATATAACGTATTACGTTATAACGTTATACCATATAACGTATTACGTTACAACGTTACACCATACAACGTTATGTTATATAACGTATTCCGTTATAACGTTATACCATATATCGTATTACGTTATAACGTTATACCATATAACGTTATGTTATATAATGTAATACGTTATAACTTTTACCACATAACGTAATACGTTATAACGTAATACCATATAACGTATAGCGTTATAACGTTACACCATACAACGTTATGTTATATAAAGTATTACGTGTTAATGTTATGTTAAATAACGTAATACACTACAACGTGTTACGATATAACGTATTACGTTCTAACGTTACACCATATAAAGTAAAACCATATAACGTAATACGTTATAACGTTACACCATATAACGCATTACGTTATAACGTTACACCATACAACGTTATGGTATATAACGTATTACGTTATAACGTTATACCATATAACGTATTACGTTGTAACGTGTTACCATATAACGTATTACGTTATAACGTGTTACCATATAACGTATTACGTTATAACGTTATAGCATATAGCGTATTACGTTACAACGTTACACCATACAACGTTATGTTATATAACGGATTCCGTTATAACGTTATACCACATAACTTATTACGTTATAACGTTATGTGATATAACGTAATACGTTTTAACGTTATGTTATATAACGTAATAGGTTATAAAGTTATGCCATATAACGTTATGTTATATAACGTAGTACGTTAGAACGTTATAACATATAACGTATTACGGTATAACGTTATACCAAATAACGTTATACCATACAACGTATTACGTCATAACGTTACACCATACAACGTTATGTAAAATAACGTAATACGTTATAACTTTATACTATATAACGTATTACGTTATGACGTTACACAAGACAACGTTACGTTATATAACGTATTACGATATAACGTTATGCCATATAACGTAGTACGTTATAACGTTACACAAGACAACGTTATGTTATATAACGTATTACGTTATAACGTTATACCATATAACGTATTACGTTGTAACGTTACACAAGACAACGTTGTGTTACATAACGTATTACGTTATAACGTTACACCATACAACGTTATGTTATATAAAGTATTACGTGTTAATGTTATGTTAAATAACGTAATACACTACAACGTGTTACGATATAACGTATTACGTTCTAACGTTACACCATATAAAGTAAAACCATATAACGTAATACGTTATAACGTTATACCATATAACGCATTACGTTATAACGTTACACCATACAACGTTATGGTATATAACGTATTACGTTATAACGTTATACCATATAACGTATTACGTTGTAACGTGTTACCATATAATGTATTACGTTATAACGTGTTACCATATAACGTATTACGTTATAACGTTATACCATATAGCGTATTACGTTACAACGTTACACCATACAACGTTATGTTATATAACGTATTCCGTTATAACGTTATGTTATATAACATAATACGTTATAACGTTATGTTATATAACGTAATACGCTATAGCGTGTTACCATATAACGTATTATGTTTTATCGTTATACCATATATCGTTATTTTATATAACGTAATACGTTATAACTTTATACCATATAACGTATTACGTTATGACGTTAACCCATACAACGTTATGTTATATAACGTATTCCGTTATAACGTTATACCATATATCGTATTACGTTATAACGTTATACCATATAACGTTATGTTATATAACGTAATACGTTATACCTTTATACCATATAACGTATTACATTATAACGTTATACCGTATAACGTATTACGTGATAACGTTATACCATATAACGTATAACGTAATAACGTTATAACATATAACGTTATGTTACATAACGTAATACGTTATAAAGTTATGCCATATAACGTTATGTTATATAACGTAGTACGTCAGAACGTTATAACATATAACGTATTACGGTATAACGTTATACCAAATAACGTTATGTTATATAACGTAATACGTTATAACGTTATACCATACAACGTATTACGTCATAACGTTACACCATACAACGTTATGTAAAATAACGTAATACGTTATAACTTTATACTATATAACGTATTACGTTATGACGTTATACCATACAACGTTATGTTATATTCACGTAATACGTTAATACGTTATACCACATAACGTAATACGTTATAACGTAATACCATATAACGTATAGCGTTATAACGTTACACCATACAACGTTATGTTATATAGCGTAATACGTTATAAGTTATACCATATAACGTATTACGTTATAACTTTATACTATATAACGTATTACGTTATGACGTTATACCATACAGCGTTATGTTATATAACGTAATACGTTATAACGTTATAGCATATAACGTATTACGTTATAATTTTATACCATATAACGTAATACGTTGTAACTTTATACTATATAACGTATTACGTTATGACGTTATACCATACAACGTTATGTTATATAACGTAATACGTTACAACGTTATACCACATACCGTAATACGTTATAACGTAATACCATATAACGTATAGCGTTATAACGTTACACCATACAACGTTATGTTATATAACGTAATACCTTATAAAGTTATACCACATAACGTGATACGTTATAACGTAATACCATATAACGTATAGCGTTATAACGTTACACCATACAACGTTATGTTATATAACGTAATACGTTATAACGTTATACCATATAACGTATTACGTTATAACGTTATACCATACAACGTTATGTTATATAACGTATTACGTTATAACTTTATACTATAAAACGTATTACGTTATAACGTTAAACCATACTACGTTATGTTACATAACGTAATACGTTATAACGTTATACCATATAACGTATTACGTTACAACGTTACACCATACAACGTTATGTTATATAACGTAATACGTTATAACGTTATACCATATAGTGTATTACGTTACAAAGTTACACCATACAACGTTATGTTGTATAACGTATTCCGTTATAACGTTATACCATATATCGTATTACGTTATAACGTTATACCATATAACGTTATGTTATATAACGTAATACGTTATAACTTTATACCATATAACGTAATACGTTATATCGTAATACCATATAACGTATAGCGTTATAACGTTACACCATACAACGTTATGATATATAAAGTATTACGTTATAATGTTATGTTATATAACGTAATCCGCTACAACGTGTTACTATATAACGTATTACGTTCTAACGTTACACCATATAAAGTAAAACCATATAACGTAATAAGTTATAACGTTATACCATATAACGCATTACGTTATAACTTTCCACCATACAACGTTATGGTATATAACGTATTACGTTATAACGTTATACCATATATCGTATTACGTTGTAACGTTACACAAGACAACGTTATGTTATATAACGTAACACGTTATAACGTTATACCATATAACGTATTACGTTATAACGTAATACCATATAACGTATAGCGTTATAACGTTACACTATGCAACGTTATGTTATATAAAGTATTACGTGTTAATGTTATGTTAAATAACGTAATACACTACAACGTGTTACGATATAACGTATTACGTTCTAACGTTACACCATATAAAGTAAAACCATATAACGTAATACGTTATAACGTTATACCATATAACGCATTACGTTATAACGTTACACCATACAACGTTATGGTATATAACGTATTACGTTATAACGTTATACCATATAACGTATTACGTTGTAACGTGTTACCATATAATGTATTACGCTATAACGTGTTACCATATAACGTATTACGTTATAACGTTATACCATATAGCGTATTACGTTACAACGTTACACCATACAACGTTATGTTATATAACGTATTCCGTTATAACGTTATACCACATAACGTATTACGTTATAACGTTATGTGATATAACGTAATACGTTATAACGTTATGTTATATAACATAATACGTTATAACGTTATGTTATATAAGGTAATACGCTATAGCGTGTTACCATATAACGTATTACGTTATATCGTTATACCATATAACGTTATTTTATATAACGTAATACGTTATAACGTTACACCATATAACGTATTATGTTATAACGTTACACCATATATCGTATTACGTTATAACGTTATACCATATAACGTATTTCATTATAACGTTATGCCATATAATGTATTACGTGATAACGTTATACCATATAACGTATTACGTAATAACGTTATACCATATAACGTTATGTTATATAACGTAATACGTTATAACGTTATACCATGTAACGTATTACGTTATAACGTTAAACCATACAACGTATTATGTCATAACGTTACACCATACAACGTTATGTAATATAACGTAATACGTTGTAACGTGTTACCATTTAACGTATTACGTTATAACGTTATACCATATAACGTTATGCTATATAACGTAATACGTTGTAACTTTATACTATATAACGTATTACGTTATGACGTTATACCATACAACGTTATGTTATATAACGTAATACGTTACAACGTTATACCACATAACGTAATACGTTATAACGTAATACCATATAACGTAAAGCGTTATAACGTTACACCATACAACGTTATGTTATATAACGTAATACGTTATAACGTTATACCATATAACGTATTACGTTATAACGTTATACCATACAACGTTATGTTATATAACGTATTACGTTATAACTTTATACTATATAACGTATTACGTTATAACATTAAACCATACAACGTTATGTTACATAACGTAATACGTTATAACGTTATACCATATAACGTATTACGTTATAACGTTATACCATACAACGTTATGTTATATAACGTATTACGTTATAACTTTATACTATATAACGTATTACGTTATAACGTTATACCATACAACGTTATGTTACATAACGTAATACGTTATAACGTTATACCATATATCGTGTTACGTTATAACGTTACACAAGACAACGTTATGGTATATAACGTATTACGTTATAACTTTATACTATATAACGTATTACGTTATAACGTTAAACCATACAACGTTATGTTACATAACGTAATACGCTATAACGTTATACCATATATCGTGTTACGTTATAACGTTACACAAGAAAACGTTATGGTATATAACGTATTACGTTAGTACGTAATACCATATAACGTATTACGTTGTGACGTTACACAAGACAACGTTATGTTATATAACGTATTACGTTATATCGTTATACCATATAACGTATTACGTTATAACGTGTTACCATATAACGAATTACGTTATGATGTTATACTATACAACGTTATGTTATAAAACGTAATACGTTATAACGTTGTAGCGTTATACCATATAGCGTATTACGTTATAACGTTACACCATACAACGTTATGTAATATAACGTAATACGTTATAACGTGTTACCATATAACGTGTTTCCATATAACGTGTTACGTTATAACGTTATACCATATAACGTTATGCTATATGACGTAAGACGTTAGAACGTTATCCCATATAACGCATTACATAATAACGTTACACCATACGACGTTATGTTCTATAACGTAATACGTTATAACGTGTTTCTATATAACGTATTACGTTATAACGTGTTTCCATATAACGAATTACGTTATAACGTTAAACCGTATATCGTATTACGTTATAATTTTATGCCATATAACGTATTACATTATATCGTCATACCATATAACGTTATGTTATATAACGTGATACGTTATAACATTATACCATATAACGTATTACGTTATGATGTTATACCATACAACGTTATGTCATATAACGTAATACGTCATAACGTTGTAACGTTATACCATATAGCGTATTACGTCATAACGTTACAACATACAACGTTATGTAATATAACGTAATACGTTATAACGTGTTACCATATAACGTATTACGTTATAACGTTATACCATATAACGTTATGCTATATAACGTAATACGTTATAACGTTATCCCATATAACGCATTACATTATAACGTTACACCATACGACGTTATGTTATATAACGTAATACGTTATAACGTGTTTCCATATAACGTGTTACGTTATAACGTTATACCATACAACGTATTACGTTATAACGATACACCATATAACGTTATGTTATATAACGCATTAGGTTATAAAGTTACACCATATAACGTATTACGTCATAACGTTACACCATACAACGTTATGTAATATAACGTAATACGTTATAACGTGTTGCCATATAACGTATTACGCCATAACGTTACAACATACAACGTTATGTAATATAACGTAATACGTTATAACGTGGTACCATATAACGTGTTACGTTATAACGTTATACCATACAACGTATTACGTTATAACGATACACCATATAACGTTATGTTATGTAACGCATTAGGTTATAAAGTTACACCATATAACGTATTATGTTATAACGTTACACCATATATCGTATTACGTTATAACGTTATACCATATAACGTATTACATTATAACGTTATACCATATAACGTATTCCGTTATATCGTTATACCATATAACGTATTACGTTATTACGTTATACCATATAACGTATTACATTATGACGTTATACCATATAGCGTATTTCGTTATAACGTTATACCATATAACGTTATGCGATATAACGTAATACGATATAACGTTATACCATATGACGTATTACGTGATAACGTTATACCATATAACATATTACGTCATAACGTTACACCATACAACGTTATGTAATATAACGTAATACGTTATATCGTGTTACCATATAACCATTTACGTCATAACATTACACCTTACAACGTTATGTAATATAACGTAATACGTTATAACGTATTACCATATAACGTATTACGTTATAACGTGTTACCATATAACGTGTTACGTTATAACGTTATACAATACGACGTTATGTTATATAACGTAATACGTTATAACGTGTTTCCATATAACGTATTACGTTATAACGTTATACCATGCAACGTCATGTTATATAACGTATTGCGTTATAACTTTATACTATATAACGTATTACGTTGTAACGTTACACAAGACAACGTTATGTTATATAACGTATTACGTTATAACTTTATACCATATAACGTATTACGTTATAACGTGTTTCCATATAACGAATTACGTTATGATGTTATACCATACAACGTTATGTTATATAACGTAATACGTTATAAGGTTGTAACGTTATACCATATAGCGTAATACGTTATAACGTTATACCATACAACGTATTACGTCGTAACGTTACACCATACAACGTTATGTAATATAACGTAATATGTTATAACGAGTTACCATATAACGTGTTACGTTATAACGTGTTTCCATATAACGTGTTACGTTATAACGTTACACCATACGACGTTATGTTATATAACGTAATACGTTATAATGTGTTTCTATATAACGTATTACGTTATAACGTGTTTCCATATAACGAATTACGTTATAACGTTAAACCGTATATCGTATTACGTTATAATTTTATACCATATAACGTATTACGTTATATCGTTATACCACATAACGTTATGTTACATAACGTAATACGTTATAACGTTATCCCATATAACGCATTACATTATAACGTTACACCATACGACGTTATGTTATATAACGTAATATGTTATAACGTGTTTCCATATAACGTATTACGTTATAACGTTATACCATACAACGTTATGTTATATAACGTAATACGTCATAACGTTGTAACGTTATACCATATAGCGTATTACGTTGTAACGTTACAACATACAACGTTATATAATATAACGTAATACGTTATAACGTGTTACCATATAACGTGTTACGTTATAACGTTATACCATTTAACGTTATGCTATATAACGTAATACGTTATAACGTTAACCCATATAACGCATTACATTATAACGTTACACCATACGACGTTATGTTATAGAACGTAATACGTTATAACGTGTTTCCATATAACGTATTACGTTATAACGTTATACCATACAACGTATTACGTTATAACGATACACCATATAACGTTATGTTATATAACGCATTACGGTATAACGTTATGCTATTTAACGTAATACGATATAACTTTATACCATATGACGTATTACGCGATAACGTTATACCATATAACATATTACGTCATAACGTTACACCATACAACGTTATGTAATATAACGTAATACGTTATAACGTGTTACCATATAACGTATTACATTATAACGTTATTCCATATAACGTTATGCTATATAACGTAATACGTTATAACGTTATAAAGTATAACGTTATGTTATATAACGTAATACGTTATAAAGTTATACCACGTAACGTAATACGTTATAACGTAATACCATATAACGTATAGCGTTATAGTGTTACACCATACAACTTTATGTTATATAACTTAATACGTTATAACGTTATGTTATATAACGTAATACGTTATAAAGTAATACCATATAACGTATAGCGTTATAATGTTACACCATACAACGTTATGCTATATAACGTATTACGTTATAACGTTATGTTATGTAACTTAATACGTTATAACGTTATGTGTTATGACGTAATACGTTGTAACGTTACACAAGACAACGTTATGTTATATAACGTATTACATTATAACGTTATACCATATAACGTATTACGCTATAACGCTACACCAGACAACGTTATGTTGTATAACGTATTACGATATAACGTTATACCATATAACGTATTACGTTATAACGTTATACTAGACACCATTATGTTATATAACGTATTACGTTATAACGTTATACCATATGACGTATTACGTTATAACGTGTTACCATATAACGAATTACGTTATAACGTTATACCATATAGCGTATTACGTTACCACGTTACACCATACAACGTTATGTTATATAACGTATTCCGTTATAACGTTATACCATATAACGTATTACGTTATAACGTTATGTTATATAACGTAATACGTTATAACGTTATGTTATATAACGTAATACCTTATAACGTTATGTTATATAACGTAATACGTTATAACGTTATGTTATATAACGTAATACGTTATAACGTTATGTTATATAACGTAATACGTTATAACGTTATGTTATACAACGTAATACGCTATAACGTGTTACCATATAATGTATTACGTTATATCGTTATACCATATAACGTTATGTTATATAACGTAATACGTTATAACTTTATACCATATAACGTATTACATTATGACGTTATACCATACAACGTTATGTTATATAACGTAATACGTTATAACGTTATACCATATAACGTAGTACGTTATAACGTGTTACCATATAACGTATTACGTTATAACGTTATACCATATAGCGTATTACGTTACAACGTTACACAAGACAACGTTATGTTATATAACGTATTACGTTATAACGTTATACCATATAACGTATTACGTTATAACGTATTACCATATAAGGTATTACGTTATAACGTGTTACCATATAACGTATTACGTTATAACGTTATACCATATAGCGTATTACGTTACAACGTTACACCATACAACGTAATGCTATATAACGTATTCCGTTATAACGTTATACCACATAACGTATTACGTTATAACGTTATGTTATATAACGTAATACGTTATAACGTTGTACCACATAACGTATTACATTATAACGTTATACCATATAACGTATTACGAGATGACGTTAAACCATATAACGTATTACGTAATATCGTTATAACATATAACGTTATGTTATATAACGTTATACGTTATAACGTTATAACATATAACGTATTACGTTATAACGTTAAACCATACAACGTTATGTTACATAACGTAATACGTTATAACGTTATAACATATAACGTTATGTTATATAACGTAGTACGTTATAACGTTATAACATATAACGTATTACGGTATAACGTTATACCAAATAACGTTGTTATATAACGTAATACGTTATAACGTTATACCATACAACATATTACGTCATAACGTTACACCATACAACGTTATGTAATATAACGTAATACGTTATAACGTGTTACCATATAAGGTATTACGTTATAACGTTACACAAGACAACGTTATGTTATATAACGTAATACGCTATAACGTGTTCCCATATAACGTATTACGTTATATCGTTATACCATATAACGTTATGTTATATAACGTAATACGTTATAACTTTATACCATATAACGTATTACGTTATGACGTTACACCATACAGCGATATGTTATATAACGTAATACGTTATAACGTTATACCATATAACGTATTACGTTATAACCTTAAACCATACAACGTCTTGTTACATAACGCAATACGTTATAACGTTATACCATATAACGTCATGTTATATAACGTAGTACGTTATAACGTTATACCATATAACGTATTACGTTATGACGTTATACCATACAGCGTTATGTTACATAACGTAGTGCGTTATAACGCTATACCATATAACGTATTACGTTATAATTTTATACCATATAACGTAATACGTTATAACGTGTTACCATATAATGTATTACGTTATAACGTTACACAAGACAACGTTATGTTATATAATGTAATACGCTATAACGTGTTCCCATATAACATATTACGTTATATCGTTATACCTTATAACGTTATGTTATATAACGTAATACGTTATAACTTTATACCATATAACGTATTACGTTATGACGTTATACCAAATAACGTTATGTTATATAACGTAATACGTTATAACGTTATACCATATAACGTATTACGTTATAACGTTAAACCATACAACGTTATGTTACATAACGTAATACGTTATAAGGTTATACCATATAACGTTATGTTATATAACGTAGTACGTTATAACGTTATACCATATAACGTATTACGTTATGACGTTATACCATACAGCGTTATGTTACATAACGTAATACGTTATGACGTTATACCATATAACGTATTACGTTATATCGTTATACCATATAACGTTATGTTATATAACGTAATACGTTATAACTTTATACCATATAACGTATTACGTTATGACGTTATACCATACAGCGTTATGTTATATAACGTAATACGTTATAACGTTATAGCATATAACGTATTACGTTATATCGTTATACCATATAACTTTATGTTATATAACGTAATACGTTATAACTTTATACCATATAACGTGTTACGTTATGACGTTATACCATACAGCGTTATGTTACATAACGTAATACGTTATAACGCTATACCATATAACGTATTACGTTATAATTTTATACCATATAACGTATTACGTTAGAACGTAATACCATATAACGTATTAAGTTATAACGTTATACCATACAACGCACTACGTTATAACGATACACCATATAACGTTATGTTATATGGCATATTACGTTATAACGTTACTCCATATAACGTTATGTTACATAACGTAATACGTTATAACGTTATACCATATAACGTATTACGTTATAACGTTACACCATACAACGTTATGTTACATAACGTATTACGATATAACGTTATAACATATAACGTATTACGTTATAACGTTACGCAAGACAACGTTATGTTATATAACCTATTACGTTATAACGTTATACCATATAACGTTATGTATTATAACGTAATACGTTATAACGTGTTACCATATAATGTATTACGTTATAACGTTCACAAGACAACGTTATGTTATATAACGTAATACGCTATAACGTGTTCCCATATAACATATTACGTTATATCATTATACCTTATAACGTTATGTTATATAACGTAATACGTTATAACTTTATACCATATAACGTATTACGTTATGACGTTATACCAAATAACGTTATGTTATATAACGTAATACGTTATAACGTTATACCATATAACGTATTACGTTATAACGTTAAACCATACAACGTTATGTTACATAACGTAATACGTTATAACGTTATACCATATAACGTTATGTTATATAACGTAGTACGTTATAACGTTATACCATATAACGTATTACGTTATGACGTTATACCATACAGCGTTATGTTACATAACGTAATACGTTATGACGTTATACCATATAACGTATTACGTTATATCGTTATACCATATAACGTTATGTTATATAACGTAGTACGTTATAACGTTATAACATATAACGTATTACGGTATAACGTTATACCAAATAACGTTATGTTATATAACGTAATACGTTATAACGTTATACCATACAACATATTACGTCATAACGTTACACCATACAACGTTATGTATTATAACGTAATACGTTATAACGTGTTACCATATAATGTATTACGTTATATCGTTATACCATATAACGTTATGTTATATAACGTAGTCCGTTATAACGTTATAACATATAACGTATTACGGTATAACGTTATACCAAATAACGTTATGTTATATAACGTAATACGTTATAACGTTATACCATACAACATATTACCTCATAACGTTACACCATACAACGTTATGTATTATAACGTAATACGTTATAACGTGTTACCATATAACGTATTACGTTATAACGTTATACCATATAGCGTATTACGTTACAACGTTACACCATACAACGTTATGCTATATAACGTATTCTGTTATAACGTTATACCACATAACGTATTACGTTATAACGTTATGTTATATAACGTAATACGTTATAACGTTGTACCACATAACGTATTACATTATAACGTTATACCATATAACGTATTACGAGATGACGTTAAACCATATAACGTATTACGTAATATCGTTATAACATATAACGTTATGTTATATAACGTTATACGTTATAACGTTATAACATATAACGTATTACGTTATAACGTTATACCATATAGCGTATTACGTTACAACGTTACACCATACAACGTTATGCTATATAACGTATTCTGTTATAACGTTATACCACATAACGTATTACGTTATAACGTTATGTTATATAACGTAATACGTTATAACGTTGTATCACATAACGTATTACATTATAACGTTATACCATATAACGTATTACGAGATGACGTTAAACCATATAACGTATTACGTAATATCGTTACACCATACAACGTTATGTAATATAACGTAATACGTCATAACGTGTTACCATATAAGGTATTACGTTATAACGTTACACAAGACAACGTTATGTTATATAACGTAATACGCTATAACGTGTTCCCATATAACGTATTACGTTATATCGTTATACCATATAACGTTATGTTATATAACGTAATACGTTATAACTTTATACCATATAACGTATTACGTTATGACGTTACACCATACAGCGATATGTTATATAACGTAATACGTTATAACGTTATACCATATAACGTATTACGTTATAACCTTAAACCATACAACGTCTTGTTACATAACGTAATACGTTATAACGTTATACCATATAACGTCATGTTATATAACGTAGTACGTTATAACGTTATACCATATAACGTATTACGTTATGACGTTATACCATACAGCGTTATGTTACATAACGTAGTGCGTTATAACGCTATACCATATAACGTATTACGTTATAATTTTATACCATATAACGTAATACGTTATAACGTGTTACCATATAATGTATTACGTTATAACGTTACACAAGACAACGTTATGTTATATAACGTAATACGCTATAACGTGTTCCCATATAACATATTACGTTATATCGTTATACCTTATAACGTTATGTTATATAACGTAATACGTTATAACTTTATACCATATAACGTATTACGTTATGACGTTATACCAAATAACGTTATGTTATATAACGTAATACGTTATAACGTTATACCATATAACGTATTACGTTATAACGTTAAACCATACAACGTTATGTTACATAACGTAATACGTTATAACGTTATACCATATAACGTTATGTTATATAACGTAGTACGTTATAACGTTATACCATATAACGTATTACGTTATGACGTTATACCATACAGCGTTATGTTACATAACGTAATACGTTATGACGTTATACCATATAACGTATTACGTTATATCGTTATACCATATATCGTTATGTTATATAACGTAGTACGTTATAACGTTATACCATATAACGTATTACGTTATGGCGTTATACCATACAGCGTTATGTTACATAACGTAATACGTTATGACGTTATACCATATAACGTATTACGTTATATCGTTATACCATATAACGTTATGTTATATAACGTATTACGTTATAACTTTATACTATATAACGTATTACGTTATAACGTTATACCATACAACGTTATGTTACATAACGTAATACGTTATAACGTTATACCATATATCGTGTTACGTTATAACGTTACACAAGACAACGTTATGGTATATAACGTATTACGTTATAACTTTATACTATATAACGTATTACGTTATAACGTTAAACCATACAACGTTATGTTACATAACGTAATACGCTATAACGTTATACCATATATCGTGTTACGTTATAACGTTACACAAGAAAACGTTATGGTATATAACGTATTACGTTAGTACGTAATACCATATAACGTATTACGTTGTGACGTTACACAAGACAACGTTATGTTATATAACGTATTACGTTATATCGTTATACCATATAACGTATTGCGTTATAACGTGTTACCATATAACGAATTACGTTATGATGTTATACTATACAACGTTATGTTATAAAACGTAATACGTTATAACGTTGTAGCGTTATACCATATAGCGTATTACGTTATAACGTTACACCATACAACGTTATGTAATATAACGTAATACGTTATAACGTGTTACCATATAACGTGTTTCCATATAACGTGTTACGTTATAACGTTATACCATATAACGTTATGCTATATGACGTAAGACGTTAGAACGTTATCCCATATAACGCATTACATAATAACGTTACACCATACGACGTTATGTTCTATAACGTAATACGTTATAACGTGTTTCTATATAACGTATTACGTTATAACGTGTTTCCATATAACGAATTACGTTATAACGTTAAACCGTATATCGTATTACGTTATAATTTTATGCCATATAACGTATTACATTATATCGTCATACCATATAACGTTATGTTATATAACGTGATACGTTATAACATTATACCATATAACGTATTACGTTATGATGTTATACCATACAACGTTATGTCATATAACGTAATACGTCATAACGTTGTAACGTTATACCATATAGCGTATTACGTCATAACGTTACAACATACAACGTTATGTAATATAACGTAATACGTTATAACGTGTTACCATATAACGTATTACGTTATAACGTTATACCATATAACGTTATGCTATATAACGTAATACGTTATAACGTTATCCCATATAACGCATTACATTATAACGTTACACCATACGACGTTATGTTATATAACGTAATACGTTATAACGTGTTTCCATATAACGTGTTACGTTATAACGTTATACCATACAACGTATTACGTTATAACGATACACCATATAACGTTATGTTATATAACGCATTAGGTTATAAAGTTACACCATATAACGTATTACGTCATAACGTTACACCATACAACGTTATGTAATATAACGTAATACGTTATAACGTGTTGCCATATAACGTATTACGCCATAACGTTACAACATACAACGTTATGTAATATAACGTAATACGTTATAACGTGGTACCATATAACGTGTTACGTTATAACGTTATACCATACAACGTATTACGTTATAACGATACACCATATAACGTTATGTTATGTAACGCATTAGGTTATAAAGTTACACCATATAACGTATTATGTTATAACGTTACACCATATATCGTATTACGTTATAACGTTATACCATATAACGTATTACATTATAACGTTATACCATATAACGTATTCCGTTATATCGTTATACCATATAACGTATTACGTTATTACGTTATACCATATAACGTATTACATTATGACGTTATACCATATAGCGTATTTCGTTATAACGTTATACCATATAACGTTATGCGATATAACGTAATACGATATAACGTTATACCATATGACGTATTACGTGATAACGTTATACCATATAACATATTACGTCATAACGTTACACCATACAACGTTATGTAATATAACGTAATACGTTATATCGTGTTACCATATAACCATTTACGTCATAACATTACACCTTACAACGTTATGTAATATAACGTAATACGTTATAACGTATTACCATATAACGTATTACGTTATAACGTGTTACCATATAACGTGTTACGTTATAACGTTATACAATACGACGTTATGTTATATAACGTAATACGTTATAACGTGTTTCCATATAACGTATTACGTTATAACGTTATACCATGCAACGTCATGTTATATAACGTATTGCGTTATAACTTTATACTATATAACGTATTACGTTGTAACGTTACACAAGACAACGTTATGTTATATAACGTATTACGTTATAACTTTATACCATATAACGTATTACGTTATAACGTGTTTCCATATAACGAATTACGTTATGATGTTATACCATACAACGTTATGTTATATAACGTAATACGTTATAAGGTTGTAACGTTATACCATATAGCGTAATACGTTATAACGTTATACCATACAACGTATTACGTCGTAACGTTACACCATACAACGTTATGTAATATAACGTAATATGTTATAACGAGTTACCATATAACGTGTTACGTTATAACGTGTTTCCATATAACGTGTTACGTTATAACGTTACACCATACGACGTTATGTTATATAACGTAATACGTTATAATGTGTTTCTATATAACGTATTACGTTATAACGTGTTTCCATATAACGAATTACGTTATAACGTTAAACCGTATATCGTATTACGTTATAATTTTATACCATATAACGTATTACGTTATATCGTTATACCACATAACGTTATGTTACATAACGTAATACGTTATAACGTTATCCCATATAACGCATTACGTTATAACGTTACACCATACGACGTTATGTTATATAACGTAATATGTTATAACGTGTTTCCATATAACGTATTACGTTATAACGTTATACCATACAACGTTATGTTATATAACGTAATACGTCATAACGTTGTAACGTTATACCATATAGCGTATTACGTTGTAACGTTACAACATACAACGTTATATAATATAACGTAATACGTTATAACGTGTTACCATATAACGTGTTACGTTATAACGTTATACCATTTAACGTTATGCTATATAACGTAATACGTTATAACGTTAACCCATATAACGCATTACATTATAACGTTACACCATACGACGTTATGTTATAGAACGTAATACGTTATAACGTGTTTCCATATAACGTATTACGTTATAACGTTATACCATACAACGTATTACGTTATAACGATACACCATATAACGTTATGTTATATAACGCATTACGGTATAACGTTATGCTATTTAACGTAATACGATATAACTTTATACCATATGACGTATTACGCGATAACGTTATACCATATAACATATTACGTCATAACGTTACACCATACAACGTTATGTAATATAACGTAATACGTTATAACGTGTTACCATATAACGTATTACATTATAACGTTATTCCATATAACGTTATGCTATATAACGTAATACGTTATAACGTTATAAAGTATAACGTTATGTTATATAACGTAATACGTTATAAAGTTATACCACGTAACGTAATACGTTATAACGTAATACCATATAACGTATAGCGTTATAGTGTTACACCATACAACTTTATGTTATATAACTTAATACGTTATAACGTTATGTTATATAACGTAATACGTTATAAAGTAATACCATATAACGTATAGCGTTATAATGTTACACCATACAACGTTATGCTATATAACGTATTACGTTATAACGTTATGTTATGTAACTTAATACGTTATAACGTTATGTGTTATGACGTAATACGTTGTAACGTTACACAAGACAACGTTATGTTATATAACGTATTACATTATAACGTTATACCATATAACGTATTACGCTATAACGCCACACCAGACAACGTTATGTTGTATAACGTATTACGATATAACGTTATACCATATAACGTATTACGTTATAACGTTATACTAGACACCATTATGTTATATAACGTATTACGTTATAACGTTATACCATATGACGTATTACGTTATAACGTGTTACCATATAACGAATTACGTTATAACGTTATACCATATAGCGTATTACGTTACCACGTTACACCATACAACGTTATGTTATATAACGTATTCCGTTATAACGTTATACCATATAACGTATTACGTTATAACGTTATGTTATATAACGTAATACGTTATAACGTTATGTTATATAACGTAATACCTTATAACGTTATGTTATATAACGTAATACGTTATAACGTTATGTTATATAACGTAATACGTTATAACGTTATGTTATATAACGTAATACGTTATAACGTTATGTTATACAACGTAATACGCTATAACGTGTTACCATATAATGTATTACGTTATATCGTTATACCATATAACGTTATGTTATATAACGTAATACGTTATAACTTTATACCATATAACGTATTACATTATGACGTTATACCATACAACGTTATGTTATATAACGTAATACGTTATAACGTTATACCATATAACGTAGTACGTTATAACGTGTTACCATATAACGTATTACGTTATAACGTTATACCATATAGCGTATTACGTTACAACGTTACACAAGACAACGTTATGTTATATAACGTATTACGTTATAACGTTATACCATATAACGTATTACGTTATAACGTATTACCATATAAGGTATTACGTTATAACGTGTTACCATATAACGTATTACGTTATAACGTTATACCATATAGCGTATTACGTTACAACGTTACACCATACAACGTAATGCTATATAACGTATTCCGTTATAACGTTATACCACATAACGTATTACGTTATAACGTTATGTTATATAACGTAATACGTTATAACGTTGTACCACATAACGTATTACATTATAACGTTATACCATATAACGTATTACGAGATGACGTTAAACCATATAACGTATTACGTAATATCGTTATAACATATAACGTTATGTTATATAACGTTATACGTTATAACGTTATAACATATAACGTATTACGTTATAACGTTAAACCATACAACGTTATGTTACATAACGTAATACGTTATAACGTTATAACATATAACGTTATGTTATATAACGTAGTACGTTATAACGTTATAACATATAACGTATTACGGTATAACGTTATACCAAATAACGTTGTTATATAACGTAATACGTTATAACGTTATACCATACAACATATTACGTCATAACGTTACACCATACAACGTTATGTAATATAACGTAATACGTTATAACGTGTTACCATATAAGGTATTACGTTATAACGTTACACAAGACAACGTTATGTTATATAACGTAATACGCTATAACGTGTTCCCATATAACGTATTACGTTATATCGTTATACCATATAACGTTATGTTATATAACGTAATACGTTATAACTTTATACCATATAACGTATTACGTTATGACGTTACACCATACAGCGATATGTTATATAACGTAATACGTTATAACGTTATACCATATAACGTATTACGTTATAACCTTAAACCATACAACGTCTTGTTACATAACGCAATACGTTATAACGTTATACCATATAACGTCATGTTATATAACGTAGTACGTTATAACGTTATACCATATAACGTATTACGTTATGACGTTATACCATACAGCGTTATGTTACATAACGTAGTGCGTTATAACGCTATACCATATAACGTATTACGTTATAATTTTATACCATATAACGTAATACGTTATAACGTGTTACCATATAATGTATTACGTTATAACGTTACACAAGACAACGTTATGTTATATAATGTAATACGCTATAACGTGTTCCCATATAACATATTACGTTATATCGTTATACCTTATAACGTTATGTTATATAACGTAATACGTTATAACTTTATACCATATAACGTATTACGTTATGACGTTATACCAAATAACGTTATGTTATATAACGTAATACGTTATAACGTTATACCATATAACGTATTACGTTATAACGTTAAACCATACAACGTTATGTTACATAACGTAATACGTTATAAGGTTATACCATATAACGTTATGTTATATAACGTAGTACGTTATAACGTTATACCATATAACGTATTACGTTATGACGTTATACCATACAGCGTTATGTTACATAACGTAATACGTTATGACGTTATACCATATAACGTATTACGTTATATCGTTATACCATATAACGTTATGTTATATAACGTAATACGTTATAACTTTATACCATATAACGTATTACGTTATGACGTTATACCATACAGCGTTATGTTATATAACGTAATACGTTATAACGTTATAGCATATAACGTATTACGTTATATCGTTATACCATATAACTTTATGTTATATAACGTAATACGTTATAACTTTATACCATATAACGTGTTACGTTATGACGTTATACCATACAGCGTTATGTTACATAACGTAATACGTTATAACGCTATACCATATAACGTATTACGTTATAATTTTATACCATATAACGTATTACGTTAGAACGTAATACCATATAACGTATTAAGTTATAACGTTATACCATACAACGCACTACGTTATAACGATACACCATATAACGTTATGTTATATGGCATATTACGTTATAACGTTACTCCATATAACGTTATGTTACATAACGTAATACGTTATAACGTTATACCATATAACGTATTACGTTATAACGTTACACCATACAACGTTATGTTACATAACGTATTACGATATAACGTTATAACATATAACGTATTACGTTATAACGTTACGCAAGACAACGTTATGTTATATAACCTATTACGTTATAACGTTATACCATATAACGTTATGTATTATAACGTAATACGTTATAACGTGTTACCATATAATGTATTACGTTATAACGTTCACAAGACAACGTTATGTTATATAACGTAATACG
Organism: Bombus hypnorum; assembly: GCA_911387925.2. Classification (NCBI taxonomy): domain Eukaryota; kingdom Metazoa; phylum Arthropoda; class Insecta; order Hymenoptera; family Apidae; genus Bombus; species Bombus hypnorum. The sequence continues at coordinate 1,121,194 of OU427027.1, forward strand.
CTATAACGTGTTCCCATATAACATATTACGTTATATCATTATACCTTATAACGTTATGTTATATAACGTAATACGTTATAACTTTATACCATATAACGTATTACGTTATGACGTTATACCAAATAACGTTATGTTATATGGCATATTACGTTATAACGTTACTCCATATAACGTTATGTTACATAACGTAATACGTTATAACGTTATACCATATAACGTATTACGTTATAACGTTACACCATACAACGTTATGTTACATAACGTATTACGATATAACGTTATACCATATAACGTATTACGTTATAACGTTACGCAAGACAACGTTATGTTATATAACGTATTACGTTATAACGTTATACCATATAACGTTATGTATTATAACGTAATACGTTATAACGTGTTACCATATAATGTATTACGATATAACGTTCACAAGACAACGTTATGTTATATAACGTAATACGCTATAACGTGTTCCCATATAACATATTACGTTATATCGTTATACCTTATAACGTTATGTTATATAACGTAATACGTTATAACTTTATACCATATAACGTATTACGTTATGACGTTATACCAAATAACGTTATGTTATATAACGTAATACGTTATAACGTTATACCATATAACGTATTACGTTATAACGTTACACCATACAACGTTATGTTATATAACGTATTACGTTATAACGTTATACCATATAACGTTATGTTATATAACGTAGTACGTTATAACGTTATACCATATAACGTATTACGTTATGACGTTATACCATACAGCGTTATGTTACATAACGTAATACGTTATGACGTTATACCATATAACGTATTACGTTATATCGTTATACCATATAACGTTATGTTATATAACGTAGTACGTTATAACGTTATAACATATAACGTATTACGGTATAACGTTATACCAAATAACGTTATGTTATATAACGTAATACGTTATAACGTTATACCATACAACATATTACGTCATAACGTTACACCATACAACGTTATGTATTATAACGTAATACGTTATAACGTGTTACCATATAATGTATTACGTTATAACGTTACACAAGACAACGTTATGTTATATAACGTAATACGCTATAACGTGTTCCCATATAACATATTACGTTATATCTTTATACCTTATAACGTTATGTTATATAACGTAATACGTTATAACTTTATACCATATAACGTATTACGTTATGACGTAATACCAAATAACGTTATGTTATATAACGTAATACGTTATAACGTTATACCATATAACGTATTACGTTATGACGTTATACCAAATAACGTTATGTTATATGGCATATTACGTTATAACGTTACTCCATATAACGTTATGTTACATAACGTAATACGTTATAACGTTATACCATATAACGTATTACGTTATAACGTTACACCATACAACGTTATGTTACATAACGTATTACGATATAACGTTATAACATATAACGTATTACGTTATAACGTTACGCAAGACAACGTTATGTTATATAACGTATTACGTTATAACGTTATACCATATAACGTTATGTATTATAACGTAATACGTTATAACGTGTTACCATATAATGTATTACGTTATAACGTTCACAAGACAACGTTATGTTATATAACGTAATACGCTATAACGTGTTCCCATATAACATATTACGTTATATCATTATACCTTATAACGTTATGTTATATAACGTAATACGTTATAACTTTATACCATATAACGTATTACGTTATGACGTTATACCAAATAACGTTATGTTATATGGCATATTACGTTATAACGTTACTCCATATAACGTTATGTTACATAACGTAATACGTTATAACGTTATACCATATAACGTATTACGTTATAACGTTACACCATACAACGTTATGTTACATAACGTATTACGATATAACGTTATACCATATAATGTATTACGTTATAACGTTACGCAAGACAACGTTATGTTATATAACGTATTACGTTATAACGTTATACCATATAACGTTATGTATTATAACGTAATACGTTATAACGTGTTACCATATAATGTATTACGATATAACGTTCACAAGACAACGTTATGTTATATAACGTAATACGCTATAACGTGTTCCCATATAACATATTACGTTATATCGTTATACCTTATAACGTTATGTTATATAACGTAATACGTTATAACTTTATACCATATAACGTATTACGTTATGACGTTATACCAAATAACGTTATGTTATATAACGTAATACGTTATAACGTTATACCATATAACGTATTACGTTATAACGTTAAACCATACAACGTTATGTTACATAACGTAATACGTTATAACGTTATACCATATAACGTTATGTTATATAACGTAGTACGTTATAACGTTATACCATATAACGTATTACGTTATGACGTTATACCATACAGCGTTATGTTACATAACGTAATACGTTATGACGTTATACCATATAACGTATTACGTTATATCGTTATACCATATAACGTTATGTTATATAACGTAGTACGTTATAACGTTATAACATATAACGTATTACGGTATAACGTTATACCAAATAACGTTATGTTATATAACGTAATACGTTATAACGTTATACCATACAACGTATTACGTCATAACGTTACACCATACAACGTTATGTATTATAACGTAATACGTTATAACGTGTTACCATATAATGTATTACGTTATAACGTTACACAAGACAACGTTATGTTATATAACGTAATACGCTATAACGTGTTCCCATATAACATATTACGTTATATCTTTATACCTTATAACGTTATGTTATATAACGTAATACGTTATAACTTTATACCATATAACGTATTACGTTATGACGTAATACCAAATAACGTTATGTTATATAACGTAATACGTTATAACGTTATACCATATAACGTATTACGTTATAACGTTAAACCATACAACGTTATCTTACATAACGTAATACGTTATAACGTTTTACCATATAACGTTATGTTATATAACGTAGTAAGTTATAACGTTATACCATATAACGTATTACGTTATGACGTTATACCATACAGCGTTATGTTACATAACGTAATACGTTATGACGTTATACCATATAACGTATTACGTTATATCGTTATACCATATAACGTTATGTTATATAACGTAATACGTTATAACGCTATACCATATAACGTATTACGTTATAATTTTATACCATATAACGTATTACGTTAGAACGTAATACCATATAACGTATTAAGTTATAACGTTATACCATACAACGCACTACGTTATAACGATACACCATATAACGTTATGTTATATGGCATATTACGTTATAACGTTACTCCATATAACGTTATGTTACATAACGTAATACGTTATAACGTTATACCATATAACGTATTACGTTATAACGTTACACCATACAACGTTATGTTACATAACGTATTACGATATAACGTTATAACATATAACGTATTACGTTATAACGTTACGCAAGACAACGTTATGTTATATAACCTATTACGTTATAACGTTATACCATATAACGTTATGTATTATAACGTAATACGTTATAACGTGTTACCATATAATGTATTACGTTATAACGTTCACAAGACAACGTTATGTTATATAACGTAATACGCTATAACGTGTTCCCATATAACATATTACGTTATATCATTATACCTTATAACGTTATGTTATATAACGTAATACGTTATAACTTTATACCATATAACGTATTACGTTATGACGTTATACCAAATAACGTTATGTTATATGGCATATTACGTTATAACGTTACTCCATATAACGTTATGTTACATAACGTAATACGTTATAACGTTATACCATATAACGTATTACGTTATAACGTTACACCATACAACGTTATGTTACATAACGTATTACGATATAACGTTATACCATATAACGTATTACGTTATAACGTTACGCAAGACAACGTTATGTTATATAACGTATTACGTTATAACGTTATACCATATAACGTTATGTATTATAACGTAATACGTTATAACGTGTTACCATATAATGTATTACGATATAACGTTCACAAGACAACGTTATGTTATATAACGTAATACGCTATAACGTGTTCCCATATAACATATTACGTTATATCGTTATACCTTATAACGTTATGTTATATAACGTAATACGTTATAACTTTATACCATATAACGTATTACGTTATAACGTTATACCAAATAACGTTATGTTATATAACGTAATACGTTATAACGTTATACCATATAACGTATTACGTTATAACGTTAAACCATACAACGTTATGTTATATAACGTAATACGTTATAACGTTATACCATATAACGTTATGTTATATAACGTAGTACGTTATAACGTTATACCATATAACGTATTACGTTATGACGTTATACCATACAGCGTTATGTTACATAACGTAATACGTTATGACGTTATACCATATAACGTATTACGTTATATCGTTATACCATATAACGTTATGTTATATAACGTAGTACGTTATAACGTTATAACATATAACGTATTACGGTATAACGTTATACCAAATAACGTTATGTTATATAACGTAATACGTTATAACGTTATACCATATAACGTATTACGTCATAACGTTACACCATACAACGTTATGTATTATAACGTAATACGTTATAACGTGTTACCATATAATGTATTACGTTATAACGTTACACAAGACAACGTTATGTTATATAACGTAATACGCTATAACGTGTTCCCATATAACATATTACGTTATATCTTTATACCTTATAACGTTATGTTATATAACGTAATACGTTATAACTTTATACCATATAACGTATTACGTTATGACGTAATACCAAATAACGTTATGTTATATAACGTAATACGTTATAACGTTATACCATATAACGTATTACGTTATAACGTTAAACCATACAACGTTATCTTACATAACGTAATACGTTATAACGTTTTACCATATAACGTTATGTTATATAACGTAGTAAGTTATAACGTTATACCATATAACGTATTACGTTATGACGTTATACCATACAGCGTTATGTTACATAACGTAATACGTTATGACGTTATACCATATAACGTATTACGTTATATCGTTATACCATATAACGTTATGTTATATAACGTAATACGTTATAACTTTATACCATATAACGTATTACGTTATGACGTTATACCATACAGCGTTATGTTATATAACGTAATACGTTATAACGTTATAGCATATAACGTATTACGTTATATCGCTATACCATATAACTTTATGTTATATAACGTAATATGTTATAACTTTATACCATATAACGTGTTACGTTATGACGTTATACCATACAGCGTTATGTTACATAACGTAATACGTTATAACGCTATACCATATAATGTATTACGTTATAATTTTGTACCATATAACGTATTACGTTAGAACGTAATACCATATAACGTATTAAGTTATAACGTTATACCATACAACGTTATGTTACATAACGTATTACGATATAACGTTATACCATATAACGTATTACGTTATAACGTTACGCAAGACAACGTTATGGTATATAACGTATTACGTTATAACGTTATACCATATAACGTATAACGTTATAACGTGTTACCATATAACGTATTACGTTATAACGTTACGCAAGACAACGTTGTGGTATATAACGTATTACGTTATAACGTTATACCATATAACGTATAACGTTATAACGTGTTACCATATAACGTATTACGTTATGACGTTATACCATACAGCGTTATGTTATATAACGTAATACGTTATAACGTTATACCATACAACATATTACGTCATAACGTTACACCATACAACGTTATGTATTATAACGTAATACGTTATAACGTGTTACCATATAATGTATTACGTTATAACGTTACACAAGACAACGTTATGTTATATAACGTAATACGCTATAACGTGTTCCCATATAACATATTACGTTATATCGTTATACCTTATAACGTTATGTTATATAACGTAATACGTTATAACTTTATACCATATAACGTATTACGTTATGACGTAATACCAAATAACGTTATGTTATATAACGTAATACGTTATAACGTTATACCATATAACGTATTAAGTTATAACGTTATACCATACAACGTTATGTTACATAACGTATTACGTCATAACGTTACACCATACAACGTTATGTAATATAACGTAATACGTTATAACTTTATACTATATAACGTATTACGTTATGACGTTATACCATACAACGTTTATGTAATATAACGTAATACGTTATAACTTTATACTATATAACGTATTACGTTATGACGTTATACCATACAACGTTATGTTATATAACGTAATACGTTATAACTTTATACCATATAACGTATTACGTTATGACGTTATACCATACAACGTTATGTTATATAACGTAATACGTTATATCGTTATACCATATAACGTAGTACGTTATAACGTTATACCATATAACGTATTACGTTGTGACGTTATACCATACAACGTTATGTTATATAACGTAATACGCTATAACGTGTTACCATATAATGTATTACGTTATATCGTTATACCATATAACGTTATGTTATATAACGTAATACGTTATAACTTTATACCATATAACGTATTACGTTATGACGTTATACCATACAACGTTATGTTATATAACGTAATACGCTATAACGTGTTACCATATAATGTATTACGTTATATCGTTATACCATATAACGTTATGTTATATAACGTAATACGTTATAACTTGATACCATATAACGTATTACGTTATGACGTTATACCATACAACGTTATGTTATACAACGTAATACGTTATTACTTTATACCATATAACGTATTACGTTATGACGTTATACCATACAGCGTTATGTTATATAACGTAATACGTTATAACGTTATATCGTTATACCATATAACTTTATGTTATATAGCGTAATACGTTATAACTTTATACCATATAACGTGTTACGTTATGACGTTATACCATACAGCGTTATGTTACATAACGTAATACGTTATAACGCTATACCATATAACGTATTACGTTATAATTTTATACCATATAACGAATTACGTTAGAACGTAATACCATATAACGTATTCAGTTATAACGTTATACCATACAACGTATTACGTTATAACGATACACCATATAACGTTATGTTATATGGCATATTACGCTATAACGTTACTCCATATAACGTTATGATACATAACGTAATACGTTATAACGTTATACCATATAACGTATTACGTTATAACGTTACACCATACAACGTTATGTTACATAACGTATTACGATATAACGCTATACCATATAACGTATTACGTTATAACGTTACGCAAGACAACGTTATGTTATATAACGTATTACGTTATAACGTTATACCATATAACGTATAACGTTATAACGTGTTACCATATAACGTATTACGTTACAACGATATACCATATAACGTATTACGTTAGAACGTAATACCATATAACGTATTAAGTTATAACGTTATACCATACAACGTATTACGTTATAACGATACACCATATAACGTTATGTTATATGGCATATTACGTTATAACGTTACACCATACAACGTTATGTTATATAACGTATTACGATTTAACGTTATACCATATAACGTAATACGTTATAACGTGTTACCATATAACGTATTACGTTATAACGTTATACCATATAGCGTATTACGTTACAACGGTACACCATACAACGTTATGTTATATAACGTATTCCGCTATAACGTTATATCATATAACGTATTACGTTATAACGTTATGTTATAAAACGTAATACGTTATAAGGTTATGTTATATAACGTAATACGTTATAACGTTATGTTATATAACGTAATACGTTATAACGTTATGTTATATAACGTAATACGTTATAACGTTATGTTATATAACGTAATACGCTATAACGTTATGTTATATAACGTAATACGCTATAACGTGTTACCATATAATGTATTACGTTATATCGTTATACCATATAACGTTATGTTATATAACGTAATACGTTATAACTTTATACCATATAACGTATTACGTTATGACGTTATACCATACAACGTTATGTTATATAACGTCATACGTTATAACGTTATACCATATAACGTAGTATGTTATAACGTTATACCATATAACGTATTACGTTATGATGTTATACCATACAACGTTATGTTATATAACGTAATACGTTATAACGTTGTAACGTTATACCATATAACGTGTTACGTTGTAACGTTACACAAGACAACGTTATGTTATATAACGTATTACGATATAACGTTATGCCATATAACGTAGTACGTTATATTGTTATACCATATAACGTTATGTTATAGAACGTAATACGTTATAACTTTATACCATATAACGTATTACGTTATGACGTCATACCATATAACGTTATGTTATATAACGTAATACGTTATAACGTTACACCATACAACGTTATGTTATATAACGTATTACGATATAACGTTATGCCATATAACGTAGTACGTTATAACGTTACACAAGACAACGTTATGTTATATAACGTATTACGTTATAACGTTATACCATATAACGTATTACGTTATAACGTGTTAAAATATAACGTATTACGTTATAACGTGTTACCATATAACGTAATACGTGATAACGTTATACCATATAACGTATTACAGTATAACGTTATACCAAATAACGTTATGTTATATAACGTAATACGTTATAACGATATACCATACACCGTATTTCGTCATAACGTTACACCATACAACGTTATGTAATATAACGTAATACGTTATAACTTTATACTATATAACGTATTACGTTATGACGTTATACCATACAACGTTATGTTATATAACGTAATACGTTATAACGTTATACCATATAACGTATTACGTTAGAACGTTATAGCATATAACGTATTACGATACAACGTTATGTTATATAACGTAATACGTTATAACGTTATGTTATATAACGTAATACGTTATAACGTCATGTCATATAACGTAATACGTTAAAACGTTATGTTATATAACGTAATACGCTATAACGTGCTCCCATATAACGTATTACGTTATGACGTTATACCATACAGCGTTATGTTACATAACGTAATACGTTATAACGTTATACCATATAACGTAATACGTTGTAACGTGTTACCATATAACGTATTACGTTATAACGTTATACCATATAGCGTATTACGTTACAACGGTACACCATACAACGTTATGTTATATAACGTATTCCGCTATAACGTTATGTTATATAACGTAATACGCTATAACGTGTTACCATATAATGTATTACGTTATATCGTTATACCATATAACGTTATGTTATATAACGTAATACGTTATAACTTTATACCATATAACGTATTACGTTATGACGTTATACCATACAACGTTATGTTATATAACGTAATACGTTATAACGTTATACCATACAACGTAGTACGTTATAACGTTATACCATATAACGTATTACGTTATGATGTTATACCATACAACGTTATGCTATATAACGTAATACGTTATAACGTTGTAACGTTATACCATATAACGTGTTACGTTGTAACGTTACACAAGACAACGTTATGTTATATAACGTATTACGATATAACGTTATGCCATATAACGTAGTACGTTATATTGTTATACCATATAACGTTATGTTATATAACGTAATACGTTATAACGTGTTACCATATAACGTATTACGTTATAACGTTATACCATATAGCGTATTACGTTACAACGGTACACCATACAACGTTATGTTATATAACGTATTCCGCTATAACGTTATATCATATAACGTATTACGTTATAACGTTATGTTATAAAACGTAATACGTTATAACGTTATGTTATATAACGTAATACGTTATAACGTTATGTTATATAACGTAATACGTTATAACGTTATGTTATATAACGTAATACGCTATAACGTTATACCATATAACGTATTACGTTATGATGTTATACCATACAACGTTATGTTATATAACGTAATACGTTATAACGTTGTAACGTTATACCATATAACGTGTTACGTTGTAACGTTACACAAGACAACGTTATGTTATATAACGTATTACGATATAACGTTATGCCATATAACGTAGTACGTTATATTGTTATACCATATAACGTTATGTTATAGAACGTAATACGTTATAACTTTATACCATATAACGTATTACGTTATGACGTCATACCATATAACGTTATGTTATATAACGTAATACGTTATAACGTAACACCATACAACGTTATGTTATATAACGTATTACGATATAACGTTATGCCATATAACGTAGTACGTTATAACGTTACACAAGACAACGTTATGTTATATAACGTATTACGTTATAACGTTATACCATATAACGTATTACGTTATAACGTGTTACCATATAACGTATTACGTTATAACGTGTTACCATATAACGTAATACGTGATAACGTTATACCATATAACGTATTACAGTATAACGTTATACCAAATAACGTTATGTTATATAACGTAATACGTTATAACGATATACCATACAACGTATTTCGTCATAACGTTACACCATACAACGTTATGTAATATAACGTAATACGTTATAACTTTATACTATATAACGTATTACGTTATGACTTTATACCATACAACGTTATGTTATATAACGTAATACGTTATAACGTTATACCATATAACGTATTACGTTAGAACGTTATAGCATATAACGTATTACGATACAACGTTATGTTATATAACGTAATACGTTATAACGTTATGTTATATAACGTAATACGTTATAACGTCATGTCATATAACGTAATACGTTAAAACGTTATGTTATATAACGTAATACGCTATAACGTGCTCCCATATAACGTATTACGTTATGACGTTATACCATACAGCGTTATGTTACATAACGTAATACGTTATAACGTTATACCATATAACGTAATACGTTGTAACGTGTTACCATATAACGTATTACGTTATAACGTTATACCATATAGCGTATTACGTTACAACGGTACACCATACAACGTTATGTTATATAACGTATTCCGCTATAACGTTATGTTATATAACGTAATACGCTATAACGTGTTACCATATAATGTATTACGTTATATCGTTATACCATATAACGTTATGTTATATAACGTAATACGTTATAACTTTATACCATATAACGTATTACGTTATGACGTTATACCATACAACGTTATGTTATATAACGTAATACGTTATAACGTTATACCATACAACGTAGTACGTTATAACGTTATACCATATAACGTATTACGTTATGATGTTATACCATACAACGTTATGCTATATAACGTAATACGTTATAACGTTGTAACGTTATACCATATAACGTGTTACGTTGTAACGTTACACAAGACAACGTTATGTTATATAACGTATTACGATATAACGTTATGCCATATAACGTAGTACGTTATATTGTTATACCATATAACGTTATGTTATATAACGTAATACGTTATAACGTTACACCATACAACGTTATGTTATATAACGTATTACGATATAACATTGTACCATATAACATATTACGTTATGACGTTATACCATACAGCGTTATGTTATATAACGTAATACGTTATAACGTTATAGCATATAACGTATTACGTTATATCGTTATACCATATAACTTTATGTTATATAACGTAATACGTTATAACGTTACACCATACAACGTTATGTTATATAACGTAATACGTTATAACTTTATACCATATAACGTATTACGTTATGACGTTATACCATACAGCGTTATGTTATATAACGTAATACGTTATAACGTTATACCATATAACGTATTACGTTATATCGTTATACCATATAACGTTATGTTATATAACGTAATACGTTATAACTTTATATCATATAACGAATTACGTTATGACGTTATACCGTACCGCGTTATGTTACATAACGTAATACGTTATAACGTTATACCATATAACGTTATGTTATATAACGTAATACGTTATAACGCTATACCATATAAAGTATTACGTTATGACGTTATACCATACAGCGTTATGTTATATAACGTAATACGTTATAACGCTATACCATATAAAGTATTACGTTATAATTTTATACCATATAACGTATTACGATATGACGTTATACCATACAGCGTTATGTTACATAACGTAATACGTTATAGCGTTATACCATATAACGTTATGTTATATAGCGCATTACGTTATAACGTTACACCATATAACGTATTATGTTATAACGTCACACCATAGATCGTATTACGTTATAACGTTATACCATATAACGTATTACATAATAACGTTATACCATATAACGTATTACGTGATAACGTTATACCACATAACGTATTACGTTATAACGTTATACCATACAACGTTATGTTATATAACGTAATACATTATAACGTAATACCATATAACGTACAGCGTTATAACGTTACACCATACAACGTTATGTTATATAACTTATTACGTTATAACGTTATGTTATATAACTTAATACGTTATGACGTTATGTTATATAACGTATTACGTTATAACGTTATACCATATAACGTATTACGTTATAACGTTATACCATACAACGTTATGTTATATAACGAATTACGTTATAACTTTATACTATATGACGTATTACGTTGTAACATTAAACCACACAACTTTATGTTACATAACGTAATACGTTACAACGTTATACCATATAACGTATTACGTTATAACGTTACGCAAGACAACGTTATGTTATATAACGTATTACGTTATAACGTTATACCATATAACGTATAACGTTATAACGTGTTACCATATAACGTATTACGTTATAACGTTATACCATATAGCATATTACGTTACAACGTTACACCATACAACGTTATGTTATATAACGTATTCCGTTATAACGTTATACCATATGTCGTATTACGTTATAACGTTATACCATATAACGTTATGTTATATAACGTAATAAGTTATAACTTTATACCATGTAACGTAATACGTTTTAACGTAATACCATATAACGTATAGTGTTATAACGTTACACCATACAACGTTATGTTATATAAAGTATTACGTTATAATGTTATGTTATATAACGTAATACGCTACAACGTGTTACCATATAACGTATTACGTTCTAACGTTACACCATATAAAATAAAACCATATAACGTAATACGTTATAACCTTATACCATATAACGCATTACGTTATAACGTTACACCATAGAACGTTATGGTATATAACGTATTATGTTATAACGTTATGCCATACAACGTTATGTTATATAACGTAATACGCTATAACGTTATGTTATATAACGTAATACGTTATAACGTTATGTTATATAACGTAATACGTTATAGCCTTATACCATATAACGCATTACGTTATAACGTTACACCATACAACGTTATGGTATATAACGTATTATGTTATATCGTTATGCCATACAACGTTATGTTATATAACGTAATACGCTATAACGTGTTACCATATAATGTATTACGTTATATCGTTATACCATATAACGTTATGTTATATAACGTAATACGTTATAACGTTACACCATACAACGTTATGTTATATAACGTATTACGATATAACGTTATACCATATAACGTAATACGTTAAAACGTGTTACCATATAACGTATTACGTTATAACGTTATACCATATAGCGTATTACGTTACAACGGTACACCATACAACGTTATGTTATATAACGTATTCCGCTATAACGTTATACCATATAACGTAATACGTTAAAACGTGTTACCATATAACGTATTACGTTATAACGTTATACCATATAGCGTATTACGTTACAACGGTACACCATACAACGTTATGTTATATAACGTATTCCGCTATAACGTTATATCATATAACGTATTACGTTATAACGTTATGTTATATAACGTAATACGTTATAACGTTATGTTATATAACGTAATACGTTATAACGTTATGTTATATAACGTAATACGTTATAACGTTATGTTATATAACGTAATACGCTATAACGTTATGTTATATAACGTAATACGCTATAACGTGTTACCATATAATGTATTACGTTATATCGTTATACCATATAACGTTATGTTAAACAACGTAATATTAGGTTAAGTAAAAAGTTCTGAGCGTTTTTCGCTAGATGTCTTTAGTGAGCCATATCTCACGATGTGCACATCGCATCGAGTCATAGTATACACCGATTTCAAGGTGATATTACGCATCAAAAAGGTTCTTTGTCAGTTTTGTGTTCGGTGAAGCCAGTTGTGTGTTACAGCGTTCGAAAATGGAGATAAAAAAAGAGAAAATTCGATACATTCTTCAGTACCACTACGACCAAGGTGAAAAGGCGGAGCAGGCGGCCAAAAAAATTTGTGCTGTTTATGGACCCAGTACAGTATCGAATGCAACAGCAAAGCGGTGGTTCCAACGATTCCGTTCTGGTAATATGGACGTCGAAGATGAGGCACGCTCTGGTAGGCCAATCGTCGAAAATGTGGATAAAATCATGGAAATCGTCGAGTCGGACCGGCATGTGAGCACTTATTCCATTGCCCAGGAACTGAAGATTAGCCAGAAAACCGTTTGGAACCATTTGCATAAGGCTGGTCTCAAGAAGAAGCTCGACGTATGGGTGCCACATGAATTGACGCAAAAGAACCTTTTGGACCGAATTGATGCCTGCGATTCTTTGTTGAGACGTAACGAAATCGACCCATTTTTGAAGCGGATGGTGACTGGCGATGAAAAATGGGTCACATACGAGAACAACAGCCGAAAAAGATCGTGGTCCAATCGCGGTGGGCCGGCCCAAACGATCGCCAAGCGTGGATTAACGGCCAAGAAGGTTTTATTGTGTGTTTGGTGGGATTGGAAGGGAATCATCCATTATGAGCTGCTCCCATCGGGGCAAACACTTAATTCGGACCTCTATTGTCAACAACTGACCAGACTGAAGCAGGCGATCGACCAGAAGCGGCCAGAATTGGCCAATAGGAAAGGTGTTGTGTTCCATCAAGACAACGCCAGGCCGCACACATCTTTAACGACGCGTCAGAAGCTCCGAGAGCTTGGCTGGGAGGTTCTATCGCATCCGCCGTACAGTCCAGACCTGGCACCAAGCGATTATCACCTTTTTAAGTTTTTGCAAAATTTTCTTGATGGTACAAAACTGGCCTCAAGAGAGGCTTGTGAAAATGAGCTGGTCAAGTTTTTTACCAATAGGGACGAGGACTTCTTCAACCGCGGAATTATGAAATTGCCTTCAAAATGGACAAAAGTAATCGAACAAAACGGCGCATATTTAATCTAAATCGAATAATCTTGACTATGTTAATTTCATCGTCGAAATAAAGCGAAAAAGCGCTCAGAACTTTTTACTTCACCTAATACGTTATAACTTTATACCATATAACGTATTACGTTATGACGTTATACCATATAACGTTATGTTATATAACGTAATACGTTATAACGTTACACCATACAACGTTATGTTATATAACGTATTACGATATAACGTTATACCATATAACGTATTACGTTATGACGTTATACCATACAGCGTTATGTTATATAACGTAATACGTTATAACGTTATAGCATATAACATATTACGTTATATCGTTATACCATATAACTTTATGTTATATAACGTAATACGTTATAACTTTATACCATATAACGTGTTACGTTATGACGTTATACCATACAGCGTTATGTTACATAACGTAATACGTTATAACTTTATACCATATAACGTTATGTTATATAACGTAATAAGTTATAACTTTATACCATATAACGTATTACGTTATGACGTTATACCATACAGCGTTATGTTATATAACGTAATACGTTATAACGCTATACCATATAACGTATTACGTTATAATTTTATACCATATAACGAATTACGTTAGAACGTAATACCATATAACGTATTAAGTTATAACGTTATACCATACAACGTATTACGTTATAACGATACACCATATAACGTTATGTTATATGGCATATTACGTTATAACGTTACTCCATATAACGTTAAGTTACATAACGTAATACGTTATAACGTTATACCATATAACGTATTACGTTATAACGTTACACCATATAACGTTATGTTATATGGCATATTACGTTATAACGTTACACCATACAACGTTATGTTATATAACGTATTACGATATAACGTTATACCATATAACGTAATACGTTATAACGTGTTACCATATAACGTATTACGTTATAACGTTATACCATATAGCGTATTACGTTACAACGGTACACCATACAACGTTATGTTATATAACGTATTCCGCTATAACGTTATATCATATAACGTATTACGTTATTATGTTATGTTATATAACGTAATACGTTATAACGTTATGTTATATAACGTAATACGTTATAACGTTATGTTATATAACGTAATACGTTATAACGTTATGTTATATAACGTAATACGCTATAACGTTATGTTATATAACGTACAACGCTATAACGTGTTACCATATAATGTATTACATTATATCGTTATACCATATAACGTTATGTTATATAACGTAATACGTTATAACTTTATACCATATAACGTATTACGTTATGACGTTATACCATACAACGTTATGTTATATAACGAAATACGTTATAACGCTATACCATATAAAGTAACAGTTATAATTTTATACCATATAACGTATTACGATATGACGTTATACCATACCGCGTTATGTTACATAACGTAATACGTTATAACGTTATACCATATAACGTTATGTTATATAACGTAATACGTTATAACGCTATACCATATAAAGTATTACGTTATAATTTTATACCATATAACGTATTACGATATGACGTTATACCATACAACGTTATGTTATATAACGTAATACATTATAACGTAATACCATATAACGTACAGCGTTATAATTTTATACCATATAACGTATTACGTTATGACGTTATACCATACAGCATTATGTTATAGAACGTAATACGTTATAACGCTATACCATATAAAGTATTACGTTATAATTTTATACCATATAACGTATTACGATATGACGTTATACCATACAACGTTATGTTATATAACGTAATACATTATAACGTAATACCATATAACGTACAGCGTTATAACGTTACACCATACAACGTTATGTTATATAACTTATTACGTTATAACGTTATGTTATATAACTTAATACGTTATGACGTTATGTTATATAACGTAATACGTTATAACGTTATACCATATAACGTATTACGTTATAACGTTATACCATATAACGTATTACGTTATAACGTTATGTTATATAACGTACAACGTTACAACGTTATACCATATAACGTAATACGTTACAACGTTATTTTATATAACGTATTACGTTATAACGTTACACAAGACAACGTTATGTTATATAACGTATTACGATATAACGTTATACCATATAACGTATTACGTTATAACGTTACACAAGACAACGTTATGTTATATAACGTATTACGTTATTACGTTATACCATATAACGTATTACGTTATCACGTTATGTTATATAACGTAATACGTTATAACGTTATGTTATATAACGTAATACGTTATAACGTTGTGTTATATATCGTAATACGTTATAACGTTATGTTATATAACGTAATGCGTTATAACGTTATGTTATATAACGTAATACGTTATAACGTTATGTTATATAACGTAATACGTTATAACGTTATGTTGTATAACGTAATACCCTATAACGTGGTACCATATAAGGCATTACTTTATAACGTTACAACATACAACCTAATGTTATACAACGTGTTACGTTATAACGTTATACCATATAAAGTGTTACGTTATAACGTTATTCCAAATAACGTTATGTTATATAACGTAATACGTTATAACGTTATACCATATAACGTATTACGATATAACGTCATACCATATAACGTATTACGTTATAACGTTATGATATATAACGTAATACGTTATAAGGTTATATCATATAACGTCATACGTTATAACGTTATACCATATAGCGTATTAAGTTACAACGTTACACCATACAACGTTATGTTATATAACGTATTCCGTTATAACGTTATACCATATAACGTATTACGTTATAACGTGACACAAGACAACGTTATGTTGTATAACGTACTACGTTATAACGTTATACCATATAACGCATTACGTTATGACGAGTTACCATATAACGTATTACGTTATAACGTGGTACTATATAAGGCATTACGTTATAACGTTACAACATACAACCTTATGTTATACAATGTATTACGTTGTAACGTTATACCATATAACTTGTTGCGTTATAACGTTATTTGGTATAACGTATTACTTTATAACGTTATACCATATAACGTATTACGTTATAACGTTATGTTATATAACGTAATACGTTATAACGTTATAACATATAACGCAATACGTTATAACGTTATACCATATAGCGTATTACGTTACAACGTTACACCATACAACGTTATGTTATATAACGTATTCCGTTATAACGTTATACCATATAACGTATTACGTTATAACGTTATACCATATAACGTATTACTTTATAACGTTATACCATATAACGTATTACGTTATAACGTTATGTTATATAACGTAATACGTTATAACGTTATACCATATAACGTATTACGTTATAACGTTATACCAAATAACGTTATGTTATATAACGTATTACGTTATAACGTTATACCATATAACGTATTACGTTATAGCGTTATGTTATATAACGTATTCCGTTATAACGTTATACCATATAACGTATTACGTTATAACGTTATACCATATAACGTATTACTTTATAACGTTATACCATATAACGTATTACGTTATAACGTTATGTTATATAACGTAATACGTTATAACGTTATACCATATAACGTATTACGTTATAACGTTATACCAAATAACGTTATGTTATATAACGCAATACGTTATAACGTTATACCATATAGCGTATTACGTTACAACGTTACACCATACAACGTTATGTTATATAACGTATTCCGTTATAACGTTATACCATATAACGTATTACGTTATAACGTTATACCAAATAACGTTATGTTATATAACGTATTACGTTATAACGTTATACCATATAACGTATTACGTTATAGCGTTATGTTATATAACGTATTACGTTATAACGTTATGATATATAACTTAATACGTTATAACGTTATGTTATATAACGTAATACGTTATAACGTTATACCATATAACGTATTACGTTATAACGTTATACCATATAAACTATTACGTTATAACTTTGCACAAGACAACGTTATGTTATATAACGTATTACGTTATAACGTTATACCATATAACGTATTACGTTATAACTCGTCACCGTACAACGTATTACGTTATAACGTTATACCATATAGCGTATTACGTTACAACGTTACACCATACAACGTTATGTTGTATAATGTATTCCGTTATAACGTTATACCATATAACGTATTACGTTATAACGTGACACAAGACAACGTTATGTTGTATAATGTATTCCGTTATAACGTTATACCATATAAAGTATTACGTTATAGCGTTATGTTATATAACGTAATACGTTATAACGTTATGTTATATAACGAAATACCATACAACGTTATGTTGTATAACGTATTCCGTTATAACATTATGTTACATAACGTAATACGTTATATCGTTATGTTATATAACGTAATGCGTTATAACGTTATGTTATATAACGTAATACGTTATAACGTTATGTTATATAACGTAATACGCTATAACGTGTTACCATATAACGTATTACGTTATATCGTTATACCATATAACGTTATGTTATATAACGTAATACGTTATAACTTTATACCATATAACGTATTACGTTATAACGTTATACCATATAACGTATTACGTTATAACGTTATACCATATAACGTATTACGTTATAACGTTACACAAGACAACGTTATGTTATATAACGTATTACGTTATAACGTTATACCATATAACGTATTACGTTATAACGCGTTAGCGTACAACGAATTACGTTATAACGTTATACCATATAGCGTATTACGTTATAACGTTACACCATACAACGTTATGTTGTATAACGTATTCCGTTATCACGTTATACCCTATAACGTATTACGTTATAGCGTTATGTTATATAACGTAATACGTTATAACGTTAAGTTATATAACGAAATACGTTATAACGTTATGTTATATAACGTAATACGTTATAACGTTATGTTATATAACGTAATACGTTATAACGTTATGTTATATAACGTAATACGTTATAACGTTAAGTTATATAACGTAATACGTTATAACTTTATACCATTTAACGTATTACGTTATAACGTTATACCATATAACGTATTACGTTATAACGTTATGTTATATAACGTAATACGTTATAACGTTATGTTAAATAACGTACTACGTTACAACGTTATACCATATAACGTATTACGTTGTAACGTTATAGCACATAACGTATTACGTTATAACGTTATACCATATAACGTATTACGTTATAACGTTATGATATATAACTTAATACGTTATAACGTTATGTTATATAACTTAATACGTTATAACGTTATGTTATATAACGTAATACGTTATAACGTTATACCATATAACGTAATACGTTATAACGTTATACCATATAGCGTATTACGTTACAACGTTACACCATACAACGTTATGTTATATAACGTATTCCGTTATAACGTTATACCATATAACGTGTTACGTTATAACGTTATACCATATAACGTATTGCGTTATAACGTTATACCAAATAACGTTATGTTATATAACGTATTACGTTATAACGTTTTGCCATATAACGTATTCCGTTATAACGTTATACCATATAACGTATTCCGTTATAACGTTATACCATATAACGTGTTACGTTGTATCGTTATACCATATAACGTATTACGTTATAACGTTATACCAAATAACGTTATGTTAAATAACGTATTACGTTATAACGTTATGCCATATAACGTATTACGTTATAACGTTGTGATATATAACTTAATACGTTATAACGTTATGTTATATAACTTAACACGTTATAACGTTATGTTATATAACGTAATACGTTATAACGTTATACCATATAACGTAATACGTTATAACGTCATACCATATAACGTAATACGTTATAACGTTATACCATATAACGTAATACGTTATAACGTCATACCATATAACGTATTACGTTATATCGTTATACCATATAACGTTATGTTATATAACGTAATACGTTATAACGTTATGTTATATAACGTAATACGTTATAACGTTATGTTATATAACGTTATACGTCATAACTTTATGTTATATAACGTAATACGTTATAACGTTATGTTATATAACGTATTACGTTCTAACGTTACACAAGACAACGTTATGTTATATAACGTATTACGTTACAACCTTATAAAATATAACGTATTACGTTATAACGTTACACAAGACAACGTTGTGCTATATAACGTATTACGTTATAACGTTACACCATATAACGTTATGTAATATAACGTAACACGTTATAACGTGTTACCATACAACGTATTACGTTATAACGTTACACAAGACAACGTTATGTTGTATAACGTATTCCGTTATAACGTTATACTATATAACGTATTACGTTATAACGTTATACCATATAACGTATTACGTTATAACGTTATGATATATAACGTAATACGTTATAACGTTATGTTATATAACGAAATACCTTATAACGTTATGTTATATAACGTAATACGTTATAACGTTATGTTATATAACATAATACGTTATAACGTTCTGTTATATAACTTAATACGTTATAACTTTATGTTATATAACGTAATACGTTATAACGTTATGTTATATAACGTACTACGTTACAACGTTATACCATATAACGTATTACGTTGTAACGTTATAGCACATAACGTATTACGTTATAACGTTATACCATATAACGTATTACGTTATAACGTTATGATACATAACTTAATACGTTATATCGTTATGTTATATAACTTAATACGTTATAACGTTATGTTATATAACGTAATACGTTATAACGTTATACCATATAACGTAATACGTTATAACGTTATACCATATAGCGTATTACGTTACAACGTTACACCATACAACGTTATGTTATATAACGTATTCCGTTATAACGTTATACCATATAACGAGTTACGTTATAACGTTATACCATATAACGTATTACGTTATAACGTTATACCAAATAACGTTATGTTATATAACGCTTTACGTTATAACGTTTTGCCATATAACGTATTCCGTTATAACGTTATACCATATAACGTATTACGTTATAACGTTATGTTATATAACGTAATACGTTATAACGTTATGTTATATAACGTACTACGTTACAACGTTATACCATATGACGTATTACGTTATAACGTTGTACCATATAACGTATTACGTTATAACGTTATACCATATAACGTATTACGTTATAACGTTATGATATATAACTTAATACGTTATAACGTTATGTTATATAACTTAATACGTTATAACATTTTGTTATATAACGTAATACGTTATAACGTTATACCATATAACGTAATACGTTATAACGTTATACCATATAGCGTATTACGTAACAACGTTCCACTATACAACGTTATGTTATATAACGTATTCCGTTATAACGTTATACCATATAACGTGTTACGTTGTAACGTTATACCATATAACGTATTACGTTATAACGTTATACCAAATAACGTTATGTTAAATAACGTATTACGTTATAACGTTATGCCATATAACGTATTACGTTATAACGTTGTGATATATAACTTAATACGTTATAACGTTATGTTATATAACGAAATACCTTATAACGTTATGTTATATAACGTAATACGTTATAACGTTATGTTATATAACATAATACGTTATAACGTTATGTTATATAACGTTATACGTTATAACTTTATGTTATATAACGTAATACGTTATAACGTTATACCATATAGCGTATTACGTTACAACGTTATACCACACAACGTTATGTTATATAACGTATTACGTTATAACTTTATACTATATAACGTATTACGTTATAACGTTATACCATATAACGTATTACGTTATAACGTTATGATATATAACGTAATACGTTATAACGTTCTGTTATATAACTTAATACGTTATAACTTTATGTTATATAACGTAATACGTTATAACGTTATACCATATAACGTAATACGTTATAACGTTATACCATATAGCGTATTAGGTTACAACGTTACACCATACAACGTTATGTTGTATAACGTATTCCGTTATAACATTATGTTACATAACGTAATACGTTATAACGTTATGTTATATAACGTAATGCGTTATAACGTTATGTTATATAACGTAATACGTTATAACGTTATGTTATATAACGTAATACGCTATAACGTGTTACCATATAACGTATTACGTTATATCGTTATACCATATAACGTTATGTAATATAACGTAATACGTTATAACTTTATACCATATAACGTATTACGTTATAACGTTATACCATATAACGTATTACGTTATAACGTTATACCATATAACGTATTACGTTATAACGTTACACAAGACAACGTTATGTTATATAACGTATTACGTTATAACGTTATACCATATAACGTATTACGTTATAACGCGTTAGCGTACAACGAATTACGTTATAACGTTATACCATATAGCGTATTACGTTATAACGTTATGTTATATAACGTAATACGTTATAACGTTATGTTATATAACGTACTACGTTACAACGTTATACCATATAACGTATTACGTTGTAACGTTATAGCACATAACGTATTACGTTATAACGTTATACCATATAACGTATTACGTTATAACGTTATGATATATAACTTAATACGTTATATCGTTATGTTATATAACTTAACACGTTATAACGTTATGTTATATAACGTAATACGTTATAACGTTGTACCATATAACGTATTACGTTATAACGTTATACCATATAACGTATTACGTTATAACGTTATACCAAATATCGTTATGTTATATAACGCTTTACGTTATAACGTTTTGCCATATAACGTATTCCGTTATAACGTTATACCATATAACGTATTACGTTATAACGTTATGTTATATAACGTAATACGTTATAACGTTATGTTATATAACGTACTACGTTACAACGTTATACCATATGACGTATTACGTTATAACGTTGTACCATATAACGTATTACGTTATAACGTTACACCATACAACGTTATGTTATATAACGTATTCCGTTATAACGTTATACCATATAACGAGTTACGTTATAACGTTATACCATATAACGTATTACGTTATAACGTTATACCAAATAACGTTATGTTATATAACGCTTTACGTTATAACGTTTTGCCATATAACGTATTCCGTTATAACGTTATACCATATAACGTATTACGTTATAACGTTATGTTATATAACGTAATACGTTATAACGTTATGTTATATAACGTACTACGTTACAACGTTATACCATATGACGTATTACGTTATAACGTTGTACCATATAACGTATTACGTTATAACGTTATACCATATAACGTATTACGTTATAACGTTATGATATATAACTTAATACGTTATAACGTCATGTTATATAAGTTAACACGTTATAACGTTATGTTATATAACGTAATACGTTATAACGTTCTACCATATAACGTAATACGTTATAACGTCATACCATATAACGTATTACGTTATATCGTTATACCACATAACGTTATGTTATATAACGTAATACGTTATAACTTTATACCATATAACGTATTACTTTATAACGTTATACCATATAACGTATTACGTTATAACGTTATACCATATAACGTATTACGTTATAACGCGTTACCGTACAACGTATTACGTTATAACGTTATACCATATAGCGTATTACGTTACAACGTTACACCATACAACGTTATGTTGTATAACGTATTCCGTTATAACGTTATACCATATAAAGTATTACGTTATAGCGTTATGTTATATAACGTAATACGTTATAACGTTATGATATATAACATAATACGTTATAACGTTATGTTATATAACTTAATACGTTATAACGTTATGTTATATAACGTAATATGTTATAACGTTATGTTATATAACGTAATACGTTATAACGTTATGTTATATAACGAAATACGTTATAACGTTATGTTATATAACGTAATACGCTATAAGGTGTTACCATATAACGTATTACGTTATAACGTTACACCATATAATGTTATACCATATAACGTAATACGTTATAACGTTATGTTATATAACGTAATACGTTATAACGTTATGTTATATAACGTAATACGTTATATCGTTATACCATATAACGTTATGTTATATAACGTAATACGTTATAACGTGGTACCATAAAACGCATTACGTTATAACGTTAGAACATACAACCTTATGTTATATAACGTATTACGTTATAACGTTATACCATATAACGTGTTACGTTATAACGTTATACCATATAACGTATTACGTTATAACGTTATACCAAATAACGTTATGTTACAAAACGTATTACGTTATAACGTTATGCCATATAACGTATTACTTTATAACGTTATACCATATAGCGTATTACGTTACAACGTTACACCATACAACGTTATGTTGTATAACGTATTCCGTTATAACGTTATACCCTATAACGTATTACGTTATAGCGTTATGTTATATAACGTAATACGTTATAACGTTATGTTATATAACGAAATACGTTATAACGTTATGTTATATAACGTAATACGTTATAACGTTATGTTATATAACGTAATACGTTATAACGTTATGCTATATAACGTAATACATTATAACGTTATGTTATATAACGTAATACGTTATAACGTTATGCCATATAACGTATTACGTTATAACGTTATACCATATAACGTATTACGTTATAACGTTGTGATATATAACTTAATACGTTATAACGTTATGTTATATAACTTAATACGTTATAACGTTATGTTATATAACTTAATACGTTATAACGTTATGTTATATAACGTAATACGTTATAACGTTATACCATATAACGATACGTTATAACGTTATACCAAATAACGTTATGTTATATAACGTATTACGTTATAACGTTATACCACATAACGTAATACGTAATAACGTTATACCATATAGCGTATTACGGTACAACGTTACACCATACAACGTTATGTTATATAACGTATTCCGTTATAACGTGATAGCATATAACGTGTTACGTTATAACGTTATACCATATAACGTATTACGTTATAACGTTATACCAAATCACGTTATGTTATATAACGTATTACGTTATAACGTTATGCCATATAACGTATTACGTTATAACGTTATACCAAATCACGTTATGTTATATAACGTATTACGTTATAACGTTATAGCATATAACGTATTACGTTATAACGCGTTACCATATAACGTATTACGTTATAACGTTATACCATATAGCGTATTACGTTACAACGTTACACCATACAACGTTATGTTGTATAACGTATTCCGTTATAACGTTATACCATATAACGTATTCCGTTATAACGTTATACCATATAACGTATTACGTTATAACGTTATGTTATATAATGTAATACGTTATAATGTTATGTTATATAACGTAATACGTTATAACGTTCAGTTATATAACGTAATACGCTATAACGTGTTACCATATAACGTAATACGTTATAACGTTATACCATATAACGTTATGCTATATAACGTAATACGTTATAACGTTATACCATATAACGTATTACGTGATAACGTTATACCATATAACGTATTACGTCATAACGTTACACCATACGACGTTATGTAATATAACGTAATACGTTATAACGTGTTACCATATAACGTATTACGTTATGTAATATAACGTAATACGTTATAACGTGTTACCATATAACGTATTACGTTATAACGTTATACCATATAACGTTATGCTATATAACGTAATACGTTAGAACGTTATACCACATAACGTAATACGTTATAACGTAATACCATATAACGTATAGCGATATAAAGTTACAACATACAACGTTATGTTATATAACTTAATACGTTATAACGTTGTGTTATATAACGTAATACGTTATAACGTTATACCATATAACGTATTACGATATAACGTTATACCATACAACGTTATGTTATATAACGTATTACGTGATAACGTTATACCATATAACGTATTACGTCATAACGTTACACTATACAACGTTATGTAATATAACGTAATACGTTATAACGTTATACCACATAACGTATTACGTTATAACGTTATACCATATAAAGTTATGCTATATACCGTAATACGTTATAACGTTATACCACATAACGTAATACGTTATAACGTAATACCATATAACGTATAGCGTTATAAAGTTACACCATACAACGTTATGTTATATAACTTAATACGTTATAACGTTATGTTATATAACG
Source organism: Bombus hypnorum (assembly GCA_911387925.2). Taxonomy (NCBI): domain Eukaryota; kingdom Metazoa; phylum Arthropoda; class Insecta; order Hymenoptera; family Apidae; genus Bombus; species Bombus hypnorum. The sequence continues at coordinate 1,148,988 of OU427027.1, forward strand.
TAATACGTTATAACGTTATACCATATAACATATTACGATATAACGTTATACCATACAACGTTATGTTATATAACTTATTACGTTATAACTTTAAACCATACAACGTTATGTTATATAACGTAATACGTTATAACGTTATGTTATATAACGTAAAACGTTATAACGTTCTGTTATATAACGTAATACGCTATAACGTGTTACCATATAACGTATTACGTTATATCGTTATACCATATAACGTTATGTTATATAACGTAATACGTTATAACTTTATACCATATAACGTATTACGTTATAACGTTGTACCATATAACGTATTACGTTATAACGTTATGTTATATAACGTAATACGTTATAACGTTATACCATATAACGTAATACGTTATAACGTTATACCATATAGCGTATTACGTAACAACGTTCCACCATACAACGTTATGTTATATAACGTATTCCGTTATAACGTTATACCATATAACGTGTTACGTTGTAACGTTATACCAAATAACGTTATGTTAAATAACGTATTACGTTATAACGTTATGCCATATAACGTATTACGTTATAACGTTATACCATATAACGTATTACGTTATAACGTTGTGATATAAAACTTAATACGTTATAACGTTATGTTATATAACTTAACACTTTATAACGTTATGTTATATAACGTAATACGTTATAACGCTATACCATATAACGTTATACGTTATAACGTCATACCATATAACGTATTACGTTATATCGTTATACCATATAACGTTATGTTATATAACGTAATACGTTATAACTTTATACCATATAACGTATTACGTTATAACGTTATACCATATAACGTATTACGTTATAACGTTATACCATATAACGTATTATGTTATAACGTTACACAAGACAACGTTATGTTATATAACGTATTACGTTATAACGTTATACCATATAACGTATTACGTTATAATGCGTTACTGTACAACGTATTACGTTATAACGTTATACCATATAAAGTATTACGTTATAGCGTTATGTTATATAACGTAATACGTTATAACGTTATGTTATATAACGAAATACGTTATAACGTTATGTTATATAACGTAATACGTTATAACGTTATGTTATATAACGTAATACGTTATAACGTTATGTTATATAACGTTATACGGTATAACTTTATGTTATATAACGTAATACGTTATAACGTTATGTTATATAACGTAATACGTTATAACGTTATGTTATATAACGTACTACGTTACAACGTTATACCATATAACGTATTACGTTGTAACGTTATAGCACATAACGTATTACGTTATAACGTTATACCATATAACGTATTACGTTATAACGTTATACAATATAACGTATTACGTCATAACGTTACACAAGACAACGTTATGTTATATAACGTATTACGTAATAACGTTATACCATATAACGTATTACGTTATAACGCGTTACCGTACAACGTATTACGTTATAACGTTATACCATATAGCGTATTACGTTACAACGTTACACCATACAACGTTATGTTGTATAACGTATTCCGTTATAACGTTATACCATATAAAGTATTACATTATAGCGTTATGTTATATAACGTAATACGTTATAACGTTATGTTATATAACGAAATACGATATAACGTTATGTTATATAACGTAATACGTTATAACGTTATGTTATATAACGTAATACGTTATAACGTTATGTTATATAACGTTATACGTTATAACTTTATGTTATACAACGTAATACGTTATAACGTTATACCATATAGCGTATTACGTTACAACGTTATACCACACAACGTTATGTTATATAACGTATTACGTTATAACTTTATACTATATAACGAAATACGTTATAACGTTATGTTATATAACGTAATACGTTATAACGTTATACCATATAACGTATTACGTTGTAACGTTATAGCACATAACGTATTACGTTATAACGTTATACCATATAACGTATTCCGTTATAACGTTATACCATATAACGTGTTACGTTATAACGTTATACCATATAACGTATTACGTTATAACGTTATACCAAATAACGTTATGTTATATAACGTATTACGTTATAACGTTATGCCATATAACGTATTACGTTATAACGTTATACCATTTAACGTATTACGTTATAACGTTGTGATATATAACTTAATACGTTATAACGTTATGTTATATAACTTAATACGTTATAACGTTATGTTATATAACGTAATACGTTATAACGTTATACCATATAACGATACGTTATAACGTCATACCATATAGCGTATTACGTTACAACGTTACACCATACAACGATATGTTATATAACGTATTCCGTTATAACGTTATACCATATAACGTATTACGTTATAACGTTATGTTATATAACGTAATACGTTATAACGTTATACCATATAACGTATTACGTTATAACGTTATGATATATAACTTAATACGTTATAACGTTATACCAAATAACGTTATGTTAAATAACGTATTACGTTATAACGTTATGCCATATAACGTATTACGTTATAACGTTATATCATATAACGTATTACGTTATAACGTTGTGATATAAAACTTAATACGTTATAACGTTATGTTATATAAGTTAACACGTTATAACGTTATGTTATATAACGTAATACGTTATAACGTTATACCATATAACGTAATACGTTATAACGTCATACCATATAACGTATTACGTTATATCGTTATACCATATAACGTTATGTTATATAACGTAATACGTTATAACTTTATACCATATAACGTATTACGTTATAACGTTATACCATATAACGTATTACGTTATAACGTTATACCATATAACGTATTACGTTATAACGTTACACAAGACAACGTTATGTTATATAACGTATTACGTTATAACGTTATACCATATAACGTATTACGTTATAACGTTATACCATATAACGTATTACGTTATAACGCGTTACCGTAAAACGTATTACGTTATAACGTTATACCATATAGCGTATTACGTTACAACGTTACACCATACAACGTTATGTTGTATAACGTATTCCGTTATAACGTTATACCATATAAAGTATTACGTTATAGCGTTATGTTATATAACGTAATACGTTATAACTTTATGATATATAACATAATACGTTATAACGTTATGTTATATAACTTAATACGTTATAACGTTATGTTATATAACATAATATGTTATAACGTTATGTTATATAACGTAATACGTTATAACGTTATGTTATATAACGAAATACGTTATAACGTTATGTTATATAACGTAATACGCTATAAGGTGTTACCATATAACGTATTACGTTATAACGTTACACCATATAATGTTATACCATATAACGTAATACGTTATAACGTTATGTTATATGACGTAATACGTTATAACGTTATGTTATATAACGTAATACGTTATATCGTTATACCATATAACGTTATGTTATATAACGTAATACGTTATAACGTGGTACCATTAAACGCATTACGTTATAACGTTAGAACATACAACCTTATGTTATATAACGTATTACGTTATAACGTTATACCATATAACGTGTTACGTTATAACGTTATACCATATAACGTATTACGTTATAACGTTATACCAAATAACGTTATGTTACATAACGTATTACGTTATAACGTTATGCCATATAACGTATTACGTTATAACGTTATACCATATAATGTATTACTTTATAACGTTGTGATATATAACTTAACACGTTATAACGTTATGTTATATAACTTAATACGTTATAACGTTATGTTATATAACGTAATACGTTATAACGTTATACCATATAACGTAATACGTTATAACGTCATACCATATACCGTATTACGTTACAACGTTACACAGTACAACGATATGTTATATAACGTATTCCGTTATAACGTTATACCATATATCGTATTACGTCATAACGTTACACCATACAACGTTATGTAATATAACGTAATACGTTATAACGCGATACCGTACAACGTATTACTTTATAACGTTATACCATATAGCGTATTACGTTACAACGTTACACCATACAACGTTATGTTGTATAACGTATTCCGTTATAACGTTATACCCTATAACGTATTACGTTATAGCGTTATGTTATATAACGTAATACGTTATAACGTTATGTTATATAACGAAATACGTTATAACGTTATGTTATATAACGTAATACGTTATAACGTTATGTTATATAACGTAATACGTTATAACGTTATGCTATATAACGTAATACGTTATAACGTTATGTTATATAACGTAATACGTTATAACTTTATACCATTTAACGTATTACGTTATAACGTTATACCATATAACGTATTACGTTATAACGTTATGTTATATAACGTAATACGTTATAACGTTATGTTATATAACGTACTACGTTACAACGTTATACCATATAACGTATTACGTTATAACGTTATACCAAATAACGTTTTGTTATATAACGTATTACGTTATAACGTTATGCCATACAACCTATTACGTTATAACGTTATACCATATAACGTATTACGTTATAACGTTGTGATATATAACTTAATACGTTATAACGTTATGTTATATAACTTAATACGTTATAACGTTATGTTATATAACGTAATACGTTATAACGTTATACCATATAACGTAATACGTTATAACGTCATACCATATACCGTATTACGTTACAACGTTACACCGTACAACGATATGTTATATAACGTATTCCGTTATAACGTTATACCATATATCGTATTACGTCATAACGTTACACCATACAACGTTATGTAATATAACGTAATACGTTATAACGCGATACCGTACAACGTATTACTTTATAACGTTATACCATATAGCGTATTACGTTACAACGTTACACCATACAACGTTATGTTGTATAACGTATTCCGTTATAACGTTATACCCTATAACGTATTACGTTATAGCGTTATGTTATATAACGTAATACGTTATAACGTTATGCTATATAACGTAATACGTTATAACGTTATGTTATATAACGTAATACGTTATAACTTTATACCATTTAACGTATTACGTTATAACGTTATACCATATAACGTATTACGTTATAACGTTATGTTATATAACGTAATACGTTATAACGTTATGTTATATAACGTACTACGTTACAACGTTATACCATATAACGTATTACGTTATAACGTTATACCAAATAACGTTATGTTATATAACGTATTACGTTATAACGTTATGCCTTACAACGTATTAGGTTAAGTAAAAAGTTCTGAGCGTTTTTCGCTAGATGTCTTTAGTGAGCCATATCTCACGATGTGCACATCGCATCGAGTCATAGTATACACCGATTTCAAGGTGATATTACGCATCAAAAAGGTTCTTTGTCAGTTTTGTGTTCGGTGAAGCCAGTTGTGTGTTACAGCGTTCGAAAATGGAGATAAAAAAAGAGAAAATTCGATACATTCTTCAGTACCACTACGACCAAGGTGAAAAGGCGGAGCAGGCGGCCAAAAAAATTTGTGCTGTTTATGGACCCAGTACAGTATCGAATGCAACAGCAAAGCGGTGGTTCCAACGATTCCGTTCTGGTAATATGGACGTCGAAGATGAGGCACGCTCTGGTAGGCCAATCGTCGAAAATGTGGATAAAATCATGGAAATCGTCGAGTCGGACCGGCATGTGAGCACTTATTCCATTGCCCAGGAACTGAAGATTAGCCAGAAAACCGTTTGGAACCATTTGCATAAGGCTGGTCTCAAGAAGAAGCTCGACGTATGGGTGCCACATGAATTGACGCAAAAGAACCTTTTGGACCGAATTGATGCCTGCGATTCTTTGTTGAGACGTAACGAAATCGACCCATTTTTGAAGCGGATGGTGATTGGCGATGAAAAATGGGTCACATACGAGAACAACAGCCGAAAAAGATCGTGGTCCAATCGCGGTGGGCCGGCCCAAACGATCGCCAAGCGTGGATTAACGGCCAAGAAGGTTTTATTGTGTGTTTGGTGGGATTGGAAGGGAATCATCCATTATGAGCTGCTCCCATCGGGGCAAACACTTAATTCGGACCTCTATTGTCAACAACTGACCAGACTGAAGCAGGCGATCGACCAGAAGCGGCCAGAATTGGCCAATAGGAAAGGTGTTGTGTTCCATCAAGACAACGCCAGGCCGCACACATCTTTAACGACGCGTCAGAAGCTCCGAGAGCTTGGCTGGGAGGTTCTATCGCATCCGCCGTACAGTCCAGACCTGGCACCAAGCGATTATCACCTTTTTAAGTTTTTGCAAAATTTTCTTGATGGTACAAAACTGGCCTCAAGAGAGGCTTGTGAAAATGAGCTGGTCAAGTTTTTTACCAATAGGGACGAGGACTTCTTCAACCGCGGAATTATGAAATTGCCTTCAAAATGGACAAAAGTAATCGAACAAAACGGCGCATATTTAATCTAAATCGAATAATCTTGACTATGTTAATTTCATCGTCGAAATAAAGCGAAAAAGCGCTCAGAACTTTTTACTTCACCTAATATTACGTTATAACGTTATACCATATAACGTATTACGTTATAACGTTGTGATATATAACTTAATACGTTATAACGTTATGTTATATAACTTAATACGTTATAACGTTATGTTATATAACTTAATACGTTATAACGTTATGTTATATAACGTAATACGTTATAACGTTATACCATATAACGATACGTTATAACGTTATACCAAATAACGTTATGTTATATAACGTATTACGTTATAACGTTATACCACATAACGTAATACGTAATAACGTTATACCATATAGCGTATTACGGTACAACGTTACACCATACAACGTTATGTTATATAACGTATTCCGTTATAACGTGATAGCATATAACGTGTTACGTTGTAACGTTATACCATATAACGTATTACGTTATAACGTTATACCAAATCACGTTATGCTATATAACGTATTACGTTATAACGTTATGCCATATAACGTATTACGTTATAACGTTATACCATATAACGTATTACGTTATAACGTTGTGATATAAAACTTAATACGTTATAACGTTATGTTATATAACTTAGTACGTTATAACGTTATGTTATATAACGTAATATGTTATAACGTTATACCATATAACGATACGTTATAACGTCATACCATATAGCGTATTACGTTACAACGTTACACCATACAACGATATGTTATATAACGTATTCCGTTATAACGTTATACCATATAACGTATTACGTTATAACGTTATGTTATATAACGTAATACGTTATAACGTTATGTTACATAACGTACTACGTTACAACGTTATACCATATAACGTAATACGTTATAACGTCATACCATATAGCGTATTACGTTACAACGTTACACCGTACAACGATATGTTATATAACGTATTCCGTTATAACGTTATACCATATATCGTATTACGTCATAACGTTACACCATACAACGTTATGTAATATAACGTAATACGTTATAACGTTATACCATATAACGTTATGCTATATAACGTAATACGTTATAACGTTATACCACCTAACGTAATACGTTATAACGTAATACCATATAACGTGTAGCGTTATAAAGTTACACCATACAACGTTATGTTATATAACTTAATACGTTATAACGTTATGTTATATAACGTAATACGTTATAACGTTATACCATATAACGTATTACGATATAACGTTATACCATATATCGTATTACGTCATAACGTTACACCATACAACGTTATGTAATATAACGTAATACGTTATAACGTTATACCATATAACGTTATGCTATATAACGTAATACGTTATAACGTTATACCACCTAACGTAATACGTTATAACGTAATACCATATAACGTGTAGCGTTATAAAGTTACACCATACAACGTTATGTTATATAACTTAATACGTTATAACGTTATGTTATATAACGTATTACGTTATAACTTTGTACCATGCAACGTTATGTTATATAACGTAATAAGTTATAACGTTATGTTATATAACGTAATACGTTATAACGTTATGTTATATAACGTAATACGCTGTAACGTGTTACCATATAACGTATTACGTTATAACGTTACACCATATAAAGTTATACCATATAACGTAATACGTTATAACGTTATGTTATATAACGTAATACGTTATATCGTTATACCATATAACGTTATGTTATATAACGTAATACGTTATAACGTTATACCACCTAACGTAATACGTTATAACGTTATACCACATAACGTAATACGTTATAACGTTATACCATATAGCGTATTACGTTACAACGTTACACCATACAACGTCATGTTATATAACGTATTCCGTTATAACGTTATACCATATAATGTGTTACGTTATAACGTTATACCATATAACGTATTACGTTATAACGTTATACCAAATAACGTTATGTTATATAACGTATTACGTTATAACGTTATGCCAAATAACGTATTACGTTATAACGTTATACCATATAACGTATTACGTTATAACGTTGTGATATATAACTTAATACGTTATAACGTTATGTTATATAACTTAATACGTTATAACGTTATGTTATATAACGTAATACGTTATAACGTTATACCATATAACGATACGTTATAACGTCATACCATATAGCGTATTACGTTACAACGTTACACCATACAACGATATCTTATATAACGTATTCCGTTATAACGTTATACCATATAACGTATTACGTTATAACGTTATGTTATATAACGTAATACGTTATAACGTTATGTTACATAACGTACTACGTTACAACGTTATACCATATGACGTATTAAGTTATAACGTTGTACCATATAACGTATTACGTTATAACGTTATACCATATAACGTATTACGTTATAACGTTATGATATATAACTTAATACGTTATAACGTTATGTTATATAACTTAATACGTCATAACGTTATGTTATATAACGTAATACGTTATAACGTTATACCATATAACGTATTACGTTATAACGTTACACAAGACAACGTTATGTTATATAACGTATTACGTTATAACGTTATACCATATAACGTGTTACGTTATAACGTTATACCATATAACGTATTACGTTATAACGTTATACAATATAACGTATTACGTTATATCGTTATACCATGTAACGTTATGTTATATAACGTAATACGTTATAACTTTATACCATATAACGTATTACGTTATAACGTTATACCATATAACGTATTACGTTATAACGTTATACCATATAACGTATTACGTTATAACGTTACACAAGACAACGTTATGTTATATAACGTATTACGTTATAACGTTATACCATATAACGTATTACGTTATAACGCGTTACCGTACAACGTATTACGTTATACCGTTATACCATATTACTTTATACCATTTAACGTATTACGTTATAACGTTATACCATATAACGTATTACGTTATAACGTTACACAAGACAACGCTATGTTATATAACGTATTACGTTATAACGTTATACCATATAACGTATTACGTTATAACGTTACACAAGACAACGTTATGTTATATAACGTATTACGTTATAACGTTATACCATATAACGTATTACGTTATAACGTTATACCATATAACGTATTACGTTATAACGTTACACAAGACAACGTTATGTTATATAACGTATTACGTTATAACGTTATACCATATAACGTATTACGTTATAACGTTACACAAGACAACGCTATGTTATATAACGAAATACGTTATAACGTTATGTTATATAACGTAATACGCTATAACGTGTTACCATATAACGTATTACGTTATATCGTTATACCATATAACTTTATACTATTTAACGTATTACGTTATAACGTTATACCATATAACGTATTACGTTATAACGTTACACAAGACAACGTTATGTTATATAACGTATTACGTTATAACGTTATACCATATAACGTATTACGTTATAACGTTACACAAGACAACGTTATGTTATATAACGTATTACGTTATAACGTTATATCATATAACGTATTACGTTATAACGCGTTACCGTATAACGTATTACGTTACAACGTTATACCATATAGCGTATTACGTTACAACGTTACACCATACAACGTTATGTTGTATAACGTATTCCGTTATAACGTTATACCATATAACGTATTACGTTATAGTGTTATGTTATATATCGTAATACGTTATAACGTTATGTTATATAACTTAATACGTTATAACGTTATGTTATATAACGTAATACGTTATAACGTTATACCATATAACGTAATAAGTTATAACGTTATACCACATAGCGTATTACGTTACAACGTTCCACCATACAACGTTATGTTATATAACGTATTCCGTTATAACGTTATACCATATAACGTGTTACGTTATAACGTTATAGCACATAACGTATTACGTTATAACGTTATACCTTATAACGTATTACGTTATAACGTTATGATATATAACTTAATACGTTATAACGTTATGTTATATAACGTATTACGTTATAACGTTACACAAGACAACGTTATGTTATATAACGAAATACGTTATAACGTTATGTTATATAACGTAATACGTTATAACTTTATACCATATAACGTATTACGTCATAACGTTACACCATACAACGTTATGTAACATAATGTAATACGTTATAACGTGTTACCATATAACGTGTTACGTTATAACGTGTTTCCATATAACGTGTCACTTTATAACGTTATACCATATAACGTTATGCTATATATCGTAATACGTTATAACGTTATACCATATAACGCATTACGCGATAACGTTATACCATATAACGTATTACGTCATAACGTCACACCATACAACGTTATGTAATATAACGTAATACGTTATAGCGTGTTACCATATAACGAATTACGTTATAACGTTATACCATACAACGTTATGTTATATAACGTAATACGTTATAACTTTATACCATATAACGTATTACGTCATAACGTTACACCATACAACGTTATGTAACATAATGTAATACGTTATAACGTGTTACCATATAACGTGTTACGTTATAACGTATTTCCATATAACGTATTACGTTATAACGTTACACAAGACAACGTTATGTTATATTACGTAATACCTTATAACGTTATACCACATAACGTAATACGATATAACGTAATACCATATAACGTATAGCGTTATAACGTTACACCATACAACGTTATGTTATATAACGTATTACGTTACAGCATAATGTTATATAACTTAATACGTTATAACGATATGTTATATAACGTAATACGTTATAACGTTATACCATATAACGTATTACGATATAACGTTACACAAGACAACGTTATGTTATATAACGTATTACGTTATAAAGTTACACCACACAACGTTATGTTATATAACGTAATACGTTATAACGTGTTACCATATAACGTATTACGTTATAACTTTATGCTATACAACGTATTACGTTATAACGTTAAACCATACAACGTTATGTTACATAACGTAATACGTAATAACGTTATACCATATAACGTAATACGTTATAACGTTATACCATATAACGAATTACGTTATAACGTTATACCATACAACGTTATGTTATATAACGTATTCCGTTATAACGTTATACCATATAACGCATTACGTTATAACGTTATGTTATATAACGAAATACGCTATAACGTGTTACCATATAACGTGTTACGTTATAACCTTGTACCATATAACGTTATGCTATATAACGTAATACGTTATAACGTTATCCCATATACCGCATTACATTATAACGTTATACCATACGACGTTATGTTATATAACGTAATACGTTATAACGTGTTTCCATATAACGTATTACGTTATAACGTTATTCCATACAACGTATTACGTTATAACGATACACCATAAAACGTTATATATTATAACGCATTACGTTATATCGTTATACCATATAACGTATTACGTTATAACGTTATACCATATAACGTATTACATTATGACGTTATACCATATAGCGTATTACGTTATAACGTTATACCATATAACGTTATGCTATATAACGTAATACGATATAACGTTATACCATATGACGTATTACGTGATAGCGTTATACCATATAACATATTACGTCATAACGTTACACCATACAACGTTATGTAATATATCGTAATACGTTATAACGTGTTACCATATAACGTGTCACTTTATAACGTTATACCATATAACGTTATGCTATATATCGTAATACGTTATAACGTTATACCATATAACGCATTACGCGATAACGTTATACCATATAACGTATTACGTCATAACGTCACACCATACAACGTTATGTAATATAACGTAATACGTTATAGCGTGTTACCATATAACGAATTACGTTATAACGTTATACCATACAACGTTATGTTATATAACGTATTACGTTATAACTTTATACTATATAACGTATTACGTTATAACGTTAAACCATACAACGTTATGTTACATAACGTAATAGGTTATAACGGTATACCATATAACGTATTACGTTATAACGTTACACAAGACAACGTTATGTTATATTACGTAATACCTTATAACGTTATACCACATAACGTAATACGATATAACGTAATACCATATAACGTATAGCGTTATAACGTTACACCATACAACGTTATGTTATATAACGTATTACGTTACAGCATAATGTTATATAACTTAATACGTTATAACGTTATGTTATATAACGTAATACGTTATAACGTTATACCATATAACGTATTACGTTATAACGTTAAACCATACAACGTTATGTTACATAACGTAATACGTTATAACGTTATACCATATAACGTATTACGTTATAACGTTACACAAGACAACGTTATGTTATATAACGTATTACGTTATAAAGTTACACCATACAACGTTATGTTATATAACGTAATACGTTATAACGTGTTACCATATAACGTATTACGTTATAACTTTATGCTATACAACGTATTACGTTATAACGTTAAACCATACAACGTTATGTTACATAACGTAATACGTAATAACGTTATACCATATAACGTATTACGTTATAACGTTATACCATATAACGTATTACGTTATAACGTTAAAAAATACAACGTTATGTTACATAACGTAATTCGTTATAACGTTATACCATATAACGAATTACGTTATAACGTTATACCATACAACGTTATGTTATATAACGTATTCCGTTATAACGGTATACCATATAACGCATTACGTTATAACGCTATGTTATATAACGAAATACGCTATAACGTGTTACCATATAACGTGTTACGTTATAACCTTGTACCATATAACGTTATGATATATAACGTAATACGTTATAACGTTATCCCATATACCGCATTACATTATAACGTTACACCATACGACGTTATGTAATATATCGTAATACGTTATAACGTGTTACCATATAACGTATTACGTTATAACGTTCTTCCATATAACGTGTTACGTTATAACGTTATACCATATAACGTTATGCAATATAACGTAATACGTTATAACGTTATCCCATACAACGCATTACATTATAACGTTACGCCATAAGACGTTATGTAATATATCGTAATACGTTATTACATGTTACCATATAACGTGTTACGTTATAACGTTCTTCCATATAACGTGTTACGTTATAACGTTATACCATATAACGTTATGCTATATAACGTAATACGTTATAACGTTATCCCATATAACGCATTACATTATAACGTTACGCCATAAGACGTTATGTTATATAACGTAATACGTTATAACGTGTTTCCATATAACGTATTACGTTATAACGTGTTTCCATATAACGATTTACGTTATAACGTTATACCATATAGCGTATTACGTTATAACGTTATACCATATAACGTTATGCTATATAACGTAATACGTTATAACGTGTTTCCATATAACGTATTACGTTATAACGTTATACCATACAACGTATTACGTTATAACGATACACCATAAAACGTTATATAATATAACGCATTACGTTATATCGTTATACCATATAACGTATTACGTTATAACGTTATACCATATAGCGTATTACATTATGACGTTATACCATATAGCGTATTACGTTATAACGTTATACCATATAACGTTATGCTATATAACGTAATACGTTATAACGTTATCCCATATAACGCATTACATTATAACGTTACGCCATAAGACGTTATGTTATATAACGTAATACGTTATAACGTGTTTCCATATAACGTATTACGTTATAACGTGTTTCCATATAACGATTTACGTTATAACGTTATACCATATAGCGTATTACGTTATAACGTTATACCATATAACGTTATGCTATATAACGTAATACGTTATAACGTGTTTCCATATAACGTATTACGTTATAACGATATACCATACAACGTATTACGTTATAACGATACACCATAAAACGTTATCTAATATAACGCATTACGTTATATCGTTATACCATATAACGTATTACGTTATAACGTTATACCATATAGCGTATTACATTATGACGTTATACCATATAGCGTATTACGTTATAACGTTATACCATATAACGTTATGCTATATAACGTAATACGATAAAACGTTATACCATATGACGTACTACGTGATAGCGTTATACCATATAACATATTACGTCATAACGTTACACCATACAACGTTATGTAATATAACGTAATAGGTTATAACGTGTTACCATATAACGTATTACGTTATAACGTTATACCATACAACGTATTACGTTATAACGATACACCATAAAACGTTATATAATATAACGCATTACGTTATATCGTTATACCATATAACGTATTACGTTATAACGTTATACCATATAACGTATTACATTATGACGTTATACCATATAGCGTATTACGTTATAACGTTATACCATTTAACGTTATGCTATATAACGTAATACGATATAACGTTATACCGTATGACGTATTACGTGATAGCGTTATACCATATAACATATTACGTCATAACGTTACACCATACAACGTTATGTAATATAACGTAATACGTTATAACGTGTTACCATATAACGTATTACGTTATAACGTTATACCATATTACGTTATGCTATATAACGTAATACCATATAACGTATAGCGTTATAATGTTACACCATACAACGTTATGTTATCTAACTTAAGACGTTATAACGTTATGTTATATAACGTAATACGTTATAACGTTATGTTATATAACGTAATACGCTATAACGTGTTACCATATAACGTATTACGTTATATCGTTATACCATATAACGTTATGTTATATAACGTAATACGTTATAACGTTACGTTATAACGTTATGTTAGATAACTTAATACGTTATAACGCTATGTTATATAACGTAATGCGTTATAACGTTATCCCATATAACGCATTACATTATAACGTTACACCGTACGACGTTATGTTATATAAGTTAATCCGTTATAACGTTATCCCATATAACGCATTACATTATAACGTTACACCGTACGACGTTATGTTATATAACGTAATACGTTATAACGTTATGTTACATAACTTAATACGTTATAACGATATGTTATATAACGTAATACGTCATAACGTTATACCATATAACGTATTACGTTATAGCGTTAAACCATAGAATGTTATGTTACATAGCGTAATACGTTATAACGTTACACAATACAACGTTATGGTATATAACATATTACGTTAGAACGTTATACCATATAACGTATTACGTTGTAACGATACACAAGACAACGTTATGTTATATAACGTATTACATTATAACGTTATACCATATAACGTATTACGTTATAACGTTACACCAGGCAGCGTCATGTTATATAACGTATTACGATATAACGTTATACCATATAAAGTATTACGTTATAACGTTACACAAGACAACGTTATGTTATATAACGTATTACGTTATAACGTTATACCATATGACATATTACGTTCTAACGTGTTACCATATAACGAATTACGTTATAACGTTATACCATACAACGTATTACGTTATAACGATACACCGTATAAGGTTATGTTATATAACGCATTACAGTATAACGTTATGCTATATAACGTAATACGTTATAACGTTATACCGTATAACGTTACGTTATATAACGTAATACGTTATAACGCTATACCACGTAACGTAATACGTTATAACGTAATACCATATAACGTATAGCGTTATAAAATTACACCATACAACGTTATGTTATATAACTTAATACGTTATAACGTTATGTTATATAACGTAATACGTTATACCGTTATACCATATAACGTATTACGTTATAACGTTATACCATACATCGTTATGTTATATAACGTATTACGTTATAACGTTAAACCATACAACGTTATGTTACATAACGTAATACGTTATAACGTTATACCATACATCGTGTTACGTTATAACGTTACACAAGACAACGTTATGTTATATAACGTATTCCGTTATAACGTTATACCATATAACGTATTACGTTATAACGTTATGTTATATAACGTATTACGTTATGACGTTTTACCATACAACGTTATGTTATATGACGCAATACGTTATAACGTTATACCATATAACGTATTACGTGATAACGTAATACCATATAACGTATAGCGTTATATAGTTACACCATACAACGTTATGTTATATAACGTAATACGTTATAACTTTATACCATATAACGTATTACGTTATGATGATATACCATACAACGTTATATTCATATAACGTAGTACGTTATAACGTTGTAACGTTATACCATATAGCGTATTACGTCATAACATTACACCATACAACGTTATGTAATATAACGTAATACGTTATAACGTGTTACCATATAACGTGTTACGTTATAACGTTATACCATATAACGTTATGCTATATAACGTAATACGTTATAACGTTATCCCATATAACGCATTACATTATAACGTTACACCGTACGACGTTATGTTATATAACGTAATACGTTATAACGTTATGTTACATAACTTAATACGTTATAACGATATGTTATATAACGTAATACGTCATAACGTTATACCATATAACGCATTACGTTATAGCGTTAAACCATACAACGTTATGTTACATAACGTATTACGTTATAACGTTACACCAGACAACGTCATGTTATATAACGTATTACTATATAACGTTATACCATATAACGTATTACGTTATAACGTTACACAAGACAACGATATGTTATATAACGTATTACGTTATAACGTTATACCATATGACGTATTACGTTATAACGTGTTACCATATAACGAATTACGTTATAACGTTATACCATACAACGTATTACGTTATAACGATACACCGTATAAGGTTATGTTATATAACGCATAACAGTATAACGTTATGCTATATAACGTAATACGTTATAACGTTATACCGTATAACGTTATGTTATATAACGTAATACGTTATAACGCTATACCACGTAACGTAATACGTTATAACGTAATACCATATAGCGTATAGCGTTATAAAGTTACACCATACAACGTTATGTTATATAACTTAATACGTTATAACGTTATGTTATATAACGTAATACGTTATAACGTTATACCATACAACGTATTACGTCATAACGTTACACCATACAACGTTATGTAATATAACGTAATACGTTATAACGTGTTACCATATAACGTGTTACGTTATAACGTTATACCATATAACGTTATGCTATATAACGTAATACGTTACAACGTTATCCCATATAACGCATTACAATATAAAGTTACACCATACGACGTTATGTTATATAACGTAATACGTTATAACGTGTTTCCATATAACGTATTACGTTATAACGTTATACCATACAACGTATTACGTTATAACGATACACCATATAACGTTATGTTATATAACGCATTACAGTATAACGTTATGCTATATAACGTAATACGATATAACGTTATACCATATGAAGTAATACGTTATAACGTGTTACCATATAACGTGTTACGTTATAACGTTATACCATATAACGTTATGCTATATAACGTAATACGTTACAAGGTTATCCCATATAACGCATTACATTATAAAGTTACACCATACGACGTTATGTTATATAACGTAATACGTTATAACGTGTTTCCATATAACGTATTACGTTATAACGTTATACCATACAACGTATTACGTTATAACGATACACCATATAACGTTATGTTATATAACGCATTACAGTATAACGTTATGCTATATAACGTAATACGATATAACGTTATACCATATGAAGTATTACGTGATAACGTTATACCATATAACATATTACGTCATAACGTTACACCATACAACGTTATGTAATATAACGTAATACGTTATAACGTGCTACCATATAACGTATTACATTATAACGTTATACCATATAACGATATGCTATATAACGTAATACGTTATAACGTTATACCGTATAACATTATGTTATGTAACGTAATACCTTGTAACGTTATACCACGTAACGTAATACGTTACGTTATGATGTTATACCATACAACGTTATGTTATATAACGTAATACGTTATAACGTTGTAACGTTATAGCATATAGCGTATTACGTTATAACGTTATACCATACAACTTTATGTTATATAACGTAATACGTTATAACTTTATACCATATAACGTTTTACGTTATGACGTTATACCATACAACGTTATGTTATATAACGTAATACGTTATACCATATAGCGCATTACGTTATAACGTTATACCATATAACGTTATGCTATATAACGTAATACGTTATAACGTTATACCATATAACGCATTACATTATAACGTTACACCATACGACGTTATGTTATATAACGTAATACGTTATAACGTGTTTCCATATAACGTATTACGTTATAACGTTATTCCATACAACGTATTACGTTATAACGATACACCATAAAACGTTATATATTATAACACTTTATGTTATATCGTTATACCATATAACGTATTACGTTATAACGTTATACCATATAACGTATTACATTATGACGTTATACCATATAGCGTATTACGTTATAACGTTATACCATATAACGATATGCTATATAACGTAATACGATATAACGTTATACCATATGACGTATTACGTGATAGCGTTATACCATATAACATATTACGTCATAACGTTACACCATACAACGTTATGTAATATATCGTAATACGTTATAACGTGGTACCATATAACGTGTTACGTTATAACGTTCTTCCATATAACGTGTTACGTTATAACGTTCTTCCATATAACGTGTTACGTTATAACGTTATACCATATAACGTTATGCTATATAACGTAATACGTTATAACGTTATCCCATATAACGCATTACATTATAACGTTACGCCATAGGACGTTATGTTATATAACGTAATACGTTATAACGTGTTTCCATATAACGTATTACGTTATAACGTGTTTCCATATAACGATTTACGTTATAACGTTATACCATATAGCGTATTACGTTATAACGTTATACCATATAACGTTATGCTATATAACGTAATACGTTATAACGTGTTTCCATATAACGTATTACGTTATAACGTTATACCATACAACGTATTACGTTATAACGATACACCATAAAACGTTACATAATATAACGCATTACGTTATATCGTTATACCATATAACGTATTACGTTATAACGTTATACCATATAGCGTATTACATTATGACGTTATACCATATAGCGTATTACGTTATAACGTTATACCATATAACGTTATGCTATATAACGTAATACGTTATAACGTTATCCCATATAACGCATTACATTATAACGTTACGCCATAAGACGTTATGTTATATAACGTAATACGTTATAACGTGTTTCCATATAACGTATTACGTTATAACGTGTTTCCATATAACGATTTACGTTATAACGTTATACCATTTAGCGTATTACGTTATAACGTTATACCATATAACGTTATGCTATATAACGTAATACGTTATAACGTGTTTCCATATAACGTATTACGTTATAACGTTATACCATACAACGTATTACGTTATAACGATACACCATAAAACGTTATATAATATAACGCATTACGTTATATCGTTATACCATATAACGTATTACGTTATAACGTTATACCATATAGCGTATTACATCATGACGTTATACCATATAGCGTATTACGTTATAACGTTATACCATATAACGTTATGCTATATAACGTAATACGATACAACGTTATACCATATGACGTACTACGTGATAGCGTTATACCATATAACATATTACGTCATAACGTTACACCATACAACGTTATGTAATATAACGTAATACGTTATAACGTGTTACCATATAACGTATTACGTTATAACGTTATACCATACAACGTATTACGTTATAACGATACACCATAAAACGTTATATAATATAACGCATTACGTTATATCGTTATACCATATAACGTATTACGTTATAACGTTATACCATATAACGTATTACATTATGACGTTATACCATATAGCGTATTACGTTATAACGTTATACCATTTAACGTTATGCTATATAACGTAATACGATATAACGTTATACCATATGACGTATTACGTGATAGCGTTATACCATATAACATATTACGTCATAACGTTACACCATACAACGTTATGTTATCTAACTTAAGACGTTATAACGTTATGGTATATAACGTATTACGTTAGAACGTTATACCATACATGTTATGGTATATAACGTATTACGTTAGAACATTATACCATATAACGTATTACGTTGTTACGTTATACAAGACAACGTTATGTTATATAACGTAATACGATATAACGTTATGTTATATAACGTAATACGTTATAACGTTATGTTATATAACGTAATACGTTATAACGTTATGTTATATAACCTAATACGCTATAACGTGTTACCATATAACGTATTACGTTATATCGTTATACCATATAACGTTATGTTATATAACGTAATACGTTATAACGTTACGTTATAACGTTATGTTAGATAGCTTAATACGTTATAACGCTATGTTATATAACGTAATGCGTTATAACGTTATCCCATATAACGCATTACATTATAACGTTACACCGTACGACGTTATGTTATATAAGTTAATCCGTTATAACGTTATCCCATATAACGCATTACATTATAACGTTACACCGTACGACGTTATGTTATATAACGTAATACGTTATAACGTTATGTTACATAACTTAATACGTTATAACGATATGTTATATAACGTAATACGTCATAACGTTATACCATATAACGTATTACGTTATAGCGTTAAACCATAGAATGTTATGTTACATAGCGTAATACGTTATAACGTTACACAATACAACGTTATGGTATATAACATATTACGTTAGAACGTTATACCATATAACGTATTACGTTGTAACGATACACAAGACAACGTTATGTTATATAACGTATTACATTATAACGTTATACCATATAACGTATTACGTTATAACGTTACACCAGACAGCGTCATGTTATATAACGTATTACGATATAACGTTATACCATATAAAGTATTACGTTATAACGTTACACAAGACAACGTTATGTTATATAACGTATTACGTTATAACGTTATACCATATGACGTATTACGTTCTAACGTGTTACCATATAACGAATTACGTTATAACGTTATACCATACAACGTATTACGTTATAACGATACACCGTATAAGGTTATGTTATATAACGCATTACAGTATAACGTTATGCTATATAACGTAATACGTTATAACGTTATACCGTATAACGTTACGTTATATAACGTAATACGTTATAACGCTATACCACGTAACGTAATACGTTATAACGTAATACCATATAACGTATAGCGTTATAAAATTACACCATAAAACGTTATGTTATATAACTTAATACGTTATAACGTTATGTTATATAACGTAATACGTTATACCGTTATACCATATAACGTATTACGTTATAACGTTATACCATACATCGTTATGTTATATAACGTATTACGTTATAACGTTAAACCATACAACGTTATGTTACATAACGTAATACGTTATAACGTTATACCATACATCGTGTTACGTTATAACGTTACACAAGACAACGTTATGTTATATAACGTATTCCGTTATAACGTTATACCATATAACGTATTACGTTATAACGTTATGTTATATAACGTATTACGTTATGACGTTTTACCATACAACGTTATGTTATATGACGCAATACGTTATAACGTTATACCATATAACGTATTACGTGATAACGTAATACCATATAACGTATAGCGTTATATAGTTACACCATACAACGTTATGTTATATAACGTAATACGTTATAACTTTATACCATATAACGTATTACGTTATGATGATATACCATACAACGTTATAGTCATATAACGTAGTACGTTATAACGTTGTAACGTTATACCATATAGCGTATTACGTCATAACATTACACCATACAACGTTATGTAATATAACGTAATACGTTATAACGTGTTACCATATAACGTGTTACGTTATAACGTTATACCATATAACGTTATGCTATATAACGTAATACGTTATAACGTTATCCCATATAACGCATTACATTATAACGTTACACCGTACGACGTTATGTTATATAACGTAATACGTTATAACGTTATGTTACATAACTTAATACGTTATAACGATATGTTATATAACGTAATACGTCATAACGTTATACCATATAACGCATTACGTTATAGCGTTAAACCATACAACGTTATGTTACATAACGTATTACGTTATAACGTTACACCAGACAACGTCATGTTATATAACGTATTACTATATAACGTTATACCATATAACGTATTACGTTATAACGTTACACAAGACAACGTTATGTTATATAACGTATTACGTTATAACGTTATACCATATGACGTATTACGTTATAACGTGTTACCATATAACGAACTACGTTATAACGTTATACCATACAACGTATTACGTTATAACGATACACCGTATAAGGTTATGTTATATAACGCATAACAGTATAACGTTATGCTATATAACGTAATACGTTATAACGTTATACCGTATAACGTTATGTTATATAACGTAATACGTTATAACGCTATACCACGTAACGTAATACGTTATAACGTAATACCATATAGCGTATAGCGTTATAAAGTTACACCATACAACGTTATGTTATATAACTTAATACGTTATAACGTTATGTTATATAACGTAATACGTTATAACGTTATACCATACAACGTATTACGTTATAACGATACACCATAAAACGTTATATATTATAACACTTTATGTTATATCGTTATACCATATAACGTATTACGTTATAACGTTATACCATATAACGTATTACATTATGACGTTATACCATACAACGTTATGTTATATAACGTAATACGTTATACCATATAGCGCATTACGTTATAACGTTATACCATATAACGTTATGCTATATAACGTAATACGTTATAACGTTATACCATATAACGCATTACATTATAACGTTACACCATACGACGTTATGTTATATAACGTAATACGTTATAACGTGTTTCCATATAACGTATTACGTTATAACGTTATTCCATACAACGTATTACGTTATAACGATACACCATAAAACGTTATATATTATAACACTTTATGTTATATCGTTATACCATATAACGTATTACGTTATAACGTTATACCATATAACGTATTACATTATGACGTTATACCATATAGCGTATTACGTTATAACGTTATACCATATAACGTTATGCTATATAACGTAATACGATATAACGTTATACCATATGACGTATTACGTGATAGCGTTATACCATATAACATATTACGTCATAACGTTACACCATACAACGTTATGTAATATATCGTAATACGTTATAACGTGTTACCATATAACGTGTTACGTTATAACGTTCTTCCATATAACGTGTTACGTTATAACGTTCTTCCATATAACGTGTTACGTTATAACGTTATACCATATAACGTTATGCTATATAACGTAATACGTTATAACGTTATCCCATATAACGCATTACATTATAACGTTACGCCATAAGACGTTATGTTATATAACGTAATACGTTATAACGTGTTTCCATATAACGTATTACGTTATAACGTGTTTCCATATAACGATTTACGTTATAACGTTATACCATATAGCGTATTACGTTATAACGTTATACCATATAACGTTATGCTATATAACGTAATACGTTATAACGTGTTTCCATATAACGTATTACGTTATAACGTTATACCATACAACGTATTACGTTATAACGATACACCATAAAACGTTACATAATATAACGCATTACGTTATATCGTTATACCATATAACGTATTACGTTATAACGTTATACCATATAGCGTATTACATTATGACGTTATACCATATAGCGTATTACGTTATAACGTTATACCATATAACGTTATGCTATATAACGTAATACGTTATAACGTTATCCCATATAACGCATTACATTATAACGTTACGCCATAAGACGTTATGTTATATAACGTAATACGTTATAACGTGTTTCCATATAACGTATTACGTTATAACGTGTTTCCATATAACGATTTACGTTATAACGTTATACCATTTAGCGTATTACGTTATAACGTTATACCATATAACGTTATGCTATATAACGTAATACGTTATAACGTGTTCCCATATAACGTATTACGTTATAACGTTATACCATACAACGTATTACGTTATAACGATACACCATAAAACGTTATATAATATAACGCATTACGTTATATCGTTATACCATATAACGTATTACGTTATAACGTTATACCATATAGCGTATTACATTATGACGTTATACCATATAGCGTATTACGTTATAACGTTATACCATATAACGTTATGCTATATAACGTAATACGATACAACGTTATACCATATGACGTACTACGTGATAGCGTTATACCATATAACATATTACGTCATAACGTTACACCATACAACGTTATGTAATATAACGTAATACGTTATAACGTGTTACCATATAACGTATTACGTTATAACGTTATACCATACAACGTATTACGTTATAACGATACACCATAAAACGTTATATAATATAACGCATTACGTTATATCGTTATACCATATAACGTATTACTTTATAACGTTATACCATATAACGTATTACATTATGACGTTATACCATATAGCGTATTACGTTATAACGTTATACCATTTAACGTTATGCTATATAACGTAATACGATATAACGTTATACCATATGACGTATTACGTGATAGCGTTATACCATATAACATATTACGTCATAACGTTACACCATACAACGTTATGTTATCTAACTTAAGACGTTATAACGTTATGGTATATAACGTATTACGTTAGAACGTTATACCATACATGTTATGGTATATAACGTATTACGTTAGAACATTATACCATATAACGTATTACGTTGTTACGTTATACAAGACAACGTTATGTTATATAACGTAATACGATATAACGTTATGTTATATAACGTAATACGTTATAACGTTATGTTATATAACGTAATACGTTATAACGTTATGTTATATAACCTAATACGCTATAACGTGTTACCATATAACGTATTACGTTATATCGTTATACCATATAACGTTATGTTATATAACGTAATACGTTATAACGTTACGTTGTATAACGTAATACGTTATAACGTTATGTTAGATAACTTAATACGTTATAACGCTATGTTATATAACGTAATGCGTTATAACGTTATCCCATATAACGCATTACATTATAACGTTACACCGTACGACGTTATGTTATATAAGTTAATCCGTTATAACGTGTTTCCATATAACGTGTTACGTTATAACCTGATTCCATATAACGAATTACGTTATAACGCTAAACCATATATCGTATTACGTTATAATTTTATACCATATAACGTATTACGTTATTACGTTATACCATATAACGTTATGTTATATAACGTAATACGTTATAACTTTATACTATATAACGTATTACGTTATGATGATATACCATACAACGTTATAGTCATATAACGTAGTACGTTATAACGTTGTAACGTTATACCATATAGCGTATTACGTCATAACTTTACACCATGCAACGTTATGTAATATAACGTAATACGTTATAACGTGTTACCATATAACGTGTTACGTTATAACGTTATACCATATAACGTTATGCTATATAACGTAATACGTTATATCGTTATCCCATATAACGCATTACATTATAACGTTACACCGTACGACGTTATGTTATATAACGTAATACGTTATAACGTTATGTTGCATAACTTAATACGTTATAACGATATGTTATATAACGTAATACGTCATAACGTTATACCATATAACGTATTACGTTATAGCGTTAAACCATACAACGTTATGTTACATAGCGTAATACGTTATAACGTTACACAATACAACGTTATGGTATATAACGTATTACGTTAGAACGTTATACCATATAACGTATTACGTTGTAACGATACACAAGACAACGTTATGTTATATAACGTATTACATTATAACGTTATACCATATAACGTATTACGTTATAACGTTACACCAGACAACGTCATGTTATATAACGTATTACGATATAACGTTATACCATATAAAGTATTACGTTATAACGTTACACAAGACAACGTTATGTTATATAACGTATTACGTTATAACGTTTTACCATATGACGTATTACGTTCTAACGTGTTACCATATAACGAATTACGTTATAACGTTATACCATACAACGTATTACGTTATAACGATACACCGTATAAGGTTATGTTATATAACGCATTACAGTATAACGTTATGCTATATAACGTAATACGTTATAACGTTATACCGTATAACGTTATGTTATATAACGTAATACGTTATAACGCTATACCACGTAACGTAATACGTTATAACGTAATACCATATAACGTATAGCGTTATAAAGTTACACCATACAACGTTATGTTATATAACTTAATACGTTATAACGTTATGTTATATAACGTAATACGTTATACCGTTATACCATATAACGTATTACGTTATAACGTTATACCATACATCGTTATGTTATATAACGTATTACGTTATAACTTTATACTATATAACGTATTACGTTATAACGTTAAACCATACAACGTTATGTTACATAACGTAATACGTTATAACGTTATACCATATATCGTGTTACGTTATAACGTTACACAAGACAACGTTATGTTATATAACGTATTCCGTTATAACGTTATACCATATAACGTATTACGTTTTAACGTTATGTTATATAACGTATAACGTTATGACGTTATACCATACAACGTTATGTTATATGACGCAATACGTTATAACGTTATACCATATAACGTATTACGTGATAACGTTATACCATATAACGTATTACGTTATAACGTTAAACCATACAACGTTATGTTACATAACGTAATACGTTATAACGTTATACCATATATCGTGTTACGTTATAACGTTACACAAGACAACGTTATGTTATATAACGTATTCCGTTATAACGTTACACCATACAACGTTATGTAATATAACGTAATACGTTATAACGTGTTACCATATTACCTATTACGTTATAACGTTATACCATATAGCTTTATGCTATATAACGTAATACGTTATAACGTTATACCATATAGCTCATTACGTTATAACGTTATGTTATATAACGTAATCCGTTATAACGTTATACCACATAACGCAATACGTTATAACGTAATACCATATAACGTATAGCGTTATATAGTTACACCATACAACGTTATGTTATATAACGTAATACGTTATAACTTTATACCATATAACGTATAACGTTATGATGATATACCATACAACGTTATAGTCATATAACGTAGTACGTTATAACGTTGTAACGTTATACCATATAGCGTATTACGTCATAACTTTACACCATACAACGTTATGTAATATAACGTATTACGTTATAACGTGTTACCATATAACGAATTACGTTATAATGTTATACCATACAACGTATTACGTTATAAGGATACACCGTATAAGGTTATGTTATATAACGCATTACAGTATAACGTTATGCTATATAACGTAATACGTTATAACGTTATACCGTATAACGTTATGTTATATAACGTAATACGTTATAACGCTATACCACGTAACGTAATACGTTATAACGTAATACCATATAGCGTATAGCGTTATAAAGTTACACCATACAACGTTATGTTATATAACTTAATACGTTATAACGTTATGTTATATAACGTAATACGTTATACCGTTATACCATATAACGTATTACGTTATGACGTTATACCATACATCGTTATGTTATATAACGTATTACGTTATAACTTTATACTATATAACGTATTACGTTATAACGTTAAACCATACAACGTTATGTTACATAACGTAATACGTTATAACGTTATACCATATATCGTGTTACGTTACAACGTTACACAAGACAACGTTATGTTATATAACGTATTCCGTTATAACGTTATACCATATAACGTATTACGTTATAACGTTGTGTTATATAACGTATTACGTTATGACGTTATACCATACAACGTTATGTTATATGACGCAATACGTTATAACGTTATACCATATAACGTATTACGTGATAACGTTATACCATATAACGTATTATGTCATAACGTTACACCATACAACGTTATGTAATATAACGTAATACGTTATAACGTGTTACCATATTACCTATTACGTTATAACGTTATAAAATATAGCGTTATGCTATATAACGTAATACGTTATAACGTTATACCATATAGCTCATTACGTTATAACGTTATGTTATATAACGTAATCCGTTATAACGTTATACCACATAACGCAATACGTTATAACGTAATACCATATAACGTATAGCGTTATATATTTTAACATCATACAACGTTATGTTATATAACTTAATACGTTATAACGTTATACCATATAACGTATTACGTCATAACGTTACACCATACAACGTTATGTAATATAACGTAATACGTTATAACGTGTTACCATATTACCTACTACGTTATAACGTTATACCATAAAACGTTATGTTATATAACGTAATACGTTATAACTTTATACCATATAACGTATTACGTTATGACGTTATACCATACAACGTTATGTTATATAACGTAATACGTTATAACGTTGTAACGTTATACCATATAGCGCATTACGTTATAACGTTATACCATATAACGTTATGCTATATAACGTAATACGTTATAACGTTATACCATAGAACGTATTACGTGATAACGTTATACCATATAACGTATTACGTCATAACGCTACACCATACAACGTTATGTAATATAACGTAATACGTTATAACGTGTTACCATATTACGTATTACGTTATAACGTTATACCATATAATGTTATGCTATATAACGTAATACGTTATAACGTTACACCATATAACGTATTACGTTCTAACGTTATACAATATGACGTATTACGTTATGATGCTATACCATACAAGGTTATGTTATATAACGTAATACGTTATAACGTTGTAACGTTATACCATATAGCGTATTACGTTATAACGTTATACCATACAACGTATTACGATACAACGTTACACCATACAACGTTATGTTATATAACGTATTCCGTTATAACGTTATACCATATAACGTGTTACGTTATAACGTTATGTTATAGAACGTAATAATTTATAACGTTATGCTATATAACGTAATACGCTATAACGTGTTACCATATAACGTATTACGTTATATCGTTATACCATATAGCGTTATGTTATATAATGTAATACGTTATAACTTTATACCATATAACGTATTACGTTATGACGTTATACCATACAGCGTTAGGTTATATAACGTAATACGTTATAACGTTACAGCATATAACGTATTACGTTCTAACGTTATACCATATGACGTATTACGTTATGATGTTATACCATACAACGTTATGTTATATAACGTAATACGTTATAACGTTGTAACGTTATACCATATAGCGTATTACGTTATGACGTTATACCATACAGCGTTAGGTTATATAACGTAATACGTTATAACGTTACAGCATATAACGTATTACAGTTCTGCCCGAGCAGTCGAGCTATGCGGACGTGAGAACTAGTGCTTCCGTAAGTGCGACAAGTGGGAAAGAAAAGAGAAGAGAAAAGAAAAGTGAAGTGCAACACAACCAATATACTAAAACTAAAGGATGGAAAACATCCAAAAAATACCAACTATAAAAATCCTAAACAAAGGCGAAACATATGCCATAAACAGAGCAATAGACCAACAGAGCTCAAATAAATCAACAAGTGAAGTGGATTGCTCAGATACAAACGAAATGGCGATGGAAATTACGAAAAAAGATGAAGGAAAAAATAATACTAGCAATGTTCCACCACATTACAACGAAAGCTGGAAGACTGCAACTCCCAGCAAAAAACGAAGGATAAACACAAACACAAATGCTAAGAGGACGATAGAACCAGAAGGACAAAAATGGCTACAGGAAATTCCTATACATAACTCTTTCAGCTCACTGCCAGAAGTGATGGATATAGACCCAGCTGATAAACCAATAACAAACATTCCTAAACCTCCACCAATCTTCATTGATGCTAAAATAATAGACCCCCTCATCGAACTGCTAAACATCACGGCAGGAAAAGAAAATTACACCATAAAACAACTCAAACTAGAACAAGTAAAAGTACAAACCAATACCCCGGAAATATATAGAAAAGTAACAAAAGCGCTAAAGGAAAAAAACGCCGGGTATCATACCTACCAACCCAAATCTGATAAAAGCTACAAAGCAGTAATCAGAGGCTTACATCCTAAATCGAACACAAACAACATATGTGAGGAATTAGCCAAAATCGGACACCAGGTGAGAACGATTAACAACATAACCAGATTTGACACCAAGCAACCACTACCGCTATTTTTAATAGAATTAGAACCTAAAAATAATAACAAAGAAATTTTTGAAATTAAGAAAATTTTAAACACGATAATTACAGTTGAGCCACCCAGACAAAAAAAAGACATACCGCAATGTATGAGGTGTCAACAATATGGGCATACAAAAAACTACTGTAACAGAAACCCGGCGTGTGTCAAATGCGTAGGAAAGCACCTAACAGCTAACTGCCCACATACGGGAAAAATAAATAACGCAAAATGTTTCAATTGCGGTGGAAACCACCCAGCTAGTTACAAAGGCTGTTTAGTCAGAAAGCAACTACAAAAAAAACTTTTTCCGCCGCTTCGTAACAGGACATATAATAACTCTAACACTCAACAGGATAGCATAGTAACTGAAACATCAACAAACGTTCAGAATGTAATGAACCATAACAATACCAACACCCTTGGTAGCCGAAGCTACGCGCAAGTAGCCAAACAGTCAACACCTTTAGATAATCACAACCAGAACATTAACATCGACGACGCTGCAGAAATTAAAGAACTATTAAAGATATCCATCAAAAACACAGAATTCCTGGCAAAAATGATAAGTGAACAAAACGCAATCCTTAAACAGCAAACGCAACAAATCACACTCATGCTACAGCTACTTACAAACACGCTAACTAAAAAATAAAAATGGACACGCTTAAAATAGCAGCCTGGAACTCTAACGGCCTACAACAAAGGGCCCTAGAAACTAAAACATTCCTGTATAACAATAATATCGATATACTTCTTGTTTCAGAAACACACTTCACTATAAAAAACTATTTAAAAATACCGTACTACACCATATATGATACCAAGCATCCCTCAGGAAAAGCACACGGAGGAACCGCAGTAATAATAAGAAACGATATTAAACACCATCTACACAGTCAGGTTAGTAAAGAATATATCCAAGCAACCACCGTTACAGTACAAACTAGCAGCAACTATCTACAGCTGTCAGCAGTATATGTACCACCGCGACATAAAATTACATCTCAAATGTGGGAAGATTACTTTCAACATTTAGGTGATAAGTATATTGCAGCGGGAGACTATAATTCAAAGCACACACTATGGGGATCAAGAATCAATACACCTCGAGGTAGAACTTTGGAGAAATACATTAGAAACAATAACCTCAATATATTATCCACAGGAAGACCGACTTACTGGCCGACAGACTTGAGCAAAATACCTGACCTACTTGATTTTGCAGTTACAAAAGGACTAAATGCAAATAAACTAAATATAGAACCCAGCCTCGAGCTTAGCTCCGATCATACACCCATAATTATTACATACTTAAACAAACCAATAATTTATAAAAATTCAGAGACACTATGCAATAAAACCACCAAATGGCAAACATTTAAAGAAATAATTGAGAGCAAAATCAACTGCAACATCCCATTGAAAACACCCGAACATATCGAACAAGCAGTAATAACGCTTACAGAAACTATTCAGGAAGCAGCATGGGCAACCACCATACCTGAATCAAATAATAGACCAACAAAAATAATTCCGCCAGACATCCTTGAAAAAATTAGAGAAAAAAGAAAAGCGAAAGCAAAATGGCAAAAACATAGATCAAAAGAAAACAAAAAACACCTAAATAAACTTGCAAAGGAAATAAAAAACAAAATAAAAGAACACAATAACAATGAGTTCACAAAATTCATAGAGTCACTATCTGCACACGAGAACTCTAACTACTCCCTTTGGAAAGCCACAAAAAAAATAAAGAAGCCAATAAAACTAGTCCCAGCAATCAGAAAAGCAGATAATACATGGGCAAGAAGCAACGAAGAACAAGCTGAAGAATTTTCCAACCACCTAAGCAACATATTTACACCACATAATATCAATAATAGCAACCACAACTGTCATATGGATGAGGATGAGGTAATCACTAGTACTGCAACTGACAATCATTACATCATACCTAAAACAACAGCACATGAAATTAGAAACATAATCGAGAAAACAAAAAATAATAAGGCACCAGGAATTGACCTAATCAATGGTATAATCTTGAAAAACCTTCCTCCAAAAGCGATACGGCTAATTACAATAATCTTTAATGCAATATTAAGAATCCAATACTATCCTAAACTATGGAAACTAGCACAGATCATAATGTTACCTAAACCAGGCAAAGACCCACATCAAACAGTATCGTACAGACCAATATCACTACTTCCAGTATTCTCCAAAATACTGGAAAAAATAATTTACGCCCGCCTAAAACCAATAATAGAGAAGGAAAAACTAATACCAGATCACCAATTTGGATTCAGGAACAAACACTCCACGATAGAGCAAATGCACAGACTCACAAACGAAATAATACTAGCAATAGAAAACAAACAATACTGCACAGCCCTCTTTATGGACATCGAGAAAGCATTCGACAAAATAAACCACGATAGTCTACTTCAATCAATCAGAAAACAATTCCCGGAGCAGATATACCATTTAACTAAATCCTACTTAAGCAACAGAACCTTTACAGTAAAAATTAAAGATACATACTCTCAAGTTAAAGACATCAAGGCAGGGGTTCCGCAAGGAAGCGTCTTGGGACCAATTCTCTACACACTATACACGGCCAACATACCAACAACCACCAACAGCAAAATACTGACATTTGCGGATGACACTGTGGTACTAGTCAGGCACACTAACCCAGCAACAGCAGTCGCATTGCTACAAGAGCATATTGCAAAAATAGAAAAGTGGCTTCAAGTTAAACAAATTAAAGCAAACCCTGATAAATGCAACCACATTACATTCACACTGCGAAAACAGTTACCACCAAACATTACACTCAACGGCACGCACATAATACAAACAAGGCAAGTCAAATACCTAGGACTACACTTTGATACCAGATTCACATGGAAACAGCATATCAAATCAATAATAAGCAAAATACAGATAGCAAGGAGACAGATGTACTGGTTAACAAGTCGAAAATCCAAACTAAGTATAGAAAACAAATTAAAAATCTACAAAACCATCATAAAACCAATCTGGACGTACGGAATACCACTATGGGGAACTGCAGCAATGAGCCATATAACCAAACTAGAGGCAATGCAATCTAAAATACTTAGAACAATAGTAAACGCCCCATGGTACGTTAGAAACGAGGACATACGAAAAGACCTTGGAATACCAACGGTCAAGGAAGAGATTAGCAGATTCGCAAGAAGGTACAGAGAAAGATTAGCAACGCACCCGAACCGGCTGGCAGCGGAAACGATCACCACATTCATCGAAAGGAGATTAAAAAGGAAACATCCAGTAGATCTCATAAAGGATACACCCTAACAAGCACGAAGATGGAACCCCATTGGGGGTAGCCACCAACATGTTATATTAGTAAACAGCTATAACATTTTACCAAATGTCCTACTGGACAAATTGTAAAATTTAAAGCAAATAAATAAAAAAAAAAAAACGTATTACGTTATAACGTTATGTTATATAACGTAATACGTTATACCGTTATGTTATATAACGTAGTACGTTATAACGTTATGTTATATAACGTATTACGTTATAACGTTACACAAGACAACGTTATGTTATATAACGTATTACCTTATAACGTTATACCATATAACGCATTACGTTATAACGTTACAACCTACAACCTTATGTTATATAACCTAATACGTTATAACGGTATGTTATATAACGTAATACGTTAGAACGTTAGACCATACAACGTTATGTTATATACCGTATTCATTTACAACGTTATACCATATAACGTATTACATTATAACGTTATACCATACAACGTTATGTTATATAAAGTATTACGTTATAACTTTATACTATATAACGTATTACGTTATAATGTTAAACCATACAACGTTATGTTACATAACGTAATACGTTATACCGTTATACCATATAACGTATTACGTTATAACGTTACACAAGACAACGTTATGTTATATAACGTATTACGTTATAACGTTATACCATATAACGTATTACGTTATAACGTTATACCATATAACGTATTACGTTATAACGTTATGTTATATAACGTAATACGTTATAACGTTATGTTATATATCGTACTACGTTACAACGTTATACCATATAACGTGATACGTTATAACGTTGTGTTATATAACGTATTACGTTATAACGTTATGTTATATAACGTAATACGTTATAACGTTATGTTATATATCGTACTACGTTACAACGTTATACCATATAACGTAATACGTTATAACGTTGTGTTATATAACGTATTACGTTATAACGATACACAAGACAACGTTATGTGATATAACGTATTACGATATAACGTTATACCATATAACGTATTACGTTATAACGTTACACAAGACAACGTTATGTTATATAACGTATTACGTTATAACGTTATACCATATAACGTATTACGTCATAACGTTATGCCATATAACGTATTACGTTATAACGTTATGCCATATAACGTATTTCGTTATAACGTTATGTTATATAACGTAATACGTTATACCGTCATGTTATATAACGTAATACGTTATAACGTTATGTTATATAACGTAGTACGTTATAACGTTATGTTATATAACGTAATACGTTATAACGTGTTACCATATACCGTTATGTTATATAACGTATTCCGTTATAACGTTATACCATATAACGTATTACGTTATAACGATATGTTATATAACGTAATACGTTATAACATTATGTTATACAACGTAATATGTTATAGGGTTATATTATATAACGTAATACGTTATAACGTTATGTTATACAACGTAATACGTTATAAGGTTATATTATATAACGTAATACGTAATAACGTGTTACCATATAACGTATACGTTATAACGTTATACCATATAACGTATTACGTTAAAACGTTACACCATACAACGTCATGTTATATAACGTATTCCGTTATAACGTTGTACCATATAACGTATTACGTTATAACGATATGTTATATAACGTAATCCGTTATAACGTTATGTTATACAACGTAATATGTTATAAGGTTATATTATATAACGTAATACGTTATAACGTGTTACCATATAACGTATACGTTATAACGTTATACCATATAACGTTATGTTACATAACGTAATACGTTACCACGTTATACCATATAACGTATTACGTTATAACGTTATGTTTGATAACGTAATACGTTATAACGTTATGTTATATCACGTAATACGTTATAACGTGTTACCATATAACGTATTACGTTATAACGTTACACCATACAACGTTATGTTATATAACGTATTACGTTATAACGTTATATCATATATCGTATTATGTTATAACATTATACCATACAATGTATTACGTTATTACGTTACACAAGACAACGTTATGTTATATAACGTATTACCTTATAACGTTATACCATATAACGCATTACGTTATAACGTTACAACATACAACCTTATGTTATATAACCTAATACGTTATAACGGTATGTTATATAACGTAATACGTTAGAACGTTAGACCATACAACGTTATGATATATACCGTATTCCTTTACACTGTTATACCATATAACGAATTACATTATAACGTTAT
Organism: Bombus hypnorum; assembly: GCA_911387925.2. NCBI lineage: Eukaryota > Metazoa > Arthropoda > Insecta > Hymenoptera > Apidae > Bombus > Bombus hypnorum. The sequence continues at coordinate 1,185,819 of OU427027.1, forward strand.
ACCATACAACGTTATGTTATATAAAGTATTACGTTATAACTTTATAATATATAACGTATTACGTTATAATGTTAAACCATACAACGTTGTGTTATATAACGTATTACGTTATAACGTTATACCATATAACGTATTACGTTATAACGTTATACCATATAACGTATTACGTTATAACGTTATGTTATATAACGTAATACGTTATAACGTTATGTTATATATCGTACTACGTTACAACGTTATACCATATAACGTAATACGTTATAACGTTGTGTTATATAACGTATTACGTTATAACGTTATGTTATATAACGTAATACGTTATAACGTTATGTTATATATCGTACTACGTTACAACGTTATACCATATAACGTAATACGTTATAACGTTATGTTATATAGCGTAATACGTTATAACGTTATGTTATATAAGGTAATACGTTATAACTTTATGTTATATAAGGTAATACGTTATAACGTTATGTTATATAACGTAATACGCTAAAACGTGTTACCATATAACGTATTACCTTACATCGTTATACCATATAACGTTATGTTATATAACGTAATACGTTATAACTTTATACCATATAACGTATTACGTTATAACGTTCTACCATATAACGTATTACGTTATAACGTTATACCATATAACGTATTACGTTATAACGTTATACCATATAACGTTATGCTATATAACGTAATACGTTATAACGTTATGTTATATAGCGTAATACGTTATAACGTTATGTTATATAAGTTAATACGTTATAACTTTATGTTATATAAGGTAATACGTTATAACGTTATGTTATATAACGTAATACGCTAAAACGTGTTACCATATAACGTATTACGTTATAACGTTATACCATATAACGTTATGTTATATAACGTAATACGTTATAACTTTATACCATATAACGTATTACGTTATAACGTTCTACCATATAACGTATTACGTTATAACGTTATACCATATAACGTATTACGTTATAACGTTATACCATATAACGTTATGCTATATAACGTAATACGTTATAACGCTATACCATATAACGTATTACGTTATAACGTTATACCATATAACGTATTACGTTATAACGTTACACAAGACAACGTTATGTTACATAACGTATTACGTTATAACGTTATACCATACAACGTATTACGTTATAACGTTATTTTATATAACGTATTCCGTTATAACGTTATACCATATAACGTATTACGTTATAACGTTATGTTATATAACGTAATACGTTATAACGTTATGTGATATAACGTAATATGTTATAACGTTATGTTATATAACGTAATACGTTATAAGGTTATGTTATATACCGTAACACGTTATAACGTTATGTTATATAACGTAATACGTTATAACGTTATGTTATATAACGTAATACGTTATAACGTTATGTTATATAACGTAATACTTTATAACGTTATGTTATATAACGTAATACGTTATAACATTATGTTATATAACGTAATACGTTATAACGTTATACCATATAACGTATTACGTTATAACGCGTTACCATATAACGTATTACGTTATAACGTGGTACCATATAAGGCATTACGTTATAACGTTACAACATTCAAACTTATGTTATACAACGTATTACGTTATAACGTTATACCATATAACGTGTTAAGTTATAACGTTATACCAAATAACGTTATGTTATATAACGTATTACGTTATAACGTTATACCATATAACGTCTTACGTTATAACGTTATACCATATAACGTATTACGTTATAACGTTATGTTTGATAACGTAATACGTTATAACGTTATGTTATATCACGTAATACGTTATAACGTGTTACCATATAACGTATTACGTTATAACGTTACACCATACAACGTTATGTTATATAACGTATTACGTTATAACGTTATATCATATATCGTATTATGTTATAACATTATACCATACAATGTATTACGTTATTACGTTACACAAGACAACGTTATGTTATATAACGTATTACCTTATAACGTTATACCATATAACGCATTACGTTATAACGTTACAACATACAACCTTATGTTATATAACCTAATACGTTATAACGGTATGTTATATAACGTAATACGTTAGAACGTTAGACCATACAACGTTATGATATATACCGTATTCCTTTACACTGTTATACCATATAACGTTATACCATACAACGTTATGTTATATAAAGTATTACGTTATAACTTTATAATATATAACGTATTACGTTATAATGTTAAACCATACAACGTTGTGTTATATAACGTATTACGTTATAACGTTATACCATATAACGTATTACGTTATAACGTTATACCATATAACGTATTACGTTATAACGTTATGTTATATAACGTAATACGTTATAACGTTATGTTATATATCGTACTACGTTACAACGTTATACCATATAACGTAATACGTTATAACGTTGTGTTATATAACGTATTACGTTATAACGTTATGTTATATAACGTAATACGTTATAACGTTATGTTATATATCGTACTACGTTACAACGTTATACCATATAACGTAATACGTTATAACGTTATGTTATATAGCGTAATACGTTATAACGTTATGTTATATAAGGTAATACGTTATAACTTTATGTTATATAAGGTAATACGTTATAACGTTATGTTATATAACGTAATACGCTAAAACGTGTTACCATATAACGTATTACCTTACATCGTTATACCATATAACGTTATGTTATATAACGTAATACGTTATAACTTTATACCATATAACGTATTACGTTATAACGTTCTACCATATAACGTATTACGTTATAACGTTATACCATATAACGTATTACGTTATAACGTTATACCATATAACGTTATGCTATATAACGTAATACGTTATAACGTTATGTTATATAGCGTAATACGTTATAACGTTATGTTATATAAGTTAATACGTTATAACTTTATGTTATATAAGGTAATACGTTATAACGTTATGTTATATAACGTAATACGCTAAAACGTGTTACCATATAACGTATTACGTTATAACGTTATACCATATAACGTTATGTTATATAACGTAATACGTTATAACTTTATACCATATAACGTATTACGTTATAACGTTCTACCATATAACGTATTACGTTATAACGTTATACCATATAACGTATTACGTTATAACGTTATACCATATAACGTTATGCTATATAACGTAATACGTTATAACGCTATACCATATAACGTATTACGTTATAACGTTATACCATATAACGTATTACGTTATAACGTTACACAAGACAACGTTATGTTACATAACGTATTACGTTATAACGTTATACCATACAACGTATTACGTTATAACGTTATTTTATATAACGTATTCCGTTATAACGTTATACCATATAACGTATTACGTTATAACGTTATGTTATATAACGTAATACGTTATAACGTTATGTGATATAACGTAATATGTTATAACGTTATGTTATATAACGTAATACGTTATAAGGTTATGTTATATACCGTAACACGTTATAACGTTATGTTATATAACGTAATACGTTATAACGTTATGTTATATAACGTAATACGTTATAACGTTATGTTATATAACGTAATACTTTATAACGTTATGTTATATAACGTAATACGTTATAACATTATGTTATATAACGTAATACGTTATAACGTTATACCATATAACGTATTACGTTATAACGCGTTACCATATAACGTATTACGTTATAACGTGGTACCATATAAGGCATTACGTTATAACGTTACAACATTCAAACTTATGTTATACAACGTATTACGTTATAACGTTATACCATATAACGTGTTAAGTTATAACGTTATACCAAATAACGTTATGTTATATAACGTATTACGTTATAACGTTATACCATATAACGTCTTACGTTATAACGTTATACCATATAACGTATTACGTTATAACGTTATACCATATAGCGTATTACGTTATAACGTTACACCATACAACCTTATGTTATATAACGTAATACGTTATAACGTGTTACCATAAAACGAATTACGTTAGAACGTTATACCATATAAGGTTATGTTATATAGCGTAATACGTTATAACGTTATGTTATATGACGTAATACGTTATAACGTTGTTATATAACGTAATACGTTATAACGTTATGTTATATAACGTATTACGTTATAACGTTATGTTATATAACCTAATACGTTATAACGGTATGTTATATAACGTAATACGATAGAACGTTAGACCATACAACGTTATGTTATATACCGTATTCCTTTACAACGTTATACCATATAACGTATTACATTATCACGTTATACCATATAACGTTATGTTATATTACGCTGTACGTTATAACGTTATACCATATAACGTTATACCATATAACGTAATACGTTATAACGTTGTACCATATGACGTATTACGTTATAACGTTATACCATATAACGTATTACGTTATAACGTTATGTTATATAACCTAATACGTTATAACGGTATGTTATATAACGTAATACGTTATAACGTTATGATATATAACTTAATACGTTATAACGTTATGTTATATAACTTAATACGTTCTAACGTTATACCATATAACGTAATACGTTATAACGTTATGTTATATAGCGTAATACGTTATAACGTTATGTTATATAAGGTAATACGTTATAACTTTATGTTATATAAGGTAATACGTTATAACGTTATGTTATATAACGTAATACGCTAAAACGTGTTACCATATAACGTATTACGTTATATCGTTATACCATATAACGTTATGTTATATAACGTAATACGTTAGAACTTTATACCATATAACGTATTACGTTATAACGTCCTACCATATAACGTATTACGTTATAACGTTATACCATATAACGTATTACGTTATAACGTTATACCATATAACGTTATGCTATATAACGTAATACGTTATAACGTTATACCATATAACGTATTACGTTATAACGTTATACCATATAACGTATTACGTTATAACGTTACACAAGACAACGTTATGTTATATAACGTATTACGTTATAACGTTATACCATACAACGTATTACGTTATAACGTTATTTTATATAACGTATTCCGTTATAACGTTATACCATATAACGTATTACGTTATAACGTTATGTTATATAACGTAATACGTTATAACGTTATGTGATATAACGTAATATGTTATAACGTTATGTTATATAACGTAATACGTTATAAGGTTATGTTATATAACGTAACACGTTATAACGTTATGTTATATAACGTAATACGTTATAACGTTATGTTATATAACGTAATACGTTATAACGTTATGTTATATAACGTAATACTTTATAACATTGTGTTATATAACGTAATACGTTATAACATTATGTTATATAACGTAATACTTTATAACGTTATACCATATAACGTATTACGTTATAACGCGTTACCATATAACGTATTACGTTATAACGTGGTACCATATAAGGCATTACGTTATAACGTTACAACATTCAACCTTATGTTATACAACGTATTACGTTATAACGTTATACCATATAACGTGTTACGTTATAACGTTATACCAAATAACGTTATGTTATATAACGTATTACGTTATAACGTTATACCATATAACGTCTTACGTTATAACGTTATACCATATAACGTATTACGTTATAACGTTATACAATATAGCGTATTACGTTATAACGTTACACCATACAACCTTATGTTATATAACGTAATACGTTATAACGTGTTACCATAAAACGAATTACGTTAGAACGTTATACCATATAAGGTTATGTTATATAGCGTAATACGTTATAACGTTATGGTATATAACGTAATACGTTATAACGTTGTTATATAACGTAATACGTTATAACGTTATGTTATATAACGTATTACGTTATAACGTTATGTTATATAACCTAATACGTTATAACGGTATGTTATATAACGTAATACGATAGAACGTTAGACCATACAACGTTATGTTATATACCGTATTCCTTTACAACGTTATACCATATAACGTATTACATTATCACGTTATACCATATAACGTTATGTTATATTACGCTGTACGTTATAACGTTATACCATATAACGTACTACGTTATAACGTTAAGCCATATAACGTATTACGTTATAACGTTATGCCATATAACGTATTACGTTATAACGTTATGTTATATAACGTTATGTTATGTAACGTGTTACGTTATAACTTTATACCATATAACGTATTACGTTATAACGTTATGTTATATAACCTAATACGTTATAACGGTATGTTATGTAACGTAATACGTTAGAACGTTAGACCATACAACGTTATGTTATATACCGTATTCCTTTACAGCGATACCATATAACGTATTACATTATAACGTTATACCATATAACGTATTACGTTATAACGTTATACCATATAACGTACCACGTTATAACGTTATACCATATAACGTATTACGTCATAACGTTGTACCATATAACGTATTACGTTATAACGTTATACCATATAACGTATTACGTTATAACGTTATGTTATATAACCTAATACGTTATAACGGTATGTTATATAACGTAAGACGTTAGAACGTTAGACCATACATCGTTATGTTATATACCGTATTCCTTTACAACGTTATACCATATAACGTATTACATTATAACGTTATACCATACAACGTTATGTTACATAACGTAATACGTTATAACGTTATACCATATAACGTACTACGTTATAACGTTATACCATATAACGTATTACGTTATAACGTTATGTTATATAACCTAATACGTTATAACGGTATGTTATATAACGTAAGACGTTAGAACGTTAGACCATACATCGTTATGTTATATACCGTATTCCTTTACAACGTTATACCATACAACGTTATGTTACATAACGTAATACGTTATAACGTTATACCATATAACATTTTACGTTATAACGTTATGATATATAACTTAATACGTTATAACATTATTTTATATAACTTAATACGTGATAACGTTATGTTAGATAACGTAATACGTTATCACGTTATACCATATAACGTTATGTTATATTACGCTGTACGTTATAACGTTATACCATATAACGTTATACCATATAACGTAATACGTTATAACGTTGTACCATATAACGTATTACGTTATAACGTTATACCATATAACGTATTACGTTATAACGTTATGTTATATAACCTAATACGTTATAACGGTATGTTATATAACGTAATACGTTATAACGTTATACCATATAACGTAATACGTTATAACGTTACACAAGACAACGTTATGATATATAACGTGTTACGTTACAACGTTATACCATATAATGTATTACGTTATAACGTTACACAAGACAACGTTATGTTATATAACGTATTACGTTACAACGTTATACCATATAATGTATTACGTTATAACGTTATACCATATAACATTTTACGTTATAACGTTAGGATATATAACTTAATACGTTATAACATTATTTTATATAACTTAATACGTGATAACGTTATGTTATATATCGTAATACGTTATCACGTTATACCATGTAAGGTTATGTTATATTACGCTGTACGTTATAACGTTATACCATATAACGTTATACCATATAACGTAATACGTTAGAACGTTAGACCATACAACGTTATGTTATATACCGTATTCCTTTACAACGTTATACCATATAACGTATTACATCATAACGTTATACCATACAACGTTATGTTATATAAAGTATTACGTTATAACTTTATACTATATAACGTATTACGTTATAATGTTAAACCATACAACGTTATGTTACATAACGTAATACGTTATAACGTTATACCATATAACGTATTACGTTATAACGTTACACAAGACAACGTTATGTTATATAACGTATTACGTTACAACGTTATACCATATAATGTATTACGTTATAACGTTATACCATATAACATATTACGTTATAACGTTATGATATATAACTTAATACGTTATAACATTATGTTATATAACCTAATACGTGATAACGTTATGTTATATATCGTAATACGTTATAACGTTATACCATATAACGTATTACGTTATAACGTTATACCATACAACGTTATGTTATCTAACGTATTACGTTATAACGTTATACCATATAACGGTAATACGTTATAACGTTATACCATATAACGTAATACGTTATAACGTTATACCATATAACGAAATACGTTATAACGTGTTACCATATAACGTATTACGTTATAACGTTATACCAAAAAACGTTATGTTATATAACGTAATACGCTATAACGTTATACAATATAATGTACTACGTTATAACGTTATACCATATAACGTACTACGTTATAACGTTAAGCCATATAACGTATTACGTTATAACGTTATGCCATATAACGTATTACGTTATAACGTTATGTTATATAACGTAATACGTTATAACGTGTTACCATAGAACGCATTACGTTATAACGTTATAACATATAACGTTATGTTATCTAACGTATTACGTTATAACTTTATACCATATAACGTATTACGTTATAACGCTATGCCATATAACGTATTACGTTATAACGTTATACCATATAACGTACCACGTTATAACCTTATACCATATAACGTATTACGTTATAACGTTATAACATATAACGTTATGTTATGTAACGTATTACGTTATAACTTTATACCATATAACGTATTACGTTATAACGTTATACCATATATCGTATTACGTTATAACGTGTTACCATATAACGTATTACGTTACAACGTTATACCAAAAAACGTTATGTTTTATAACGTAATACGCCATAACGTTATACGATATAACGTATTACGTTATGACGTTATACCATATAACGTACTACATAATAACGTTAAGCCATATAACGTATTACGTTATAACGTTATGTTATATAACATAATACGTTATAACGTTACGTTATATAACGTGATACGTTATAACGTTATACCATATAACGTAATACGTTATAACGTGTTACCATATAACGTATTACGTTATAACGTTATACCAAAAAACGTTATGTTATATAACGTAATACGCTATAACGTTATACGATATAACGTATCACGTTATAACGTTATAGCATATAACGTATTACGTTATAACGTTAAGCCATATAACGTATTACGTTATAACGTTATGCCATATAACGTATTTCGTTATAACGTTATGTTATATAACGTAATACGTTATAACGTTATGTTATATAACGTAATTCATTATAACGTTATGTTATATAACGTAATACGTTATAACGTTATGTTATATAACGTAATACGTTATAACGTTATGTTATATAATGTAATACGTTATAACGTTATGTTATATAAGGTAATACGTTATAACGTTATGTTATATAACGTAATACGCTATAACGTGTTACCATATAACCTATTACGTTATATCGTTATACCATATAACGTTATGTTATATAACGTAATACGTTTTAACGTTATGTGATATAACGTAATATGTTACAACGTTATGTTATATAACGTAATACGTTATAAGGTTATGTTATATAACGTAATACTTTATAACGTTATGTTATATAACGTAATACGTTATAACGTCATGTTATATATCGTACTACGTTACAACGTTATACCATATAACGTAATACGTTATAACGAAATGTTATATAACGTATTACGTTATAACGGTACACAAGACAACGTTATGTTATATAACGTATTACGATATAACGTTATACCATATAACGTATTACGTTATAACGTTATGTGATATAACGTAATATGTTACAACGTTATGTTATATAACGTAATTCGTTATAAGGTTATGTTATATAACGTATTACGTTATAACGTTATACCATATAACATATTACGTTATAACGTTATGATATATAACTTAATACGTTATAACATTATGTTATATAACCTAATACGTGATAACGTTATGTTATATATCGTAATACGTTATAACGTTATACCATATAACGTATTACGTTATAACGTTATACCATACAACGTTATGTTATCTAACGTATTACGTTATAACGTTATACCATATAACGGTAATACGTTATAACGTTATACCATATAACGTAATACGTTATAACGTTATACCATATAACGTAATACGTTATAACGTGTTACCATATAACGTATTACGTTATAACGTTATACCAAAAAACGTTATGTTATATAACGTAATACGCTATAACGTTATACAATATAATGTACTACGTTATAACGTTATACCATATAACGTATTACGTTATAACGTTATGCCATATAACGTATTACGTTATAACGTTATGCCATATAACGTATTACGTTATAACGTTATGTTATATAACGTAATACGTTATAACGTGTTACCATAGAACGCATTACGTTATAACGTTATAACATATAACGTTATGTTATCTAACGTATTACGTTATAACTTTATACCATATAACGTATTACGTTATAACGCTATGCCATATAACGTATTACGTTATAACGTTATACCATATAACGTACCACGTTATAACCTTATACCATATAACGTATTACGTTATAACGTTATAACATATAACGTTATGTTATGTAACGTATTACGTTATAACTTTATACCATATAACGTATTACGTTATAACGTTATACCATATATCGTATTACGTTATAACGTGTTACCATATAACGTATTACGTTACAACGTTATACCAAAAAACGTTATGTTTTATAACGTAATACGCCATAACGTTATACGATATAACGTATTACGTTATGACGTTATACCATATAACGTACTACATAATAACGTTAAGCCATATAACGTATTACGTTATAACGTTATGTTATATAACATAATACGTTATAACGTTATGTTATATAACGTGATACGTTATAACGTTATACCATATAACGTAATACGTTATAACGTTATGTTATATAACGTGATACGTTATAACGTTATACCATATAACGTAATACGTTATAACGTGTTACCATATAACGTATTACGTTATAACGTTATACCAAAAAACGTTATGTTATATAACGTAATACGCTATAACGTTATACGATATAACGTATCACGTTATAACGTTATAGCATATAACGTACTACGTTATAACGTTAAGCCATATAACGTATTACGTTATAACGTTATGCCATATAACGTATTTCGTTATAACGTTATGTTATATAACGTAATACGTTATAACGTTATGTTATATAACGTAATTCATTATAACGTTATGTTATATAACGTAATACGTTATAACGTTATGTTATATAACGTAATACGTTATAACGTTATGTTATATAATGTAATACGTTATAACGTTATGTTATATAAGGTAATACGTTATAACGTTATGTTATATAACGTAATACGCTATAACGTGTTACCATATAACCTATTACGTTATATCGTTATACCATATAACGTTATGTTATATAACGTAATACGTTATAACGTTATGTGATATAACGTAATATGTTACAACGTTATGTTATATAACGTAATACGTTATAAGGTTATGTTATATAACGTAATACTTTATAACGTTATGTTATATAACGTAATACGCTATAACGTCATGTTATATATCGTACTACGTTACAACGTTATACCATATAACGTAATACGTTATAACGAAATGTTATATAACGTATTACGTTATAACGGTACACAAGACAACGTTATGTTATATAACGTATTACGATATAACGTTATACCATATAACGTATTACGTTATAACGTTATGTGATATAACGTAATATGTTACAACGTTATGTTATATAACGTAATTCGTTATAAGGTTATGTTATATAACGTAATACGTTATAACGTTTTGTTATATAACGTAATACGTTGTAACGTTATGTTATATAAGGTAATACGTTATAACGTTATGTTATATAACGTAATACGCTATAACGTGTTACCATATAACGCATTACGTTATATGGTTATACCATATAACGTTATGTTATATAACGTAATACGTTATAACTTTATACCATATAACGTATTACGTTATAACGTTATACCATATAACGTGTTTCGACCACTCGCGGAGAGACGCGATCGCGAGGAAGCACGCCAACGGGAGTCGTAACTTCCCGTTACGATTAGATGTAATCGACGCCACGAAATGGTCGATCCCCTATTTCGATTAGGTAAATAGAGGTGGTTTGATTGAATATAACACTGATGTAATAAGTTTTAAAGCACCGTTTATTCCAACAACTTGGTGAAGATGATAGTTACTCTGTTGCATGCGTATAAGATAAGTAATTGACTGATCTTCGGGTGTAGACCCGGTCGAAGGATGTTGACTGTATGAAAGATGGAAAATCAGTCCAGTTCGGTGACGATGTCGTAGAGGACGAGAATGTAGTATGCCGACTGACTTGCGTGGATCTTTGATGTAGGCTCGCTTGATCTGATGTCTGAACTGGAGTCTAGTTGCTTGACTTGGAGAATAAGTAGAGTTGATCTCCTTATGGTGCAGGAGACGTAGTTGACTCTCCTGAAGTCGTAGGAGCAGTAGACGTCCTGACCCGCGTGCTGTCTTAGGAAGAGTGAGGCACAGCGACGATGCTATGTCGGAGGAAAGCTGGGGCAGGAAAGTGAGGGTAATATGCATTGTTGCTGGTTGTATTAGGAAGGTCTTAAATGCCTTCGATAGAAGGTTGTTAGTAGGAAGCATCGCAAGTGGGAAAAACTAACTTTCCCGGGTCGAGCCGTAGTAGACAATAGGCGTTATAAAGTGTTTTAGGAAGGCTATTTGTTGGGTCTGAAGGACCTTCGCTTGCAGATTACTGGGATTTATGATGGGCCCTTATGCTTAATGGGGGTCCGCCGTAAGGATGAATGGACATCTGGCGTCCGTCTGGCCCGCGGTGTATGACCTGGTTTAGGTAGAGTGTTGCGCGACGCAACATACTCCCCCCGTTGAGAGGGTACCGATCAAAAGTTCTGGAAAGGTAAAATTAATTGGAGCTGTCGCCCAAGTCTTCGTCGATTGTTGGTTGTTCGTATTCCGCTGGATCGGGTTGGCTCGGTAGTGTGACGAGCCGCTTGCACCTCGGTCCAGGATGCTTCTCGCCGTATGAACGGTAGCCGTCCGTATGATGCCGTCTGCGCCGGGTTGGACCTTGATGATTCTACCCAATGGCCATTGCATTGGGGGAACGTTGTCTTCGCTGAGTTTTGGATCGCCGTGGTATTCGGCGTTGCCGAGATGTTTTACATTTGAAGTTCACGAACCAGGAAGTATCGTGAAACAGCTCGGCCCATGAGGTATCATGGAAATCTTCGTCCCAGGAGGTGTCCTTGTACATCTTGCCGATTTCACAACGACATGTGAAGTCCGTATGTGGTTGCGCAATGAAGACGTGAAGGAGGTCTATGGTTGATTGGGAGACAGGACTCCCCCCGCTGACCCATCCGTATCGCGCCTTCTTGATGATGCTTGGTGGTTGGACCGGCCTGGTCCAATTATCTGCTGAAAACAAAATCGAAGACGTCTTATCTTCCGTTTGGTTAGGTTCGGATCTGGAATGGGAAGGTTTTGCCGCTCGGTCCAAAATGCTCGTCTCCGCATGAGCTGTGGTCCCCAGGGTGGACTTGGCGATGCGGCCAAAGGGCCGTTGTCTTGTAGGCAAGTCTTCCTCATCGTTGCCGAGCGATTTCCAGTTGAAGTTCACGACCTGGGAAGTGTCGTGGATCTTGCTTCTGGAAGTGTCGTTAAACACCTCGGCCCAGGAAGTGTCGTTGAAGGGAACGTCGGTGGTGCTTGGTGATGATTCATCAAACACGCTGCGGAATTTTGAGGTTTGGATCTTATCCCTGATTGAACCGTGATGTGGCAGGTAGTCGCTGTTGTCTGAGGGATGATTTGTCTTGGAAATATGAACGATGTCTGTAGTGGATTGGGAGACTGGCCTCCCCCCGATGACGCGCCCGAATCGCACTCTCTTGTTGATGATCTTTGGTGGAGAGGAAGCGCTGGGCGTCGTGATTGGGACTTGTTTTGCCATTGGAGAGTCTGGTGGCGTCGTTGCAGCCAAGGGTGACTTCAGAGAGAAGTCTGTGGTATGCGATTTGTTCGGTGTGGCGTTCTGTGAACTCGGTAGAGATTCGTGAACGTTCTGTAACAGAGTGAAGGAGATTAATTTCTGAGACAATTTGCCGCCTGGTGAGGCCTCCGCTTTCTTCAGGTCCAAAGGCTCGTTGAAGGTGGTCGTATTTAAGATGGTTTGTGTCATTGGGTAAGACGGACGAGACGATGCGGACGCGAACTTGGTTGTCGTCAATTCGCGTGCAGGTAACGAACTGCGAGTGTCATGCAATGAGATCGAAGGTACATTTGACACGATATTCTCCGTCGGCAGAGAATGAACGTTGTTGCTGTTTGACTCATTATTGTTTCCCTGGAAACTGATAGACGTGTTGCTGCTGCACTCCGGTGATTGTGAATTCGCCATGGTCTGTATTTTATCCGTAGTTCCTCGTCGAGTTCTGAGAAGCGGGTGAGGTCTGTTTCTGGATGCGTCGTGGAGACCTGAAAGATCCTTGCGGTTAATGGGGAAGGTGGGCTCCCCCCTATGACCCATCCGAATCGCGTTTTTGGCTGGTGCCGATCCGGGCCTTGTGCTTGGAGGTGTTGTCGGAGGTGTTCGGTTGCGAAAGATATTCCGATTCTTGATTCGAGCGTCGGATCTATGCAAAAGCGTGTGATGGCGTTGCCCGCAGATACGGCAAGATCCAGCGGTACAATGTTGAAGCTTGTGTCCTGTTAGCAAGCAATTAGTACACGCAGAGATTTCCTCGGCGGCTAAAATCCGGTCGTCGATAGGCTTCGTCCTAAAGGTGTTGCAGCTCCAAATTTTGTGTGGGCCACGGCAGATTGGACAGAGTGGCGGTGATCGTGACGTGACAAATGCCTGCCCTCGTGGTGGGCGTGTCGTTCTTGCAGGTTCTATGACCTGACAGCGATCGTTCAAGAATTGCAAGAAGTCCGGGAACGTGGGGAATGGTGTGGACCTTGTCTTTTCCTTCCATATTGAATCGGTTTCCCGATCAAGGTTGGCGGTACATAGTTGCAAAAGCAGGGCATCTGCGGTTGGTTGTCCGATGGCGGCCAAGGCTTTGTAATGAGATTCCAACTTGGTCGTGTAGGACTGCAAATCGCGATGTGCTATCCGTGATGAGGAGGCTGCGTCAAATATCTCCTGCAAGTGTCTCTCGACAATTTTGGCTGGTCTGTTATACCGTCGTTCTAATATTTCCCACGCGGGTGCGTAATTGACTGCCGCATTACTTAGCGATGATATAGCGAGATCAGCTCCATGCGTTAAACAAGAACGGAGATATATTAATCGTTTGCAGTCGTCTATACGAGGGTTATCGTGAACTATAGAGCGAAATTGATCCGCGAAACCTGGCCAATCTTCATAGGCGCCCGAAAAGGTAGGTAACTGGATTCTCGGTAAATCGACAGGATCCGGCAATGAAAGGTTCGATGGGTTCGTTGTGAGATTTCGGGTGGTCGGCTCTGATTGCTTGTTTGCATTATCAATGATGTCGGACGCGTGTCCGGCGATGGCGTAGAACTTCTGTTGTAGGTCAATGCGGTCCTGCTGTGTTTGACCATCATCCCTATCGTCTAATTCCCATTGACTTTCTTTGAACGCTGTAAATTCTACTTCTATGTCGCTGAGATTACGTTCGATAGCATGTATGCCTGCCCCTTTCTCGTAAGTATTGAGTAATGTGCGAAAAGCTTCTAATTCTTGTCTGAATCCTTCTCGTTCCCGTAGCAACTGTCTTACGCGATCTTCCTGATTGGAAGCCATGAGGAGTTTTGATAATTTGAGTGAGCTTACCTTGCAGTCGCGGTGCGGACGTCGGTCCGGCTATCGGTTATTGATCGTTGATGTGCGGCAAGAGGTTGAGTATTTGTTTGGCACGGAAGGTGTTCTTTCTCGGAAATGACACCTGTATCGTTGAGGCAGAAGTTGTTCCGGCTGCAAGTTGTCGTTTATCACTGTGCAGCGGAGTTTCGTTGACGAGCGCTTCGCGAGGAAGGTGATGTTTCCCGAAGACGACACGTTTGAAGTGAAGTTAAAGTTGTTGGAACTTGCTATGTTGATGATTGTCCAGCTGCGGCGGGAGGTTGCATGGTTGCGCTCCTCGACCCACGGGTTATGCCTCTTCGAAGGTGGTGCACCTGACGTCACTGACTTCGTTGTAGTTATAACGCTTCCGCTGCTGGTTATGATGTAATCACGTGGCACTGTGTGGTCACTGGTGAGTGCACTTTTCACAGACACGAATCCGGCTCGAAGGACCATATGTTTCGACCACTCGCGGAGAGACGCGATCGCGAGGAAGCACGCCAACGGGAGTCGTAACTTCCCGTTACGATTAGATGTAACCGACGCCACGAAATGGTCGATCCCCTATTTCGATTAGGTAAATAGAGGTGGTTTGATTGAATATAACACTGATGTAATAAGTTTTAAAGCACCGTTTATTCCAACAACTTGGTGAAGATGATAGTTACTCTGTTGCGTGTGTATAAGATAAGTAATTGACTGATCTTCGGGTGTAGACCCGGTCGAAGGATGTTGACTGTATGAAAGATGGAAAATCAGTCCAGTTCGGTGACGATGTCGTAGAGGACGAGAATGTAGTATGCCGACTGACTTGCGTGGATCTTTGATGTAGACTCGCTTGATCTGATGTCTGAACTGGAGTCTAGTTGCTTGACTTGGAGAATAAGTAGAGTTAATCTCCTTATGGTGCAGGAGACCTAGTTGACTCTCCTGAAGTCGTAGGAGCAGTAGACGTCCTGACCCGCGTGCTGTCTTAGGAAGAGTGAGGCACAGCGACGATGCTATGTCGGAGGAAAGCTGGGGCAGGAAAGTGAGGGTAATATGCATTGTTGCTGGTTGTATTAGGAAGGTCTTAAATGCCTTCGATAGAAGGTTGTTAGTAGGAAGCATCGCAAGTGGGAAAAACTAACTTTCCCGGGTCGAGCCGTAGTAGACAATAGGCGTTATAAAGTGTTTTAGGAAGGCTATTTGTTGGGTCTGAAGGACCTTCGCTTGCAGATTACTGGGATTTATGATGGGCCCTTATGCTTAATGGGGGTCCGCCGTAAGGATGAATGGACATCTGGCGTCCGTCTGGCCCGCGGTGTATGACCTGGTTTAGGTAGAGTGTTGCGCGACGCAACATAACGTATTACGTTATAACGTTATACCATATAACGTATTACGTTATAACGTTACACAATACAACGTTATGTTATATAACGTATTACGTTATAACGTTATACCATACAACGTATTACGTTATAACGTTATGTTATATAACGTAATACGTTATAACGTTATGTTATATAACGTAATACGTTAAAACGTTATGTTATATAACGTAATACGTTATAACGTTATGTTATATAACGTAATACGTTATAACATTATGTTATATAAAGTAATACGTTATAACGTTATGTTATATAACGTAATACGTTATAACGTTATGTTATATAACGTAATACGTTATAACGTTATGTTATATAACGTAATACGTTATAACGTTATGTTATATAGCGTAATACGCTATAACGTGTTACCATATAACGTATTACGTTATATCGTTATACCATATAACGTTATGGTATATAACGTAATACGTTATAACGTTATGTTATATAACGTAATACGTTATAACGTTATGTTATATAACGTAATACGTTATAACGCTATGTTATATAACGTAATACGTTATAACGTTATGTTATATAACGTAATACGTTATATCGTTATACCATATAACGCATTACGTTATAACGTTAGAACATACAACCTTATGTTATATAACGTATTACGTTATAACGTTGTACCATATAACGTGTTACGTTATAACGTTATACAATATAACGTATTACGTTATAACGTTATACCAAATAACGTTATGTTATATAACGTAGTACGTTATAACGTTATACCATATAACGTATTACGTTATAACGTTACACAAGACAACGTTATGTTATATAACGTATTACGTTATAACGTTATACCATGTAACGTATTACGTTATAACGTTGTGTTATATAACGTATTACGTTATAACGTTGTGTTATATAACGTATTACGTTATAACGTTACACAAGGCAACGTTATGTTATATAACGTATTACGATATAACGTTATACCATATAACGTATTACGTTATAACGTTATGTTATATAACGTAATACGTTATAACGTCATGTTATATATCGTACTACGTTACAACGTTATACCATATAACGTAATACGTTATAACGTTATGTTATATAACGTATTACGTTATAACGGTACACAAGACAACGTTATGTTATATAACGTATTACGATATAACGTTATACCATATAACGTTTTACGTTATAACGTTACACAAGACAACGTTATGTTATATAACGTATTACGTTATAACGTTATACCATGTAACGTATTACCTTATAACGTTATGTTATATAACGTAATACGTTATAACGTTATGTTAAATAACGTAATACGTTATAACGTTATGTTATATAACGTAATTCGTTATAAGGTTATGTTATATAACGTAATACGTTATAACGTTATGTTATATAACGTAATACGTTGTAACGTTATGTTATATAAGGTAATACGTTATAACGTTATGTTATATAACGTAATACGCTATAACGTGTTACCATATAACGTATTACGTTATAAGGTTATACCATATAACGTTATGTTATATAACGTAATACGTTATAACTTTATAACATATAACGTATTACGTTATAACGTCATACCATATAACGTATTACGTTATAACGTTATACCATATAACGTATTACGTTATAGCGTTACACAATACAACGTTATGTTATATAACGTATTACGTTATAACGTTATACCATACAACGTATTACGTTATAACGTTATGTTATATAACGTAATACGTTATAACGTTATGTTATATAACGTAATACGTTAAAACGTTATGTTATATAACGTAATACGTTATAACGTTATGTTATATAACGTAATACGTTATAACATTATGATATATAACGTAATACGTTATATCGTTATACCATATAACGCATTACGTTATAACGTTAGAACATACAACCTTATGTTATATAACGTATTACGATATAATGTTATACCATATAACGTATTACGTTATAACGTTATGTTATATAACGTAATACGTTATAACGTCATGTTATATATCGTACTACGTTACAACGTTATACCATATAACGTAATACGTTATAACGTTATGTTATATAACGTATTACGTTATAACGGTACACAAGACAACGTTATGTTATAATAACGTATTACGATATAACGTTATACCATATAACGTATTACGTTATAACGTTACACAAGACAGCGTTATGTTATATAACGTATTACGTTATAACGTTATACCATATAACGTATTACCTTATAACGTTATGTTATATAACGTAATACGTTATAACGTTATGTTATATAACGTAATACGTTATAACGTTATGTTATATAACGTAATACGTTGTAACGTTATGTTATATAAGGTAATACGTTATAACGTTATGTTATATAACGTAATACGTTATAACGTTATGTTATATAACGTAATACGTTATAACGTTATGTTATATAACGTAATACGTTATAACGTTATGTTATATAGCGTAATACGCTATAACGTGTTACCATATAACGTATTACGTTATATCGTTATACCATATAACGTTATGGTATATAACGTAATACGTTATAACTTTATACCATATAACGTATTACGTTATAACGTTGTACCATATAACGTATTACGTTATAACGTTATACCACATAACGTATTACGTTATAACTTTATACCACATAACGTAATACGTTATAACGTAATACCATATAACGTATAGCGTTATAAAGTTACACCATACAACGTTATGTTATATAACGTATTCCGTTATAACGTTATACCATATAACGTATTACGTTATAACGTTATGTTATATAACGTAATACGTTATAACGTTATGTTATATAACTTAATATGTTATAACGTTATGTTATATAACGTAATACGTTATAAGGATATGTTATATAACGTAATACGTTATAACGTTATGTTATATAACGTAATACGCTATAACGAGTTACCATATAACGTATTACGTTATAAAGTTACACCATATAAAGTTCAGATTAAAGGTCGAGTTCTGCCCGAGCAGTCGAGCTATGCGGACGCGAGAACCAGTGCTTCCGTAAGTGCGACAAGTGGGAAAGAAAAGAGAAGAGAAAAGAAAAGTGAAGTGCAACACAACCAATATACTAAAACTAAAGGATGGAAAACATCCAAAAAATACCAACTATAAAAATCCTAAACAAAGGCGAAACATATGCCATAAACAGAGCAATAGACCAACAGAGCTCAAATAAATCAACAAGTGAAGTGGATTGCTCAGATACAAACGAAATGGCGATGGAAATTACGAAAAAAGATGAAGGAAAAAATAATACTAGCAATGTTCCACCACATTACAACGAAAGCTGGAAGACTGCAACTCCCAGCAAAAAACGAAGGATAAACACAAACACAAATGCTAAGAGGACGATAGAACCAGAAGGACAAAAATGGCTACAGGAAATTCCTATACATAACTCTTTCAGCTCACTGCCAGAAGTGATGGATATAGACCCAGCTGATAAACCAATAACAAACATTCCTAAACCTCCACCAATCTTCATTGATGCTAAAATAATAGACCCCCTCATCGAACTGCTAAACATCACGGCAGGAAAAGAAAATTACACCATAAAACAACTCAAACTAGAACAAGTAAAAGTACAAACCAATACCCCGGAAATATATAGAAAAGTAACAAAAGCGCTAAAGGAAAAAAACGCCGGGTATCATACCTACCAACCCAAATCTGATAAAAGCTACAAAGCAGTAATCAGAGGCTTACATCCTAAATCGAACACAAACAACATATGTGAGGAATTAGCCAAAATCGGACACCAGGTGAGAACGATTAACAACATAACCAGATTTGACACCAAGCAACCACTACCGCTATTTTTAATAGAATTAGAACCTAAAAATAATAACAAAGAAATTTTTGAAATTAAGAAAATTTTAAACACGATAATTACAGTTGAGCCACCCAGACAAAAAAAAGACATACCGCAATGTATGAGGTGTCAACAATATGGGCATACAAAAAACTACTGTAACAGAAACCCGGCGTGTGTCAAATGCGCAGGAAAGCACCTAACAGCTAACTGCCCACATACGGGAAAAATAAATAACGCAAAGTGTTTCAATTGCGGTGGAAACCACCCAGCTAGTTACAAAGGCTGTGTAGTCAGAAAGCAACTACAAAAAAAACTTTTTCCGCCGCTTCGTAACAGGACATATAATAACTCTAACACTCAACAGGATAGCATAGTAACTGAAACATCAACAAACGTTCAGAATGTAATGAACCATAACAATACCAACACCCTTGGTAGCCGAAGCTACGCGCAAGTAGCCAAACAGTCAACACCTTTAGATAATCACAACCAGAACATTAACATCGACGACGCTGCAGAAATTAAAGAACTATTAAAGATATCCATCAAAAACACAGAATTCCTGGCAAAAATGATAAGTGAACAAAACGCAATCCTTAAACAGCAAACGCAACAAATCACACTCATGCTACAGCTACTTACAAACACGCTAACTAAAAAATAAAAATGGACACGCTTAAAATAGCAGCCTGGAACTCTAACGGCCTACAACAAAGGGCCCTAGAAACTAAAACATTCCTGTATAACAATAATATCGATATACTTCTTGTTTCAGAAACACACTTCACTATAAAAAACTATTTAAAAATACCGTACTACACCATATATGATACCAAGCATCCCTCAGGAAAAGCACACCGCAGTAATAATAAGAAACGATATTAAACACCATCTACACAGTCAGGTTAGTAAAGAATATATCCAAGCAACCACCGTTACAGTACAAACTAGCAGCAACTATCTACAGCTGTCAGCAGTATATGTACCACCGCGACATAAAATTACATCTCAAATGTGGGAAGATTACTTTCAACATTTAGGTGATAAGTATATTGCAGCGGGAGACTATAATTCAAAGCACACACTATGGGGATCAAGAATCAATACACCTCGAGGTAGAACTTTGGAGAAGTACATTAGAAACAATAACCTCAATATATTATCCACAGGAAGACCGACTTACTGGCCGACAGACTTGAGCAAAATGCCTGACCTACTTGATTTTGCAGTTACAAAAGGACTAAATGCAAATAAACTAAATATAGAACCCAGCCTCGAGCTTAGCTCCGATCATACACCCATAATTATTACATACTTAAACAAACCAATAATTTATAAAAATTCAGAGACACTATGCAATAAAACCACCAAATGGCAAACATTTAAAGAAATAATTGAGAGCAAAATCAACTGCAACATCCCATTGAAAACACCCGAACATATCGAACAAGCAGTAATAACGCTTACAGAAACTATTCAGGAAGCAGCATGGGCAACCACCATACCTGAATCAACTAATAGACCAACAAAAATAATTCCGCCAGACATCCTTGAAAAAATTAGAGAAAAAAGAAAAGCGAAAGCAAAATGGCAAAAACATAGATCAAAAGAAAACAAAAAACACCTAAATAAACTTGCAAAGGAAATAAAAAACAAAATAAAAGAACACAATAACAATGAGTTCACAAAATTCATAGAGTCACTATCTGCACACGAGAACTCTAACTACTCCCTTTGGAAAGCCACAAAAAAAATAAAGAAGCCAATAAAACTAGTCCCAGCAATCAGAAAAGCAGATAATACATGGGCAAGAAGCAACGAAGAACAAGCTGAAGAATTTTCCAACCACCTAAGCAACATATTTACACCACATAATATCAATAATAGCAACCACAACTGTCATATGGACGAGGATGAGGTAATCACTAGTACTGCAACTGACAACCATTACATAATACCTAAAACAACAGCACATGAAATTAGAAACATAATCGAGAAAACAAAAAATAATAAGGCACCAGGAATTGACCTAATCAATGGTATAATCTTGAAAAACCTTCCTCCAAAAGCGATACGGCTAATTACAATAATCTTTAATGCAATATTAAGAATCCAATACTATCCTAAACTATGGAAACTAGCACAGATCATAATGTTACCTAAACCAGGCAAAGACCCACATCAAACAGTATCGTACAGACCAATATCACTACTTCCAGTATTCTCCAAAATACTGGAAAAAATAATTTACGCCCGCCTAAAACCAATAATAGAGAAGGAAAAACTAATACCAG
Organism: Bombus hypnorum; assembly: GCA_911387925.2. Taxonomy (NCBI): domain Eukaryota; kingdom Metazoa; phylum Arthropoda; class Insecta; order Hymenoptera; family Apidae; genus Bombus; species Bombus hypnorum. Next base: position 1,209,270 of record OU427027.1, read on the forward strand.
ATCACCAATTTGGATTCAGGAACAAACACTCCACGATAGAGCAAATGCACAGACTCACAAACGAAATAATACTAGCAATAGAAAACAAACAATACTGCACAGCCCTCTTTATGGACATCGAGAAAGCATTCGATAAAATAAACCACGATAGTCTACTTCAATCAATCAGAAAACAATTCCCGGAGCAGATATACCATTTAACTAAATCCTACTTAAGCAACAGAACCTTTACAGTAAAAATTAAAGATACATACTCTCAAGTTAAAGACATCAAGGCAGGGGTTCCGCAAGGAAGCGTCTTGGGACCAATTCTCTACACACTATACACGGCCAACATACCAACAACCACCAACAGCAAAATACTGACATTTGCGGATGACACTGTGGTACTAGTCAGGCACACTAACCCAGCAACAGCAGTCGCATTGCTACAAGAGCATATTGCAAAAATAGAAAAGTGGCTTCAAGTTAAACAAATTAAAGCAAACCCTGATAAATGCAACCACATTACATTCACACTGCGAAAACAGTTACCACCAAACATTACACTCAACGGCACGCACATAATACAAACAAGGCAAGTCAAATACCTAGGACTACACTTTGATACAAGATTCACATGGAAACAGCATATCAAATCAATAATAAGCAAAATACAGATAGCAAAGAGACAGATGTACTGGTTAACAAGTCGAAAATCCAAACTAAGCATAGAAAACAAATTAAAAATCTACAAAACCATCATAAAACCAATCTGGACGTACGGAATACCACTATGGGGAACAGCAGCAATGAGCCATATAACCAAACTAGAGGCAATGCAATCTAAAATACTTAGAACAATAGGAAACGCCCCATGGTACGTTAGAAACGAGGACATACGAAAAGACCTTGGAATACCAACGGTCAAGGAAGAGATTAGCAGATTCGCAAGAAGGTACAGAGAAAGATTAGCAACGCACCCGAACCGGCTGGCAGCGGAAACGATCACCACATTCATCGAAAGGAGATTAAAAAGGAAACATCCAGTAGATCTCATAAAGGATACACCCTAACAAGCACGAAGATGGAACCCCATTGGGGGTAGCCACCCACATGTTATATTAGTAAACAGCTATAACATTTTACCAAATGTCCTACTGGACAAATTGTAAAATTTAAAGCAAATAAATAAAAAAAAAAAAAAAAAAAAAACCATATAAAGTTATACCATAAAACGTAATACGTTATAACGTTATGTTATATAACGTATTCCGTTATAACGTTATACCATATAACGTATTACGTTATAACGTTATGTTATATAACGTAATACGTTATAACTTTATGTTATATAACGTAATATGTTATAACGTTATGTTATATAATGTAATACGTTATAAGGTAATGTTATATAACGTAATACGTTATAACGTTATGTTATATAACGTAATACGCTATAACGAGTTACCATATAACGTATTACGTTATAAAGTAACACCATATAAAGTTATACCATAAAACGTAATACGTTATAACGTTATGTTATATAACGTAATACGTTATAACGTTATGTTATATAACGTAGTACGTTATAACGTTATACCATATAACGCATTACGTTATAACGTTAGAACATACAACCTTATGTTATATAACGTATTACGTTATAACGTTGTACCATATAACGTGTTACGTTACAACGTTATACAATATAACGTATTACGTTATAACGTTATACCAAATAACGTTATGTTATATAACGTAATACGTTATAACATTATGTTATATAACGTAATACGTTATATCGTTATACCATATAACGCATTACGTTATAACGTTAGAACATACAACCTTATGTTATATAACGTATTACGATATAACGTTATACCATATAACGTATTACGTTATAACGTTATGTTATATAACGTAATACGTTATAACGTCATGTTATATATCGTACTACGTTACAACGTTATACCATACAACGTAATACGTTATAACGTTATGTTATATAACGTATTACGTTATAACGGTACACAAGACAACGTTATGTTATAATAACGTATTACGATATAACGTTATACCATATAACGTATTACGTTATAACGTTACACAAGACAGCGTTATGTTATATAACGTATTACGTTATAACGTTATACCATATAACGTATTACCTTATAACGTTATGTTATATAACGTAATACGTTATAACGTTATGATATATAACGTAATACGTTATAACGTTATGTTATATAACGTAATACGTTGTAACGTTATGTTATATAACGTAATACGTTGTAACGTTATGTTATATAAGGTAATACGTTATAACGTTATGTTATATAACGTAATACGTTATAACGTTATGTTATATAACGTAATACGTTATAACTTTATACCATATAACGTATTACGTTATAACGTTGTACCATATAACGTATTACGTTATAACGTTATACCACATAACGTATTACGTTATAACTTTATACCACATAACGTAATACGTTATAACGTAATACCATATAACGTATAGCGTTATAAAGTTACACCATACAACGTTATGTTATATAACGTATTCCGTTATAACGTTATACCATATAACGTATTACGTTATAACGTTATGTTATATAACGTAATACGTTATAACGTTATGTTATATAACTTAATATGTTATAACGTTATGTTATATAACGTAATACGTTATAAGGATATGTTATATAACGTAATACGTTATAACGTTATGTTATATAACGTAATACGCTATAACGAGTTACCATATAACGTATTACGTTATAAAGTTACACCATATAAAGTTATACCATAAAACGTAATACGTTATAACGTTATGTTATATAACGTAATACGTTATAACGTTATGTTATATAACGTATTCCGTTATAACGTTATACCATATAACGTATTACGTTATAACGTTATGTTATATAACGTAATACGTTATAACGTTATGTTATATAACGTAATATGTTATAATGTTATGTTATATAACGTAATACGTTATAAGGTAATGTTATATAACGTAATACGTTATAACGTTATGTTATATAACGTAATACGCTATAACGAGTTACCATATAACGTATTACGTTATAAAGTTACACCATATAAAGTTATACCATAAAACGTAATACGTTATAACCTTATGTTATATAACGTAATACGTTATAACGTTATGTTATATAACGTAATACGTTATAACGTTATGTTATATAACTTAATACGTTATAACGTTATGTTATATAACGTAATACGTTATAACGATATGTTATATAACGTAATACGTTATAACGTTATGTTATATAACGTAATACGATATAACGTTATGTTATATAACGTAATACGTTATATGGTATAACGTTATAACGTATTACGTTATATAACATAACGTTATAACGTATTACGTTATATAACATAACGTTATTTGGTATAACGTTATAACGTAACACGTTATATGGTATAACGTTATAACGGAATACGTTATATAACATAACGTTGTATGGTGTAACTTTATAACGCTATACGTTATATGGTATTACGTTATAACGTATTACGTTATGTGGTATAACGTTATAACGTAATACGTTATGTGGTATAACGTTATAACGTATTACGTTATATAACATAACGTTATAACGTATTACGTTATATAACATAACGTTATAACGTATTACGTTATATAACATAACGTTATAACGTATTACGTTATATAACATATCGTTATAACGTATTACGTTATATAACATAACGTTATAACGTATTACGTTATATAACATAACGTTATAACGTATTACGTTATATAACATAACGTTATAACGTATTACGTTATATAACATAACGTTATAACGTATTACGTTTTATGGTATAACTTTATATGGTGTTACTTTATAACGTAATACGTTATATGGTAACTCGTTATAGCGTATTACGTTATATAACATAACGTTATAACGTATTACGTTATATAACATAACCTTATAACTTATTACGTTATATAACATAACGTTATAACATATTACGTTTTATAACATAAAGTTATAACGTATTACGTTATATAACATAACGTTATAACGTAATACGTTATATGGTATAACGTTATAACGGAATACGTTATATAACATAACGTTATAACGTATTACGTTATATAACATAACGTTATAACGTATTACGTTTTATGGTATAACTTTATATGGTGTAACTTTATAACGTAATACGTTATATGGTAACTCGTTATAGCGTATTACGTTATATAACATAACGTTATAACGTATTACGTTATATAACATAACCTTATAACGTATTACGTTATATAACATAACGTTATAACATATTACGTTATATAACATAACGTTATAACGTATTACGTTATATAACATAACGTTATAACGTAATACGTTATATGGTATAACGTTATAACGGAATACGTTATATAACATAACGTTGTATGGTGTAACTTTATAACGCTATACCTATTGCCATATAACGTATTTCGTTATAACGTTATGTTATATAACGTAATACGTTATAACGTGTTACCATAGAACGTTATGTTATATAACGTATTCCGTTATAACGTTATACCATATGACGTATTACGTTATAACGATATGTTATATAACGTAATACGTTATAACGTTATGTTATACAACGTAATATGTTATAAGGTTATATTATATAACGTAATACGTTATAACGTTATGTTATACAACGTAATATGTTATAAGGTTATATTATATAACGTAATACGTAATAACGTGTTACCATATAACGTATACGTTATAACGTTATACCATATAACGTATTACGTTAAAACGTTACACCATACAACGTCATGTTATATAACGTATTCCGTTATAACGTTGTACCATATAACGTATTACGTTATAACGATATGTTATATAACGTAATACGTTATAACGTTATGTTATACAACGTAATATGTTATAAGGTTATATTATATAACGTAATACGTTATAACGTGTTACCATATAACGTATACGTTATAACGTTATACCATATAACGTTATGTTATATAACGTATTACGATATAACGTTACACAAGACAACGTTATGTTATATAACGTATTACCTTATAACGTTATACCATATAACGCATTACGTTATAACGTTACAACATACAACCTTATGTTATATAACCTAATACGTTATAACGGTATGTTATATAACGTAATACGTTAGAACGTTAGACCATACAACGTCATGTTATATACCGTATTCCTTTACACCGTTATACCATATAACGTATTACATTATAACGTTATACCATACAACGTTATGTTATATAAAGTATTACGTTATAACTTTATACTATATATCGTATTACGTTATAATGTTAAACCATACAACGTTATGTTACATAACGTAATACGTTATAACGTTATACCATATAACGTATTACGTTATAACGTTACACAAGACAACGTTATGTTATATAACGTATTACGTTATAACGTTATACCATATAACGTATTAGGTTATAACGTTATGTTATATAACGTAATACGTTATAACGTTATGTTATATATCGTACTACGTTACAACGTTATACCATATAACGTAATACGTTATAACGTTGTGTTATATAACGTATTACGTTATAACGTTATGTTATATAACGTAATACGTTATAACGTTATGTTATATATCGTACTACGTTACAACGTTATACCATATAACGTAATACGTTATAACGTTGTGTTATATAACGTATTACGTTATAACGTTATGTTATATAACGTAATACGTTATAACGTTATGTTATATATCGTACTACGTTACAACGTTATACCATATAACGTAATACGCTATAACGTTATGTTATATAATGTAATACGTTATAACGTTATGTGATATAACGTAATATGTTATAACGTTATGTTATATAACGTATTACGTTATAACGCGTTACCATATAACGTATTACGTTATAACGTGGTACCATATAAGGCATTACGTTATAACGTTACAACATTCAACCTTATGCTATACAACGTATTACGTTATAACGTTATGTTATATATCGTACTACGTTACATCGTTATACCATATAACGTAATACGTTATAACGTTGTGTTATATAACGTATTACGATATAACGTTATACCATATAACGTATTACGTTATAACGTTACACAAGACAACGTTATGTTATATAACGTATTTCGTTATAACGTTATGTTATATAACGTAATACGTTATAACGTGTTACCATAGAACGTATTACGTTATAACGTTATAACATATAACGTTATGTTATGTAACGTATTACGTTATAACTTTATGCCATATAACGTATTACGTTATAACGTTATGTTATATAACGTAATACGTTATACCGTTATGTTATATAACGTAATACGTTATAACGTTATGTTATATAACGTAGTACGTTATAACGTTATGTTATATAACGTAATACGTTATAACGTGTTACCATATAACGTTATGTTATATAACGTATTCCGTTATAACGTTATACCATATAACGTATTACGTTATAACGATATGTTATATAACGTAATACGTTATAACGTTATGTTATACAACGTAATATGTTATAAGGTTATATTATATAACGTAATACGTTATAACGTTATGTTATACAACGTAATATGTAATAAGGTTATATTATATAACGTAATACGTAATAACGTGTTACCATATAACGTATACGTTATAACGTTATACCATATAACGTATTACGTTAAAACGTTACACCATACAACGTCATGTTATATAACGTATTCCGTTATAACGTTGTACCATATGACGTATTACGTTATAACGATATGTTATATAACGTAATACGTTATAACGTTATGTCATACAACGTAATATGTTATAAGGTTATATTATATAACGTAATACGTTATAACGTGTTACCATATAACGTATACGTTATAACGTTATACCATATAACGTTATGTTATATAACGTATTACGATATAACGTTACACAAGACAACGTTATGTTATATAACGTATTACCTTATAACGTTATACCATATAACGCATTACGTTATAACGTTACAACATACAACCTTATGTTATATGACCTAATACGTTATAACGGTATGTTATATAACGTAATACGTTAGAACGTTAGACCATACAACGTCATGTTATATACCGTATTCCTTTACACCGTTATACCATATAACGTATTACATTATAACGTTATACCATACAACGTTATGTTATATAAAGTATTACGTTATAACTTTATACTATATAACGTATTACGTTATAATGTTAAACCATACAACGTTATGTTACATAACGTAATACGTTATAACGTTATACCATATAACGTATTACGTTATAACGTTATACCATATAACGTTATACCATATTACGTAATACGTTATAACGTTGTACCATATAACGTATTACGTTATAACGTTATACCATATAACGTATTACGTTATAACGTTATGTTATATAACCTAATACGTTATAACGGTATGTTATATAGCGTAATACGTTATAACGTTATGATATATAACTTAATACGTTATAACGTTATGTTATATAACTTAATACGTTATAACGTTATACCATATAACGTATTACGTTATAAAGCGTTACCATATAACGTATTACGTTATAACGTGGTACCATATAAGGCATTACGTTATAACGTTACAACATACAACCTTATGTTATACAACGTATTACGTTATAACGTTATACCATATAACGTGTTACGTTATAACGTTATACCAAATAACGTTATGTTATATAACGTATTACGTTATAACGTTATGATATATAACTTAATACGTTATAACGTTATGTTATATAACTTAATACGTTATAACGTTATGTTATATAACGTAATACGTTATAACGTTATACCATATAACGTAATACGTTATAACGTTATACCATATAGCGTATTACGTTATAACGTTACACCATACAACCTTATGTTATATAACGTAATACGTTATAACGTGTTACCATATAACGAATTACGTTAGAACGTTATACCATATAAGGTTATGTTATATAGCGTAATACGTTATAACGTTATGTTATATAACGTAATACGTTATAACGTTGTTATATAACGTAATACGTTATAACGTTATGTTATATAACGTATTACGTTATAACCTTATGTTATATAACCTAATACGTTATAACGGTATGTTATATAACGTAATACGTTAGAACGTTAGACCATACAACGTTATGTTATATACCGTATTCCATTACAACGTTATGCCATATAACGTATTTCATTATAACGTTATACCATACAACGTTATGTTACATAACGTAATACGTTATAACGTTATACCATATAACGTACTACGTTATAACGTTAAGCCATATAACGTATTACGTTATAACGTTATGCCATATAACGTATTACGTTATAACGTTATGTTATATAACGTTATGTTATGTAACGTGTTACGTTATAACTTTATACCATATAACGTATTACGTTATAACGTTATGTTATATAACCTAATACGTTATAACGATATGTTATATAACGTAATACGTTATAACGTTATGTTATATAACGTAATACGTTATAACGTTATACCATATAACGTAATACGTTATAACGTGTTACCATATAACGTATTACGTTATAACGTTATACCAAAAAACGTTATGTTATATAACGTAATACGCTATAACGTTATACGATATAACGTATCACGTTATAACGTTATAGCATATAACGTACTACGTTATAACGTTAAGCCATAGAACGTATTACGTTATAACGTTATGCCATATAACGTATTTCGTTATAACGTTATGTTATATAACGTAATACGTTATAACGTTATGTTATATAACGTAATTCATTATAACGTTATGTTATATAACGTAATACGTTATAACGTTATGTTATATAACGTAATACGTTATAACGTTATGTTATATAATGTAATACGTTATAACGTTATGTTATATAAGGTAATACGTTATAACGTTATGTTATATAACGTAATACGCTATAACGTGTTACCATATAACGTATTACGTTATATCGTTATACCATATAACGTTATGTTATATAACGTAATACGTTATATAACATTTCGTTATAACGTATTACGTTATATGGTATAACGTTGTAACGTAGTACGATATATAACATGACGTTATAGCGTATTACGTTATATAACATAACGTTATAAAGTATTACGTTATATAACATAACCTTATAACGTATTACGTTATATAACATAACGTTGTAACATATTACGTTATATCACATAACGTTATAACGTATTACGTTATATAACATAACGTTATATGGTATAACGATACAACGTAATACGTTATAACGTTATGTGATATAACGTAATATGTTACAACGTTATGTTATATAACGTAATACGTTATAACTTTATACCATATAACGTATTACGTTATAACGTTATACCATATAACGTGTTTCGACCACTCGCGGAGAGACGCGATCGCGAGGAAGCACGCCAACGGGAGTCGTATCTTCCCGTTACGATTAGATGTAATCGACGCCACGAAATGGTCGATCCCCTATTTCGATTAGGTAAATAGAGGTGGTTTGATTGAATATAACACTGATGTAATAAGTTTTAAAGCACCGTTTATTCCAACAACTTGGTGAAGATGATAGTTACTCTGTTGCATGCGTATAAGATAAGTAATTGACTGATCTTCGGGTGTAGACCCGGTCGAAGGATGTTGACTGTATGAAAGATGGAAAATCAGTCCAGTTCGGTGACGATGTCGTAGAGGACGAGAATGTAGTATGCCGACTGACTTGCGTGGATCTTTGATGTAGGCTCGCTTGATCTGATGTCTGAACTGGAGTCTAGTTGCTTGACTTGGAGAATAAGTAGAGTTGATCTCCTTATGGTGCAGGAGACGTAGTTGACTCTCCTGAAGTCGTAGGAGCAGTAGACGTCCTGACCCGCGTGCTGTCTTAGGAAGAGTGAGGCACAGCGACGATGCTATGTCGGAGGAAAGCTGGGGCAGGAAAGTGAGGGTAATATGCATTGTTGCTGGTTGTATTAGGAAGGTCTTAAATGCCTTCGATAGAAGGTTGTTAGTAGGAAGCATCGCAAGTGGGAAAAACTAACTTTCCCGGGTCGAGCCGTAGTAGACAATAGGCGTTATAAAGTGTTTTAGGAAGGCTATTTGTTGGGTCTGAAGGACCTTCGCTTGCAGATTACTGGGATTTATGATGGGCCCTTATGCTTAATGGGGGTCCGCCGTAAGGATGAATGGACATCTGGCGTCCGTCTGGCCCGCGGTGTATGACCTGGTTTAGGTAGAGTGTTGCGCGACGCAACATACTCCCCCCGTTGAGAGGGTACCGATCAAAAGTTCTGGAAAGGTAAAATTAATTGGAGCTGTCGCCCAAGTCTTCGTCGATTGTTGGTTGTTCGTATTCCGCTGGATCGGGTTGGCTCGGTAGTGTGACGAGCCGCTTGCACCTCGGTCCAGGATGCTTCTCGCCGTATGAACGGTAGCCGTCCGTATGATGCCGTCTGCGCCGGGTTGGACCTTGATGATTCTACCCAATGGCCATTGCATTGGGGGAACGTTGTCTTCGCTGAGTTTTGGATCGCCGTGGTATTCGGCGTTGCCGAGATGTTTTACATTTGAAGTTCACGAACCAGGAAGTATCGTGAAACAGCTCGGCCCATGAGGTATCATGGAAATCTTCGTCCCAGGAGGTGTCCTTGTACATCTTGCCGATTTCACAACGACATGTGAAGTCCGTATGTGGTTGCGCAATGAAGACGTGAAGGAGGTCTATGGTTGATTGGGAGACAGGACTCCCCCCGCTGACCCATCCGTATCGCGCCTTCTTGATGATGCTTGGTGGTTGGACCGGCCTGGTCCAATTATCTGCTGAAAACAAAATCGAAGACGTCTTATCTTCCGTTTGGTTAGGTTCGGATCTGGAATGGGAAGGTTTTGCCGCTCGGTCCAAAATGCTCGTCTCCGCATGAGCTGTGGTCCCCAGGGTGGACTTGGCGATGCGGCCAAAGGGCCGTTGTCTTGTAGGCAAGTCTTCCTCATCGTTGCCGAGCGATTTCCAGTTGAAGTTCACGACCTGGGAAGTGTCGTGGATCTTGCTTCTGGAAGTGTCGTTAAACACCTCGGCCCAGGAAGTGTCGTTGAAGGGAACGTCGGTGGTGCTTGGTGATGATTCATCAAACACGCTGCGGAATTTTGAGGTTTGGATCTTATCCCTGATTGAACCGTGATGTGGCAGGTAGTCGCTGTTGTCTGAGGGATGATTTGTCTTGGAAATATGAACGATGTCTGTAGTGGATTGGGAGACTGGCCTCCCCCCGATGACGCGCCCGAATCGCACTCTCTTGTTGATGATCTTTGGTGGAGAGGAAGCGCTGGGCGTCGTGATTGGGACTTGTTTTGCCATTGGAGAGTCTGGTGGCGTCGTTGCAGCCAAGGGTGACTTCAGAGAGAAGTCTGTGGTATGCGATTTGTTCGGTGTGGCGTTCTGTGAACTCGGTAGAGATTCGTGAACGTTCTGTAACAGAGTGAAGGAGATTAATTTCTGAGACAATTTGCCGCCTGGTGAGGCCTCCGCTTTCTTCAGGTCCAAAGGCTCGTTGAAGGTGGTCGTATTTAAGATGGTTTGTGTCATTGGGTAAGACGGACGAGACGATGCGGACGCGAACTTGGTTGTCGTCAATTCGCGTGCAGGTAACGAACTGCGAGTGTCATGCAATGAGATCGAAGGTACATTTGACACGATATTCTCCGTCGGCAGAGAATGAACGTTGTTGCTGTTTGACTCATTATTGTTTCCCTGGAAACTGATAGACGTGTTGCTGCTGCACTCCGGTGATTGTGAATTCGCCATGGTCTGTATTTTATCCGTAGTTCCTCGTCGAGTTCTGAGAAGCGGGTGAGGTCTGTTTCTGGATGCGTCGTGGAGACCTGAAAGATCCTTGCGGTTAATGGGGAAGGTGGGCTCCCCCCTATGACCCATCCGAATCGCGTTTTTGGCTGGTGCCGATCCGGGCCTTGTGCTTGGAGGTGTTGTCGGAGGTGTTCGGTTGCGAAAGATATTCCGATTCTTGATTCGAGCGTCGGATCTATGCAAAAGCGTGTGATGGCGTTGCCCGCAGATACGGCAAGATCCAGCGGTACAATGTTGAAGCTTGTGTCCTGTTAGCAAGCAATTAGTACACGCAGAGATTTCCTCGGCGGCTAAAATCCGGTCGTCGATAGGCTTCGTCCTAAAGGTGTTGCAGCTCCAAATTTTGTGTGGGCCACGGCAGATTGGACAGAGTGGCGGTGATCGTGACGTGACAAATGCCTGCCCTCGTGGTGGGCGTGTCGTTCTTGCAGGTTCTATGACCTGACAGCGATCGTTCAAGAATTGCAAGAAGTCCGGGAACGTGGGGAATGGTGTGGACCTTGTCTTTTCCTTCCATATTGAATCGGTTTCCCGATCAAGGTTGGCGGTACATAGTTGCAAAAGCAGGGCATCTGCGGTTGGTTGTCCGATGGCGGCCAAGGCTTTGTAATGATATTCCAACTTGGTCGTGTAGGACTGCAAATCGCGATGTGCTATCCGTGATGAGGAGGCTGCGTCAAATATCTCCTGCAAGTGTCTCTCGACAATTTTGGCTGGTCTGTTATACCGTCGTTCTAATATTTCCCACGCGGGTGCGTAATTGACTGCCGCATTACTTAGCGATGATATAGCGAGATCAGCTCCATGCGTTAAACAAGAACGGAGATATATTAATCGTTTGCAGTCGTCTATACGAGGGTTATCGTGAACTATAGAGCGAAATTGATCCGCGAAACCTGGCCAATCTTCATAGGCGCCCGAAAAGGTAGGTAACTGGATTCTCGGTAAATCGACAGGATCCGGCAATGAAAGGTTCGATGGGTTCGTTGTGAGATTTCGGGTGGTCGGCTCTGATTGCTTGTTTGCATTATCAATGATGTCGGACGCGTGTCCGGCGATGGCGTAGAACTTCTGTTGTAGGTCAATGCGGTCCTGCTGTGTTTGACCATCATCCCTATCGTCTAATTCCCATTGACTTTCTTTGAACGCTGTAAATTCTACTTCTATGTCGCTGAGATTACGTTCGATAGCATGTATGCCTGTCCCTTTCTCGTAAGTATTGAGTAATGTGCGAAAAGCTTCTAATTCTTGTCTGAATCCTTCTCGTTCCCGTAACAACTGTCTTACGCGATCTTCCTGATTGGAAGCCATGAGGAGTTTTGATAATTTGAGTGAGCTTACCTTGCAGTCGCGGTGCGGACGTCGGTCCGGCTATCGGTTATTGATCGTTGATGTGCGGCAAGAGGTTGAGTACTTGTTTGGCACGGAAGGTGTTCTTTCTCGGAAATGACACCTGTACGGTTGAGGCAGAAGTTGTTCCGGCTGCAAGTTGTCGTTTATCACTGTGCAGCGGAGTTTCGTTGACGAGCGCTTCGCGAGGAAGGTGATGTTTCCCGAAGGCGACACGTTTGAAGTGAAGTTAAAGTTGTTGGAACTTGCTATGTTGATGATTGTCCAGCTGCGGCGGGAGGTTGCATGGTTGGGCTCCTCGACCCACGGGTTATGCCTCTTCGAAGGTGGTGCACCTGACGTCACTGACTTCGTTGTAGTTATAACGCTTCCGCTGCTGGTTATGATGTAATCACGTGGCACTGTGTGGTCACTGGTGAGTGCACTTTTCACAGACACGAATCCGGCTCGAAGGACCATATGTTTCGACCACTCGCGGAGAGACGCGATCGCGAGGAAGCACGCCAACGGGAGTCGTAACTTCCCGTTACGATTAGATGTAATCGACGCCACGAAATGGTCGATCCCCTATTTCGATTAGGTAAATAGAGGTGGTTTGATTGAATATAACACTGATGTAATAAGTTTTAAAGCACCGTTTATTCCAACAACTTGGTGAAGATGATAGTTACTCTGTTGCGTGTGTATAAGATAAGTAATTGACTGATCTTCGGGTGTAGACCCGGTCGAAGGATGTTGACTGTATGAAAGATGGAAAATCAGTCCAGTTCGGTGACGATGTCGTAGAGGACGAGAATGTAGTATGCCGACTGACTTGCGTGGATCTCTGATGTAGCCTCGCTTGATCTGATGTCTGAACTGGAGTCTAGTTGCTTGACTTGGAGAATAAGTAGAGTTGATCTCCTTATGGTGCAGGAGACGTAGTTGACTCTCCTGAAGTCGTAGGAGCAGTAGACGTCCTGACCCGCGTGCTGTCTTAGGAAGAGTGAGGCACAGCGACGATGCTATGTCGGAGGAAAGCTGGGGCAGGAAAGTGAGGGTAATATGCATTATTGCTGGTTGTATTAGGAAGGTCTTAAATGCCTTCGATAGAAGGTTGTTAGTAGGAAGCATCGCAAGTGGGAAAAACTAACTTTCCCGGGTCGAGCCGTAGTAGACAATAGGCGTTATAAAGTGTTTTAGGAAGGCTATTTGTTGGGTCTGAAGGACCTTCGCTTGCAGATTACTGGGATTTATGATGGGCCCTTATGCTTAATGGGGGTCCGCCGTAAGGATGAATGGACATCTGGCGTCCGTCTGGCCCGCGGTGTATGACCTGGTTTAGGTAGAGTGTTGCGCGACGCAACATAACGTATTACGTTATAACGTTATACCATATAACGTATTACGTTATAACGTTACACAATACAACGTTATGTTATATAACGTATTACGTTATAACGTTATACCATACAACGTATTACGTTATAACGTTATGTTATATAACGTAATACGTTATAACGTTATGTTATATAACGTAATACGTTAAAACGTTATGTTATATAACGTAATACGTTATAACGTTATGTTATATAACGTAATACGTTATAACATTATGTTATATAACGTAATACGTTATAACGTTATGTTATATAACGTAATACGTTATAACGTTATGTTATATAACGTAATACGTTATAACGTTATGTTATATAACGTAATACGTTATAACGTTATGTTATATAGCGTAATACGCTATAACGTGTTACCATATAACGTATTACGTTATATCGTTATACCATATAACGTTATGGTATATAACGTAATACGTTATAACGTTATGTTATATAACGTAATACGTTATAACGCTATGTTATATAACGTAATACGTTATAACGTTATGTTATATAACGTAATACGTTATATCGTTATACCATATAACGCATTACGTTATAACGTTAGAACATACAACCTTATGTTATATAACGTATTACGTTATAACGTTGTACCATATAACGTGTTACGTTATAACGTTATACAATATAACGTATTACGTTATAACGTTATACCAAATAACGTTATGTTATATAACGTAGTACGTTATAACGTTATACCATATAACGTATTACGTTATTACGTTATACCATGTAACGTATTACGTTATAACGTTGTGTTATATAACGTATTACGTTATAACGTTACACAAGGCAACGTTATGTTATATAACGTATTACGATATAACGTTATACCATATAACGTATTACGTTATAACGTTACACAAGACAACGTTATGTTATATAACGTATTACGTTATAACGTTATACCATGTAACGTATTACCTTATAACGTTATGTTATATAACGTAATACGTTATAACGTTATGTTAAATAACGTAATACGTTATAACGTTATGTTATATAACGTAATTCGTTATAAGGTTATGTTATATAACGTAATACGTTATAACGTTATGTTATATAACGTAATACGTTGTAACGTTATGTTATATAAGGTAATACGTTATAACGTTATGTTATATAACGTAATACGCTATAACGTGTTACCATATAACGTATTACGTTATAAGGTTATACCATATAACGTTATGTTATATAACGTAATACGTTATAACTTTATAACATATAACGTATAACGTTATAACGTCATACCATATAACGTATTACGTTATAACGTTATACCATATAACGTATTACGTTATAGCGTTACACAATACAACGTTATGTTATATAACGTATAACGTTATAACGTTATACCATACAACGTATTACGTTATAACGTTATGTTATATAACGTAATACGTTATAACGTTATGTTATACAACGTAATACGTTAAAACGTTATGTTATATAACGTAATACGTTATAACGTTATGTTATATAACGTAATACGTTATAACATTATGTTATATAACGTAATACGTTATATCGTTATACCATATAACGTATTACGTTATTACGTTATACCAAATAACGTTATGTTATATAACGTAGTACGTTATAACGTTATACCATATAACGTGTTACGTTATTACGTTATACCACATAACGTATTACGTTATTACGTTATACCAAATAACGTTATGTTATATAACGTAGTACGTTATAACGTTATACCATATGACGTATTACGTTATTACGTTATACCATATAACGTATTACGTTATACCGTTGTGTTATATAACGTATTACGTTATAACGTTACACAAGGCAACGTATGTTATATAACGTATTACGATATAACGTTATACCATATAACGTATTACGTTATAACGTTATGTTATATAACGTAATACGTTATAACGTCATGTTATATATCGTACTACGTTACAACGTTATACCATATAACGTAATACGTTAAAACGTTATGTTATATAACGTAATACGTTATAACGTTATGTTATATAACGTAATACGTTATAACATTATGTTATATAACGTAATACGTTATATCGTTATACCATATAACGCATTACGTTATAACGTTAGAACATACACCCTTATGTTATATAACGTATTACGTTATAACGTTGTACCATATAACGTGTTACGTTATAACGTTATACAATATAACGTATTACGTTATAACGTTATACCAAATAACGTTATGTTATATAACGTAGTACGTTATAACGTTATACCATATAACGTATTACGTTATTACGTTATACCGTTGTGTTATATAACGTATTACGTTATAACGTTACACAATACAACGTTATGTTATATAACGTATTACGTTATAACGTTATACCATACAACGTATTACGATATAGCGTTATGTTATATAACGTAATACGTTATAACGTTATGTTATATAACGTAATACGTTAAAACGTTATGTTATATAACGTAATACGTTATAACGTTATGTTATATAACGTAATACGTTATAACATTATGTTATATAACGTAATACGTTATATCGTTATACCATATAACGCATTACGTTATAACGTTAGAACATACAACCTTATGTTATATAACGTATTACGTTATAACGTTGTACCATATAACGTGTTACGTTACAACGTTATACAATATAACGTATTACGTTATAACGTTATACCAAATAACGTTATGTTATATAACGTAGTACGTTATAACGTTATACCATATAACGTATTACGTTATTACGTCATACCATATAACGTATTACGTTATACCGTTGTGTTATATAACGTATTACGTTATAACGTTACACAAGGCAACGTATGTTATATAACGTATTACGATATAACGTTATACCATATAACGTATTACGTTATAACGTTATGTTATATAACGTAATACGTTATAACGTCATGTTATATATCGTACTACGTTACAACGTTATACCATATAACGTAATACGTTAAAACGTTATGTTATATAACGTAATACGTTATAACGTTATGTTATATAACGTAATACGTTATAACATTATGTTATATAACGTAATACGTTATATCGTTATACCATATAACGCATTACGTTATAACGTTAGAACATACAACCTTATGTTATATAACGTATTACGATATAACGTTATACCATATAACGTATTACGTTATAACGTTATGTTATATAACGTAATACGTTATAACGTCATGTTATATATCGTACTACGTTACAACGTTATACCATATAACGTAATACGTTATAACGTTATGTTATATAACGTATTACGTTATAACGGTACACAAGACAACGTTATGTTATAATAACGTATTACGATATAACGTTATACCATATAACGTATTACGTTATAACGTTACACAAGACAGCGTTATGTTATATAACGTATTACGTTATAACGTTATACCATATAACGTATTACCTTATAACGTTATGTTATATAACGTAATACGTTATAACGTTATGTTATATAACGTAATACGTTATAACGTTATGTTATATAACGTAATACGTTATAACGTTATGTTATATAGCGTAATACGCTATAACGTGTTACCATATAACGTATTACGTTATATCGTTATACCATATAACGTTATGGTATATAACGTAATACGTTATAACTTTATACCATATAACGTATTACGTTATAACGTTGTACCATATAACGTATTACGTTATAACGTTATACCACATAACGTATTACGTTATAACTTTATACCACATAACGTAATACGTTATAACGTAATACCATATAACGTATAGCGTTATAAAGTTACACCATACAACGTTATGTTATATAACGTATTCCGTTATAACGTTATACCATATAACGTATTACGTTATAACGTTATGTTATATAACGTAATACGTTATAACGTTATGTTATATAACTTAATATGTTATAACGTTATGTTATATAACGTAATACGTTATAAGGATATGTTATATAACGTAATACGTTATAACGTTATGTTATATAACGTAATACGCTATAACCAGTTACCATATAACGTATTACGTTATAAAGTTACACCATATAAAGTTATTCCATAAAACGTAATACGTTATAACGTTATGTTATATAACGTAATACGTTATAATGTTATGTTATATAACGTATTCCGTTATAACGTTATACCATATAACGTATTACGTTATAACGTTATGTTATATAACGTAATACGTTATAACGTTATGTTATATAACGTAATATGTTATAACGTTATGTTATATAACGTAATACGTTATAAGGTAATGTTATATAACGTAATACGTTATAACGTTATGTTATATAACGTAATACGCTATAACGAGTTACCATATAACGTATTACGTTATAAAGTTACACCATATAAAGTTATACCATAAAACGTAATACGTTATAACGTTATGTTATATAACGTAATACGTTATAACGTTATGTTATATAACGTAATACGTTATAACGTTATGTTATATAACTTAATACGTTATAACGTTATGTTATATAACGTAATACGTTATAACGATATGTTATATAACGTAATACGTTATAACGTTATGTTATATAACGTAATACGATATAACGTTATGTTATATAACGTAATACGTTATATGGTATTACGTTATAACGGAATACGTTATATAACATAACGTTATAACGTATTACGTTATATAACATAACGTTATAACGTAACACGTTATATGGTA
Source organism: Bombus hypnorum (assembly GCA_911387925.2). Lineage (NCBI taxonomy): Eukaryota > Metazoa > Arthropoda > Insecta > Hymenoptera > Apidae > Bombus > Bombus hypnorum. Next base: position 1,228,640 of record OU427027.1, read on the forward strand.
TAACGTAATAACGTAATACGTTATGTGGTATAACGTTATAACGTATTACGTTATATAACATAACGTTATAACGTATTACGTTATATAACATAACGTTATAACGTATTACGTTATATAACATATCGTTATAACGTATTACGTTATATAACATAACGTTATAACGTATTACGTTATATAACATAACGTTATAACGTATTACGTTATATAACATAACGTTATAACGTATTACGTTATATAACATAACGTTATAACGTATTACGTTTTATGGTATAACTTTATATGGTGTTACTTTATAACGTAATACGTTATATGGTAACTCGTTATAGCGTATTACGTTATATAACATAGCGTTATAACGTATTACGTTATATAACATAACCTTATAACGTATTACGTTATATAACATAACGTTATAACATATTACGTTATATAACATAAAGTTATAACGTATTACGTTATATAACATAACGTTATAACGTAATACGTTATATGGTATAACGTTATAACGGAATACGTTATATAACATAACGTTATAACGTATTACGTTATATAACATAACGTTATAACGTATTACGTTTTATGGTATAACTTTATATGGTGTTACTTTATAACGTAATACGTTATATGGTAACTCGTTATAGCGTATTACGTTATATAACATAACGTTATAACGTATTACGTTATATAACATAACCTTATAACGTATTACGTTATATAACATAACGTTATAACATATTACGTTATATAACATAACGTTATAACGTATTACGTTATATAACATAACGTTATAACGTAATACGTTATATGGTATAACGTTATAACGGAATACGTTACATAACATAACGTTGTATGGTGTAACTTTATAACGCTATACGTATTGCCATATAACGTATTTCGTTATAACGTTATGTTATATAACGTAATACGTTATAACGTGTTACCATAGAACGTTATGTTATATAACGTATTCCGTTATAACGTTATACCATATGACGTATTACGTTATAACGATATGTTATATAACGTAATACGTTATAACGTTATGTTATACAACGTAATATGTTATAAGGTTATATTATATAACGTAATACGTTATAACGTTATGTTATACAACGTAATATGTTATAAGGTTATATTATATAACGTAATACGTAATAACGTGTTACCATATAACGTATACGTTATAACGTTATACCATATAACGTATTACGTTAAAACGTTACACCATACAACGTCATGTTATATAACGTATTCCGTTATAACGTTGTACCATATAACGTATTACGTTATAACGATATGTTATATAACGTAATACGTTATAACGTTATGTTATACAACGTAATATGTTATAAGGTTATATTATATAACGTAATACGTTATAACGTGTTACCATATAACGTATACGTTATAACGTTATACCACATAACGTTATGTTATATAACGTATTACGATATAACGTTACACAAGACAACGTTATGTTATATAACGTATTACGTTATAACGTTGTACCATATAACGTATTACGCTATAACGCGTTACCATACAACGTATTACGTTATAACGTTATACCATATAGCGTATTACGTTATAACGTTACACCATAAAACGTTATGTTGTATAACGTATTCCGTTATAACGTTATACCATATAACGTATTACGTTATAGCGTTATGTTATATAACGTAATACGTTATAACGTTATGTTATATAACGTAATACGTTATAATGTTAAACCATACAACGTTATGTTACATAACGTAATACGTTATAACTTTATACCATATAACGTATTACGTTATAACGTTATACCATATAACGTATCACGTTATAACGTTATATCATATAACGTATTACGTTATAACGTTACACACGACAACGTTATGTTATATAACGTATTACGTTATGACGTTACACCATACAACGTTATGATATATAACGTAATACGTTATAACGTTGTAACGTTATACCATATAACGTATACGTTATAACGTTATGTTATATAACGTAATACGTTATAACGTTAAACCATACAACGTTATGTTACATAACGTTATACCATATAACGAATTACGTTATAACGTTACACAAGACAACGTTATGTTACATAACGTAATACGTTATAACGTTATACCATATAACGTATTACGTTATAACGTTACACAAGACAACGTTAGGTAATATAACGTATTACTTTATAACGTTATACCATATAACGTATTACGTTAGAACGTTATACCATATAACGTATTACGTTATAACGTTATACCATATAACGTATTACGTTATAACGTTACACAAGACAACGTTATGTTATATAACGTATTACGTTATAACGTTATACCATATAACGTATTACGTTATAACGCTTTACTATACAACGTATTACGTTATAACGTTATACCATATAGCGTATTACGTTATAAAGTTACACCATACAACGTTATGTTGTATAGCGTATTCCGTTATAACGTTATACCATATAACGTATTACGTTATAACGTTATACCATATAACGTATTACGTTATAACGTTATACCATATAACGTATTACGTTATAACGTTATACCATATAACGTATTACGTTATAACGTTACACAAGACAACGTTATGTTATATAACGTATTACGTTATAACGTTATACCATATATCGTATTACGTTATAACGCTTTACTATACAACGTATTACGTTATAACGTTATACCATATAGCGTATTACGTTATAAAGTTACACCATACAACGTTATGTTGTATAGCGTATTCCGTTATAACGTTATACCATATAACGTATTACGTTATAGCGTTATGTTATATAACGTAATACGTTATAACGTTATGTTATATAACGAAATACGTTATAACGTTCTGTTATATAACGTAATACGCTATAACGTGTTACCATATAACGTATTACGTTATAACGTTATATCATATAACGTTATGCTATATAACGAAATACGTTATAACGTTATACCATATAACGTATAGCGTTATAAAGTTACACCATGCAACGTTATGTTATATAACATAATACGTTATAACGTTATGTTATATAACGTATAGCGTTATAAAGTTACACCATGCAACGTTATGTTATATAACATAATACATTATAACGTTATGTTATATAACGTAATACGTTATAACGTTATACCACATAACGTATTACGATATAACGTTATACCATACAACGTTATGTTATATAACGTATTACGTTATAACTTTATACTATATAACGTATTACGTTATACCGTTATGTTATATAACTTAATACGTTATAACTTTATGTTATATAACGTAATACGTTATAACGTTATACCATATAACGTATTACGTTATAACGGTATACCACACAACGTTATGTTATATAACCTATTACGTTATAACTTTATACTATATAACGTATTACGTTATAACGTTATACCATATAACGTATTACGTTATAACGTTATGATATATAACATAATAAGTTATAACGTTCTGTTATATAACTTAATACGTTGTAACTTTATGTTATATAACTTAATACGTTATAACGTTATACCATACAACGTAATGTTATATAACGTATTACGTTATAACTTTATACTATATAACGTATTACGTTATAACGTTATGTTATATAACTTAATACGTTATAACTTTATGTTATATAACGTAATACGGTATAACGTTATACCATATAACGTATTACGTTATAACGGTATACCACACAACGTTATGTTATATAACCTATTACGTTATAACTTTATACTATATAACGTATTACGTTATAACGTTATACCCTATAACGTATTACGTTATAACGTTATGATATATAACATAATACGTTATAACGAACTGTTATATAACTTAATACGTTATAACTTTATGTTATATAACGTAATACGTTATAACGTTATACCATATAACGTAATACGTTATAGCGTTATACCATATAGCTTATTACGTTACAACGTTACAACATACAACGTTATGTTATATAACGTATTCCGTTATAACGTTATACCATATAACGTATTACATTATAACGTTAAACCATACAACGTTATGTTACATAACGTTATACCATATAACGAATTACGTTATAACGTTACACAAGACAACGTTATGTTACATAACGTAATACGTTATAACGTTATACCATATAACGTATTACGTTATAACGTTACACAAGACAACGTTAGGTAATATAACGTATTACGTTATAACGTTATACCATATAACGTATTACGTTAGAACGTTATACCATATAACGTATTACGTTATAACGTTATACCATATAACGTATTACGTTATAACGTTACACAAGACAACGTTATGTTATATAACGTAATACGTTATAACGTTATGTTATATAACGTAATACGTTATAACGTTATGTTATATAACGTAATACGTTATAACGTTATGTTATATAACGTAATGCGTTATAACGTTATGTTATATAACGTAATACGTTATAACGTTCTGTTATATAACGTAATACGCTATAACGTGTTACCATATAACGTATTACGTTATATCGTTATACCATATAACGTTATGTTATATAACGTAATACGTTATAACTTTATACCATATAACGTATTACGTTATAACGTTATAACATATACCGTATTACGTGATAACGTTATACCATATAACGTATTACGTCATAACGTTACACCATACAACGTTATGTATTATAACGTAATACGTTATAACGTTATACCATATAACGTATAGCGTTATAAATTTACACCATACAACGTTATGTTATATAACTTAATACGTTATAACGTTATGTTATATAACGTAATACGTTATAACGTTATACCACATAACGTGTTACGATATAACGTTATACCATACAACGTTTTGTTATATAACGTATTAAGTTATAACTTTATACTATATAACGTATTACGTTATAACGTTATGTTATATAACTTAATACGTTATAACTTCATGTTATATAACGTAATACGTTATAACGTTATACCATGTAACGTATTACGTTATAACGTTATACCACACAACGTTATGTTATATAACGTATTACGTTATAACTTTATACTATATAACGTATTACGTTATAAAGTTATACCACATAACGTATTACGATATAACGTTATACCATACAACGTTATGTTATATAACGTATTAAGTTATAACTTTATACCATATAACGTATTACGTTATAACGTTACACAAGACAACGTTATGTTATATAACGTATTACGTTATAACGTTGTACCATATAACGTATTACGTTATAACGCGTTACCATACAACGTATTACGTTATAACGTTATACCATATAGCGTATTACGTTATAACGTTGCACCGTAAAACGTTATGTTGTATAATGTATTCCGTTATAACGTTATACCATATAACGTATTACGTTATAGCGTTATGTTATATAACGTAATACGTTATAACGTTATGTTATATAACGTAATACGTTATAATGTTAAACCATACAACGTTATGTTACATAACGTAATACGTTATAACTTTATACCATATAACGTATTACGTTATAACGTTATACCACATAACGTATTACGATATAACGTTATACCATACAACGTTATGTTATATAACGTATTACGTTATAACTTTATACTATATAACGTATTACGTTATAACGTTATGTTATATAACTTAATACGTTATAACTTTATGTTATATAACGTTTTATACCACACAACGGTATGTTATATAACCTATTACGTTATAACTTCATACTATATAACGTATTACGTTATAACGTTATACCATATAACGTATTACGTTATAACGTTATGATATATAACATAATACGTTATAACGTTCTGTTATATAACTTAATACGTTATAACTTTATGTTATATAACGTAATACGTTATAACGTTATACCATATAGCGTAATACGTTATAACGTTATACCATATAGCTTATTACGTTACAACGTTACAACATACAACGTTATGTTATATAACGTATTCCGTTATAACGTTATACCATATAACGTATTACGTTATAACGTTAAACCATACAACGTTATGTTACATAACGTTATACCATATAACGAATAACGTTATAACGTCAGTTCTGCCCGAGCAGTCGAGCTATGCGGACGCGAGAACCAGTGCTTCCGTAAGTGCGACAAGTGGGAAAGAAAAGAGAAGAGAAAAGAAAAGTGAAGTGCAACACAACCAATATACTAAAACTAAAGGATGGAAAACATCCAAAAAATACCAACTATAAAAATCCTAAACAAAGGCGAAACATATGCCATAAACAGAGCAATAGACCAACAGAGCTCAAATAAATCAACAAGTGAAGTGGATTGCTCAGATACAAACGAAATAGCGATGGAAATTACGAAAGAAGATGATGGAAAAAATAATACTAGCAATGTTCCACCACATTACAACGAAAGCTGGAAGACTGCAACTCCCAGCAAAAAACGAAGGATAAACACAAACACAAATGCTAAGAGGACGATAGAACCAGAAGGACAAAAATGGCTACAGGAAATACCTATACATAACTCTTTCAGCTCACTGCCAGAAGTGATGGATGTAGACCCAGCTGATAAACCAATAACAAACATTCCTAAACCTCCACCAATCTTCATTGATGCTAAAATAATAGACCCCCTCATCGAACTGCTAAACATCACGGCAGGAAAAGAAAATTACACCATAAAACAACTCAAACTAGAACAAGTAAAAGTACAAACCAATACCCCGGAAATATATAGAAAAGTAACAAAAGCGCTAAAGGAAAAAAACGCCGGGTATCATACCTACCAACCCAAATCTGATAAAAGCTACAAAGCAGTAATCAGAGGCTTACATCCTAAATCGAACACAAACAACATATGTGAGGAATTAGCCAAAATCGGACACCAGGTGAGAACGATTAACATCATAACCAGATTTGACACCAAGCAACCACTACCGCTATTTTTAATAGAATTAGAACCTAAAAATAATAACAAAGAAATTTTTGAAATTAAGAAAATTTTAAACACGATAATTACAGTTGAGCCACCCAGACAAAAAAAAGACATACCGCAATGTATGAGGTGTCAACAATATGGGCATACAAAAAACTACTGTAACAGAAACCCGGCGTGTGTCAAATGCGCAGGAAAGCACCTAACAGCTAACTGCCCACATACGGGAAAAATAAATAACGCAAAGTGTTTCAATTGCGGTGGAAACCACCCAGCTAGTTACAAAGGCTGTGTAGTCAGAAAGCAACTACAAAAAAAACTTTTTCCGCCGCTTCGTAACAGGACATATAATAACTCTAACACTCAACAGGATAGCATAGTAACTGAAACATCAACAAACGTTCAGAATGTAATGAACCATAACAATACCAACACCCTTGGTAGCCGAAGCTACGCGCAAGTAGCCAAACAGTCAACACCTTTAGATAATCACAACCAGAACATTAACATCGACGACGCTGCAGAAATTAAAGAACTATTAAAGATATCCATCAAAAACACAGAATTCCTGGCAAAAATGATAAGTGAACAAAACGCAATCCTTAAACAGCAAACGCAACAAATCACACTCATGCTACAGCTACTTACAAACACGCTAACTAAAAAATAAAAATGGACACGCTTAAAATAGCAGCCTGGAACTCTAACGGCCTACAACAAAGGGCCCTAGAAACTAAAACATTCCTGTATAACAATAATATCGATATACTTCTTGTTTCAGAAACACACTTCACTATAAAAAACTATTTAAAAATACCGTACTACACCATATATGATACCAAGCATCCCTCAGGAAAAGCACACCGCAGTAATAATAAGAAACGATATTAAACACCATCTACACAGTCAGGTTAGTAAAGAATATATCCAAGCAACCACCGTTACAGTACAAACTAGCAGCAACTATCTACAGCTGTCAGCAGTATATGTACCACCGCGACATAAAATTACATCTCAAATGTGGGAAGATTACTTTCAACATTTAGGTGATAAGTATATTGCAGCGGGAGACTATAATTCAAAGCACACACTATGGGGATCAAGAATCAATACACCTCGAGGTAGAACTTTGGAGAAGTACATTAGAAACAATAACCTCAATATATTATCCACAGGAAGACCGACTTACTGGCCGACAGACTTGAGCAAAATACCTGACCTACTTGATTTTGCAGTTACAAAAGGACTAAATGCAAATAAACTAAATATAGAACCCAGCCTCGAGCTTAGCTCCGATCATACACCCATAATTATTACATACTTAAACAAACCAATAATTTATAAAAATTCAGAGACACTATGCAATAAAACCACCAAATGGCAAACATTTAAAGAAATAATTGAGAGCAAAATCAACTGCAACATCCCATTGAAAACACCCGAACATATCGAACAAGCAGTAATAACGCTTACAGAAACTATTCAGGAAGCAGCATGGGCAACCACCATACCTGAATCAACTAATAGACCAACAAAAATAATTCCGCCAGACATCCTTGAAAAAATTAGAGAAAAAAGAAAAGCGAAAGCAAAATGGCAAAAACATAGATCAAAAGAAAACAAAAAACACCTAAATAAACTTGCAAAGGAAATAAAAAACAAAATAAATGAACACAATAACAATGAGTTCACAAAATTCATAGAGTCACTATCTGCACACGAGAACTCTAACTACTCCCTTTGGAAAGCCACAAAAAAAATAAAGAAGCCAATAAAACTAGTCCCAGCAATCAGAAAAGCAGATAATACATGGGCAAGAAGCAACGAAGAACAAGCTGAAGAATTTTCCAACCACCTAAGCAACATATTTACACCACATAATATCAATAATAGCAACCACAACTGTCATATGGACGAGGATGAGGTAATCACTAGTACTGCAACTGACAATCATTACATCATACCTAAAACAACAGCACATGAAATTAGAAACATAATCGAGAAAACAAAAAATAATAAGGCACCAGGAATTGACCTAATCAATGGTATAATCTTGAAAAACCTTCCTCCAAAAGCGATACGGCTAATTACAATAATCTTTAATGCAATATTAAGAATCCAATACTATCCTAAACTATGGAAACTAGCACAGATCATAATGTTACCTAAACCAGGCAAAGACCCACATCAAACAGTATCGTACAGACCAATATCACTACTTCCAGTATTCTCCAAAATACTGGAAAAAATAATTTACGCCCGCCTAAAACCAATAATAGAGAAGGAAAAACTAATACCAGATCACCAATTTGGATTCAGGAACAAACACTCCACGATAGAGCAAATGCACAGACTCACAAACGAAATAATACTAGCAATAGAAAACAAACAATACTGCACAGCCCTCTTTATGGACATCGAGAAAGCATTCGACAAAATAAACCACGATAGTCTACTTCAATCAATCAGAAAACAATTCCCGGAGCAGATATACCATTTAACTAAATCCTACTTAAGCAACAGAACCTTTACAGTAAAAATTAAAGATACATACTCTCAAGTTAAAGACATCAAGGCAGGGGTTCCGCAAGGAAGCGTCTTGGGACCAATTCTCTACACACTATACACGGCCAACATACCAACAACCACCAACAGCAAAATACTGACATTTGCGGATGACACTGTGGTACTAGTCAGGCACACTAACCCAGCAACAGCAGTCGCATTGCTACAAGAGCATATTGCAAAAATAGAAAAGTGGCTTCAAGTTAAACAAATTAAAGCAAACCCTGATAAATGCAACCACATTACATTCACACTGCGAAAACAGTTACCACCAAACATTACACTCAACGGCACGCACATAATACAAACAAGGCAAGTCAAATACCTAGGACTACACTTTGATACAAGATTCACATGGAAACAGCATATCAAATCAATAATAAGCAAAATATAGATAGCAAGGAGACAGATGTACTGGTTAACAAGTCGAAAATCCAAACTAAGCATAGAAAACAAATTAAAAATCTACAAAACCATCATAAAACCAATCTGGACGTACGGAATACCACTATGGGGAACAGCAGCAATGAGCCATATAACCAAACTAGAGGCAATGCAATCTAAAATACTTAGAACAATAGTAAACGCCCCATGGTACGTTAGAAACGAGGACATACGAAAAGACCTTGGAATACCAACGGTCAAGGAAGAGATTAGCAGATTCGCAAGAAGGCACAGAGAAAGATTAGCAACGCACCCGAACCGGCTGGCAGCGGAAACGATCACCACATTCATCGAAAGGAGATTAAAAAGGAAACATCCAGTAGATCTCATAAAGGATACACCCTAACAAGCACGAAGATGGAACCCCATTGGGGGTAGCCACCCACATGTTATATTAGTAAACAGCTATAACATTTTACCAAATGTCCTACTGGACAAATTGTAAAATTTAAAGCAAATAAATAAAAAAAAAAAAAAAACGTTATAACGTTACACAAGACAACGTTATGTTACATAACGTAATACGTTATAACGTTATACCATATAACGTATTACGTTATAACGTTACACAAGACAACGTTAGGTAATATAACGTATTACGTTATAACGTTATACCATATAACGTATTACGTTAGAACGTTATACCATATAACGTATTACGTTATAACGTTATACCATATAACGTATTACGTTATAACGTTATACCATATAACGTATTACGTTATAACGTTATGTTATATAACTTAATACGTTATAACTTCATGTTATATAACGTAATACGTTATAACGTTATACCATGTAACGTATTACGTTATAACGTTATACCACACAACGTTATGTTATATAACGTATTACGTTATAACTTTATACTATATAACGTATTACGTTATAAAGTTATACCACATAACGTATTACGATATAACGTTATACCATACAACGTTATGTTATATAACGTATTAAGTTATAACTTTATACCATATAACGTATTACGTTATAACGTTACACAAGACAACGTTATGTTATATAACGTATTACGTTATAACGTTGTACCATATAACGTATTACGTTATAACGCGTTACCATACAACGTATTACGTTATAACGTTATACCATATAGCGTATTACGTTATAACGTTGCACCATAAAACGTTATGTTGTATAACGTATTCCGTTATAACGTTATACCATATAACGTATTACGTTATAGCGTTATGTTATATAACGTAATACGTTATAACGTTATGTTACATAACGTAATACGTTATAATGTTAAACCATACAACGTTATGTTACATAATGTAATACGTTATAACTTTATACCATATAACGTATTACGTTATAACGTTATACCATATAACGTATTACGTTATAACGTTATATCATATAACGTACTACGTTATAGCGTTATGTTATATAACGTAATACGTTATAACGTTATGTTATATAACGTAATACGTTATAACGTTATGTTATATAACGTAATACGTTATAACGTTATGTTATATAACGTAATACGTTATAACGTTATGTTATATAACGTAATACGTTATAACGTTCTGTTATATAACGTAATACGCTATAACGTGTTACCATATAACGTATTACGTTATATCGTTATACCATATAACGTTATGTTATATAACGTAATACGTTATAACTTTATACCATATAACGTATTACGTTATAACGTTATAACATATACCGTATTACGTGATAACGTTATACCATATAACGTATTACGTCATAACGTTACACCATACAACGTTATGTATTATAACGTAATACGTTATAACGTTATACCATATAACGTATAGCGTTATAAATTTACACCATACAACGTTATGTTATATAACTTAATACGTTATAACGTTATGTTATATAACGTAATACGTTATAACGTTATACCACATAACGTATTACGATATAACGTTATACCATACAACGTTTTGTTATATAACGTATTAAGTTATAACTTTATACTATATAACGTATTACGTTATAACGTTATGTTATATAACTTAATACGTTATAACTTCATGTTATATAACGTAATACGTTATAACGTTATACCATGTAACGTATTACGTTATAACGTTATACCACACAACGTTATGTTATATAACGTATTACGTTATAACTTTATACTATATAACGTATTACGTTATAAAGTTATACCACATAACGTATTACGATATAACGTTATACCATACAACGTTATGTTATATATCGTATTAAGTTATAACTTTATACCATATAACGTATTACGTTATAACGTTACACAAGACAACGTTATGTTATATAACGTATTACGTTATAACGTTGTACCATATAACGTATTACGTTATAACGCGTTACCATACAACGTATTACGTTATAACGTTATACCATATAGCGTATTACGTTATAACGTTGCACCATAAAACGTTATGTTGTATAACGTATTCCGTTATAACGTTATACCATATAACGTATTACGTTATAGCGTTATGTTATATAACGTAATACGTTATAACGTTATGTTATATAACGTAATACGTTATAATGTTAAACCATACAACGTTATGTAACATAATGTAATACGTTATAACTTTATACCATATAACGTATTACGTTATAACGTTATACCATATAACGTATTACGTTATAACGTTATATCATATAACGTATTACGTTATAGCGTTATGTTATATAACGTAATACGTTATAACGTTATGTTATATAACGTAATACGTTATAACGTTATGTTATATAACGTAATACGTTATAACGTTATGTTATATAACGTAATACGTTATAACGTTATGTTATATAACGTAATACGTTATAACGTTCTGTTATATAACGTAATACGCTATAACGTGTTACCATATAACGTATTACGTTATAACGTTATAACATATACCGTATTACGTGATAACGTTATACCATATAACGTATTACGTCATAACGTTACACCATACAACGTTATGTATTATAACGTAATACGTTATAACGTTATACCATATAACGTATAGCGTTATAAATTTACACCATACAACGTTATGTTATATAACTTAATACGTTATAACGTTATGTTATATAACGTAATACGTTATAACGTTATACCACATAACGTATTACGATATAACGTTATACCATACAACGTTTTGTTATATAACGTATTAAGTTATAACTTTATACTATATAACGTATTACGTTATAACGTTATGTTATATAACTTAATACGTTATAACTTCATGTTACATAACGTAATACGTTATAATGTTATACCATATAACGTATTACGTTATAACGTTACACAAGACAACGTTAGGTAATATAACGTATTACGTTATAACGTTATACCATATAACGTATTACGTTATAACGTTATGTTATATAACTTAATACGTTATAACTTCATGTTATATAACGTAATACGTTATAACGTTATACCATGTAACGTATTACGTTATAACGTTATACCACACAACGTTATGTTATATAACGTATTACGTTATAACTTTATACTATATAACGTATTACCTTATAAAGTTATACCACATAACGTATTACGATATAACGTTATATCATATAACGTATTACGTTATAACGTTACACACGACAACGTTATGTTATATAACGTATTACGTTATGACGTTACACCATACAACGTTATGATATATAACGTAATACGTTATAACGTTGTAACGTTATACCATATAACGTATTACGTTATAAGGTTACACAAGACAACGTTATGTTATATAACGTATTTCGTTATAACGTTATACCATATAACGTATACGTTATAACGTTATGTTATATAACGTAATACGTTATAACGTTATGTTATATAACGTAATACGTTATAACGTTATGTTATATAACGTAATACGTTATAACGTTATGTTATATAACGTAATACGTTATAACGTTCTGTTATATGACGTAATACGCTATAACGTGTTACCATATAACGTATTACGTTATAACGTTATATCATATAACGTATAGCGTTATAAAGTTACACCATACAACGTTATGTTATATAACGTATTACGTTATAACTTTCTACTATATAACGTATTACGTTATAACGTTATGTTATATAACTTAATACGTTATAACTTTATGTTATATAACGTAATACGTTATAACGTTATACCATATAACGTATTACGTTATAACGGTATACCACACAACGTTATGTTATATAACCTATTACGTTATAACTTTATACTATATAACGTATTACGTTATAACGTTATACCATATAACGTATTACGTTATAACGTTATGATATATAACATAATACGTTATAACGTTCTGTTATATAACTTAATACGTTATAACTTTATGTTATAAAACGTAATACGTTATAACGTTATACCATATAGCGTAATACGTTATAACGTTATACCATATAGCTTATTACGTTACAACGTTACAACATACAACGTTATGTTATATAACGTATTCCGTTATAACGTTATACCATATAACGTATTACGTTATAACGTTAAACCATACAACGTTATGTTACATAACGTTATACCACATAACGAATTACGTTATAACGTTACACAAGACAACGTTATGTTACATAACGTAATACGTTATAACGTTATACCATATAACGTATTACGTTATAACGATACACAAGACAACGTTAGGTTATATAACGTATTACGTTATAACGTTATACCATATAACGTATTACGTTATAACGTTATACCATATATCGTATCACGTTATAACGTTATATCATATAACGTATTACGTTATAACGTTATACCATATAACGTATTACGTTATAACGTTACACAAGACAACGTTATGTTATATAACGTATTACGTTATAACGTTATACCATATAGCGTATTACGTTATAAAGTTACACCATACAACGTTATGTTGTATAACGTATTCCGTTATAACGTTATACCATATAACGTATTACGTTATATCGTTATACCATATAACGTTATGTTATATAACGTAATACGTTATAACTTTATACCATATAACGTATTACGTTATAACGTTATAACATATACCGTATTACGTGATAACGTTATAACATATACCGTATTACGTGATAACGTTATACCATATAACGTATTACGTCATAACGTTACACCATACAACGTTATGTATTATAACGTAATACGTTATAACGTTATACCATATAACGTATAGCGTTATAAAGTTACACCATACAACGTTATGTTATATAACTTAATACGTTATAACGTTATGTTATATAACGTAATACGTTATAACGTTATACCACATAACGTATTACGATATAACGTTATACCATACAACGTTATGTTATATAACGTATTAAGTTATAACTTTATACTATATACCGTATTACGTTATAACGTTATGTTATATAACATAATACGTTATAACTTCATGTTATATAACGTAATACGTTATAACGTTATACCACACAACGTTATGTTATATAACGTATTACGTTATAACTTTATACTATATAACGTATTACGTTATAAAGTTATACCACATAACGTATTACGATATAACGTTATACCATACAACGTTATGTTATATAACGTATTAAGTTATAACTTTATATCATATAACGTATTACGTTATAACGTTACACAAGACAACGTTATGTTATATAACGTATTACGTTATAACGTTGTACCATATAACGTATTACGTTATAACGCGTTACCATACAACGTATTACGTTATAACGTTATACCATATAGCGTATTACGTCATAACGTTACACCATAAAACGTTATGTTGTATAACGTATTCCGTTATAACGTTATACCATATAACGTATTACGTTATAGCGTTATGTTATATAACGTAATACGTTATAACGTTATGTTATATAACGTAATACGTTATAATGTTAAACCATACAACGTTATGTTACATAACGAAATACGTTATAACTTTATACCATATAACGTATTACGTTATAACGTTATACCATATAACGTATCACGTTATAACGTTATATCATATAACGTATTACGTTATAACGTTACACACGACAACGTTATGTTATATAACGTATTACGTTATGACGTTACACCATACAACGTTATGATATATAACGTAATACGTTATAACGTTGTAACGTTATGCCATATAACGTATACGTTATAACGTTATGTTATATAACGTAATACGTTATAACGTTATACCATATAACGTATTACGTTATAACGTTATCCCATATAACGTATTACGTTATAACGTTATACCATATAACGTATTACGTTATAAGGTTACACAAGAGAACGTTATGTTATATAACGTATTACGTTATAACGTTATACCATGTAACGTATTACGTTATAACGTTATGCCACACAACGTTATGTTATATAACGTATTCCGTTATAACGTTATACCATATAACGTATTACATTATAACGTTATGTTATATAACGTATTACGTTATAACGTTATGATATATAACATAATACGTTATAACGTTATGTTATATAACGTAATACGTTATAACGTTATGTTATATAACGTAATACGTTATAACGTTATGTTATATAACGTAATACGTTATAACGTTCTGTTATATAACGTAATACGCTATAACGTGTTACCATATAACGTATTACGTTATAACGTTATATCATATAACGTTATGCTATATAACGTAATACGTTATAACGTTATACCATATAACGTATAGCGTTATAAAGTTACACCATGCAACGTTATGTTATATAACATAATACGTTATAACGTTATGTTATATAACGTATAGCGTTATAAAGTTACACCATGCAACGTTATGTTATATAACATTACACGTTATAACGTTATGTTATATAACGTAATACGTTATAACGTTATACCACATAACGTATTACGATATAACGTTATACCACACAACGTTATGTTATATAACGTATTCCGTTATAACGTTATACCATATAACGTATTACATTATAACGTTATGTTATATAACGTATTACGTTATAACCTTATGATATATAACATAATACGTTATAACGTTATGTTATATAACGTAATACGTTATAACGTTATACCATATAGCGTAATACGTTATAACGTTATACCATATAGCTTATTACGTTACAACGTTACAACATACAACGTTATGTTATATAACGTTATACCATATAACGAATTACGTTATAACGTTACACAAGACAACGTTATGTTACATAACGTAATACGTTATAACGTTATACCATATAACGTATTACGTTATAACGTTACACAAGACAACGTTAGGTTATATAACGTATTACGTTATAACGTTATACCATATAACGTATTACGTTATAACGTTATACCACACAACGTTATGTTATATAACGTATTACGTTATAACTTTATACTATATAACGTATTACGTTATAAAGTTATACCACATAACGTATTACGATATAACGTTATACCATACAACGTTATGTTATATAACGTATTAAGTTATAACTTTATACCATATAACGTATTACGTTATAACGTTACACAAGACAACGTTATGTTATATAACGTATTACGTTATAACGTTGTACCATATAACGTATTACGTTACAACGCGTTACCATACAACGTATTACGTTATAACGTTATACCATATAGCGTATTACGTTATAACGTTACACCATAAAACGTTATGTTGTATAACGTATTCCGTTATAACGTTATACCATATAACGTATTACGTTATAGCGTTATGTTATATAACGTAATACGTTATAACGTTATGTTATATAACGTAATACGTTATAATGTTAAACCATACAACGTTATGTTACATAACGTAATACGTTATAACTTTATACCATATAACGTATTACGTTATAACGTTATACCATATAGCGTATTACGTTATAACGTTACACCATAAAACGTTATGTTGTATAACGTATTCCGTTATAACGTTATACCATATAACGTATTACGTTATAGCGTTATGTTATATAACATAATACGTTATAACGTTATGTTATATAACGTATTACGTTATGACGTTACACCATACAACGTTATGATATATAACGTAATACGTTATAACGTTGTAACGTTATACCATATAACGTATTACGTTATAAGGTTACACAAGACAACGTTATGTTATATAACGTATTTCGTTATAACGTTATACCATATAACGTATACGTTATAACGTTATGTTATATAACGTAATACGTTATAACGTTATACCATATAACGTATTACGTTATAACGTTATACCCTATAACGTATTACGTCATAACGTTATACCATATAACGTATTACGTTATAACGTTACACAAGAGAACGTTATGTTATATAACGTATTACGTTATAACGTTATACCATATAACGTATTACGTTGTACCGCGTTACCATACAACGTATTACGTTATAACGTTATACCATATAGCGTATTACGTTACAACGTTACACCATACAACGTTATGTTGTATAACGTATTCCGTTATAACGTTATACCATATAACGTATTACGTTATAGCGTTATGTTATATAACGTAATACGTTATAACGTTATGTTATATAACGTAATACGTTATAACGTTATGTTATATAACGTAATACGTTATAACGTTATGTTATATAACGTAATACGTTATAACGTTATGTTATATAACGTAATACGTTATAACGTTCTGTTATATAACGTAATACGCTATTACGTGTTACCATATAACGTATTACGTTATAACGTTATGTTATATAACTTAATACGTTATAACTTTATGTTATATAACGTAATACGTTATAACGTTCTGTTATATAACGTAATACGCTATAACGTGTTACCATATAACGTATTACGTTATAACGTAATATCATATAACGTATAGCGTTATAAAGTTACACCATACAACGTTATGTTATATAACTTAATACGTTATAACGTTATGTTATATAACGTAATACGTTATAACGTTATACCACATAACGTATTACGATATAACGTTATACCATACAACGTTATGTTATATAACGTATTAAGTTATAACTTTATACTATATAACGTATTACGTTATAACGTTATGTTATATAACTTAATACGTTATAACTTTATGTTATACAACGTAATACGTTATAACGTTATACCATATAACGTATTACGATATAACGTTATACCATACAACGTTATGTTATATAACGTATTACGTTATAACTTTATACTATATAACGTATTACGTTATAACGTTATGTTATATAACTTAATACGTTATAACTTTATGTTATATAACGTAATACGTTATAACGTTATACCATATAACGTATTACGTTATAACGGTATACCACACAACGTTATGTTATATAACCTATTACGTTATAACTTTATACTATATAACGTATTACGTTATAACGTTATACCATATAACGTATTACGTTATAACGTTATGATATATAACATAATACGTTATAACGTTCTGTTATATAACTTAATACGTTATAACTTTAAGTTATATAACGCAATACGTTATAACGTTATACCATATAGCGTAATACGTTATAACGTTATACCATATAGCTTATTACGTTACAACGTTACAACATACAACGTTATGTTATATAACGTATTCCGTTATAACGTTATACCATATAACGTATTACGTTATAACGTTAAACCATACAACGTTATGTTACATAACGTTATACCATATAACGAATTACGTTATAACGTTACACAAGACAACGTTATGTTACATAACGTAATACGTTATAACGTTATACCATATAACGTATTACGTTGTAACGATACACAAGACAACGTTAGGTTATATAACGTATTACGTTATAACGTTATACCATATAACGTATTACGTTATAACGTTATACCATATAACGTATTACGTTATAACGTTATACCATATAACGTATTACGTTATAACGTTATGTTATATAACTTAATACGTTATAACTTCATGTTATATAACGTAATACGTTATAACGTTATACCATGTAACGTATTACGTTATAACGTTATACCACACAACGTTATGTTAAATAACGTATTACGTTATAACTTTATACTATATAACGTATTACGTTATAATGTTATACCATACAACGTTATGTTATACAACGTAATACGTTATAAAGTTATACCATATAACGTATTACGTTATAACGTTATACCACACAACGTTATGTTATATAACGTATTACGTTATAACGTTATGATATATAACATAATACGATATAACGTTCTGTTATATAACTTAATACGTTATAACTTTATTTTATATGACGGAATACGTTATAACGTTATACCATATAACGTATTACGATATAACGTTATACCATACAACGTTATTTTATATAACGTATTACGTTATAACTTTATACCATATAACGTTTTACGTTATAGCGTTATACCATATAACGTACTACGTGATAACGTTATACCATATAACGTATTACGTGATAACGTTATACCATATAACGTATTACGTTATAACGTTATGTTATATAACCTAATACGTTATAACGTTATACCATACAACGTTATGTTATATAACGTATTACGTTATAACTTTATACTATATAACGTATTACGTTATAACGTTAACCCATACAACGTTATGTTACATAACGTAATACCTTATAGCGTTATGCCATATAACGTATTACGTTATAACGTTACACAAGACAACGTTATGTTATATAACGTATTACGCTATAACGTTATACCATATAACGTATTACGTTATAACGTTATGTTATATAACCTAATACATTATAACGTTATACCATATAACGTATTACGTTATAACGTTATACCATATAACGTATTACGTTATAACGTTATGTTATATAACTTAATACGTTATAACTTCATGTTATATAACGTAATACGTTATAACGTTATACCATGTAACGTATTACGTTATAACGTTATACCACACAACGTTATGTTATATAACGTATTACGTTATAACTTTATACTATATAACGTATTACCTTATAAAGTTATACCACATAACGTATTACGATATAACGTTATATCATATAACGTATTACGTTATAACGTTACACACGACAACGTTATGTTATATAACGTATTACGTTATGACGTTACACCATACAACGTTATGATATATAACGTAATACGTTATAACGTTGTAACGTTATACCATATAACGTATCACGTTATAAGGTTACACAAGACAACGTTATGTTATATAACGTATTTCGTTATAACGTTATACCATATAACGTATTACGTTCTGTTATATAACGTAATACGCTATAACGTGTTACCATATAACGTATTACGTTATAGCGTTGTACCATATAACGTTATGTTATATAACGTAATACGTTATAACTTTATAAAATATAACGTATTACGTTATAGCGTTATACCATATAACGTATTACGTTATAACGTTATACCATATAACGTATTACGTTATAACGTTCTGTTATATAACGTAATACGCTATAACGTGTTACCATATAACGTATTACGTTATAGCGTTATACCATATAACGTTATGTTATATAACGTAATACGTTATAACTTTATACCATATAACGTATTACGTTATAGCGTTATACCATATAACGTATTACGTGATAACGTTATACCATATAACGTATTACGTCATAACGTTCTGTTATATAACGTAATACGCTATAACGTGTTACCATATAACGTATTACGTTATAGCGTTATACCATACAACGTTATGTAATATAACGTAAAAAGTTATAACGTGTTACCATATAACGTATTACGTTATAACGTTATACCATATAACGTATTAGGTTATAACGTTATGATATATAACTTAATACGTTATACCTTATAGCGTTATACCATATAACGTATTACGTTATAACGTTACGCAAGACAACGTTATGTTATATAACGTATTACGTTATAACGTTATACCATATAACTATTACGTTATAACGTTCTGTTATATAACGTAATACGCTATAACGTGTTACCATATAACGTATTACGTTATATCGTTATACCATATAACGTACTACGATATAACGTTATACCATATAACGTATTACGTTATAACGTTATGCCATATAACGTATTACGTTATAACGTTATGATATATAACTTAATACGTTATAACGTATTAAGTTATATAACATAACGTTATAACGCTACACAAGACAACGCTATGTTATATAACGTATTACGTTATAACGTTATACCATATAACGTATTACGTTATAACGTTAAACCATATAACGTATTACGTTATAACGTTATACCATATAACGTATTACGTTATAACGTTATACCATACAACGTTATGTTATATAACGTATTACGATATAACTTTATAGTAAATAACGTATTACGTTATAATGTTAAACAATACAACGTTATGTTACATAACGTAATACGTTATAACTTTATACCATATAACATATTACGTTATAACGTTATACCATATAACGTATTACGTTATAACATTATACCATATAACGTATTACGTTATAACGTTACACAATACAACGTTATGTTATATAACGTATTACGTTATAACGTTATACCATATAACGTATTACGTTATAACGTTATGTTATATAACTTAATACGTTATAACTTCATGTTATATAACGTAATACGTTATAACGTTATACCATGTAACGTATTACGTTATAACGTTATACCATACAACGTTATGTTAAATAACGTATTACGTTATAACTTTATACTATATAACGTATTACGTTATAATGTTATACCATACAACGTTATGTTATACAACGTAATACGTTATAAAGTTATACCATATAACGTATTACGTTATAACGTTATACCACACAACGTTATGTTATATAACGTATTACGTTATAACGTTATGATATATAACATAATACGATATAACGTTCTGTTATATAACTTAATACGTTATAACTTTATTTTATATGACGGAATACGTTATAACGTTATACCATATAACGTATTACGATATAACGTTATACCATACAACGTTATTTTATATAACGTATTACGTTATAACTTTATACCATATAACGTTTTACGTTATAGCGTTATACCATATAACGTACTACGTGATAACGTTATACCATATAACGTATTACGTGATAACGTTATACCATATAACGTATTACGTTATAACGTTATGTTATATAACCTAATACGTTATAACGTTATACCATACAACGTTATGTTATATAACGTATTACGTTATAACTTTATACTATATAACGTATTACGTTATAACGTTAACCCATACAACGTTATGTTACATAACGTAATACCTTATAGCGTTATGCCATATAACGTATTACGTTATAACGTTACACAAGACAACGTTATGTTATATAACGTATTACGTTATAACGTTATACCATATAACGTATTACGTTATAACGTTATGTTATATAACCTAATACATTATAACGTTATACCATATAACGTATTACGTTATAACGTTATACCATACAACGTTATGTTATATAACATATTACGTTATAACGTTATATCATATATCGTAATACGCTATAACGTGTTACCATATAACGTATTACGTTATGTCGTTATACCATATAACGTTATGTTATATAACGTAATACGTTATAACTTTATACCATATAACGTATTACGTTATAGCGTTATACCATATAACGTATTACGTGATAACGTTATACCATATAACGTATTACGTCATAACGTTCTGTTATATAACGTAATACGCTATAACGTGTTACCATATAACGTATTACGTTATAGCGTTATACCATACAACGTTATGTAATATAACGTAAAAAGTTATAACGTGTTACCATATAACGTATTACGTTATAACGTTATACCATATAACGTATTAGGTTATAACGTTATGATATATAACTTAATACGTTATACCTTATAGCGTTATACCATATAACGTATTACATTATAACGTTACGCAAGACAACGTTATGTTATATAACGTATTACGTTATAACGTTATACCATATAACTATTACGTTATATCGTTCTGTTATATAACGTAATACGCTATAACGTGTTACCATATAACGTATTACGTTATATCGTTATACCATATAACGTACTACGATATAACGTTATACCATATAACGTATTACGTTATAACGTTATACCATATAACGTATTACGTTATAACGTTATGATATATAACTTAATACGTTATAACGTTATGTTATATAACTTAATACGTTATAACGCTACACAAGACAACGCTATGTTATATAACGTATTACGTTATAACGTTATACCATATAACGTTTTACGTTATAACGTTAAACCATATAACGTATTACGTTATAACGTTATACCATATAACGTATTACGTTATAACGTTATACCATACAACGTTATGTTATATAACGTATTACGATATAACTTTATAGTAAATAACGTATTACGTTATAATGTTAAACAATACAACGTTATGTTACATAACGTAATACGTTATAACTTTATACCATATAACATATTACGTTATAACGTTATACCATATAACGTATTACGTTGTAACATTATACCATATAACGTATTACGTTATAACGTTACACAAGACAACGTTATGTTACATAACGTAATACGTTATAACGTTATACCATATAACGTATTACGTTATAACGTTACACAAGACAACGTTATGTTATATAACGTATTACGTTATAACGTTATACCATATAACGTATTACGTTATAACGTTATGTTATATAACCTAATACATTATAACGTTATACCATATAACGTATTGCGTTATAACGTTATACCATACAACGTTATGTTATATAACGTATTACGTTATAACTTTATACCATATAACATATTACGCTATAACGTTATACCATATAACGTATTACGTTATAACGTTATGTTATATAACCTAATACATTATAACGTTATACCATATAACGTATTGCGTTATAACGTTATACCATACAACGTTATGTTATATAACGTATTACGATATAACTTTATACTATATAACGTATTACGTTATAATGTTAAACCATACAACGTTATGTAATATAACGTAAAACGTTATATCGTGTTACCATATAACGTATTACGTTATAACGTTATACCATATAACGTTATGCTATATAACGTAATACGTTATAACGTTATACTGCATAACGTAAAAGGTTATAACGTAATACCATATAACGTATAGCGTTATAAAGTTACACCTTACAACCTTATGTTATATAACTTAATACGTTATAACGTTATGTTATATAACGTAATACGTTATAACGTTATACCATATAACGTATTACGCTATAACGTTATACCATGCAACGTCATGTTATATAACGTATTACGTTATAACTTTATAATATATAACGTGTTACGTTATAACGTTAAACCATACAACGTTATGTTACATAACGTCATACGTTATAACGTTATACCATATAACGTATTACGTTATAACGTTACAACGTTACACAAGACAACGTCATGTTACATAACGTAATAAGTTATAACGTTATACCTTATAACGTATTACGTTATAACGTTACACAAGACAACGTTATGTTATATAACGTATTACGTTATAATGTTAAACCATACAACGTTATGTAATATAACGTAAAACGTTATAACGTGTTACCATATAACGTATTACGTTATAACGTTATACCATATAACGTTATGCTATATAACGTAATACGTTATAACGTTATACTACATAACGTAATAGGTTATAACGTAATACCATATAACGTATAGCGTTATAAAGTTACACCTTACAACGTTATGTTATATAACTTAATACGTTCTAACGTTATGTTATATAACTTAATACGTTCTAACGTTATGTTATATAACGTATTACGGTATAACGTTATACCACATAACGTATTACGTTATAGCGTTATGTTATATAACCTAATACGTTATAAGGTTATACCATATAACGTATTACGCTATAACGTTGTACCATACAACGTTATGTTATACGACGTATTACGTTATAACTTTATACTATATAACGTATTACGTTATAGCGTTATACCATATAACGTATTACGTTATAACGTTATACCATATAACGTATTACGTTGTAACGTTACACAAGACAACGTAATGTTATATAACGTATTACGTTATAACGTTATACCATATAACGTATTACGTTATAACGCGTTACCATATAACGTATTACGTTATAACGTTATACCATATAGCGTATTACGTTACAACGTTACACCATACAACGTTATGTTGTATAACGTATTCCGTTATAACGTTATACCATATAACGTATTACGTTATAGCGTTATGTTATATAACGTAATACGTTATAACGTTACGTTATATAACGTAATACGTTATAACGTTATACCATACAACGCATTACGTTATAACGTTAGAACATACAACGTTATGTTATATGACGTATTACGTTATAACTTTATACTATATAACGTATTACGTTATAGCGTTATACCATATAACGTATTAGGATATAACGTTATACCATATAACGTATTACGTTATAACGTTATACCATATAACGTATTACGTTATAACGTTATGAGATATAACTTAATACGTTATAACGTTATGTTACATAACTTAATACGTTATAACGTTATGTTATATAACGTAATACGTTATAACGTTATACCATATAACGCATTACGTTATAACGTTAGACCATACAACCTTATGTTATATAACGTATTACGTTATAACGTTATACCATATAACGTGTTACGTTATAACGTTATACCATATAACGTATTACGATATAACGTTATACCAAATAACGTTATGTTATATAACATATTACGTTATAACGTTATATCATATATCGTAATACGCTATAACGTGTTACCATATAACGTATTACGTTATGTCGTTATACCATATAACGTTATGTTATATAACGTAATACGTTATAACTTTACACCATATAACGTATTACGTTATAGCGTTATACCATATAACGTAATGCGTTATAACGTTATACCATATAACGCATTACGTTATAACGTTAGAACATACAACCTTATGTTATATAACGTATTACGTTATAACGTTATAAAATATAACGTGTTACGTTATAACGTTATACCATATAACGTATTACGTTATAACGTTATACCAAATAACGTTATGTTATATAACGTATTACGTTATAACGTTATACCATATAACGTATTACGTTATAACGTTATACCATATAACGTATTACGTTATAACGTTATACCATAATACGTTATAATTCATAACGTAATACGTTATAACTTTATACCATATAACGTATTACGTTGTAACGTTATACCATATAACGTATTACGTTATAACGTTATACCATATAACGTATTACGTTATAACGTTATACCATATAGCGTATTACGTTACAACGTTACACCATACAACGTATTACGTTCTAACGTTATGTTATATAACGTATTACGATATAGCGTTATGTTATATAACGTTATGTTATATAACGTAATACGATATGACGTTATGTTATATAACGTAATACGTTATAACGTTATGTTATATAACGTAATACGTTATAACGTTCTGTTATATAACGTAATACGCTATAACGTGTTACCATATAACGTATTACGTTATATCGTTATACCATATAACGTATTAGGATATAACGTTATACCATATAACGTATTACGTTATAACGTTATACCATATAACGTATTACGTTATAACGTTATGATATATAACTTAATACGTTATAACGTTATGTTATATAACTTAATACGTTATAACGTTATGTTATATAACGTATTACGTTATAACGTTATACCATATAACGTATTACGTTATAACGTTATACCATATAACGTATTACGTTACAACGTTACACCATACAACGTATTACGTTATAACGTTATGTTATATAACGTATTACGTTATATCGTTATGTTATATAACGTAATACGTTATAACGTTATGTTATATAACGTAATACGTTATAACGTTAGGTTATATAACGTAATACGTTATAACGTTATGTTATATAACGTAATACGTTATAACGTTATGTTATATAACGTAATACGTTATGACGTTATGTTATATAACGTAATACGTTATAACGTTATACCATATAACGCATTACGTTACAACGTTAGAACATACAACCTTATGTTATATAACGTATTACGTTGTAACGTTACACAAGACAACGTTATGTTATATAACGTATTACGTTATAACGTTATACCATATAACGTATTACGTTATAACGCGTTACCATTTAACGTATTACGTTATAACGTTATACCATATAGCGTATTACGTTACAACGTTACACCATACAACGTTATGTTGTATAACGTATTCCGTTATAACGTTATACCATATAACGTATTACGTTATAGCGTTATGTTATATAACGTAATACGTTATAACGTTATGTTATATAACGCAATACGTTATAACGTTATGTTATATAACGTAATACGTTATAACGTTATGTTATATAACGTAATACGTTATAACGTTATGTTATATAACGTAGTACGCTATAACGTGTTACCATATAACGTATTACGTTATAACGTTATGTTATATAACCTAATACATTATAACGTTATACCATATAACGTATTACGTTATAACGTTATACCATACAACGTTATGTTATATAACGTATTACGTTATAACTTTATACTATATAACGTATTACGTTATAACTTTATACTATATAACGTATTACGTTACAACGTTATACCATACAACGTTATGTTATATAACGTATTACGATATAACTTTATACTATATAACGTATTACGTTATAATGTTAAACCATACAACGTTATGTAATATAACGTAAAACGTTATAACGTGTTACCATATAACGTATTACGTTATAGCGTTATACCATATAACGTTTTACGTTATAGCGTTATACCATATAACGTACTACGTGATAACGTTATACCATATAACGTATTACGTGATAACGTTATACCATATAACGTATTACGTTATAACGTTATGTTATATAACCTAATACGTTATAACGTTATACCATACAACGTTATGTTATATAACGTATTACGTTATAACTTTATACTATATAACGTATTACGTTATAACGTTAACCCATACAACGTTATGTTACATAACGTAATACCTTATAGCGTTATACCATATAACGTATTACGTTATAACGTTACACAAGACAACGTTATGTTATATAACATGTGACGTTAGAACGTTATACCATATAACGTATTACGTTATAACGTTACACAAGACAACGTTATGTTATATAACGTATTACGCTATAACGTTATACCATATAACGTATTACGTTATAACGTTATACCATATAACGTATTACGTTACAACGTTACACCATACAACGTATTACGTTATAACGTTATGTTATATAACGTATTACGTTATATCGTTATGTTATATAACGTAATACGTTATAACGTTATGTTATATAACGTAATACGTTATAACGTTAGGTTATATAACGTAATACGTTATAACGTTATGTTATATAACGTAATACGTTATAACGTTATGTTATATAACGTTATACGTTATGACGTTATGTTATATAACGTAATACGTTATAACGTTATACCATATAACGCATTACGTTACAACGTTAGAACATACAACCTTATGTTATATAACGTATTACGTTGTAACGTTACACAAGACAACGTTATGTTATATAACGTATTACGTTATAACGTTATACCATATAACGTATTACGTTATAACGTGTTACCATATAACGTATTACGTTATAACGTTATACCATATAGCGTATTACGTTACAACGTTACACCATACAACGTTATGTTGTATAACGTATTCCGTTATAACGTTATACCATATAACGTATTACGTTATAGCGTTATGTTATATAACGTAATACGTTATAACGTTATGTTATATAACGTAATACGTTATAACGTTATGTTATATAACGTAATACGTTATAACGTTATGTTATATAACGTAATACGTTATAACGTTATGTTATATAACGTAGTACGCTATAACGTGTTACCATATAACGTATTACGTTATAACGTTATGTTATATAACCTAATACATTATAACGTTATACCATATAACGTATTACGTTATAACGTTATACCATACAACGTTATGTTATATAACGTATTACGTTATAACTTTATACTATATAACGTATTACGTTATAACTTTATACTATATAACGTATTACGTTATAACGTTATACCATACAACGTTATGTTATATAACGTATTACGATATAACTTTATACTATATAACGTATTACGTTATAATGTTAAACCATACAACGTTATGTAATATAACGTAAAACGTTATAACGTGTTACCATATAACGTATTACGTTATAGCGTTATACCATATAACGTTTTACGTTATAGCGTTATACCATATAACGTACTACGTGATAACGTTCTGTTATATAACGTAATACGCTATAACGTGTTACCATATAACGTATTACGTTATAGCGTTATACCATACAACGTTATGTAATATAACGTAAAAAGTTATAACGTGTTACCATATAACGTATTACGTTATAACGTTATACCATATAACGTATTAGGTTATAACGTTATGATATATAACTTAATACGTTATACCTTATAGCGTTATACCATATAACGTATTACGTTATAACGTTACGCAAGACAACGTTATGTTATATAACGTATTACGTTATAACGTTATACCATATAACTATTACGTTATAACGTTCTGTTATATAACGTAATACGCTATAACGTGTTACCATATAACGTATTACGTTATATCGTTATACCATATAACGTACTACGATATAACGTTATACCATATAACGTATTACGTTATAACGTTATGCCATATAACGTATTACGTTATAACGTTATGATATATAACTTAATACGTTATAACGTTATGTTATATAACTTAATACGTTATAACGCTACACAAGACAACGCTATGTTATATAACGTATTACGTTATAACGTTATACCATATAACGTATTACGTTATAACGTTAAACCATATAACGTATTACGTTATAACGTTATACCATATAACGTATTACGTTATAACGTTATACCATACAACGTTATGTTATATAACGTATTACGATATAACTTTATAGTAAATAACGTATTACGTTATAATGTTAAACAATACAACGTTATGTTACATAACGTAATACGTTATAACTTTATACCATATAACATATTACGTTATAACGTTATACCATATAACGTATTACGTTATAACATTATACCATATAACGTATTACGTTATAACGTTACACAAGACAACGTTATGTTACATAACGTAATACGTTATAACGTTATACCATATAACGTATTACGTTATAACGTTATGTTATATAACTTAATACGTTATAACTTCATGTTATATAACGTAATACGTTATAACGTTATACCATGTAACGTATTACGTTATAACGTTATACCACACAACGTTATGTTAAATAACGTATTACGTTATAACTTTATACTATATAACGTATTACGTTATAATGTTATACCATACAACGTTATGTTATACAACGTAATACGTTATAAAGTTATACCATATAACGTATTACGTTATAACGTTATACCACACAACGTTATGTTATATAACATATTACGTTATAACGTTATGATATATAACATAATACGATATAACGTTCTGTTATATAACTTAATACGTTATAACTTTATTTTATATGACGGAATACGTTATAACGTTATACCATATAACGTATTACGATATAACGTTATACCATACAACGTTATTTTATATAACGTATTACGTTATAACTTTATACCATATAACGTTTTACGTTATAGCGTTATACCATATAACGTACTACGTGATAACGTTATACCATATAACGTATTACGTGATAACGTTATACCATATAACGTATTACGTTATAACGTTATGTTATATAACCTAATACGTTATAACGTTATACCATACAACGTTATGTTATATAACGTATTACGTTATAACTTTATACTATATAACGTATTACGTTATAACGTTAACCCATACAACGTTATGTTACATAACGTAATACCTTATAGCGTTATGCCATATAACGTATTACGTTATAACGTTACACAAGACAACGTTATGTTATATAACGTATTACGCTATAACGTTATACCATATAACGTATTACGTTATAACGTTATGTTATATAACCTAATACATTATAACGTTATACCATATAACGTATTACGTTATAACGTTATACCATACAACGTTATGTTATATAACGTATTACGTTATAACTTTATACTATATAACGTATTACGTTATAACTCTATACTATATAACGTATTACGTTATAACGTTATACCATACAACGTTATGTTATATAACGTATTACGATATAACTTTATACTATATAACGTATTACGTTATAATGTTAAACCATACAACGTTATGTAATATAACGTAAAACGTTATAACGTGTTACCATATAACGTATTACGTTATAGCGTTATACCATATAACGTTTTACGTTATAGCGTTATACCATATAACGTACTACGTGATAACGTTATACCATATAACGTATTACGTGATAACGTTATACCATATAACGTATTACGTTATAACGTTATGTTATATAACCTAATACGTTATAACGTTATACCATACAACGTTATGTTATATAACGTATTACGTTATAACTTTATACTATATAACGTATTACGTTATAACGTTAACCCATACAACGTTATGTTACATAACGTAATACCTTATAGCGTTATACCATATAACGTATTACGTTATAACGTTACACAAGACAACGTTATGTTATATAACGTGTTACGTTATAACGTTATAAAATATAACGTATTACGTTATAACGTTACACAAGACAACGTTATGTTATATAACGTATTACGCTATAACGTTATACCATATAACGTATTATGTTATAACGTTATGTTATATAACCTAATACGTTATAACGTTATACCATATAACGTATTAATTTATAACGTTATACCATACAACGTTATGTTATATAACGTATTACGTTATAACTTTATACTATATAACGTATTACGTTATAACGTTAAACCATACAACGTTATGTTACATAACGTAATACGTTATAACGTTATACCATATAACGTATTACGTTATAACGTTACACAAGACAACGTTATGTTATATAATGTATTACGTTATAACATTATACCATATAACGTATTACGTTCTGTTATATAACGTAATACGCTATAACGTGTTACCATATAACGTATTACGTTATAGCGTTGTACCATATAACGTTATGTTATATAACGTAATACGTTATAACTTTATAAAATATAACGTATTACGTTATAGCGTTATACCATATAACGTATTACGTTATAACGTTATACCATATAACGTATTACGTTATAACGTTCTGTTATATAACGTAATACGCTATAACGTGTTACCATATAACTTATTACGTTATAGCGTTATACCATATAACGTTATGTTATATAACGTAATACGTTATAACTTTATACCATATAACGTATTACGTTATAGCGTTATACCATATAACGTATTACGTGATAACGTTATACCATATAACGTATTACGTCATAACGTTCTGTTATATAACGTAATACGCTATAACGTGTTACCATATAACGTATTACGTTATAGCGTTATACCATACAACGTTATGTAATATAACGTAAAAAGTTATAACGTGTTACCATATAACGTATTACGTTATAACGTTATACCATATAACGTATTAGGTTATAACGTTATGATATATAACTTAATACGTTATACCTTATAGCGTTATACCATATAACGTATTACATTATAACGTTACGCAAGACAACGTTATGTTATATAACGTATTACGTTATAACGTTATACCATATAACTATTACGTTATAACGTTCTGT
The DNA here is from genome assembly GCA_911387925.2 of Bombus hypnorum. Taxonomy (NCBI): domain Eukaryota; kingdom Metazoa; phylum Arthropoda; class Insecta; order Hymenoptera; family Apidae; genus Bombus; species Bombus hypnorum. Next base: position 1,262,490 of record OU427027.1, read on the forward strand.
TATATAACGTAATACGCTATAACGTGTTACCATATAACGTATTACGTTATATCGTTATACCATATAACGTACTACGATATAACGTTATACCATATAACGTATTACGTTATAACGTTATACCATATAACGTATTACGTTATAACGTTATGATATATAACTTAATACGTTATAACGTTATGTTATATAACTTAATACGTTATAACGCTACACAAGACAACGCTATGTTATATAACGTATTACGTTATAACGTTATACCATATAACGTATTACGTTATAACGTTAAACCATATAACGTATTACGTTATAACGTTATACCATATAACGTATTACGTTATAACGTTATACCATACAACGTTATGTTATATAACGTATTACGATATAACTTTATAGTAAATAACGTATTACGTTATAATGTTAAACAATACAACGTTATGTTACATAACGTAATACGTTATAACTTTATACCATATAACATATTACGTTATAACGTTATACCATATAACGTATTACGTTATAACATTATACCATATAACGTATTACGTTATAACGTTACACAAGACAACGTTATGTTATATAACGTATTACGCTATAACGTTATACCATATAACGTATTACGTTATAACGTTATGTTATATAACCTAATACATTATAACGTTATACCATATAACGTATTGCGTTATAACGTTATACCATACAACGTTATGTTATATAACGTATTACGTTATAACTTTATACCATATAACATATTACGCTATAACGTTATACCATATAACGTATTACGTTATAACGTTATGTTATATAACCTAATACATTATAACGTTATACCATATAACGTATTGCGTTATAACGTTATACCATACAACGTTATGTTATATAACGTATTACGATATAACTTTATACTATATAACGTATTACGTTATAATGTTAAACCATACAACGTTATGTAATATAACGTAAAACGTTATATCGTGTTACCATATAACGTATTACGTTATAACGTTATACCATATAACGTTATGCTATATAACGTAATACGTTATAACGTTATACTGCATAACGTAAAAGGTTATAACGTAATACCATATAACGTATAGCGTTATAAAGTTACACCTTACAACCTTATGTTATATAACTTAATACGTTATAACGTTATGTTATATAACGTAATACGTTATAACGTTATACCATATAACGTATTACGATATAACGTTATACCATACAACGTTATGTTATATAACGTATTACGTTATAACTATATAATATATAACGTGTTACGTTATAACGTTAAACCATACAACGTTATGTTACATAACGTCATACGTTATAACGTTATACCATATAACGTATTACGTTATAACGTTACAACGTTACACAAGACAACGTCATGTTACATAACGTAATAAGTTATAACGTTATACCTTATAACGTATTACGTTATAACGTTACACAAGACAACGTTATGTTATATAACGTATTACGTTATAATGTTAAACCATACAACGTTATGTAATATAACGTAAAACGTTATAACGTGTTACCATATAACGTATTACGTTATAGCGTTATACCATATAACGTTATGCTATATAACGTAATACGTTATAACGTTATACTACATAACGTAATAGGTTATAACGTAATACCATATAACGTATAGCGTTATAAAGTTACACCTTACAACGTTATGTTATATAACTTAATACGTTCTAACGTTATGTTATATAACTTAATACGTTCTAACGTTATGTTATATAACGTATTACGGTATAACGTTATACCACATAACGTATTACGTTATAGCGTTATGTTATATAACCTAATACGTTATAAGGTTATACCATATAACGTATTACGCTATAACGTTGTACCATACAACGTTATGTTATACGACGTATTACGTTATAACTTTATACTATATAACGTATTACGTTATAGCGTTATACCATATAACGTATTACGTTATAACGTTATACCATATAACGTATTACGTTGTAACGTTACACAAGACAACATTATGTTATATAACGTATTACGTTATAACGTTATACCATATAACGTATTACGTTATAACGCGTTACCATATAACGTATTACGTTATAACGTTATACCATATAGCGTATTACGTTACAACGTTACACCATACAACGTTATGTTGTATAACGTATTCCGTTATAACGTTATACCATATAACGTATTACGTTATAGCGTTATGTTATATAACGTAATACGTTATAACGTTACGTTATATAACGTAATACGTTATAACGTTATACCATATAACGCATTACGTTATAACGTTAGAACATACAACGTTATGTTATATGACGTATTACGTTATAACTTTATACTATATAACGTATTACGTTATAGCGTTATACCATATAACGTATTAGGATATAACGTTATACCATATAACGTATTACGTTATAACGTTATACCATATAACGTATTACGTTATAACGTTATGAGATATAACTTAATACGTTATAACGTTATGTTACATAACTTAATACGTTATAACGTTATGTTATATAACGTAATACGTTATAACGTTATACCATATAACGCATTACGTTATAACGTTAGAACATACAACCTTATGTTATATAACGTATTACGTTATAACGTTATACCATATAATGTGTTACGTTATAACGTTATACCATATAACGGATTACGATATAACGTTATACCAAATAACGTTATGTTATATAACGTATTACGTTATAACTTTATACTATATAACGTATTACGTTATAACGTTAACCCATACAACGTTATGTTACATAACGTAATACCTTATAGCGTTATGCCATATAACGTATTACGTTATAACGTTACACAAGACAACGTTATGTTATATAACGTATTACGCTATAACGTTATACCATATAACGTATTACGTTATAACGTTATGTTATATAACCTAATACATTATAACGTTATACCATATAACGTATTACGTTATAACGTTATACCATATAACGTATTACGTTATAACGTTATGTTATATAACTTAATACGTTATAACTTCATGTTATATAACGTAATACGTTATAACGTTATACCATGTAACGTATTACGTTATAACGTTATACCACACAACGTTATGTTATATAACGTATTACGTTATAACTTTATACTATATAACGTATTACCTTATAAAGTTATACCACATAACGTATTACGATATAACGTTATATCATATAACGTATTACGTTATAACGTTACACACGACAACGTTATGTTATATAACGTATTACGTTATGACGTTACACCATACAACGTTATGATATATAACGTAATACGTTATAACGTTGTAACGTTATACCATATAACGTATTACGTTATAAGGTTACACAAGACAACGTTATGTTATATAACGTATTTCGTTATAACGTTATACCATATAAAGTATTACGTTCTGTTATATAACGTAATACGCTATAACGTGTTACCATATAACGTATTACGTTATAGCGTTGTACCATATAACGTTATGTTATATAACGTAATACGTTATAACTTTATAAAATATAACGTATTACGTTATAGCGTTATACCATATAACGTATTACGTTATAACGTTATACCATATAACGTATTACGTTATAACGTTCTGTTATATAACGTAATACGCTATAACGTGTTACCATATAACGTATTACGTTATAGCGTTATACCATATAACGTTATGTTATATAACGTAATACGTTATAACTTTATACCATATAACGTATTACGTTATAGCGTTATACCATATAACGTATTACGTGATAACGTTATACCATATAACGTATTACGTCATAACGTTCTGTTATATAACGTAATACGCTATAACGTGTTACCATATAACGTATTACGTTATAGCGTTATACCATACAACGTTATGTAATATAACGTAAAAAGTTATAACGTGTTACCATATAACGTATTACGTTATAACGTTATACCATATAACGTATTAGGTTATAACGTTATGATATATAACTTAATACGTTATACCTTATAGCGTTATACCATATAACGTATTACGTTATAACGTTACGCAAGACAACGTTATGTTATATAACGTATTACGTTATAACGTTATACCATATAACTATTACGTTATAACGTTCTGTTATATAACGTAATACGCTATAACGTGTTACCATATAACGTATTACGTTATATCGTTATACCATATAACGTACTACGATATAACGTTATACCATATAACGTATTACGTTATAACGTTATGCCATATAACGTATTACGTTATAACGTTATGATATATAACTTAATACGTTATAACGTTATGTTATATAACTTAATACGTTATAACGCTACACAAGACAACGCTATGTTATATAACGTATTACGTTATAACGTTATACCATATAACGTATTACGTTATAACGTTAAACCATATAACGTATTACGTTATAACGTTATACCATATAACGTATTACGTTATAACGTTATACCATACAACGTTATGTTATATAACGTATTACGATATAACTTTATAGTAAATAACGTATTACGTTATAATGTTAAACAATACAACGTTATGTTACATAACGTAATACGTTATAACTTTATACCATATAACATATTACGTTATAACGTTATACCATATAACGTATTACGTTATAACGTTATACCATATAACGTATTACGTTATAACGTTACACAAGACAACGTTATGTTACATAACGTAATACGTTATAACGTTATACCATATAACGTATTACGTTATAACGTTATGTTATATAACTTAATACGTTATAACTTCATGTTATATAACGTAATACGTTATAACGTTATACCATGTAACGTATTACGTTATAACGTTATACCACACAACGTTATGTTAAATAACGTATTACGTTATAACTTTATACTATATAACGTATTACGTTATAATGTTATACCATACAACGTTATGTTATACAACGTAATACGTTATAAAGTTATACCATATAACGTATTACGTTATAACGTTATACCACACAACGTTATGTTATATAACGTATTACGTTATAACGTTATGATATATAACATAATACGATATAACGTTCTGTTATATAACTTAATACGTTATAACTTTATTTTATATGACGGAATACGTTATAACGTTATACCATATAACGTATTACGATATAACGTTATACCATACAACGTTATTTTATATAACGTATTACGTTATAACTTTATACCATATAACGTTTTACGTTATAGCGTTATACCATATAACGTACTACGTGATAACGTTATACCATATAACGTATTACGTGATAACGTTATACCATATAACGTATTACGTTATAACGTTATGTTATATAACCTAATACGTTATAACGTTATACCATACAACGTTATGTTATATAACGTATTACGTTATAACTTTATACTATATAACGTATTACGTTATAACGTTAACCCATACAACGTTATGTTACATAACGTAATACCTTATAGCGTTATGCCATATAACGTATTACGTTATAACGTTACACAAGACAACGTTATGTTATATAACGTATTACGTTATAACGTTATACCATATAACGTATTACGTTATAACGTTATGTTATATAACCTAATACATTATAACGTTATACCATATAACGTATTACGTTATAACGTTATACCATACAACGTTATGTTATATAACATATTACGTTATAACGTTATATCATATATCGTAATACGCTATAACGTGTTACCATATAACGTATTACGTTATGTCGTTATACCATATAACGTTATGTTATATAACGTAATACGTTATAACTTTATACCATATAACGTATTACGTTATAGCGTTATACCATATAACGTATTACGTGATAACGTTATACCATATAACGTATTACGTCATAACGTTCTGTTATATAACGTAATACGCTATAACGTGTTACCATATAACGTATTACGTTATAGCGTTATACCATACAACGTTATGTAATATAACGTAAAAAGTTATAACGTGTTACCATATAACGTATTACGTTATAACGTTATACCATATAACGTATTAGGTTATAACGTTATGATATATAACTTAATACGTTATACCTTATAGCGTTATACCATATAACGTATTACATTATAACGTTACGCAAGACAACGTTATGTTATATAACGTATTACGTTATAACGTTATACCATATAACTATTACGTTATAACGTTCTGTTATATAACGTAATACGCTATAACGTGTTACCATATAACGTATTACGTTATATCGTTATACCATATAACGTACTACGATATAACGTTATACCATATAACGTATTACGTTATAACGTTATACCATATAACGTATTACGTTATAACGTTATGATATATAACTTAATACGTTATAACGTTATGTTATATAACTTAATACGTTATAACGCTACACAAGACAACGCTATGTTATATAACGTATTACGTTATAACGTTATACCATATAACGTTTTACGTTATAACGTTAAACCATATAACGTATTACGTTATAACGTTATACCATATAACGTATTACGTTATAACGTTATACCATACAACGTTATGTTATATAACGTATTACGATATAACTTTATAGTAAATAACGTATTACGTTATAATGTTAAACAATACAACGTTATGTTACATAACGTAATACGTTATAACTTTATACCATATAACATATTACGTTATAACGTTATACCATATAACGTATTACGTTGTAACATTATACCATATAACGTATTACGTTATAACGTTACACAAGACAACGTTATGTTACATAACGTAATACGTTATAACGTTATACCATATAACGTATTACGTTATAACGTTACACAAGACAACGTTATGTTATATAACGTATTACGTTATAACGTTATACCATATAACGTATTACGTTATAACGTTATGTTATATAACCTAATACATTATAACGTTATACCATATAACGTATTGCGTTATAACGTTATACCATACAACGTTATGTTATATAACGTATTACGTTATAACTTTATACCATATAACATATTACGCTATAACGTTATACCATATAACGTATTACGTTATAACGTTATGTTATATAACCTAATACATTATAACGTTATACCATATAACGTATTGCGTTATAACGTTATACCATACAACGTTATGTTATATAACGTATTACGATATAACTTTATACTATATAACGTATTACGTTATAATGTTAAACCATACAACGTTATGTAATATAACGTAAAACGTTATATCGTGTTACCATATAACGTATTACGTTATAACGTTATACCATATAACGTTATGCTATATAACGTAATACGTTATAACGTTATACTGCATAACGTAAAAGGTTATAACGTAATACCATATAACGTATAGCGTTATAAAGTTACACCTTACAACCTTATGTTATATAACTTAATACGTTATAACGTTATGTTATATAACGTAATACGTTATAACGTTATACCATATAACGTATTACGATATAACGTTATACCATACAACGTTATGTTATATAACGTATTACGTTATAACTTTATAATATATAACGTGTTACGTTATAACGTTAAACCATACAACGTTATGTTACATAACGTCATACGTTATAACGTTATACCATATAACGTATTACGTTATAACGTTACAACGTTACACAAGACAACGTCATGTTACATAACGTAATAAGTTATAACGTTATACCTTATAACGTATTACGTTATAACGTTACACAAGACAACGTTATGTTATATAACGTATTACGTTATAATGTTAAACCATACAACGTTATGTAATATAACGTAAAACGTTATAACGTGTTACCATATAACGTATTACGTTATAACGTTATACCATATAACGTTATGCTATATAACGTAATACGTTATAACGTTATACTACATAACGTAATAGGTTATAACGTAATACCATATAACGTATAGCGTTATAAAGTTACACCTTACAACGTTATGTTATATAACTTAATACGTTCTAACGTTATGTTATATAACTTAATACGTTCTAACGTTATGTTATATAACGTATTACGGTATAACGTTATACCACATAACGTATTACGTTATAGCGTTATGTTATATAACCTAATACGTTATAAGGTTATACCATATAACGTATTACGCTATAACGTTGTACCATACAACGTTATGTTATACGACGTATTACGTTATAACTTTATACTATATAACGTATTACGTTATAGCGTTATACCATATAACGTATTACGTTATAACGTTATACCATATAACGTATTACGTTGTAACGTTACACAAGACAACGTAATGTTATATAACGTATTACGTTATAACGTTATACCATATAACGTATTACGTTATAACGCGTTACCATATAACGTATTACGTTATAACGTTATACCATATAGCGTATTACGTTACAACGTTACACCATACAACGTTATGTTGTATAACGTATTCCGTTATAACGTTATACCATACAACGCATTACGTTATAACGTTAGAACATACAACGTTATGTTATATGACGTATTACGTTATAACTTTATACTATATAACGTATTACGTTATAGCGTTATACCATATAACGTATTAGGATATAACGTTATACCATATAACGTATTACGTTATAACGTTATACCATATAACGCATTACGTTATAACGTTAGAACATACAACCTTATGTTATATAACGTATTACGTTATAACGTTATACCATATAACGTGTTACGTTATAACGTTATACCATATAACGTATTACGATATAACGTTATACCAAATAACGTTATGTTATATAACGTATTACGTTATAACGTTCTGTTATATAACGTAATACGCTATAACGTGTTACCATATAACGTATTACGTTATATCGTTATACCATATAACGTTATGTTATATAACGTAATACGTTATAACGTTACGTTATATAACGTAATACGTTATAACGTTATACCATATAACGTATTACGTTATAACGTTATACCATATAACGTATTACGTTATAACGTTATACCATAATACGTTATAATTCATAACGTAATACGTTATAACGTTATACCATACAACGCATTACGTTATAACGTCAGAACATACAACGTTATGTTATATGACGTATTACGTTATAACTTTATACCATATAACGTATTACGTTATAACGTTATACCATATAACGTATTACGTTATAACGTTATGAGATATAACTTAATACGTTATAACGTTATGTTACATAACTTAATACGTTATAACGTTATGTTATATAACGTAATACGTTATAACGTTATACCATATAACGCATTACGTTATAACGTTAGAACATACAACCTTATGTTATATAACGTATTACGTTATAACGTTATACCATATAACGTGTTACGTTATAACGTTATACCATATAACGTATTACGATATAACGTTATACCAAATAACGTTATGTTATATAACGTATTACGTTATAACGTTCTGTTATATAACGTAATACGCTATAACGTGTTACCATATAACGTATTACGTTATATCGTTATACCATATAACGTTATGTTATATAACGTAATACGTTATAACTTTATACCATATAACGTATTACGTTATAGCGTTATACCATATAACGTAATGCGTTATAACGTTATACCATATAACGCATTACTTTATAACGTTAGAACATACAACCTTATGTTATATAACGTATTACGTTATAACGTTATAAAATATAACGTGTTACGTTATAACGTTATACCATATAACGTATTACGTTATAACGTTATACCAAATAACGTTATGTTATATAACGTATTACGTTATAACGTTATACCATATAACGTATTACGTTATAACGTTATACCATATAACGTATTACGTTATAACGTTATACCATAATACGTTATAATTCATAACGTAATACGTTATAACTTTATACCATATAACGTATTACGTTGTAACGTTATACCATATAACGTATTACGTTATAACGTTATACCATATAACGTATTACGTTATAACGTTATACCATATAGCGTATTACGTTACAACGTTACACCATACAACGTATTACGTTCTAACGTTATGTTATATAACGTATTACGTTATAGCGTTATGTTATATAACGTTATGTTATATAACGTAATACGATATGACGTTATGTTATATAACGTAATACGTTATAACGTTATGTTATATAACGTAATACGTTATAACGTTCTGTTATATAACGTAATACGCTATAACGTGTTACCATATAACGTATTACGTTATATCGTTATACCATATAACGTATTAGGATATAACGTTATACCATATAACGTATTACGTTATAACGTTATACCATATAACGTATTACGTTATAACGTTATGATATATAACTTAATACGTTATAACGTTATGTTATATAACTTAATACGTATTAACGTTATGTTATATAACGTATTACGTTATAACGTTATACCATATAACGTATTACGTTATAACGTTATACCATATAGCGTATTACGTTACAACGTTACACCATACAACGTATTACGTTATAACGTTATGTTATATAACGTATTACGTTATATCGTTATGTTATATAACGTAATACGTTATAACGTTATGTTATATAACGTAATACGTTATAACGTTAGGTTATATAACGTAATACGTTATAACGTTATGTTATATAACGTAATACGTTATAACGTTATGTTATATAACGTAATACGTTATGACGTTATGTTATATAACGTAATACGTTATAACGTTATACCATATAACGCATTACGTTACAACGTTAGAACATACAACCTTATGTTATATAACGTATTACGTTGTAACGTTACACAAGACAACGTTATGTTATATAACGTATTACGTTATAACGTTATACCATATAACGTATTACGTTATAACGTGTTACCATATAACGTATTACGTTATAACGTTATACCATATAGCGTATTACGTTACAACGTTACACCATACAACGTTATGTTGTATAACGTATTCCGTTATAACGTTATACCATATAACGTATTACGTTATAGCGTTATGTTATATAACGTAATACGTTATAACGTTATGTTATATAACGCAATACGTTATAACGTTATGTTATATAACGTAATACGTTATAACGTTATGTTATATAACGTAATACGTTATAACGTTATGTTATATAACGTAATACGCTATAACGTGTTACCATATAACGTATTACGTTATAGCGTTATGTTATATAACCTAATACATTATAACGTTATACCATATAACGTATTACGTTATAACGTTATACCATACAACGTTATGTTATATAACGTATTACGTTATAACTTTATACTATATAACGTATTACGTTATAACTTTATACTATATAACGTATTACGTTATAACGTTATACCATACAACGTTATGTTATATAACGTATTACGATATAACTTTATACTATATAACGTATTACGTTATAATGTTAAACCATACAACGTTATGTAATATAACGTAAAACGTTATAACGTGTTACCATATAACGTATTACGTTATAGCGTTATACCATATAACGTTTTACGTTATAGCGTTATACCATATAACGTACTACGTGATAACGTTATACCATATAACGTATTACGTGATAACGTTATACCATATAACGTATTACGTTATAACGTTATGTTATATAACCTAATACGTTATAACGTTATACCATACAACGTTATGTTATATAACGTATTACGTTATAACTTTATACTATATAACGTATTACGTTGTAACGTTAACCCATACAACGTTATGTTACATAACGTAATACCTTATAGCGTTATACCATATAACGTATTACGTTATAACGTTACACAAGACAACGTTATGTTATATAACATGTGACGTTAGAACGTTATACCATATAACGTATTACGTTATAACGTTACACAAGACAACGTTATGTTATATAACGTATTACGCTATAACGTTATACCATATAACGTATTACGTTATAACGTTATACCATATAGCGTATTACGTTACAACGTTACACCATACAACGTATTACGTTATAACGTTATGTTATATAACGTATTACGTTATATCGTTATGTTATATAACGTAATACGTTATAACGTTATGTTATATAACGTAATACGTTATAACGTTAGGTTATATAACGTAATACGTTATAACGTTATGTTATATAACGTAATACGTTATAACGTTATGTTATATAACGTAATACGTTATGACGTTATGTTATATAACGTAATACGTTATAACGTTATACCATATAACGTATTACGTTATAACGTTACACCATACAACGTTATGTTATATAACGTATTACGTTGTAACGTTACACAAGACAACGTTATGTTATATAACGTATTACGTTATAACGTTATACCATATAACGTATTACGTTATAACGTGTTACCATATAACGTATTACGTTATAACGTTATACCATATAGCGTATTACGTTACAACGTTACACCATACAACGTTATGTTGTATAACGTATTCCGTTATAACGTTATACCATATAACGTATTACGTTATAGCGTTATGTTATATAACGTAATACGTTATAACGTTATGTTATATAACGTAATACGTTATAACGTTATGTTATATAACGTAATACGTTATAACGTTATGTTATATAACGTAATACGTTATAACGTTATGTTATATAACGTAGTACGCTATAACGTGTTACCATATAACGTATTACGTTATAACGTTATGTTATATAACCTAATACATTATAACGTTATACCATATAACGTATTACGTTATAACGTTACACCATACAACGTTATGTTGTATAACGTATTCCGTTATAACGTTATACCATATAACGTATTACGTTATAGCGTTATGTTATATAACGTAATACGTTATAACGTTATGTTATATAACGTAATACGTTATAACGTTATGTTATATAACGTAATACGTTATAACGTTACGTTATATAACGTAATACGTTATAACGTTATACCATACAACGCATTACGTTATAACGTTAGAACAAACAACGTTATGTTATATGACGTATTACGTTATAACTTTATACTATATAACGTATTACGTTATAGCGTTATACCATATAACGTATTAGGATATAACGTTATACCATATAACGTATTACGTTATAACGTTATACCATATAACGTATTACGTTATAACGTTATGAGATATAACTTAATACGTTATAACGTTATGTTACATAACTTAATACGTTATAACGTTATGTTATATAACGTAATACGTTATAACGTTATACCATATAACGCATTACGTTATAACGTTAGAACATACAACCTTATGTTATATAACGTATTACGTTATAACGTTATACCATATAACGTGTTACGTTATAACGTTATACCATATAACGTATTACGATATAACGTTATACCAAATAACGTTATGTTATATAACGTATTACGTTATAACGTTCTGTTATATAACGTAATACGCTATAACGTGTTACCATATAACGTATTACGTTATATCGTTATACCATATAACGTTATGTTATATAACGTAATACGTTATAACTTTATACCATATAACGTATTACGTTATAGCGTTATACCATATAACGTAATGCGTTATAACGTTATACCATATAACGCATTACGTTATAACGTTAGAACATACAACCTTATGTTATATAACGTATTACGTTATAACGTTATAAAATATAACGTGTTACGTTATAACGTTATACCATATAACGTATTACGTTATAACGTTATACCAAATAACGTTATGTTATATAACGTATTACGTTATAACGTTATACCATATAACGTATTACGTTATAACGTTATACCATATAACGTATTACGTTATAACGTTATACCATAATACGTTATAATTCATAACGTAATACGGTATAACTTTATACCATATAACGTATTACGTTGTAACGTTATACCATATAACGTATTACGTTATAACGTTATACCATATAACGTATTACGTTATAACGTTATACCATATAGCGTATTACGTTACAACGTTACACCATACAACGTATTACGTTCTAACGTTATGTTATATAACGTATTACGTTATAGCGTTATGTTATATAACGTTATGTTATATAACGTAATACGATATGACGTTATGTTATATAACGTAATACGTTATAACGTTATGTTATATAACGTAATACGTTATAACGTTCTGTTATATAACGTAATACGCTATAACGTGTTACCATATAACGTATTACGTTATATCGTTATACCATATAACGTATTAGGATATAACGTTATACCATATAACGTATTACGTTATAACGTTATACCATATAACGTATTACGTTATAACGTTATGATATATAACTTAATACGTTATAACGTTATGTTATATAACTTAATACGTTATAACGTTATGTTATATAACGTATTACGTTATAACGTTATACCATATAACGTATTACGTTATAACGTTATACCATATAGCGTATTACGTTACAACGTTACACCATACAACGTATTACGTTATAACGTTATGTTATATAACGTATTACGTTATATCGTTATGTTATATAACGTAATACGTTATAACGTTATGTTATATAACGTAATACGTTATAACGTTAGGTTATATAACGTAATACGTTATAACGTTATGTTATATAACGTAATACGTTATAACGTTATGTTATATAACGTAATACGTTATGACGTTATGTTATATAACGTAATACGTTATAACGTTATACCATATAACGCATTACGTTACAACGTTAGAACATACAACCTTATGTTATATAACGTATTACTTTGTAACGTTACACAAGACAACGTTATGTTATATAACGTATTACGTTATAACGTTATACCATATAACGTATTACGTTATAACGCGTTACCATATAACGTATTACGTTATAACGTTATACCATATAGCGTATTACGTTACAACGTTACACCATACAACGTTATGTTGTATAACGTATTCCGTTATAACGTTATACCATATAACGTATTACGTTATAGCGTTATGTTATATAACGTAATACGTTATAACGTTATGTTATATAACGCAATACGTTATAACGTTATGTTATATAACGTAATACGTTATAACGTTATGTTATATAACGTAATACGTTATAACGTTATGTTATATAACGTAGTACGCTATAACGTGTTACCATATAACGTATTACGTTATAACGTTATGTTATATAACCTAATACATTATAACGTTATACCATATAACGTATTACGTTATAACGTTATACCATACAACGTTATGTTATATAACGTATTACGTTATAACTTTATACTATATAACGTATTACGTTATAACTTTATACTATATAACGTATTACGTTATAACGTTATACCATACAACGTTATGTTATATAACGTATTACGATATAACTTTATACTATATAACGTATTACGTTATAATGTTAAACCATACAACGTTATGTAATATAACGTAAAACGTTATAACGTGTTACCATATAACGTATTACGTTATAGCGTTATACCATATAACGTTTTACGTTATAGCGTTATACCATATAACGTACTACGTGATAACGTTATACCATATAACGTATTACGTTATAACGTTATACCATATAACGTATTACGTTATAACGTTATGTTATATAACCTAATACGTTATAACGTTATACCATACAACGTTATGTTATATAACGTATTACGTTATAACTTTATACTATATAACGTATTACGTTGTAACGTTAACCCATACAACGTTATGTTACATAACGTAATACCTTATAGCGTTATACCATATAACGTATTACGTTATAACGTTACACAAGACAACGTTATGTTATATAACATGTGACGTTAGAACGTTATACCATATAACGTATTACGTTATAACGTTACACAAGACAACGTTATGTTATATAACGTATTACGCTATAACGTTATACCATATAACGTATTACGTTATAACGTTATACCATATAGCGTATTACGTTACAACGTTACACCATACAACGTATTACGTTATAACGTTATGTTATATAACGTATTACGTTATATCGTTATGTTATATAACGTAATACGTTATAACGTTATGTTATATAACGTAATACGTTATAACGTTAGGTTATATAACGTAATACGTTATAACGTTATGTTATATAACGTAATACGTTATAACGTTATGTTATATAACGTAATACGTTATGACGTTATGTTATATAACGTAATACGTTATAACGTTATACCATATAACGCATTACCTTACAACGTTAGAACATACAACCTTATGTTATATAACGTATTACGTTGTAACGTTACACAAGACAACGTTATGTTATATAACGTATTACGTTATAACGTTATACCATATAACGTATTACGTTATAACGCGTTACCATATAACGTATTACGTTATAACGTTATACCATATAGCGTATTACGTTACAACGTTACACCATACAACGTTATGTTGTATAACGTATTCCGTTATAACGTTATACCATATAACGTATTACGTTATAGCGTTATGTTATATAACGTAATACGTTATAACGTTATGTTATATAACGTAATACGTTATAACGTTATGTTATATAACGTAATACGTTATAACGTTATGTTATATAACGTAATACGTTATAACGTTATGTTATATAACGTAGTACGCTATAACGTGTTACCATATAACGTATTACGTTATAACGTTATGTTATATAACCTAATACATTATAACGTTATACCATATAACGTATTACGTTATAACGTTATACCATACAACGTTATGTTATATAACGTATTACGTTATAACTTTATACTATATAACGTATTACGTTATAACTTTATACTATATAACGTATTACGTTATAACGTTATACCATACAACGTTATGTTATATAACGTATTACGATATAACTTTATACTATATAACGTATTACGTTATAATGTTAAACCATACAACGTTATGTAATATAACGTAAAACGTTATAACGTGTTACCATATAACGTATTACGTTATAACGTTACGCAAGACAACGTTATGTTATATAACGTATTACGTTATAACGTTATACCATATAACTATTACGTTATAACGTTCTGTTATATAAGGTTAAGTAAAAAGTTCTGAGCGTTTTTCGCTAGATGTCTTTAGTGAGCCATATCTCACGATGTGCACATCGCATCGAGTCATAGTATACACCGATTTCAAGGTGATATTACGCATCAAAAAGGTTCTTTGTCAGTTTTGTGTTCGGTGAAGCCAGTTGTGTGTTACAGCGTTCGAAAATGGAGATAAAAAAAGAGAAAATTCGATACATTCTTCAGTACCACTACGACCAAGGTGAAAAGGCGGAGCAGGCGGCCAAAAAAATTTGTGCTGTTTATGGACCCAGTACAGTATCGAATGCAACAGCAAAGCGGTGGTTCCAACGATTCCGTTCTGGTAATATGGACGTCGAAGATGAGGCACGCTCTGGTAGGCCAATCGTCGAAAATGTGGATAAAATCATGGAAATCGTCGAGTCGGACCGGCATGTGAGCACTTATTCCATTGCCCAGGAACTGAAGATTAGCCAGAAAACCGTTTGGAACCATTTGCATAAGGCTGGTCTCAAGAAGAAGCTCGACGTATGGGTGCCACATGAATTGACGCAAAAGAACCTTTTGGACCGAATTGATGCCTGCGATTCTTTGTTGAGACGTAACGAAATCGACCCATTTTTGAAGCGGATGGTGACTGGCGATGAAAAATGGGTCACATACGAGAACAACAGCCGAAAAAGATCGTGGTCCAATCGCGGTGGGCCGGCCCAAACGATCGCCAAGCGTGGATTAACGGCCAAGAAGGTTTTATTGTGTGTTTGGTGGGATTGGAAGGGAATCATCCATTATGAGCTGCTCCCATCGGGGCAAACACTTAATTCGGACCTCTATTGTCAACAACTGACCAGACTGAAGCAGGCGATCGACCAGAAGCGGCCAGAATTGGCCAATAGGAAAGGTGTTGTGTTCCATCAAGACAACGCCAGGCCGCACACATCTTTAACGACGCGTCAGAAGCTCCGAGAGCTTGGCTGGGAGGTTCTATCGCATCCGCCGTACAGTCCAGACCTGGCACCAAGCGATTATCACCTTTTTAAGTTTTTGCAAAATTTTCTTGATGGTACAAAACTGGCCTCAAGAGAGGCTTGTGAAAATGAGCTGGTCAAGTTTTTTACCAATAGGGACGAGGACTTCTTCAACCGCGGAATTATGAAATTGCCTTCAAAATGGACAAAAGTAATCGAACAAAACGGCGCATATTTAATCTAAATCGAATAATCTTGACTATGTTAATTTCATCGTCGAAATAAAGCGAAAAAGCGCTCAGAACTTTTTACTTCACCTAATATAACGTAATACGCTATAACGTGTTACCATATAACGTATTACGTTATATCGTTATACCATATAACGTACTACGATATAACGTTATACCATATAACGTATTACGTTATAACGTTATGCCATATAACGTATTACGTTATAACGTTATGATATATAACTTAATACGTTATAACGTTATGTTATATAACTTAATACGTTATAACGCTACACAAGACAACGCTATGTTATATAACGTATTACGTTATAACGTTATACCATATAACGTATTACGTTATAACGTTAAACCATATAACGTATTACGTTATAACGTTATACCATATAACGTATTACGTTATAACGTTATACCATACAACGTTATGTTATATAACGTATTACGATATAACTTTATAGTAAATAACGTATTACGTTATAATGTTAAACAATACAACGTTATGTTACATAACGTAATACGTTATAACTTTATACCATATAACATATTACGTTATAACGTTATACCATATAACGTATTACGTTATAACGTTATACCATATAACGTATTACGTTATAACGTTACACAAGACAACGTTATGTTACATAACGTAATACGTTATAACGTTATACCATATAACGTATTACGTTATAACGTTATGTTATATAACTTAATACGTTATAACTTCATGTTATATAACGTAATACGTTATAACGTTATACCATGTAACGTATTACGTTATAACGTTATACCACACAACGTTATGTTAAATAACGTATTACGTTATAACTTTATACTATATAACGTATTACGTTATAATGTTATACCATACAACGTTATGTTATACAACGTAATACGTTATAAAGTTATACCATATAACGTATTACGTTATAACGTTATACCACACAACGTTATGTTATATAACGTATTACGTTATAACGTTATGATATATAACATAATACGATATAACGTTCTGTTATATAACTTAATACGTTATAACTTTATTTTATATGACGGAATACGTTATAACGTTATACCATATAACGTATTACGATATAACGTTATACCATACAACGTTATTTTATATAACGTATTACGTTATAACTTTATACCATATAACGTTTTACGTTATAGCCTTATACCATATAACGTACTACGTGATAACGTTATACCATATAACGTATTACGTGATAACGTTATACCATATAACGTATTACGTTATAACGTTATGTTATATAACCTAATACGTTATAACGTTATACCATACAACGTTATGTTATATAACGTATTACGTTATAACTTTATACTATATAACGTATTACGTTATAACGTTAACCCATACAACGTTATGTTACATAACGTAATACCTTATAGCGTTATGCCATATAACGTATTACGTTATAACGTTACACAAGACAACGTTATGTTATATAACGTATTACGCTATAACGTTATACCATATAACGTATTACGTTATAACGTTATGTTATATAACCTAATACATTATAACGTTATACCATATAACGTATTACGTTATAACGTTATACCATACAACGTTATGTTATATAACGTATTACGTTATAACTTTATACTATATAACGTATTACGTTATAACTCTATACTATATAACGTATTACGTTATAACGTTATGCCATACAACGTTATGTTATATAACGTATTACGATATAACTTTATACTATATAACGTATTACGTTATAATGTTAAACCATACAACGTTATGTAATATAACGTAAAACGTTATAACGTGTTACCATATAACGTATTACGTTATAGCGTTATACCATATAACGTTTTACGTTATAGCGTTATACCATATAACGTACTACGTGATAACGTTATACCATATAACGTATTACGTGATAACGTTATACCATATAACGTATTACGTTATAACGTTATGTTATATAACCTAATACGTTATAACGTTATACCATACAACGTTATGTTATATAACGTATTACGTTATAACTTTATACTATATAACGTATTACGTTATAACGTTAACCCATACAACGTTATGTTACATAACGTAATACCTTATAGCGTTATACCATATAACGTATTACGTTATAACGTTACACAAGACAACGTTATGTTATATAACGTGTTACGTTATATCGTTATAAAATATAACGTATTACGTTATAACGTTACACAAGACAACGTTATGTTATATAACGTATTACGCTATAACGTTATACCATATAACGTATTATGTTATAACGTTATGCTATATAACGTAATACGTTATAACGTTATACTACATAACGTAATAGGTTATAACGTAATACCATATAACGTATAGCGTTATAAAGTTACACCTTACAACGTT
Organism: Bombus hypnorum; assembly: GCA_911387925.2. Classification (NCBI taxonomy): domain Eukaryota; kingdom Metazoa; phylum Arthropoda; class Insecta; order Hymenoptera; family Apidae; genus Bombus; species Bombus hypnorum. The sequence continues at coordinate 1,283,119 of OU427027.1, forward strand.
ATGTTATATAACTTAATACGTTCTAACGTTATGTTATACAACTTAATACGTTCTAACGTTATGTTATATAACGTATTACGGTATAACGTTATACCACATAACGTATTACGTTATAGCGTTATGTTATATAACCTAATACGTTATAAGGTTATACCATATAACGTATTACGCTATAACGTTGTACCATACAACGTTATGTTATACGACGTATTACGTTATAACTTTATACTATATAACGTATTACGTTATAGCGTTATACCATATAACGTATTACGTTATAACGTTATACCATATAACGTATTACGTTGTAACGTTACACAAGACAACATTATGTTATATAACGTATTACGTTATAACGTTATACCATATAACGTATTACGTTATAACGTTATACCATATAACGTATTACGTTATAACGTTATACCATATAACGTATTACGTTACAACGTTACACCATACAACGTTATGTTGTATAACGTATTCCGTTATAACGTTATACCATATAACGTATTACGTTATAGCGTTATGTTATATAACGTAATACGTTATAACGTTACGTTATATAACGTAATACGTTATAACGTTATACCATATAACGCATTACGTTATAACGTTAGAACATACAACGTTATGTTATATGACGTATTACGTTATAACTTTATACTATATAACGTATTACGTTATAGCGTTATACCATATAACGTATTAGGATATAACGTTATACCATATAACGTATTACGTTATAACGTTATACCATATAACGTATTACGTTATAACGTTATGAGATATAACTTAATACGTTATAACGTTATGTTACATAACTTAATACGTTATAACGTTATGTTATATAACGTAATACGTTATAACGTTATACCATATAACGCATTACGTTATAACGTTAGAACATACAACCTTATGTTATATAACGTATTACGTTATAACGTTATACCATATAATGTGTTACGTTATAACGTTATACCATATAACGTATTACGATATAACGTTATACCAAATAACGTTATGTTATATAACGTATTACGTTATAACTTTATACTATATAACGTATTACGTTATAACGTTAACCCATACAACGTTATGTTACATAACGTAAAACCTTATAGCGTTATGCCATATAACGTATTACGTTATAACGTTACACAAGACAACGTTATGTTATATAACGTATTACGCTATAACGTTATACCATATAACGTATTACGTTATAACGTTATGTTATATAACCTAATACATTATAACGTTATACCATATAACGTATTACGTTATAACGTTATACCATATAACGTATTACGTTATAACGTTATGTTATATAACTTAATACGTTATAACTTCATGTTATATAACGTAATACGTTATAACGTTATACCATGTAACGTATTACGCTATAACGTTATACCATATAACGTATTACGTTATAACGTTATGTTATATAACCTAATACATTATAACGTTATACCATATAACGTATTACGTTATAACGTTATACCATATAACGTATTACGTTATAACGTTATGTTATATAACTTAATACGTTATAACTTCATGTTATATAACGTAATACGTTATAACGTTATACCACATAACGTATTACGATATAACGTTATATCATATAACGTATTACGTTATAACGTTACACACGACAACGTTATGTTATATAACGTATTACGTTATGACGTTACACCATACAACGTTATGATATATAACGTAATACGTTATAACGTTGTAACGTTATACCATATAACGTATTACGTTATAAGGTTACACAAGACAACGTTATGTTATATAACGTATTTCGTTATAACGTTATACCATATAACGTATTACGTTCTGTTATATAACGTAATACGCTATAACGTGTTACCATATAACGTATTACGTTATAGCGTTGTACCATATAACGTTATGTTATATAACGTAATACGTTATAACTTTATAAAATATAACGTATTACGTTATAGCGTTATACCATATAACGTATTACGTTATAACGTTATACCATATAACGTATTACGTTATAACGTTCTGTTATATAACGTAATACGCTATAACGTGTTACCATATAACGTATTACGTTATAGCGTTATACCATATAACGTTATGTTATATAACGTAATACGTTATAACTTTATACCATATAACGTATTACGTTATAGCGTTATACCATATAACGTATTACGTGATAACGTTATACCATATAACGTATTACGTCATAACGTTCTGTTATATAACGTAATACGCTATAACGTGTTACCATATAACGTATTACGTTATAGCGTTATACCATACAACGTTATGTAATATAACGTAAAAAGTTATAACGTGTTACCATATAACGTATTACGTTATAACGTTATACCATATAACGTATTAGGTTATAACGTTATGATATATAACTTAATACGTTATACCTTATAGCGTTATACCATATAACGTATTACGTTATAACGTTACGCAAGACAACGTTATGTTATATAACGTATTACGTTATAACGTTATACCATATAACTATTACGTTATAACGTTCTGTTATATAACGTAATACGCTATAACGTGTTACCATATAACGTATTACGTTATATCGTTATACCATATAACGTACTACGATATAACGTTATACCATATAACGTATTACGTTATAACGTTATACCATATAACGTATTACGTTATAACGTTATGATATATAACTTAATACGTTATAACGTTATGTTATATAACTTAATACGTTATAACGCTACACAAGACAACGCTATGTTATATAACGTATTACGTTATAACGTTATACCATATAACGTATTACGTTATAACGTTAAACCATATAACGTATTACGTTATAACGTTATACCATATAACGTATTACGTTATAACGTTATACCATACAACGTTATGTTATATAACGTATTACGATATAACTTTATAGTAAATAACGTATTACGTTATAATGTTAAACAATACAACGTTATGTTACATAACGTAATACGTTATAACTTTATACCATATAACATATTACGTTATAACGTTATACCATATAACGTATTACGTTATAACATTATACCATATAACGTATTACGTTATAACGTTACACAAGACAACGTTATGTTATATAACGTATTACGCTATAACGTTATACCATATAACGTATTACGTTATAACGTTATGTTATATAACCTAATACATTATAACGTTATACCATATAACGTATTGCGTTATAACGTTATACCATACAACGTTATGTTATATAACGTATTACGTTATAACTTTATACCATATAACATATTACGCTATAACGTTATACCATATAACGTATTACGTTATAACGTTATGTTATATAACCTAATACATTATAACGTTATACCATATAACGTATTGCGTTATAACGTTATACCATACAACGTTATGTTATATAACGTATTACGATATAACTTTATAATATATAACGTATTACGTTATAATGTTAAACCATACAACGTTATGTAATATAACGTAAAACGTTATATCGTGTTACCATATAACGTATTACGTTATAACGTTATACCATATAACGTTATGCTATATAACGTAATACGTTATAACGTTATACTGCATAACGTAAAAGGTTATAACGTAATACCATATAACGTATAGCGTTATAAAGTTACACCTTACAACCTTATGTTATATAACTTAATACGTTATAACGTTATGTTATATAACGTAATACGTTATAACGTTATACCATATAACGTATTACGATATAACGTTATACCATACAACGTTATGTTATATAACGTATTACGTTATAACTATATAATATATAACGTGTTACGTTATAACGTTAAACCATACAACGTTATGTTACATAACGTCATACGTTATAACGTTATACCATATAACGTATTACGTTATAACGTTACAACGTTACACAAGACAACGTCATGTTACATAACGTAATAAGTTATAACGTTATACCTTATAACGTATTACGTTATAACGTTACACAAGACAACGTTATGTTATATAACGTATTACGTTATAATGTTAAACCATACAACGTTATGTAATATAACGTAAAACGTTATAACGTGTTACCATATAACGTATTACGTTATAACGTTATACCATATAACGTTATGCTATATAACGTAATACGTTATAACGTTATACTACATAACGTAATAGGTTATAACGTAATACCATATAACGTATAGCGTTATAAAGTTACACCTTACAACGTTATGTTATATAACTTAATACGTTCTAACGTTATGTTATATAACTTAATACGTTCTAACGTTATGTTATATAACGTATTACGGTATAACGTTATACCACATAACGTATTACGTTATAGCGTTATGTTATATAACCTAATACTTTATAAGGTTATACCATATAACGTATTACGCTATAACGTTGTACCATACAACGTTATGTTATACGACGTATTACGTTATAACTTTATACTATATAACGTATTACGTTATAGCGTTATACCATATAACGTATTACGTTATAACGTTATACCATATAACGTATAACGTTGTAACGTTACACAAGACAACGTAATGTTATATAACGTATTACGTTATAACGTTATACCATATAACGTATTACGTTATAACGCGTTACCATATAACGTATTACGTTATAACGTTATACCATATAGCGTATTACGTTACAACGTTACACCATACAACGTTATGTTGTATAACGTATTCCGTTATAACGTTATACCATATAACGTATTACGTTATAGCGTTATGCTATATAACGTAATACGTTATAACGTTACGTTATATAACGTAATACGTTATAACGTTATACCATATAACGCATTACGTTATAACGTTAGAACATACAACGTTATGTTATATGACGTATTACGTTATAACTTTATACTATATAACGTATTACGTTATAGCGTTATACCATATAACGTATTAGGATATAACGTTATACCATATAACGTATTACGTTATAACGTTATACCATATAACGTATTACGTTATAACGTTATGAGATATAACTTAATACGTTATAACGTTATGTTACATAACTTAATACGTTATAACGTTATGTTATATAACGTAATACGTTATAACGTTATACCATATAACGCATTACGTTATAACGTTAGAACATACAACCTTATGTTATATAACGTATTACGTTATAACGTTATACCATATAATGTGTTACGTTATAACGTTATACCATATAACGTATTATGATATAACGTTATACCAAATAACGTTATGTTATATAACGTATTACGTTATAACGTTCTGTTATATAACGTAATACGCTATAACGTGTTACCATATAACGTATTACGTTATATCGTTATACCATATAACGTTATGTTATATAACGTAATACGTTATAACTTTATACCATATAACGTATTACGTTATAGCGTTATACCATATAACGTAATGCGTTATAACGTTATACCATATAACGCATTACGTTATAACGTTAGAACATACAACCTTATGTTATATAACGTATTACGTTATAACGTTATAAAATATAACGTGTTACGTTATAACGTTATACCATATAACGTATTACGTTATAACGTTATACCAAATAACGTTATGTTATATAACGTATTACGTTATAACGTTATACCATATAACGTATTACGTTATAACGTTATACCATATAACGTATTACGTTATAACGTTATACCATAATACGTTATAATTCATAACGTAATACGTTATAACTTTATACCATATAACGTATTACGTTGTAACGTTATACCATATAACGTATTACGTTATAATGTTATACCATATAACGTATTACGTTATAACGTTATACCATATAGCGTATTACGTTACAACGTTACACCATACAACGTATTACGTTCTAACGTTATGTTATATAACGTATTACGTTATAGCGTTATGTTATATAACGTTATGTTATATAACGTAATACGATATGACGTTATGTTATATAACGTAATACGTTATAACGTTATGTTATATAACGTATTACGGTATAACGTTATACCACATAACGTATTACGTTATAGCGTTATGTTATATAACCTAATACTTTATAAGGTTATACCATATAACGTATTACGCTATAACGTTGTACCATACAACGTTATGTTATACGACGTATTACGTTATAACTTTATACTATATAACGTATTACGTTATAGCGTTGTACCATATAACGTTATGTTATATAACGTAATACGTTATAACTTTATAAAATATAACGTATTACGTTATAACGTTATGCCATATAACGTATTACGTTATAACGTTATGATATATAACTTAATACGTTATAACGTTATGTTATATAACTTAATACGTTATAACGCTACACAAGACAACGCTATGTTATATAACGTATTACGTTATAACGTTATACCATATAACGTATTACGTTATAACGTTAAACCATATAACGTATTACGTTATAACGTTATACCATATAACGTATTACGTTATAACGTTATACCATACAACGTTATGTTATATAACGTATTACGATATAACTTTATAGTAAATAACGTATTACGTTATAATGTTAAACAATACAACGTTATGTTACATAACGTAATACGTTATAACTTTATACCATATAACATATTACGTTATAACGTTATACCATATAACGTATTACGTTATAACATTATACCATATAACGTATTACGTTATAACGTTACACAAGACAACGTTATGTTACATAACGTAATACGTTATAACGTTATACCACACAACGTTATGTTAAATAACGTATTACGTTATAACTTTATACTATATAACGTATTACGTTATAATGTTATACCATACAACGTTATGTTATACAACGTAATACGTTATAAAGTTATACCATATAACGTATTACGTTATAACGTTATACCACACAACGTTATGTTATATAACGTATTACGTTATAACGTTATGATATATAACATAATACGATATAACGTTCTGTTATATAACTTAATACGTTATAACTTTATTTTATATGACGGAATACGTTATAACGTTATACCATATAACGTATTACGATATAACGTTATACCATACAACGTTATTTTATATAACGTATTACGTTATAACTTTATACCATATAACGTTTTACGTTATAGCGTTATACCATATAACGTACTACGTGATAACGTTATACCATATAACGTATTACGTGATAACGTTATACCATATAACGTATTACGTTATAACGTTATGTTATATAACCTAATACGTTATAACGTTATACCATACAACGTTATGTTATATAACGTATTACGTTATAACTTTATACTATATAACGTATTACGTTATAACGTTAACCCATACAACGTTATGTTACATAACGTAATACCTTATAGCGTTATGCCATATAACGTATTACGTTATAACGTTACACAAGACAACGTTATGTTATATAACGTATTACGCTATAACGTTATACCATATAACGTATTACGTTATAACGTTATGTTATATAACCTAATACATTATAACGTTATACCATATAACGTATTACGTTATAACGTTATACCATACAACGTTATGTTATATAACATATTACGTTATAACGTTATATCATATAACGTAATACGCTATAACGTGTTACCATATAACGTATTACGTTATAGCGTTATACCATATAACGTTATGTTATATAACGTAATACGTTATAACTTTATACCATATAACGTATTACGTTATAGCGTTATACCATATAACGTATTACGTGATAACGTTATACCATATAACGTATTACGTCATAACGTTCTGTTATATAACGTAATACGCTATAACGTGTTACCATATAACGTATTACGTTATAGCGTTATACCATACAACGTTATGTAATATAACGTAAAAAGTTATAACGTGTTACCATCTAACGTATTACGTTATAACGTTATACCATATAACGTATTAGGTTATAACGTTATGATATATAACTTAATACGTTATACCTTATAGCGTTATACCATATAACGTATTACATTATAACGTTACGCAAGACAACGTTATGTTATATAACGTATTACGTTATAACGTTATACCATATAACTATTACGTTATAACGTTCTGTTATATAACGTAATACGCTATAACGTGTTACCATATAACGTATTACGTTATATCGTTATACCATATAACGTACTACGATATAACGTTATACCATATAACGTATTACGTTATAACGTTATACCATATAACGTATTACGTTATAACGTTATGATATATAACTTAATACGTTATAACGTTATGTTATATAACTTAATACGTTATAACGCTACACAAGACAACGCTATGTTATATAACGTATTACGTTATAACGTTATACCATATAACGTTTTACGTTATAACGTTAAACCATATAACGTATTACGTTATAACGTTATACCATATAACGTATTACGTTATAACGTTATACCATACAACGTTATGTTATATAACGTATTACGATATAACTTTATAGTAAATAACGTATTACGTTATAATGTTAAACAATACAACGTTATGTTACATAACGTAATACGTTATAACTTTATACCATATAACATATTACGTTATAACGTTATACCATATAACGTATTACGTTGTAACATTATACCATATAACGTATTACGTTATAACGTTACACAAGACAACGTTATGTTACATAACGTAATACGTTATAACGTTATACCATATAACGTATTACGTTATAACGTTACACAAGACAACGTTATGTTATATAACGTATTACGTTATAACGTTATACCATATAACGTATTACGTTATAACGTTATGTTATATAACCTAATACATTATAACGTTATACCATATAACGTATTGCGTTATAACGTTATACCATACAACGTTATGTTATATAACGTATTACGTTATAACTTTATACCATATAACATATTACGCTATAACGTTATACCATATAACGTATTACGTTATAACGTTATGTTATATAACCTAATACATTATAACGTTATACCATATAACGTATTGCGTTATAACGTTATACCATACAACGTTATGTTATATAACGTATTACGATATAACTTTATACTATATAACGTATTACGTTATAATGTTAAACCATACAACGTTATGTAATATAACGTAAAACGTTATATCGTGTTACCATATAACGTATTACGTTATAACGTTATACCATATAACGTTATGCTATATAACGTAATACGTTATAACGTTATACTGCATAACGTAAAAGGTTATAACGTAATACCATATAACGTATAGCGTTATAAAGTTACACCTTACAACCTTATGTTATATAACTTAATACGTTATAACGTTATGTTATATAACGTAATACGTTATAACGTTATACCATATAACGTATTACGATATAACGTTATACCATACAACGTTATGTTATATAACGTATTACGTTATAACTTTATAATATATAACGTGTTACGTTATAACGTTAAACCATACAACGTTATGTTACATAACGTCATACGTTATAACGTTATACCATATAACGTATTACGTTATAACGTTACAACGTTACACAAGACAACGTCATGTTACATAACGTAATAAGTTATAACGTTATACCTTATAACGTATTACGTTATAACGTTACACAAGACAACGTTATGTTATATAACGTATTACGTTATAATGTTAAACCATACAACGTTATGTAATATAACGTAAAACGTTATAACGTGTTACCATATAACGTATTACGTTATAACGTTATACCATATAACGTTATGCTATATAACGTAATACGTTATAACGTTATACTACATAACGTAATAGGTTATAACGTAATACCATATAACGTATAGCGTTATAAAGTTACACCTTACAACGTTATGTTATATAACTTAATACGTTCTAACGTTATGTTATATAACTTAATACGTTCTAACGTTATGTTATGTAACGTATTACGGTATAACGTTATACCACATAACGTATTACGTTATAGCGTTATGTTATATAACCTAATACGTTATAAGGTTATACCATATAACGTATTACGCTATAACGTTGTACCATACAACGTTATGTTATACGACGTATTACGTTATAACTTTATACTATATAACGTATTACGTTATAGCGTTATACCATATAACGTATTACGTTATAACGTTATACCATATAACGTATTACGTTGTAACGTTACACAAGACAACGTAATGTTATATAACGTATTACGTTATAACGTTATACCATATAACGTATTACGTTATAACGCGTTACCATATAACGTATTACGTTATAACGTTATACCATATAGCGTATTACGTTACAACGTTACACCATACAACGTTATGTTGTATAACGTATTCCGTTATAACGTTATACCATATAACGTATTACGTTATAGCGTTATGTTATATAACGTAATACGTTATAACGTTACGTTATATAACGTAATACGTTATAACGTTATACCATACAACGCATTACGTTATAACGTTAGAACATACAACGTTATGTTATATGACGTATTACGTTATAACTTTATACTATATAACGTATTACGTTATAGCGTTATACCATATAACGTATTAGGATATAACGTTATACCATATAACGTATTACGTTATAACGTTATACCATATAACGTATTACGTTATAACGTTATGAGATATAACTTAATACGTTATAACGTTATGTTATATAACTTAATACGTTATAACGTTATGTTATATAACGTAATACGTTATAACGTTATACCATATAACGCATTACGTTATAACGTTAGAACATACAACCTTATGTTATATAACGTATTACGTTATAACGTTATACCATATAACGTGTTACGTTATAACGTTATACCATATAACGTATTACGATATAACGTTATACCAAATAACGTTATGTTATATAACGTATTACGTTATAACGTTCTGTTATATAACGTAATACGCTATAACGTGTTACCATATAACGTATTACGTTATATCGTTATACCATATAACGTTATGTTATATAACGTAATACGTTATAACTTTATACCATATAACGTATTACGTTATAGCGTTATACCATATAACGTAATGCGTTATAACGTTATACCATATAACGCATTACGTTATAACGTTAGAACATACAACCTTATGTTATATAACGTATTACGTTATAACGTTATAAAATATAACGTGTTACGTTATAACGTTATACCATATAACGTATTACGTTATAACGTTATACCAAATAACGTTATGTTATATAACGTATTACGTTATAACGTTATACCATATAACGTATTACGTTATAACGTTATACCATATAACGTATTACGTTATAACGTTATACCATAATACGTTATAATTCATAACGTAATACGTTATAACTTTATACCATATAACGTATTACGTTGTAACGTTATACCATATAACGTATTACGTTATAACGTTATACCATATAACGTATTACGTTATAACGTTATACCATATAGCGTATTACGTTACAACGTTACACCATACAACGTATTACGTTCTAACGTTATGTTATATAACGTATTACGTTATAGCGTTATGTTATATAACGTTATGTTATATAACGTAATACGATATGACGTTATGTTATATAACGTAATACGTTATAACGTTATGTTATATAACGTAATACGTTATAACGTTCTGTTATATAACGTAATACGCTATAACGTGTTACCATATAACGTATTACGTTATATCGTTATACCATATAACGTATTAGGATATAACGTTATACCATATAACGTATTACGTTATAACGTTATACCATATAACGTATTACGTTATAACGTTATGATATATAACTTAATACGTTATAACGTTATGTTATATAACTTAATACGTTATAACGTTATGTTATATAACGTATTACGTTATAACGTTATACCATATAACGTATTACGTTATAACGTTATACCATATAGCGTATTACGTTACAACGTTACACCATACAACGTTATGTTGTATAACGTATTCCGTTATAACGTTATACCATATAACGTATTACGTTATAGCGTTATGTTATATAACGTAATACGTTATAACGTTATGTTATATAACGCAATACGTTATAACGTTATGTTATATAACGTAATACGTTATAACGTTATGTTATATAACGTAATACGTTATAACGTTATGTTATATAACGTAGTACGCTATAACGTGTTACCATATAACGTATTACGTTATAACGTTATGTTATATAACCTAATACATTATAACGTTATACCATATAACGTATTACGTTATAACGTTATACCATACAACGTTATGTTATATAACGTATTACGTTATAACTTTATACTATATAACGTATTACGTTATAACTTTATACTATATAACGTATTACGTTATAACGTTATACCATACAACGTTATGTTATATAACGTATTACGATATAACTTTATACTATATAACGTATTACGTTATAATGTTAAACCATACAACGTTATGTAATATAACGTAAAACGTTATAACGTGTTACCATATAACGTATTACGTTATAGCGTTATACCATATAACGTTTTACGTTATAGCGTTATACCATATAACGTACTACGTGATAACGTTATACCATATAACGTATTACGTGATAACGTTATACCATATAACGTATTACGTTATAACGTTATGTTATATAACCTAATACGTTATAACGTTATACCATACAACGTTATGTTATATAACGTATTACGTTATAACTTTATACTATATAACGTATTACGTTGTAACGTTAACCCATACAACGTTATGTTACATAACGTAATACCTTATAGCGTTATACCATATAACGTATTACGTTATAACGTTACACACGACAACGTTATGTTATATAACATGTGACGTTAGAACGTTATACCATATAACGTATTACGTTATAACGTTACACAAGACAACGTTATGTTATATAACGTATTACGCTATAACGTTATACCATATAACGTATTACGTTATAACGTTATACCATATAGCGTATTACGTTACAACGTTACACCATACAACGTATTACGTTATAACGTTATGTTATATAACGTATTACGTTATATCGTTATGTTATATAACGTAATACGTTATAACGTTATGTTATATAACGTAATACGTTATAACGTTAGGTTATATAACGTAATACGTTATAACGTTATGTTATATAACGTAATACGTTATAACGTTATGTTATATAACGTAATACGTTATGACGTTATGTTATATAACGTAATACGTTATAACGTTATACCATATAACGCATTACGTTACAACGTTAGAACATACAACCTTATGTTATATAACGTATTACGTTGTAACGTTACACAAGACAACGTTATGTTATATAACGTATTACGTTATAACGTTATACCATATAACGTATTACGTTATAACGCGTTACCATATAACGTATTACGTTATAACGTTATACCATATAGCGTATTACGTTACAACGTTACACCATATAACGTTATGTTGTATAACGTATTCCGTTATAACGTTATACCATATAACGTATTACGTTATAGCGTTATGTTATATAACGTAATACGTTATAACGTTATGTTATATAACGTAATACGTTATAACGTTATGTTATATAACGTAATACGTTATAACGTTATGTTATATAACGTAATACGTTATAACGTTATGTTATATAACGTAGTACGCTATAACGTGTTACCATATAACGTATTACGTTATAACGTTATGTTATATAACCTAATACATTATAACGTTATACCATATAACGTATTACGTTATAACGTTACACCATACAACGTTATGTTGTATAACGTATTCCGTTATAACGTTATACCATATAACGTATTACGTTATAGCGTTATGTTATATAACGTAATACGTTATAACGTTATGTTATATAACGTAATACGTTATAACGTTATGTTATATAACGTAATACGTTATAACGTTACGTTATATAACGTAATACGTTATAACGTTATACCATACAACGCATTACGTTATAACGTTAGAACATACAACGTTATGTTATATGACGTATTACGTTATAACTTTATACTATATAACGTATTACGTTATAGCGTTATACCATATAACGTATTAGGATATAACGTTATACCATATAACGTATTACGTTATAACGTTATACCATATAACGTATTACGTTATAACGTTATGAGATATAACTTAATACGTTATAACGTTATGTTACATAACTTAATACGTTATAACGTTATGTTATATAACGTAATACGTTATAACGTTATACCATATAACGCATTACGTTATAACGTTAGAACATACAACCTTATGTTATATAACGTATTACGTTATAACGTTATACCATATAACGTGTTACGTTATAACGTTATACCATATAACGTATTACGATATAACGTTATACCAAATAACGTTATGTTATATAACGTATTACGTTATAACGTTCTGTTATATAACGTAATACGCTATAACGTGTTACCATATAACGTATTACGTTATATCGTTATACCATATAACGTTATGTTATATAACGTAATACGTTATAACTTTATACTATATAACGTAATACGTTATAGCGTTATACCATATAACGTAATGCGTTATAACGTTATACCATATAACGCATTACGTTATAACGTTAGAACATACAACCTTATGTTATATAACGTATTACGTTATAACGTTATAAAATATAACGTGTTACGTTATAACGTTATACCATATAACGTATTACGTTATAACGTTATACCAAATAACGTTATGTTATATAACGTATTACGTTATAACGTTATACCATATAACGTATTACGTTATAACGTTATACCATATAACGTATTACGTTATAACGTTATACCATAATACGTTATAATTCATAACGTAATACGGTATAACTTTATACCATATAACGTATTACGTTGTAACGTTATACCATATAACGTATTACGTTATAACGTTATACCATATAACGTATTACGTTATAACGTTATACCATATAGCGTATTACGTTACAACGTTACACCATACAACGTATTACGTTCTAACGTTATGTTATATAACGTATTACGTTATAGCGTTATGTTATATAACGTTATGTTATATAACGTAATACGATATGACGTTATGTTATATAACGTAATACGTTATAACGTTATGTTATATAACGTAATACGTTATAACGTTCTGTTATATAACGTAATACGCTATAACGTGTTACCATATAACGTATTACGTTATAACGTTATACCATATAGCGTATTACGTTACAACGTTACACCATACAACGTATTACGTTATAACGTTATGTTATATAACGTATTACGTTATATCGTTATGTTATATAACGTAATACGTTATAACGTTATGTTATATAACGTAATACGTTATAACGTTAGGTTATATAACGTAATACGTTATAACGTTATGTTATATAACGTAATACGTTATGACGTTATGTTATATAACGTAATACGTTATAACGTTATACCATATAACGCATTACGTTACAACGTTAGAACATACAACCTTATGTTACATAACGTATTACGTTGTAACGTTACACAAGACAACGTTATGTTATATAACGTATTACGTTATAACGTTATACCATATAACGTATTACGTTATAACGCGTTACCATATAACGTATTACGTTATAACGTTATACCATATAGCGTATTACGTTACAACGTTACACCATACAACGTTATGTTGTATAACGTATTCCGTTATAACGTTATACCATATAACGTATTACGTTATAGCGTTATGTTATATAACGTAATACGTTATAACGTTATGTTATATAACGCAATACGTTATAACGTTATGTTATATAACGTAATACGTTATAACGTTATGTTATATAACGTAATACGTTATAACGTTATGTTATATAACGTAGTACGCTATAACGTGTTACCATATAACGTATTACGTTATAACGTTATGTTATATAACCTAATACATTATAACGTTATACCATATAACGTATTACGTTATAACGTTATACCATACAACGTTATGTTATATAACGTATTACGTTATAACTTTATACTATATAACGTATTACGTTATAACTTTATACTATATAACGTATTACGTTATAACGTTATACCATACAACGTTATGTTATATAACGTATTACGATATAACTTTATACTATATAACGTATTACGTTATAATGTTAAACCATACAACGTTATGTAATATAACGTAAAACGTTATAACGTGTTACCATATAACGTATTACGTTATAGCGTTATACCATATAACGTTTTACGTTATAGCGTTATACCATATAACGTACTACGTGATAACGTTATACCATATAACGTATTACGTGATAACGTTATACCATATAACGTATTACGTTATAACGTTATGTTATATAACCTAATACGTTATAACGTTATACCATACAACGTTATGTTATATAACGTATTACGTTATAACTTTATACTATATAACGTATTACGTTGTAACGTTAACCCATACAACGTTATGTTACATAACGTAATACCTTATAGCGTTATACCATATAACGTATTACGTTATAACGTTACACAAGACAACGTTATGTTATATAACATGTGACGTTAGAACGTTATACCATATAACGTATTACGTTATAACGTTACACAAGACAACGTTATGTTATATAACGTATTACGCTATAACGTTATACCATATAACGTATTACGTTATAACGTTATACCATATAGCGTATTACGTTACAACGTTACACCATACAACGTATTACGTTATAACGTTATGTTATATAACGTATTACGTTATATCGTTATGTTATATAACGTAATACGTTATAACGTTATGTTATATAACGTAATACGTTATAACGTTATGTTATATAACGTAATACGTTATAACGTTATGTTATATAACGTAATACGTTATAACGTTATGTTATATAACGTAATACGTTATGACGTTATGTTATATAACGTAATACGTTATAACGTTATACCATATAACGCATTACGTTACAACGTTAGAACATACAACCTTATGTTATATAACGTATTACGTTGTAACGTTACACAAGACAACGTTATGTTATATAACGTATTACGTTATAACGTTATACCATATAACGTATTACGTTATAACGTGTTACCATATAACGTATTACGTTATAACGTTATACCATATAACGTATTACGTTACAACGTTACACCATACAACGTTATGTTGTATAACGTATTCCGTTATAACGTTATACCATATAACGTATTACGTTATAGCGTTATGTTATATAACGTAATACGTTATAACGTTATGTTATATAACGTAATACGTTATAACGTTATGTTATATAACGTAATACGTTATAACGTTATGTTATATAACGTAATACGTTATAACGTTATGTTATATAACGTAGTACGCTATAACGTGTTACCATATAACGTATTACGTTATAACGTTATGTTATATAACCTAATACATTATAACGTTATACCATATAACGTATTACGTTATAACGTTATACCATACAACGTTATGTTATATAACGTATTACGTTATAACTTTATACTATATAACGTATTACGTTATAACTTTATACTATATAACGTATTACGTTATAACGTTATACCATACAACGTTATGTTATATAACGTATTACGATATAACTTTATACTATATAACGTATTACGTTATAATGTTAAACCATACAACGTTATGTAATATAACGTAAAACGTTATAACGTGTTACCATATAACGTATTACGTTATAGCGTTATACCATATAACGTTTTACGTTATAGCGTTATACCATATAACGTACTACGTGATAACGTTCTGTTATATAACGTAATACGCTATAACGTGTTACCATATAACGTATTACGTTATAGCGTTATACCATACAACGTTATGTAATATAACGTAAAAAGTTATAACGTGTTACCATATAACGTATTACGTTATAACGTTATACCATATAACGTATTAGGTTATAACGTTATGATATATAACTTAATACGTTATACCTTATAGCGTTATACCATATAACGTATTACGTTATAACGTTACGCAAGACAACGTTATGTTATATAACGTATTACGTTATAACGTTATACCATATAACGTATTACGTTATAACGTTATACCATACAACGTTATGTTATATAACGTATTACGATATAACTTTATAGTAAATAACGTATTACGTTATAATGTTAAACAATACAACGTTATGTTACATAACGTAATACGTTATAACTTTATACCATATAACATATTACGTTATAACGTTATACCATATAACGTATTACGTTATAACATTATACCATATAACGTATTACGTTATAACGTTACACAAGACAACGTTATGTTACATAACGTAATACGTTATAACGTTATACCATATAACGTATTACGTTATAACGTTATGTTATATAACTTAATACGTTATAACTTCATGTTATATAACGTAATACGTTATAACGTTATACCATGTAACGTATTACGTTATAACGTTATACCACACAACGTTATGTTAAATAACGTATTACGTTATAACTTTATACTATATAACGTATTACGTTATAATGTTATACCATACAACGTTATGTTATACAACGTAATACGTTATAAAGTTATACCATATAACGTATTACGTTATAACGTTATACCACACAACGTTATGTTATATAACGTATTACGTTATAACGTTATGATATATAACATAATACGATATAACGTTCTGTTATATAACTTAATACGTTATAACTTTATTTTATATGACGGAATACGTTATAACGTTATACCATATAACGTATTACGATATAACGTTATACCATACAACGTTATTTTATATAACGTATTACGTTATAACTTTATACCATATAACGTTTTACGTTATAGCGTTATACCATATAACGTACTACGTGATAACGTTATACCATATAACGTATTACGTGATAACGTTATACCATATAACGTATTACGTTATAACGTTATGTTATATAACCTAATACGTTATAACGTTATACCATACAACGTTATGTTATATAACGTATTACGTTATAACTTTATACTATATAACGTATTACGTTATAACGTTAACCCATACAACGTTATGTTACATAACGTAATACCTTATAGCGTTATGCCATATAACGTATTACGTGATAACGTTATACCATATAACGTATTACGTTATAACGTTATGTTATATAACCTAATACGTTATAACGTTATACCATACAACGTTATGTTATATAACGTATTACGTTATAACTTTATACTATATAACGTATTACGTTATAACGTTAACCCATACAACGTTATGTTACATAACGTAATACCTTATAGCGTTATACCATATAACGTATTACGTTATAACGTTACACAAGACAACGTTATGTTATATAACGTGTTACGTTATATCGTTATAAAATATAACGTATTACGTTATAACGTTACACAAGACAACGTTATGTTATATAACGTATTACGCTATAACGTTATACCATATAACGTATTATGTTATAACGTTATGTTATATAACCTAATACGTTATAACGTTATACCATATAACGTATTAATTTATAACGTTATACCATACAACGTTATGTTATATAACGTATTACGTTATAACTTTATACTATATAACGTATTACGTTATAACGTTAAACCATACAACGTTATGTTACATAACGTAATACGTTATAACGTTATACCATATAACGTATTACGTTATAACGTTACACAAGACAACGTTATGTTATATAATGTATTACGTTATAACATTATACCATATAACGTATTACGTTCTGTTATATAACGTAATACGCTATAACGTGTTACCATATAACGTATTACGTTATAGCGTTGTACCATATAACGTTATGTTATATAACGTAATACGTTATAACTTTATAAAATATAACGTATTACGTTATAGCGTTATACCATATAACGTATTACGTTATAACGTTATACCATATAACGTATTACGTTATAACGTTCTGTTATATAACGTAATACGCTATAACGTGTTACCATATAACGTATTACGTTATAGCGTTATACCATATAACGTTATGTTATATAACGTAATACGTTATAACTTTATACCATATAACGTATTACGTTATAGCGTTATACCATATAACGTATTACGTGATAACGTTATACCATATAACGTATTACGTCATAACGTTCTGTTATATAACGTAATACGCTATAACGTGTTACCATATAACGTATTACGTTATAGCGTTATACCATACAACGTTATGTAATATAACGTAAAAAGTTATAACGTGTTACCATATAACGTATTACGTTATAACGTTATACCATATAACGTATTAGGTTATAACGTTATGATATATAACTTAATACGTTATACCTTATAGCGTTATACCATATAACGTATTACATTATAACGTTACGCAAGACAACGTTATGTTATATAACGTATTACGTTATAACGTTATACCATATAACTATTACGTTATAACGTTCTGTTATATAACGTAATACGCTATAACGTGTTACCATATAACGTATTACGTTATATCGTTATACCATATAACGTACTACGATATAACGTTATACCATATAACGTATTACGTTATAACGTTATACCATATAACGTATTACGTTATAACGTTATGATATATAACTTAATACGTTATAACGTTATGTTATATAACTTAATACGTTATAACGCTACACAAGACAACGCTATGTTATATAACGTATTACGTTATAACGTTATACCATATAACGTATTACGTTATAACGTTAAACCATATAACGTATTACGTTATAACGTTATACCATATAACGTATTACGTTATAACGTTATACCATACAACGTTATGTTATATAACGTATTACGATATAACTTTATAGTAAATAACGTATTACGTTATAATGTTAAACAATACAACGTTATGTTACATAACGTAATACGTTATAACTTTATACCATATAACATATTACGTTATAACGTTATACCATATAACGTATTACGTTATAACGTTGTACCATATAACGTATTACGTTATAACGTTACACAAGACAACGTTATGTTATATAACGTATTACGTTATAACGTTATACCATATAACGTATTACGTTATAACGTTATGTTATATAACCTAATACATTATAACGTTATACCATATAACGTATTGCGTTATAACGTTATACCATACAACGTTATGTTATATAACGTATTACGTTATAACTTTATACCATATAACATATTACGCTATAACGTTATACCATATAACGTATTACGTTATAACGTTATGTTATATAACCTAATACATTATAACGTTATACCATATAACGTATTGCGTTATAACGTTATACCATACAACGTTATGTTATATAACGTATTACGATATAACTTTATAATATATAACGTATTACGTTATAATGTTAAACCATACAACGTTATGTAATATAACGTAAAACGTTATATCGTGTTACCATATAACGTATTACGTTATAACGTTATACCATATAACGTTATGCTATATAACGTAATACGTTATAACGTTATACTGCATAACGTAAAAGGTTATAACGTAATACCATATAACGTATAGCGTTATAAAGTTACACCTTACAACCTTATGTTATATAACTTAATACGTTATAACGTTATGTTATATAACGTAATACGTTATAACGTTATACCATATAACGTATTACGATATAACGTTATACCATACAACGTTATGTTATATAACGTATTACGTTATAACTATATAATATATAACGTGTTACGTTATAACGTTAAACCATACAACGTTATGTTACATAACGTCATACGTTATAACGTTATACCATATAACGTATTACGTTATAACGTTACAACGTTACACAAGACAACGTCATGTTACATAACGTAATAAGTTATAACGTTATACCTTATAACGTATTACGTTATAACGTTACACAAGACAACGTTATGTTATATAACGTATTACGTTATAATGTTAAACCATACAACGTTATGTAATATAACGTAAAACGTTATAACGTGTTACCATATAACGTATTACGTTATAACGTTATACCATATAACGGTATGCTATATAACGTAATACGTTATAACGTTATACTACATAACGTAATAGGTTATAACGTAATACCATATAACGTATAGCGTTATAAAGTTACACCTCACAACGTTATGTTATATAACTTAATACGTTCTAACGTTATGTTATATAACTTAATACGTTCTAACGTTATGTTATATAACGTATTACGGTATAACGTTATACCACATAACGTATTACGTTATAGCGTTATGTTATATAACCTAATACTTTATAAGGTTATACCATATAACGTATTACGCTATAACGTTGTACCATACAACGTTATGTTATACGACGTATTACGTTATAACTTTATACTATATAACGTATTACGTTATAGCGTTATACCATATAACGTATTACGTTATAACGTTATACCATATAACGTATTACGTTGTAACGTTACACAAGACAACGTAATGTTATATAACGTATTACGTTATAACGTTATACCATATAACGTATTACGTTATAACGCGTTACCATATAACGTATTACGTTATAACGTTATACCATATAGCGTATTACGTTACAACGTTACACCATACAACGTTATGTTGTATAACGTATTCCGTTATAACGTTATACCATATAACGTATTACGTTATAGCGTTATGTTATATAACGTAATACGTTATAACGTTACGTTATATAACGTAATACGTTATAACGTTATACCATATAACGCATTACGTTATAACGTTAGAACATACAACGTTATGTTATATAACGTATTACGTTATAACTTTATACTATATAACGTATTACGTTATAGCGTTATACCATATAACGTATTAGGATATAACGTTATACCATATAACGTATTACGTTATAACGTTATACCATATAACGTATTACGTTATAACGTTATGAGATATAACTTAATACGTTATAACGTTATGTTACATAACTTAATACGTTATAACGTTATGTTATATAACGTAATACGTTATAACGTTATACCATATAACGTATTACGTTATAACGTTAGAACATACAACCTTATGTTATATAACGTATTACGTTATAACGTTATACCATATAATGTGTTACGTTATAACGTTATACCATATAACGTATTACGATATAACGTTATACCAAATAACGTTATGTTATATAACGTATTACGTTATAACGTTCTGTTATATAACGTAATACGCTATAACGTGTTACCATATAACGTATTACGTTATATCGTTATACCATATAACGTTATGTTATATAACGTAATACGTTATAACTTTATACCATATAACGTATTACGTTATAGCGTTATACCATATAACGTAATGCGTTATAACGTTATACCATATAACGCATTACGTTATAACGTTAGAACATACAACCTTATGTTATATAACGTATTACGTTATAACGTTATAAAATATAACGTGTTACGTTATAACGTTATACCATATAACGTATTACGTTATAACGTTATACCAAATAACGTTATGTTATATAACGTATTACGTTATAACGTTATACCATATAACGTATTACGTTATAACGTTATGCCATATAACGTATTACGTTATAACGTTATACCATAATACGTTATAATTCATAACGTAATACGTTATAACTTTATACCATATAACGTATTACGTTGTAACGTTATACCATATAACGTATTACGTTATAACGTTATACCATATAACGTATTACGTTATAACGTTATACCATATAGCGTATTACGTTACAACGTTACACCATACAACGTATTACGTTCTAACGTTATGTTATATAACGTATTACGTTATAGCGTTATGTTATATAACGTTATGTTATATAACGTAATACGATATGACGTTATGTTATATAACGTAATACGTTATAACGTTATGTTATATAACGTAATACGTTATAACGTTCTGTTATATAACGTAATACGCTATAACGTGTTACCATATAACGTATTACGTTATATCGTTATACCATATAACGTATTAGGATATAACGTTATACCATATAACGTATTACGTTATAACGTTATACCATATAACGTATTACGTTATAACGTTATGATATATAACTTAATACGTTATAACGTTATGTTATATAACTTAATACGTTATAACGTTATGTTATATAACGTATTACGTTATAACGTTATACCATATAACGTATTACGTTATAACGTTATGTTATATAACTTAATACGTTATAACTTCATGTTATATAACGTAATACGTTATAACGTTATACCATGTAACGTATTACGTTATAATGTTATACCATACAACGTTATGTTATACAACGTAATACGTTATAAAGTTATACCATATAACGTATTACGTTATAACGTTATACCACACAACGTTATGTTATATAACGTATTACGTTATAACGTTATGATATATAACATAATACGATATAACGTTCTGTTATATAACTTAATACGTTATAACGTTATGTTATATAACGTAATACGTTATGACGTTATGTTATATAACGTAATACGTTATAACGTTATACCATATAACGCATTACGTTATAACGTTAGAACATACAACGTTATGTTATATGACGTATTACGTTATAACTTTATACTATATAACGTATTACGTTATAGCGTTATACCATATAACGTATTACGTTATAACGTTATACCATATAACGTATTACGTTGTAACGTTACACAAGACAACGTAATGTTATATAACGTATTACGTTATAACGTTATACCATATAACGTATTACGTTATAACGCGTTACCATATAACGTATTACGTTATAACGTTATACCATATAGCGTATTACGTTACAACGTTACACCATACAACGTTATGTTGTATAACGTATTCCGTTATAACGTTATACCATATAACGTATTACGTTATAGCGTTATGTTATATAACGTAATACGTTATAACGTTACGTTATATAACGTAATACGTTATAACGTTATACCATATAACGCATTACGTTATAACGTTAGAACATACAACGTTATGTTATATGACGTATTACGTTATAACTTTATACCATATAACGTATTACGTTATAGCGTTATACCATATAACGTATTAGGATATAACGTTATACCATATAACGTATTACGTTATAACGTTATACCATATAACGTATTACGTTATAACGTTATGAGATATAACTTAATACGTTATAACGTTATGTTACATAACTTAATACGTTATAACGTTATGTTATATAACGTAATACGTTATAACGTTATACCATATAACGCATTACGTTATAACGTTAGAACATACAACCTTATGTTATATAACGTATTACGTTATAACGTTATACCATATAATGTGTTACGTTATAACGTTATACCATATAACGTATTACGATATAACGTTATACCAAATAACGTTATGTTATATAACGTATTACGTTATAACGTTCTGTTATATAACGTAATACGCTATAACGTGTTACCATATAACGTATTACGTTATATCGTTATACCATATAACGTTATGTTATATAACGTAATACGTTATAACTTTATACCATATAACGTATTACGTTATAGCGTTATACCATATAACGTAATGCGTTATAACGTTATACCATATAACGCATTACGTTATAACGTTAGAACATACAACCTTATGTTATATAACGTATTACGTTATAACGTTATAAAATATAACGTGTTACGTTATAACGTTATACCATATAACGTATTACGTTATAACGTTATACCATACAACGTTATGTTATATAACGTATTACGTTATAACGTTATACCATATAACGTATTACGTTATAACGTTATGCCATATAACGTATTACGTTATAACGTTATACCATAATACGTTATAATTCATAACGTAATACGTTATAACGTTATACCATATAACGTATTACGTTGTAACGTTATACCATATAACGTATTACGTTATAACGTTATACCATATAACGTATTACGTTATAACGTTATACCATATAGCGTATTACGTTACAACGTTACACCATACAACGTATTACGTTCTAACGTTATGTTATATAACGTATTACGTTATAGCGTTATGTTATATAACGTTATGTTATATAACGTAATACGATATGACGTTATGTTATATAACGTAATACGTTATAACGTTATGTTATATAACGTAATACGTTATAACGTTCTGTTATATAACGTAATACGCTATAACGTGTTACCATATAACGTATTACGTTATATCGTTATACCATATAACGTATTAGGATATAACGTTATACCATATAACGTATTACGTTATAACGTTATACCATATAACGTATTACGTTATAACGTTATGATATATAACTTAATACGTTATAACGTTATGTTATATAACTTAATACGTTATAACGTTATGTTATATAACGTATTACGTTATAACGTTATACCATATAACGTATTACGTTATAACGTTATGTTATATAACTTAATACGTTATAACTTCATGTTATATAACGTAATACGTTATAACGTTATACCATGTAACGTATTACGTTATAATGTTATACCATACAACGTTATGTTATACAACGTAATACGTTATAAAGTTATACCATATAACGTATTACGTTATAACGTTATACCACACAACGTTATGTTATATAACGTATTACGTTATAACGTTATGATATATAACATAATACGATATAACGTTCTGTTATATAACTTAATACGTTATAACGTTATGTTATATAACGTAATACGTTATGACGTTATGTTATATAACGTAATACGTTATAACGTTATACCATATAACGCATTACGTTATAACGTTAGAACATACAACGTTATGTTATATGACGTATTACGTTATAACTTTATACTATATAACGTATTACGTTATAGCGTTATACCATATAACGTATTACGTTATAACGTTATACCATATAACGTATTACGTTGTAACGTTACACAAGACAACGTAATGTTATATAACGTATTACGTTATAACGTTATACCATATAACGTATTACGTTATAACGCGTTACCATATAACGTATTACGTTATAACGTTATACCATATAGCGTATTACGTTACAACGTTACACCATACAACGTTATGTTGTATAACGTATTCCGTTATAACGTTATACCATATAACGTATTACGTTATAGCGTTATGTTATATAACGTAATACGTTATAACGTTACGTTATATAACGTAATACGTTATAACGTTATACCATATAACGTATTACGTTATAACGTTAGAACATACAACGTTATGTTATATGACGTATTACGTTATAACTTTATACTATATAACGTATTACGTTATAGCGTTATACCATATAACGTATTAGGATATAACGTTATACCATATAACGTATTACGTTATAACGTTATACCATATAACGTATTACGTTATAACGTTATGAGATATAACTTAATACGTTATAACGTTATGTTACATAACTTAATACGTTATAACGTTATGTTATATAACGTAATACGTTATAACGTTATACCATATAACGCATTACGTTATAACGTTAGAACATACAACCTTATGTTATATAACGTATTACGTTATAACGTTATACCATATAATGTGTTACGTTATAACGTTATACCATATAACGTATTACGATATAACGTTATACCAAATAACGTTATGTTATATAACGTATTACGTTATAACGTTCTGTTATATAACGTAATACGCTATAACGTGTTACCATATAACGTATTACGTTATATCGTTATACCATATAACGTTATGTTATATAACGTAATACGTTATAACTTTATACCATATAACGTATTACGTTATAGCGTTATACCATATAACGTATTACGTTATAACGTTATACCAAATAACGTTACGTTATATAACGTATTACGTTTTAACGTTATACCATATAACGTATTACGTTATAACGTTATACCATATAACGTATTACGTTATAACGTTATACCACACAACGTTATGTTATATAACGTATTACGTTATAACGTTATGATATATAACATAATACGATATAACGTTCTGTTATATAACTTAATACGTTATAACTTTATTTTATATGACGGAATACGTTATAACGTTATACCATATAACGCATTACGTTATAACGTTAGAACATACAACGTTATGTTATATGACGTATTACGTTATAACTTTATACTATATAACGTATTACGTTATAGCGTTATACCATATAACGTATTAGGATATAACGTTATACCATATAACGTATTACGTTATAACGTTATACCATATAACGTATTACGTTATAACGTTATGAGATATAACTTAATACGTTATAACGTTATGTTACATAACTTAATACGTTATAACGTTATGTTATATAACGTAATACGTTATAACGTTATACCATATAACGCATTACGTTATAACGTTAGAACATACAACCTTATGTTATATAACGTATTACGTTATAACGTTATACCATATAATGTGTTACGTTATAACGTTATACCATATAACGTATTACGATATAACGTTATACCAAATAACGTTATGTTATATAACGTATTACGTTATAACGTTCTGTTATATAACGTAATACGCTATAACGTGTTACCATATAACGTATTACGTTATATCGTTAGAACATACAACCTTATGTTATATAACGTATTACGTTATAACGTTATAAAATATAACGTGTTACGTTATAACGTTATACCATATAACGTATTACGTTATAACGTTATACCAAATAACGTTACGTTATATAACGTATTACGTTTTAACGTTATACCATATAACGTATTACGTTATAACGTTATACCATATAACGTATTACGTTATAACGTTATACCATAATACGTTATAATTCATAACGTAATACGTTATAACTTTATACCATATAACGTATTACGTTGTAACGTTATACCATATAACGTATTACGTTATAACGTTATACCATATAACGTATTACGTTATAACGTTATACCATATAGCGTATTACGTTACAACGTTACACCATACAACGTATTACGTTCTAACGTTATGTTATATAACGTATTACGTTATAGCGTTATGTTATATAACGTTATGTTATATAACGTAATACGATATGACGTTATGTTATATAACGTAATACGTTATAACGTTATGTTATATAACGTAATACGTTATAACGTTCTGTTATATAACGTAATACGCTATAACGTGTTACCATATAACGTATTACGTTATATCGTTATACCATATAACGTATTAGGATATAACGTTATACCATATAACGTATTACGTTATAACGTTATACCATATAACGTATTACGTTATAACGTTATGATATATAACTTAATACGTTATAACGTTATGTTATATAACTTAATACGTTATAACGTTATGTTATATAACGTATTACGTTATAACGTTATACCATATAACGTATTACGTTATAACGTTATGTTATATAACTTAATACGTTATAACTTCATGTTATATAACGTAATACGTTATAACGTTATACCATGTAACGTATTACGTTATAATGTTATACCATACAACGTTATGTTATACAACGTAATACGTTATAAAGTTATACCATATAACGTATTACGTTATAACGTTATACCACACAACGTTATGTTATATAACGTATTACGTTATAACGTTATGATATATAACATAATACGATATAACGTTCTGTTATATAACTTAATACGTTATAACTTTATTTTATATGACGGAATACGTTATAACGTTATACCATATAACGTATTACGATATAACGTTATACCATACAACGTTATTTTATATAACGTATTACGTTATAACTTTATACCATATAACGTTTTACGTTATAGCGTTATACCATATAACGTACTACGTGATAACGTTATACCATATAACGTATTACGTGATAACGTTATACCATATAACGTATTACGTTATAACGTTATGTTATATAACCTAATACGTTATAACGTTATACCATACAACGTTATGTTATATAACGTATTACGTTATAACTTTATACTATATAACGTATTACGTTATAACGTTAACCCATACAACGTTATGTTACATAACGTAATACCTTATAGCGTTATGCCATATAACGTATTACGTTATAACGTTACACAAGACAACGTTATGTTATATAACGTATTACGCTATAACGTTATACCATATAACGTATTACGTTATAACGTTATGTTATATAACCTAATACATTATAACGTTATACCATATAACGTATTACGTTATAACGTTATACCATACAACGTTATGTTATATAACGTATTACGTTATAACTTTATACTATATAACGTATTACGTTATAACTTTATACTATATAACGTATTACGTTATAACGTTATACCATACAACGTTATGTTATATAACGTATTACGATATAACTTTATACTATATAACGTATTACGTTATAATGTTAAACCATACAACGTTATGTAATATAACGTAAAACGTTATAACGTGTTACCATATAACGTATTACGTTATAGCGTTATACCATATAACGTTTTACGTTATAGCGTTATACCATATAACGTACTACGTGATAACGTTATACCATATAACGTATTACGTGATAACGTTATACCATATAACGTATTACGTTATAACGTTATGTTATATAACCTAATACGTTATAACGTTATACCATACAACGTTATGTTATATAACGTATTACGTTATAACTTTATACTATATAACGTATTACGTTATAACGTTAACCCATACAACGTTATGTTACATAACGTAATACCTTATAGCGTTATACCATATAACGTATTACGTTATAACGTTACACAAGACAACGTTATGTTATATAACGTGTTACGTTATAACGTTATAAAATATAACGTATTACGTTATAACGTTACACAAGACAACGTTATGTTATATAACGTATTACGCTATAACGTTATACCATATAACGTATTATGTTATAACGTTATGTTATATAACCTAATACGTTATAACGTTATACCATATAACGTATTAATTTATAACGTTATACCATACAACGTTATGTTATATAACGTATTACGTTATAACTTTATACTATATAACGTATTACGTTATAACGTTAAACCATACAACGTTATGTTACATAACGTAATACGTTATAACGTTATACCATATAACGTATTACGTTATAACGTTACACAAGACAACGTTATGTTATATAATGTATTACGTTATAACATTATACCATATAACGTATTACGTTCTGTTATATAACGTAATACGCTATAACGTGTTACCATATAACGTATTACGTTATAGCGTTGTACCATATAACGTTATGTTATATAACGTAATACGTTATAACTTTACAAAATATAACGTATTACGTTATAGCGTTATACCATATAACGTATTACGTTATAACGTTATACCATATAACGTATTACGTTATAACGTTCTGTTATATAACGTAATACGCTATAACGTGTTACCATATAACGTATTACGTTATAGCGTTATACCATATAACGTTATGTTATATAACGTAATACGTTATAACTTTATACCATATAACGTATTACGTTATAGCGTTATACCATATAACGTATTACGTGATAACGTTATACCATATAACGTATTACGTCATAACGTTCTGTTATATAACGTAATACGCTATAACGTGTTACCATATAACGTATTACGTTATAGCGTTATACCATACAACGTTATGTAATATAACGTAAAAAGTTATAACGTGTTACCATATAACGTATTACGTTATAACGTTATACCATATAACGTATTAGGTTATAACGTTATGATATATAACTTAATACGTTATACCTTATAGCGTTATACCATATAACGTATTACATTATAACGTTACGCAAGACAACGTTATGTTATATAACGTATTACGTTATAACGTTATACCATATAACTATTACGTTATAACGTTCTGTTATATAACGTAATACGCTATAACGTGTTACCATATAACGTATAACGTTATATCGTTATACCATATAACGTACTACGATATAACGTTATACCATATAACGTATTACGTTATAACGTTATACCATATAACGTATTACGTTATAACGTTATGATATATAACTTAATACGTTATAACGTTATGTTACATAACTTAATACGTTATAACGCTACACAAGACAACGCTATGTTATATAACGTATTACGTTATAACGTTATACCATATAACGTTTTACGTTATAACGTTAAACCATATAACGTATTACGTTATAACGTTATACCATATAACGTATTACGTTATAACGTTATACCATACAACGTTATGTTATATAACGTATTACGATATAACTTTATAGTAAATAACGTATTACGTTATAATGTTAAACAATACAACGTTATGTTACATAACGTAATACGTTATAACTTTATACCATATAACATATTACGTTATAACGTTATACCATATAACGTATTACGTTGTAACATTATACCATATAACGTATTACGTTATAACGTTACACAAGACAACGTTATGTTACATAACGTAATACGTTATAACGTTATACCATATAACGTATTACGTTATAACGTTACACAAGACAACGTTATGTTATATAACGTATTACGTTATAACGTTATACCATATAACGTATTACGTTATAGCGTTATGTTATATAACCTAATACATTATAACGTTATGTTATATAACGTATTGCGTTATAACGTTATACCATACAACGTTATGTTATATAACGTATTACGTTATAACTTTATACCATATAACATATTACGTTATAACGTTATACCATATAACGTATTACGTTATAACGTTATGTTATATAACCTAATACATTATAACGTTATACCATATAACGTATTGCGTTATAACGTTATACCATACAACGTTATGTTATATAACGTATTACGATATAACTTTATACTATATAACGTATTACGTTATAATGTTAAACCATACAACGTTATGTAATATAACGTAAAACGTTATATCGTGTTACCATATAACGTATTACGTTATAACGTTATACCATATAACGTTATGCTATATAACGTAATACGTTATAACGTTATACTGCATAACGTAAAAGGTTATAACGTAATACCATATAACGTATAGCGTTATAAAGTTACACCTTACAACCTTATGTTATATAACTTAATACGTTATAACGTTATGTTATATAACGTAATACGTTATAACGTTATACCATATAACGTATTACGATATAACGTTATACCATACAACGTTATGTTATATAACGTATTACGTTATAACTTTATAATATATAACGTGTTACGTTATAACGTTAAACCATACAACGTTATGTTACATAACGTCATACGTTATAACGTTATACCATATAACGTATTACGTTATAACGTTACAACGTTACACAAGACAACGTCATGTTACATAACGTAATAAGTTATAACGTTATACCTTATAACGTATTACGTTATAACGTTACACAAGACAACGTTATGTTATATAACGTATTACGTTATAATGTTAAACCATACAACGTTATGTAATATAACGTAAAACGTTATAACGTGTTACCATATAACGTATTACGTTATAACGTTATACCATATAACGTTATGCTATATAACGTAATACGTTATAACGTTATACTACATAACGTAATAGGTTATAACGTAATACCATATAACGTATAGCGTTATAAAGTTACACCTTACAACGTTATGTTATATAACTTAATACGTTCTAACGTTATGTTATATAACTTAATACGTTCTAACGTTATGTTATATAACGTATTACGGTATAACGTTATACCACATAACGTATTACGTTATAGCGTTATGTTATATAACCTAATACGTTATAAGGTTATACCATATAACGTATTACGCTATAACGTTGTACCATACAACGTTATGTTATACGACGTATTACGTTATAACTTTATACTATATAACGTATTACGTTATAGCGTTATACCATATAACGTATTACGTTATAACGTTATACCATATAACGTATTACGTTGTAACGTTACACAAGACAACGTAATGTTATATAACGTATTACGCTATAACGTTATACCATATAACGTATTACGTTATAACGTTATGTTATATAACCTAATACATTATAACGTTATACCATATAACGTATTGCGTTATAACGTTATACCATACAACGTTATGTTATATAACGTATTACGTTATAACTTTATACCATATAACATATTACGCTATAACGTTATACCATATAACGTATTACGTTATAACGTTATGTTATATAACCTAATACATTATAACGTTATACCATATAACGTATTGCGTTATAACGTTATACCATACAACGTTATGTTATATAACGTATTACGATATAACTTTATACTATATAACGTATTACGTTATAATGTTAAACCATACAACGTTATGTAATATAACGTAAAACGTTATATCGTGTTACCATATAACGTATTACGTTATAACGTTATACCATATAACGTTATGCTATATAACGTAATACGTTATAACGTTATACTGCATAACGTAAAAGGTTATAACGTAATACCATATAACGTATAGCGTTATAAAGTTACACCTTACAACCTTATGTTATATAACTTAATACGTTATAACGTTATGTTATATAACGTAATACGTTATAACGTTATACCATATAACGTATTACGATATAACGTTATACCATACAACGTTATGTTATATAACGTATTACGTTATAACTTTATAATATATAACGTGTTACGTTATAACGTTAAACCATACAACGTTATGTTACATAACGTCATACGTTATAACGTTATACCATATAACGTATTACGTTATAACGTTACAACGTTACACAAGACAACGTCATGTTACATAACGTAATAAGTTATAACGTTATACCTTATAACGTATTACGTTATAACGTTACACAAGACAACGTTATGTTATATAACGTATTACGTTATAATGTTAAACCATACAACGTTATGTAATATAACGTAAAACGTTATAACGTGTTACCATATAACGTATTACGTTATAACGTTATACCATATAACGTTATGCTATATAACGTAATACGTTATAACGTTATACTACATAACGTAATAGGTTATAACGTAATACCATATAACGTATAGCGTTATAAAGTTACACCTTACAACGTTATGTTATATAACTTAATACGTTCTAACGTTATGTTATATAACTTAATACGTTCTAACGTTATGTTATATAACGTATTACGGTATAACGTTATACCACATAACGTATTACGTTATAGCGTTATGTTATATAACCTAATACGTTATAAGGTTATACCATATAACGTATTACGCTATAACGTTGTACCATACAACGTTATGTTATACGACGTATTACGTTATAACTTTATACTATATAACGTATTACGTTATAGCGTTATACCATATAACGTATTACGTTATAACGTTATACCATATAACGTATTACGTTGTAACGTTACACAAGACAACGTAATGTTATATAACGTATTACGTTATAACGTTATACCATATAACGTATTACGTTATAACGCGTTACCATATAACGTATTACGTTATAACGTTATACCATATAGCGTATTACGTTACAACGTTACACCATACAACGTTATGTTGTATAACGTATTCCGTTATAACGTTATACCATATAACGTATTACGTTATAGCGTTATGTTATATAACGTAATACGTTATAACGTTACGTAATATAACGTAATACGTTATAACGTTATACCATACAACGCATTACGTTATAACGTTAGAACATACAACGTTATGTTATATGACGTATTACGTTATAACTTTATACTATATAACGTATTACGTTATAGCGTTATACCATATAACGTATTAGGATATAACGTTATACCATATAACGTATTACGTTATAACGTTATACCATATAACGTATTACGTTATAACGTTATGAGATATAACTTAATACGTTATAACGTTATGTTACATAACTTAATACGTTATAACGTTATGTTATATAACGTAATACGTTATAACGTTATACCATATAACGCATTACGTTATAACGTTAGAACATACAACCTTATGTTATATAACGTATTACGTTATAACGTTATACCATATAACGTGTTACGTTATAACGTTATACCATATAACGTATTACGATATAACGTTATACCAAATAACGTTATGTTATATAACGTATTACGTTATAACGTTCTGTTATATAACGTAATACGCTATAACGTGTTACCATATAACGTATTACGTTATATCGTTATACCATATAACGTTATGTTATATAACGTAATACGTTATAACTTTATACCATATAACGTATTACGTTATAGCGTTATACCATATAACGTAATGCGTTATAACGTTATACCATATAACGCATTACGTTATAACGTTAGAACATACAACCTTATGTTATATAACGTATTACGTTATAACGTTATAAAATATAACGTGTTACGTTATAACGTTATACCATATAACGTATTACGTTATAACGTTATACCAAATAACGTTATGTTATATAACGTATTACGTTATAACGTTATACCATATAACGTATTACGTTATAACGTTATACCATATAACGTATTACGTTATAACGTTATACCATAATACGTTATAATTCATAACGTAATACGTTATAACTTTATACCATATAACGTATTACGTTGTAACGTTATACCATATAACGTATTACGTTATAACGTTATACCATATAACGTATTACGTTATAACGTTATACCATATAGCGTATTACGTTACAACGTTACACCATACAACGTATTACGTTCTAACGTTATGTTATATAACGTATTACGTTATAGCGTTATGTTATATAACGTTATGTTATATAACGTAATACGATATGACGTTATGTTATATAACGTAATACGTTATAACGTTATGTTATATAACGTAATACGTTATAACGTTCTGTTATATAACGTAATACGCTATAACGTGTTACCATATAACGTATTACGTTATATCGTTATACCATATAACGTATTAGGATATAACGTTATACCATATAACGTATTACGTTATAACGTTATACCATATAACGTATTACGTTATAACGTTATGATATATAACTTAATACGTTATAACGTTATGTTATATAACTTAATACGTTGTAACGTTATGTTATATAACGTATTACGTTATAACGTTATACCATATAACGTATTACGTTATAACGTTATACCATATAACGTATTACGTTACAACGTTATACCATACAACGTATTACGTTATAACGTTATGTTATATAACGTATTACGTTATATCGTTATGTTATATAACGTAATACGTTATAACGTTATGTTATATAACGTAATACGTTATAACGTTAGGTTATATAACGTAATACGTTATAACGTTATGTTATATAACGTAATACGTTATAACGTTATGTTATATAACGTAATACGTTATGACGTTATGTTATATAACGTAATACGTTATAACGTTATACCATATAACGCATTACGTTATAACGTTACACCATACAACGTTATGTTATATAACGTATTACGTTGTAACGTTACACAAGACAACGTTATGTTATATAACGTATTACGTTATAACGTTATACCATATAACGTAATACGTTATAACGTGTTACCATATAACGTATTACGTTATAACGTTATACCATATAGCGTATTACGTTACAACGTTACACCATACAACGTTATGTTGTATAACGTATTCCGTTATAACGTTATACCATATAACGTATTACGTTATAGCGTTATGTTATATAACGTAATACGTTATAACGTTATGTTATATAACGCAATACGTTATAACGTTATGTTATATAACGTAATACGTTATAACGTTATGTTATATAACGTAATACGTTATAACGTTATGTTATATAACGTAGTACGCTATAACGTGTTACCATATAACGTATTACGTTATAACGTTATGTTATATAACCTAATACATTATAACGTTATACCATATAACGTATTACGTTATAACGTTATACCATACAACGTTATGTTATATAACGTATTACGTTATAACTTTATACTATATAACGTATTACGTTATAACTTTATACTATATAACGTATTACGTTATAACGTTATACCATACAACGTTATGTTATATAACGTATTACGATATAACTTTATACTATATAACGTATTACGTTATAATGTTAAACCATACAACGTTATGTAATATAACGTAAAACGTTATAACGTGTTACCATATAACGTATTACGTTATAGCGTTATACCATATAACGTTTTACGTTATAGCGTTATACCATATAACGTACTACGTGATAACGTTATACCATATAACGTATTACGTGATAACGTTATACCATATAACGTATTACGTTATAACGTTATGTTATATAACCTAATACGTTATAACGTTATACCGTACAACGTTATGTTATATAACGTATTACGTTATAACTTTATACTATATAACGTATTACGTTATAACGTTAACCCATACAACGTTATGTTACATAACGTAATACCTTATAGCGTTATACCATATAACGTATTACGTTATAACGTTACACAAGACAACGTTATGTTATATAACATGTGACGTTAGAACGTTATACCATATAACGTATTACGTTATAACGTTACACAAGACAACGTTATGTTATATAACGTATTACGCTATAACGTTATACCATATAACGTATTACGTTATAACGTTATACCATATAGCGTATTACGTTACAACGTTACACCATACAACGTATTACGTTATAACGTTATGTTATATAACGTATTACGTTATATCGTTATGTTATATAACGTAATACGTTATAACGTTATGTTATATAACGTAATACGTTATAACGTTAGGTTATATAACGTAATACGTTATAACGTTATGTTATATAACGTAATACGTTATAACGTTATGTTATATAACGTAATACGTTATGACGTTATGTTATATAACGTAATACGTTATAACGTTATACCATATAACGCATTACGTTACAACGTTAGAACATACAACCTTATGTTATATAACGTATTACGTTGTAACGTTACACAAGACAACGTTATGTTATATAACGTATTACGTTATAACGTTATACCATATAACGTAATACGTTATAACGTGTTACCATATAACGTATTACGTTATAACGTTATACCATATAGCGTATTACGTTACAACGTTACACCATACAACGTTATGTTGTATAACGTATTCCGTTATAACGTTATACCATATAACGTATTACGTTATAGCGTTATGTTATATAACGTAATACGTTATAACGTTATGTTATATAACGTAATACGTTATAACGTTATGTTATATAACGTAATACGTTATAACGTTATGTTATATAACGTAATACGTTATAACGTTATGTTATATAACGTAGTACGCTATAACGTGTTACCATATAACGTATTACGTTATAACGTTATGTTATATAACCTAATACATTATAACGTTATACCATATAACGTATTACGTTATAACGTTATACAATACAACGTTATGTTATATAACGTATTACGTTATAACTTTATACTATATAACGTATTACGTTATAACTTTATACTATATAACGTATTACGTTATAACGTTATACCATACAACGTTATGTTATATAACGTATTACGATATAACTTTATACTATATAACGTATTACGTTATAATGTTAAACCATACAACGTTATGTAATATAACGTAAAACGTTATAACGTGTTACCATATAACGTATTACGTTATAGCGTTATACCATATAACGTTTTACGTTATAGCGTTATACCATATAACGTACTACGTGATAACGTTCTGTTATATAACGTAATACGCTATAACGTGTTACCATATAACGTATTACGTTATAGCGTTATACCATACAACGTTATGTAATATAACGTAAAAAGTTATAACGTGTTACCATATAACGTATTACGTTATAACGTTATACCATATAACGTATTAGGTTATAACGTTATGATATATAACTTAATACGTTATACCTTATAGCGTTATACCATATAACGTATTACGTTATAACGTTACGCAAGACAACGTTATGTTATATAACGTATTACGTTATAACGTTATACCATATAACTATTACGTTATAACGTTCTGTTATATAACGTAATACGCTATAACGTGTTACCATATAACGTATTACGTTATATCGTTATACCATATAACGTACTACGATATAACGTTATACCATATAACGTATTACGTTATAACGTTATGCCATATAACGTATTACGTTATAACGTTATGATATATAACTTAATACGTTATAACGTTATGTTATATAACTTAATACGTTATAACGCTACACAAGACAACGCTATGTTATATAACGTATTACGTTATAACGTTATACCATATAACGTATTACGTTATAACGTTATACCATATAACGTATTACGTTATAACGTTATACCATATAACGTATTACGTTATAACGTTATACCATACAACGTTATGTTATATAACGTATTACGATATAACTTTATAGTAAATAACGTATTACGTTATAATGTTAAACAATACAACGTTATGTTACATAACGTAATACGTTATAACTTTATACCATATAACATATTACGTTATAACGTTATACCATATAACGTATTACGTTATAACATTATACCATATAACGTATTACGTTATAACGTTACAACAAGACAACGTTATGTTACATAACGTAATACGTTATAACGTTATACCATATAACGTATTACGTTATAACGTTATGTTATATAACTTAATACGTTATAACGTTACGTTATATAACGTAATACGTTATAACGTTATACCATGTAACGTATTACGTTATAACGTTATACCACACAACGTTATGTTAAATAACGTATTACGTTATAACTTTATACTATATAACGTATTACGTTATAATGTTATACCATACAACGTTATGTTATACAACGTAATACGTTATAAAGTTATACCATATAACGTATTACGTTATAACGTTATACCACACAACGTTATGTTATATAACGTATTACGTTATAACGTTATGATATATAACATAATACGATATAACGTTCTGTTATATAACTTAATACGTTATAACTTTATTTTATATGACGGAATACGTTATAACGTTATACCATATAACGTATTACGATATAACGTTATACCATACAACGTTATTTTATATAACGTATTACGTTATAACTTTATACCATATAACGTTTTACGTTATAGCGTTATACCATATAACGTACTACGTGATAACGTTATACCATATAACGTATTACGTGATAACGTTATACCATATAACGTATTACGTTATAACGTTATGTTATATAACCTAATACGTTATAACGTTATACCATACAACGTTATGTTATATAACGTATTACGTTATAACTTTATACTATATAACGTATTACGTTATAACTCTATACTATATAACGTATTACGTTATAACGTTATACCATACAACGTTATGTTATATAACGTATTACGATATAACTTTATACTATATAACGTATTACGTTATAATGTTAAACCATACAACGTTATGTAATATAACGTAAAACGTTATAACGTGTTACCATATAACGTATTACGTTATAGCGTTATACCATATAACGTTTTACGTTATAGCGTTATACCATATAACGTACTACGTGATAACGTTATACCATATAACGTATTACGTGATAACGTTATACCATATAACGTATTACGTTATAACGTTATGTTATATAACCTAATACGTTATAACGTTATACCATACAACGTTATGTTATATAACGTATTACGTTATAACTTTATACTATATAACGTATTACGTTATAACGTTAACCCATACAACGTTATGTTACATAACGTAATACCTTATAGCGTTATACCATATAACGTATTACGTTATAACGTTACACAAGACAACGTTATGTTATATAACGTGTTACGTTATAACGTTATAAAATATAACGTATTACGTTATAACGTTACACAAGACAACGTTATGTTATATAACGTATTACGCTATAACGTTATACCATATAACGTATTATGTTATAACGTTATGTTATATAACCTAATACGTTATAACGTTATACCATATAACGTATTAATTTATAACGTTATACCATACAACGTTATGTTATATAACGTATTACGTTATAACTTTATACTATATAACGTATTACGTTATAACGTTAAACCATACAACGTTATGTTATATAACGTAATACGTTATAACGTTATACCATATAACGTATTACGTTATAACGTTACACAAGACAACGTTATGTTATATAATGTATTACGTTATAACGTTATACCATATAACGTATTACGTTCTGTTATATAACGTAATACGCTATAACGTGTTACCATATAACGTATTACGTTATAGCGTTGTACCATATAACGTTATGTTATATAACGTAATACGTTATAACTTTATAAAATATAACGTATTACGTTATAGCGTTATACCATATAACGTATTACGTTATAACGTTATACCATATAACGTATTACGTTATAACGTTCTGTTATATAACGTAATACGCTATAACGTGTTACCATATAACGTATTACGTTATAGCGTTATACCATATAACGTTATGTTATATAACGTAATACGTTATAACTTTATACCATATAACGTATTACGTTATAGCGTTATACCATATAACGTATTACGTGATAACGTTATACCATATAACGTATTACGTCATAACGTTCTGTTATATAACGTAATACGCTATAACGTGTTACCATATAACGCATTACGTTATAGCGTTATACCATACAACGTTATGTAATATAACGTAAAAAGTTATAACGTGTTACCATATAACGTATTACGTTATAACGTTATACCATATAACGTATTAGGTTATAACGTTATGATATATAACTTAATACGTTATACCTTATAGCGTTATACCATATAACGTATTACATTATAACGTTACGCAAGACAACGTTATGTTATATAACGTATTACGTTATAACGTTATACCATATAACTATTACGTTATAACGTTCTGTTATATAACGTAATACGCTATAACGTGTTACCATATAACGTATTACGTTATATCGTTATACCATATAACGTACTACGATATAACGTTATACCATATAACGTATTACGTTATAACGTTATGATATATAACTTAATACGTTATAACGTTATGTTATATAACTTAATACGTTATAACGCTACACAAGACAACGCTATGTTATATAACGTATTACGTTATAACGTTATACCATATAACGTATTACGTTATAACGTTAAACCATATAACGTATTACGTTATAACGTTATACCATATAACGTATTACGTTATAACGTTATACCATACAACGTTATGTTATATAACGTATTACGATATAACTTTATAGTAAATAACGTATTACGTTATAATGTTAAACAATACAACGTTATGTTACATAACGTAATACGTTATAACTTTATACCATATAACATATTACGTTATAACGTTATACCATATAACGTATTACGTCATAACGTTGTACCATATAACGTATTACGTTATAACGTTACAACAAGACAAGGTTATGTTATATAACGTATTACGTTATAAAGTTATACCATATAACGTATTACGTTATAACGTTATGTTATATAACCTAATACATTATAACGTTATACCATATAACGTATTGCGTTATAACGTTATACCATACAACGTTATGTTATATAACGTATTACGTTATAACTTTATACCATATAACATATTACGCTATAACGTTATACCATATAACGTATTACGTTATAACGTTATGTTATATAACCTAATACATTATAACGTTAT
Source organism: Bombus hypnorum (assembly GCA_911387925.2). NCBI lineage: Eukaryota > Metazoa > Arthropoda > Insecta > Hymenoptera > Apidae > Bombus > Bombus hypnorum. Next base: position 1,326,892 of record OU427027.1, read on the forward strand.
ACCATATAACGTATTGCGTTATAACGTTATACCATACAACGTTATGTTATATAACGTATTACGATATAACTTTATACTATATAACGTATTACGTTATAATGTTAAACCATACAACGTTATGTAATATAACGTAAAACGTTATATCGTGTTACCATATAACGTATTACGTTATAACGTTATACCATATAACGTTATGCTATATAACGTAATACGTTATAACGTTATACTGCATAACGTAAAAGGTTATAACGTAATACCATATAACGTATAGCGTTATAAAGTTACACCTTACAACCTTATGTTATATAACTTAATACGTTATAACGTTATGTTATATAACGTAATACGTTATAACGTTATACCATATAACGTATTACGTTATAGCGTTATACCATATAACGTATTACGTGATAACGTTATACCATATAACGTATTACGTCATAACGTTCTGTTATATAACGTAATACGCTATAACGTGTTACCATATAACGCATTACGTTATAGCGTTATACCATACAACGTTATGTAATATAACGTAAAAAGTTATAACGTGTTACCATATAACGTATTACGTTATAACGTTATACCATATAACGTATTAGGTTATAACGTTATGATATATAACTTAATACGTTATACCTTATAGCGTTATACCATATAACGTATTACATTATAACGTTACGCAAGACAACGTTATGTTATATAACGTATTACGTTATAACGTTATACCATATAACTATTACGTTATAACGTTCTGTTATATAACGTAATACGCTATAACGTGTTACCATATAACGTATTACGTTATATCGTTATACCATATAACGTACTACGATATAACGTTATACCATATAACGTATTACGTTATAACGTTATGATATATAACTTAATACGTTATAACGTTATGTTATATAACTTAATACGTTATAACGCTACACAAGACAACGCTATGTTATATAACGTATTACGTTATAACGTTATACCATATAACGTATTACGTTATAACGTTAAACCATATAACGTATTACGTTATAACGTTATACCATATAACGTATTACGTTATAACGTTATACCATACAACGTTATGTTATATAACGTATTACGATATAACTTTATAGTAAATAACGTATTACGTTATAATGTTAAACAATACAACGTTATGTTACATAACGTAATACGTTATAACTTTATACCATATAACATATTACGTTATAACGTTATACCATATAACGTATTACGTTGTAACATTATACCATATAACGTATTACGTTATAACGTTACACAAGACAACGTTATGTTATATAACGTATTACGTTATAACGTTATACCATATAACGTATTACGTTATATAACATAACGTTATGTTATATAACCTAATACATTATAACGTTATACCATATAACGTATTGCGTTATAACGTTATACCATACAACGTTATGTTATATAACGTATTACGTTATAACTTTATACCATATAACGTATTACGTTATAGCGTTATACCATATAACGTATTACGTTATAACGTTATGTTATATAACCTAATACATTATAACGTTATACCATATAACGTATTGCGTTATAACGTTATACCATACAACGTTATGTTATATAACGTATTACGATATAACTTTATACCATATAACGTATTACGTTATAATGTTAAACCATACAACGTTATGTAATATAACGTAAAACGTTATATCGTGTTACCATATAACGTATTACGTTATAACGTTATACCATATAACGTTATGCTATATAACGTAATACGTTATAACGTTATACTGCATAACGTAAAAGGTTATAACGTAATACCATATAACGTATAGCGTTATAAAGTTACACCTTACAACCTTATGTTATATAACTTAATACGTTATAACGTTATGTTATATAACGTAATACGTTATAACGTTATACCATATAACGTATTACGATATAACGTTATACCATACAACGTTATGTTATATAACGTATTACGTTATAACTATATAATATATAACGTGTTACGTTATAACGTTAAACCATACAACGTTATGTTACATAACGTCATACGTTATAACGTTATACCATATAACGTATTACGTTATAACGTTACAACGTTACACAAGACAACGTCATGTTACATAACGTAATAAGTTATAACGTTATACCTTATAACGTATTACGTTATAACGTTACACAAGACAACGTTATGTTATATAACGTATTACGTTATAATGTTAAACCATACAACGTTATGTAATATAACGTAAAACGTTATAACGTGTTACCATATAACGTATTACGTTATAACGTTATACCATATAACGTTATGCTATATAACGTAATACGTTATAACGTTATACTACATAACGTAATAGGTTATAACGTAATACCATATAACGTATAGCGTTATAAAGTTACACCTTACAACGTTATGTTATATAACTTAATACGTTCTAACGTTATGTTATATAACTTAATACGTTCTAACGTTATGTTATATAACGTATTACGGTATAACGTTATACCACATAACGTATTACGTTATAGCGTTATGTTATATAACCTAATACGTTATAAGGTTATACCATATAACGTATTACGCTATAACGTTGTACCATACAACGTTATGTTATACGACGTATTACGTTATAACTTTATACTATATAACGTATTACGTTATAGCGTTATACCATATAACGTATTACGTTATAACGTTATACCATATAACGTATTACGTTGTAACGTTACACAAGACAACGTAATGTTATATAACGTATTACGTTATAACGTTATACCATATAACGTATTACGTTATAACGCGTTACCATATAACGTATTACGTTATAACGTTATACCATATAGCGTATTACGTTACAACGTTACACCATAGAACGTTATGTTGTATAACGTATTCCGATATAACGTTATACCATATAACGTATTACGTTATAGCGTTATGTTATATAACGTAATACGTTATAACGTTACGTTATACAACGTAATACGTTATAACGTTATACCATATAACGCATTACGTTATAACGTTAGAACATACAACGTTATGTTATATGACGTATTACGTTATAACTTTATACTATATAACGTATTACGTTATAGCGTTATACCATATAACGTATTAGGATATAACGTTATACCATATAACGTATTACGTTATAACGTTATACCATATAACGTATTACGTTATAACGTTATGAGATATAACTTAATACGTTATAACGTTATGTTACATAACTTAATACGTTATAACGTTATGTTATATAACGTAATACGTTATAACGTTATACCATATAACGCATTACGTTATAACGTTTGAACATACAACCTTATGTTATATAACGTATTACGTTATAACGTTATACCATATAATGTGTTACGTTATAACGTTATACCATATAACGTATTACGATATAACGTTATACCAAATAACGTTATGTTATATAACGTATTACGTTATAACGTTCTGTTATATAACGTAATACGCTATAACGTGTTACCATATAACGTATTACGTTATATCGTTATACCATATAACGTTATGTTATATAACGTAATACGTTATAACTTTATACCATATAACGTATTACGTTATAGCGTTATACCATATAACGTAATGCGTTATAACGTTATACCATATAACGCATTACGTTATAACGTTAGAACATACAACCTTATGTTATATAACGTATTACGTTATAACGTTATAAAATATAACGTGTTACGTTATAACGTTATACCATATAACGTATTACGTTATAACGTTATACCAAATAACGTTATGTTATATAACGTATTACGTTATAACGTTATACCATATAACGTATTACGTTATAACGTTATACCATATAACGTATTACGTTATAACGTTATACCATAATACGTTATAATTCATAACGTAATACGTTATAACTTTATACCATATAACGTATTACGTTGTAACGTTATACCATATAACGTATTACGTTATAACGTTATACCATATAACGTATTACGTTATAACGTTATACCATATAGCGTATTACGTTACAACGTTACACCATACAACGTATTACGTTCTAACGTTATGTTATATAACGTATTACGTTATAGCGTTATGTTATATAACGTTATGTTATATAACGTAATACGATATGACGTTATGTTATATAACGTAATACGTTATAACGTTATGTTATATAACGTAATACGTTATAACGTTAGGTTATATAACGTAATACGTTATAACGTTATGTTATATAACGTAATACGTTATAACGTTATGTTATATAACGTAATACGTTATGACGTTATGTTATATAACGTAATACGTTATAACGTTATACCATATAACGCATTACGTTACAACGTTAGAACATACAACCTTATGTTATATAACGTATTACGTTGTAACGTTACACAAGACAACGTTATGTTATATAACGTATTACGTTATAACGTTATACCATATAACGTATTACGTTATAACGCGTTACCATATAACGTATTACGTTATAACGTTAGGCCATATAGCGTATTACGTTACAACGTTACACCATACAACGTTATGTTGTATAACGTATTCCGTTATAACGTTATACCATATAACGTATTACGTTATAGCGTTATGTTATATAACGTAATACGTTATAACGTTATGTTATATAACGCAATACGTTATAACGTTATGTTATATAACGTAATACGTTATAACGTTATGTTATATAACGTAATACGTTATAACGTTATGTTATATAACGTAGTACGCTATAACGTGTTACCATATAACGTATTACGTTATAACGTTATGTTATATAACCTAATACATTATAACGTTATACCATATAACGTATTACGTTATAACGTTATACCATACAACGTTATGTTATATAACGTATTACGTTATAACTTTATACTATATAACGTATTACGTTATAACTTTATACTATATAACGTATTACGTTATAACGTTATACCATACAACGTTATGTTATATAACGTATTACGATATAACTTTATACTATATAACGTATTACGTTATAATGTTAAACCATACAACGTTATGTAGTATAACGTAAAACGTTATAACGTGTTACCATATAACGTATTACGTTATAGCGTTATACCATATAACGTTTTACGTTATAGCGTTATACCATATAACGTACTACGTGATAACGTTATACCATATAACGTATTACGTGATAACGTTATACCATATAACGTATTACGTTATAACGTTATGTTATATAACCTAATACGTTATAACGTTATACCATACAACGTTATGTTATATAACGTATTACGTTATAACTTTATACTATATAACGTATTACGTTATAACGTTAACCCATACAACGTTATGTTACATAACGTAATACCTTATAGCGTTATACCATATAACGTATTACGTTATAACGTTACACAAGACAACGTTATGTTATATAACATGTGACGTTAGAACGTTATACCATATAACGTATTACGTTATAACGTTACACAAGACAACGTTATGTTATATAACGTATTACGCTATAACGTTATACCATATAACGTATTACGTTATAACGTTATACCATATAGCGTATTACGTTACAACGTTACACCATACAACGTATTACGTTATAACGTTATGTTATATAACGTATTACGTTATATCGTTATGTTATATAACGTAATACGTTATAACGTTATGTTATATAACGTAATACGTTATAACGTTAGGTTATATAACGTAATACGTTATAACGTTATGTTATATAACGTAATACGTTATAACGTTATGTTATATAACGTAATACGTTATGACGTTATGTTATATAACGTAATACGTTATAACGTTATACCATATAACGCATTACGTTACAACGTTAGAACATACAACCTTATGTTATATAACGTATTACGTTGTAACGTTACACAAGACAACGTTATGTTATATAACGTATTACGTTATAACGTTATACCATATAACGTATTACGTTATAACGCGTTACCATATAACGTATTACGTTATAACGTTATACCATATAGCGTATTACGTTACAACGTTACACCATACAACGTTATGTTGTATAACGTATTCCGTTATAACGTTATACCATATAACGTATAACGTTATAGCGTTATGTTATATAACGTAATACGTTATAACGTTATGTTATATAACGTAATACGTTATAAAGTTATGTTATATAACGTAATACGTTATAACGTTATGTTATATAACGTAATACGTTATAACGTTATGTTATATAACGTAATACGTTATAACGTTATGTTATATAACGTAGTACGCTATAACGTGTTACCATATAACGTATTACGTTATAACGTTATGTTATATAACCTAATACATTATAACGTTATACCATATAACGTATTACGTTATAACGATATACCATACAACGTTATGTTATATAACGTATTACGTTATAACTTTATACTATATAACGTATTACGTTATAACTTTATACTATATAACGTATTACGTTATAACGTTATACCATACAACGTTATGTTATATAACGTATTACGATATAACTTTATACTATATAACGTATTACGTTATAATGTTAAACCATACAACGTTATGTAATATAACGTAAAACGTTATAACGTGTTACCATATAACGTATTACGTTATAGCGTTATACCATATAACGTTTTACGTTATAGCGTTATACCATATAACGTACTACGTGATAACGTTATACCATATAACGTATTACGTGATAACGTTATACCATATAACGTATTACGTTATAACGTTATGTTATATAACCTAATACGTTATAACGTTATACCATACAACGTTATGTTATATAACGTATTACGTTATAACTTTATACTATATAACGTATTACGTTATAACGTTAACCCATACAACGTTATGTTACATAACGTAATACCTTATAGCGTTATACCATATAACGTATTACGTTATAACGTTACACAAGACAACGTTATGTTATATAACATGTGACGTTAGAACGTTATACCATATAACGTATTACGTTATAACGTTACACAAGACAACGTTATGTTATATAACGTATTACGCTATAACGTTATACCATATAACGTATTATGTTATAACGTTATGTTATATAACCTAATACGTTATAACGTTATACCATATAACGTATTAATTTATAACGTTATACCATACAACGTTATGTTATATAACGTATTACGTTATAACTTTATACTATATAACGTATTACGTTATAACGTTAAACCATACAACGTTATGTTACATAACGTAATACGTTATAACGTTATACCATATAACGTATTACGTTATAACGTTACACAAGACAACGTTATGTTATATAACGTATTACGTTATAACATTATACCATATAACGTATTACGTTCTGTTATATAACGTAATACGCTATAACGTGTTACCATATAACGTATTACGTTATAGCGTTGTACCATATAACGTTATGTTATATAACGTAATACGTTATAACTTTATAAAATATAACGTATTACGTTATAGCGTTATACCATATAACGTATTACGTTATAACGTTATACCATATAACGTATTACGTTATAACGTTCTGTTATATAACGTAATACGCTATAACGTGTTACCATATAACGTATTACGTTATAGCGTTATACCATATAACGTTATGTTATATAACGTAATACGTTATAACTTTATACCATATAACGTATTACGTTGTAGCGTTATACCATATGACGTATTACGTGATAACGTTATACCATATAACGTATTACGTCATAACGTTACACCATACAACGTTATGTAATATAACGTAAAAAGTTATAACGTGTTACCATATAACGTATTACGTTATAACGTTATACCATATGACGTATTAGGTTATAACGTTATGATATATAACTTAATACGTTATACCTTATAGCGTTATACCATATAACGTATTACGTTATAACGTTACGCAAGACAACGTTATGTTATATAACGTATTACGTTATAACGTTATACCATATAACTATTACGTTATAACGTTCTGTTATATAACGTAATACGCTATAACGTGTTACCATATAAGGTATTACGTTATATCGTTATACCATATAACGTACTACGATATAACGTTATACCATATAACGTATTACGTTATAACGTTATACCATATAACGTATTACGTTATAACGTTATGATATATAACTTAATACGTTATAACGTTATGTTATATAACTTAATACGTTATAACGCTACACAAGACAACGTTATGTTATATAACGTATTACGTTATAACGTTATACCATATAACGTATTACGTTATAACGTTAAACCATATAACGTATAACGTTATAACGTTATACCATATAACGTATTACGTTATAACGTTATACCATACAACGTTATGTTATATAACGTATTACGATATAACTTTATAGTAAGTAACGTATTACGTTATAATGTTAAACCATACAACGTTATGTTACATAACGTAATACGTTATAACTTTATACCATATAACATATTACGTTATAACGTTATACCATATAACGTATTACGTTATAACATTATACCATATAACGTATTACGTTATAACGTTACACAAGACAACGTTATGTTACATAACGTAATACGTTATAACGTTATACCATATAACGTATTACGTTATAACGTTACACAAGACAACGTTATGTTATATAACGTATTACGCTATAACGTTATACCATATAACGTATTACGTTATAACGTTATGTTATATAACCTAATACATTATAACGTTATACCATATAACGTATTACGTTATAACGTTATACCATACAACGTTATGTTATATAACGTATTACGTTATAACGTTATACCATATAACGTATTACGTTATAACGCGTTACCATATAACGTATTACGTTATAACGTTATACCATATAGCGTATTACGTTACAACGTTACACCATACAACGTTATGTTGTATAACGTATTCCGTTATAACGTTATACCATATAACGTATTACGTTATAGCGTTATGTTATATAACGTAATACGTTATAACGTTACGTTATATAACGTAATACGTTATAACGTTATACCATATAACGCATTACGTTATAACGTTAGAACATACAACGTTATGTTATATGACGTATTACGTTATAACTTTATACTATATAACGTATTACGTTATAGCGTTATACCATATAACGTATTAGGATATAACGTTATACCATATAACGTATTACGTTATAACGTTATACCATATAACGTATTACGTTATAACGTTATGAGATATAACTTAATACGTTATAACGTTATGTTACATAACTTAATACGTTATTACGTTATGTTATATAACGTAATACGTTATAACGTTATACCATATAACGCATTACGTTATAACGTTAGAACATACAACCTTATGTTATATAACGTATTACGTTATAACGTTATACCATATAACGTGTTACGTTATAACATTATACCATATAACGTATTACGATATAACGTTATACCAAATAACGTTATGTTATATAACGTATTACGTTATAACGTTCTGTTATATAACGTAATACGCTATAACGTGTTACCATATAACGTATTACGTTATATCGTTATACCATATAACGTTATGTTATATAACGTAATACGTTATAACTTTATACCATATAACGTATTACGTTATAGCGTTATACCATATAACGTAATACGTTATAACGTTATATCATATAACGCATTACGTTATAACGTTAGAACATACAACCTTATGTTATATAACGTATTACGTTATAACGTTATAAAATATAACGTGTTACGTTATAACGTTATACCACATAACGTATTACGTTATAACGTTATACCAAATAACGTTATGTTATATAACGTATTACGTTATAACGTTATACCATATAACGTATTACGTTATAACGTTATACCATATAACGTATTACGTTATAACGTTATACCATACAACGTTATAATACATAACGAAATACGTTATAACTTTATACCATATAACGTATTACGTTGTAACGTTATACCATATAACGTATTACGTTATAACGTTACACACGACAACGTTATGTTATATAACGTATTACGTTATAACGTTATACCATATAACGTATTACGTTATAACGTTATACCATATAGCGTATTACGTTACAACGTTACACCATACAACGTATTACGTTCTAACGTTATGTTATATAACGTATTACGTTATAGCGTTATGTTATATAACGTAATACGTTATAACGTTATGTTATATAACGTAATACGTTATAACGTTAGGTTATATAACGTAATACGTTATAACGTTATGTTATATAACGTAATACGTTATAACGTTATGTTATATAACGTAATACGTTATGACGTTATGTTATATAACGTAATACGTTATAACGTTATACCATATAACGCATTACGTTACAACGTTAGAACATACAACCTTATGTTATATAACGTATTACGTTGTAACGTTACACAAGACAACGGTATGTTATATAACGTATTACGTTATAACGTTATACCATATAACGTATTACGTTATAACGCGTTACCATATAACGTATTACGTTATAACGTTATACCATATAGCGTATTACGTTACAACGTTACACCATACAACGTTATGTTGTATAACGTATTCCGTTATAACGTTATACCATATAACGTATTACGTTATAGCGTTATGTTATATAACGTAATACGTTATAACGTTATGTTATATAACGTAATACGTTATAAAGTTATGTTATATAACGTAATACGTTATAACGTTATGTTATATAACGTAATACGTTATAACGTTATGTTATATAACGTAGTACGCTATAACGTGTTACCATATAACGTATTACGTTATAACGTTATGTTATATAACCTAATACATTATAACGTTATACCATATAACGTATTACGTTATAACGTTATACCATACAACGTTATGTTATATAACGTATTACGTTATAACTTTATACTATATAACGTATTACGTTATAACTTTATACTATATAACGTATTACGTTATAACGTTATACCATACAACGTTATGTTATATAACGTATTACGATATAACTTTATACTATATAACGTATTACGTTATAATGTTAAACCATACAACGTTATGTAATATAACGTAAAACGTTATAACGTGTTACCATATAACGTATTACGTTATAGCGTTATACCATATAACGTTTTACGTTATAGCGTTATACCATATAACGTACTACGTGATAACGTTATACCATATAACGTATTACGTGATAACGTTATACCATATAACGTATTACGTTATAACGTTATGTTATATAACGTAATACGTTATAACGTTATACCATACAACGTTATGTAATATAACGTATTACGTTATAACTTTATACTATATAACGTATTACGTTATAACGTTATACCATACAACGTTATGTTACATAACGTAATACCTTATAGCGTTATACCATATAACGTATTACGTTATAACGTTACACAAGACAACGTTATGTTATATAACATGTGACGTTAGAACGTTATACCATATAACGTATTACGTTATAACGTTACACAAGACAACGTTATGTTATATAACGTATTACGCTATAACGTTATACCATATAACGTATTATGTTATAACGTTATGTTATATAACCTAATACGTTATAACGTTATACCATATAACGTATTAATTTATAACGTTATACCATACAACGTTATGTTATATAACGTATTACGTTATAACTTTATACTATATAACGTATTACGTTATAACGTTAAACCATACAACGTTATGTTACATAACGTAATACGTTATAACGTTATACCATATAACGTATTACGTTATAACGTTACACAAGACAACGTTATGTTATATAACGTATTACGTTATAACATTATACCATATAACGTATTACGTTCTGTTATATAACGTAATACGCTATAACGTGTTACCATATAACGTATTACGTTATAGCGTTGTACCATATAACGTTATGTTATATAACGTAATACGTTATAACTTTATAAAATATAACGTATTACGTTATAGCGTTATACCATATAACGTATTACGTTATAACGTTATACCATATAACGTATTACGTTATAACGTTCTGTTATATAACGTAATACGCTATAACGTGTTACCAAATAACGTATTACGTTATAGCGTTATACCATATAACGTATTAGGTTATAACGTTATGATATATAACTTAATACGTTATACCTTATAGCGTTATACCATATAACGTATTACGTTATAACATTATACCATATAACGTATTACGTTATAACGTTACACAAGACAACGTTATGTTACATAACGTAATACGTTATAACGTTATACCATATAACGTATTACGTTATAACGTTACACAAGACAACGTTATGTTATATAACGTATTACGCTATAACGTTATACCATATAACGTATTACGTTATAACGTTATGTTATATAACCTAATACATTATAACGTTATACCATATAACGTATTACGTTATAACGTTATACCATACAACGTTATGTTATATAACGTATTACGTTATAACGTTATACCATATAACGTATTACGTTATAACGCGTTACCATATAACGTATTACGTTATAACGTTATACCATATAGCGTATTACGTTACAACGTTACACCATACAACGTTATGTTGTATAACGTATTCCGTTATAACGTTATACCATATAACGTATTACGTTATAGCGTTATGTTATATAACGTAATACGTTATAACGTTACGTTATATAACGTAATACGTTATAACGTTATACCATAAACGCATTACGTTATAACGTTAGAACATACAACGTTATGTTATATGACGTATTACGTTATAACTTTATACTATATAACGTATTACGTTATAGCGTTATACCATATAACGTATTAGGATATAACGTTATACCATATAACGTATTACGTTGTAACGTTATACCATATAAAGTATTACGTTATAACGTTATGAAATATAACTTAACACGTTATAACGTTATGTTACATAACTTAATACGTTATTACGTTATGTTATATAACGTAATACGTTATAACGTTATACCATATAACGCATTACGTTATAACGTTAGAACATACAACCTTATGTTATATAACGTATTACGTTATAACGTTATACCATATAACGTGTTACGTTATAACGTTATACCATATAACGTATTACGATATAACGTTATACCAAATAACGTTATGTTATATAACGTATTACGTTATAACGTTCTGTTATATAACGTAATACGCTATAACGTGTTACCATATAACGTATTACGTTGTATCGTTATACCATATAACGTTATGTTATATAACGTAATACGTTATAACTTTATACCATATAACGTATTACGTTATAGCGTTATACCATATAACGTAATACGTTATAACGTTATATCATATAACGCATTACGTTATAACGTTAGAACATACAACCTTATGTTATATAACGTATTACGTTATAACGTTATAAAATATAACGTGTTACGTTATAACGTTATACCACATAACGTATTACGTTATAACGTTATACCAAATAACGTTATGTTATATAACGTAATACGCTATAACGTTATACCATATAACGTATTACGTTATAACGTTATACCATATAACGTATTACGTTATAACGTTATACCATACAACGTTATAATACATAACGAAATACGTTATAACTTTATACCATATAACGTATTACGTTGTAACGTTATACCATATAACGTATTACGTTATAACGTTACACACGACAACGTTATGTTATATAACGTATTACGTTATAACGTTATACCATATAACGTATTACGTTATAACGTTATACCATATAGCGTATTACGTTACAACGTTACACCATACAACGTATTACGTTCTAACGTTATGTTATATAACGTATTACGTTATAGCGTTATGTTATATAACGTAATACGTTATAACGTTATGTTATATAACGTAATACGTTATAACGTTATGTTATATAACGTAATACGTTATGACGTTATGTTATATAACGTAATACGTTATAACGTTATGTTATATAACGTAATACGTTATAACGTTCTGTTATATAACGTAATACGCTATAACGTGTTACCATATAACGTATTACGTTGTATCGTTATACCATATAACGTTATGTTATATAACGTAATACGTTATAACTTTATACCATATAACGTATTACGTTATAGCGTTATACCATATAACGTAATACGTTATAACGTTATATCATATAACGCATTACGTTATAACGTTAGAACATACAACCTTATGTTATATAACGTATTACGTTATAACGTTATAAAATATAACGTGTTACGTTATAACGTTATACCACATAACGTATTACGTTATAACGTTATACCATATAACGTGTTACGTTATAACGTTATACCATATAACGTATTACGATATAACGTTATACCAAATAACGTTATGTTATATAACGTATTACGTTATAACGTTCTGTTATATAACGTAATACGCTATAACGTGTTACCATATAACGTATTACGTTGTATCGTTATACCATATAACGTTATGTTATATAACGTAATACGTTATAACTTTATACCATATAACGTATTACGTTATAGCGTTATACCATATAACGTAATACGTTATAACGTTATATCATATAACGCATTACGTTATAACGTTAGAACATACAACCTTATGTTATATAACGTATTACGTTATAACGTTATAAAATATAACGTGTTACGTTATAACGTTATACCACATAACGTATTACGTTATAACGTTATACCAAATAACGTTATGTTATATAACGTATTACGTTATAACGTTATACCATATAACGTATTACGTTATAACGTTATACCATATAACGTATTACGTTATAACGTTATACCAACAACGTTATAATACATAACGAAATACGTTATAACTTTATACCATATAACGTATTACGTTGTAACGTTATACCATATAACGTATTACGTTATAACGTTACACACGACAACGTTATGTTATATAACGTATTACGTTATAACGTTATACCATATAACGTATTACGTTATAACGTTATACCATATAGCGTATTACGTTACAACGTTACACCATACAACGTATTACGTTCTAACGTTATGTTATATAACGTATTACGTTATAGCGTTATGTTATATAACGTAATACGTTATAACGTTATGTTATATAACGTAATACGTTATAACGTTATGTTATATAACGTAATACGTTATGACGTTATGTTATATAACGTAATACGTTATAACGTTATGTTATATAACGTAATACGTTATAACGTTCTGTTATATAACGTAATACGCTATAACGTGTTACCATATAACGTATTACGTTATATCGTTATACCATATAACGTATTAGGATATAACGTTATACCATATAACGTATTACGTTATAACGTTATACCATATAACGTATTACGTTATAACGTTATGATATATAACTTAATACGTTATAACGTTATGTTATATAACTTAATACGTTATAACGTTATGTTATATAACGTATTACGTTATAACGTTATACCATATAACGTATTACGTTATAACGTTATACCATATAGCGTATTACGTTACAACGTTACACCATACAACGTATTACGTTATAACGTTATGTTATATAACGTATTACGTTATATCGTTATGTTATATAACGTAATACGTTATAACGTTATGTTATATAACGTAATACGTTATAACGTTAGGTTATATAACGTAATACGTTATAACGTTATGTTATATAACGTAATACGTTATAACGTTATGTTATATAACGTAATACGTTATGAAGTTATGTTATATAACGTAATACGTTATAACGTTATACCATATAACGCATTACGTTACAACGTTAGAACATACAACCTTATGTTATATAACGTATTACGTTGTAACGTTACACAAGACAACGTTATGTTATATAACGTATTACGTTATAACGTTATACCATATAACGTAATACGTTATAACGTGTTACCATATAACGTATTACGTTATAACGTTATACCATATAGCGTATTACGTTACAACGTTACACCATACAACGTTATGTTGTATAACGTATTCCGTTATAACGTTATACCATATAACGTATTACGTTATAGCGTTATGTTATATAACGTAATACGTTATAACGTTATGTTATATAACGTAATACGTTATAACGTTATGTTATATAACGTAATACGTTATAACGTTATGTTATATAACGTAATACGTTATAACATTATGTTATATAACGTAATACGCTATAACGTGTTACCATATAACGTATTACGTTATAACGTTATGTTATATAACCTAATACATTATAACGTTATACCATATAACGTATTACGTTATAACGTTATACCATACAACGTTATGTTATATAACGTATTACGTTATAACTTTATACTATATAACGTATTACGTTATAACTTTATACTATATAACGTATTACGTTATAACGTTATACCATACAACGTTATGTTATATAACGTATTACGATATAACTTTATACTATATAACGTATTACGTTATAATGTTAAACCATACAACGTTATGTAATATAACGTAAAACGTTATAACGTGTTACCATATAACGTATTACGTTATAGCGTTATACCATATAACGTTTTACGTTATAGCGTTATACCATATAACGTACTACGTGATAACGTTATACCATATAACGTATTACGTGATAACGTTATACCATATAACGTATTACGTTATAACGTTATGTTATATAACCTAATACGTTATAACGTTATACCATACAACGTTATGTTATATAACGTATTACGTTATAACTTTATACTATATAACGTATTACGTTATAACGTTAACCCATACAACGTTATGTTACATAACGTAATACCTTATAGCGTTATACCATATAACGTATTACGTTATAACGTTACACAAGACAACGTTATGTTATATAACATGTGACGTTAGAACGTTATACCATATAACGTATTACGTTATAACGTTACACAAGACAACGTTATGTTATATAACGTATTACGCTATAACGTTATACCATATAACGTATTACGTTATAACGTTATACCATATAGCGTATTACGTTACAACGTTACACCATACAACGTATTACGTTATAACGTTATGTTATATAACGTATTACGTTATATCGTTATGTTATATAACGTAATACGTTATAACGTTATGTTATATAACGTAATACGTTATAACGTTAGGTTATATAACGTAATACGTTATAACGTTATGTTATATAACGTAATACGTTATAACGTTATGTTATATAACGTAATACGTTATAACGTTATGTTATATAACGTAATACGTTATAACGTTATACCATATAACGCATTACGTTATAACGTTAGAACATACAACGTTATGTTATATAACGTATTACGTTGTAACGTTACACAAGACAACGTTATGTTATATAACGTATTACGTTATAACGTTATACCATATAACGTATTACGTTATAACGTGTTACCATATAACGTATTACGTTATAACGTTATACCATATAGCGTATTACGTTACAACGTTACACCATACAACGTTATGTTGTATAACGTATTCCGTTATAACGTTATACCATATAACGTATTACGTTATAGCGTTATGTTATATAACGTAATACGTTATAACGTTATGTTATATAACGTAATACGTTATAACGTTATGTTATATAACGTAATACGTTATAACGTTATGTTATATAACGTAATACGTTATAACGTTATGTTATATAACGTAGTACGCTATAACGTGTTACCATATAACGTATTACGTTATAACGTTATGTTATATAACCTAATACATTATAACGTTATACCATATAACGTATTACGTTATAACGTTATACCATACAACGTTATGTTATATAACGTATTACGTTATAACTTTATACTATATAACGTATTACGTTATAACTTTATACTATATAACGTATTACGTTATAACGTTATACCATACAACGTTATGTTATATAACGTATTACGATATAACTTTATACTATATAACGTATTACGTTATAATGTTAAACCATACAACGTTATGTAATATAACGTAAAACGTTATAACGTGTTACCATATAACGTATTACGTTATAGCGTTATACCATATAACGTTTTACGTTATAGCGTTATACCATATAACGTACTACGTGATAACGTTATACCATATAACGTATTACGTGATAACGTTATACCATATAACGTATTACGTTATAACGTTATGTTATATAACCTAATACGTTATAACGTTATACCATACAACGTTATGTTATATAACGTATTACGTTATAACTTTATACTATATAACGTATTACGTTATAACGTTAACCCATACAACGTTATGTTACATAACGTAATACCTTATAGCGTTATACCATATAACGTATTACGTTATAACGTTACACAAGACAACGTTATGTTATATAACATGTGACGTTAGAACGTTATACCATATAACGTATTACGTTATAACGTTACACAAGACAACGTTATGTTATATAACGTATTACGCTATAACGTTATACCATATAACGTATTATGTTATAACGTTATGTTATATAACCTAATACGTTATAACGTTATACCATATAACGTATTAATTTATAACGTTATACCATACAACGTTATGTTATATAACGTATTACGTTATAACTTTATACTATATAACGTATTACGTTATAACGTTAAACCATACAACGTTATGTTACATAACGTAATACGTTATAACGTTATACCATATAACGTATTACGTTATAACGTTATACCATATAACGTATAACGTTATAACGTTATACCATATAACGTATTACGTTATAACGTTATACCATACAACGTTATGTTATATAACGTATTACGATATAACTTTATAGTAAGTAACGTATTACGTTATAATGTTAAACCATACAACGTTATGTTACATAACGTAATACGTTATAACTTTATACCATATAACATATTACGTTATAACGTTATACCATATAACGTATTACGTTATAACATTATACCATATAACGTATTACGTTATAACGTTACACAAGACAACGTTATGTTACATAACGTAATACGTTATAACGTTATACCATATAACGTATTACGTTATAACGTTACACAAGACAACGTTATGTTATATAACGTATTACGTTATAACGTTATACCATATAACGTATTACGTTATAACGTTATGTTATATAACCTAATACATTATAACGTTATACCATATAACGTATTACGTTATAACGTTATACCATACAACGTTATGTTATATAACGTATTACGTTATAACGTTATACCATATAACGTATTACGTTATAACGCGTTACCATATAACGTATTACGTTATAACGTTATACCATATAGCGTATTACGTTACAACGTTACACCATACAACGTTATGTTGTATAACGTATTCCGTTATAACGTTATACCATATAACGTATTACGTTATAGCGTTATGTTATATAACGTAATACGTTATAACGTTACGTTATATAACGTAATACGTTATAACGTTATACCATAAACGCATTACGTTATAACGTTAGAACATACAACGTTATGTTATATGACGTATTACGTTATAACTTTATACTATATAACGTATTACGTTATAGCGTTATACCATATAACGTATTAGGATATAACGTTATACCATATAACGTATTACGTTATAACGTTATACCATATAACGTATTACGTTATAACGTTATGAGATATAACTTAATACGTTATAACGTTATGTTACATAACTTAATACGTTATTACGTTATGTTATATAACGTAATACGTTATAACGTTATACCATATAACGCATTACGTTATAACGTTAGAACATACAACCTTATGTTATATAACGTATTACGTTATAACGTTATACCATATAACGTGTTACGTTATAACGTTATACCATATAACGTATTACGATATAACGTTATACCAAATAACGTTATGTTATATAACGTATTACGTTATAACGTTCTGTTATATAACGTAATACGCTATAACGTGTTACCATATAACGTATTACGTTGTATCGTTATACCATATAACGTTATGTTATATAACGTAATACGTTATAACTTTATACCATATAACGTATTACGTTATAGCGTTATACCATATAACGTAATACGTTATAACGTTATATCATATAACGCATTACGTTATAACGTTAGAACATACAACCTTATGTTATATAACGTATTACGTTATAACGTTATAAAATATAACGTATTACGTTACAACGTTATACCACATAACGTATTACGTTATAACGTTATACTATGTAACGTTATGTTATATTACGTAGTACGTTATAACGTTATACCATATAACGTATTACGTTATAACGTTATACCATATAACGTATTACGTTATAACGTTATACCATACAACGTTATAATACATAACGAAATACGTTATAACTTTATACCATATAACGTATTACGTTGTAACGTTATACCATATAACGTATTACGTTATAACGTTACACACGACAACGTTATGTTATATAACGTATTACGTTATAACGTTATACCATATAACGTATTACGTTATAACGTTATACCATATAGCGTATTACGTTACAACGTTACACCATACAACGTATTACGTTCTAACGTTATGTTATATAACGTATTACGTTATAGCGTTATGTTATATAACGTAATACGTTATAACGTTATGTTATATAACGTAATACGTTATAACGTTATGTTATATAACGTAATACGTTATGACGTTATGTTATATAACGTAATACGTTATAACGTTATGTTATATAACGTAATACGTTATAACGTTCTGTTATATAACGTAATACGCTATAACGTGTTACCATATAACGTATTACGTTATATCGTTATACCATATAACGTATTAGGATATAACGTTATACCATATAACGTATTACGTTATAACGTTATACCATATAACGTATTACGTTATAACGTTATGATATATAACTTAATACGTTATAACGTTATGTTATATAACTTAATACGTTATAACGTTATGTTATATAACGTATTACGTTATAACGTTATACCATATAACGTATTACGTTATAACGTTATACCATATAGCGTATTACGTTACAACGTTACACCATACAACGTATTACGTTATAACGTTATGTTATATAACGTATTACGTTATATCGTTATGTTATATAACGTAATACGTTATAACGTTATGTTATATAACGTAATACGTTATAACGTTAGGTTATATAACGTAATACGTTATAACGTTATGTTATATAACGTAATACGTTATAACGTTATGTTATATAACGTAATACGTTATGAAGTTATGTTATATAACGTAATACGTTATAACGTTATACCATATAACGCATTACGTTACAACGTTAGAACATACAACCTTATGTTATATAACGTATTACGTTGTAACGTTACACAAGACAACGTTATGTTATATAACGTATTACGTTATAACGTTATACCATATAACGTAATACGTTATAACGTGTTACCATATAACGTATTACGTTATAACGTTATACCATATAGCGTATTACGTTACAACGTTACACCATACAACGTTATGTTGTATAACGTATTCCGTTATAACGTTATACCATATAACGTATTACGTTATAGCGTTATGTTATATAACGTAATACGTTATAACGTTATGTTATATAACGTAATACGTTATAACGTTATGTTATATAACGTAATACGTTATAACGTTATGTTATATAACGTAATACGTTATAACGTTATGTTATATAACGTAGTACGCTATAACGTGTTACCATATAACGTATTACGTTATAACGTTATGTTATATAACCTAATACATTATAACGTTATACCATATAACGTATTACGTTATAACGTTATACCATACAACGTTATGTTATATAACGTATTACGTTATAACTTTATACTATATAACGTATTACGTTATAACTTTATACTATATAACGTATTACGTTATAACGTTATACCATACAACGTTATGTTATATAACGTATTACGATATAACTTTATACTATATAACGTATTACGTTATATTGTTAAACCATACAGCGTTATGTAATATAACGTAAAACGTTATAACGTGTTACCATATAACGTATTACGTTATAGCGTTATACCATATAACGTTTTACGTTATAGCGTTATACCATATAACGTACTACGTGATAACGTTATACCATATAACGTATTACGTGATAACGTTATACCATATAACGTATTACGTTATAACGTTATGTTATATAACCTAATACGTTATAACGTTATACCATACAACGTTATGTTATATAACGTATTACGTTATAACTTTATACTATATAACGTATTACGTTATAACGTTAACCCATACAACGTTATGTTACATAACGTAATACCTTATAGCGTTATACCATATAACGTATTACGTTATAACGTTACACAAGACAACGTTATGTTATATAACATGTGACGTTAGAACGTTATACCATATAACGTATTACGTTATAACGTTACACAAGACAACGTTATGTTATATAACGTATTACGCTATAACGTTATACCATATAACGTATTACGTTATAACGTTATACCATATAGCGTATTACGTTACAACGTTACACCATACAACGTATTACGTTATAACGTTATGTTATATAACGTATTACGTTATATCGTTATGTTATATAACGTAATACGTTATAACGTTATGTTATATAACGTAATACGTTATAACGTTAGGTTATATAACGTAATACGTTATAACGTTATGTTATATAACGTAATACGTTATAACGTTATGTTATATAACGTAATACGTTATGACGTTATGTTATATAACGTAATACGTTATAACGTTATACCATATAACGCATTACGTTATAACGTTACACAATACAACGTTATGTTATATAACGTATTACGTTGTAACGTTACACAAGACAACGTTATGTTATATAACGTATTACGTTATAACGTTATACCATATAACGTATTACGTTATAACGTTATACCATATAACGTATTACGTTATAACGTTATACCATATAACGTATTACGTTATAACGTTACACCATACAACGTTATGTTGTATAACGTATTCCGTTATAACGTTATACCATATAACGTATTACGTTATAGCGTTATGTTATATAACGTAATACGTTATAACGTTATGTTATATAACGTAATACGTTATAACGTTATGTTATATAACGTAATACGTTATAACGTTATGTTATATAACGTAATACGTTATAACGTTATGTTATATAACGTATTATGTGATAACGTGTTACCATATAACGTATTACGTTATAACGTTATGTTA
Organism: Bombus hypnorum; assembly: GCA_911387925.2. Classification (NCBI taxonomy): domain Eukaryota; kingdom Metazoa; phylum Arthropoda; class Insecta; order Hymenoptera; family Apidae; genus Bombus; species Bombus hypnorum. The sequence goes on from OU427027.1 coordinate 1,350,161, forward strand.
TATAACCTAATACATTATAACGTTATACCATATAACGTATTACGTTATAACGTTATACCATACAACGTTATGTTATATAACGTATTACGTTATAACTTTATACTATATAACGTATTACGTTATAACGTTATACTATATAACGTATTACGTTATAACGTTATACCATACAACGTTATGTTATATAACGTATTACGATATAACTTTATACTATATAACGTATTACGTTATAATGTTAAACCATACAACGTTATGTAATATAACGTAAAACGTTATAACGTGTTACCATATAACGTATTACGTTATAGCGTTATACCATATAACGTTTTACGTTATAGCGTTATACCATATAACGTACTACGTTATAACGTTATACCATATAACGTATTACGTGATAACGTTATACCATATAACGTATTACGTTATAACGTTATGTTATATAACCTAATACGTTATAACGTTATACCATACAACGTTATGTTATATAACGTATTACGTTATAACTTTATACTATATAACGTATTACGTTATAACGTTATCCCATACAACGTTATGTTACATAACGTAATACCTTATAGCGTTATACCATATAACGTATTACGTTATAACGTTACACAAGACAACGTTATGTTATATAACATGTGACGTTAGAACGTTATACCATATAACGTATTACGTTATAACGTTACACAAGACAACGTTATGTTATATAACGTATTACGCTATAACGTTATACCATATAACGTATTATGTTATAACGTTATGTTATATAACCTAATACGTTATAACGTTATACCATATAACGTATTAATTTATAACGTTATACCATACAACGTTATGTTATATAACGTATTACGTTATAACTTTATACTATATAACGTATTACGTTATAACGTTAAACCATACAACGTTATGTTACATAACGTAATACGTTATAACGTTATACCATATAACGTATTACGTTATAACGTTACACAAGACAACGTTATGTTATATAACGTATTACGTTATAACATTATACCATATAACGTATTACGTTCTGTTATATAACGTAATACGCTATAACGTGTTACCATATAACGTATTACGTTATAGCGTTGTACCATATAACGCTATGTTATATAACGTAATACGTTATAACTTTATAAAATATAACGTATTACGTTATAGCGTTATACCATATAACGTATTACGTTATAACGTTATACCATATAACGTATTACGTTATAACGTTCTGTTATATAACGTAATACGCTATAACGTGTTACCATATAACGTATTACGTTATAGCGTTATACCATATAACGTTATGTTATATAACGTAATACGTTATAACTTTATACCATATAACGTATTACGTTGTAGCGCTATACCATATGACGTATTACGTGATAACGTTATACCATATAACGTATTACGTCATAACGTTACACCATACAACGTTATGTAATATAACGTAAAAAGTTATAACGTGTTACCATATAACGTATTACGTTATAACGTTATACCATATAACGTATTAGGTTATAACGTTATGATATATAACTTAATACGTTATACCTTATAGCGTTATACCATATAACGTATTACGTTATAACGTTACGCAAGACAACGTTATGTTATATAACTTATTACGTTATAACGTTATACCATATAACTATTACGTTATAACGTTCTGTTATATAACGTAATACGCTATAACGTGTTACCATATAACGTATTACGTTATATTGTTATACCATATAACGTACTACGATATAACGTTATACCATATAACGTATTACGTTATAACGTTATACCATATAACGTATTACGTTATAACGTTATGATATATAACTTAATACGTTATAACGTTATGTTATATAACTTAATACGTTATAACGCTACACAAGACAACGCTATGTTATATAACGTATTACGTTATAACGTTATACCATATAACGTATTACGTTATAACGTTAAACCATATAACGTATAACGTTATAACGTTATACCATATAACGTATTACGTTATAACGTTATACCATACAACGTTATGTTATATAACGTATTACGATATAACTTTATAGTAAATAACGTATTACGTTATAATGTTAAACCATACAACGTTATGTTACATAACGTAATACGTTATAACTTTATACCATATAACATATTACGTTATAACGTTATACCATATAACGTATTACGTTATAACATTATACCATATAACGTATTACGTTATAACGTTACACAAGACAACGTTATTTTACATAACGTAATACGTTATGACGTTATACCATATAACGTATTACGTTATAACGTTACACAAGACAACGTTATGTTATATAACGTATTACGCTATAACGTTATACCATAGAACGTATTACGTTATAACGTTATGTTATATAACCTAATACATTATAACGTTATACCATATAACGTATTACGTTATAACGTTATACCATACAACGTTATGTTATATAACGTATTACGTTATAACTTTATACTATATAACGTATTACGTTATAACTTTATACTATATAACGTATTACGTTATAGCGTTATACCATATAACGTATTACGTTATAACGTTATACCATATAACGTATTACGTTGTAACGTTACTCAAGACAACGTTATGTTATATAACGTATTACGTTATAACGTTATACCATATAACGTATTACGTTATAACGCGTTACCATATAACGTATTACGTTATAACGTTATACCATATAGCGTATTACGTTACAACGTTACACCATACAACGTTATGTTGTATAACGTATTCCGTTATAACGTTATACCATATAACGTATTACGTTATAGCGTTATGTTATATAACGTAATACGTTATAACGTTACGTTATATAACGTAATACGTTATAACGTTATACCATATAACGCATTACGTTATAACGTTAGAACATACAACGTTATGTTATATGACGTATTAGGTTATAACTTTATACTATATAACGTATTACGTTATAGCCTTATACCATATAACGTATTAGGATATAACGTTATACCATATAACGTATTACGTTATAACGTTATACCATATAACGTATTACGTTATAACGTTATGAGATATAACTTAATACGTTATAACGTTATGTTACATAACTTAATACGTTATTACGTTATGTTATATAACGTAATACGTTATAACGTTATACCATATAACGCATTACGTTATAACGTTAGAACATACAACCTTATGTTATATAACGTATTACGTTATAACGTTATACCATATAACGTGTTACGTTATAACGTTATACCATATAACGTATTACGATATAACGTTATACCAAATAACGTTATGTTATATAACGTATTACGTTATAACGTTCTGTTATATAACGTAATACGCTATAACGTGTTACCATATAACGTATTACGTTATATCGTTATACCATATAACGTTATGTTATATAACGTAATACGTTATAACTTTATACCATATAACGTATTACGTTATAGCGTTATACCATATAACGTAATACGTTATAACGTTATATCATATAACGCATTACGTTATAACGTTAGAACATACAACCTTATGTTATATAACGTATTACGTTATAACGTTATAAAATATAACGTGTTACGTTATAACGTTATACCATATAACGTATTACGTTATAACGTTATACCAAATAACGTTATGTTATATAACGTATTACGTTATAACGTTATACCATATAACGTATTACGTTATAACGTTATACCATATAACGTATTACGTTATAACGTTATACCATACAACGTTATAATTCATAACGAAATACGTTATAACTTTATACCATATAACGTATTACGTTGTAACGTTATACCATATAACGTATTACGTTATAACGTTACACACGACAACGTTATGTTATATAACGTATTACGTTATAACGTTATACCATATAACGTATTACGTTATAACGTTATACCATATAGCGTATTAGGTTACAACGTTACACCATACAACGTATTACGTTCTAACGTTATGTTATATAACGTATTACGTTATAGCGTTATGTTATATAACGTAATACGTTATAACGTTATGTTATATAACGTAATACGTTATAACGTTATGTTATATAACGTAATACGTTATGACGTTATGTTATATAACGTAATACGTTATAACGTTATGTTATATAACGTAATACGTTATAACGTTCTGTTATATAACGTAATACGCTATAACGTGTTACCATATAACGTATTACGTTATATCGTTATACCATATAACGTATTAGGATATAACGTTATACCATATAACGTATTACGTTATAACGTTATACCATATAACGTATTACGTTATAACGTTATGATATATAACTTAATACGTTATAACGTTATGTTATATAACTTAATACGTTATAACGTTATGTTATATAACGTATTACGTTATAACGTTATACCATATAACGTATTACGTTATAACGTTATACCATATAGCGTATTACGTTACAACGTTACACCATACAACGTATTACGTTATAAGTTTATGTTATATAACGTATTACGTTATAGCGTTATGTTATATAACGTAATACGTTATAACGTTATGTTATATAACGTAATACGTTATAACGTTATGTTATATAACGTAATACGTTATAACGTTATGTTATATAACGTAATACGTTATAACGTTATGTTATATAACGTAATACGTTATGACGTTATGTTATATAACGTAATACGTTATAACGTTATACCATATAACGCATTACGTTACAACGATAGAACATACAACCTTATGTTATATAACGTATTACGTTGTAACGTTACACAAGACAACGTTATGTTATATAACGTATTACGTTATAATGTTATACCATATAACGTATTACGTTATAACGTTATACCATATAGCGTATTACGTTACAACGTTACACCATACAACGTTATGTTGTATAACGTATTCCGTTATAACGTTATACCATATAACGTATTACGTTATAGCGTTATGTTATATAACGTAATACGTTATAACGTTATGTTATATAACGTAATACGTTATAACGTTATGTTATATAACGTAATACGTTATAACGTTATGTTATATAACGTAATACGTTATAACGTTATGTTATATAACGTAGTACGCTATAACGTGTTACCATATAACGTATTACGTTATATCGTTATACCATATAACGTATTAGGATATACCGTTATTCCATATAACGTATTACGTTATAACGTTATACCATATAACGTATTACGTTATAACGTTATGAGATATAACTTAATACGTTATAACGTTATGTTATATAACTTAATACGTTATAACGTTATGTTATATAACGTAATACGTTATAACGTTATACCATATAACGCATTACGTTATAACGTTAGAACATACAACCTTATGTTATATAACGTATTACGTTATAACGTTATACCATATAACGTGTTACGTTATAACGTTATACCATATAACGTATTACGTTATAACGTTATACCAAATAACGTTATGTTATATAACGTATTACGTTATAACGTTATACCATATAACGTATTACGTTATAACGTTATACCATATAACGTATTACGTTATATCGTTATACCATATAACGTATTAGGATATAACGTTATACCATATAACGTATTACGTTATAACGTTATACCATATAACGTATTACGTTATAACGTTATGGTATATAACTTAATACGTTATAACGTTATGTTATATAACTTAATACGTTATAACGTTATGTTATATAACGTAATACGTTATAACGTTCTGTTATATAACGTAATACGCTATAACGTGTTACCATATAACGTATTACGTTATATCGTTATACCATATAACGTATTAGGATATAACGTTATACCATATAACGTATTACGTTATAACGTTATACCATATAACGTATTACGTTATAACGTTATGGTATATAACTTAATACGTTATAACGTTATGTTATATAACTTAATACGTTATAACGTTATGTTATATAACGTAATACGTTATAACGTTCTGTTATATAACGTAATACGCTATAACGTGTTACCATATAACGTATTACGTTATAACGTTATACCATATAACGCATTACGTTATAACGTTAGAACATACAACCTTATGTTATATGACGTATTACGTTATAACGTTATACCATATAACGTGTTACGTTATAACGTTATAGCATATAACGTATTACGTTATAACGTTATACCAAATAACGTTATGTTATATAACGTATTACGTTATGACGTTCTGTTATATAACGTAATACGCTATAACGTGTTACCATATAACGTATTACGTTATATCGTCATACCATATAACGTTATGTTATATAACGTAATACGTTATAACTTTATACCATATAACGTATTACGTTATAGCGTTATACCATATAACGTATTACGTTAAAACGTTATACCATATAACGTATTACGTTGTAACGTTACAGAAGACAACGTTGTGTTATATAACGTAATACGTTATAACGTTATGTTATATAACGTAATACGTTATAACGTTATGTTATATAACGTAATACGTTATAACGTTATGTTATATAACGTAATACGTTATAACGTTATGTTATATAACGTAGTACGCTATAACGTGTTACCATATAACGTATTACGTTATATCGTTATACCATATAACGTATTAGGATATAACGTTATACCATATAACGTATTACGTTATAACGTTATACCATATAACGTATTACGTTATAACGTTATGAGATATAACTTAATACGTTATAACGTTATGTTATATAACTTAATACGTTATAACGTTATGTTATATAACGTAATACGTTATAACGTTATACCATATAACGCATTACGTTATAACGTTAGAACATACAACCTTATGTTATATAACGTATTACGTTATAACGTTATACCATATAACGTGTTACGTTATAACGTTATACCATATAACGTATTACGTTATAACGTTATACCAAATAACGTTATGTTATATAACGTATTACGTTATAACGTTATACCATATAACGTATTACGTTATAACGTTATACCATATAACGTATTACGTTATAACGTTATACCATATAACGTATTACGTTATAACGTTATACCATACAACGTTATAATTCATAACGTAATACGTTATAACTTTATACCATATAACGTATTACGTTATAACGTTATACCATATAACGTATTACGTTATAACGTTACACACGACAACGTTATGTTATATAACGTATTACGTTATAACGTTATACCATATAACGTATTACGTTATAACGTTATACCATATAGCGTATTACGTTACAACGTTACACCATACAACGTATTACGTTATAACGTTATATTATATAACGTATTACGTTATAGCGTTATGTTATATAACGTAATACGTTATAACGTTATGTTATATAACGTAATACGTTATAACGTTATGTTATATAACGTAATACGTTATAACGTTATGTTATATAACGTAATACGTTATGACGTTATGTTATATAACGTAATACGTTATAACGTTATGTTATATAACGTAATACGTTATAACGTTCTGTTATATAACGTAATACGCTATAACGTGTTACCATATAACGTATTACGTTATAACGTTATACCATATAACGCATTACGTTATAACGTTAGAACATACAACCTTATGTTATATGACGTATTACGTTATAACGTTATACCATATAACGTGTTACGTTATAACGTTATAGCATATAACGTATTACGTTATAACGTTATACCAAATAACGTTATGTTATATAACGTATTACGTTATGACGTTCTGTTATATAACGTAATACGCTATAACGTGTTACCATATAACGTATTACGTTATATCGTCATACCATATAACGTTATGTTATATAACGTAATACGTTATAACTTTATACCATATAACGTATTACGTTATAGCGTTATACCATATAACGTATTACGTTAAAACGTTATACCATATAACGTATTACGTTGTAACGTTACACAAGACAACGTTGTGTTATATAACGTAATACGTTATAACGTTATGTTATATAACGTAATACGTTATAACGTTATGTTATATAACGTAATACGTTATAACGTTATGTTATATAACGTAATACGTTATAACGTTATGTTATATAACGTAGTACGCTATAACGTGTTACCATATAACGTATTACGTTATATCGTTATACCATATAACGTATTAGGATATAACGTTATACCATATAACGTATTACGTTATAACGTTATACCATATAACGTATTACGTTATAACGTTATGAGATATAACTTAATACGTTATAACGTTATGTTATATAACTTAATACGTTATAACGTTATGTTATATAACGTAATACGTTATAACGTTATACCATATAACGCATTACGTTATAACGTTAGAACATACAACCTTATGTTATATAACGTATTACGTTATAACGTTATACCATATAACGTGTTACGTTATAACGTTATACCATATAACGTATTACGTTATAACGTTATACCAAATAACGTTATGTTATATAACGTATTACGTTATAACGTTATACCATATAACGTATTACGTTATAACGTTATACCATATAACGTATTACGTTATAACGTTATACCATATAACGTATTACGTTATAACGTTATACCATACAACGTTATAATTCATAACGTAATACGTTATAACTTTATACCATATAACGTATTACGTTATAACGTTATACCATATAACGTATTACGTTATAACGTTACGCACGACAACGTTATGTTATATAACGTATTACGTTATAACGTTATACCATATAACGTATTACGTTATAACGTTATACCATATAGCGTATTACGTTACAACGTTACACCATACAACGTATTACGTTATAACGTTATATTATATAACGTATTACGTTATAGCGTTATGTTATATAACGTAATACGTTATAACGTTATGTTATATAACGTAATACGTTATAACGTTATGTTATATAACGTAATACGTTATAAAGTTATGTTATATAACGTAATACGTTATGACGTTATGTTATATAACGTAATACGTTATAACGTTATGTTATATAACGTAATACGTTATAACGTTCTGTTATATAACGTAATACGCTATAACGTGTTACCATATAACGTATTACGTTATATCGTTATACCATATAACGTATTAGGATATAACGTTATACCATATAACGTATTACGTTATAACGTTATACCATATAACGTATTACGTTATAACGTTATGGTATATAACTTAATACGTTATAACGTTATGTTATATAACTTAATACGTTATAACGTTATGTTATATAACGTAATACGTTATAACGTTATGTTATATAACGTAATACGTTATAACGTTATGTTATATAACGTAATACGTTATGACGTTATGTTATATAACGTAATACGTTATAACGTTATGTTATATAACGTAATACGTTATAACGTTCTGTTATATAACGTAATACGCTATAACGTGTTACCATATAACGTATTACGTTATAACGTTATACCATATAACGCATTACGTTATAACGTTAGAACATACAACCTTATGTTATATGACGTATTACGTTATAACGTTATACCATATAACGTGTTACGTTATAACGTTATAGCATATAACGTATTACGTTATAACGTTATACCAAATAACGTTATGTTATATAACGTAATACGTTATAACTTTATACCATATAACGTATTACGTTATAGCGTTATACCATATAACGTATTACGTTAAAACGTTATACCATATAACGTATTACGTTGTAACGTTACACAAGACAACGTTGTGTTATATAACGTATTACGTTATAACGTTATGTTATATAACATAATACGTTATAACGTTATGTTATATAACGTAATACGTTAGAACGTTATGTTATATAACGTAATACGTTATAACGTTCTGTTATATAACGTAATACGCTATAACGTGTTACCATATAACGTATTACGTTATATCGTTATACCATATAACGTATTACGATATAACGTTATACCATATAACGTATTACGTTATAACGTTATACCACATAACGTATTACGTTATAACGTTATGATGTATAACATAATACGTTATAACGTTATGTTATATAACTTAATACGTTATAACGCTACACAAGACAACGTTATGTTATATAACGTATTACGTTATAACGTTATGCCATATAACGTATTACGTTATAACGTTATGTTATATAACTTAATACGTTATAACGTTATGTTATATAACGTAATACGTTATAACGTTATACCATGTAACGTTATGTTATATAACGTAGTACGTTATAACGGTATGTTATATAACGTAATACGTTATAACGTTATGTTATATAACGTAATGCGTTATAACGTTATGTTATATAACGTAATACGTTACAACGTTATGTTATATAACGTAATACGTTATGACGTTATGTTATATCACGTAATACGTTATAACGTTATGTTATATAACGTATTACGTTATAGCGTTATGTTATATAACGTAATACGTTATAACGTTATGTTATATAACGTAATACGTTATAACGTTATGTTATATAACGCAATAAGTTACAACGTTATGTTATATAACGTAATACGTTATGACGTTATGTTATATAACGTAATAAGTTATGACGTTATGTTATATAACGTAACACGTTATGACGTTATGTTATATAACATAACACGTTATGACGTTATGTTATATAACGTAATACGTTATAACGTTATGTTATATAACGTAATACGTTATAACGTTCTGTTAAATAACGTAATACGCTATAACGTGTTACCATATAACGTATTACGTTATAATGTTATTCCATATAACGTATTACGTTATAACGTTACACAAGACAACGTTATGTTATATAACTTAATACGTTATAACGTTATGTTATATAACGTAATACGTTATAACGTTATACCATATAACGCATTACGTTATAACGTTAGAACATACAACCTTATGTTATATAACGTATTACGTTATAACGTTATACCATATAACGTGTTACGTTATAACGTTATACCATATAACGTATTACGTTATACCAAATAACGTTATGTTATATAACGTAATACGTTATAACGTTCTGTTATATAACGTAATACGCTATAACGTGTTACCGTATAACGTATTACGTTATATCGTTATACCATATAACGTATTACGATATAACGTTATACCATATAACGTATTACGTTATAACGTTATACCATATAACGTATTACGTTATAACGTTATGATATTTAACTTAATACGTTATAACGTTATGTTATATAACTTAATACGTTATAACGCTACACAAGACAACGTTATGTTATATAACGTATTACGTTATAACGTTATACCATATAACGTATTACGTTATAACGTTATACCATATAACGTATTACGTTATAACGTTATACCATATAACGTATTACGTTATTATGTTATACCATATATCGTATTACGTTATAACGTTATACCATATAACGTATTACTTTATAACGTTATACCATACAACGTTATGTTATATAACGTATTACGTTATAACTTTATACTATATAACGTATTACGTTATAATGTTACACCATACAACGTTATGTTTCATAACGTAATACGTTATAACTTAATACCATATAACGTATTACGTTATAACGTTATACCATATAACGTATTACGTTATAACGTTACACACGACAACGTTATGTTATATAACGTATTACGTTATAACGTTATACCATATAACGTATTACGTTATAACGTTATACCATATAACGTATTGCGTTATAACGTTATGATATATAACGTAATACGTTATAACGTTATGTTATATAACTTAATACGTTATAACGCTACACAAGACAACGTTATGTTATATAACGTATTACGTTATAACGTTATACCATATAACGTATTACGTTATAACGTTATACCATACAACGTTATAATTCATAACGTAATACGTTATAACTTTATACCATATAACGTATTACGTTGTAACGTTATACCATATAACGTATTACGTTATAACGTTACACACGACAACGTTATGTTATATAACGTATTACGTTATAACGTTATACCATATAACGTATTACGTTATAACGTTATACCATATAACGTATTACGTTATATCGTTATACCATATAACGTATTATGATATAACGTTATACCATATAACGTATTACGTTATAACGTTATACCATATAACGTATTACGTTATAACGTTATGATATTTAACTTAATACGTTATAACGTTATGTTATATAACTTAATACGTTATAACGCTACACAAGACAACGTTATGTTATATAACGTATTACGTTATAACGTTATACCATATAACGTATTACGTTATAACGTTATACCATATAACGTATTACGTTATAACGTTATACCATATAACGTATTACGTTATAATGTTATACCATATATCGTATTACGTTATAACGTTATACCATATAACGTATTACTTTATAACGTTATACCATACAACGTTATGTTATATAACGTATTACGTTATAACTTTATACTATATAACGTATTACGTTATAATGTTACACCATACAACGTTATGTTTCATAACGTAATACGTTATAACTTAATACCATATAACGTATTACGTTATAACGTTATACCATATAACGTATTAAGTTATAACGTTATACCATATAACGTATTACGTTATAACGTTACACACGACAACGTTATGTTATATAACGTATTACGTTATAACGTTATACCATATAACGTATTACGTTATAACGTTATACCATATAACGTATTACGTTATAACGTTATACCATATAACGTATTACGTTATAACGTTATGATATATAACGTAATACGTTATAACGTTATGTTATATAACTTAATACGTTATAACGCTACACAAGACAACGTTATGTTATATAACGTATTACGTTATAACGTTATACCATATAACGTATTACTTTATAACGTTATACCATACAACGTTATGTTATATAACGTATTACGTTATAACTTTATACTATATAACGTATTACGTTATATCGTTATACCATATAACGTATTACGATATAACGTTATACCATATAACGTATTACGTTATAACGTTATACCATATAACGTATTACGTTATAACGTTATGATATATAACTTAATACGTTATGACGTTATGTTATATAACTTAATACGTTATAACGCTACACAAGACAACGTTATGTTATATAACGTATTACGTTATAACGTTATACCATATAACGTATTACTTTATAACGTTATACCATACAACGTTATGTTATATAACGTATTACGTTATAACTTTATACCATATAACGTATTACGTTATAGCGTTATACCATATAACGTATTACGTTAAAACGTTATACCATATAACGTATTACGTTGTAACGTTACACAAGACAACGTTGTGTTATATAACGTATTACGTTATAACGTTATGTTATATAACATAATACGTTATAACGTTATGTTATATAACGTAATACGTTAGAACGTTATGTTATATAACGTAATACGTTATAACTTTCTGTTATATAACGTAATACGCTATAACGTGTTACCATATAACGTATTACGTTATATCGTTATACCGTATAACGTATTACGATATAACGTTATACCATATAACGTATTACGTTATAACGTTATACCACATAACGTATTACGTTATAACGTTATGATGTATAACATAATACGTTATAACGTTATGTTATATAACGTAATACGTTATAACGTTATACCATGTAACGTTATGTTATATAACGTAGTACGTTATAACGGTATGTTATATAACGTAATACGTTATAACGTTATGTTATATAACGTAATACGTTATGACGTTATGTTATATAACGTAATACGTTATGACGTTATGTTATATAACGTAACACGTTATGACGTTATGTTATATAACGTAATACGTTATAACGTTATGTTATATAACGTAATACGTTATAACGTTCTGTTAAATAACGTAATACGCTATAACGTGTTACCATATAACGTATTACGTTATAATGTTATACCATATAACGTATTACGTTATAACGTTACACAAGACAACGTTATGTTATATAACTTAATACGTTATAACGTTATGTTATATAACATAATACGTTATAACGTTATGTTATATAACGTAATACGTTAGAACGTTATGTTATATAACGTAATACGTTATAACGTTCTGTTATATAACGTAATACGCTATAACGTGTTACCATATAACGTATTACGTTATATCGTTATACCGTATAACGTATTACGATATAACTTTATACCATATAACGTATTACGTTATAACGTTATACCACATAACGTATTACGTTATAACGTTATGATGTATAACATAATACGTTATAACGTTATGTTATATAACTTAATACGTTATAACGCTACACAAGACAACGTTATGATATAACGTATTACGTTATAACGTTATGCCATATGACGTATTACGTTATAACGTTATGTTATATAACTTAATACGTTATAACGTTATGTTATATAACGTAATACGTTATAACGTTATACCATGTAACGTTATGTTATATAACGTAGTACGTTATAACGGTATGTTATATAACGTAATACGTTATAACGTTATGTTATATAACGTAATACGTTATAACGTTATGTTATATAACGTAATACGTTATAACGTTATGTTATATAACGTAATACGTTATGACGTTATGTTATATCACGTAATACGTTATAACGTTATGTTATGTAACGTATTACGTTATAGCGTTATGTTATGTAACGTATTACGTTATAGCGTTATGTTATATAACGTAATACGTTACAACGTTATGTTATATAACGTAATACGTTACAACGTTATGTTATATAACGTAATACGTTACAACGTTATGTTATATAACGTAATACGTTACAACGTTATGTTATATAACGTAATACGTTACAACGTTATGTTATATAACGTAATACGTTATGACGTTATGTTATATAACGTAATACGTTATGACGTTATGTTATATAACGTAATACGTTATGACGTTATGTTATATAACGTAACACGTTATGACGTTATGTTATATAACGTAATACGTTATAACGTTATGTTATATAACGTAATACGTTATCACGTTCTGTTAAATAACGTAATACGCTATAACGTGTTACCATATAACGTATTACGTTATAATGTTATACCATATAACGTATTACGTTATAACGTTACACAAGACAACGTTATGTTATATAACTTAATACGTTATAACGTTATGTTATATAACGTAATACGTTATAACGTTATACCATATAACGCATTACGTTATAACGTTAGAACATACAACCTTATGTTATATAACGTATTACGTTATAACGTTCTGTTATATAACGTAATACGCTATAACGTGTTACCATATAACGTATTACGTTATATCGTTATACTATATAACGTTATGTTATATAACGTAATACGTTATAAGTTTATACCATATAACGTATTACGTTATAGCGTTATACCATATAACGTATTACGTTATAACGTTATACCATATAACGTATTACGTTGTAACGTTACACAAGACAACGTTATGTTATATAACGTATTACGTTATAACGTTATGTTATATAACGTAGTACGTTATAACGTTCTGTTATATAACGTAATACGCTATAACGTGTTACCATATAACGTATTACGTTATATCGTTATACCATATAACGTATTACGTTATAACGTTATACCATATAACGTATTACGTTATAACGTTATACCATATAACGTATTACGTTATAACGTTATACCATATACCGTATTACGTTATATCGTTATACCATATAACGTATTAGGATATAACGTTATACCATATAACGTATTACGTTATAACGTTATACCATATAACGTATTACGTTATAACGTTATGTTATATAACGTGATAGGTTATAACGTTATACCATATAACGCATTACGTTATAACGTTAGAACATACAACCTTATGTTATATAACGTATTACGTTATAACGTTATACCATATACCGTATTACGTTATAACGTTATACCATACAACGTTATGTTATATAACGTATTACGTTATAACGCTATGTTATATAACGTAATACGTTATAACGTTATGTTATATAACGTAATACGCTATAACGTGTTACCATATAACGTATTACGTTATATCGTTATACTATATAACGTTATGTTATATAACGTAATACGTTATAAGTTTATACCATATAACGTATTACGTTATAGCGTTATACCATATAACGTATTACGTTATAACGTTATACCATATAACGTATTACGTTGTAACGTTACACAAGACAACGTTATGTTATATAACGTATTACGTTATAACGTTATGTTATATAACGTAGTACGTTATAACGTTCTGTTATATAACGTAATACGCTATAACGTGTTACCATATAACGTATTACGTTATATCGTTATACCATATAACGTATTACGTTATAACGTTATACCATATAACGTATTACGTTATAACGTTATACCATATAACGTATTACGTTATAACGTTATACCATATACCGTATTACGTTATATCGTTATACCATATAACGTATTAGGATATAACGTTATACCATATAACGTATTACGTTATAACGTTATACCATATAACGTATTACGTTATAACGTTATGTTATATAACGTGATAGGTTATAACGTTATACCATATAACGCATTACGTTATAACGTTAGAACATACAACCTTATGTTATATAACGTATTACGTTATAACGTTATGTTATATAACGTAATACGTTATAACGTTATGTTATATAACGTAATACGCTATAACGTGTTACCATATAACGTATTACGTTATATCGTTATACCATATAACGTATTACGATATAACGTTATACCATATAACGTATTACGTTATAACGTTATACCATATAACGTATTACGTTATAACGTTATGATATATAACTTAATACGTTATAACGTTATGTTATATAACTTAATACGTTATAACGCTACGCAAAACAACGTTATGTTATATAACGTATTACGTTATAACATTATACCATATAACGTATTACGTTATAACGTTATACCATATAACGTATTACGTTATAACGTTATACCATATAACGTATTACGTTATAACGTTATACCATATAACGTATTACGTTATAACGTTATGATATATAACTTAATACGTTATAACGTTATGTTATATAACTTAATACGTTATAACGTTACGTTATATAACGTAATACGTTATAACGTTATACCATATAACGCATTACGTTATAACGTTAGAACATACAACCGTATGTTATATAACGTATTACGTTATAACGTTATACCATATAACGTGTTACGTTATAACGTTATACCATATAACGTATTACGTTATACCGTTATACCTGTGGCGGATCGGTATCCAATAGAGGACGCTCGACAGGTCGAGGCATCAACGCGGAGCAACACCTCCCGGGCGATCCGCGGGTACCAACCGTCAACACCAGAGGGCTACGACGACAACGAGTCTGTCTATCTATCTCGCTAGCGGTCGAACATTTGAGCACTTAATACAAATACCGCACCTAGCGAGACTCCCTCTACGTCTAAGGCAGGGACTACCGGGCATAGCCTTACTGACGAGTCCACCGGTAGTCCCGGGACGAAACGTGAATTCTCTTTTCACCTAGCCGGCCGCTCCACGCACCTAACATATTCCTCTTCATTGGTGACCACCGACAACGAACACGCATCTTTGGAGAAGGAGTCAGAGAAGGAGCCAATCACCGACGACGAACACGCAAGCAAGCAGGCGACCGAATACGAGACGACGACCAAGCTAAGAAGTGATGTAGCCATTGCTAATAGTTCATGGGCATCACCTCCAGCAGCACGTCAGCAGAAGGAGCCAGCAGCCGGCCTCTCGTCCCCACGACGATATCAGCCTTCCATCATCGACGACGACGAGCCATTCCCTCTAACTTGTATCGCGCTATAGCTTTCGGGGTCACGCTATAGCGCTAGGGGGAGGCTGTGTGGCGGATCGGTATCCAATAGAGGACGCTCGACAGGTCGAGGCATCAACGCGGAGCAACACCTCCCGGGCGATCCGCGGGTACCAACCGTCAACACCAGAGGGCTACGACGACAACGAGTCTGTCTATCTATCTCGCTAGCGGTCGAACATTTGAGCACTTAATACAAATACCGCACCTAGCGAGACTCCCTCTACGTCTAAGGCAGGGACTACCGGGCATAGCCTTACTGACGAGTCCACCGGTAGTCCCGGGACGAAACGTGAATTCTCTTTTCACCTAGCCGGCCGCTCCACGCACCTAACATATTCCTCTTCATACCAAATAACGTTATGTTATATAACGTATTACGTTATAACGTTATGCCATATAACGTATTACGTTATAACGTTATACCATATAACGTATTACGTTATGACGTTACACAAGACAACGTTATGTTATATAACGTATTACGTTATAACGTTATACCATATAACGTATTACGTTATAACGGTATACCATATAGCGTATTACGTTACAACGTTATACCATATAACGTATTACGTTATAACGTTATGATATATAACTTAATACGTTATAACGTTATGTTATATAACTTAATACGTTATAACGCTACACAAGACAACGTTATGTTATATAACGTATTACGTTATAAGGTTATACCATATAACATATTACGTTATAACGTTATACCATATAACGTATTACGTTATAACGTTATACCATATACCGTATTACGTTATAACGTTATACCATACAACGTTATGTTATATAACGTATTACGTTATAACGTTATGTTATATAACGTAATACGTTATAACGTTATGTTATATAACATAATACGTTATAACGTTATGTTATATAACGTAATACGTTAGAACGTTATGTTATAGAACGTAATACGTTATAACGTTCTGTTATATAACGTAATACGCTATAACGTGTTACCATATAACGTATTACGTTATATCGTTATACCATATAACGTATTACGATATAACGTTATACCATATAACGTATTACGTTATAACGTTATACCATATAACGTATTACGTTATAACGTTATGATATATAACTTAATACGTTATAACGTTATGTTATATAACTTAATACGTTATAACGCTACGCAAAACAACGTTATGTTATATAACGTATTACGTTATAACGTTATACCATATAACGTATTACGTTATAACGTTATACCATATAACGTATTACGTTATAACGTTATGATATATAACTTAATACGTTATAACGTTATGTTATATAACTTAATACGTTATAACGTTACGTTATATAACGTAATACGTTATAACGTTATACCATATAACGCATTACGTTATAACGTTAGAACATACAACCTTATGTTATATAACGTATTACGTTATAACGTTATACCATATAACGTGTTACGTTATAACGTTATACCATATAACGTATTACGTTATACCGTTATACCAAATAACGTTATGTTATATAACGTATTACGTTATAACGTTATGCCATATAACGTATTACGTTATAACGTTATACCATATAACGTATTACGTTATGACGTTACACAAGACAACGTTATGTTATATAACGTATTACGTTATAACGTTATACCATATAACGTATTACGTTATAACGGTATACCATATAGCGTATTACGTTACAACGTTATACCATATAACGTATTACGTTATAACGTTATGATATATAACTTAATACGTTATAACGTTATGTTATATTGTCACGTCCCGCGCTCCGCACGTGCCGTAACGAAGAAACAAAACTACTATGCACCAATTAACGCGAGAAAAGGACTCGAACACACCAATCAACGCACGCTACTACGAAGTTAAATAAGAAATTAACATAAAATATTATTAAATAAGGGGACGACTAATAGACTCGCATATAAGGACGAATATATATATATATATATATATATATATATATATATATATATATATATAGTTCAAAAATCTATGTATATAACATTGAATAAAACTACCAATGACTGATTCGCGATTTGAAAACCCATGGCTCAGTACCGTGTAAACCAACCAATACACGAAACAAATGAATATAACATTAAATAAGTCTACCAATAACCAACTTGTGATTTGGAAATCAATGGCTCAATCATCCAATAAACAAAATATATGAATGTAACATTCAGTGAATTTGAAAATACATGGCTCAATATGAAGAAGGAAGAATTTAAATAAAACTAACTAACGAATCAACTGAGTCACGAACCAAACAAATAAATGAAGAAATAAGAATAATCAGTAAAGGAAAATAAATAGAACAATAGGAGAACTTATGTTAATTGATCTACAAATATGAAATATGTAAACGACTGAAGAAACTAATTAACCAACAGTACACTAACTGCCCCGACGAACCAAACAAGAATGACTATGGAAGGGAAATAATCAAAACAACAGGAATAAACATTTTAATGCAAGGATAAAACATTAACGACTAAGTAAACCTACTAACAAATCAAAATGATCAAAACAATTAATACCGCAATAACTTGGAGAACTACATACAAATATAAATATATTGGCGACGAAATCCTCAGTGCTACGTAACAAATCCAAACTTATCAAACTACAAATATATATATGTATATAAGAAACCAAATGATTAACAGTCGAACGAATGCATAACCTTAAATACACAATATTGAAGAATTTACATAAAATCACATTGTTAGAAATATACATATGTGTGCGTGTTCTATCAAATTAATGATTAATTGAATCGATAATTGGAAACCAGCCAATGCTCCAGCGGAGGAATCATGTATGATGGCTGTGCTACGAGACATGCATGTATATACATAAAATCTACATTTCAAATTGAACTACTAATAATCCAAACAACATTAAACTAACTACTAACTAACCACACGATCAAAGCAATTAACATTATGACTTGGAGAATTACGCACAGTAATTCTACCGTCCAGCATAAATATGTATAACCGCATCAAACATACAATAACCTAATATCAAGAACAAAATCTCCAATACTATGTTATCATATCACGAACATGAAATCAAATAATTGACACATCACCCCAAATACACAACATTACTTTAAATCATATTGTCAGAAAAATATATATATATATATGTGTGTGCGTGTTCTATGTTATAAAACCAAATTGATAATCTAGTAGACGCAACACGAAATACATAATTAAGCTAGGCACCATCTCAGTAAATAATTATATATGAAAACTACATTACGGAACGTACATGCATCTAAATGAACATAAAATAGAACACACAACATAACAGCATCAGAACTAACTATAAATTAATCACTCGATCAAAATTAACACTGCAACGACTTGGAGAGTTACGCACAGTAACTCTACCACCCAGTATAAATATGCATAATCACACCAAATTATAAACATCAGAAACAAACTACAATTATATTATAAAATACATATATGAAATCAAACAATTGACACATAACCTCAAATATATAATATCACACTACACTATCAAAAAAATAATATATATATACATATATATATATATATCCATATATATATATTAAATTGAACATAAAATGAGTAATTAAGATCAGCCAAATTTCGGAAATAAATACACATGTACATATATATATATATATATATATGATACCTATACTTCAAATCTAACCACTGATAATCCAAATGAACAATAAAAGAAATAGAATACACAACACGATATTATTAAAAACAAAATTGTTCAGACAACTTTAAAGTAATTTTGCACGAAAATCCACACCACCAATACATACGCATAGATGTATATATGTATGAATATATATATATATACATATATATATATATATATATATATATATATATATATATATATGTATATATCTGTACATTACAATTACACGAGCAACACTATGGTCATTTCAATTTTAAACCGCACCAGAACGAAATAAATTTAGTGACGGGCGAATAATTATTTCAATATCGAAACCCGTCACTCTGCATTCACGAGCAGCCATCTTAGATTGTCAATAGCTCTTATACGTACACATCGGAATACATGCAATAACCATATAAATGCAAATTATATTATTCTCACTTTTATCCTACGTCAAAGGTTAAAATAGGTCATAAGTAATTAATAAACAATGAGATCTGATATCAATAAAAAGTCACCATGTACTAGGGACATTCATAGGCGGCCATTTTGGATAATCAACACACATGGTAATTTTTACGCGTTACAAATAAGTTATATTTTCTTTTTCAAAAAAAAAAGGAAAAAAATATAATATAAAGGAACAGTAAATACTTGATACAAGATAAAAAATATATATATATAAAAAAAATATATAATAATAAATACAACATAACACATTACTGTAACAGGAATGTTAGAAATTGATAAAAATCAGCCATAAGAAACACATCATGAAAACGCACTATTAGCTAACACTTTTAAATTTTGAGTAAATCCCACGCGTAATCACATTTTCGAATACAGATGTAAAAACAAAATATCTATATATATATATATAATATATATATATACATATATAATAAAATATATATATATAGTAAGTATAAAAAGGAAAACATTACCTTATACTAGCAAAACAACAATCCGATGAAACTATATTATGAAACATGTATGCATATATACACACGTATATACATATACATATATTATATATATATATATAGATATTCATATACACATGTAACAAAATTGTTGAACAGCGAACTAATATAAAGCAACTATACTAAGTCGAAATCGAAACACGGAGCTCCAGGATAAAGCTCGCTAAACTTACACATGCACCAATGACGCACTACAGGGGAAATTCCCCTTTTTCCGGAAGTATAGTGACGAAGATGTGCTTCCAAAACTTCTTCAGGAACTTCATCGGGGAAACGCATCTTCACACATCGGTCGGTATCAACAACTTCGAGCAGAGGATCATCCCACTCGAGAATGATAGTTTCCGCATCGAAGAAGCTTTCATCAGCAGCAGAATTCGACTCTGACGAAAAATCCAAGGCATCGACATCAATATCAATATCAATATCAATATCGCATAACTCCTCCAACAACTCTGATACTTGTGGTTGGTCATAACACCTCGGGCGTTGATTCCGTTCGCACGGCTCACTCACGGTTTCTTCGCAGTCTCTCTTCCTCTTGCGCTAAAATAATATAATATAATGAAACAAAACAGGATAAAATAAGCAGTCTAAAACAAGACAAAACGCACCAGGACAGACTGCATAGGAACCTCTGAAGAAAATGCCTCCGCAGCCATCATTCAAGCGTCACAAACCAAAAACCACCGGAACCTACGGAACTAGCAAAATCAAATTTAACTGAATACTGAAAACAACCAGGATGCAGAAATATTAATCAAAACCAAACTTACGCAAAATAACCCGGAGGAAACCCTTAGTACGGGAGAGCAGTGGACCGTGTCGTCCGAGCAAACGTCGATATAATAATGAGACTCCAGTCGCCACCGAGGAATACAGACAATTCCCACAGCACTAACATAGAAGTTCTCGAGAAAACTAGATCAGCACGAAAGACTCCAAGTCTCCTAAACACTGCCTCAGCAGAAATGCAAGAGCTAAGTTGAAATACGGAATATTGCAACCTCTCAGGTACCAACGACGGAAGTCTAGAAATTCGAGACAAGACAACGAAGCAGAAGAAATCACCAACGATCACGGAATTTACATTCTCTCACGTACAATTCCAGAAATCCTAAACTTCGACATCCGGACTCCCACGGAAGCGGACTATCGGATAGCCTCCACCCTGCGGGGGATGCTATTATAAATAAACGCAGCAACAAAAAATTCGCGCATTATTTTGTCGTCCATTGTACGTTTCATTCTGCGGTCTTTGTCAGTAGCTAAGTCGTGTTAAGCTTTATAAGTATTCCTCTTCCATTAGCGAAATCAAGAGAAAATAAACATACCAGTAACCGCGATATAAGTTTTATTCGATGTATATTATACTTAGAATAAATCAGTAAAACGAAAGGTTTTAATAATAATTATACCCGAATTCGAATACTAAATCCGATTATAAATACACCGACGGTCACCAACACCGACGAAGACATGGCTCCTGATAGCACGTTCTCTTCAAGGTAAGATATATTAAATTTATAAAACTCCTTCCCCTTCGATAAATTCATTATAATTAAGAGGCGAATTAAATTCCTTTACCTCCAAGTAACACATCCGGTCTTATTTTCCTTTTACCCTGAAGGGAGTTCAAATCTAAACCATTAGTGTTGAACTTTAAACAAAGAGTCGTTCGCTGTGTGATCTTGTGCAACGGTGTTTTCATTTATTGAAACACTTATTGATTTTCGCATTCCTCCTCCCACTGTTGGCAAATATCGCCCGTCTTTGGGCAAGGCTTGCGAAATCACACAAACTTTACGCAGAGAGGACTATTGAGCTCATTGTTGCAGATTAATAAAATATATAATACAAGACCGAACTCCCGCAGCAGGGTTGCACCATCACCGTCATTCGATTAATTGGTACCTTTATCCTCGCCATCCTTACATACAATCATTAAAAGGGAGAGAAGTTTCCTCCAGGATTTTAACTGAAGGATCATTCGCTGTGTCAGCTTGTGAATAAAGGTGTTGTCGTTTGTCGGGGACACCCATTGATCTTCGCATTCCTTCTCCCACTGTTGGCAAATATCGCCCGTCTTTGGGCAAGGCTTGCGAAATCACACAAATCTCACACAGAGAGGATCGTTAAAGTCATTTGTTTAATTACTGAATTTGAGAGACGGGGAAATCGTAATGACAAAACCACCCTAGCAGACAACCTGAGATTTAGTTGAAACAACAAATCCACTCACGAAACCTAGGGAAAGAAAAGGGGAAACGTAAAAGTAAATTTGTGTCAGACTAACAGAACCCCAAGCTCCTATCCGAACCCCAAACACGCAAATTTCATGTCCCGCTGGTTCCAATACTAACACATCAAGATACGTATATATATATATATATTCCCATACATCTATTTGAATAATTCAGTATTCAAATCTAAACAACCAGACATTTCAACCTAGTAAACTCTGCATGGCGAAACCAAATTTTGAAGATAATTCAATCCTCTAACCAATCACACGCGAACCATAAAATAGATATATATATATATATATATATATATATATATATATATATATATATATATATATATATCTCGTTAGTTAACCAATCTAATATCCGAATTTGAATAGATTCGGTGCGGCAGAATCGAATCTCGGAAATAATTGAATTCGCAAACCAACCATACGCGAAGAAATATACTTATAAATATATATATATCCAATACGATTTAAACAACCAGATATTCAGACCTAACTAAATTCTGCGTAACGAGATCGAATTTCAAGGACAATTTAATTTTTAACTTGTTTACACACACACACACACACACACACACACACATATATATATATATATATATATATTATAACATCTTAAACCAATATTAACCCTAAATAAACTCTGTGCAACAAAGTCAAATATTTATTTTATCCAACTTTAATCCTCTCCCGTGCCAGTATTCCTGCACATGGCAGGTTAGCCGAAAACGTGGAACTTATCTATCAATAGCCTAACGCTAACTAACGCTACCCATAAGCAATCAATTCATCGGTAAACTATTTAAAGAAATCTCTCTAATCGAAACAGTCCTCAGACTGTTTCCGGAGGCAGTAACTACCGTGTAAATCATAGTTTTCGAGTGCTCATTTAAATATTCAAAATAGTATTGTCCAATAAAAGAAAATATATTTTGAAATAGCCCTTAGACTATTTCTGGTGGCAGCAACTACCGAATTCAAATTGGAAATTTTTAAACCAATATTTCCTTATACAAACATATCAAATTAAATCTTCCGACTAAATTCAAATCAACCAGAAATTTAATTTAAACAACATTCAAACTTAAATTTGATTTAAACGAGGACGTAACAGATTCTTAAATAAATTTTTGGTGGCAGCGGTGGGATACGCTCCACAGAGGATTAAAGTTGTTACGGTTATTGACAGACCAATACCTAAATAATAATGGCGACTAAATTAGAATCATTGGACGAAGACGTAGTGTTGACATTAGCCGAAAAACTTAAAGCATGGGACGCGAATTTCCGCGATATGAGTGCAAAAATGAATGAATTACAAAACAACATGCTCGAATTCAAAACAAGAAGGGAACCCGATTCACCCATATCGCAACCGACAACTCAACAAGAGACGGTACAGCCAGGTGGATATTCCCAACCGATTAAACTAAAAGACGCGATCGAGTCTGTACCAGTGTTCGACGGACATCGACCCTCGGTATTTCAATTTTTAAGAGCATGCGAGCGCGCACGCAGCATGGTTGGTAGATATCAAGAACCCCAGTTAGTAAAATTACTAGTAAATAAGCTTCGCGGTCACGCGTTTCTCGCCGTCGAAGACACAGAATTGGTGAATTTAAATGATTTCGGGAACAAATTAAAAGATCTGTTCGGCCCGAAGAAATCCCTTAACGAATATAGGGGAGAATTAGGAACAATATTTCAACAACCCGGGGAGGACATACTAGACTATATGGATCGGGTTCGAAATCTCAGGCTAGCGATAATGGACGGAGAGAGAGGCGGCTACGGCATTATACCCCCCGACATTCAAGATACAATAGATTGGGAAACGAGGGAGGCCTTCGTTAAGGGACTCCCGAATGAAGTATATATACGAGTAAAGATAGCAGGGTATCACACCTTAGATGACGCGTATCGTCAAGCCGTAAAGGCAACACGAGAATTAAAGCAAGTAAATGATAGAACGCGACCCCAACGACCGACGCACCCGAACATTTACAAACGTGACAGTGTGCGTTCCCTGAACACTAACAACGATATCAGGAATAACCGCCAAGACCGAAGATCAGTACCTCCATCACGGAATTATTCAAACGATTCGAGACAAAACACTATCACATGTAATTATTGTAAAAAACCTGGACATCTAGTAAGAGATTGCTATAAATTTAAAGCCCGAGTAGATGCCGGAATAATCATACCTTATGCTTCAAGACAATCGGGAAACCAAACACGTCCTTCGAGAGATTGGGGCGAGCCTCGAAGGAACGATACCCCGAATCGCCCAAGAGTGCAAGCAGCGACAAGGAGGTCAGTGCCTACCGTAACAAACAGATCAAGGCCAGCCACCCCCACGAGATCGATTTCACAACCCGCAATAAGAGACAGAGCGAACGTAATGCAGACAGTAAAATCAAAGGAACAACCATTGAATACCGTGGGGGAGTCATCTCACAGTCATACGAAAACGCAAGCAGAAAATCCGGAATTTCAAAGCCAAAGGGAAAAATTAATGCGGAAACAACCGACGAAGGAAAATCACCAGGAGTCGGACTCAGATTCGGAAGACGACCTCTCCGGATTATTTCAATAAAACTAAATGAATCACCAATAACTCCAACTGCGCGAATAGTTTCCCCGGATTTAAAAACTAAAACGACTTTATTATTAGACTCTGGATCAGAAATTAATATCATTAAGAAACCCGCGTTACCCGATTCAGCTGTCATCAACGAAAAGAAATCAGTCGAAGTGCGAGGAATTACGGCGACGAGCCTGGTCTCCCTAGGGCAGACAGTAATACAGGTTGCGGGCCATCCAGTTATTTTTCATGTAGTTGATGATTCATTGCTGATCGATCAAGACGGAATCTTAGGATCCGAATTTTTTGCAGGTTGCAAGGCTCGTTTAGACTACGAGAAAAGGCATGTCAAATGGGGAAATGTTTATATTCCCTTCGATACTAAAGATAGAATAATCATACCGAAACGAAGTTCGATAACATGCTCAATAAATATAGCAAATCCAGAGATAAAAGAGGGATTTATTCCCAGAATTGAGCCGATCAAGGGGATTTATTTCGGTAATGCAGTTGTGAGAAATCATAAGGGAAAGGGTTATTTGAGAGTGATAAATACTACTTCAAGAGACTATGAATTTACAACACCAACAATGGTAATCAAGGAATTCGAAAACCCCTCCCCGCTCCCTAGTACGGTGTGTAACACAATTTCAAAACCAAAGGAAAGCAGATCTGACAAAATAATTGAATTGCTACGACTTGAACACTTGAACGAAGAGGAAAGGAAAAACGTCGAAAAATTAGTTCGTAATAATCAAGATAGATTTCATATTCCAGGAGAAACGCTGGAAGCAACTGGAATTCTAGAACATAGAATAATTACGACGGATGACATACCAGTCAATACTAAGCAGTATCGTTACCCACCAGTACACCGAGAGGAAATAAATCGACAAATCCAGGAACTACTAGACACAGACATCGTGGAACCATCAATATCTCCATACAATTCACCGCTATGGATTGTACCTAAAAAACCCGATTCGCAAGGAAATAAACGTTGGAGATTAGTCATTGATTATAGGAAACTGAATGATAAAACGATTGGTGATGCTTTCCCACTCCCCAACATCACGGAAATATTGGATCAATTAGGAAGCGCAAAATATTTTTCCACATTTGACTTAGCATCAGGTTTTCACCAGATCCGTATGTCCCCGGAAGACGCCCATAAAACTGCATTCTCGACACCATACGGACACTTCCAATTCAAAAGAATGCCCTTTGGACTAAAAAATGCCCCAGCAACATTTCAACGCCTGATGAATTCAGTCTTATCTGGATTGCAAGGTATAGAACTATTTGTCTATTTGGACGATATAGTGATTTATTCGAGGTCTCTTCAAGAACATGAAACAAAATTTAATAAGTTAATGGAAAGACTAAGGAAAGCTAGATTACGACTACAGCCTGACAAGTGCGAGTTTCTACGACATGAGGTAAATTACTTGGGACACATAATTAGTGAAGATGGCGTAAAACCCGACCCGAAAAAGATCGAAGCCGTATCGAAATTTCCATGACCTAAAAAGGTAAAAAATATTAAACAGTTTTTGGGACTAGCAGGATACTATAGAAGGTTTATACCCGATTTTTCCAAAGTCGCGAAACCATTGACACAATTATTAAAGAAAGACACTCCCTTCAAATGGACAGAAAATCAGGAAAATGCATTCAACGACTTAAAGATAGCGCTAATGACAAAACCCATTCTGCAATATCCAGATTTTTCTAAACCTTTTAACCTAACGACAGACGCATCAGGTTATGCAATAAGCGGCGTGCTGAGTCAAGGACCAATAGGAAAGGATTTACCTATTGCATATGCCTCAAGACTATTAAATTCCGCCGAGCAAAATTACTCTACTATAGAGAAGGAGTGTTTGGCAATCGTTTATAGCGCCATGCACTTCCGACCGTATTTATATGGAAGGAAATTTACTATTGTAACTGACCATAAACCCCTAGTATGGATGCATTCTATCAAGGATCCTACTTCGAGAATTTGGAAATGGAAGCTAAAATTATCGGACTTTGAATTTGATATCGTATATAAAGAAGGCAGGGCGAACGCAAATGCGGACGCATTGTCTAGAAACCCCCCGGAGGTCTGCCTGCCAATCAGGAAAAGAGCAGAAGACTCGTCGATCCAGTATCCTGCCCCGAAACGGCTCGAATTAGATACTTCAATAGAAAATTCTCCTATACTTAAGGTTAAACCACATAAATTACCCCCACCCCACGAACTGAGAAACAAGGAAAAATTGTTCATTCAAAAACATTTTACCATAAACAAACCCCCCGTGGAAAATTTTGACCAAACAACCGGAAACACCGATGAAGCATCTGTTCAAGAAACAAGTGAGGCCGAAACAGCGAGCGAGGAAGAGTCTTCCCTGTCATGTTCCGAGCCTCCACAACAACAAGAAGGAAAAGCTAAACCTACAATAATTACAGAAGTAAAAATTTCCGAAACAAGAGACTCAATAGCAAAAGTAAACGACAATAAAGTAATTTTTATTGACATAAAAGGAGATCCTGTAGATAGGGGAGCCATGGAAATGAAGGAAACGGGGAAATTACCACGTTACGAAGATCTGACGTTAGAAAGGGCTAGACTAAATTGGGACTCGGGAAAGCAAATAATATCTCTACCTGTGAAGGAAAACAGACATATCCCAATAACGTCCGAGAATTTACTAAATTCACTAAAATCCTTGCTAGATGTAGTAAATGAGAAACAATTAATGTCCTTCAGCATTAGCAAAGGAAGTTTGGAAGAAATACCCTGGCGACATATAATCAGGAAACTAAAAGAAGTCTTTTTAGAAAAAACGATAACTATTACCATCTGCACCGGAGAAGTAATTACCCCACCAGTAGAAATACGAAGTAATATAATACGGGAAAAGCACGAGTCATCCGTAGCGGGACACAAAGGAGTAACGAAAACCTACCAAAGGATACGACAACACTACTACTGGGAAAACATGAAAAGGGAAATCCAAGATTACATAAGAACATGTAACGAGTGCCAATTAAAGAAACTTACTAGAATAAAAACTAAACAACCAATGGTGCTCACAGATACACCGGGTAAAGCTTTTGATAAAATTAGTATGGATATAGTCGGCCCATTACCAATCACACAAAAGGGAAATAAATATATATTAACCATTCAAGATTTACTAACGAAGTACTCGCTCGGAATTCCGATCAGGAGAATCACTTCAGCCGAAATAGCTGACGCCTTCATAAAGCAATTTATTTGTCGATTTGGCTCGCCAAGGGCAATCCTGACCGACCAAGGAGCGAATTTTACATCCATCCTAATGAAAAAGGTAGCAAAAAAATTTCGTATAAAACAATTCACTACGACAGCATATCACCCGCAAAGTAATGGTTCGATCGAAAGATCGCATCACGTATTGATTGAATATCTCAAATTGTACATCGAAAATTCCAAGAACTGGGATGAATGGGTAGAATTAGCCATGTTTTCTTATAACACCTCTGTACACGAAGGAACAAAATTTTCCCCACATGAATTAGTTTTCGGTCATTTAGCCAGAGAACCCGCCGGTGAAATGATAATTGAAGAAAACATGGAATCCACATATGCGGAATATCTCAGAGACTTGTTCGATAAAATCAACACTGTGCAACAGTTAGCGAGAGAAAATTTGATGAAATCCAAGTTGAGGTCCAAAGAATATTACGATAGACATATCAACCCGCAAAATTTCAAGGTAGGAGACCTGGTGTATCTACTAAAAGAACCCAGTAAAGGAAAATTTTGTAATCAATATACAGGACCACACAGAGTGTTGGAAATCTTAGAAAACCAAAACGTTAGGATTCAGGTGAAAGAGATTCCGCGAACAGTGCACTTAAACAAGTTAAAACTAGCGCATAACCGAAATAAATAATAAATAAAATGATTTCAGTGGGCAACGTATTGCAGTAGTGTGTTGTAGTGCCGCTCATCAAGTAACACAGGCAGTAGTGACCTAAAAGGAAAGAAAACTATTATGTGTGCTCTGATTAGTGTATAGTTATAAACCACGTTCATTCAATAAATAAATAAAATAACTAAAAGTGAAGGTTACCTTGTGAATAAGGAAGTGTATGTACAAATATAGGTTATGTATCCCTATTCGCGGAGCATGAAATATGACAGCCAGCTGAAATAAATAAATGAATTAATCCCAATTGTCTCAATACGAAATGCAATATTACTAGAAATCATAACAATACAGTGGTTATACCAAAGGGACGTGTGACGCTATTCATCGAGCAATACAAACAGTAGAGATCTAAAAGGAAAAGAAAAACTATTATGTGTGCTCCGATTAGTGTCGGATTATAAGATGTGTTCATACAATAACTAACAAAAACAGTGAAAGTGGAAGTTACCTTGTGAACAACCAAAACACCATACGAGGAAGCATACATGCATGAACCCCGCAGGAATAAATTATGTACCCACCCCGTGTTCAAGGATGACGCAGTGGCCTCAATATAAAAGAAATAAAATTAGTTAACAAATATGGAAAAGGTTATAAGATAAGTTGATTAAATATCAATGATAAATGTGACCATAATAAAAGGTATCATACTATGCTACTTTATATAATATTGTTAAAATGTTGTATTATGAAATAAAACACTATAATACACAACAGCGATCGCTGACACCTTACAATACCCATTGACTTAAATCGATTAGATATCCCTTCCCCCCCTTTTAATACTTACAATAGCGGAAAACACTCATAACGAATACCGAAGGTGCGTCGGAGAACCCAGTACCACCAAATGCATGCTGCATAGGTGTTTAGCACGAGCAGCACAGGACGTAGACCTGCAGAATAAGCACTAGGTAACCATAAACAATAATATAATGGATAAACTCTAACTTATAAGATCTAGGTTTGCAAAAAAAAAAAAAAAAGAAAATATCAGCTATATATATAAAGGGAGAGAAGAGAGAGGGGTGAAAGAGATTTAAACTTAGGAAATTTAAATTTAAAATCTAAACACATAAATAAATATGTATATATAATTTTTACTAACTACTACATATGTATGTACAGAATGGATGGCGAATTCATCGATTCACACGTAGAAAATCAAGAGATGCTCATGCTTGCATTCGATCCAGAGGAAACGGAAGGAATTCAGTCCTGCCTCTGTGCTCAACTGTTGCTCAACGTCTATTATTCCGATAACCATTTTATTTGTCAAGATTGTTTCGACCTCTTAGATCCAGACGACCAGGACTTATATGATGACCAGCCAAGCCATTTCCTATGCGGAATACCTGCAAGAACCCGAATATCGTACTGTAATATATGCGACATAGATATAGCGGAACTACAACCTGCTATATCTTGCATTCGGTGCACGAACGTTTATGACGACCTAACTCACCTCGAAAGAGATTTCTTAGTCCGAGGAACAATAATCCGCGCTGTTGTACTATAGAAATATTTGTATGTTACACACAAATGAATACCTATGCCATCCGACTGTAAAATAACCAACACCTACAGCAAAGTATACAAATTCCATCTATAGTTACCGATATATATACATGCATGTTTATAAAACAAACGCTACCTATAGCACTCCCATCGATAATGCGCACGACTTATAAAATAAGTTCGTCACATTTATCGACACACACACATATAAAACAAGCAGCATTCGTAATACCTATTTCTATCGATAATATATTTACACATATATATATGTATAATTACAAAACAAATCCCACTTATAATACCTACCAATACGTACACGTATAAATATATATTTATATTTACTCCTACTGATAACATATACATATAAAAATTACAAATAAACAATAGTCACAAGACTTGCATTTATACGTAAGTTCCCTTTTCTATTCACTCACATTAATAAATCCAAGAGTAAGAAACGATTTAATAAATTGTTAATAGGAAGATGAATCACCTGGTCATCGTACTTACCCTCATCAAAATAGCATATGGGCTGATAGGATACGACTGCAATGGCAATCACCTCAACGTTACAACCATCTCCTTAAACTCCATTGGGGACTGCAGCATACAACCCGTGATAACAGAAAACCAAGATACTTACATCCAACTACTGCAACTCTCGGAATTCGAATTTACCAGTGTGAGGCAATGCAAAGTGCAAATAACACGAATTATATATTACTGTGGCATGCACTCCCACACAGCAGCAGTACATAACGGATTTGCCGAATACCTCCATGAAACGACCGCTCAACAATGCGCTAGGATGCACCAAGATGGCACGTTCTCACTCGGGCCACAGAACCTTATAGTAGGCCTAAAGGACAATGCAACAGAAACAAGATCACTTGTCCTAGCCGGCAAACTAACGAACGACGGCAGCTGCCAGGGGACACAGTACGTAGACCCATACGGGAGCTGGGAAGGTGTCGTCGTACAAGCCACAATAAAGATAAGTTTAAGATCAGGAATTGTGCCAGTACGAATTGAAGCCAATAAAATTTTACTGAAATCAGGAACGGCATGTGCCTTCAGCGAAGGAAATTGTCTGGACGCTGAAGACGGGTATACCTATTGGCAACCACAACCACCTTCACCATGTAAATTCGATCAGTATGATGTGCTATATGAAGGAACTGCCACAAGGATCCAGGAAATAAAAACCAATAGGGAACCGGCACAACCAGTCTACGCACTAACTACACAAGAAGTAACCTTTGCATTGACTAAAACCGGAGAACAACCCCTGTGCGGATACACTTTACTATCCACGGAGCACCCTAAATTGTTCCTGTTGGAGACAACAAAAGGAAATACGTTCATATCCAAACGCAAGACAGCAGTCGAAAATTTAGATATATTCACATACGTCAATTCTAAATTCGTTTATGTAGAGAAGCACATTAAAAGACAAATGACGGCACTATACCATGATGTATTGACACAAAGGTGCACCACTGAAAAGAAAGTAATAGAAAATGCTTTAAGTTTAGCAACCCTTCTGCCCGACGAATTCGCTTATACAATAACCAAAACCCCAGGACATATGGCATTGATCGCAGGAGAAGCAGTCCATATAGTCAAATGTATTCCAGTGCAGGTAAAAATACGACATACAACGGAATGCTATTCGGAGCTACCTGTTTGGCAAGGAAATCGTACCGCATTTTTAACACCAAAAACACACATCCTAACTCAACATGGAAATCATAGAGAATGTAGTGCAGTTCTACCCACGCTATACAACATCGACGGATTCTGGCACAAGTTCGTACCAAAACCGATGGAGGCAATCGCACCACAAGAACTCCGTCCAGACACACGCCAAACATGGCAATATTCAGCACCAGCATCATTGGCCACAAGCGGAATATATACCCAACGGGACCTGGATACACTACGAGACCACGTCATGTTCCCAGCTGAGAAAACAGCAATATTAAACACACTGGCCAGAGGAGCAACGGGAAAAGTAATAGTCCCTGGAACGGTAAATATCTTGGGAATCATGGATGAAAACGCACTAGCGACAATAGTAAAGAATACTGCATCGAAAATATGGACAGGTTTTATGGAATTCGGAACGGTTAGCGCAGCGATACTTGGAATCTTTATAATACTAAAAATAATAAAAGCAATAGTAGACATAGTTATACATGGATATCAATTACGCGAGACTTACGGATGCGGACTCGCACTACTCGGAGCAATATGGGGCTCAGTCACCCACCTGCTATTATACCTAAAAAGGGGACGAAATGTCAACGATCAAACAGCACAACCTCAAGGAATATCAATAACACCAACAGCTACAATAACTCAATCACCAACAGCATCTACATCCGCCCTGAGCGAACTCAGAGACACCATCAGTCAAATTTCCGGCGGAAATTTGAACTCCAAGGGCGGGGGTGTCACGTCCCGCGCTCCGCACGTGCCGTAAGGAAGAAACAAAACTACTATGCACCAATTAACGCGAGAAAAGGACTCGAACACACCAATCAACGCACGCTACTACGAAGTTAAATAAGAAATTAACATAAAATATTATTAAATAAGGGGACGACTAATAGACTCGCATATAAGGACGAATATATATATATATATATATATATATATATATATATATATATATATAGTTCAAAAATCTATGTATATAACATTGAATAAAACTACCAATGACTGATTCGCGATTTGAAAACCCATGGCTCAGTACCGTGTAAACCAACCAATACACGAAACAAATGAATATAACATTAAATAAGTCTACCAATAACCAACTTGTGATTTGGAAATCAATGGCTCAATCATCCAATAAACAAAATATATGAATGTAACATTCAGTGAATTTGAAAATACATGGCTCAATATGAAGAAGGAAGAATTTAAATAAAACTAACTAACGAATCAACTGAGTCACGAACCAAACAAATAAATGAAGAAATAAGAATAATCAGTAAAGGAAAATAAATAGAACAATAGGAGAACTTATGTTAATTGATCTACAAATATGAAATATGTAAACGACTGAAGAAACTAATTAACCAACAGTACACTAACTGCCCCGACGAACCAAACAAGAATGACTATGGAAGGGAAATAATCAAAACAACAGGAATAAACATTTTAATGCAAGGATAAAACATTAACGACTAAGTAAACCTACTAACAAATCAAAATGATCAAAACAATTAATACCGCAATAACTTGGAGAACTACATACAAATATAAATATATTGGCGACGAAATCCTCAGTGCTACGTAACAAATCCAAACTTATCAAACTACAAATATATATATGTATATAAGAAACCAAATGATTAACAGTCGAACGAATGCATAACCTTAAATACACAATATTGAAGAATTTACATAAAATCACATTGTTAGAAATATACATATGTGTGCGTGTTCTATCAAATTAATGATTAATTGAATCGATAATTGGAAACCAGCCAATGCTCCAGCGGAGGAATCATGTATGATGGCTGTGCTACGAGACATGCATGTATATACATAAAATCTACATTTCAAATTGAACTACTAATAATCCAAACAACATTAAACTAACTACTAACTAACCACACGATCAAAGCAATTAACATTATGACTTGGAGAATTACGCACAGTAATTCTACCGTCCAGCATAAATATGTATAACCGCATCAAACATACAATAACCTAATATCAAGAACAAAATCTCCAATACTATGTTATCATATCACGAACATGAAATCAAATAATTGACACATCACCCCAAATACACAACATTACTTTAAATCATATTGTCAGAAAAATATATATATATATATGTGTGTGCGTGTTCTATGTTATAAAACCAAATTGATAATCTAGTAGACGCAACACGAAATACATAATTAAGCTAGGCACCATCTCAGTAAATAATTATATATGAAAACTACATTACGGAACGTACATGCATCTAAATGAACATAAAATAGAACACACAACATAACAGCATCAGAACTAACTATAAATTAATCACTCGATCAAAATTAACACTGCAAAGTCTTGGAGAGTTACGCACAGTAACTCTACCACCCAGTATAAATATGCATAATCACACCAAATTATAAACATCAGAAACAAACTACAATTATATTATAAAATACATATATGAAATCAAACAATTGACACATAACCTCAAATATATAATATCACACTACACTATCAAAAAAATAATATATATATACATATATATATATATCCATATATATATATTAAATTGAACATAAAATGAGTAATTAAGATCAGCCAAATTTCGGAAATAAATACACATGTACATATATATATATATATATATATATATATATATGATACCTATACTTCAAATCTAACCACTGATAATCCAAATGAACAATAAAAGAAATAGAATACACAACACGATATTATTAAAAACAAAATTGTTCAGACAACTTTAAAGTAATTTTGCACGAAAATCCACACCACCAATACATACGCATAGATGTATATATGTATGAATATATATAGATATACATATATATATATATATATATATATATATATATATATATATATATATATATATATATCTGTACATTACAATTACACGAGCAACACTATGGTCATTTCAATTTTAAACCGCACCAGAACGAAATAAATTTAGTGACGGGCGAATAATTATTTCAATATCGAAACCCGTCACTCTGCATTCACGAGCAGCCATCTTAGATTGTCAATAGCTCTTATACGTACACATCGGAATACATGCAATAACCATATAAATGCAAATTATATTATTCTCACTTTTATCCTACGTCAAAGGTTAAAATAGGTCATAAGTAATTAATAAACAATGAGATCTGATATCAATAAAAAGTCACCATGTACTAGGGACATCCATAGGCGGCCATTTTGGATAATCAACACACATGGTAATTTTTACGCGTTACATACGTATTACGTTATAACGTTGTGATATATAACTTAATACGTTATAACATTATGTTATATAACTTAATACGTTATAACGTTACGTTATATAACGTAATACGTTATAACGTTATACCATATAACGCATTACGTTATAACGTTAGAACATACAACCTTATGTTATATAACGTATTACGTTATAACGTTATGCCATATAACGTATTACGTTATAACGTTATGCCATATAACGTATTACGTTATAACGTTATACCATATAACGTATTACGTTATAACGTTACACAAGACAACGTTATGTTATATCACGTATTACGTTATAACGTTATACCATATAACGTGTTACGTTATAACGTTATACCATATAACGTATTACGTTATACCGTTATACCAAATAACGTTATGTTATATAACGTATTACGTTATAACGTTATGCCATATAACGTATTACGTTATAACGTTATGTTATATAACGTAATACGTTATAACGTTCTGTTATATAACGTAATACGCTATAACGTGTTACCATATAACGTATTACGTTATATCGTTATACCATATAACGTATTACGATATAACGTTATACCATATAACGTATTACGTTATAACGTTATACCATATAACGTATTACGTTATAACGTTATGATATATAACTTAATACGTTATAACGTTATGTTATATAACTTAATACGTTATAACGCTACACAAGACAACGTTATGTTATATAACGTACTACGTTATAACGTTATACCATATAACGTATTACGTTATAACGTTATACTATATAACGTATTACGTTATAACGTTATACCATATAACGTATTACGTTATAACGTTATACCATATATCGTATTACGTTATAACGTTATACCATATAACGTATTACTTTATAACGTTATACCATACAACGTTATGTTATATAACGTATTACGTTATAACTTTATACTATATAACGTATTACGTTATAATGTTAAACCATACAACGTTATGTTTCATAACGTAATACGTTATAACTTAATACCATATAACGTATTACGTAATAACGTTATACCATATAACGTATTACGTTATAACGTTATACCATATAACGTATTACGTTATAACGTTAGAACATACAACCTTATGTTATATAACGTATTACGCTATAACGTTATACCATATAACGTATTACGTTATAACGTTATACCATATAACGTATTACGTTATAACGTTATGATATATAACTTAATACGTTATAACGTTATGTTATATAACTTAATACGTTATAACGTTACGTTATATAACGTAATACGTTATAACGTTATACCATATAACGCATTACGTTATAACGTTAGAACATACAACCTTATGTTATATAACGTATTACGTTATAACGTTATACCATGTAACGTGTTACGTTATAACGTTATACCATAACGCATTACGTTTTAACGTTATACCATATAACGTGTTGCGTTATAACGTTATACCATATAGCGTATTACGTTTCAACGTTACACCATACAACGTATTACGTTATAACGTTATGTTATATAACCTATTACGTTATAGCGTTATGTGATATAACGTAATACGTTATAACGTTATGTTATATAACGTAATACGTTATAACGTTATGTTATACAACGTAATACGTTATAACGTCATGTTATATAACGTAATACGTTATGACGTTATGTTATATAACGTAATACGTTATAACGTTATGTTATATAACGTAATACGTTATAACGTTCTGTTATATAACGTAATACGCTATAACGTGTTACCATATAACGTATTACGTTATATCGTTATACCATATAACGTATTAGGATATAACGTTATACCATGTAACGTATTACGTTATAACGTTATACCATATAACGTATTACGTTATAACGTTATGATATATAACTTAATACGTTATAACGTTATGTTATATAACTTAATACGTTATAACGTTATGTTATATAACGTAATACGTTATGACGTTATGTTATATAACGTAATACGTTATAACGTTCTGTTATATAACGTAATACGCTATAACGTGTTACCATATAACGTATTACGTTATAACGTTATACCATATAACGTATTACGTTATAACGTTATACCATATAACGTATTACGTTATAACGTTATAATATATAACTTAATACGTTATAACGTTATGTTATATAACTTAATACGTTATAACGCTACACAAGACAACGTTATGTTATATAACGTATTACGTTATAACGTTATACCATATAACGTATTACGTTATAACGTTATACCATATAACGTATTACGTTATAACGTTATACCATATAACGTATTACGTTATAACGTTATGATATAAAACTTAATACGTTATAACGTTATGTTATATAACTTAATACGTTATAACGCTACACAAGACAACGTTATGTTATATAACGTATTACGTTATAAGGTTATACCATATAACATATTACGTTATAACGTTATACCATATAACGTATTACGTTATAACGTTATACCATATAACGTATTACGTTATAACGTTATACCATAAACCGTATTACGCTATA
Source organism: Bombus hypnorum (assembly GCA_911387925.2). Taxonomy (NCBI): domain Eukaryota; kingdom Metazoa; phylum Arthropoda; class Insecta; order Hymenoptera; family Apidae; genus Bombus; species Bombus hypnorum. Next base: position 1,390,597 of record OU427027.1, read on the forward strand.
TCGTTATACCATATAACGTATTAGGATATAACGTTATACCATATAACGTATTACGTTATAACGTTATACCATATAACGTATTACGTTATAACGTTATGTTATATAACGTGATACGTTATAACGTTATACCATATAACGCATTACGTTATAACGTTAGAACATACAACCTTATGTTATATAACGTATTACGTTATAACGTTATACCATATAACGTGTTACGTTATAACGTTATACCATATAACGTATTACGTTATAACGTTATACCAAATAACGTTATGTTATATAACGTATTACGTTATAACGTTCTGTTATATAACGTAATACGCTATAACGTGTTACCATATAACGTATTACGTTATATCGTTATACCATATAACGTTATGTTATATAACGTAATACGTTATAACGTTCTGTTATATAACGTAATACGCTATAACGTGTTACCATATAACGTATTACGTTATAACGTTATACCATATAACGTATTACGTTATAACGTTATACCATATAACGTATTACGTTATAACGTTATGATATATAACTTAATACGTTATAACGTTATGTTATATAACTTAATACGTTATAACGCTACACAAGACAACGTTATGTTATATAACGTATTACGTTATAAGGTTATACCATATAACATATTACGTTATAACGTTATACCATATAACGTATTACGTTATAACGTTATACCATATACCGTATTACGTTATAACGTTATACCATACAACGTTATGTTATATAACGTATTACGTTATAACGTTATGTTATATAACGTAATACGTTATAACGTTATGTTATATAACATAATACGTTATAACGTTATACCATATAACGTATTACGTTATAACGTTATGATATATAACTTAATACGTTATAACGTTATGTTATATAACTTAATACGTTATAACGTTACGTTATATAACGTAATACGTTATATGGTATAACGTTATAACGTATTACGATATAACGTTATACCATATAACGTATTACGTTATAACGTTATACCATATAACGTATTACGTTATAACGTTATGATATATAACTTAATACGTTATAACGTTATGTTATATAACTTAATACGTTATAACGCTACGCAAAACAACGTTATGTTATATAACGTATTACGTTATAACGTTATACCATATAACGTATTACGTTATAACGTTATACCATATAACGTATTACGTTATAACGTTATGATATATAACTTAATACGTTATAACGTTATGTTATATAACTTAATACGTTATAACGTTACGTTATATAACGTAATACGTTATAACGTTATACCATATAACGCATTACGTTATAACGTTAGAACATACAACCTTATGTTATATAACGTATTACGTTATAACGTTATACCATATAACGTGTTACGTTATAACGTTATACCATATAACGTATTACGTTATACCGTTATACCAAATAACGTTATGTTATATAACGTATTACGTTATAACGTTATGCCATATAACGTATTACGTTATAACGTTATACCATATAACGTATTACGTTATGACGTTACACAAGACAACGTTATGTTATATAACGTATTACGTTATAACGTTATACCATATAACGTATTACGTTATAACGGTATACCATATAGCGTATTACGTTACAACGTTATACCATATAACGTATTACGTTATAACGTTATGATATATAACTTAATACGTTATAACGTTATGTTATATTGTCACGTCCCGCGCTCCGCACGTGCCGTAACGAAGAAACAAAACTACTATGCACCAATTAACGCGAGAAAAGGACTCGAACACACCAATCAACGCACGCTACTACGAAGTTAAATAAGAAATTAACATAAAATATTATTAAATAAGGGGACGACTAATAGACTCGCATATAAGGACGAATATATATATATATATATATATATATATATATATATATATATATATATATATATAGTTCAAAAATCTATGTATATAACATTGAATAAAACTACCAATGACTGATTCGCGATTTGAAAACCCATGGCTCAGTACCGTGTAAACCAACCAATACACGAAACAAATGAATATAACATTAAATAAGTCTACCAATAACCAACTTGTGATTTGGAAATCAATGGCTCAATCATCCAATAAACAAAATATATGAATGTAACATTCAGTGAATTTGAAAATACATGGCTCAATATGAAGAAGGAAGAATTTAAATAAAACTAACTAACGAATCAACTGAGTCACGAACCAAACAAATAAATGAAGAAATAAGAATAATCAGTAAAGGAAAATAAATAGAACAATAGGAGAACTTATGTTAATTGATCTACAAATATGAAATATGTAAACGACTGAAGAAACTAATTAACCAACAGTACACTAACTGCCCCGACGAACCAAACAAGAATGACTATGGAAGGGAAATAATCAAAACAACAGGAATAAACATTTTAATGCAAGGATAAAACATTAACGACTAAGTAAACCTACTAACAAATCAAAATGATCAAAATAATTAATACCGCAATAACTTGGAGAACTACATACAAATATAAATATATTGGCGACGAAATCCTCAGTGCTACGTAACAAATCCAAACTTATCAAACTACAAATATATATATGTATATAAGAAACCAAATGATTAACAGTCGAACGAATGCATAACCTTAAATACACAATATTGAAGAATTTACATAAAATCACATTGTTAGAAATATACATATGTGTGCGTGTTCTATCAAATTAATGATTAATTGAATCGATAATTGGAAACCAGCCAATGCTCCAGCGGAGGAATCATGTATGATGGCTGTGCTACGAGACATGCATGTATATACATAAAATCTACATTTCAAATTGAACTACTAATAATCCAAACAACATTAAACTAACTACTAACTAACCACACGATCAAAGCAATTAACATTATGACTTGGAGAATTACGCACAGTAATTCTACCGTCCAGCATAAATATGTATAACCGCATCAAACATACAATAACCTAATATCAAGAACAAAATCTCCAATACTATGTTATCATATCACGAACATGAAATCAAATAATTGACACATCACCCCAAATACACAACATTACTTTAAATCATATTGTCAGAAAAATATATATATATATATGTGTGTGCGTGTTCTATGTTATAAAACCAAATTGATAATCTAGTAGACGCAACACGAAATACATAATTAAGCTAGGCACCATCTCAGTAAATAATTATATATGAAAACTACATTACGGAACGTACATGCATCTAAATGAACATAAAATAGAACACACAACATAACAGCATCAGAACTAACTATAAATTAATCACTCGATCAAAATTAACACTGCAACGACTTGGAGAGTTACGCACAGTAACTCTACCACCCAGTATAAATATGCATAATCACACCAAATTATAAACATCAGAAACAAACTACAATTATATTATAAAATACATATATGAAATCAAACAATTGACACATAACCTCAAATATATAATATCACACTACACTATCAAAAAAATAATATATATATACATATATATATATATATATCCATATATATATATATATATCCATATATATATATTAAATTGAACATAAAATGAGTAATTAAGATCAGCCAAATTTCGGAAATAAATACACATGTACATATATATATATATATATGATACCTATACTTCAAATCTAACCACTGATAATCCAAATGAACAATAAAAGAAATAGAATACACAACACGATATTATTAAAAACAAAATTGTTCAGACAACTTTAAAGTAATTTTGCACGAAAATCCACACCACCAATACATACGCATAGATGTATATATGTATGAATATATATAGATATACATATATATATATATGTCGGGTTTACATTAGAATTAGAGTTAGGGGCGTGAAACGAATCTTCGTTTGGTCTACACGTGTCGTTAAGCAATAGAGAAGACATCGACTAGTGCAAGTACGATTATCATAGAACTGGACAAGTAACCGCGGTAATTAGTTACTCGAGAAACTAATGACAATGATCCTAGGTTCCATAACGAATCCGCGGTCGACGGGATGGTAGATTAACGTGCTCGCAAATTCTAAGTCGGACTCTTGGTTAAAACGTGAAACATCCACCGAGCGTACAGACTCTAAGTAACTCGCTAATACGACCTCACGAGAGAATGACTCTCCGTCGCGATGATGCTGCAGAGGAAAACTATGATGGGGTGTGTCTAAGGACACGAGATCATCGGATTCGTCGAGGAAAGCCTTCGTTCAGAAAGTAAGGGAAATTGGCGTTGCTGCTAATTGGTCAATCTCCATATCGGTGGTTAGAAAAAGATGCTAGCCACCCTCGGGGGAAAGTTGCTAGTGGGAGACGCCGTTCGTTGAAAAATAGGTCTCTCCTATCTTCCCGTAGCTGGGACAAAGACTGTTTGTTTGAAGGACTTTAGTCAACTAAATCCTAAGATTTATAACGGGCCCTCAGGCTAGCTGAACATGTACTGCGGAGACGCATCGACATCTGGCAATCATCTTACTCGAAGAATAGGGTCTGCGTGTGGCGAGCTACGGGACAGAGACCGTTGGAATGTTTACTGTCGCGTGCCGCCACGAATATTTCTTTTAAGGAGAGCTATAGAATTACTCCATACCTTTGTTAGACAAAGCGTTCATCCCGTGACCGCGGCTACGTTCGGCGACTGGCTGTCGCCTCGAGCCCAAGCTCATTATCACAAATCTCGAACAATTACAAATCGGATTGAATAACTACAATTGTTTAATTACAGCTAGGTTACAATGTTGCGGGATTATTATTCAAAATTCCAAAAGCTCCGGTGTTCTTTCATCTCCGACACGGCCATCCTGACTATCACACGTCCTCGTGTGTAACTAGAATATTGCGTTTTCCAACATTAGACTCGTAACTGATATTATTTACCGTTCAACTAAATGTTCCAAATAAGTCAAGGGTCCAGTTTGGCAACAAAATTCTGTCCGGAGGTTTGACAAGCAAGGAAATGAAAGAGAAATAAAATTAGTAGCGTTTTAATTTGTCTTCAAAGTGCTAGTTGCATTCTGTGAGTTACCAGTCAGACCGTAATGACACGACAGATCATTTTCCGATTTCGTACACTGATGAATCTCGGTTTGTTGGATCATACCACTACGTTGGTTATATTACATGTGTGCTCGTCGTCGCGGTGGACGTATCAGAAAATACAGTATGTCGCGGTGGACATATCATAAAACAACACAAAACATCAAAGTGGGTATATCACACGTGCGCTCGTTGTCTCGGTGGACGTATCAGAAAATACAGTACATCGCGGTGGACATAGCGCGTTATATTACATGTGTGCTCATCGTCGCGGTGGACGTATCAGAAAATACAGTATGTCGCGGTGGACATATCATAAAACAACACAAAACATCAAAGTGGGTATATCACACGTGCGCTCGTTGTCTCGGTGGACGTATCAGAAAATACAGTACATCGCGGTGGACATAGCGCGTTATATTACATGTGTGCTCATCGTCGCGGTGGACGTATCAGAAAATACAGTATGTCGCGGTGGACATATCATAAAACAGCACAAACATCAAAGTGGGTATATCACACGTGCGCTCGTTGTCTCGGTGGACGTATCAGAAAACACAGTACATCGCGGTGGACATAGCGCAGGGCCCCACTGGGAATATTACAAAAGGCGTGGTATTAATGATCCTCCGAGGTCAGTGTACTCGCATCGTTATTATCACTATCGTTGTCATCACAGCAGACGTCCAACTCAGCAGGGACGCAACTTTCCGGCGTTTTCTCAGTCTGTCATGTCTGTCCTTATATGATCGTTTGCCGTCCAAGGTTTTTAAAGTATATCTATCTCCTTCCAAAACTTTTGCTATCTGGAATGGACTCCTGAATTTCGGATCTAACCTCGTTTGGTTTACTTCCTCATTCTTGCGTAATGCAAAATCACCGGGATTAAACCTACCTACTTTAGCTTTGGTTTTGTCGAATCCACCTCTGTCGTACCTAGCACTAGTTTCTATATTCTCTATTGCCTGCTGCCTTACATCGGAGATATCTACTTTTCTTTCTTCAATACCGTCGAGTATCAACGAGTCGTAGGATCTTTGCTGTTCTACCAATTAATAGTTCCAATGGACTCGATTTAGTCACGCGGTTGGTGGTGCAGTTCGAAGCCAACTGTATTTTGTCAATCGCGTCTAGCCGAGATCGCCCGGTCGTTTCTATGGTCGTGAATATGTTCTTTAGCGTACCCATGATACGCTCTACCTGTCCGTTGGCCCTACTCGCACCGGTTGAGATTAAGTGGAGTTTAATGTGTCTATCTAGACAATAATCTTGAAATTCTTTGCCCGTAGGACACCTCTCTTGATCCGCTATCATCCAGCAAAGACTGCCGAATAAAATATAGCATACTTAAGTGCTTGAAAGGTACTAGGAGAATCTATTTTACGAGTATGATGCAGATATGCGAATTTAGTGAAGCTGTCGAGCAAAACAATGACATATTCTTTCGAACCACTTTTACCGCTTAGTTTGTCCGTTATGTCCACGTGAACTGTATGCCAAGGTATGCTGGTCTTAGGTATAGGATGTAATTCAGCTTGTATTTTACCTGAACTGGCCTTCGAAACTTGACAAGCATGACAGTTCTCTACGAATTTGCGAACATACTTCGCCATTCCTTCGAACCAGTTATACTCGCACAGTTTCTCAAGCGTTTTATCCCAACCTAAGTGCATAATTGACTGTTGCACATGGTTAATAACGGACCACCTAAAACCTCTCGGGGCAATGGGCAAGCAGAGAGTTCTGTCTTTTCTCTGTATTTTACGATGAAGGGTACCGGACCGTGACTCGTATGTATTCGCGACGTCTTCCGCGAGCTCTTCGTTCTGCAATTTGTTGACGATCTGAGAAATTTGTGGGTCGCGACGTTATTTCGCTAATAGCCAATCTTCGGAGGTTTCGGTCGGGTTGATTTCCCTCTCCATGACTTCGTTGATCGTACGGTGACCCAAGTCTACGGGATTTCGCGAGAAGAAGTCTACGTGGGCCACTCGTTTACCCTTCCGGTACAGAACGTCAAAAGTAAAAGTTTGTAAGTAAGCCCATCGCCTGTGAACCTTGTCTTTTAAATTTACTTTACTACTGGATGCCTTCAAAGAATTACAATCGGTGACGACAAGAAATTCTCGTCCGTGTAGATAATGACAGAAATGCTCGACGGCGTTTACAACCGTTAACGTTTCTAGTTCATAGGAATGATATCTAGATTCCGCAGGGCTACTCCTTATACTGTAATATTCTATTACTCTACTTTTTACCTTCAATCTTGTGCGTTAAAATAGCCTCGTGTCCATCCGAACTAGCGTCGGTATGAAGTCCTATCGGATAGTTCGGGTCAAATACCATTAACACCGGCGCGTCGATCAGGACGGAAATTACCTTTTGCGTTATTTTTCCATGCCTATCCGTCCAAGTCGTGTTTTTATTACCGGAAGTACGTGCATACATGGGTTTCGTTACCCGTGAAGCTTTAGGGACGAATTTTTCGGAAATGAAAGGTTAAACCTATGAACTGCCTGAGCTGTGTGACGGTCGTTGACGCAGGTAAAGAACTCAAGGCGTGTATTTTACCAGGACTGGAACGAATTTCTCCGTCGTGAATTACATATCCCAAATAGAGTACCGATGTCTTTAGAAAAGAACATTTTGAAAAGTTAAAGGAGATTCCGGCTTTTACGAGGGTATCTAACACGGTGTGCAATCCTCTTAGAGCTGGATCTATTGAGTCGGCAATAATTAGGACATCATCCGAATAGACAACAACGTACGAATGGCACGTTGGCTGCCATACGTGTTTTCAAAGGAGCCTCAAGAATGATCTCTCGTTTCGTTTGTTCGTAACATTAGAATCACCAGCCGCTGCTGGATACAATGAAGGAAAGTGTGGTACAGATCACTCCGATCAAATGGTTCCTTATGTGACTACAATTAGAAAAAGGGTCAAATGGTACAGATGACTTGGCATGCGACTCCTTCCGAGGATCTCCGTGGTAAACGCTTTGATGGTTTACAAAATTACAGCAAGGAAGAACACAAATATTAGAATATTCAGACAAGTATTAATTGCAGAATTATTAGGGTTGTCCGAAAATGCAAGAATCCCCGTTTTCGACGGAGTCAGCGTAATATCGCGGTTCGGAAAAACGATTCCGAAAGAAACACCAGACGCGCACGCAACCATGCCATGCAATTAAAAGACGTCGAATGGACCGAACAAGGGCACACAGGAATTTGAAGAAAGCAACAACTTATTGTCCAAATCGTCCAACGGGGGTAGCCGATGCTGTGTATTTCCTAGAATTAGAATGAATAGGGATTTGGCGAAACCCGCTGGCCATGTCCAGACTAACAAAATATCTCGCTTTGGCAATCTCGCGACTTGATCCGCAATAAAGGGTAAAGGATACCGATCCGCGACCGTATTTTCATTTAGTTCTCGAAAATCTACCAATCATCTATCTGAACCATCGTTCGTCTTCACGAGTAACACAGGGCTCGCGAACGGTGAATTACTAGGCCCTATGATTTTCGGCTCTAATTAATTCGCTTATTCTCTCACGTACTATTCTGCGCTCCTCCCCGCGAAGTCTATTAGGACACCTTGTACGGTGATGTTAGGATCAATTAATTGTACTTCTAACTGGCCTGTATTTACGCGAGTACGTAGGAAGCCCGTAACGGATGAATCTTTGAATCTTCGAAAAGAAAATTAATCGACTTTTATCACTACCACGTACCTCATTGTCAACTTCATTAACATCGATCTCGTTTTCAGCGGTCTTATTACAGGCATTAATTATTTTCGTTTTACACATAGCGAGGCCAGTTTGTGTAATATTACGCTAAAACCTTGACTTAAAATCTCACGATTAATCGCGACATCATACCTTAAATAACTATCAACGAGGATATAAAAATTTATCTTTATTCATTAACACCTGCAACGAACAAGATTTGAGAGGTACGTTTAGTACAAATATTTCTTATTCCTCGCATTACTACTATATCAATCGTTCCTTTGCCGGAAAATCTCAAGACTACGAGTTCTTTAATTAATGAATACTCGGCTCCAAAATCGGGGTAAAATGGAAACGACTCACCCGGATGGCTTGATCTACCAGTTGGCGCCTCCAATACGTAGAAGTCGATTTCATACTCGTTATTGAAAGTATATTCAGGGCACTGCTTCGTAAGGGATTTTCCTCCATAATCAGATTGATAGCTGCGCGTCGTGCAGCGGAGTCGAAGCCCGCGGCTTCAGGGTTAAAACGCGGTGGCGAAAATTGTTAGGTTCCACACTCGATTTTGCACTAGCGACTGAATTAACTCGCGCACGATGGTCATAAGCTCTTGCACTGTTATAACCGGCACTGATCCCACTTCTGATGTCGGGTTTACATTAGAATTAGAGTTAGGGGCGTGAAACGAATCTTCGTTTGGTCTACACGTGTCGTTAAGCAATAGAGAAGACATCGACTAGTGCAAGTACGATTATCATAGAACTGGACAAGTAACCGCGGTAATTAGTTACTCGAGAAACTAATGACAATGATCCTAGGTTCCATAACGAATCCGCGGTCGACGGGATGGTAGATTAACGTGCTCGCAAATTCTAAGTCGGACTCTTGGTTAAAACGTGAAACATCCACCGAGCGTACAGACTCTAAGTAACTCGCTAATACGACCTCACGAGAGAATGACTCTCCGTCGCGATGATGCTGCAGAGGAAAACTATGATGGGGTGTGTCTAAGGACACGAGATCATCGGATTCGTCGAGGAAAGCCTTCGTTCAGAAAGTAAGGGAAATTGGCGTTGCTGCTAATTGGTCAATCTCCATATCGGTGGTTAGAAAAAGATGCTAGCCACCCTCGGGGGAAAGTTGCTAGTGGGAGACGCCGTTCGTTGAAAAATAGGTCTCTCCTATCTTCCCGTAGCTGGGACAAAGACTGTTTGTTTGAAGGACTTTAGTCAACTAAATCCTAAGATTTATAACGGGCCCTCAGGCTAGCTGAACATGTACTGCGGAGACGCATCGACATCTGGCAATCATCTTACTCGAAGAATAGGGTCTGCGTGTGGCGAGCTACGGGACAGAGACCGTTGGAATGTTTACTGTCGCGTGCCGCCACGAATATTTCTTTTAAGGAGAGCTATAGAATTACTCCATACCTTTGTTAGACAAAGCGTTCATCCCGTGACCGCGGCTACGTTCGGCGACTGGCTGTCGCCTCGAGCCCAAGCTCATTATCACAAATCTCGAACAATTACAAATCGGATTGAATAACTACAATTGTTTAATTACAGCTAGGTTACAATGTTGCGGGATTATTATTCAAAATTCCAAAAGCTCCGGTGTTCTTTCATCTCCGACATATATATATATATATATATGTATATATCTGTACATTACAATTACACGAGCAACACTATGGTCATTTCAATTTTAAACCGCACCAGAACGAAATAAATTTAGTGACGGGCGAATAATTATTTCAATATCGAAACCCGTCACTCTGCATTCACGAGCAGCCATCTTAGATTGTCAATAGCTCTTATACGTACACATCGGAATACATGCAATAACCATATAAATGCAAATTATATTATTCTCACTTTTATCCTACGTCAAAGGTTAAAATAGGTCATAAGTAATTAATAAACAATGAGATCTGATATCAATAAAAAGTCACCATGTACTAGGGACATTCATAGGCGGCCATTTTGGATAATCAACACACATGGTAATTTTTACGCGTTACAAATAAGTTATATTTTCTTTTTCAAAAAAAAAAGGAAAAAAATATAATATAAAGGAACAGTAAATACTTGATACAAGATAAAAAATATATATATATAAAAAAAATATATAATAATAAATACAACATAACACATTACTGTAACAGGAATGTTAGAAATTGATAAAAATCAGCCATAAGAAACACATCATGAAAACGCACTATTAGCTAACACTTTTAAATTTTGAGTAAATCCCACGCGTAATCACATTTTCGAATACAGATGTAAAAACAAAATATCTATATATATATATATAATATATATATATACATATATAATAAAATATATATATATAGTAAGTATAAAAAGGAAAACATTACCTTATACTAGCAAAACAACAATCCGATGAAACTATATTATGAAACATGTATGCATATATACACACGTATATACATATACATATATTATATATATATATATAGATATTCATATACACATGTAACAAAATTGTTGAACAGCGAACTAATATAAAGCAACTATACTAAGTCGAAATCGAAACACGGAGCTCCAGGATAAAGCTCGCTAAACTTACACATGCACCAATGACGCACTACAGGGGAAATTCCCCTTTTTCCGGAAGTATAGTGACGAAGATGTGCTTCCAAAACTTCTTCAGGAACTTCATCGGGGAAACGCATCTTCACACATCGGTCGGTATCAACAACTTCGAGCAGAGGATCATCCCACTCGAGAATGATAGTTTCCGCATCGAAGAAGCTTTCATCAGCAGCAGAATTCGACTCTGACGAAAAATCCAAGGCATCGACATCAATATCAATATCAATATCAATATCGCATAACTCCTCCAACAACTCTGATACTTGTGGTTGGTCATAACACCTCGGGCGTTGATTCCGTTCGCACGGCTCACTCACGGTTTCTTCGCAGTCTCTCTTCCTCTTGCGCTAAAATAATATAATATAATGAAACAAAACAGGATAAAATAAGCAGTCTAAAACAAGACAAAACGCACCAGGACAGACTGCATAGGAACCTCTGAAGAAAATGCCTCCGCAGCCATCATTCAAGCGTCACAAACCAAAAACCACCGGAACCTACGGAACTAGCAAAATCAAATTTAACTGAATACTGAAAACAACCAGGATGCAGAAATATTAATCAAAACCAAACTTACGCAAAATAACCCGGAGGAAACCCTTAGTACGGGAGAGCAGTGGACCGTGTCGTCCGAGCAAACGTCGATATAATAATGAGACTCCAGTCGCCACCGAGGAATACAGACAATTCCCACAGCACTAACATAGAAGTTCTCGAGAAAACTAGATCAGCACGAAAGACTCCAAGTCTCCTAAACACTGCCTCAGCAGAAATGCAAGAGCTAAGTTGAAATACGGAATATTGCAACCTCTCAGGTACCAACGACGGAAGTCTAGAAATTCGAGACAAGACAACGAAGCAGAAGAAATCACCAACGATCACGGAATTTACATTCTCTCACGTACAATTCCAGAAATCCTAAACTTCGACATCCGGACTCCCACGGAAGCGGACTATCGGATAGCCTCCACCCTGCGGGGGATGCTATTATAAATAAACGCAGCAACAAAAAATTCGCGCATTATTTTGTCGTCCATTGTACGTTTCATTCTGCGGTCTTTGTCAGTAGCTAAGTCGTGTTAAGCTTTATAAGTATTCCTCTTCCATTAGCGAAATCAAGAGAAAATAAACATACCAGTAACCGCGATATAAGTTTTATTCGATGTATATTATACTTAGAATAAATCAGTAAAACGAAAGGTTTTAATAATAATTATACCCGAATTCGAATACTAAATCCGATTATAAATACACCGACGGTCACCAACACCGACGAAGACATGGCTCCTGATAGCACGTTCTCTTCAAGGTAAGATATATTAAATTTATAAAACTCCTTCCCCTTCGATAAATTCATTATAATTAAGAGGCGAATTAAATTCCTTTACCTCCAAGTAACACATCCGGTCTTATTTTCCTTTTACCCTGAAGGGAGTTCAAATCTAAACCATTAGTGTTGAACTTTAAACAAAGAGTCGTTCGCTGTGTGATCTTGTGCAACGGTGTTTTCATTTATTGAAACACTTATTGATTTTCGCATTCCTCCTCCCACTGTTGGCAAATATCGCCCGTCTTTGGGCAAGGCTTGCGAAATCACACAAACTTTACGCAGAGAGGACTATTGAGCTCATTGTTGCAGATTAATAAAATATATAATACAAGACCGAACTCCCGCAGCAGGGTTGCACCATCACCGTCATTCGATTAATTGGTACCTTTATCCTCGCCATCCTTACATACAATCATTAAAAGGGAGAGAAGTTTCCTCCAGGATTTTAACTGAAGGATCATTCGCTGTGTCAGCTTGTGAATAAAGGTGTTGTCGTTTGTCGGGGACACCCATTGATCTTCGCATTCCTTCTCCCACTGTTGGCAAATATCGCCCGTCTTTGGGCAAGGCTTGCGAAATCACACAAATCTCACACAGAGAGGATCGTTAAAGTCATTTGTTTAATTACTGAATTTGAGAGACGGGGAAATCGTAATGACAAAACCACCCTAGCAGACAACCTGAGATTTAGTTGAAACAACAAATCCACTCACGAAACCTAGGGAAAGAAAAGGGGAAACGTAAAAGTAAATTTGTGTCAGACTAACAGAACCCCAAGCTCCTATCCGAACCCCAAACACGCAAATTTCATGTCCCGCTGGTTCCAATACTAACACATCAAGATACGTATATATATATATATATATTCCCATACATCTATTTGAATAATTCAGTATTCAAATCTAAACAACCAGACATTTCAACCTAGTAAACTCTGCATGGCGAAACCAAATTTTGAAGATAATTCAATCCTCTAACCAATCACACGCGAACCATAAAATAGATATATATATATATATATATATATATATATATATATATATATATATATATATATATATATATATCGTTAGTTAACCAATCTAATATCCGAATTTGAATAGATTCGGTGCGGCAGAATCGAATCTCGGAAATAATTGAATTCGCAAACCAACCATACGCGAAGAAATATACTTATAAATATATATATATCCAATACGATTTAAACAACCAGATATTCAGACCTAACTAAATTCTGCGTAACGAGATCGAATTTCAAGGACAATTTAATTTTTAACTTGTTTACACACACACACACACACACACACACACATATATATATATATATATATATATATTATAACATCTTAAACCAATATTAACCCTAAATAAACTCTGTGCAACAAAGTCAAATATTTATTTTATCCAACTTTAATCCTCTCCCGTGCCAGTATTCCTGCACATGGCAGGTTAGCCGAAAACGTGGAACTTATCTATCAATAGCCTAACGCTAACTAACGCTACCCATAAGCAATCAATTCATCGGTAAACTATTTAAAGAAATCTCTCTAATCGAAACAGTCCTCAGACTGTTTCCGGAGGCAGTAACTACCGTGTAAATCATAGTTTTCGAGTGCTCATTTAAATATTCAAAATAGTATTGTCCAATAAAAGAAAATATATTTTGAAATAGCCCTTAGACTATTTCTGGTGGCAGCAACTACCGAATTCAAATTGGAAATTTTTAAACCAATATTTCCTTATACAAACATATCAAATTAAATCTTCCGACTAAATTCAAATCAACCAGAAATTTAATTTAAACAACATTCAAACTTAAATTTGATTTAAACGAGGACGTAACAGATTCTTAAATAAATTTTTGGTGGCAGCGGTGGGATACGCTCCACAGAGGATTAAAGTTGTTACGGTTATTGACAGACCAATACCTAAATAATAATGGCGACTAAATTAGAATCATTGGACGAAGACGTAGTGTTGACATTAGCCGAAAAACTTAAAGCATGGGACGCGAATTTCCGCGATATGAGTGCAAAAATGAATGAATTACAAAACAACATGCTCGAATTCAAAACAAGAAGGGAACCCGATTCACCCATATCGCAACCGACAACTCAACAAGAGACGGTACAGCCAGGTGGATATTCCCAACCGATTAAACTAAAAGACGCGATCGAGTCTGTACCAGTGTTCGACGGACATCGACCCTCGGTATTTCAATTTTTAAGAGCATGCGAGCGCGCACGCAGCATGGTTGGTAGATATCAAGAACCCCAGTTAGTAAAATTACTAGTAAATAAGCTTCGCGGTCACGCGTTTCTCGCCGTCGAAGACACAGAATTGGTGAATTTAAATGATTTCGGGAACAAATTAAAAGATCTGTTCGGCCCGAAGAAATCCCTTAACGAATATAGGGGAGAATTAGGAACAATATTTCAACAACCCGGGGAGGACATACTAGACTATATGGATCGGGTTCGAAATCTCAGGCTAGCGATAATGGACGGAGAGAGAGGCGGCTACGGCATTATACCCCCCGACATTCAAGATACAATAGATTGGGAAACGAGGGAGGCCTTCGTTAAGGGACTCCCGAATGAAGTATATATACGAGTAAAGATAGCAGGGTATCACACCTTAGATGACGCGTATCGTCAAGCCGTAAAGGCAACACGAGAATTAAAGCAAGTAAATGATAGAACGCGACCCCAACGACCGACGCACCCGAACATTTACAAACGTGACAGTGTGCGTTCCCTGAACACTAACAACGATATCAGGAATAACCGCCAAGACCGAAGATCAGTACCTCCATCACGGAATTATTCAAACGATTCGAGACAAAACACTATCACATGTAATTATTGTAAAAAACCTGGACATCTAGTAAGAGATTGCTATAAATTTAAAGCCCGAGTAGATGCCGGAATAATCATACCTTATGCTTCAAGACAATCGGGAAACCAAACACGTCCTTCGAGAGATTGGGGCGAGCCTCGAAGGAACGATACCCCGAATCGCCCAAGAGTGCAAGCAGCGACAAGGAGGTCAGTGCCTACCGTAACAAACAGATCAAGGCCAGCCACCCCCACGAGATCGATTTCACAACCCGCAATAAGAGACAGAGCGAACGTAATGCAGACAGTAAAATCAAAGGAACAACCATTGAATACCGTGGGGGAGTCATCTCACAGTCATACGAAAACGCAAGCAGAAAATCCGGAATTTCAAAGCCAAAGGGAAAAATTAATGCGGAAACAACCGACGAAGGAAAATCACCAGGAGTCGGACTCAGATTCGGAAGACGACCTCTCCGGATTATTTCAATAAAACTAAATGAATCACCAATAACTCCAACTGCGCGAATAGTTTCCCCGGATTTAAAAACTAAAACGACTTTATTATTAGACTCTGGATCAGAAATTAATATCATTAAGAAACCCGCGTTACCCGATTCAGCTGTCATCAACGAAAAGAAATCAGTCGAAGTGCGAGGAATTACGGCGACGAGCCTGGTCTCCCTAGGGCAGACAGTAATACAGGTTGCGGGCCATCCAGTTATTTTTCATGTAGTTGATGATTCATTGCTGATCGATCAAGACGGAATCTTAGGATCCGAATTTTTTGCAGGTTGCAAGGCTCGTTTAGACTACGAGAAAAGGCATGTCAAATGGGGAAATGTTTATATTCCCTTCGATACTAAAGATAGAATAATCATACCGAAACGAAGTTCGATAACATGCTCAATAAATATAGCAAATCCAGAGATAAAAGAGGGATTTATTCCCAGAATTGAGCCGATCAAGGGGATTTATTTCGGTAATGCAGTTGTGAGAAATCATAAGGGAAAGGGTTATTTGAGAGTGATAAATACTACTTCAAGAGACTATGAATTTACAACACCAACAATGGTAATCAAGGAATTCGAAAACCCCTCCCCGCTCCCTAGTACGGTGTGTAACACAATTTCAAAACCAAAGGAAAGCAGATCTGACAAAATAATTGAATTGCTACGACTTGAACACTTGAACGAAGAGGAAAGGAAAAACGTCGAAAAATTAGTTCGTAATAATCAAGATAGATTTCATATTCCAGGAGAAACGCTGGAAGCAACTGGAATTCTAGAACATAGAATAATTACGACGGATGACATACCAGTCAATACTAAGCAGTATCGTTACCCACCAGTACACCGAGAGGAAATAAATCGACAAATCCAGGAACTACTAGACACAGACATCGTGGAACCATCAATATCTCCATACAATTCACCGCTATGGATTGTACCTAAAAAACCCGATTCGCAAGGAAATAAACGTTGGAGATTAGTCATTGATTATAGGAAACTGAATGATAAAACGATTGGTGATGCTTTCCCACTCCCCAACATCACGGAAATATTGGATCAATTAGGAAGCGCAAAATATTTTTCCACATTTGACTTAGCATCAGGTTTTCACCAGATCCGTATGTCCCCGGAAGACGCCCATAAAACTGCATTCTCGACACCATACGGACACTTCCAATTCAAAAGAATGCCCTTTGGACTAAAAAATGCCCCAGCAACATTTCAACGCCTGATGAATTCAGTCTTATCTGGATTGCAAGGTATAGAACTATTTGTCTATTTGGACGATATAGTGATTTATTCGAGGTCTCTTCAAGAACATGAAACAAAATTTAATAAGTTAATGGAAAGACTAAGGAAAGCTAGATTACGACTACAGCCTGACAAGTGCGAGTTTCTACGACATGAGATAAATTACTTGGGACACATAATTAGTGAAGATGGCGTAAAACCCGACCCGAAAAAGATCGAAGCCGTATCGAAATTTCCATGACCTAAAAAGGTAAAAAATATTAAACAGTTTTTGGGACTAGCAGGATACTATAGAAGGTTTATACCCGATTTTTCCAAAGTCGCGAAACCATTGACACAATTATTAAAGAAAGACACTCCCTTCAAATGGACAGAAAATCAGGAAAATGCATTCAACGACTTAAAGATAGCGCTAATGACAAAACCCATTCTGCAATATCCAGATTTTTCTAAACCTTTTAACCTAACGACAGACGCATCAGGTTATGCAATAAGCGGCGTGCTGAGTCAAGGACCAATAGGAAAGGATTTACCTATTGCATATGCCTCAAGACTATTAAATTCCGCCGAGCAAAATTACTCTACTATAGAGAAGGAGTGTTTGGCAATCGTTTATAGCGCCATGCACTTCCGACCGTATTTATATGGAAGGAAATTTACTATTGTAACTGACCATAAACCCCTAGTATGGATGCATTCTATCAAGGATCCTACTTCGAGAATTTGGAAATGGAAGCTAAAATTATCGGACTTTGAATTTGATATCGTATATAAGGAAGGCAGGGCGAACGCAAATGCGGACGCATTGTCTAGAAACCCCCCGGAGGTCTGCCTGCCAATCAGGAAAAGAGCAGAAGACTCGTCGATCCAGTATCCTGCCCCGAAACGGCTCGAATTAGATACTTCAATAGAAAATTCTCCTATACTTAAGGTTAAACCACATAAATTACCCCCACCCCACGAACTGAGAAACAAGGAAAAATTGTTCATTCAAAAACATTTTACCATAAACAAACCCCCCGTGGAAAATTTTGACCAAACAATCGGAAACACCGATGAAGCATCTGTTCAAGAAACAAGTGAGGCCGAAACAGCGAGCGAGGAAGAGTCTTCCCTGTCATGTTCCGAGCCTCCACAACAACAAGAAGGAAAAGCTAAACCTACAATAATTACAGAAGTAAAAATTTCCGAAACAAGAGACTCAATAGCAAAAGTAAACGACAATAAAGTAATTTTTATTGACATAAAAGGAGATCCTGTAGATAGGGGAGCCATGGAAATGAAGGAAACGGGGAAATTACCACGTTACGAAGATCTGACGTTAGAAAGGGCTAGACTAAATTGGGACTCGGGAAAGCAAATAATATCTCTACCTGTGAAGGAAAACAGACATATCCCAATAACGTCCGAGAATTTACTAAATTCACTAAAATCCTTGCTAGATGTAGTAAATGAGAAACAATTAATGTCCTTCAGCATTAGCAAAGGAAGTTTGGAAGAAATACCCTGGCGACATATAATCAGGAAACTAAAAGAAGTCTTTTTAGAAAAAACGATAACTATTACCATCTGCACCGGAGAAGTAATTACCCCACCAGTAGAAATACGAAGTAATATAATACGGGAAAAGCACGAGTCATCCGTAGCGGGACACAAAGGAGTAACGAAAACCTACCAAAGGATACGACAACACTACTACTGGGAAAACATGAAAAGGGAAATCCAAGATTACATAAGAACATGTAACGAGTGCCAATTAAAGAAACTTACTAGAATAAAAACTAAACAACCAATGGTGCTCACAGATACACCGGGTAAAGCTTTTGATAAAATTAGTATGGATATAGTCGGCCCATTACCAATCACACAAAAGGGAAATAAATATATATTAACCATTCAAGATTTACTAACGAAGTACTCGCTCGGAATTCCGATCAGGAGAATCACTTCAGCCGAAATAGCTGACGCCTTCATAAAGCAATTTATTTGTCGATTTGGCTCGCCAAGGGCAATCCTGACCGACCAAGGAGCGAATTTTACATCCATCCTAATGAAAAAGGTAGCAAAAAAATTTCGTATAAAACAATTCACTACGACAGCATATCACCCGCAAAGTAATGGTTCGATCGAAAGATCGCATCACGTATTGATTGAATATCTCAAATTGTACATCGAAAATTCCAAGAACTGGGATGAATGGGTAGAATTAGCCATGTTTTCTTATAACACCTCTGTACACGAAGGAACAAAATTTTCCCCACATGAATTAGTTTTCGGTCATTTAGCCAGAGAACCCGCCGGTGAAATGATAATTGAAGAAAACATGGAATCCACATATGCGGAATATCTCAGAGACTTGTTCGATAAAATCAACACTGTGCAACAGTTAGCGAGAGAAAATTTGATGAAATCCAAGTTGAGGTCCAAAGAATATTACGATAGACATATCAACCCGCAAAATTTCAAGGTAGGAGACCTGGTGTATCTACTAAAAGAACCCAGTAAAGGAAAATTTTGTAATCAATATACAGGACCACACAGAGTGTTGGAAATCTTAGAAAACCAAAACGTTAGGATTCAGGTGAAAGAGATTCCGCGAACAGTGCACTTAAACAAGTTAAAACTAGCGCATAACCGAAATAAATAATAAATAAAATGATTTCAGTGGGCAACGTATTGCAGTAGTGTGTTGTAGTGCCGCTCATCAAGTAACACAGGCAGTAGTGACCTAAAAGGAAAGAAAACTATTATGTGTGCTCTGATTAGTGTATAGTTATAAACCACGTTCATTCAATAAATAAATAAAATAACTAAAAGTGAAGGTTACCTTGTGAATAAGGAAGTGTATGTACAAATATAGGTTATGTATCCCTATTCGCGGAGCATGAAATATGACAGCCAGCTGAAATAAATAAATGAATTAATCCCAATTGTCTCAATACGAAATGCAATATTACTAGAAATCATAACAATACAGTGGTTATACCAAAGGGACGTGTGACGCTATTCATCGAGCAATACAAACAGTAGAGATCTAAAAGGAAAAGAAAAACTATTATGTGTGCTCCGATTAGTGTCGGATTATAAGATGTGTTCATACAATAACTAACAAAAACAGTGAAAGTGGAAGTTACCTTGTGAACAACCAAAACACCATACGAGGAAGCATACATGCATGAACCCCGCAGGAATAAATTATGTACCCACCCCGTGTTCAAGGATGACGCAGTGGCCTCAATATAAAAGAAATAAAATTAGTTAACAAATATGGAAAAGGTTATAAGATAAGTTGATTAAATATCAATGATAAATGTGACCATAATAAAAGGTATCATACTATGCTACTTTATATAATATTGTTAAAATGTTGTATTATGAAATAAAACACTATAATACACAACAGCGATCGCTGACACCTTACAATACCCATTGACTTAAATCGATTAGATATCCCTTCCCCCCCTTTTAATACTTACAATAGCGGAAAACACTCATAACGAATACCGAAGGTGCGTCGGAGAACCCAGTACCACCAAATGCATGCTGCATAGGTGTTTAGCACGAGCAGCACAGGACGTAGACCTGCAGAATAAGCACTAGGTAACCATAAACAATAATATAATGGATAAACTCTAACTTATAAGATCTAGGTTTGCAAAAAAAAAAAAAAAAGAAAATATCAGCTATATATATAAAGGGAGAGAAGAGAGAGGGGTGAAAGAGATTTAAACTTAGGAAATTTAAATTTAAAATCTAAACACATAAATAAATATGTATATATAATTTTTACTAACTACTACATATGTATGTACAGAATGGATGGCGAATTCATCGATTCACACGTAGAAAATCAAGAGATGCTCATGCTTGCATTCGATCCAGAGGAAACGGAAGGAATTCAGTCCTGCCTCTGTGCTCAACTGTTGCTCAACGTCTATTATTCCGATAACCATTTTATTTGTCAAGATTGTTTCGACCTCTTAGATCCAGACGACCAGGACTTATATGATGACCAGCCAAGCCATTTCCTATGCGGAATACCTGCAAGAACCCGAATATCGTACTGTAATATATGCGACATAGATATAGCGGAACTACAACCTGCTATATCTTGCATTCGGTGCACGAACGTTTATGACGACCTAACTCACCTCGAAAGAGATTTCTTAGTCCGAGGAACAATAATCCGCGCTGTTGTACTATAGAAATATTTGTATGTTACACACAAATGAATACCTATGCCATCCGACTGTAAAATAACCAACACCTACAGCAAAGTATACAAATTCCATCTATAGTTACCGATATATATACATGCATGTTTATAAAACAAACGCTACCTATAGCACTCCCATCGATAATGCGCACGACTTATAAAATAAGTTCGTCACATTTATCGACACACACACATATAAAACAAGCAGCATTCGTAATACCTATTTCTATCGATAATATATTTACACATATATATATGTATAATTACAAAACAAATCCCACTTATAATACCTACCAATACGTACACGTATAAATATATATTTATATTTACTCCTACTGATAACATATACATATAAAAATTACAAATAAACAATAGTCACAAGACTTGCATTTATACGTAAGTTCCCTTTTCTATTCACTCACATTAATAAATCCAAGAGTAAGAAACGATTTAATAAATTGTTAATAGGAAGATGAATCACCTGGTCATCGTACTTACCCTCATCAAAATAGCATATGGGCTGATAGGATACGACTGCAATGGCAATCACCTCAACGTTACAACCATCTCCTTAAACTCCATTGGGGACTGCAGCATACAACCCGTGATAACAGAAAACCAAGATACTTACATCCAACTACTGCAACTCTCGGAATTCGAATTTACCAGTGTGAGGCAATGCAAAGTGCAAATAACACGAATTATATATTACTGTGGCATGCACTCCCACACAGCAGCAGTACATAACGGATTTGCCGAATACCTCCATGAAACGACCGCTCAACAATGCGCTAGGATGCACCAAGATGGCACGTTCTCACTCGGGCCACAGAACCTTATAGTAGGCCTAAAGGACAATGCAACAGAAACAAGATCACTTGTCCTAGCCGGCAAACTAACGAACGACGGCAGCTGCCAGGGGACACAGTACGTAGACCCATACGGGAGCTGGGAAGGTGTCGTCGTACAAGCCACAATAAAGATAAGTTTAAGATCAGGAATTGTGCCAGTACGAATTGAAGCCAATAAAATTTTACTGAAATCAGGAACGGCATGTGCCTTCAGCGAAGGAAATTGTCTGGACGCTGAAGACGGGTATACCTATTGGCAACCACAACCACCTTCACCATGTAAATTCGATCAGTATGATGTGCTATATGAAGGAACTGCCACAAGGATCCAGGAAATAAAAACCAATAGGGAACCGGCACAACCAGTCTACGCACTAACTACACAAGAAGTAACCTTTGCATTGACTAAAACCGGAGAACAACCCCTGTGCGGATACACTTTACTATCCACGGAGCACCCTAAATTGTTCCTGTTGGAGACAACAAAAGGAAATACGTTCATATCCAAACGCAAGACAGCAGTCGAAAATTTAGATATATTCACATACGTCAATTCTAAATTCGTTTATGTAGAGAAGCACATTAAAAGACAAATGACGGCACTATACCATGATGTATTGACACAAAGGTGCACCACTGAAAAGAAAGTAATAGAAAATGCTTTAAGTTTAGCAACCCTTCTGCCCGACGAATTCGCTTATACAATAACCAAAACCCCAGGACATATGGCATTGATCGCAGGAGAAGCAGTCCATATAGTCAAATGTATTCCAGTGCAGGTAAAAATACGACATACAACGGAATGCTATTCGGAGCTACCTGTTTGGCAAGGAAATCGTACCGCATTTTTAACACCAAAAACACACATCCTAACTCAACATGGAAATCATAGAGAATGTAGTGCAGTTCTACCCACGCTATACAACATCGACGGATTCTGGCACAAGTTCGTACCAAAACCGATGGAGGCAATCGCACCACAAGAACTCCGTCCAGACACACGCCAAACATGGCAATATTCAGCACCAGCATCATTGGCCACAAGCGGAATATATACCCAACGGGACCTGGATACACTACGAGACCACGTCATGTTCCCAGCTGAGAAAACAGCAATATTAAACACACTGGCCAGAGGAGCAACGGGAAAAGTAATAGTCCCTGGAACGGTAAATATCTTGGGAATCATGGATGAAAACGCACTAGCGACAATAGTAAAGAATACTGCATCGAAAATATGGACAGGTTTTATGGAATTCGGAACGGTTAGCGCAGCGATACTTGGAATCTTTATAATACTAAAAATAATAAAAGCAATAGTAGACATAGTTATACATGGATATCAATTACGCGAGACTTACGGATGCGGACTCGCACTACTCGGAGCAATATGGGGCTCAGTCACCCACCTGCTATTATACCTAAAAAGGGGACGAAATGTCAACGATCAAACAGCACAACCTCAAGGAATATCAATAACACCAACAGCTACAATAACTCAATCACCAACAGCATCTACATCCGCCCTGAGCGAACTCAGAGACACCATCAGTCAAATTTCCGGCGGAAATTTGAACTCCAAGGGCGGGGGTGTCACGTCCCGCGCTCCGCACGTGCCGTAAGGAAGAAACAAAACTACTATGCACCAATTAACGCGAGAAAAGGACTCGAACACACCAATCAACGCACGCTACTACGAAGTTAAATAAGAAATTAACATAAAATATTATTAAATAAGGGGACGACTAATAGACTCGCATATAAGGACGAATATATATATATATATATATATATATATATATATATATATATATATATATATATATATATATATAGTTCAAAAATCTATGTATATAACATTGAATAAAACTACCAATGACTGATTCGCGATTTGAAAACCCATGGCTCAGTACCGTGTAAACCAACCAATACACGAAACAAATGAATATAACATTAAATAAGTCTACCAATAACCAACTTGTGATTTGGAAATCAATGGCTCAATCATCCAATAAACAAAATATATGAATGTAACATTCAGTGAATTTGAAAATACATGGCTCAATATGAAGAAGGAAGAATTTAAATAAAACTAACTAACGAATCAACTGAGTCACGAACCAAACAAATAAATGAAGAAATAAGAATAATCAGTAAAGGAAAATAAATAGAACAATAGGAGAACTTATGTTAATTGATCTACAAATATGAAATATGTAAACGACTGAAGAAACTAATTAACCAACAGTACACTAACTGCCCCGACGAACCAAACAAGAATGACTATGGAAGGGAAATAATCAAAACAACAGGAATAAACATTTTAATGCAAGGATAAAACATTAACGACTAAGTAAACCTACTAACAAATCAAAATGATCAAAACAATTAATACCGCAATAACTTGGAGAACTACATACAAATATAAATATATTGGCGACGAAATCCTCAGTGCTACGTAACAAATCCAAACTTATCAAACTACAAATATATATATGTATATAAGAAACCAAATGATTAACAGTCGAACGAATGCATAACCTTAAATACACAATATTGAAGAATTTACATAAAATCACATTGTTAGAAATATACATATGTGTGCGTGTTCTATCAAATTAATGATTAATTGAATCGATAATTGGAAACCAGCCAATGCTCCAGCGGAGGAATCATGTATGATGGCTGTGCTAAGAGACATGCATGTATATACATAAAATCTACATTTCAAATTGAACTACTAATAATCCAAACAACATTAAACTAACTACTAACTAACCACACGATCAAAGCAATTAACATTATGACTTGGAGAATTACGCACAGTAATTCTACCGTCCAGCATAAATATGTATAACCGCATCAAACATACAATAACCTAATATCAAGAACAAAATCTCCAATACTATGTTATCATATCACGAACATGAAATCAAATAATTGACACATCACCCCAAATACACAACATTACTTTAAATCATATTGTCAGAAAAATATATATATATATATGTGTGTGCGTGTTCTATGTTATAAAACCAAATTGATAATCTAGTAGACGCAACACGAAATACATAATTAAGCTAGGCACCATCTCAGTAAATAATTATATATGAAAACTACATTACGGAACGTACATGCATCTAAATGAACATAAAATAGAACACACAACATAACAGCATCAGAACTAACTATAAATTAATCACTCGATCAAAATTAACACTGCAACGACTTGGAGAGTTACGCACAGTAACTCTACCACCCAGTATAAATATGCATAATCACACCAAATTATAAACATCAGAAACAAACTACAATTATATTATAAAATACATATATGAAATCAAACAATTGACACATAACCTCAAATATATAATATCACACTACACTATCAAAAAAATAATATATATATACATATATATATATATCCATATATATATATTAAATTGAACATAAAATGAGTAATTAAGATCAGCCAAATTTCGGAAATAAATACACATGTACATATATATATATATATATATATATATATATATATGATACCTATACTTCAAATCTAACCACTGATAATCCAAATGAACAATAAAAGAAATAGAATACACAACACGATATTATTAAAAACAAAATTGTTCAGACAACTTTAAAGTAATTTTGCACGAAAATCCACACCACCAATACATACGCATAGATGTATATATGTATGAATATATATAGATATACATATATATATATATATATATATATACATATATATATATATATATATATATATATATATATATATATATATATCTGTACATTACAATTACACGAGCAACACTATGGTCATTTCAATTTTAAACCGCACCAGAACGAAATAAATTTAGTGACGGGCGAATAATTATTTCAATATCGAAACCCGTCACTCTGCATTCACGAGCAGCCATCTTAGATTGTCAATAGCTCTTATACGTACACATCGGAATACATGCAATAACCATATAAATGCAAATTATATTATTCTCACTTTTATCCTACGTCAAAGGTTAAAATAGGTCATAAGTAATTAATAAACAATGAGATCTGATATCAATAAAAAGTCACCATGTACTAGGGACATTCATAGGCGGCCATTTTGGATAATCAACACACATGGTAATTTTTACGCGTTACATACGTATTACGTTATAACGTTGTGATATATAACTTAATACGTTATAACATTATGTTATATAACTTAATACGTTATAACGTTACGTTATATAACGTAATACGTTATAACGTTATACCATATAACGCATTACGTTATAACGTTAGAACATACAACCTTATGTTATATAACGTATTACGTTATAACGTTATGCCATATAACGTATTACGTTATAACGTTATGCCATATAACGTATTACGTTATAACGTTATACCATATAACGTATTACGTTATAACGTTATAATATATAACTTAATACGTTATAACGTTATGTTATATAACTTAATACGTTATAACGCTACACAAGACAACGTTATGTTATATAACGTATTACGTTATAACGTTATACCATATAACGTATTACGTTATAACGTTATACCATATAACGTATTACGTTATAACGTTATACCATATAACGTATTACGTTATAACGTTAT
The DNA here is from genome assembly GCA_911387925.2 of Bombus hypnorum. Lineage (NCBI taxonomy): Eukaryota > Metazoa > Arthropoda > Insecta > Hymenoptera > Apidae > Bombus > Bombus hypnorum. The sequence continues at coordinate 1,417,648 of OU427027.1, forward strand.
GATATAAAACTTAATACGTTATAACGTTATGTTATATAACTTAATACGTTATAACGCTACACAAGACAACGTTATGTTATATAACGTATTACGTTATAAGGTTATACCATATAACATATTACGTTATAACGTTATACCATATAACGTATTACGTTATAACGTTTTACCATATAACGTATTACGTTATAACGTTATACCATAAACCGTATTACGCTATATCGTTATACCATATAACGTATTAGGATATAACGTTATACCATATAACGTATTACGTTATAACGTTATACCATATAACGTATTACGTTATAACGTTATGTTATATAACGTGATACGTTATAACGTTATACCATATAACGCATTACGTTATAACGTTAGAACATACAACCTTATGTTATATAACGTATTACGTTATAACGATATACCATATAACGTGTTACGTTATAACGTTATACCATATAACGTATTACGTTATAACGTTATACCAAATAACGTTATGTTATATAACGTATTACGTTATAACGTTCTGTTATATAACGTAATACGCTATAACGTGTTACCATATAACGTATTACGTTATATCGTTATACCATATAACGTTATGTTATATAACGTAATAAGTTATAACTTTATACCATATAACGTATTACGTTATAACGTTATACCATATAACGTATTACGTTATAACGTTATACCATATAACGTATTACGTTATAACGTTATACCATACAACGTTATGTTATATAACGTAATACGTTATAACGTTATGTTATATAACGTAATACGTTATAACGTTATGTTATATAACATAATACGTTATAACGTTATGTTATATAACGTAATACGTTATAACATTATGTTATATAACGTAATACGCTATAACGTGTTACCATATAACGTATTACGTTATATCGTTATACCATATAACGTATTACGATATAACGTTATACCATATAACGTATTACGTTATAACGTTATACCATATAACGTATTACGTTATAACGTTATGATATATAACTTAATACGTTGTAACGTTATGTTATATAACTTAATACGTTATAACGCTACACAAAACAACGTTATGTTATATAACGTATTACGTTATAACGTTATACCATATAACGTATTACGTTATAACGTTATACCATATAACGTATTACGTTATAACGTTATACCATATAACGTATTACGTTATAACGTTACGATATATAACTTAATACGTTATAACGTTATGTTATATAACTTAATACGTTATAACGTTACGTTATATAACGTAATACGTTATAACGTTATACCATATAACGCATTACGTTATAATGTTAGAACATACAACCTTATGTTATATAGCGTATTACGTTATAACGTTATACCATATAACGTGATACGTTATAACGTTATACCATATAACGTATTACGTTATACCGTTATACCAAATAACGTTATGTTATATAACGTATTACGTTATACCGTTATGCCATATAACGTATTACGTTATAACGTTATACCATATAACGTATTACGTTATAACGTTACACAAGACAACGTTATGTTATATAACGTATTACGTTATAACGTTATACCATATGACGTATTACGTTATAACGTTATACCATATAGCGTATTACGTTACAACGTTATACCATATAACGTATTACGTTATAACGTTATGATATTTAACTTAATACGTTATAACGTTATGTTATATAACTTAATACGTTATAACGTTACGTTATATAACGTAATACGTTATAACGTTATACCATATAACGCATTACGTTATAACGTTAGAACATACAACCTTATGTTATATAACGTATTACGTTATAACGTTATGCCATATAACGTATTACGTTATAACGTTATGCCATATAACGTATTACGTTATAACGTTATACCATATAACGTATTACGTTATAACGTTATAATATATAACTTAATACGTTATAACGTTATGTTATATAACTTAATACGTTATAACGCTACACAAGACAACGTTATGTTATATAACGTATTACGTTATAACGTTATACCATATAACGTATTACGTTATAACGTTATACCATATAACGTATTACGTTATAACGTTATACCATATAACGTATTACGTTATAACGTTATGATATAAAACTTAATACGTTATAACGTTATGTTATATAACTTAATACGTTATAACGCTACACAAGACAACGTTATGTTATATAACGTATTACGTTATAAGGTTATACCATATAACATATTACGTTATAACGTTATACCATATAACGTATTACGTTATAACGTTTTACCATATAACGTATTACGTTATAACGTTATACCATAAACCGTATTACGCTATATCGTTATACCATATAACGTATTAGGATATAACGTTATACCATATAACGTATTACGTTATAACGTTATACCATATAACGTATTACGTTATAACGTTATGTTATATAACGTGATACGTTATAACGTTATACCATATAACGCATTACGTTATAACGTTAGAACATACAACCTTATGTTATATAACGTATTACGTTATAACGATATACCATATAACGTGTTACGTTATAACGTTATACCATATAACGTATTACGTTATAACGTTATACCAAATAACGTTATGTTATATAACGTATTACGTTATAACGTTCTGTTATATAACGTAATACGCTATAACGTGTTACCATATAACGTATTACGTTATATCGTTATACCATATAACGTTATGTTATATAACGTAATAAGTTATAACTTTATACCATATAACGTATTACGTTATAACGTTATACCATATAACGTATTACGTTATAACGTTATACCATATAACGTATTACGTTATAACGTTATACCATACAACGTTATGTTATATAACGTAATACGTTATAACGTTATGTTATATAACGTAATACGTTATAACGTTATGTTATATAACATAATACGTTATAACGTTATGTTATATAACGTAATACGTTATAACATTATGTTATATAACGTAATACGCTATAACGTGTTACCATATAACGTATTACGTTATATCGTTATACCATATAACGTATTACGATATAACGTTATACCATATAACGTATTACGTTATAACGTTATACCATATAACGTATTACGTTATAACGTTATGATATATAACTTAATACGTTGTAACGTTATGTTATATAACTTAATACGTTATAACGCTACACAAAACAACGTTATGTTATATAACGTATTACGTTATAACGTTATACCATATAACGTATTACGTTATAACGTTATACCATATAACGTATTACGTTATAACGTTATACCATATAACGTATTACGTTATAACGTTACGATATATAACTTAATACGTTATAACGTTATGTTATATAACTTAATACGTTATAACGTTACGTTATATAACGTAATACGTTATAACGTTATACCATATAACGCATTACGTTATAATGTTAGAACATACAACCTTATGTTATATAGCGTATTACGTTATAACGTTATACCATATAACGTGATACGTTATAACGTTATACCATATAACGTATTACGTTATACCGTTATACCAAATAACGTTATGTTATATAACGTATTACGTTATACCGTTATGCCATATAACGTATTACGTTATAACGTTATACCATATAACGTATTACGTTATAACGTTACACAAGACAACGTTATGTTATATAACGTATTACGTTATAACGTTATACCATATGACGTATTACGTTATAACGTTATACCATATAGCGTATTACGTTACAACGTTATACCATATAACGTATTACGTTATAACGTTATGATATTTAACTTAATACGTTATAACGTTATGTTATATAACTTAATACGTTATAACGTTACGTTATATAACGTAATACGTTATAACGTTATACCATATAACGCATTACGTTATAACGTTAGAACATACAACCTTATGTTATATAACGTATTACGTTATAACGTTATACCATATAACGTGTTACGTTATAACGTTATACCATATAACGTATTACGTTATACCGTTATACCAAATAACGTTATGTTATATAACGTATTACGTTATAACGTTATGCCATATAACGTATTACGTTATAACGTTATACCATATAACGTATTACGTTATAACGTTACACAAGACAACGTTATGTTATATAACGTATTACGTTATAACGTTATACCATATAACGAATTACGTTATAACGATATACCATATAGCGTATTACGTTAAATTGTTACACCATACAACGTATTACGTTATAACGTTATGTTATATTTCTTAATACGTTATAACGTTATGTTATATAACGTAATACGTTATAACGTTATGTTATATAACGTAATACGTTATAACGTTATGTTATATAACGTAATACGTTATGACGTTATGTTATATAACTTAATACGTTATAACGTTATGTTATATAACGTATTACGTTATAGCGTTATGTTATATAACGTAATACCTTATAACGTTATGTTATATAACGTAATACGTTATAACGTTATGTTATATAACGTAATACGTTATAACGTTATGTTATATAACGTAATACGTTATAACGTTATGTTATATAACGTAATACGTTATGACGTTATGTTATATAACGTAATACGTTATGACGTTATGTTATATAACGTAATACGTTATAACGTTATGTTATATAACGTAATACGTTATAACGTTCTGTTATATAACGTAATACGCTATAACCTGTTACCATATAACGTATTACGTTATATCGTTATACCATATAACGTATTACGATATAACGTTATTCCATATAACGTATTACGTTATAACGTTATACCATATAACGTATTACGTTATAACGCTATGATATATAACTTAATACGTTATAACGCTACACAAGACAACGTTATGTTATATAACGTATTACGTTATAACGTTACACAAGACAACGTTATGTTATATAACGTATTACGTTATAACGTTATACCATATAACGTATTACGTTATAACGATATACCATATAGCGTATTACGTTAAATTGTTACACCATACAACGTATTACGTTATAACGTTATGTTATATTTCTTAATACGTTATAACGTTATGTTATATAACGTAATACGTTATAACGTTATGTTATATAACGTAATACGTTATAACGTTATGTTATATAACGTAATACGTTATGACGTTATGTTATATAACTTAATACGTTATAACGTTATGTTATATAACGTATTACGTTATAGCGTTATGTTATATAACGTAATACCTTATAACGTTATGTTATATAACGTAATACGTTATAACGTTATGTTATATAACGTAATACGTTATAACGTTATGTTATATAACGTAATACGTTATAACGTTATGTTATATAACGTAATACGATATAACGTTATTCCATATAACGTATTACGTTATAACGTTATACCATATAACGTATTACGTTATAACGCTATGATATATAACTTAATACGTTATAACGCTACACAAGACAACGTTATGTTATATAACGTATTACGTTATAACGTTATACCATATAACGTATTACGTTATAACGTTATACCATATAACGTATTACGTTATAACGTTATACCATATAACGTATTACGTTATAACGTTATACCATATAACGTATTACGTTATAACGTTATACCATACAACGTTATGTTATATAACGTATTACGTTATAACTTTATACTATATAACGTATTACGTTATAATGTTAAACCATACAACGTTATGTTTCATAACGTAATACGTTATAACTTTATACCATATAACGTATTACGTTATAACGTTATACCATATAACGTATTACGTTATAACGTTATACCATATAACGTATTACGTTATAACGTTACACACGACAACGTTATGTTATATAACGTATTACGTTACAACGTTATACCATATAACGTATTACGTTATAACGTTATACCATATAACGTATAACGTTATAACGTTATGATATATAACTTAATACGTTACAACGTTATGTTATATAACTTAATACGTTATAACGTTACGTTATATAACGTATTACGTTCTAACGTTATACCATATAACGCATTACGTTATAACGTTAGAACATACAACCTTATGTTATATAACGTATTACGTTATAACGTTATACCATATAACGTGTTACGTTATAACGTTATACCATATAACGTATTACGTTATAACGTTATACCAAATAACGTTATGTTATATAACGTATTACGTTATAACGTTATGCCATATAACGTATTACGTTATAACGTTATACCATATAACGTATTACGTTATAACGTTACACAAGACAACGTTATGTTATATAACGTATTACGTTATAACGTTATACCATATAACCTATTACGTTATAACGTTTCACCATATAGCGTATTACGTTACAACGTTACACCATACAACGTATTACGTTATAACGTTATGTTATATAACTTAATACGTTATAACGTTATGTTATATAACGTAATACGTTATAACGTTATGTTATATAACGTAATACGTTATAACGTTATGTTATATAACGTAATACGTTATGACGTTATGTTATATAACTTAATACGTTATAACGTTATGTTATATAACGTATTACGTTATAGCGTTATGTTATATAACGTAATACCTTATAACGTTATGTTATATAACGTAATACGTTATAACGTTATGTTATATAACGTAATACGTTATAACGTTCTGTTATATAACGTAATACGCTATAACGTGTTACCATATAACGTATTACGTTATATCGTTATACCATATAACGTATTACGATATAACGTTATACCATACAACGTATTACGTTATAACGTTATACCATATAACGTATTACGTTATAACGTTATGATATATAACTTAATACGTTATAACGTTATGTTATATAACTTAATACGTTATAACGTTATGTTATATAACTTAATACGTTATAACGCTACACAAGACAACGTTATGTTATATAACGTATTTCGTTATAACGTTATACCATATAACGTATTACGTGATAACGTTATACCATATAACGTATTACGTTATAACGTTATACCATATAACGTATTACGTTATAACGTTATTCCATACAACGTTATGTTATATAACGTATTACGTTATAACTTTATAGTATATAACATACTACGTTATAATGTTAAACCATACAACGTTATGTTACATAACGTAATACGTTATAACTTTATACCATATAACGTATTACGTTATAACGTTATACCATATAACGTATTACGTGATATCGTTATACCATATAACGTAATGCGTTCTAACGTTATACCATATAACGCATTACGTTATAACGTTAGAACATACAACCTTATGTTATATAACGTATTACGTTATAACGTTATACCATATAACGTGTTACGTTATAACGTTATACCATATAACGTATTACGTTATAACGTTATACCAAATAACGTTATGTTATATAACGTATTACGTTATAACGATATGCCATATAACGTATTACGTTATAACGTTATACCATATATCGTATTACGTTATAACGTTATACCATATAACGTATTACTTTATAACGTTATACCATACAACGTTATGTTATATAACGTATTACGTTATAACTTTATACTATATAACGTATTACGTTATAATGTTAAACCATACAACGTTATGTTTCATAACGTAATACGTTATAACTTTATACCATATAACGTATTAAGTTATAACGTTATACCATATAACGTATTACGTTATAACGTTACACACGACAACGTTATGTTATATAACGTATTACGTTATAACGTTATACCATATAACGTATTACGTTATAACGTTATGATATATAACTTAATACGTTATAACGTTATGTTATATAACTTAATACGTTATAACGTTACGTTATATAACGTAATACGTTATAACGTTATACCATATAACGCATTACGTTATAACGTTAGAACATACAACCTTATGTTATATAACGTATTACGTTATAACGTTATACCATATAACGTGTTACGTTATAACGTTATACCATATAACGTATTACGTTATAACGTTATACCAAATAACGTTATGTTATATAACGTATTACGTTATAACTTTATACCATATAACGTATTACGTTATAACGTTATACCATATAACGTATTACGTTATAACGTTACGATATATAACTTAATACGTTATAACGTTATGTTATATAACTTAATACGCTATAACGTTACGTTATATAACGTAATACGTTATAACGTTATACCATATAACGCATTACGTTATAACGTTAGAACATACAACCTTATGTTATATAACGTATTACGTTATAACGTTATACCATATAACGTGTTACGTTATTACGTTATACCATATAACGTATTACGTTATAACGTTATACCAAATAACGTTATGTTATATAACGCATTACGTTATAACTTTATACTATATAACGTACTACGTTATAATGTTAAACCATACAACGTTATGTTACATAACGTATTACGTTATAACGTTATACCATATAACGTGTTACGTTATAACGTTATACCATATAACGTATTACGTTATAACGTTATACCAAATAACGTTATGTTATATAACGTATTACGTTATAACGTTATGCCATATAACGTGTTACGTTATAACGTTATACCATATAACGTATTACGTTATAACGTTATACCAAATAACGTTATGATATATAACGTATTACGTTATAACGTTATACCATATAACGTATTACTTTATAACGTTATACCATACAACGTTATAACTTTATACTATATAACGTATTACGTTATAATGTTAAACCATACATCGTTATGTTTCATAACGTAATACGTTATAACTTTATACCATATAACGTATTACGTTATAACGTTATACCATATAATGTATTACGTTATAACGTTACACACGACAACGTTATGTTATATAACGTATTACGTTATAACGTTATACCATATAACGTATTACGTTATAACGTTATACCATATAACGTATTACGTTATAACGTTATACCATATAACGTATTACGTTATAACGTTATGATATATAACTTAATACGTTATAACGTTATGTTATATAACTTAATACGTTATAACGTTACATTATATAACGTAATACGTTATAACGTTATACCATATAACGCATTACGTTATAACGTTAGAACATACAACCTTATGTTATATAACGTATTACGTTATAACGTTATACCAAATAACGTTATGTTATATAACGTATTACGTTACAACGTTACACCATACAACGTATTACGTTATAACGTTATGTTATATAACTTATTACGTTATAACGTTATGTTATATAACGTAATACGTTATAACGTTATACCATGTAACGTTATGTTATATAACGTAGTACGTTATAACGGTATGTTATATAACGTAATACGTTATAACGTTATGTTATATAACGTAATACGTTATGACGTTATGTTATATAACGTAATACGTTATAACGTTATGTTATATAACGTAATACGTTATAACGTTCTGTTATATAACGTAATACGCTATAACGTGTTACCATATAACGTATTACGTTATATCGTTATACCATATAACGTATTACGTTATAACGTTATACCATATAACGTATTACGTTGTAACGTTATGATATATAACTTAATACGTTATAACGTTATGTTATATAACTTAATACGTTATAACGTTATGTTATATAACGTAATACGTTATGACGTTATGTTATATAACGTAATACGTTATAACGTTATGTTATATAACGTAATACGTTATAACGTTCTGTTATATAACGTAATACGCTATAACGTGTTACCATATAACGTATTACGTTATAACGTTATACCATATAACGTATTACGTCATAACGTTATACCATATAACGTATTACGTTATAACGTTATGTTATATAACTTAATGCGTTATAACGTTATGTTATATAACTTAATACGTTATAACGCTACACAAGACAACGTTATGTTATATAACGTATTACGTTATAACGTTATACCATATAACGTATTACGTTATAACGTTATACCATATAACGTATTACGTTATAACGTTATACCATATAACGTATTACGTTATAACGTTATGACATAGAACTTAATACGTTATAACGTTATGTTATATAACTTAATACGTTATAACGTTATACCATATAACGCATTACGTTATAACGTTAGAACATACAACGTTATGTTATATAACGTATTACGTTATAAGGTTATACCATATAACATATTACGTTATAACGTTATACCGTATAACGTATTACGTTATAACGTTATACCATATAACGTATTACGTCATAACGTTATACCATATACCGTATTACGTTATATCGTTATACCATATAACGTATTAGGATATAACGTTATACCATATAACGTATTACGTTATAACGTTATACCATCTAACGTATTACGTTATAACTTTATGTTATATAACGTGATACGTTATAACGTTATACCATATAACGCATTACGTTATAACGTTAGAACATACAACCTTATGTTATATAACGTATTACGTTATAACGTTATACCATATAACGTGTTACGTTATAACGTTATACCATATAACGTATTACGTTATAACGTTATGATATATAACTTAATACGTTATAACGTTATGTTATATAACTTAATACGTTATAACGCTACACAAGACAACGTTATGTTATATAACGTATTACGTTATAACGTTATACCATATAACGTATTACGTTATAACGTTATACCATATAACGTATTACGTTATAACGTTATACAATATAACGTATTACGTTATAACGTTATACCAAATAACGTTATGTTATATAACGTATTACGTTATAACGTTCTGTTATATAACGTAATACGCTATAACGTGTTACCATATAACGTATTACGTTATATCGTTATACCATATAACGTTATGTTATATAACGTAATAAGTTATAACTTTATACCATATAACGTATTACGTTATAACGTTATACCATATAGCGTATTACGTTATAACGTTATACCATATAACGTATTACGTTATAACGTTATACCATACAACGTTATGTTATATAACGTATTACGATATAACGTTGTTATATAACGTAATACGTTATAACGTTATGTTATATAACGTATTACGTTATAACTTTATACTATATAACGTATTACGTTATAATGTTAAACCATACAACATTATGTTACATAACGTAATACGTTATAACGTTATAACATATAACGTATTACGTTATACCGTTATACCAAATAACGTTATATTATATGACGTATTACGTTATAACGTTATGCCATATAACGTATTACGTTATAACGTTATACCATATAACGTATTACGTTATAACGTTATACCATATAGCGTTTGACGTTACAACGTTACACCATACAACGTATTACGTTATAACGTTATGTTATATAACTTAATACGTTATAACGTTAGCTTATATAACGTATTACGTTATAACGTTATACCATATAACGCATTACGTTATAACGTTAGAACATACAACCTTATGTTATATAACGTATTTCGTTATAACTTTATACCATATAACGTATTACGTTATAACGTTATACCATATAACGTATTACGTTATAACGTTATACCATATAACGTATTACGTTATAACGTTACACACGACAACGTTATGTTATATAACGTATTACGTTATAACGTTATACAATATAACGTATTACGTTATAACGTTATACCATATAACGTATTACGTTATAACGTTATGATATATAACTTAATACGTTATAACGTTATGTTATATAACTTAATACGTTATAACGTTAGGTTATATAACGTATTACGTTATAACGTTATACCATATAACGCATTACGTTATAACGTTAGAACATACAACCTTATGTTATATAACGTATTACGTTATAACGTTATACCATATAACGTGTTACGTTATAACGTTATACCATATAACGTATTACGTTATAACGTTATACCAAATAACGTTATGTTATATAACGTATTACGTTATAACGTTATGCCATATAACGTATTACGTTATAACGTTATACCTTATAACGTATTACGTTATAACGTTACACAAGACAACGGTATGTTATATAACGTATTACGTTATAACGTTATACCATATAACGTATTACGTCATAACGTTATACCATATACCGTATTACGTTATATCGTTATACCATATAACGTATTAGGATATAACGTTATACCATATAACGTATTACGTTATAACGTTATACCATCTAACGTATTACGTTATAACTTTATGTTATATAACGTGATACGTTATAACGTTATTCCATATAACGCATTACGTTATAACGTTAGAACATACAACCTTATGTTATATAACGTATTACGTTATAACGTTATACCATATAACGTGTTACGTTATAACGTTATACCATATAACGTATTACGTTATAACGTTATGATATATAACTTAATACGTTATAACGTTATGTTATATAACTTAATACGTTATAACGCTACACAAGACAACGTTATGTTATATAACGTATTACGTTATAACGTTATACCATATAACGTATTACGTTATAACGTTATACCATATAACGTATTACGTTATAACGTTATACAATATAACGTATTACGTTATAACGTTATACCAAATAACGTTATGTTATATAACGTATTACGTTATAACGTTCTGTTATATAACGTAATACGCTATAACGTGTTACCATATAACGTATTACGTTATATCGTTATACCATATAACGTTATGTTATATAACGTAATAAGTTATAACTTTATACCATATAACGTATTACGTTATAACGTTATACCATATAGCGTATTACGTTATAACGTTATACCATATAACGTATTACGTTATAACGTTATACCATACAACGTTATGTTATATAACGTATTACGATATAACGTTGTTATATAACGTAATACGTTATAACGTTATGTTATATAACGTATTACGTTATAACTTTATACTATATAACGTATTACGTTATAATGTTAAACCATACAACGTTATGTTACATAACGTAATACGTTATAACGTTATAACATATAACGTATTACGTTATACCGTTATACCAAATAACGTTATATTATATGACGTATTACGTTATAACGTTATGCCATATAACGTATTACGTTATAACGTTATACCATATAACGTATTACGTTATAACGTTATACCATATAGCGTATGACGTTACAACGTTACACCATACAACGTATTACGTTATAACGTTATGTTATATAACTTAATACGTTATAACGTTAGCTTATATAACGTATTACGTTATAACGTTATACCATATAACGCATTACGTTATAACGTTAGAACAT